>JAZHEH010000091.1:4800000-6000000 GCA_036589455.1 Ateles fusciceps | reverse complement strand
AAGAATGAAGTGGAGGCCAGGTGTGGTGGCTCATGCCTGTAACCCAGCACTTTGAGAGGCCGAGATGGGAGGACCACTTGAGCCCAGAAGTTTGAGAACATCATGAGCAACAAAGTGAGAACTTGTTTCTACCAAAATAAAAACTAAAAAACTAGCCAGGCGTTTTGGTGCATGCCTGTGGTCCCAGTTAAACAGAAGGCTGCGGCAGGAGGATCCCTTGAGCCCAGAAGGTCAAGGGTGCAGTGAGCCATGTTCATGCCCCTGCACCGCAGCCTGGGCAACAGAGTAAAACCCCGTCTCAAAACAAACAAGCAAAACAATTGGAACTCTGGAAACTTTGCATCTCTCTCTCGCTGCCTGTGGCCATGACAACCTTCAGAAGCATAAAACCTTCAGACATGCTTTACTTCCAACTTCCAAATCTTGAGTAAGTTTCCTCAGGCCAACTCTAACCCAGAACCATACAGGGAAGGGTATTCTGGGAAAAGTAGTCCCAGCTTAACCAAGATGACACAGTGCAAAACCACCATGGCGACCCAGACCCTGTAGCTCACCACTTGACATTCCCTCCTCCTGCTAATTCCTCCATTTTGGGCCTCCAGAGGGAGGAGTCAGCCTTGGGGAGTGGTATTTCAGGAGCAGCAGAACCTGGAGTGAAACACAGCAGGTTCATCCAAAGGCACATCCCCTTCTGCTTAAGTAAACTGGGAGGGAAGGGGGGAGGAGAGGATGTTGGGATGTGGCAGAATTAGACCCAGATAGTAAATCCCTCCCCCAGGTACATATCACCAGCCAAGGAAATGACACATCCAGAGTAATATGAGCTCAGAAAGAAAAATCATACATCTGAGTAATGTAATCCCTTTAAAAGAGAACCCCCAAAATGAAGAATCTATATGAGATTAAGCAGAATTAATGGACCAGTGAGAACAAGAATTTAAAATAATCCTAATAGGCTGGGTGCAGTGGCTCATGCTTATAATCCCAGCACTTTGGGGGACCAAGGTAGGCAGATTGCCTGAGCTCAGGAGTTTGAGACCAGCCTGGCCAACATGGCAAAACCCCATCTCTACTAAAAATACAAAAAATTAGCCTGTGTGGTCGCGCATGCCTGTAATCCCAGCTACTCAGGAGGTTGAGGCGGGAAGATCACTTGAGCCAGAGCCGGGGGGCAGAGGCCGTGGTAAGCCATGATCCCGCCACTGCGCTCCAGCCTGGACCCTGCTTACAGTATCCGAAGATGCTCGCTTCATGACGCTGCAGTTCTTCTCCTCATTACATATCCCAGAGAAGTGTGTGCTTGTGTGTATTAGGACTCTGAACCCCAGACTGGAAATGACCCCAATGTTCATCAATAATAAAATGAATATAGTATATTCAATGGAATCTTATACAATTAATGAAAATAAATGAATGACAACTACACGCAACACAGGAGAATATTAAAATAGAATGTTGGCAACTTCACGCCCATTAGGATGACTACTACTATATTTACTTCTTTTTTTTAAAAGCTAGTCAAGCTTCATTATGGAGGGAAACAATGTTAATCAGCTTAATAATAACCCATAACCCTTGGACCTACTAAGATGGCTACTATATTTAAAACAAAACAGGCCAGGTGCAGTGCTTACGCCTGTAATCCCAGCACTTTGGGAGGCTGAGGAGGGCGGATCAGCCTGAGGTCGGGATTTCGAGACCAGCATTTAGATGGAGAACGCCGTCTCTACTAAATATACAAAATTAGCCGGGCGTGGTGGTGCATGCCTGTAACCCAGCTACTTGGGAGGCTAAGGCAGGAGAATTGCTTGAACTCAGGAGGCGGAGGTTGCAGTGAGCCAAGATTGCGCCATTGCACTCCAGCCTGGGCAACAAAAGCAAAACTCCATCTCAGAAAAAAAAAAAAATCAGAAAATTAGTATTGGCAAGGATGTAGAGAAAGCATTGCTGGTGAAAATGTAAAATGGTGCAGCTACTTTGAAAAGTTAGGCAGTTCCTCAAAAAGTTAAAAATAGAATTACCATTAGATCCAGCAGTTTCACTTCTATGTATATATCCAAAAGAACTGAAAGCAGCAACTCACGTAGATTCGTGTATTGCAACGTGCATAGCAGCGTTGTGCACAATAACCAAAGGGTGGAAACAGCTCAAATAGCCACCAATAGGTGAGTGGATAAACAAAATGAGATACACATGCAATGGGATATATTTAGCCTTAAAAAGGAAGGAAATTATGGCCGGGCACGGTGGCTCATGCCTGTAAACCCAGCACACTGGGAAGCCAAGGCAGATGGATCACTTGAGGTCAGGAGGTCAAGATCAGCCTGGCTAACATGGTGAAACTCCATCTCTACTAAAAATACAAAAATTAGCCAGGTGTGGTGGTGGGCTTCTCGGGAGGCTGAGGCAGGAGAATCGCTTGAACTCGGGAGGTGGAGTTTGCAGTGAGCTGAGATAGTGCCATTGCACTCCAGCCTGGGTGACAAAGTGAGACTCTGTCTCAAAAACAAAAACAAAAAGGAAGGAAATTCTGACACATGCCACACCATGGATGAACCTTGAAAACATTGTATTAAGTGAAATGAACACTTCATAAAGACACAAAAAGACAAATATTGCATGATTCCACTTTTATGAGGTACCTAGAATAGGCAAATTCGTAATGACAGAAAGTAGAACGGAAGTTACTAGGAGTTGGGGGAGGGGAGAATGGGGAATTATTGTTTAATGGGTATGGAGTTTCTGTTTGGGATAATGGAAAAGTTCTGGAAATGGATAATGTTGATGATTGCATAACACTGTGAATACTTAATGCCACTAAATTGTACAACATTGTGAATATATGTAATGCTACCAAATTGTACAACTAAAAAGGGTTCAAATGGGATCTTAAAAAAATGTGATATATTTAGAATAATGGAATGTTATTCAACTTTAAAACAGAAGGAGAGTCCATCATTTGTGACAACATGGATGAACCTGGGGGACATTACGCTAATGAAATAATTCAAGCACAGAAAGAAAAATATTCTATAATCTCACCTACCTGTGGAATTTAAAATAGTCACACTCATAGCAGTAGAGTAGAATGGTGGTCACAAGTGGCTGGGGGACGGGGGAAATGGGAAAACATTGGTCAAGGGATACAAAATGTGAGTTTTGCAGGACGAATAAGTTCTGGAGATCTATTGACAGCAATGTGACTATTCTTAACAATACTGTATCATATACTTGAAATGTGCTAAGGCTAGATTTTTTTTTTTTTTTTTTTTGAGACAGAGTCTCGCTCTGTCACACCAGGCCTGAATGCAGTGGCACTATCTCAGCTCACTGCAACCTCCGAATCCCAGGTTCAAGCGATTCCCCTGCCTCAGCCTCCCAAGTAGCTGGGACTACAGGCCCACACCATCACACCTGGCTAATTTTTTGTGTTTTGTAGAGACAGGGTTTCACCATGTTGGCCAGGATGGTGTTGATCTCCTGACCTCGTGATCTACCCGCCTCAGCCTCCCAAAGTGCTGGGATTACAGGCGTGAGCCACCGCGCCTGGCAGAGGCTGGATCTTAAGTATCCTTATCACTCACACATGGTAACTATGTGAGATGACAGGTATGTTAATTAACTTGCTTGTGGTGATTATTTTACAATGCATATGAGAAATAAAAATGAAATCCTATAGACCCCGTCTTGGCCAAGGTGACCCCGGAGAAAGCTTAAAAATTGAGTTCCTTTTCATGAAGGGATGGGAGATCAGACACACTTCATTATATCCCTTCCCTCACGAATCGCCATTAGGTTTTCTTCCCTTAGGGTTAAAGAAACCAGCCGGTTTGGAAGGCTCCATCAGCTGATATCAACTAACTGCCTAAGGCTGCCTCTCATTTTCTGTGATTTGACACAATAACCAACCAGTATCCCTTCCTGATCAGAGACCACTGACCCAGAGTGGTTCTGGCCAGTCGGCGGAGGAGAGACAGTGAGGGTTTTCATGTCCTCTGCTTCACCTTTTGACGTCAGAGAGCTGAAACTCCACAGTGGGATCATGCCTTTTTTTGAACATGGGACCCATGAAGCTCAATTGCACATGCACATGCTTCTACTTTCTTAAATATTCACAACTCCTCCCAGAGCTTATTGAATATGTATATTTGGCCACCTTGCTCAGCATAAATTCTTGTCTTATTCTTCCCATCCTTGACCCTTGAAGTACCTGTTTCTGGCTTCTGACTGGAGGCTACACTTCCCAGCCTGTCAGAACAACCTGCAGGCTGCAACCCTCTATGAGAAATAAAACTCTCCTTTCCAAATGTCTGAACCTCTTCAGTCTTCAGTTGACATACACATATATCAAAACTTCAAGTTGTACACCTTAAATATATATAATTTTTATTTGTCAATTATTCCTCGATGAAGCTAGGAGAAAAAAAGTTTCATATGGTAAGCTTATGTGATGTCTAATTTACCATAATAAAAAAATCAAAAACACCCACCCCACAATGTCGAAGGAAAGGAGCAAGTCATAAAAGAATATACGTGGTATAATTCCTCTTATAGGAATTTTAAAAACATACAAACACACTATATTCAAAAAGAATGCATCCACAAAGAATAAAACTATAAAGAAAAACAAGGGAAACTTCACCATAAGTGAAGATCATAATCGTATGTAGGGAGAAAGGAGGGGCTGATGGGGAAGGGAGATACAGGGAGATCCTGGGGTACAGATAATGTTTTCTCTTCCTTCCTCCCTCCCTCCCTCCCTCCCTTCCTTCCTTCCTTCCTTTCTCTCTCCCTCTCCCCTCCCTCCTTCCCTCCCTCCCTCCCTTCCTCCCTTTTTCCTTCCTTCCTTTCTCCTCTCCTTTTCTCCTTTCCTTCCTCTCTCTCTCTCTCTCTCTCTCTTTTTAAACAGGATCTCACTCTGTCACCCAGGCTGCAGTGCAGTGCTGTGATCATAGCTCACTACAACTTTAATATTCTGTTTTTTGACCTGTCTGATAAAGCATTCATTTTAAATTTTTTTAATTTTTTTTTTTTTTAAATTTTTGAGAAGGGATCTCACCATGTTGGTCATGCGGGACTTGAACTTCTGTGCTAAAGTGATGGTCCCACCTCAGCCACCCTAGTAGCTGAGACTACAGGTGTGTGCCACCATGCACAGCTTGCAACCCAGTGAAATAACTTTCGCTGATGAGCAAACTGTAGTTCATATGGGGCCCCTTTGGGATGGCCTCTGTCCCCTTCCAAAAGTGGATAAATCATCAGTTGGTTGTAATGTGTTCCTAATGGAACCCATGCCAAGAGGATGAAGGCCCTGGTCACTCTTGGCCCAGGAGGCTGCCCTCTATGTGCCAGGTACTAAGCTAGGCACAGGTGAGGTCTTGATCCTGCTTCCTGGAGGGGGCAGACGGTGACCTAGTAACTGACCGGAGAAGCCGCCAACATCTGTGCTTCCTCCACTGGAGATCCTTCCCCTGTCCCTTTTCTGATCCTGTCAGGTCCTGTACCTGTCAGTTCTCAACCTCAGCCAAACTCCTCTAGAGAGAGAGATAGAAAGGGAGTACTTGACTTCCTACCTGCCCTGCCTGAACCCAGGTTTATCTCTTTGGCTTGAAGCCATCTGTCAGGAAAAAGCTCCCTCTTTTCGGAGTTACCTGTATGTCAGCCTCATTATGAACTTAAAGATCTTCCATGGGTGAGGGGAGAAAGGAATAAGGTGGTTTGTGAATATTCCTTTTTTCCCCCTGCAACACCTGCTCCTTTCAACCATCCCATCAGCTAAGATGGTAGGCCTTCTTTTAATCTATTTCATGGATGACAGTCATGGAGGTTATGTGGCTTACCCAAGGTCAACAACAGAGTGAGGACAGGACAGCAGGTCTGTTTCCCTCCAAAGCATGTGGCCATCAAATCCTTTCTGGAAGCCACTGGGGCAGTGCCCGTGGGGTTCAAAATGACAAGAGTACATCCCTAACTCGGGAAGCATATTTGGGAAGAATGCCCTTTCACCCCATCTTGGAAGGGACTGGGGTCTTGGCTAGGGGTTAGCGAGTGCAGAGAAAGGAAGTCCTTCTGGCCTGGAGGGTCCAGATGTGTCAGTAGCCAGTGCTCCATCCCCACTGGTGCTGCTCTTGGGGATGGGCCCTGTGGATGCCCAGAAAGAATGGGAAGAATGAGGAAGGATCAAAAGGACATGATTGGTGGCTACTTGGGGGAAATGGCTCTATTCCGAGCATTTAGAGGAAAGAATCCTGGGCTTTACGAGAAAACATTAGGACAAGGTTATCAGAGCCACTTAGGCTCTGGTACACACTATGCTTAGCAGGGGCTGCAAATGTCTGGGAGACACTGGTACCTTGCGACGGACGACACAGGCACAGGGACAGGCACTGGAACACACAATTACAGGGCACGAGCTCCCCCTTGTGGCCATTCAGGGTGGTAGCAGTCCTGAGTTCAGGCATCTGGGGAACTTCTTCCGCTGAATACTGGGAACCCATGGAGCACACACAAAGTTTTTGTTGTGCCCTGGCTGGGCCATTTACCTCCCATTTTCACAGAGGCTCCTTTTCACCGGCGCTTGCCTTCCACCTGCCACCTTCAGGTGCTAGCTGAAGCTACTTCCTCCCAGAAGTGCCCCTGACCCCAGGTCCTGGGCCGGGTGCTTTGTACTTTTACAAAGGCTGGCTGTCTCTCCAGCACGTGTTGTACTTTACTCTGATGAGTTTGCCTAATTGTCTTCACCTATGGACCTTCTTCAGGCAGCTCGGCTCTCCTTAACATATTTAGCAGAGAAAGGGGGCTGAATGACTGTTTGTCAAATGAATAAATGAATGAGAGAGCATTCCTGCAGGCCGAGCTTGGTTGCAGGGGCACCTAAATGAATAGCCCGGAGCATGCATTGCCCAAGGCGATACTCACTTTAGAGAGAAAATCTGCAAAGATCATTAACCTCATAATCATGAGCACTTCCCCTTGGAAAATCCCAAATGACCATCTGTTATATTCCTTCATATTTCTGCCTTTCCCTTACTGGTAAGATACAGGGAGTGTGGAAACATGGGGGAATTTTGTGCCCTTTGTGGTGAATTTTATGACATAACTGTCTGGAGTCACTGCAGGTCTTGGGTGTGGTCGCCAAAGTCGGGAAAGAGGGTCCATTGGATAACATCACCCGGCAGGTGAACCCTGAGAAGGTGTGTAAACTGGCTGTCTGACTTGGAGCCAACATCAGTGGGGTCAGGGGTCACACCATCTATCTCTCAGTGTATTACCTTCTATGAGGTTTTAATGAGTGACCTTGGCCTCTCCCAGCCAGAGATTTCTCCCCTTTCCTCATCTGGTGGAGATGGCAGCAGTGCCAGCAAAACTCCAGTTCCCCAAGTGCCGCAGAAGCACCTTCTGCATACTCTCAGGGCACTGGGAAGGCTTCAGTAGTCATTGTTAGAGGAAGATGGACATGCCTGAGCTGGGGCTGCAGTCCAAGTCTGTGGTTCCAAATGTGTGCTCTTAGGCTTTTTTGAATAAATAATATATTCATACAATTCAAAATTCAAACCATTCAAAACAGCAATGAGTAAGCCTTCCTTCCATCCTGTCTCTTAGGGATCCTGTTGTCCTCCCTGGAGAACTAATGCTGCCACTTTCTTGGGTGTTCAACCAGACATTTTCTGTACAAACAGACATACATATTCTCCCCCCCACCAACATATCAACACACACCCTGTTCGGCATCTCGTTCTTTTTTTTTTTGCGACACAGTCTCACTCTGTTGCCCAGGTAGGAGTGCAGAGGCACAATCACAGCTCACTTCAGCCTTGACAACCCCCCCAGCTCAGGTAATCCTCAGCCTCCCAAGTAGCTGGGACTACAGGTGTGTGCCACCACGCCCGGCTAACTTTTTGTATTTTTTTTAGTAGAGATGGGGTTTCACCACATTGGCCAGGATGGTCTCGATCTCCTGACCTCGTGATCCGCCTGCTTCAGCCTCCCAAAGTGCTGGGATTACAGGTGTGAGCCTCTGCGCCTGGCCCAAATGTTAGTTGTTTTAAGCTGCTAACTTTTAGAGTGATTTGCTATGCAGCAGTAGATAACGTAAGAGCTTTCCTTCCCTAAATTCTTGGAAGACCAAATCGTATTCATTACTAGTGGCCTTCCTCACTTGCTTTGGAGAATCCTTATCCTGATGACACTCCGGGCAACATAGCGAGACCCCATCTCCACAAAACCCTGCAGCTCCACACACAGAAGTACCCTTGAAAAGCTGCTAGACAGCAAATCAGCACCTGCCAAACAGAGCAGCTTCCCTTACAACTTTTGGCTTGGGGTTTGCATTGGAAGCCACTGCTGTGTTCTCTATCACTGCACCTCCGCAGTGAGACATAACATGCCCCACGTGTGGACACACAGACCTGTTGTATGTCAGTCGGGGTCACTCTGGAGAATGACTTCCCGTCTCTTTAAGGTATCTCCCCAGGGATCCCCCAAAATGAGTTTCATTAGTGTCACATAACCTGTTTTCGGTTATGCCATTCTACTGTCCAAATCCATGAAACCCTTCCAGCATCTCCATGTAATATGGTGGCTGGCAGGTGGACAGAAGCTTGATTTTATTAACTTGAATTGCATCCTTTGTCCTTAGTACCATGCCTGGCACGTAGTGGGCATTCAGGAAGTATTTGTCAAAGCATCAGTTTGCTTAAGATGTTCCAGACAAGGAAAATCTGAGCATGTAGAAATGAGGGAGAAAGGAGGATGACTCACTACTTGGGAGGCCTGGGATCCTCTTATTGCACCCCAGGAACAGAAACTGGGGGAAAATCCCGATAAATTCCCTCACCAGACTCCTCGAAGCCTGTGGCTACCCTGGTAGTGAGAATCTACATACAATACCAACTTTTACAATGACCTGCACTGTTTTATTATCATTACATATTTATATAATTCTGTCATTATATTAGTATTATTTATGATCACTATTTTACTGATGAGGAAACTGAGGCACAGAAAGGTAAGTCACTTGTCCAAGGCCAGACAATCACTAGGTAGAAGAGTTAGGAGTGGACCCAGGCCAGCTGAGTGAAGTTGGCCTGACTTCCACCCACCATACTGACTCTCAGAATTTAGCAAAAATAGGACCAGGTGTGGTGACTCAGGCCTGTAATCCCATCACTTTGGGAGGTCAAGGTGAGAGGATCCCTTGAGGCCAGGAATTTAAGAGCAGACTAGGCAACATAGCAAGACCCCATCTCTACCAAAAAAAACTTAGCAAAAATATAGTACTTCCATCACAACTCTCCAAGTGGACCCACATCTGCAAGGACAAGGCATCCCTCAGTCAAGGAAGCCTCAGTGGCTAGATGTCCACAGCTTGGATGGAACGTGGCAGGAATGAAGGTGAACACAGATGTGGGAGCCATGAGGGTGGCTGAGCCAGACAAAAACAAAACTGAGGCTTCCCAGAGCTCTTCCCACAGAGGAGAGAACCTCCGCACTCGAGGATAGCAAAAAGAAACCACTGCAGACAAACCTGGAAACTACCCCATGAATGGAGGAAGAGGTGGCTAAGGAACTTCCCCATGTATCAGCGAGGGTTTCATTGAAGGCAACAGAGACCATCTAGCGAAGACAGGAAGAGTATGTTACCATGTATTAAGTGATGCGTCATGCTCTATTCCTCTCCCCCAGTTAACTGAGCTCTGAATCTAAAACTGGCTGGATTAGGGTGGAGTGCAGTGGTGCAATCTCGGCTCACTGCAACCTCCGCCTCCCGGGTTCAAGTGATTCTCCTGCCTCAACCTCCCAAGTAGCTGGGATTACAGGCACCTGCCACCATGCCCAGTTAATTTTTGTATGTTTAGTAGAGACGGGGTTTCATTACGTTAGCTAGGCTGGTCTCAAACTCCGGACCTCAAGTGATCCGCCCACTATGGCCTCCCAAAGTGCTGGGATTATAGGCATGAGCCACCACATCCAGCCACATAAATATATCTTATGAGTGCAACCTAAAAGTTATATTTGGCACTCTAGCTGCAAGGAAGACTGGAGAATGTAATTTTTAGCTTTCTAGCCCCTGCAGTACAGGAATGCACACTAGAAGAAGGTTGGATGAATGCTGAGTGGACCAATTCATGGTATTTCTGCAGCTTCCAAGCAATAGTCGTTTTCTACCTACTTATTTATTTTTTTAGAGGCAAAGTCTAGCTCTGTCACCCAGGCTAGAGTGCAGTAAAGTGCCGTGGCATGATCACAGCTCGGTACATCCTTGAACTACCTGGGCTCAAGGATCCTCCTGCCTCAGTCTCGTGCATGTAGCCGGGGACCACAGGCATGTGCCACCATGCCAGCTAATTTTTAAAAAATTTATTTGTAGAAACAGAGTCTTACCATCTTGCCCAGGCTGGTCTCAGACTCCTGAGATCAAGCAATCCTTGTGCCTCGGCCTCCCGAGGTGCTGGGATTAAAGGCACCCAGCCAGGTTTCCATCCTATGGAATAAGCTACCAAATTCCCATTCTTGACTCCCAATAGACCTACAGCCCTATCTAAGCCAAATAACCAATTCTAATTTCCACTATTTCTCTGATAATCTTTCACCTGGCATCATTTTTCTGGTACATACAATTTATATGCCAGTTACAATTCTTGGCAACAAGCACACACACAAATTAATCTTGGCTACCCTAAAGATAAAAGAGTAAAGGGAGTCTGGGGGAAAGATTTTTAGTAGCTCATAGAATCTAAATGCCAAACAGTTGCTGTGCAGAGCTGGGAAGGCAGCAAATACAGCCAAGGTCGAACCCCAAGAACATTCTGGCTAGGAGTCTCCACTGGTGTCTCTGCCACTGAACACTCACTGTTGCTGGCACTGTGATCCCAAACCCATTGCCCCCACAATAAATCATTTTTTTGGTCATCCGTGTGTTTTTGAGTCATTCCAGGCAGGAGCATGCATTGGCTCAACTTGGGTCATGCATCTATAAGCTGCAGTGGGGTGGAGAGAGGAAACCCTGGCCTTTTCCTTCTGTGGTGGCAAATGAGATTCTGTCTCCCTCCAAAACACACACAAGGGAGATTCCTCCTGGATGGTGAGGGTGTGTTTAGATGTGGAGCAGCCACACACACACACACATACTCACACACACACACTCTCACACACACACTCACACACACAGCTATTCACTGCAGTTGGGAACTTCCTGGCTTTCCCTTCTTTCTCCATACAGCCTGGAACCCCTCACTGACACAGCCTTGTCCTCTCATCTAACTCATGCCCCAGTAGACCCCAGGCCTGGAGCCATATCACCACCTCATGTGAGACTGAGGCAGGAGGATCCTTGAGCCCAGGTAGTTCAAGGATATACTGAGCTGTGATCATGCCACTGCACTTTACTGCTCTCTAGCCTGGGTGAGAGAGCGAGACTTTGCCTCTAAAAAAAATAAATAAGTAGGTGGAAAACAACGTGTCCACTGAGGACCAGGCTTTGGGAGACCATCTGGGATGGAGTGCTGCTTCTAATGCTATAGGGCAGCTTATAGAAATTGGATAACGAGCTCAAACTCTAAATTAGCTCAAAGTGATTAACTAAACCCATGGACTTTCAATGATTGCTGAAACTAGACCTCATCTTCTATAGCATCAGGACTGACATAAAGGAAAACCAGTCTTGAAATCTGACCCTAATGGCTCTGGGACTGTAGTGTTAGACAAATCACAGTCCTATCAAATTAGAACATGGATTAGAAAAAGCAGGACCTTGAGAATTGGACTGGGGATATATAAGGGATAGCCAGAAGATTCGGACTAACTCAGTCCCTCACTCTCACTGAGCTTCCCTTACAAGCTCATGCAACTGCTCCCGTGTCTGACAATGCTCTGTGCTTGTGTGATGAGGCTTTGACTTTTTCTGGAGTGCCCTTTGAGGGGGATATCATTTCTCCTCATGCCCCACCCTCCAATCCAACATGTTCTTCAGACTGATCGCATCCCAGCATGCCAACCGGAAAAGCAAACCTAGAAGACAAGTGCTCCATATCAAAACAATTCAGGACTTTAAAACGGAAACCGGAGAGGGCAGCAAATTTTTGTTTTCATTGAATTTAATATGTAGGAGCACCTGCCAAAGATTCTAAGGTTGGTGTTCTAGCATCTGGAGGTGGTTCTGTTTGAAGGAGCAGATAAATGAAAGAAATCTGGACTCCCAACTGCTCAAACTACCACACCAACTTCAGAGTCCTCAATAAGTGTTCTTGCATCAAAAGCCTGATCAAAAGTTACAATGTCAGAAACACTATACCCTGAAAGGAACCTGAAAACTTTTTTTTTCCCCGAGATGGAATCTTGCTCAGTCGCCCAGGCTGGAATGCAGTGGCACAATTTTGGCTCACTGCAACCTCTGCCTCATGGGTTCAAGCAATTATCCTGCCTCAGCCTCCTAAACAGCTGGGATTACAGGTGTGCACCACCACGCCCAGGTAATTTTTGTATTTTTAATAGAGACAGGGTTTCACTATGTTGGCCAGGCAGGTCTCGGACTCCTGATCTTGTGGTCCTCCTACCTCTCCTCCCAAAGTGCTGGGATTACAGGTGTGAGGCACCATGCCTGGCCAAAAACTTCTGAAGATAGGAACACTGGAGAGGATTTGTCATGGGCCACTTGACCACCCAGCCACTATGTCTCTGGAAAGCGTCCCAGAAGATGTCTCCTTCTCAAAAAACTTGAACAATACTTTGGTGAAGGCAATATCAGAACCCCTAAAAAGTGCTTTAGTAGACTGTTTCACTGCAGGCCACAAATTTGGGGCAAGAGTGTGGAAGGAAAAAGTATAAAAAAGAATCTTTTGGGATGGACATAGAATGCAAAAATATTTGCATTTTATGAAAATGATCACCAAAAATAATTGATTTAAAAGGTTTTTCAGCTGGGCACAGTGGCTCAGGCTTGTAATCCTAGCATTTTGGGAGGGTAGGCAGATCGCTTGAGCCCAAGAGTTGGGGCAACATGGCAGAATTTTTTCCCTACCAAAAAAAAAAAAAAAAGGCAGATGTGGTGGTGTGCAACTGTAGTCCCAGCTACTTGGGAGGCTGGGGTGGGAGGATTGCTTGAACCCAGGAGGTTGAGGCTGCAGTGAGCCATGTTCGTGCCACTGCACTCTAACCTAGGTGACAGAGTGAGACCTCATTTCAAAAATAAATAAATGTTTTTTCAAAATTAAGTGGTCAAGATAATCCACTCTAGATCTCGGCCAGTCTTCTTCCCCAGGCACTGCTAGTCCTTCTCAATGTGCTTCTAAACAAATGGCCCCAAGATCCAGGTGGAAGAAAGCTATGCATAAATTCAGCATCTCCCCAAGTCTAACTTCAGTGCAAAATTAACCAATTTGCCAGCAGCTGGGATCAACTTCAAGGCCCCTACCATATAGAAACTAACCTGGTGCCTCTATACCATAACTCCAGGGGCACCAGTGAGGTATCTGGTGGTAGGCTTCTATATGCCTTTTCTGAGCATCAAGCTTCTGTTAATACATTCATCCATGGCCTTATAATTGTCTAGTTTTCCACACAACATTGCTGTTGACAAGAAATCATTTCGCAGTTTAAACAACAGGCTAATATTCACTAGATTCACCCAGAGCCTACATTTCCCAGCATCCCCCTGTTGCTAGCTCTTCTCAAGGGAATCTAAATGAAATATGCACAACTTTGCCGTCATCTTCTTAAAGAGCTTGTCTTTGAGTTGCTGCCCCCTTTCCTTCCTGCTGTCAAAGATTGACACAAGTTTGGAAGGTGCCTGCGGAGCATGGCAAAGCTTCCCCTAGCCTGGGCCTCCCATTGAGTACACAGAGCAGAGCTGTCTGTCTTTCCTGGATGCAAGAGAAAAAATAATTTCTATCTTGTTTGAGCCTTTGTATTTCTGGACACTGTGTTATTAGAACAGCCTGGTATGTACTTTATGGTAGTGTGATGCAGTACTTCAGGATGAAACATATACTACGAGCTAATACTTAGTATTTGCTGCTGCTGGGTGTGGTGGCTCATGCCTGTAATCCCAGCACTTTGGGAGTCTAAGGCAGGTGAATCACGAGGTCAGAAGTTCGAGATCAGCCTGGTCAACATGGTGAAAGGCCATCTCTACTAAAACTACAAAAATTAGCCAGGCATGGTGGTGGGCACACACCTGTAATCCCAGCTACTCTGGAGGCTGAGGCAGGAGAATCGCTTGAACCCAGGAGGTGGAGGTTGCAGTGAGCTGAGACGGCACCACTGCACTCCGGCCTGGGCAACAGAGCGAGACTCCAACTCAAAACAAAACAAAACAAAACAATTTTTCTGCTATTTCCCCCATAGCCTGATTGTATAACCCCAGAATGAAAGGGCAATACCCCCTACAAGCCCCCAGTCACCCCTCACTTTATGTGATTCTTGTTTCTGCTATGTTAGAGTTAGAGTCCCCAAGGGAAGAAAGTTCCCACCAAGAGAAACAATGTTTTCATGGAAATGGGAGCAGAAATTCTCACCTGGTCACTTCTGGTTGCTCCTGTCAATGGATGAGCAAGGTTAAAAGGGAGACTATGGGACTGGCTAGAGTGATGGCATGTTCGAGTAGATTTTTTTCCTACACAATGGGGCAAAAAGGAGTATTCATGGAATAACGGGGCTCCCTTGGGGTCCCTCGTAGTGTTGTTATGTCCAGGGGTAAAAGTTAGTGGAAGGCCAGACAACCCTTTCTAGGCAGGACCATCAAGAGCTCAAATCCTTCAGGCACAAAGGCTAGGCTCTCTCCAGCATAAAGAACCCAAACCAGCCCAGGTGCTCGCTGAAGGCAAAAGAAACAGAATGGAAAAGGGAGGAGGGATGTCATGAATATCAAATAGGACCTCATATTGCAAAAAAAGACAATGGCTTTTATGTCCTGACCTGTTGTCATATTAGACATTCTATATTTTAACTTCATGCATTTTCTTCCAGTTCTATTCCCTTGCTATTATATTATTACGTGTGATGATTATTAGCTTTACAATTTAGTCTAATCCACAAATTGCAGAACATTGAGACCAGATTCTAACAGAACTGGAGAAGAAAGAGAACAAAGGTAGTGGACTTGGAGCTATGAGGCTTTGGATTGTCTCTCCTTGAGGTGAGTTAAATATATTTTCTGCTACGAGTGACAGTAGCATAATGTTAGGCGGGAGCATTTTGTGGAGGAAAGGATGTAAATTTAGGAAGAAAGGCATATGTGGATATTGGGCAGCTGAAGGGGTGGGTACCCCCCCGGGGTTCCCCCGACCCTTTTTTGTTTGAGATGGAGTCTTGCTCTGTCACCAAGACTAGAGTGCAATGGTGTGATCTCGGCTCACTGTAACCTTCACCTCCCAGGTTCAAGCAATTCTCCCGCATCAGCCTCCTGAGTAGCTGGGGTTACAGGCATGTGCTACCATGCCCAGCTATTTTCTTTCTTCCTTCCTTCCTTCCTTCCTTCTTTGTTTCCTTCTTTCTTTCTTTCTTTTTTGTATTTTTAGTAGAGACAGGGTTTCACCGTGTTGGTCAGGCTGGTCTCAAACTCTCGAACTGCTGACCTCGTGATCCGCCCACCTTGGCTTCCCAAAGTGCTGGGATTATAGGCATGAGCCACCACACCCGGTCCCCCCAACCCTTTTTTAACCTAGACTCCGAACACTTCCTGATAGGGAGACTGTCCTCAAACAGGGTAAATACTGGTGGAACAGTTTTAGCTTTTAGTATGGAAGTCTAAGGGACTATGCTCTTCCCCTCCCATCTCTGACAACTAGTCCCTGGACACATGTCCTACTGTTAGTATCATCAAATGATACTCCATGAGTTTTGAATCTTGAGGGAGTGAAGTGAAGATGGAGGAAAAGTTGGGAAATGACTCTCAGTGATGTTCACCAAGAGTCTAGCGACTGTGGTGCTGGCAGCTGTGCCCTAACGAAGCGTTCCTGTGGTGTCACCTTGGCTGTTTCCTGAAACTGATGTTTCTTAATTCCTCAGCCTTCCAGTTGATCTTGTAAACTACTGAATATCCCTGGAATCAGTTCATTTTCCTTCTTGGGTTAGCTGGACTCAGAGTCCACACACTGAGGGACTGCAGAAAACCGAAGACTCAAGGGAGGAGAGTATTCTCTGCAGTCTAGGGTGGAGAAGCACTCTCAAACCTTATACAGAGGAGAGGGGCTTCTGTGTCCGGGTTGGTTGGAGGGAACACTGTTTCCTACAGGCCCATTTTATGGACTCTGATCACTAAGAAGACCCGTTTGTCAGGACAACTGGGGTGGTTATTGATATGCCAGGCCTGTTGCCCAGAAATCCAACGGAATCAGTCCCCGAACCCCTACCCTGCCTCCAAGGACCCTAAAGTCAGAGATGTGGAGAAGTGGTGGGAATCTCCACCACTTTCGGCTCCCTGGGAGGAGGAGCCAGGGCTGGGTTAGCTTCCCACCACGCCCCCCACTTCCTGGAGGTTCTAAAGATGTGGCGAGGCAGTGGCAGGGCCGACTGTGATGAAGTTCACAGCACTGCCACAGGGAGTTTCCAAGTGACCGGGAGCCCAGGGTGCTTTCTCCTCAACGGAATCTAACAGCGCCTGAGCTCTCATGGCCTTGCCCTTACCCCGATCCTTCAGGGAGGCTGCGGGCTGGGCGAGAGAACTGGAGGGGGATTGCAGGGGGAGTGTGTTTCTTCTTCCAGGTTCTCGCCTTCGAAGTCCTCACCTTGGAACCGTGCGCCCCAACCTCCTGTCGCAGAGTAAATCCTGACCCAAAGAACCCCGCCCTTTCACCGTTTCCTAGCGCCTGCCCTTCTGCTGCTGCTGGGGGCTCCGGATCCGGGCGCCATGCAGTGCTGGGTCGGCTCCAGCTGAGCGCTGTTAGCCAGTCTCTGCTGCGCAACCGGCAGGCGCGAATTCACTGCTGCGGCGGGCCCGGGTTGAGCTGAGAAGGGCCTGGTGCCCAGTGCGGTGCCCTCGGAGCCCTGGGGTGGCCTCCGCACAGTCACGAGGTCCCCCCACCATTTCTAGAAATGAGACTCCGGGCGCTTGCCTGGAAAAACAACGGGTGCGAGGCCCAGGTGTCCCGAGGCCCTGGCCCGGGTCCAGGGGTCCCAGGAGAGGATGGTCCACAAGCGAACTCAACGGCAGACATCATCGAGGCTAAACCCTCCTGGGACATGTAGCCACGAAGCGCAGGAATGAACAGGCAGCCCTTCTCTGCAGGGGACGGGGACGCCACCTCTCAGGCTGCCTCCGCAGCCCAGGAGAGCGCAGCAGGGCCAGTCCCTCGCGCTCTGCCCGCGCAGCTCCACGCGGTCGGGCGGAGCCCTCGATCCTGGAGAAAGTGTCAGGTTTGGCCGAATTCTCCAGCTGCTGTGGCGCCTAGAGAATTCAGCTCTGGAGTCCGAGTGAGTGGAGGCTCGAGTCTGAGGACTGATCAGAGCCAAGTAGATGGCTATGGGCTGCGTGTTTTTCCCTGCACCCGCGCCGCGCTCTTCCACACCCTAGAGGGCCAGACTTGAAGGGCGGCGGTGCAAGATGCCCTTACCCTTCGGAAGAGGTTTATATTCGGCCTTCCGGATGCCGGCGGGTACGGGCTTCAAAACGAGAGCAGATTTCTCGCCTTTTCACAAATCTGGTGAATTGCATCTTGGTATCTAGCCCGGCCCGGATGAGTCCCTGGGTTGGGATGCGGGGGTGGCGCCCTTCTGGGTCATTTACTGACAAGCCCTCTCCCAACCCCGGTTTGCAGCGGAGCTCACAGGGTGGCCTGGGTACCGTGAGGCTGGAGGGAAGCAAGTTTTTCTCACTCCCGGGCTGTCTCCAGCGCACTGCCTGGCACCTCCATGCAGGTGTCCCTTTGCAACTCAGGAGCTCAGTGGAGCCCTGTGAACGTCTGTGCTCGGCTTCTTCTGGAGGTGACACCTCAAGACAAGCCAGGACATTGGGCTGCTGTGCGGAGGGGACAGTAGAACCCATCCCAGGGCAGAAGACTCAAGGATGGCTAGGGGCGCCTCCCTGGAACTGGAGGTTCTGCTCATTTAGTGCAACCAAAGACTCCAGGCCTTCCTAAGGTCTTCAGCTGACCTCCCACCCAGACACTCCCACTCCCTGCTCCACTTTATGCTGAGGGAGAGAAGCCATTCCTGCAGTCCAGGCTGAACAAAATCCCACGGGGCACTGGAAACCTTGGGGCCTCTGTGGGGTTAATAAATCAGTCCCTCCGTATTCTTTTGCCCACTCCTCTGCAGAATTCACCCCAGGGTAATCATCACAATAACCATACCACCCCTGCGCTAACCAGGAAGCACCCAATTCTGGCCTGAGATGGGGAAGGGAGGGAAGTCAAAGCCTGTGGATGTGAAGCTGCTGATTTCTAAAATGGGTATAAGAATACAACTGTGTGTCTATGAGCTTTCGTGGCTGGGCTTGTGAACAGGTGTGGCAATGTGCAGGGGCTCGTTTTCTCTGACAGCATGTAAATGGTGAGGGACCGTGAGGCCCCTATGCATTTTCCTATGAACCTGTGGGACAGGCCTCCCCAGTCTCTGCAATCAGGTGTGGCCACCTGGGAACAAAGTGATTGCCTGTGATCCTGAGATTCTCTGGGTCAAATGTAAGGGAAAGCTGCCCTCAACTTTGCCCCAGAAATTGAGGGTCTGGGAATGAGGTGTGGAGGGTGAAGCCCTGAGGTAGGACCCACCCTGAGGCCCCAGCAAGTCCTGAGGGTGGAAAACCCAGGTCACACCACCTTGGGGTGCTCTGTGCCATTCCTGGAGCACCTGTGAAGACCCAAGTGCTTTTACCTGAGTTATCTCCTTAATCCCTTAAACCAGGTTAATTACAGATTGGCCCTGTAATATGGGTAAGGAAATTGCAAGATCCTAAAACTTAATGAATTTACTCGAGGCTGAACAGCAGAGAAGCCAGACTTAACACTGAGGCTGATCTTCAAAGACACTTCAACAGCTGCCTGGGACTGAAAGACAGTTTTTGGAAGAGGGTAGATGCAGAAGGAGAGGGCACCTGCAATCAGAGGAGCAGTGCCAGGAACAGGGAAAATAGCAGGACATAAAACAATGGGATTGGTGAGGCCTGTGACATGTGGGCAGTGCATTCCAAAACTTCTTGTCATTGCTCTGGGACAAAAGAAAGCCAAAACAGCCTCTCAGAAAGGGGGTATTATTTGTGTCCCTATTTTTCATTTCTTTAAATAAAATGGAAAAATACTCCAGCAAATGAAACAAAACTACAACAAGTCATATTTGGCAGGCAACTTTGAAACCCTAGAATTAGATCTTAGACATGGGGAAGTAGTTTAAGACCTTGATGCCTGAAGCAGTGTCAACATTACCAAAGATTATTCTAAATATGCAGTCTCACCAACATTCATCTCATCAGGCCCCATCAAGATCTAATGAATGAGAATCCACATTTTAACAAGATCCTTGGGTGATTTTTGCACAAACAAAAGTTTAAGACATTAGCAGGGGCTATTTGTGTATAAATGAATACACCTTATATAGCATACAAAAGAGCCTTCCAGGGATGCTTCCCCTACCCCCACCTCCTGTATCTTCGTGGAGAAGGTGAGGGAAGGAGGCAAGGCCAAGCTCACTTACTTTCTTTCTTTCTTTCTTTCTCTCTCTCTCTCTCTTTCTCTCTTTCTCTCTCTCTGTCACCCAGGCTGGAGTGTACTGAGTGGCACTATCACAGTTCATTGCAGCCTTGACCCCCCACCTTGGAAGGTACTTGGAAGGCTGAGGTGGGAGGATCGCCAGGCTCAGGCGATCCTCCCACCACCTCAGGCTTCCAAGTAGCTGAGACTACAGGCATGTGCCACCATGGCCGGTGTAAATATATATATAGTATTTATGTTACATATATTATATATTAGAGATGGGGGTCTTGTCATGTTGCCCAGGCTGGTCTTGAACTCCTGGGCTCAAGTGATCCTCCCACCTCGGCCTCCCAAAGTGCTGGGATTCTAAGGCCCCACCACTCCCGGCCTGCCATGCTCTTTCTTTTTATAGTTCGATTGAATCTTACTAAGAGGTCACCATGAAAACCTCTGCTAACTCCCCCAACCTTTAAGCCTCACCCTCCTACCCACCTCAGCTCATTCCCTCATCCTCTAATCCAAAGAGCAGATTTATAAGGGGAGGAAGGATTTTCCTTTTTGCCTCTCCATTCCTTTGTCTAAAAGTATGATTCATTGGCTTCTATTTTTAACTGTTGCTAGTTTGAGTCCTCCCATCTTCTTGAACCAGAGGAGGGAAGGGAAGAGGTGAAAGTGTGCAGAATCCCCTTTCAATCCCACAAGGCTCCAAGCCCTGCTGGGAAGACCCAGAGTGTAGGGGAGGAGGGGGGTGGCCTTGGAGGCCTGGCAGATTGGGGCATGGAAGCCAGGCGGTCAGGGGGAGGCAGGTTCCGGCAGACTGGATGGGACTGAGGCAATTTTCCAGAGCTCTAGAGGGCAAACACCAAGTCCACCTCTGGACTAAGAGCGCCCTCCACAAAGCCAAGTCTGACAGGAGTCTGGTAGGGTCTCATCTCCAATTTTCACCAAATACATGATACCCCAGGACTGGGCCATCACTGCCAAAGACCCTGGCTCTAGAGTTAAACCTCATGGTTGGAATGCTGGCTTCGCTGTTTACCAGCCACCGGCTCTCAGGCAAGCTGCTTAACCTCCGCCTCACAGGTTCAAGCGTTTCTCCTACCTCAGCCTCCCGAGTACCTGGAATTACAGGCGCCTGCCACCGAGCCTGGCTAATTTTTGTGCTTTTAGTAGAGACGGGGGCTTCACCATGTTGGCCAGGCTGATCACGAACTCCTGGCCTCAAGTGACCCTCCCGCCTCGACCTCCCAAACTACTGGGATTACAGGCGTGAACCGCGGCGACCAGCCCCCACTTAACCTCTTTAAACTTCAATTTTCCTTATGCGTGAAGTAGGGATAAAAATACCACTACCTCATAAGATGGTTTCTAGGAATGAATTAGTACTCTTAAAGCATAGCGCAGTGTCTGGCACACAGCATACGCCCCATGATATTGTTTACTAGCATGATTATCATTCGTATTTTCCAACCCAGCCAGTAAGAGCCGCCCCTGCAATTCGGAGGGTGCCACGGAGAATACGAGCTCCCAGAGCCTCGGCTCGAAGCGCCTTGCCACGTGCGGCCCCTAGAGGGCGCCCGGAACTCACTCGTTCTGGGTTTCTGTGGCCAAGTCCTAAGTCCTGCTCCCCACTTCTGCGTGGCTGCTGAATCGCGGCCGCGGCCTCCAGCTTTTGGGTCTTTTGGCTTCTCCTGCAGACACCAAAGAAATGTGGGCAGAAAATGGGAGAGGCAGGAGCAGCTCCCACCAAAGCCTTTCCCTAAGGAAGCACACAGTGGCAGGGGGCCTTGCACCCCTTACAATCTTCTTACACACAAAAAGGCCAGATTTCCCAGGCTTTGGGGAGGCAGCGGCGGCCGCTGGACCTTCTGGGCCTTGCTAGGGTCCTCAGTCAGTATCTAGGGTGGCCGCTGCTATCCCCAAGCTCAGCCTCAGGCACATGGGGTTCTCCCACCACTGCAGCTGCAGGGATGGAAGCTGAAGCCGGCTCCTAAGGCAACCCCCATCCCCAGGCCAGCTGGAAATGGAGTTAGATCCTCCTCTGTAGGGGCTGGGGGAGGAGGGAGAAGAGAGTAGGGGTGTCAGGGGTGACCACCTACAGGAACTGGCCTGGTGGGGTGTGAGCTTGTGTCAGCAGTGAAGGTGTGTGCCTGGCACTGCACACCTGTTGCTCTTCTTGTGTAACACTGCACACCCTGATTGTTCCATAGTTGGAGGAGGTGTGTGAGGTTGTACCCGGCAACGCAGGCGGTGAGTGGGGCATGTGAATTGTACTCACCCCTCAGCAACACAATGTGGGCACCTCATCACTCCCTGGAACTCACCCAGCCCTCCCCTCCCCCCCCCCCACCTGCCACCCCTCATTCCCATGATGCACACCTACCTGTCTTTGGAGTCTGCTCTGAGCTCCTTGGAAAACCCGACCTGACTCCAGCCTCTGCTCAGCCTGTTCCTCTCAGATTCTCCAGCATAAGAAATCCAGGTGAGGGTTCCCCCAGTGGGAGGGACTTCCTTGGGCCAATCAGGCCAGGGCTGAATGGGGGCAGGAGGCAACGGATGGGCCCTTTTGAGCCTTGCAGGGGACATGGTGGCAGCTCTTGTCAGTTGCTTGGCAACAGCCTGGCTGGGGACTTCAAACGCTGAGCTGATCTGGAGGGCCTGGGGGCCCTGGGAGGAACCAGGACTGGGGGGCTGTTGGGAGTGACACACACGTGTAAAAGTGGGCAGGAGGGCAGCGGGAGGGGCAAATCATGAGGGAGGAGGTCTCCTCAGGCACCTGAACTGAGGGACCCTCAGGGCAGTCCCAGGGCCACAGCCTCCCGGCTGCCCTGCAGCATAGCTGCTGAGTCCCAGCTGCTCCAGCTGGCTAGAGGGCCTTGCTTAGTTGCCTGAAGCACCTGAAACCTATCTTGCCCACCTGCAAGTCACTTGCCCCACAAGCAGGGCACCCATCTGAGTCCTGTGCCCAGGGCAAACCCCACAGCTACCTGGTAGTGGAGCCACGACAGGGCAGTCAGTGCTCAGGAGGTGCCACACAGGCCCCAAGCACAGACGCGGCCACACAAAGCCGCTATTATAGTTAACAGGTTGAGCCAGATTATCTGCGTGCCACCCACCGCACTGCACAGGGCCTCTAGGACCCCAGCCCTGCCTGGGTTCCTGGGGCCCCCTAGGCCGCCACCCACTCAGTCACAGGGCCAGGTCTGAGCGGCAGGGCTCACAGGCCGCAGGAATTTGGTGATTGCCGTAGGTTCTCTCAAGCCAAGGAAGAAAGTGGGCCCTTCTGCCTGGGCAGGTTTGTTAATTCCCCTTCTCTCCCGGCACCTCTAAACACAATTATTCCGATCGTTTCTTTTCTATTTTTGAACAGAGACCGGTCATTTCCGGAAGGGGAGGTGGGAGGGAGAGTTTCCAGCTTTCCGATGTGAATAGTTGGCCGTGATTGTGACCCTCGCAGCCCCCTCGCCGCCCCCAGCCTCCACCCCACTTGGGACGGAGATTGCGAGTCTAGCCGCCACCCTGGCCTTTCTCCCCCGGCTGCGGCGCTCGGCGGACGCGGGATCCGCTGAGATTCGGTCTCAACGAATTCCGGGCGGAGAGGCGGGGGTCCTGCGTGTCCCGCTGCGCCACGGGTCCCAGTGTCCCCGGGAGTTTGGCAACCCCGGGAGGCCTAGCCCAAGGCCGGGAGCGTCAGCGGGACCCGGCTGAGAGCGCGCGATCTGGGGCCCAGGCGGCCGAGCAGCGCCGGGAGCAGGCTAGCGGCATCCGGGAAGCTCAAACGCCGCCCGGGGCCCCAGCGCTGGGATTGTCCCGACCTGTGGAATGTCCGTTTCTGCGCGAGTCCCGGACGAGCTGGGCAGGGTCTGAGAGCTGCGGGGCTGAGGGCTCCGGCCTGCACGTGCTCTCCGCGGTTAGTGTGAGCCTAAGACCGTCCTGAAGATAGTGGGAGGTAGGAGGTGTTTGGGGGGACGGGAGTGTTGGGCCTAACTTTGCTCAAGACGGGGTGGGAGAGGGGGCGGAGAGCCGAGGCTGCGGAGCCAGCTAGGGGCTGCTGTGTTTGAACCGGCCAGCCGCTCTCTACCCAATCCCAGTTCCTCTGTTGGGCAATCTGTGTCCAGAAACTGCTCGGGGTTCTTCGGACACAGCAGCCTCTTGAGGTGATCTCGGGGAACTGGGAGGCGGGAGAGAAGGCTACAGTCTTCCCTGCGGTCTTTCGTCTGTGAAATCGCGCCGCCAAGAAGCTTTGACCTTGAGTCCTAAAGAGGAGAGAAACCGCACGCCGCGAAGTAGCGAAGAAGGCGCGGGCTCGGTGGCTCCAGTCCTGAGGGAGCAGAGGGTCAGCAGAGCTGCCCAGGTAGAGGGAAACGACTTCTGAAGTTCTGGAGGCCATTTCTGGATTTTGCGCGGCCTGGCGCTGGGTGCCAGGGCTGGTGAATGCGGGGGGCCTGCAGCAGACCCGGCGCTGCCGCCAGAACCTTCTCACTAGGCCCCACGCAGCTGGTCAGGGACCGACCTGAGCACTCGCGGGGACTGCGGGGGATGGGGCGGAAAGGCTGGCTGCTGTCTTCGGACCCTGAACCCTCCTCTCTTTTTCTTGTTCTTTTCCTTCATCTCTACACAAAGTGACAGAAGCCTCCTCTCTTGCGAGTATCTCAGGGGACCACAGATGAGGGGGTGGATGACCAAGCCCACCCTCCACTCAGCCAAACTTCCCCATGGGCTGGCTTGGGTGGGAGTTGCTGTGCTCACGACCTGAGTCCAGTCCACGGCTGCTGGGCAGGATGAGGGACAGCGGCTCTTACGGTGAGGGCGGCTCCCACCCTCACTTCCCTGCACACAACTCTGCAGAGCTTCCAATGCCCCCCTCCCCCGCCCCAGGAACTTCTGTTTCCAGGGGAAAGTCTCTCACTCTCCCCACCCCAGAGAAAAAGCTCTTACTCCTCCATTTCAACTCACCCATAGGGTGATGAGTTCTCTAGATCCTCCATCATCCAGCTTCTTCCAGAAAAGTGGACCCAAGTCAGTCTTGTGTAGGACAGTTCGAGTAGGCTGGGACTAGAAGTTACAGCTGTGTGCATGTGTACTGTGGCTGCTGGTCTGGCATGGGTGGTCTGGGGGCTCCCTGGATGTCCCCAGGAAGTCACTTCTTTAGATCCCTCCTAGGCGAGGCTAGTGCTGGGCGCTGGTAGGTTCCACTTAGATCACCAGAGAGGATCTTGGCCCTAATTCCTGATTCAATGTGCCCCAGTCTCTGCAGTTTGCTGGGTAAGCGTCTAGAGCCCCCAGAACTTCAGCAGATGTTGGTCTCGGCACAATGTATCTGCGTATTACACATCAGACTCCCACCAACACATACACCATTAGCGCACAATTACACACACTCATACACAACCACACCCACCCACCTGCAGTGACTGTCTCCCCAATGATCCACACTCCCCACTACATTTACTCCCCCAATTACGTTCTGTCACACACAAGTAAATACAGGGAAAATGCACAGCTCACACATGATTACATCTCACACAAAATTACACCCATACAATTAAAGATGATCCACTTCACAAGCAATCACATTTAACAAAAATAGATTTACAAAGAGAAACTAATATTCTCCCAAACATTTAACACCATTCATACATCATCACCAGAATGGTTGATTAGACAATTACGGAAAAAGAAACAGTCGCATTGCGCACATGGTTACACACCATCACTACAAGCCTGTGCAAACAATGATAGTTTCGATTTGCAACTTAAGCAGAAACAAGCATTTATACGAAAGAATTGAAAACACAATTATACACTTGGGTACCATTATAAATATTCACTATCGGTAACATCCTGATTGTTCACATTATCACACACACACACACACACACACACACACACACACGACTCTCACACCCAAAGAAATTACATCCTCTCAGGCACTGGCAATCCCAGGACAGCCTGGCTCTCCCTGCTCTCCTCAACTCTGCTTTCTCTCCATCTGCCATCCTCCTTTCCTCTCTCCAGAGCCTTAGGGTCCTGTCCCACAATATGTCTCTCAAGTTCAGGTACCAAGGGCTGCCCCCAAAGCATCAGTTTGCACCAAACCCAAGTGGCTGAAGGACGCTGGGGTCTTCAAGGAGCAGGCAGCCCTGACTCCGGATACGGAGGCTTTTATTTATTTTTCCACATAAATTACACAAGCACTTTATAAAATGGTTACACAGAAAACACCTTATAAGTGCATAACTTAACACCCCACCCCAAATGGGATCCGGAGAAATGGGCTGCATTTATGTGAAAACCTGTCTGTGCATACCTGGGTTGGGCTGGGATGTGTGGTGGGGGCTTGGCGGACCAAGTGAGGCTGTTGTGGCTGTTGGGTATGGGGTAGCGTGTCACATTGCGGCCATGGCCTTGTGTTTGTGATGGAGGGAGTGCTATGCTGTTCAGGATGAGTCTGCGTCACCCCTGGCTTGTGCCTGATAGTGAGGTCCAGGGTGTAAACACTGTGACCCTGTGTGTGTATGACACTCTGCCATAGATGCCCATGTGTGGCTCTGGGGTGACACCAGGAGAGACAGTGACATCACCTCTGTGTGGGCTTATGGGTTTCCGTGTGTGATGGGAAGTGGGTCACAGAGAAGGAGTTTCCCAGGGCAAATTCAGATGACAGCCTGGGACCCCAGAAGTTCTACCTCCCTTGCCTCTCTCTGGATCCCACATTAAAAATTAAAATAAAATGAAATAAACAAAAGAAGAGATTTCTTAACAGTTCGGATGGGTGTGGGACGCGTCTGGGAGTGGGGTGCGTGTCCTTGTCCCTTGAGCTCTTCCACCGAAGAGAAAGTGGTGTCAGCACAAACGCAGGGGCCCTTCGGGGCCTTGCGAGGGCAGTGTTCCCCTCCTGGGTGAGTCTGAGACAGAAAGGGGTGGGGAGGAGTCCTGGCTCTCAGGCCTCGGTGACCCCTGAGTGGGCCTAGGGTCCCACAGGGCAGAATAGGCAGGCTCACTCGCAGGCCGACGCCACCGACGTGACGCTGGTGATTTTGGTCGAGTCGTCAGACCATGGCTGCAGATTCTGCAGGGCGAACAGCGACGAGTTGTGCACGCACAGAGGGTCGGTGGGCAGCGGCTGTGCCAGGCTCTTCTGGAAGGCCTCCTGCTGCAACTGCAGGAGGATGCGGTTCGCTTGCTGCCTCTCTGCCTCCCGCTCCTCCGCAGTCTGCCGTCTGCACCAGGAACAAGCCATTACTTGCCAGGAGCACCGACCCGGCTCCCGCGTGTGCCCAGCTCCCGGTGCGTTCCCATGAGATAAACTGAATGAGCACTGCTCGATTTTGCAGTCCCCAGATCCAGCTTGGGCCCCTATAACGCGTTCCCTTCTTTCGAGAGTCCTGACTCCGGCAAAGACTGGAAACCCCCAAAGCGGATGGAGCCAAGGTATCCAGGAGGAGCAGTGGGAAAGTCTGCAAGGCCCAGACAGCTGGGACTCCCCATCCACGCGCAGTGCCCACACCCCGCAGACTTCACGAGGGGCAGCCAGGGGTAAGATGGCATCTCCGTCTCCCCCCAGCCCTCAGGGAGGCCAGGTGCCATTCCAAGCCCGCGGGCTCTCACCCTACCCACAAGTCCAGGGCAGAGAGGCCAGGGCCAGAGGCTCTGATCTGCTCCGTCTCTTGCCTCCCTCTGTCTGCCAATGTCTTCTAGGCCTTGCGCCTTCTGTGCAGAGCCCTGTGCCCTGCCGGGGCTCCTGCTGGACCCACTGGCTTCCTCTGAGGCAGTTCAGGGAGGCGATGACTCACTTATTCCATTTAATGCCGCCCCTCCACCCTGTCAACTGAGATCAAACGTCTGTTCTAAGGTGGACAGACCTAATGGGAGTCCCCAGGGCCTTCAGAAGCAATTTGTAGGCGATCAATGAAGCCGTGCAAGGGCCTCTTCCAGCAGTGGCTGCTGACCTGCTCTGGGCTGCCTTTTCTTGACTGTGTGTAGCCTTCTGTCTCTCCTCTTTCCCTTCCCTCCTGCATTTCAAACGGCCTGAATATTTCTCTTTTATGCTTTGTGTCCTATCTCTCGTTTTCTCTCCTCCCCACCCACTTGGTTCTCTCTGAATTAAAGGAATTTGTCTGAAACGAAAATGGTGGTTTCAGTCATCCATTGCTTTTCTTTATTATACATAAATAAGACTTCTGCAGGCTGCCTGTTTTTCTCCTTTTTTCCTTGAGTGGGGTCCCTGTCCCTCCCACCTCCGAAACTGGTTGTGTTTCAGTTACTCCCTTTGCCTGCCTCTGTCTTCCTTTCTCTGTGGCCCTCTCTCTGGGAGGCCTGCCAGGCTGCCTCCCCTCCCCTGGGTCCGCAGCCCTCAACAGGCCTTGGAAACCGGAGTCCCCCCTAACCCCCAGCTAGTCCTGGCTCCCTCTATAGTGTCCCAAGATCTGAGGCCGCATCCCCCACTCTTCCCCAGCGGCAGGAATGTTGGGGGGTGCGGTAGACTCGCGGGGCCAGGGCTTCCTTTGTAGCCCCCAAGGCGGAATCCCAGGCAGATTCCTCGCCTTCGTTCAGAAAAAGAGGAAACTCCAATTCCTTCCTCTTGCCCCAAGGCCCGCCCGTCTCGGCGCCGCCGACTTCGCCCAGACTCTCCCGCGCTGCCCTACCGGGCCTGAGCTAGGGGAGAAACTACGGCGGGCGAGAGCCAGATGTGCGGGAGGGTGCTGGGTGCGGGAGGGTGCAGGGTGCCAGAGTGTGGAGCCGGAGAAAGCGTCAGTGCGCGCGGAGAGGGACGCTGCTTGGGAATGTGGGGGGCGCTTCACGGCCTTGAGCGTAAATGTGAAAAACAAACAAACAAAAACCCAATGCGTAGTAACTGGAGTTGTGGCTATGGGATAAGGGAAAATTCTCTCTACACACACCCATCTGCTCCTAATTGATTCCTCTTTCAGTGGGACCCGCGAAACCCCGCCGCAGCCGGCGCGGATTGATTTTCTCCTTACAGGGTAGGGACCGGCTGCGCAAAGGCCGGGCGTCTGGGGAGGAGGCCGTCAGCAGGGCCGCGGTCTGGGGCCCCAGACGCTCTGCCGGGAGCCCGGTTGGAGCGCTGCAACAAGGTGCGGGCCGTTCTGCCTCCAGTGTCCGGAACAGAGCAGAATTCCATAAGCAAGAGTTTGCGCAAATACAAAGCTCCCCAGGACTCACAATGCCCAGGAGCCCGGACTGCGTGGAGTGTACTAACCGGCCCGTTTGCCCTAGCGGCGGAGGAGACCTGCCGCGTCTACGCGGCCAGAGTGTGTCAGCCAAAGTGTGAAGCCTCCTTTAAAACAGAGCCAGGGCTCTTCAGCCCCATCCCGTCTACGGCCTCCGTTGCTTCCAGTTCCCCGCAAACCTAGCGGGAACCCGCTCCTCCGAAAAGGATCAGAAACCGCGAGCGGAAACGAACCGAGAGCTGCCTGAGACCGCGCGGCTCGCAGGCGGCCGGCCCGCCCCGCTTGCTCACCTCCACTTGTTCGCCGGTTCTGGAACCAGGTTTTGACCTGCGCGTCGGTCATTTTGAGCGCCTTGGCCAGGGCGGCGCGCTCGGCCGAGGCCAGGTACTTCTGGCGGTGGAAGCGCTTCTCCAGCTCGCAGATCTGCAGGCGTGTGAAGGACGTGCGCGGCTTCTTCTTGGGGGGCGTCCGGTTCTGATAGGGGTGACCTATACGGCGTGTTACAGTGAAGGGTGAGAGGGCCACTGGAGCGGGAGACAGACGGCAGAGGCAAGCGGCAGAGCGTCAGGAAGCGTCCCAGGCCCAACACCCCGCGAGTCAGCGAGCGCAGCAGCTGAACCCCAACGAGCAGGGCCGGATCCTCTGCGTTAGCCCTCAGCGCCAAACCCACGGCGGGAAACGGCCCCCTCCTGCCCGCCAGTCCGACGCCGCCTCGCCACTACCACGGATGCCTCCCCTAGCCCCGGGCTCCCGCGAGCCCAGCCACCTCCCCTGCTGCCCCTCCTCCAGGGGCAGTCAAAGGCGAGCTAATGGTCGCCCTCTCCTCCCTTCAGTCAGCCCAGGCCTTCAGGCTCAGAGTAAGAGGCTCGAGCCCTTTTAAGGCCCTTGACGCTGGAACCCGACCTGAGCCTCCATCCACAGCAGCACATACCAACACAACATGCGATGGGGGCGAACCCACAGATCTATACACTCGAACAGGACCAGACAAGCACAGGCACGGGACAAGCACACAGGACACAGAGCAACACAAGGCCACAGCCATACACTCGCTCAAACCTCCTTCATGCCTGACACAGTATTAGGGTCCCAAGGTAGACCCTAAGCCAAGTACCTTTCACCAGAGGCCCAGGACTAGTGGAGTCCGAGCTGCGGATTCCAGCAGAGCCCTTCAACACTGGCCTGGCCCGGGTGGGGGAGTGGGATGGGCACCAGGCCCTGCTGCCCCAGGCCAGAGGAAACCTGGGTTGGGGCACGGGGGCCCCTCGAGTGAGGGCCCTTCCTGAGGCCTAGACCCAAGCAACTGTTCTTCCTCTGGATCCCAGCCCCCACCTCACTTCTGCCGTGGCCCGGGTCTGGCCAGAAGCTGCAGGAGCAGTTTCCCTGGCCATGCTGCTGCCTGGAACAGAAGCAGGGAGCCAGGGGTGCCTTGGGGTCTCCTGGTCCAGTGTCTAGCTCTCAGCAGCTTCTCCCAAGTAGTTGTGTACACACCCCTTCCACTGTTGGGCCCTTGAGCCTGGGGGACCCCCCAGAAGTTTTCTGTCTCTGCCAGCAGCGGCTGGTGCCTCCTGCCTCTCCTCTCTAAGGCCCAGCTGGCTAACCCAGGCTCAGTTTGTGGTTGCTTCCCAGCCCCAGACGGCAGGATCCGAGGATCGTGGTCTAGGATCCAGGGAACACTAAGGGGAGCAGGAAGTAAGAATGGGGGAAGGGACCCACGCCAGAGGGGAGAGTTGAGTGCCCAGAGCGGAAATGGGAGCCAGGACCAGCACAGGAAGGCAGGAGCGGGCAGCAGAGAAAGTGGCAGTGGCCACCACCTGGTACCTAATGTCCTGAGCCCTGCTGCCTCCGATCACCGGCCTGCCGGTGCATTATCCCCGCCCCAAGATAACAGGGCTGGGCCCTGGGGTAGGACACCCAGCTGGGGCAGACGAAAATGAATAGCTAGCTGTCCCGGGCAGCTATGCCCAGTGCCACCCACCCAGACGAAGCCTGCTATCCGGAAAAAAACGGCCTCTGGCTCTGCTGATTTTCTGTCGCCTCCGCTGGGCCTGCAGCACCACAGGCACCGGAGCTAGGAACGCGAAGTGCATGTGTGTAGGGGACTAGAGGTGGGGGGAACCTGTTATTTTCTTGTGTCTGATCCTGGGGCTCGCTTCTTCGGTCCTAGAACAGCAGCCAGGACAGAAGAAACTGTTCTCATTGCACCCCTTTCTCGGAGATTCCCAGGCCTGGAATAGCTGGAGAAGGTGGTCCCGAATCTATGGCCTCCTTCTCTCTGCCTGACTGGGCCCATGGATCCTGAGAGGGAACCAGGGAGAGCTTCTCTGAGCAGGAGTCCTTTGGGAGACAGAGAGGGGTCCAGACTGGGAGAACTCTTCAGGCATGGCGATTCCGCGATATAGAATCGGGCGGGCGGGCGGCTCATCTTGGGGAAAAGCACCAAGAAGAGCTGGGCGACCTGGCGTGCAGAACCAGCTTTGGGGAGCCACCCGGCGGGGAAGGGGTAACACGGAGCCCAGGCCACAGCCAGGCGGGGTGAGCGCGGGCCGGACTCACCTGTGAACCTGTCCTTTGTGTATCTGCGGTTACTCTCCATCCAGGGGAAGGTGAGGCCAGTGAGGTTGTTGACGCCCGGCACCGCAGGCACAGAGGGCACGGTGGGCAAGCCGGTGGCCAGGGGCTGGGGGTGGGCCACGGCTCCGGCGAGCGGCCTGTGTGCAGGCACCCGGATCACCCCCGCAGCGCTATTGCCCCCGCACCGCCGCTGCTGCCTCCGCCGCCGCCAGGACCCGGGCCGCCCGCCAAGGCCATGTTCACGTTGTAGGAGCCGGCCAGCGGACCCATGCTGCAGGCGCCGCCGCCGCCTGCCGGGCCTCCGGGGCCGCCCCGGACCTCCAGTGCCATAGGCTCCCGCGCCCCCCAGCCCCCGCCCCGGCCGCGGAGCCCCCTCCGCCGTAAGTGTAGGCGCCTCCGACCAAGCAGCCAAGGCCGTATTCTCCATCCTGGAGGCGCGAGGCGGGCCCCATGCAACCACCCTGGTCCGGGCTGTTGAGGATCTGGTCGATACCGAAGCTGATGGGCTCTGCATGGCCCGGGTGGAGGTGGTGCGGACCCAGGTGCTCCATGCTGGCCCCGGCCCCACTGGGGGGCCCGGGCGGCGGCGCTCGCTGCGCTCGGCTCCGGGGGCAGCTAGCAGGGGCGCGGAGGCAACAGCGGCTCCTGGCTGCGCCGAGACTTGGAAGCGAAGTGCGCAGAAGGACTAAAGTAGGAGGGGGAGGGGAAGGAGAGAGGGGGGCGCCGTATTTTTCCCGTCTCCGGCTTCTCCTTCCCTGCTCCAGTTGCTCGCTCGCTGTTGACTCTGGGACATCAATCACCAGGCGAAAAAGCCCAGTGCGAGCGAGCTTCGCGGTTTCGGCCGGGTCTCTCCATTGGCTGTGCGCGGAGAGGAGCAAGGTGAATGACAGCACGGGGGAGGGGAGGGGAAGGGGGAGAGGAAGGCCAGTAGCCGAGGCAGATACAGGAGCCACAGATAGAGGGACGGAGACCAAGAGTCGGAGTAGTTCTTGAAGAGAGAGAAGACGGGAACAAGGAGAGGCTTAAAAGGAAAAGGAAAAACAGGAAGCGACCATTCCCAGAGACGGACAGACAGACATATCTAAGGAGGGTGAAGTCAGCTGTCTTCCCAGCCTGTTGGGAGCCATCCCCCCACTTTGAACTGGGCCAAAGGAGTCCAGCCCACCAGGCTTCTGAGGAAGGGATGTCCCCTGCCCAACTGGAGAATCTCCCCAAGGGCTCAGCTGGGAAACACCTGTCACTCAACCAGGAGATTTACTCCAAACTTCAAGTCCAGCTTGTTAGAAAGTAGAAAACTGTCTACTCCCCCAGGTATGGAGCCCAGGCCCTGAGGCAGGACGGTGAGTTCAGGCTTGTCCTTCTTTAAAACACAGGCCTATGAACGACTGACTATATGTTATAAAAATCAGCAACCACTCCCCAGCTCAGCATTCTTAAAGACATTCAGGAAGGGAGCATTTCCTGAAAGGCAGGCGCAAGTCAAGAGGGTTGGTTTGGAGCCTGCTGCCAGGGTGCCCATGCCTCAACATACCCCTTTCCTTTTAAATAAACAGATGCCTCAAGAAGCAAAATCCTACAGGGTTTGAAAGAGGCAATTCCTACATGTTTAAATGAATTCAACCAGATTGCTTTCCACCTAACAATTAGTCCACGGTTGGCTATTCCAGGCAAGAAGCCTTTGGACTCTTGTCTTGGTGTGTGTTGTTTTCTTCCTTTTGGAATCTTGGGAGGGAGCCGTAGGGGCTTAAGGCCTTGGGGGCTAGGATTGGTGGGACTAGGATCAGGGAAGTGCATCCAGGACAAATTTGGGCCTTTTCAACATTTTGCCAGTGGCTGTCTGGCTGACAGCCCAAGAGAAAAGGAGGAAACTCCCTTTTTCTTCTCCTCTCTTTCCCCCTCTCCAGTGGAAAATGTTTGCTACCTTTTAGGAGCCAAGCTCTGGGAAAGGCACAGGTTCTATTGCTTGGGATCTATTTCTGGTCTATTTCAGTTCAGTTTCAGATTAGATCTTTGGGTAGGTCCTGTCTCTATCTGGAAAGATGCTAGAATGTGAAGGCTCACATTCTCTCCTCATCAAGTCTCATTGAAATCTATTTGCTTTGGCCATGTCTGTCACCTCTACTTGAAGAGATCTTCTTGGAGGCAGAGAGTGGCTTATTCATTTCTGTTCTCTCCTGAAGAATACAGCCCCCAAACAACAAAATATGTTCATCTTGGTGAATAATGAATGAATGTATCTCTTTATTCAATACTATTTATTGAGTACTGTACTCACTATGTGTCAGGCACTGTTCTAGGCACAGGGGACATAGCAGTGAACAAAACAAAGGTCCTGATCTCATGAAGCTTACATTCTGTAGAGGGGGGTCAGACAATAAACAAGGAAGCAAATACAACAAGCCAGATGTTAGTAAGTATTATGGAGAACAATATGAACTGTACACCAATCCTTTGAGATGAGTCTTCTCCCTATTTTACAGATGTAAGGAAAGCACATTTCAAAATGGCTATGATTGGTGGGGATTAATATGGAGGAGCTAGATTCAACTTGCTTTTGTGGGTTAGCCTAGAAACCTAGGTGCTGGTTGGAAGTTCTGTGGGGAAAACCTTGTCAAAGCTCCAGCCAGGTGGACAAAGACCCACTCAAGACAAAGCCAAATGTGAAGTTGATAGTTGTTTGGAAACACTAAGCAGAAACGTGAGAGGGCTCTGCTCCCTTGCCAGTTCTCTTCTTCCCACTTACCCAATGCTGGTACTACACCCCTACCCAGGGAGTTCCATAACTTACTTTGGAAGTTGTCTGAACCTGAATGGATCTCTTCCTGCCTCTTATCTTGAGGGGAACTAAATTGTTTTACAGAAATAAATTGTTTACTGAAAAACAGCTTTGTGCCAGGTACCACATCATACGTATCTCATTTAAGACTCATAACAATCCTATGAAGTTAATAGAAATGTCCCAATTTTTTTGTAATTGAGAGAATCGAATGAATATTCATGGCAGTATTATTCATAATAGCCCAAAAGGGGAAACAACTCAGATGTCCATCAACTGATGCATAGATAAACAAAATGTGGTATATCCACACATGGAATATTATTTAGCCATAAAAAGGAAAAGAAGGGAAATGCTGGTTCATGCTATAACATGGATGAACCTAGGAGACTATTCTGCTAAATGAAAGAAGCCAAGCACAAAGGCCACCTATTGTATGATTCCACTTGTATGAAATGTCCAAAATAGGCAAATCCACAGAGGCAGAGACTAGATTAGTGGTTTCCAGGGGACAGCAGGGAATGGAAATTCACTGCTAATGGATACAGAATTCCCTTTGGAGTAATGAAAATATTCTGGAATTAGATAGTGGTGATGGTTGCATAACTGTAAAAATATTAAAACCCACCGAACTGCACATTTTAAAGGGGCTGAATATTGTAGCATATGAATTATATCTCATTTTTAAAAAGAAAAAATGGCTGGGTGCAGTGGCCTGTGCCTGTAGTCCCAGCTACTCTGAAGTCTGAGGCTAGAGGATCACTTGGGGCCAGGAGTTCGAGGCTACAATGTGCTATAATTGCACCTCTAGCCTAGGCATCAGAGCAATGCCCCATCTCTAATCAGAAAATGAAAACTGAGGCTCAGTGAAGAGAACAAACTTGCTCCAATTCCCATAGACAGAGACAGAGACGGTTGATCTGGAATCGCAAAACCTGAGCTAGTTTCCTTGTTTGAGGCTGAAAACTATGGGGAGGGGTGCTACAGATTCCTTTCAGGCTGGGCCCTAGTAGCCTCGCTCTTTTTAGTCTCACCACAGTTCTGCCTGCTGCAGTTAAAACCCCATTTTGGTGTGAGTCGGTGGAAGGTAAAACTTACAAGACAAAAAAAAAGAACACCTATCATTTCCAGTTCAGATGGCCTTCCAACCCTGCCTGTTCCAACCCTTCTGGCATCTGCCTGATCCACACCTTGAACTCCTGAGATCTGGCACCAGCTGTCCAGGGTACCTGGGAGGAGATTTTGCCCTTGCTGGCCCAGCTTAAGGTTGGCAGAAGTCACCACTACCTTGTACATGGCCCACTAAGACTGTCAAGATCTTCTTATTAAAATTCAGCAACCCAGGGATATACTGACTTTCCCCTGCTATCACAGCCACTTCCTTGACTCATTTCTTCCTTTCCCCCACTACCTTTTCTGTTTATCAGAGTCAACTTTTATCCCAATTGGGGATACCCCCAACTTTTACCCCCCAATGAGGGGCTGGGGTTCTGTGAGTCGGCTTAATCCCACCCTTTGTTTTCCAATAGGGTATTTGTTGGGGGCCAAGACTACCCTCTCTGTCCCTTCCTCACCTAGAAAGACCAGAGGGTCAGGATTTGCTGGGCTCTCGCCCCCCACCCCTTCTCCCGGGAGCGGTGTTACCTGAGCACCGTGTTGCAAGGTTGGGAAGTTTTCTGAAACGGGAGAGGAGACTCACACAACCTTATGTTCACTGCAGCTTCTGTGTTTCCACCGTGCTTTTGCATGCCTTGCAAAACAGCCCCGCTAGGAACGAGGAGGGAGGGGGAAGAAAACGGGACTCACGGAGCACCTGCCACGTGCAAGCGCCTTCAATCGCAAGAATGATCTCTCCGCTCATCTTTAACTAATCCCATGATGTGGTTTTTGTTATCTCCATTTTACAGATGAGAAAACCGAGGCACTGAAAGCTGGAAAGGGGCAGAGGCCAGACTCAAACGCTGCTTTCCTGACTCTGCTCATTACAAGCTGCTTCCTTAAGCCTCAACTTGGCTCTGGCCTCACAGGACTATCTTACAGGAACCTAGGTAAGTTGCAGATCCTTCTCTCCGGTTCTGAGGCCACCTGGTAACGTCCTTCCCCCAAGCACCGGCTCCCCCTGGCCTGCAGAATAAAAAGTGCCTCCAATTAAAAGAAGAGCAGCTGGGGCTGGGGCTGGGGCCAGGACTAGGGGAGGAGGAAAAGGATGGGCTCAGCCCAGGGGGAGGCCCCTGTGGATCCCCACACGGTCTCCTCCTCCCTGCTCTGAAAGAGACCCCCGGGCCAGGGGTTGTCCTTTAGCTTACGGGTATGTGTGGAAACTTAATTACTTTGTGTTTGTGGGACTGTGCATCCATGAGGGGAAAGCTGGATGGGAAAGCGTGTGTGACAGTCAGGGTTGAGAGGGCTGTGCAGATGTCCTGGGCATGTCTTTAAGAGATAATTTTAACAGTTTATTCAATGAATAATTATAGAGTGTCTAGTATGTATCAGGCACTGTGTTATGCTGTTGGGATACAAGTGGAAGCAAAATGCATATCAGTAAGAGTGTTGGAGGAGACGAAGGGAGTCTGGGTATTTTGTAGACTGCATTTTATCATGTGAGGATGTGTGTGTCAGTGAGAATGCAAGTGAAAGTGTTTTCTGTAGTAGGATGAGTATGTGTTTACAACTGTTCCTCTGTAGTGAGTGCTTGTGATGGGGTGAGGGCAACCCTCTGCGATGACTGTGTGCTGCAGATGGTGCGTACCGTGGGGAGGGATGTCTTTTAATCCAATGGAATTGTCAGGGAGGTGGCCGTGTGTGGGCCTGTGGTTGTGGGGGAGGGAGACACAGGGCATACCCAATGGATATATAGTAGGGAAAGGGGGCTGAGAAATATGTAAAGGGATATGTAACGTGAAGTGGTCCATGGTGGAGTCAATGATGTCCTAGTACCAAAGGTGTTCCCTCTGCCTTCCCACCTGTCTTAGAAAAGAGGCAGAAAACTTTCCCCGCTGTGGGAGAGGCAGGATCACCTGGTGACTTAGGGACTTAGAGGTGCAGTAAAGGGCACTCTAACTCCAGGAGCCCTGGGTTGGGGGAGGATGGTCTCTAGGAGCCTAGATTAGGGAGGGGGAGAGTGAGTAGGTCAAGTGATTCAACTCAATGAGTCCTCAGGGTTGGGGGTGTTCCAGGGCCAGCCCCTGTCCCCCCCCCCACCCAGTTCTCCTGGGACACGCATGCATTTTCCCATCAGTGGAGGGACCCTGAATGGATAGAGGACAGATGGACAGGAGACAGACATGTCCCTGCTGTAGGCCACACTTTAGCTGTCATCCTGTGTAGCAGTAGGCAATTTCCTTCTCTTCGCCTGTCTACTCCCCCTCAATCAGAGCCCAGGAGGTGGATGCATCAGAGATAGGGTGCTTCTGTAGGGATCCCTTCCCTCCACTGCCTCCCCCTCCCTGCTTGGCTTCTGATCCTAAAGGAAGCTGTTGGCCTCATTACCCCTGGCCATTGAGCTAAGGCCTCAAGTCTCTGACTACATCCTTCCCAAGGGAGGCCCAGAGACCCTCTGGTTCCACAATCCATCCAGCACTGTCTTGACCATGGTGCCCTTGATTAAGGAATCTCCCATCCTGAGTCACCTCCAAGTATGCCAGAAGCCTGGAAAGGGACAGGCAGGGAGTGGGCTAAGAGAAGGCTTAGGGCAGGACAGACCCCCATGACCCTGCTCTACCCAGACAGCTCTCAAAGGGCTCCCTGGGCACAGAGTTCAGAGTCCCATCAGTGGGTCCCAGTAGGGCAGCTGAGCCTAGGACCCAGGGCTGTGGGCCGGCCTCAACCTCTCTCATCCTAGGTGTCTACCTTGGCTCCACTCTGCTGGCCAGGTGGGTCCGTCCTGGGTCCGGAAGCCAAGCCATGTGCTGAGGTGTGGGAGAGGAAAAGGAAGCCAAGAGAGCACCAGCCTACTATGGGACCAGGCCTCTGAGGGCCCCACTGCCTTCCAAGAACCACCCTATTCCCTCCTTGGGTTGGCAAGCTCCCTTTGCTGTCTGCAGAAAGGACCTCTACAGGTGTGCGGATCCCTCATTCTGCCTGTGTGCAGTAAAACAGAGGAATGAGGCAAGCTTTCCAGCTGGGCAGGTGATGGCCCTGCAGTCGCCAGGTCTACCCAGATTTCTCATCTCAATTCCTCGCCTCTGCTGGGGGGTGCAGATTTGGCCTCAGAGTAAGGATAGGTGGAGACACCCAAGTGCAGGAAACCCACCTTCTCAGGGGACCCAATCCTGAGCTGTGGCTGGGGGAGATAGAGGTGGGGGTCATGCGGTCCCTCCTAGGTGCTAGGGCTGCCTTGACACGGGCAGGTCTAATTATTATTTCAGGGGGTGCTCAGGACTGTTTGCACATTGGAAGCTGCAGCTCCTGCTGAGCCAGGGCTGGACTGTGTTGGGAGTGGAAAACCGACTGGGACTCTCCTCAAGATGAGAGGGCCTAGCTACCCAGGCCTCTGCCTCAACCCTAAGCCTGCTGGAGTTCAGGTTGGATATTAATTTACCAAGCTCCTCCTCCACCAGAAAAGCAAGGCTGGGTGGGGGAGTGGTAGGGAAAATGGTCTCAGTTGGGGATACCCAGCTGCTGGCCGGTGGTAGTGGTGGTGGGGGAAGTTAACATGTTTCCCAAGGTGTTCTGACTGCACACCGAAGCACAGCATATACACCAATGGTGACACAGAAATACCCAACTCCCAAATATTTCCAGACACAGGCTTGGCACAGATGTAACAAGCTGACACGCAGGTGCACAGACCCCCACTCACCTTGCACGGGAACACGCAGACACTCAGTGGTGTGCAGTCCCCACAGTTGCTCACAAAGCCTCCTGCACGCACCCATGTACAGATGCCCACAGACACACCCACCCCACTCACAGTCTCTGCAGCACAGATCCAGAACCAAACCAAACCCTCTCCCTCCGTGCACACAGCCCTAGGTCGCTGGTACACAGGTACACACAGACACACCCAACCACACGTCTGCAGATTTACAGGCACGCTCGCTTCCACACAGACCTTCCTGCTCAGATAACACAAAATGAAACAAAACAAAACAACAAAACACAAAACAAAAACACCCCCTCCCCCCTCACACATACTCTGACGATGGCCACAGGGAGCTCAAAAGCAACCACACAGTTTTCCAGCTTTCCTGGGGAGACCAGGGTCGCCTTCCCTCGCGGAGAAGAAGGCGGGGCAGGGCAAGCCGCAGGTGCCAGAAGTGGGTGTGGGTAGGGAGAGCGTTAAAGGGGGAGGAACCGCATCCATATGCATGGTCTCCGCGCACAAAGAGCAGCTGCCCAGAGCGAGAGCCCCGGCGGGTCCAGAGTCCCACGAAGGCGGCGGCGGCCCAGCTAATTGAATTAGGTCGGCCAGGCCCTGCCACCCGCGCGCCGCCCGCGTCCGCTCTGCCACCCGTTCTCGGCAGCCGCAGGCGCTCCTTGGGTGCCGCGGGACGGATTGAGGGAAGGAAGCGTCTCCGCCTGAGCCCCTGCCCGAGGCGGCCTCTCCCCCGCGGAAATAATCCCATTGTCCCGGGGGCTGCGGGCGGCACTGGGCGCCTGGGATCCCCAATTGGACTGCGGCACTGTGATTAATGGGACGGCGACGAGGGAGCTGACACCGGGAGGGGCCGAGGCTCTCCTCCACCCCGACCTTCTCAACTGCCCTCGTTCTGGCGCCCCTTCCCCACCAAAGTCCAGAAGCTAGAGCCTAGAGCCCGGAGGGGAGGTGGCGGGTGTGAGGAAGGCCGCTGCTGGGAATTAGACCAGTTAGGGGACTTCCTGAGTGTGGTGTGATCGAAGCGGGTCTGGGTGTGCGGCCATGTGCCCGAGTGTGCAACAGCATCCAGAGCTCTCAGCCCTGCGAGTGGGGTGGGATGCTGCGGGGTGCGGATATGGTCTAGGGCACAGGTGCACAGGGCGGGAATTATTAAAGCTGTGTGTAGTGAGGCATGGATGGGATTTGTAAGGAGACCAAGCTCCCATCCCTGGGGGCCACAGTAGCCCCAAGACCAGGGTCTTGGGCCTGAATCCCAGCACTGCCCTGGGTACCATATAAAGTCACTGCTTGGCGCCTCCTGTCCTGTCGGCCCAGATTTCTGCAGCCACCTCACCCTAGATCCAACCACCAGCAGTGTACAGTGGAGCTCCTGGCACCTCACTTTTCCCATTCTCCCCTACCTGCCATGGGCTCCCCCTTCCTGGGATGAAGCACCAGCAGTTTCTGTTCAGCCCTTCCACGCTTGACATCCTTGGTATCTGGACTGTTTCAGTTCTTGTAGCCCTTTTGAGGTTAGGCTCACAGATCCCTCCCCCCCCCCCCCACACACAACACACACAAGAAGCCTCCGATAAGTGGCTGGGAAATAACTCCTCTGACCTAGGTGACCTGCGACTCCTAGAGCAGAGATTATGTCTGTGTGTCTGTCCCTGAACTGCAAATGCCTAGGGGCAGACCAGAGTCTCAGCTTGCAACCAGCAGACACCCACCCATAGGTGCTCTGGACACCAGTGAGACTTCCCTGGCTGTTGAGCTCCACCCAAGATCGGTGCAGACCCGGGTGTTCAGGCGGGGTGGGCACGGGGCATGCTCCTGAGTCCCACCAGGCAACTTTGCCTTCTCCACTGCGAAGCTGGAGACCTGGTTCTGTACTGAGAGTACACGTGAGATGCCCTAGGGATCCAGGCTCAGGGCTCCCAGGGCGGTGGAAGAGGGAAACCTCCCTAGGAATCCCAGGCTGCAGTGGGTTTTAGGATCATTCCAGTGGCCAGCACAGCCGCAGCCAGGACCCCTGGTGGGGTACCTCTCACCTGCTGCCACTCTCCTCTGCCCCCCTGCCCTTACTTGACCAAATCACTCACTTCCCCCACCTCCACTGCCACCCCAGCCGCACTCCATTCAGCTCTGGAGTAGGTTTGGCCCCTGGCAAAAGAAAATTCCAACTAAGGGGGGGGGAGCTAGCCAAAGACCGAGCCTCCTACCCACCAGAAGGACTCAATGCATCTGAGGTCTTTATGCCTCATTCCCCCAGGGACCACCACCTGGGAGGGGTAACACCAGGGGGAGATGTGGCTGCTGCCCCTGCTGGTACATCCTCCACTCCTGCCCAGGACTCAGTGAGGTAGGTTGAGGAGGGGAGCTCTGGGCTGGGGGCGGCCAGGGGGACATCCAGAGGAGGCGGGGCACCAACGTTAGATATTCTCCCGGGCCTACCGCCAAGCCTGGGCGGCCAGTACTGTATTTCTGGGGACTTTTACGGCAGCATCGAGATGAACAGTGACATTCCCCCTCTCCCCTTTCATAAATATTGCATCTTCCCAATGCAATTACAGGAGACTGAACGGCATGAGCGTTTACTAAATAAGATTATGGGGTAATGCTAATGCAGTTTACGTCTGCGCTCTGACACCAGACAAACTCCCTATTAATAACCTCTCAATGAGGCGCGAGGCTCAGAACGCAGAGTCCGCGGCTTCTGGGCCGCGCGCTCCGCTCGGTAAGAACGGCCGAAGCGTGGCCGCCTCACGCTGGGGCCGCGGCCTGAGCGCTCTCTCAGGGGTGCGGGGTTCCCAGCCTTTCCGGGCCTTTTGGCCAGGAGTTCCCCTCTGCGCACCTTCTCCGGAGGCAGCCTCACCTAAGCCCCGAGCCCCATCGGCACCCTCACCTCCTCCATTTATCTTCTATTTCTGCAGTAGTTTAGTCCCGGCTGGCGCTAAGCCTCTCTCTTCCGAATCCACACTGCTGGGAGGGGCCCAAATTTTCTTCCCTAAAGGGCGTACCGGGCTCGTTCTTCCCAGCTCAGAAACTGCTCAAGGCTCCGCATTGCCTGGGCGTCGGGATCCAAATCCCTTCCCTCTCCATTCAAGGCGCTGAACTTACTTTTGTTTCATCTGTAGTACCTTGCCCCAGTCGCTGGTTGCCCTTAGTCTTGTACCAACTGACAGAAACTCTCACACCTTCCCCAGTCATTCCTTGGGTGCAAAGCCCTGACAACCCCTATCCCTACGCTCAGCCCCCCAAAAAGAAAAGAAAATTTCTACTCCTACTTCAAAAGTGAAGTCAAAGTTTTGCCTTCCTGTACATTTTCAGAGCACAATTCATGAGTCCCTCCTCAAGTGGCCAAGAGCACGCAAATTTTCAAAACTACCGTTTTTGACCAGGCGCAGTGGTTCGCATCTGTAATCTCAACACTTTGGGAGGCCAAGGTAGGAGATTCGCTTGAGCCTAGGAATTTGAGACTAGCCTGGGCAACATAGCAAGACTCCATCTCCACAAAAAATAAAAAATTAGCTGGCCATGGTGGCGCACGCCTGTAGTCCCAGCTACTCGAGAGGCTGAGGTGGGAGGACATTGAGCCGGGGAGCTCCAGGCTGAAGTAAGTCATGATTATGCCACTGCACTCCAGCCTGGGTGACCCATCAAGACTCTGTCTCAAAAAACACAACACAACAAAACAATCCTTTTTTTGATCATAGATTTGGAGTCACAGAGACATGGGTCTAGTCACAGGACACAGAGTTATAGTCACACTACTTTGATAGTGTGTTTGTAAACAGATCAATTAACTTCTCTGACTCTTGCATTTCTTGCTTATGAGAGGCATAGTGGATTCTGTCTTCTAATTCATCAAGCCATTGTCAGTATCAACGTAAAGATGAAACAGTGTAAACATTTCCTAATTTATTGGGATATCTCTGTTTTTCTATCTTTCTTGTAATTGCACTGACCTTTATGTATCAATCAGTATCAACATAAAGATGAAACAGTGTAAATGTTTCCTAATTTATTGGGGCATCTCTGTTTTTCTGTCTTTCTTGTAATTGCACTGAGCTTTATGTAAGGTGTTTATCATCCGTATTGGTCCAGCCCTGCTCAGTTTTCCAGACTCAGTTGATGAGGTCCTCAGACATACTGTGTGCCTTTCTTGCCTCCCTAACCCCTCTTCTTGAGTCGTCTTTAGGGTCCCATCGAGAGGGCAGGGCTAAGGCGATAGAGACAAGATCTGGGAAAATAGGAGATCTGCACAGCAGAAAAGTGCAGACAGGATTTCAGGGTCAAGAGAGCCAGCCCCCTGCCTAATTCTTGCCCTGCTGCCTGCTGGTCATTAACACAACCCCTGGTTTCTCTCCGCCTTCAAATAAAAAGACAATTTATGTCCAAGGACTCCGTAATGAGGAACCGGGGGTGGGGGGGTGGGGGCTGGGGAGCCTGCAGTCTCAGCAAAAGTTTCCCCACCTCAGAGCCTCCCCTCCTCCTTCTTCCCTCCTCCTCTTTGCTTCTGAAGTCAGCGAAAACTTTGAGCAGCTTCTGGAAGAAGGAGGCCTCTCTGCCTTTGGAGCAGGCAGAAGGGTAGGGGGCACTAGCAAGGCCTCTTTGTAGGCCTCCTGGAGCCCCTCTCCAGCAGCCACCACCTTTCCATCAAGACCAAATTGTGCCGGTCTTTGAAAGGCTATAGGGGACAGGATGGGACCCAGAGCCTGTTGGATGAGGGGGGATGGTAAATGCTTTACCATATTCTTCTATCCCTTGCTCCTTAAAACGAGCTAGACCTAATCTGGCCAGCACATACTTATCCCCAACTTCTACCCACCATTCTTGCCGTGGGCTGCAAGTGTCTTTGCTGAATGCTGCAAACCTACCTGAATCTGCCTGGGGACATTTCCGACTAACCACAATATCCCTCTGCTTATTTGTGAAGGATTAGACCTTTCTCTTTACCCTACCTCTCCTGGCCAGTATCCCTCCCAAGTCTTTTCTGAGTGGACTGGTTATGGGAAATCTTCCTAACCAGACCTTTCACATGACTTGTACATGGTGTATAACACACACACACACACACACACACACACACACACACACACACACAGAGGTACATACAGACTCCTCACTCTCAAGAATATGTATGCAAACTCCTGAGCATAACACATTGTCTATCATTGAAGTCATGGGTCCAGCTATGCAGACATGCATCTGTACTGTCCCCCACTGAAAAGCATACACTTAGAGATGCATACAGCCACACAGGTGTGCATGTCCACACAACAGAACACAGACACACAAATGCACAACCGATCAACATACCAGGCATTGTTTCCAAAGATGATGCTGCCACAGACTATCCCAGAGTTTGCCAGGGTTGAAGAAAGTGGCTTCTCTTATCCTTGATGGGAATTCTATGTACATGTTATAATGTGTTCAACATTTTTGGGCCTTGTGCAAGTGTATGACAGTGTTGGTAAAAACCACTCCCCAGAAGGTACCTGGGCTATGAGTCATCCCGGAGGACCTAGAGAAGTAGGAAGAGCAAAAATCTGAGCTGAGGGGTGTGGCCTATTCATTGGCATCAGAACCTGCCCATCATCTGCACTCTGTAAGCCAACTGAGGAGCTTAAAACAGGAAGTAGGAACCTAGTGGGCAGGCTCCAACAGGGTGTGAACTTTGAAAAAGAAAGGAAGAAGCTATTTGGGCCTTTCTCAGGGGGTGGCTCTCAGTTCCAAAAAAAAGAAGGTGTGGTTACTTTGGGCCTGCTAAAGCCAGGCCTGACAGTGGCTGGGAGAACAGCTGAGCTACACCAAATGGGTTTGTTTCCACCTCTGTGTACTTCAAGAAAACCAATTCAGGGCAAAGAGAAATGGACCAGAGTAAAGGGTGGGGCTTAGGGAGCCAAGTGGAGCCAGACTGGAGCCAAGCATAATGGCAAGACCAAAGGCATTGATATTTGGCCAACTGGGTTCAAATTCTTCCTCTGCCACTTCACTAGCTCTGTGATCCTGGGCAACACACTTAACCTCTCTGATCTGCTGTTTCCTCCTCTATGAAATGGCGATATGCTACCTATCCCATATGTTGTGGTGAAAGTTAAAATAAATCAAGAGATGTAAAGTGCTTAGCCCAGTGCCTGGCACTTGGTGGGATCCCACAAATGGTGGCTGTATAAGAGAAGTAACTAAAAGGCCAGTGTAAGAAGGTCTTGAAACCCGGGACACAGAAGACTGAGGGTCCTCCTTAGGATTGGCGCTGCTGGGACAAAGGAAGGATCCACAAAAATAAGGACAACTATAAAGTGAAGTGCCTGTTCCTAGTCAAGGGAGTGGTGCACAGGGTTAACAATTTCATGTCAGACTGCCCCAGCTTGAATCCTGCTAGCTATGTGACCCACAGAAAATTTCACCGCCAGGTGCGGTGGCTCACTCCTGTAATCCCAGCACTTTGGGAAGCCGAGGCAGGCAGATCACCTGAGGTCAGGAGTTTGAGACCAGCCTGGCCAACATAGTGAAACCCCGTCTCTACTAAAAATACAAAAATTAGCGGATGTGGTGGCATGTGCCTGTAGTCCCAGCTACTTGGGAGGTTGAGGCAGGACAATTGCTTGAACCTGTGAGGTGGAGGCTGCAGTGGGCTGAGATCGCACCACTGCACTCCAGCCTGGGAGACAGAGCAAGACCGCATGTCAAAAAAAAAAAAAAAAAAGAAAGAAAGAAAGAAAAGAAAAGAAAAAGAAAAAAATTATCTGACTCAGTTTCCTCATCAGTAAAATGGAATAATAATAATAATGATCTACCTCGTGAGCTTATTTTGATAAGTCAGTGAGTTAGTATTTGTAAAGTGCTTTGACTAGTACCCATCACATAATATAATACTGTTAAAATGAATGCTGAATAAATAAGAATAAACCAGGTTCCCACGCTGCCCGGGAACTGGGCTCTGAGAAGGTCTGGGACAGCAGGGCTGCCACAGGTGGGGAGAGTGGTGGGCAGCCTGCCTCTGGTTTTGATATCCGTGCTCCTTGGAATCCTGTGCTCTTGGCTGGGCGCTGTGGCTCACACCTGTAATCCTAGCACTTTGGGAGGCCGAGGCCAGTGGATCACTTGAGGCCAGCAGTTCAAGACCAGCCTGGCCAATGTGGCAAATCCCATCTCTACTAAAAATACAAAAATTAGCTGGGCGTGGTGGTGGGTGGCTGTACTCCCAGCTACGTGGAAGGCCGAGGCATGAGAATCCTTTCAACCTGGGATGTGGAGGTTGCAGTGAGCCGAGATCATGCCACTGCACACCATCCTGGGTAACAGAGAGACCCAAGGGGTGGGGCGGGGGGGGGAGAAAGAACCCTGTGCTCTCAAACTCCCCCTTTTGTCCTCAGGTAGCTGTGGTTTGTTTATCTTAGGAACAATTTACCCTTTTAAGTCTTCATGCTGCTTAAGGGTTGGTAAGGGAAAAGTAGCTATTTCTTCGTATGTTGCTGGTGGTGCTACAAATTGGTTCTCATCCTCCCTGGTTTATGTAACAAAAAGAGAATTTTTATAGCCTTTGATCAGACTATCCCACTTTTGAGACCATATCCCAAGGAAATGAAAAAGCAGTTTGTACAGATGTTTATAGCAGCACTATTCATAATAGTTCAACCTTGGAAGCAATCCAAATACCCAACCCTAGGGAAATGGTTAAGTCAGCTAGGGAGCATCAGCACAAAGGAATAGCACATAGCCCATCAAACTGCTAAACCTGACACAGGAAAGTGGTGCGATGTGCCACATTCTAGGTGAAGATGCCATGCGTTATAAAATATCAGTATTCCCCAAGGCAATTCATAGACTTAATGCCCTGCTAAACAAAACTCATACTAGACATTTTCTTGAAACCCAGAGAAATAAAAAGATCTACATTTCACGTGAAAGAGTAAATAGGTGACCATGTCAACAATTTTCTAAAGAGCAAGTTTGACCAGATGTTAAAACATTTTGTTATAGGGTAATTAAATGGAAGCAATGCGGTGTAAGCATCAAAATTGACATTTAAATCAATGGGAGAGAACAGAGCCTAGAAATAGACATAATCACACTTAAGAATTTAATATAGGCATTAGAAAACAGGGAGAAGAACGTTACCAATAAATTATGTTGAGAAGAGCTTTACCATTTAAAAATAATTTTAAGTTATTTTATATCATATAAAAACAAAAATAGTCTAGGCAGAGAATTGGGGAATTCTCATACCTGTAATCCCAGCACTTTGAGAGGCCAAGGTGGGTGGATCGCTTGAGCCCAGGAGTTCGAGACCAGCCTGGGCAACATGGTGAAACCATATCTACAGAAAAACACAAAACAAAACAAAAACAGGCGTGGTGTCACATGCCTGTAGTCCCAGCTACTTAGGGGACTAAGGTGGGAGGATTGCTTGAGCCCAGGAGGTTGAGGCTACAGTGAGTTGTGATTGTGCCACTGCACTCCAGCCTGGGTGACAGAGCGAGAGACCTTGTCTCCATTTTAAAAAAAATTTTAAAAATCAACAATGCATGCTGGGTGCAGTGGCTCATGCCTGTAATCCCAGCACTTTGGGAGGCTGAGGTGGGCAAATTGCTTGGGCTCATGAGTTTGAGACCAGCCTGGGCAACATGGTGAAATCCGTATCTCTACAAAAAATACAAAAATTAGCTGGGGGTGGTAGTGCCATGCCTGTAGTCTCAGTTACTTAGGAGACTGAGGTGGAAGGATGGCTTGAGCCTGGGAGGCCGAAGTTGCCGTGAGCCGAGGTGGCACCACTGCCCTCTAGCCTGGGTGATAGAGCCAGACCTTATCTCAAAACAAAATGAAAACAAAACAACAACAAGAAATGCAATGTTAAATTTAAAAAATTTGAAGAGGATGGCATATTTTTACTGACTAAACTCAGAAAAAGCACAGGTTTTAGCTTTTGTGTGTGTCTCACTCTTGCTCAGGCTGGTCTCAGCTAGTCTCAGGCTGGAGTGCAGTAATGTGATCGCAGCTCACTTCAGCCTCAAACTCCCAGGCTCAGGCAATTCTCCCACCTAAGCCTCTCGAGCAACTGGGACTACAGGTGCACACCACCACGCCTGGTTGATTTTTGTATTTTTTGTAGAGAGGGGGTTTCACCATATTGCACAGGCTGGTCTCAAACTCCTGAGCTCAAGCAATCCACCTGCCTCAGCCTCCCAAAGTGCTGGGATTACAGTTGTGAGCCACTGCTGGGTTTAACCTTAATAAAGATCAAGGGATGAAGCATTACGATTGATGTAAACAGCTGGTGTTTAATGTTGATGAAGTTTTTTGTTGCTGAGAAGATAGGAGTTCAGTAAAATGGGGGAGGGAGAGGGATGTGAGTATTTACACCTTTCTGTCAGCCATAGGAGACCTTGGTGCTGCTTGTGAAAGGGCCATGCCTCTACCTGCTGTGGGTCAGATGGGGGTCCTGGCAGCAGAGCTCCCAGGCAGCTAGCTGGAGATACTCACTCATCCTCCAATCTACCCCAAGCCTGTGCTTTCCTGTCCCCAAACCAGACTCAGATATCTGCCAGCCACCTAGAAGCCAGACAACCTTGGTGTCAATTCCAATCCTCCACTTAAAAACTGGGCAAGGTCTGGCACGGTAGCTCACACCTGTAATCCCAGCACTTTGGGAAGCTGAGGCAGGCAGATCACCTGAGGTCAGGAGTTCAAGACCAGCCTGGCCAACAAGTCTCTACTAAAAATACAAAAATTAGCCAGATGTGTTGGCATGTGCCTGTAATCTCAGCTACTCTGGAGGCTGAGGCAGGAGAATCACTTGAACCCAGGAGGCGGAGGTTGCAATAAGCCAAGATTGTGCCACTGCACTCCAGTCTGGGCGACAGAGTGAGACTACATCTCAAAAATAAATAAATAAATAAATAATAATAAAAACTGAGTGACCTTGGACCAGTAATTTGACCTTTCCAGATCTCAGTTTTCTCTTCTATTTTTTATTTTATTTTATTTTTTTAGAGACGTGGCCTTGCTATGTTGCCCAGGCAGGAGTGCAGTGGCTAGTCACAGGCATGATCAGCATGGGAGTGTTGACCTGCTCCATTTCTGACCTGGGTCAGCTTCACCTCTCCTTAGGCAACCTCGTGATCCCCCGCTCCCAGGAGGTCACCATATTGATGCCAAACTTAGTGCAGACACCCGATCGGCATAGTGCACTACAGCCCAGGACTCCTGGGCTGAAGCGATCCTCCCACCTCAGCCTCCCGCGTAGCTGGAACTACAGGCACGCGCCACCATGCCCGGCACCTCAGTTTCTCATCTGGGATTGGGGATAATTAACAGCACCTCTTCATAGAGCTCTTGTGAGGATTGAATTCATGAATGCATGTGAAATCTACAGAATATTATCTGTCCCAGAGTAACTTAGGAAAAGGTGATAATGATTCAGGCTGGAGTTGAGTTGAGGGGAACTTGAACAGGGGAGGCAGAAAATGGTGATTGACTTCCGTGATACCTACGTCTCCTAGGTCTTTGGCTGGTTTTTGAAGCTGAACCCACCTAGTTTTTCTCCTTCATCTGATGTGGCAAGAGAAATTTGGCCAGGAGGGGGCCATGGGTGTGGACCAGGCATCCAGTGGTAACACACAGGGGTCAGCGACCTTGGATTCCCTCCTCCCCACTTGGAGGTTCAGCTTCCCTATTCCCCCCCCCCCCAGGGACAAAGACCCAGCTGGGTCACTCTGGGGATTTAGGGAAAATAGGCTTTGTGTCTGGGGCATAAAGAAGGGCCAGATTCTGGGCATGTGGCTGCAGGCCATGTCTACTGGACAGAGACAGCCTCCCAGCCGAGGACTGGCCTCCTGCTAACTCTGTCCTGCCTGAAGTGTGCTTGTGCTGGGCTTCCTCCAGCAACTTCACCCTTACAGAAAAGTCGGGATGCTTTTTGAGTTGGAGTCTAGTTCTCTGTCACCCAGGCTGGAGCAGTGGCGCGATCTTGGCTCACTGCAACCTTCGCCTACCGAGTTCAAGCAATTCTCCTGCTTCAGCCTCCCAAGTAGCTGGGATTACAGGCGCCTGCCACTACGCCCAGCTAATTATTGTATTTTCAGTAGAGACGGGGTTTCACTGTGTTGGCCAGGCTGGTCTCGAACTCCTAACCTCGTGATCTGCCTGCTTGGCCTCCTGAAGTGCTGGGATTACAAGCGTGAGCCACCGTGCTCTGCCAGGGATGCTTTTCCTTAACTTCCTAAGTCAGGACAGATGGGGTGGTGGGGCGGGAAGCATAGTGGTCTGTTTCTTGTCATTGCTGCCTGTATGTTCTGCATGTAACAACCTGGGAGTCTCATTGTCTTTTGGTGAAAACCTTGTTTATTGCTACATTTTATTATTAGATCACTCATTAAAATCAGCCAAAACAGGACTTTCCAGGACCTACTTAGTGGCCACATAGCAGCCTCTGGGAGGAACAAAGGAAGCGGCTGCTGGGTCCATGGAGGATGAAGAGACACGCAGGGCAGGAGTCTTTCAGAGCTACGTTGCAAAGTGCTTTCTTCTCCTGAGATTGGACCAGGTGAACCTGTATGAACCAAGGTGGCTACAGAAGAAAGTGGGTGTCAGCCCTGGGGAGAGGGGGGCCCAGAGGTCAGCTGCAGAGAAAAGGGAAGAGGACCCTGCTTGGCCCCACAGAGAGGCCAGCCCCACATATGTGTTTGAAGTTTGAACCCAGACAGAGTCAGGGTTGATGACCAAGACCCTTCTTTCATTCATCCACCCATGCGTTTGTCTATGTACCCACTTATTTATCTATGCAGCCAACTTTATTGAGCTTTGCTCCAAGCCAGGGACTGCCTAGAGCTGAGCAGAACAGATCTGTAGGAAAAGAGTTTGGGACAGACCCATAGGATGTGGGGTTCAGCAATTCTTTCTTTCTTTCTTTCTTTTCTTTTTCTTTTTCTTTTTTTTCTCTCTCACTCGCCTTCCTTCCCCTCCCTCCCTCCCCTCTTTCTTTCTCTTTCACTCTTTTTCCTCCCTTCCCTCCCTCTCTTCTTTCCTTTCCTTTCTCCTCTCCTTCCTCCTCTTTCCTTCTTTTTCTTTCTTCTTTCTTTCTCTCTCTTTCACTCTCCTTCCTTCCTTCTCTCCCTCCCTCCCTTTATTTCCTTTTCTTTTCCCCTCCTTCCCTCCCTTCCTTCCCTCCTTTCCCCTCCCTTCCTTTCCTTCCCTCCCTCCCTCCCTCCCTCTCTCCTTCTTTTCTTTTACCTTCACCACGTTGCCCAGGCTGGTCTCGAACTCCTGAGTTCAAGCAGTCCAACTGCATTGGCCTCTCAAAATGCTGGATTATAGGTGTGAGCCACCATGCCTGGCCAATACTTTTATTTCTGAATCAAAGCCAGAATCAACCACTTCTCAACCTTTCTGGGATTCCTGGTGACTTTGTAGTTTGCCCTGTGTTTGTTATTTTTGCTAACCCCTGTTTGCCTGTAGTTCCTGATGATTAGAAAAATAAGCAAACTGAGCCTTAAGCAGGAGAAGGGGGATGTATGCTTGTTTCAGAGCCCAAGACCGGAAGAGATCTAGAGAGGCTGCAGAGAGAGGAGTCCAGGGAGGGGGAACCAGAAGTCAGAGCTCTCCTGTCTGTCCTCCTCCCTCCCCCATGACTATCACCCTCTCCCTAAAGTCCCCAATACCCTCTCACATCCCCTGTTCCTTTCTCCACCCCCTACTACCTCTACAGGCCCCCCAGCCTCACACAGGGGTTCTCATATCCCCCTCCCCCTCTGGGGGAGTCTGACCTTGGGCCTCGGGTGCTGGAGAACTTGGGCTGGGCCTGAGTACCCCCTCCCTAATAAGCATTCGTTCTGGGATGAGCTCTGGCCTCCTAGGGTCAAAGGTGGCAGCTTTATTTACTCACAGCCATGCTCTCACTGCCTGGCTCCTTTCATCATTTTTTTAATAATGGAAACAGCCCAGTGGTCACAGGCGCCCTGGGAGACCACCCCCACCACCTCCCCCTCTCCCCAGCCCCCAGACACAGACACTTGTATTCCTCCAATAAGGGCTCAGATTTCTCAACAAAGTACAGCTTTTGCTCTCAGGACAGTTTTCAGCTGTCGATTTTATCACATTCTTCTGTCTGTTCAGAGCCTGAGCCGGAGAAGCTGGGGGCCGGCCAGCATATGAAAGTGAGCACATGGGTGTGAGAAGTGGGTTGGTGTGAGGGCTGAGGGTGCAGGGTGAGAGCGGGCACCTGTGGGTGAAATCCCAGGTCCATATGGTGTGTCTGCTTTGAGAATGTTTGCATGTGTGTGAGAACCTGCGTGTGTATAAGCATGAATATCTGAGGGCAAGTATTGTAAATATCCATTTACCCCCAACATAGAATAGGAAGATGTCACCTGCTCCTTCCCCTACATGTGCCCATACGGCTCATCTCGCCAACTTGCCCCGAACTCTTTCTCCTCTCTGCTCCTCACACCCCTCCAGGGGAGGTGTCTGTGTACAGGAGGTCTGTGGCTCTGAGTGGCCAGCCTCAGTGTGAGACGCCTGCCCAAACCCAGGCACTCCTCACGGCCACAGCCCTCCTGCCTACCTCCACCTCAGCTTTCTTGGCCTCTCCACTGGAACTCACTGACCCCCTTCTAAAGAAATGTTGCTGGGGGAAGAACCCTGATGGGTAGGAGTTGGCCCTCTTAGGAATCCCCAAGCTGGAGTCCTGGAAGGGTCAAGCCTCAGGTGTGCACACAAATGTGGCAGTACTGGAAGGCCAGCTACTCCACAGAGGGACAGAAGACCTATGGAGGGAGGGTGTGGCTGTGGGGCATTAGGCAAGAGTAGCTTCTGGCTCATGTTTGCTCTAAAATTAAAAGAAAAAAGAGTGGCTTCTTAGGAGAGAAAAGCCTAAAGAGGGTCTCTCTTTGGGGAACCCCCAAAAGTGGCCCTTGGTCACACTATTTAAACTCCCAGGATCTGATTTCTGAACGTGGAAAGTGACAGAGAGCACTCTGGGCTCCAGCACTGTCCCTGTGTGGTGTCTGTGCCTGGGGGGTATCTATGTGTTCATGATTGTGTACACGTGCCTGCAGGTGATGTGTGTGATAGTGTGTGCTTGTATGTGTGTGTGATGAACACACATGAGCCAACGTGTGTGATTTCCCAGGTGCTTGTGCTCATGCCCCATGGAGTGGGTAGAGTGGTAGGTCCCATTTAAAATTACTTTGTCCCATGGTTCTCAAAAGCCCTTTCCTGACCCTATGTCTCAGTTTTGTGTTCAGAGTCTCTGACTTCTGCAGGTCTCTGGGACACAGGGCCTACACTGGGAACGGGGCTGTGCAGCCCAGGGTTGGAGGTCAGCCTGTCTCAGCTCCCCCATCTCCCTCCAGGCTGAGCTTTGGCTCTGAGCACATTTGCACCCCCTCCTTAGGCTGCCGCCTGCTTGGGCGCCTGAGGAACCCAGCTCCATCCCAGGCCCAGGTCCCTCCCCGAAGTCAGGGCCCCTCCCACCTTCTCCCAAACCTGCCCAACCTGCCTGGCAGCCCAGCATCTCCCAGAGGTGCCTCCCAGAGGTGGGATGCCTGGGAACAGCCCTCTCAGCAGCATCAGAAGCAGCAAGAGCTGGGAGTAGGGTAGGTGGGAGGGCAGGCTAACCCCTGCAGAAGAGGATGGGAAATTAGGCTTGCCACTGCTGCTGGAATGACACCTCTCTCTGACAGGAGCTTGCAGAGCCTCCCTTACAAACCGCCCCCACCCCTGCCTTGCCCCTCCCCTGTCCTGGGTGGACTCAGAGTGACCTACTTCTCTCCACCCCCACCCTCAATGGCTCCCTCCTGGCTCAGCTGATATTTTATCTGAGTGACCCAGGGACTCAATAGGTGCATTGCCACCCCCAGGAGTGTCCTGGAAGCATGGAGGGATGCGAGCTAGATGTGCGTCACTCCTCCCCTCCCAGGGCTCCCCGTGAGGATGGGGCCCTGGCTCTGAGCAAGCCCAGTTCCTCAAGCACTCCAGATGCTCGCAGTTACAGAAGTTAAGTGTCTACAGACAGAAAGGATGGACAGACCCATGCAGCCTCACTAATGGGAGAAGGGTCAGACAATGTTTCTCCTTTTATTATCCTTTTTTTTTTTTTTTTTACTTTTTAAATTTTTTGTAGAGACAAGGGTCTCACTATGTTGCCCAAGCTGATCTTAAACTCCTGGCCTCAAGTGATCCTCCCTACTTGGCCTCCCAAAGTACTGGGATTCCAGGCGTGAGCCACTGTGCATGGCCACCTGTTCCTCCTGTTAAAGGAATGAGAAACACTAACATGCTCACATAGATACACAAAATAAAAACGTTTATTGAACACTTACTATGTGCTGGGGATGTTCTAAGAGTTTTACATGACTTAGTTCACTTTAACCTTAACATCAATCCTATGGAGTAGGTATTATCCCAAAGTTTTTTTTTTAATTTTTTACTTTTTTATTTTAGAGAGTGGGGGAGTCTTGCTCTGTCACCCAGGCTGGAGTACAGTAGTGCTCCACTATGCCTGGCTAGTTATCCCCATTGCTTTTATTTATTTATTTGTTTATTTATTTATTTTTGTTCTGTAGAGATGGGGGCCTCACTATTTTGCCCAGGCTGGTCTCAAACTTCTGGGCTCAAGCTATCCTCCTGCCTCAGCTTCCTAAAGTGCTAGGGTTACAGGTGTGAGGCACTGCGACTGGCCTAATTGTCCCCATATTAAAGATAGAACGACTGAGACACAGAGAGGCTAAGTCATTTGCCCAAGATCACATCTCCAGTAGATACTGAGTTCAGGATTCAAACCCAGGCAGCGCAGCTGAGACCACTTTACATTTGCATAATTACCCCTAAGGATAGACACACCCACCTCATATTTAGGACAAGCCACCTCACATACGTAATTGTGCATAGAAATACATCATTATCTAGTTTATCATAAGTAACATTTATAGAGCAATTTATTTACAAATCACTTTCACACCCAGATATAATGCCAATTGAAGGATGGATTGTTAACTATTTAACAGATAACAATTAAGACTACCATTTACTGACTCAACTGGAGCTCGGCTATTTGGCTGGGAGCAGTTCATCCTTTCTTCTCTCTTCCCTTCCTTTCTTTAAATAAAAATAAAGCATGCTTCGTAGTAAAATTAAAACAGGACAAAAGGGAATAAAGTGAAAGTAAAAGACTCCCTCCTTCCTCTTGTTATTCCCATTTCTGGAGGATGCCCTTCCAAAAATTGTCAATGCACACCTAAATAAATAGTATTAGACATTATACATGGCTTTTTATCCTTGCAAGGAAGTCTTTGTGGAGAAGCTCTTGTTCTCCTCATTTTACACATTAAGAAATCTCTTAAAAGTCAGGTATTGAGCCAGGCACAGTGGCTTATGTCTGTAATCCCAGCACTTTGGGAGGCCGAGGCAGGTGGATCATGAGGTCAGTAGTTCAAGACCAGCCTGGCCAAAATAGTGAAACCCCATCTCTGCTAAAAATAAAAAAATTAGCTAGGCATGGTGGCAGGTGCCTGTAGTCCTAGCTACTCAGGAGGCTGAGGCAGGAGAATTGCTTGAACCTGGGAGGTGGAGGTTGCAGCGAGTCGAGATCTCACCACTGCACTCCAGCCTGGGCAACAGAGCAAGACTCCATCTCAAAAAAAAAAAAAAAAAAGTGGTGTACTGCGTTTTATTTTTATTTTATTTATTTATTTTGATATGGAGTCTCACTCCATCCACAGGCTGGAGTGCAGTGTTGTGATCTCAGCTCACTGCAACCTCCGCCTCCAGGGTTCAAGCAATTCTCCTGCCTCAGCCTCCCAAGTAGCTGGGATTACAGGTGTACACCACCACACCCGGCTAATTTTTGTATTTTTAGTAGAAATGGGGTTTCACCATGTTGGCCAGGCTGGTCTCGAACTCCTGACCTCAGGTGATCCACCCACCTCGGCCTCCCAAAGTGCTGAGGTTACAGGTATGAGCCACTGCACCAGCCCAGTACTGCGTTTTAACAAACTCTCTAGGAAAAAAGTGGGATAGCACTCCAAGGCCACTCAGGTACTAAGTGGGGAAGTTAGGATTTCAACCCAAGTCTTCCCAACCTGGAGCCTGTGTCCCCCACTGCCCTTGCCCCAGGGCCCATTGCCTCCTCCAGCCCCTGCTGGCACCTGATGGCCTAACACCCCCAGAGCCAACACTCTGCTGCGCTGAGCCTTTCAGCGTAGGGCAAGGGCTGTGCTGGAAAGGGACATTCCCTTTGAAACTTAATTGAGGGGGAGGACTTGCTGGGTTGAGCCCTGCTGAGGGGGGAGGCCAGGCAGCAGGCTTGGGAACTTGTCTGAGACCCAGATCAGCCAAGCAATGAGCTCCCAGAATGTCCCCTTGAGTCCCTAGCAGACTTCACTGTGGCCTTGAAGGCTACAGAGAGTGGCAGGTGACAGGGCTTGTTCTCCACAGTACCTCCCAGCCAGGGACTCAGGATAGGGAGAGGAGGTGGGGTCTGGGGCTCCCAGGGAAAAGAAGGGCCTGTAGACAAGAACTGCAACCCTCCCAAAATACCTCCCCCTGGGAGAGGGGCTGAGCAGGGGCAAGGACAATACCATTTCCAGCTTCTGGGGTGAAAGGAGGCTCTGAAAGCCCCTGCCCCTGCTGTGACCACTCCTGGGTAAGTTTCCCCCAAGGGTCCCCTAGACCCGTCCTCAACTCTTTCATATGGGGCCTGGGTCCCTGGCAGGGCTGGGACCTTAGGAGACATAAATTGCTAAGATTCAGTCATAACCCCAGCGGCTGAGGATGTATGTGTATTTGTTATGAGTGTCTCCAAGGCTGGCCACAGTGGTACCACGGCATTCTGACCCAGCTGGCCTAGGCTGGTCATGCATGACCTTCTGGGTCCTGTGTGCCTCAGGCTTGGACCCAGCCTCACACCTCCCATCCTAGTGCGGAATCTGGAGAACAGGCCAGGGTCAGGGCCAGGATGGAACCTATCTTCCCCCAGAGGACACTCTTTGGAACAGGGTACTCAGTGAGGTGCCCCCTTCCTATCTGGCCAAGAGGGAGCTTGCCGGGGATCAGGGATTCCTGAGGTTAGTACTCGGTGGAGGGAGAGACAGCCATGGGGGAGGCTGGCAGAAGCCAGAGGACTGAGGTTGGACCCCTCTCTCCACAGTTTCCAGGCCAGGCTAATCCAGGGGATGAGACAGGCCTCCCTGAAAGCCCACCCTCTCCCTCCTTGGTGCATGGCAGAGCCTCCCCCAGTCCCCATCACCTTCAGGATCATGCCACACACCTTAGCCTAGACGTGCTACCTTCAAAGGCCCACAGTGCCGTCATGATCAGGATGGGCCTGCGTGGGACACCCCACTTCTCAGCTACAGCAGCACTGCACTGGGCATTAGAGGGCATAGGACTGTGCCCAGCTTGACTTCTAACTGATTGAAGGATTTTGGACAAGTCACCTCCCAACTCCGAGCTTCAATTTGCCTGCCTGTAAAGCATGAGAGTTGAACTCCATTTGGAATCATGGGAATCTGGGTTTGAGCTGGGGAGTGTGGGGTTGGCCATGGGTGTCCTTCTTGGTGAGCAGAGCAGGACCTCTCTCTAGGAGCCTGGGGTAGGGACCCCTAGGGGATATTACTGGTCAAGAAGACAGGATGTATGTGTATTGGCTACGAGTGTTTTTATGATTGTATATAATATGTGACGTGTACATATATACGTGCAAGCATAAATACACGTGTAAGGGTGTGTGTGTTTGTATGTGTGTGTGGGTGTGTTTACGGCAGCAGCTAATTGATCCCTCCCTCCCAGTTGGGTTGGGGGAAGGGGCCGAGAAGGTAGTCACTCATTAGGAGGCAGCTAATGGGCCCAAATGGCCTTGTCAGCAAAGTCTGAGCTCAGATGAGCTTCCTCCCAAAGGAGGGAAGGAAAGAGATGTGAAACAGAAAAAGGTGGGGAGAAGAGAGCAAAGAAGTGGGGGAGAGGCCTCAGAAAGAATGAGGCTTTCCCAGGAGAAACTACAAGGATTGCAGTGTCCTCACTCCGTCCCTGTTAATAAATACCCCTCCTGCCAGGAGAAAAAGTTCCTGCTTCTTCTGACCCAAGGAAGTAGAGGGCAGAAAACTGGCAAAGGAAGAAAGGCAGACACATGTGTATTCCCATGCCCACAGGCACAGGTGTGCTAGCTGCTTGCACATGGTCACACTGAGACGAAAGCATATGGGCTGTGTGGATGTGGACTCTCAACACGTGTCATGCACGTGCTCACCCAGAGGCACCCCACACACACCAGTCTGTACGCACGGAAGTGTGGGCATGTGCCCTGCACAGGAAGGTGTATACGCATTCACCCAGGGGTGCTGGCTCTGTGTTGGTGCGGGGAAGACAAAAATGAGGAGGACACAGTACCTGTCCCCCAGCTGACATTTTATTTTATTTTTATTTTTATTCTTATTTTTGAGGCGGAGTTTTGCTCTTGTTGCCCAGGCTGGAGTCCAATGGTGCGATCTTGGCTTGCTGTACCCTCCACCTCCCAGGTTCAAGTGATTCTCCAACCTCAGCCTCCCAAGTAGCTGGTATTACAGGTGCCTGCCACCACGCCTGACTAGTTTTTTTGTATTTTTAGTAGAGACAGAGTTTCACCATGTTGGCCGGGCTGGTCTTGAACTCCTGGCCTCAGGTGATTTGCCCACCTCGGCTTCCCAAAGTGCTGGGATTATAGCTGTAAGCCACTGTGCCCAGCCCACCAGCTGACATTTTAGTTGGGAGGAGGTTGCTAAGGAAACGGACCATTCATGTGATATGACACGCGGTGTACTGGAAAGATGTTTTGTACACCAGGGGCAGGTGTGGATGGCTCCCCCAAGATCCCTGGGGATCACTTGTCGTTCTCTTTGCAGGGAGCCATTTTCCTATCTCCAGTCAGTTGGGCCCTGTGAGGGGTCCCCCTCCCATCACTCCCACTCCTCCGCACCCTTCCTTCACCTCACCTGATGCCCACTGTTGCTTTGCATCCTCTTGCTTCTAAATTATGAAAACACTGATGATGTGCTTTGATATTAGTAAATCAGACTAATAGTCCAGATACTCACAGTGGCGGGAGGCCCTCCAAACTTTGCGAAAGGGTTGTTTCTGTCTCACACTATTCACAACGTAGATTCCAGTGGAAATTAAGAGTTGACTCTCAAAACGTTAAGAGGAAATGTGAGTTAAAATTAAATACTTTCAGAGTAGAGAAGACCATTTAAAATAAGACAGTAACTACAAAAGCCATAAAGAAAAATATTGACAAAATATTTATATCTCAATTTAAAACTGCTATATAATAGAAGATAGTAAAGGTATTGAAAGGCAAGCAACTAAAATACGAGTAAGCCAGGCATTGTGGTGTGCCTGTAGTCCCAGCTGCTCGGGAGAGTGAACTGGGAGGATTGCTTGAGCCCAGGAGGTCAAGGCTGCAGTGAACCATGATCATGCCACTGCATTCCAGCCTGGGCAAGAGGAGGAGACACCATCTCTAAATGAAAAGAAATTAAAATAAAATAAAATTTTGTGTGTGTGTATGTGTGTGTTGGTTTGTCACCCAGGCTGAGGGTAGTGGCATGATCATAGCTCACTGCAGCCTCAAACTCCTGGGCTTGAGCCCAGGAGTTGTATCCTCCCACCTCAGCCTCCTGAGTAGCTGTGACTGCAGGCACACATGCCATCATGCCCAGCTAAATATTTTATTTTATATTTTGTAGAGATGGGAGGCTTGCATGTTGCCCAGGCTGGTCTCAAACTCCTGGCCTCTAGCAATCCTCCTGCTTCAGCCTCCCAAAGTGCCAGGATTACAAGCGTGAGCCACTGCACTCAGCCAAAATATAACACATATTAATATCTAGAATTAAGAATTTCAACACGTTAATAAGAAAAAGATTTTTTAAAACCAAGCTTTTAAAATAGGCAGCCAGGCACAGTGGCTCACCCCTAATTCCCAGCACTTTGGGAGGCTGAGGCAGGTGGATCACCTGAGGTCAGGAGTTCAAGACCAGCCTGGCCAATATGGCAAAACCCCGTTTCTACTAAAAATACAAAAGTTAGCTGGGTGTGGTGGTGGGCGCCTATAACCCAAGCTACTCCGGAGGCTGAGGCGAGAGAATCTCTTGAACTTGGGAGGCAGAGGTTGCAGTGAGCTCAGATCGCCCACTGCATTCCAGCATGTGTCACAGAGCAAGATTTTGTCACCAAAAATAAAAATAAAAAATGGGCAAAGTACGTGAACAGGTGATTTACAGAAATAAAAGTACAAAATGTCCAATGAACTTAGGAAAATATGCTCAACATAAGAGAAATGCAATCATAATTTGAGAACTACAAATTAAAATAAGCATAAGATTTGTTTTAGCTTCATCCATTAGATTAGCAAAAATTCAGCCTATTGACAGTATCCAGCATGGGAGAGAGTGTACGTAAGTTGGTCTTCTCATCCTCTCTTGGAAATGCTCTGAATTGGTTCAGTCTTCTTGGTAGGTATTTTGGCAGTTTCTATTAAAACTAACAATACCCGGCCAGGCACAGTGGCTCACGCCTGTAACCCCAGCACTTTGGGAGTCTGAGGCAGGCAGATAGATCACCTGAGGTCGGGAGTTTGAGACCAGCTTGACCAACATGGAGAAACCCTGTCTCTACTAAAAATACAAAATTGGTTGGATGTGGTGGCACATGCCTGCAATCCTAGCTACTCAGGAGGCTGAGGCAGGAGAATCACTTGAACCTAGGAGGCGGAGGTTGCGGTGAGCCAAGATCACACCATTACACTCCAGCCTGGGAAACAAGAGCAAAACTCCATCTCAAAAAAAATTAACAGTACCCATCTTCATTTGAGCAACTCTATTTCTAGATATCCATTATCTTAACAAAATAGTCATGTCTGCCCACAGAACTACATACCAGAGAGTTCACTGAGCAATATTTACAACAATGAAAAATCAGAAGCAACCTAACAGTCCCCTGGTGGGAATGAATGAATAAACAATGGCAGCCCCATCTATGGAATACTCAATATGAAGCCATTCCAAATAATGAGGCAGACCTCCATGTTCTGATGTAGGAAAATGTGCATGTCATATTTTCATTTCAAGCCATATATATATATATTTTTTTTTAATTTTCTCTCTATATATATGGCAAGGAATCAAACCATATTTTTAATTGGAATAGCAAATTGCAGAAAAACAAAAATACTCAGGTACAAAGGTAAAAACCCACCAAAAAATCGTGTTTCTTTTTGTATAATATATACATGTAGGTAAATACATAGGAAATGATCTAGAAGGATACACAGTGAATTGACCACAGCAGTGACCTCTGCAGATGATTCTGGAATTGAAAGGAGTAGTTCATCTGTATTTCTTACAACAAGAATGCATTTTTAGCTTACTTTTGAAATTTAAAATAAATTTAAATAAATGTGGTTCATTTGAATAAATGAATGAACAAAAGGTTCAGCAGTGAGACTTGACATACACAAACACGAGGCACTAAGATTTTTATTCATCGCATGAAGAAAGAGGTGCCTTTTTGGCAGCAATTCTGCTTTAGCGAATGTAACAAGGACCTGCCTTCCATTCCACCCCTGGAATGTTAAAATTGGGGGCTGTCTAGACGGTTAGAGGGCTAGAGTCCTTCAGTTTACAGAGGTAAGGAAAGACGGCCAGGGCCTGTCATAGCTTCAGAAAGGTCACAAAAGGCCCATGGAAGGCGGAGAGTGGAAAGGTGACTGTATGCTTGTTTGACTTGCAGTTTGTCATCTTAGGGACAAGTCCAGGCCCAGGGGCTCCTGGCTGTCCCCACAGCACCTGGATTCGGTCCTAGTAATTAATGATAAATATTGAGTGACTTCTGGCACTAATAGTCACTTACATCAGGCAGCTCTTTGCAGTTGATACAATCCTGCCTTGCACATTTCCTCATTTGTTCCTCATAACCTCTGAGAGGTAGCTTCTGCTGCCATCCCCATGTCACAGATGAGGAAACTGAAGTTCAGAGAGGTCAGACTTGGCCAAGTTCACTCCGGTAACAAGAGGCAGAGCAAGACTCAGCTGCAGTCCTTTTGACCTCCGATCCCTAACTCCACTGTAGCGAAATGCCCATGGGGTTACCATCTGCTCCCTCCCTCAGCTTTTCTGGGTATGAGCGTTAGCCCTGGCCTGACATTTTCTCTGGGAAGAATCCAGTGAGGCTGATCCTAGGCAGAGGACTTACCTGAGCCTTGGTTGGTGACAAGGACTATGAGAGGCAGTGTGGTTCAGTGGTGAAGGGCATGCACTCTGGTGTCAGATGCACCAAGCTCCAGTCCCAATTCCTAGCCCAGTGACCTTGGGTGAGGTATTTAACATCTTTGCCTATTTCTTCATCTGTAAAATAAGAATAATAGGAGAATCTGGGGGCACGGTGGCGCATGCCTGTAATCCCAGAACTTTGGGAGGCCAGGGCAGTTCAATCATTTGAGGTCAAGAGATCAAGACCATCCTGGCCAACATAGCGAAACCCTGTCTCTACTAAAAATGAAAAAAATTAGCTGGGCAGTAGTGGTGCATGCCTGTAGTCCCAGCCACTTGGGAGGCTGAGCAGGAGAATGGCTTGAGCCTGGGACACGGAGGTTACCGGTGAGCTGAGATTGTGCCACTGCACTCCAGCCTGGGCAACAGAGTGAGACCCTGTCTCAAAAAAGGTGGGGGACAGCAAATAATAGGAGAATCTATCTCTTGGAGATGTGGTGAATGTACGCTGAGATAATACTTATAAAGTCTTTAGTTTGGTGCCCAGCATACTCCTAGCTCTCTCACTAGATGCTGAAGATGATGGTAATTGATGACAGACTGGCCCTCCCAGCCTAGTGAGCGTGACTTGAATCTTAGTTTTACTGTACACCTGCACCATAGAAAGAGCTATACCAGAGAGAGATGTGACAGAGCAGCCTGGGAACTGCAAAGTAGTTACTGGGTTAAGGGATGCTAAGCCAAAATTTAGCTCCCCAAACAGGAGAACAGGCTAAGTGTCTTTGGAGTGGTGGACAGAGCTCAGTGTGGGGGAGGGCGCTGTGGTCAAGGGCAGGATGGGGCTAGTGTGCCAAGCAAAGATATCAGGAGGAATGACCTGGGGGAGGTTTCTGGGGGGGGGCACTTAGGGTTCACAAGAAGAGTCACCAGATGGGATCCAAGAGCAAGGGTGCCATTTGGATGCGGATTTCTCTCTCATCTGGGCTTCCTTCTCTGGAAGGGAGCCAGAGAGGAACAAAGTAGAGAGCTAAGGTATTCAGAAGACCGAATCCCCAAAGCAGCCTCCAAGCCTTGGCACCTGCTGACAGGGAGCCTTCAGAGTCACTCAAGGAGGGGGGCTCTCCAAGGCACCAGTTCCATAACACATTCCAGGCGGCTTCCTGTAGCCTCTCTCCCACCCTGATCCCATGAGAAGCTAAGCCAAACAATGATCACATCACAGAGTCAGTAAATGTGGAAGGAAGCTTCAGAGCCAACCAAGGTGGGGGGCATCCCTCTTCACCAGTTGCCAAGTCAGTAGCCAGCTCAGGGGTCACTCTGGAGAGCCACCCTCATCCTCCTCCTCAGCTTCCACCCAACTGATTATGGAATCTTCCGCAAGACTACTAACTTCTCTCTCCCTCATTAGCCCAGGCCATCACCTTTCACCTGGAATGTGGCAACAGCCTCCTGGCTGATGTCCGATCCTCTGATCTATGATCCGTCATCTCCCACATGGCCACAATAATACATCTTTCTAAAATATGTATCTGAACAAGCTTTCCCTCTGTTTAAAACCCTCCAGTGGCTCCTCATTGCCATGGGATCACGTTCAAGCTCCTTGTCACAGTTTATAAGGTTCCTGCTTTCCTCTCTCGGTCTCATCTCATCAGTCACCATTTCTTAATTTACGCTCCGGTTGGCCAGAGCTTCTATAGCTCCTCAGGCTCTCACCCCAGAACTATTGAACCGGAATCTGCATTTTAACAAGCTCCCCCTGGTGATTCGGATGCGCATTAAAGTTTGAGAAACACAGCTCTAGGCAAGTAGCTCCAAAATTTTCTAATAATTAGAATCATCTGTGGTATTTATTAAAAATGCAAATTACAGGGCCCCTTTCTGGACTCACCAAATAAGAATTTCCAGGGGAGGGAGCCTGGGAAACTGTGTATTTAACAAGCATCCCAAATGATTCTTCTTGGCAAGGTTGCTTGGGAAGCATTAACAGTGGTTCTCAAGCTTGGTAGTACATTAGAATCACATGGGAGAGCTTTAAACCTATATTTATTTTATTTTGTTACTTTATTCTCCTTTTTAGAGACAGTCTGGCACGCAGTGCTGTGATTATAGCTCACTGCAGCCTCGAACTCTTGGACTCAAGCAATCTCCTGCCTCAGCCTCTCAAGTAGCTAGGATTGCTGGTGTGTACCACCATGCCCAACTAATTTTTTCTTTTGGTGGAGGGTAGAGAGGAGGTCTCAGTGTTGCCCAGGCTGGTCTCGAACTCCTTGCCTCAAGCAATCCTCCTGCTTTAGCCTCCCAAAGTGTTGGGATTACAGGCGTGACCCACCATGTCTCACCTAAACCTATATTAGTGCTTGAGTACCAACCCAGAGATTCTGGTCTGGGGGCAGCCTCAGCATCAGGATCTTTCAAATCTTCCCCGGGTGATTCCTGTCTGATGTGCAGCCAGGGTTGAGAACTAGTGTGCTAAGTAGATGATTTCCAAGTGCAGGTACATCAACTAGGAGCCCCAGAATCATTTGAGAAGCTCAGGGGAGGCTGGGAATGGAAGTGAAACCGGGCTGAAGACCCTGGGATCTTAGTGGAGAATGGCCTTCAGGAGGTCAGAAGGGTAACCTGGAGTGAAAGCCTCCTACCCGGGGGGGCCTTCACCTCCCCCTGGGTGGATGTGGGGGAGGCAGCAGAAGCCACAGTGTGCTGGGCTGGGGTGACACAGAGGAGAATTCCCTCAGATTCAGAGCAGAGTAATAAGTACAGATGGGCTGGTGCCAGTGGGGCGGGGCAGCCTTGGGTCAAACATGTGGACCTGGAGTAGACAGGTGTGGCACCACACCTGTTCGCTCTCTCCATCCCTAACCATCCTCCTGAGCTTGGACCTCTGGCCGTGTAGACTGCAGCTCTGGGACACCACCCACCTGAGCTTGGCACTTGGCTGGGGCCTGAGCGTGTTGTGGGATGCAAGTGGGGAGAGAGGCAGAGGATGGAGATTGCTTATTGACCTTCCCAGGAACCTACACTTGACAGATGACAAAGTGCTCCACCCACACGTGCACCTGGTCCTCAGGATTACCCTGTGAGGCAGTTTCCTCCCCATTTGCAGGTAGCGACACGTAGACTCAGAGAAGTCACATGCTCAAAGCCACAGAGCTGGTCAACAGCAGAGCAGATGTTGGCCGCTGGAGTTCTGGGATTTTTCCTCTAAGATACACAGACAGCAACTGCCTTTGCCACTCATATTTGTGCACTCACACAATCATACACTTGTAAGCACTCACACCCCATGTGGTCACACTAGTGCATTGCTCTGTCATACTCATTCTTTCAAAGAGCCACATGTTCACACTCTCATACTGGTGCTCACACTCAGCCCAGCCCCCCCATGGTGGGCACACACCTACACACAGTCACAGACAAGCACACTTCCAATCTCCAGCGTGCACACTCACAAAGGCACAAATGTGCCCATCCTCTCCCTAATGAGCCCCTGGTGGCCCTCCTTCCTTCCACAGCTCACATGCCCTTCCCCTTCCTCACTGTGTGTGTGCCTGTGCATGGCGGGGGATGGGAAGCAGATGCCTGGCTCCACTTCCCATCCCTCCACCTGCCACATTGTGGCTCCAGCCCCAGGGCAGAGGCTGCTTGTATTTGGGCAGCAGCCAGGGTTGAATGAGCAAGAGGATCCAGAACAGAGATCAGAAGAGAAACCCCACCCTCATCCAGACCCTCCTCGAGGGCTCAGAGAACCAGAGCCTGCCCCTCACAGTCTCACACCCTGCTGCAGAGCCAGAGCTGAGCTCTAAGAAAGTTTGCCCTTGGCCATGTGGACAGGAAGCTGACACATGTCCAGGTTCATTTAGGACTGAGACAGCTTCCCTGGGTCTCCAGCGGGACTCTGGGGCCCCCTGAGTGGCCTAAGGATCTCTTCAACCCTCCGTATCAGATACACAGAGAGCCCCCTACAGAAGCCATGACCCTGAGCTTTCAAGGTGCTGATACAGCCAACACAAAGTAAACCCCACTCTCTCCAGCACATCCGAAGCCTGGAGCAAAAACCATGGGCTCAGAAGTCAGAACTAATGGGTTCGAATCCAGTTCTGTCACTTGCTAGTGGTGCAGCTTTGGAAAATTTACTTAACCTCTCCGCTCCCTCATCTATAAAGTGGGGCTGTTATATCTGTCTGCCTTGTAAGACAGATAGAAGATCAAATTGCAAAAGCATCTGGCACAACACATGAGAAGTGTTCAATAAATGGAGCTTTTATTTTATTTGCTATTATCATTATATATATATAATTAGAGACAAGGTCTCATTCCTGATGTCCAGGCTGGAGTGCTGTGGTGTGATCATAGCTCACTGCAGCTTCAACCTCCTGGGTTCAAGTGATCCTCCCACCTCAGCCTCCTGAAGTGCTAGGATTACAGGCCTGAGTCACCACTCCTGGCCCTACTGTTATTATTTTTATTTTATTTTATTATTTGAGATGGAGTCTTGCTCTTGCTCTGTCACCCAGGCTGGAATGCAGTGGCACCATTTCAGCTCACTGCAACCTCCACTGCCTGGGTTCAAGCAATTCTCCTGCTTCAGCCTCCCGAGTAGCTGGGATTACAGGTATGTGCTACCATGCCCAGCTAATTTTTGTATTTTTAGTAGAGACGGAGTTTCGCCATGTTGGCCAGGCTGGTCTTGAACTCCTGGATTCAAGTGATCCACCCACCTCAGCCTCCCAAAATGCTGGGATTATAGGTTCAGCCATCCTGCCTGGCCCTGTTATTATTATTTAAGATGTTCCCAGATGTGACCATTGCAGAGATCAGCCAATGGGCAGATGAGCTGAGGTGGCCATCTGGGAAAAGCAGAAGGCAAGGGTGGGGGCAAAAACTGGTATTGGGTGAGAATTCAGAGAGGGCATATGAGTGAGAGGACTCCTTCCCACTAAGGAGAAGTGCAGCTGGAGGGGCTGCTGAGCATGGCCTCTGCGGGGTCTCCTGGTTCCTGCTGCAGAGGCCGATGGGAGCTGGGGCCCCTTCTTTAGTCATGGATGCCTGGCATTCCATCCTCTGAAGCTCCAGACAGAAATCAGGGCCCACTCATTAGCAGGCACCATGTCCTGCTTCCCGTTGCTCCCTGAGACACTTCATTGTATTCTCCAGGGACCCCAGGGAGCCTGAAAGGTTTGAATTTTTCTCCCTTGTGAGCAGTCAGTCTAGGAAGCGTTTTCTGCTTCCTAGTCTAATTGCCCACAAGGGAGAAAATTGACCTTGAGAGGGGGAAACCAAGGCACAGTGTGTACAAAGACCACACCCTAAGTCACAACAGTCCAACAGAGCTGCATCCGGGATCCCTGACTTCTACTTCCATCCTCAGACACTGACCACAAGGTCTGAGAGGGGATTTAAAAAGATCTCAATGGGCCAGTTGAGAAGTCAAGATCTTTGTTCTGGAGGTGAGGCCAGACTTAGCCAGCAGCTGGGGAGAAGCAAGGCTTTTCCAAGACATGTCCCCCACTAAAAAAAAAAAGGCTTCTGTTAGATGAGACTGCAGGGAAGCTGGGAGATGGAGGGAGAGGTACTGAGACCAAGACACTGTCCCCTCTGTGGCCTAGACCTACCTGAGGAGGCCAATTACCCAGGAGCCCATGCTCCCCCAGGGCCCTATCACTAGGAGCAGCTCTCATCACCTCCAAGCCCAAGCAGGCCCCCCTTTATCAGGCCCCCTGGCACCAGCCTGTCTGAGCCTCCACCACATCTGACGCCCCAGGACGTTTGTTTGGTATCTGTGGTGGCTGTGGTCAGAGCATAATTGAAGTTGAAACACCCACTTGGACCCCCTGAAGGATAAACAAGCGGGGCTGGGGCAGCCTTAGAACAGATGTGAAGACAGACGTGAAGACAGCAGGTCCAGGGAGCCAGGCAAGCTGGCTGGGAAGGGCCAGAGGGCTGGCGGGAGGGGAAGGGAAGGGAACCAGGCAGGACAACAGTGAAGAGGACAACGGTGTGCCCACTTCCAGGGCAGTGGTGGCAGGGAGGTCAATACTCGGAGGCCAACTAGAAAACCCCACCACTCACCCATCCTTGTCTGGGGCTGCCCTCAGGAAGCTTCAGGTCTAATGAAGGCATGAGCCTGGCTCTAAGGAAGTCCTTGTACAGAGGTTCTCAGGCTTTAGAACAATTCAGTTATCTGGACCCCATCCCCACAGTTTCCAGTTCAGTAGATCTGAAGTAGGTGCAGGAGTTGCGCTTGGAGAAACACTGGTCTTCATTGATGGGAATGTCTTGACCTTGCCTTCAGGAGATAGGGCCCTGCCTGGGGCTGGGAGTTTCCATCAGAACACAGAGGACCTGTTGGGGTCCAGGAAGGGCACTCCAGAATCCCAGCGGATATCTCCAGAGAGCTTCAGGGAGAGATTTACAGCAAGGACACCTAGGCAAGAACTGCCAAGGAGACATGGAGTTCCCGATGTTTTCCTAGGACTCACATCTGGGCAGCTGGGGCAAAAGGAGGCCTGGCTGCCCTTCAGAGCCTTATTCTGCCAGCTTCGCCCTCTAGGCTCAAGGTATTTAAAGGACCAGAACCCCACATCTTTTGTTTCCTTTTCTTTTTTTTTTTTTTTTTTTTGAGATGGAGTCTCACTCTGTCGCCAGGCTGGAGTGCAGTGGTGAGATCTTGGCTCACTGCAACCTCCGCCTCCCGGGTTCAAGTGATTCTCCTGCCTCAGCCTCCTGAGTAGCTGGGACTGCACGTGCATGCCACCATGCCCAGCTAATTTTTGTATTTTTTAGTAGAGACGTGGTTTCACCATGTCGGCCAGGATGGTCTTGATCTCTTGACCTCGTGATCCACCCACCTCGGCCTCTCAAAGTGCTAGGATTACTGGTGCAGTGAGCCACTGCGCCCAGCCCAGAGCCCCGCATCTTTGGAGGGAGCAGCTTGCTGGCTGGATGACAAGGCAGTGCTCTGCATCCTCCACACCATCCCAGTGCGGGCCCCGCCCTGCCTCAGCAGGTGGTGTAAGGTGTGTGTTGGGGGGGGGGCATGAGGGAGGTTAGGGGCTTAGAGATGCTGGGCTGGAGGGGCCCTCTGGCAAACCCAGTGTTGCAGCCACAAGTCTCCTGAATGCTAGGACCCATTTGTGTCTCTGAGCGGGTCTCCACTCTGCATATGGGAGTGGGAGGAGAGAGTGGGTCTGTGGGGGGACAGGTGTTTTTGATTGGCTGGGTCTAAGCAACTCACAGTGCTGCATGCTTGCAGTGAGACAGATCCTGAGGGCGGGGCTTGCTGACCCCCAGCTGACCACAGTACACAGTAGTTCCTGTCTTCGCTGCCTCTGAGAGTGCCCCAGCCACGAGAGAGGGATTGGGATGCAATGGATGGAAGCCTGAAAGGCAGGCTGCAGAGGGAGTTGGGCCAGGGCTGGGGAAGTCCATCTGGCCACACCCACACCCTCTGGGGTCCCACTTGCCCACACACATCTGGGCCCCAATTTCCTCCCGTGAGACCATCCCATTTGAGGATGTCACCATGCATGGTTTGATGTGTGAAATGGGTCCTATACTCTGGTCCCCCTGAGGCTAAGGGCGCTCCCTGTCAGCAAGCCCCTCTCCACCCACTCCCCCATCACCCTCCCCTGGCGGATCCCACCTTTCCAAAGGCATTTCCTCACCCAAATGCAGCCTCCCCGCCTCCCTGAGCTACTGTCCTGGGTATCAGGGCTGCCATCTGGTGGCCATTGCCATAACTACTGCCACCACCTTTTCCTCCACAACTTGGAGGTGTGGCCAGAGAGCAGCACAGACCTCAGGGTAGGACAGGGAGCTGGGGGAGGCAGGTCTTCTACCCCCTTGGACACGCCCACATCCTGCTTCCGGTGATGGGGGAACTCCCAAGAGCTAGGCTTGATTGGCGGGAGAGTCTCTGTGTTGTGAGCAGGAACTTCCAGGTAATGCTGGAAGGTTCTACTCTTCCAGAGCCTTAGGAAGCCCAGGGGCCACCCAACAGCCTCCCCTACCCCATTCTGCCCTGTCTCTCCCTGTCCAGAGCTGGAGAGGCAAGGTCGCAGCCCTGTTTCCCAGAGCTGAAGAGCTCCTATATGTGCTCCTGAGGGGACAGATAATCTTCGTGGAGGTCCCCAGTCCCTACTATCCCCTCAATCCCAGGCCTGTGGCTCCATGCCTTGGCCCACCAGTGACCACAGCTGGTTGGACCCGGAGGTCTGAGGTCCACCTCGGAGATGGAAGGATGGAAGCCCTCATTACAGGATTCCTTCGCAGCCCAGCCATAGTGAATAATTTATGTACAAGGCGGAGAAGACAATAAATCAGCGGCAGTGATTAACATGAGCTATTCTACGTGTGGAAAAGATCTATGGCAGGAGGCTGCCAGGTTGCTGGAGATTAATGCCGCTGTTTGCACTAGCTTCTGGGCCTCTATATTCAATTATGGGCCTGGAGTGTGTGGGGGGTCCTGGGATGGCATGGGGGACACTGGGGGCCCAGGAAGGGAAGACTTGACGCCTAGGACCAGCAGTGAGGTGATCACAGGTGACAGCCTGGCCTGTGTGCACCTTTACTGATGAGCAGATAAAATTAGTGGGATGGAGCAGTGACTGTTTCTGTGATGGGAATCACTTTGTCCCTGGGGTCACTTCTCTTTTTTTTTTTTTTTTTTTTGAGACAGAGTTTCGATCTCATTGCCCAGGCTGGAGTGCAATGGCACCATCCTGGCTCCACTGCAACCTCTGCCTCCTGGGTTCAAGCGATTCTCCTGCCTCAGCCTCCCGAGTAGCTGGGATTACAGGCGCCCACCACCATGCCTAGCTAATTTTTGTATTTTTAGTAGAGACGGGGTTTCACCATGTTGGTCAGGCTGTTCTCGAACTCCTGACCTCAGGTGATCCACCCACCTCGGCCTCCCAAAGTGCTGGGATTACAGGCGTGAGCCACTGAGACTGGACCTTATCCCTGGGGTCGCTTCTAAATACTAGTCCCAGAGGTGCCTTGGGAAGTGGGCACAGGTGGAAGGAGGCATCCTTGGGAAAACCTAACTCTTCCAGAGTCAAGTGCTGGGTTTCTGAATCCCCTGCCTGCCTTGTGCTGCCATGGCCATGAAGCTAGGAGTGCAGGAGCATCAGCCAGCCAGCCTGGGGTGAGGCGGGGGTGAGGTCAACACTGGAAAAATTCCCCCATCAGCAACCAAGCCAGGGAGCCAGTGCCTGTCTCCATGCTCTAGGGAGGGATGGTGGCAGGAGGGCCGGCTGGGTCTCTCCTCCCAGCTGACCCAGGAAGCCCGGGGAGGCCTCCTCCCTGGATTCCCCACACTTGGGCCCCTCGTACTCAGCCAGCTCCAGCTGGCCCCCATCAGTGCAGGGGCTCCAAAGACTAGTGGCGGCTTTGGGGTTAAGCGATTTCCCCTTGCCCAGCCCCTCCCCAACCCTGGCTCCTGTCAGCTCCTTCCTCCTCTTCCTCTTCCTCCTCCTTCTCTTTGATGACCTCTGTACAGTGTGGCTCTGCCTCCCCACAGCACCCCAGGGTTGTCATGAGGCACAGGGTTGGTGTGGGGGAGGTGGGCTGACAGCTGGGCTCAGGGACCCTCTAGGCCAGGCTGGACTGAGGGGTGTGGAGGAGCCAGTCCCGCCTCCCTGCATCCTGGCTGGGAGCCGGCTCTCAGTCATTCTACCCACAGACCAGTACTTCAGAATTCCAGTCCATGGTGGGAGGAGGTACTGAAGGAAAGGGAGAAGGGAAGCTCATCGCCTTGGCCAGGGTGGGAGAGGGCACAGGAGGGGTCTGGCAGGGGCAGGCCAGAGTCTCTGGCTAGAGAGGGAAGTCTCTGGTTCATCTCCACCACCCACCTTGTACACCCCAAGGCTTCTTGGGGGAGCAGTTCTAAGTCCAGTGGTGTGTGTCTCTGTGTGTGAGCCTGCGTATGAGAGTCCGTATGTGTCTCTGGTGGGTGTTTGGCCCGTGGCTGTGTGTGTCTGCATGTCTGAGCACTGCTGGGTCTCATGAGTGCCTCTCTGGGTGGGTGAACACACATGCTTGAAGCTGACCCCCTCCCCGGGGGCCAGCTCACAGCCCTGTCTAGCCAGCCTTCCCCCACAGCAGTCTTCCTCTGCCCCTAATCCCCTGTTTGCCTGGCTCATCCCTGGACTCTTTGGGACTCCATTAATGAGACCCGGCCACCCCCAAGACAAGCCCCGAATTAACTCCACTGCTGACCCTGACATGGACACCTGTAATTAGGCCAGCATCGGCTGAGGCAGAGAAGCCCCTGGGGCTCTGTGGGGTGAGGGCAAGGCTGGGCTGGGACAGGGGGCCTAATGCCCAGGAATGCTCTAAAAGCTGGGCTTGGCTTCAGGGCCCGCCAACCTCACTTCTAATACCGCCCAAAGCCTCCCATTCAGGGCTCCAGGGGGGATTACCTGTGGAGGGGCCCTGGAGGTGGGGAGGGCCTCCCGTGCCAGCCCTGGGCTGGGGCAACCTTCAAAGGAGAATGCTGCCCCTTGGCCTTAGAGCCCAGCAGCCTGGCCAGCAGGTCCTCAGCAGCCCAGAACCTGTGCCCAGGATGGCAGCTGCCCAGGGAAAAGCCAAGTGCAGGCTGACTGGCCCATCTCCCTCCCTGTGGCCAGAGGGCTGGCCCCTCCCCCTCCCCCCAGCTTGTTTTGTTTGCACAGCGTGTTTCAGTAGCTCCATTGCATTAACCCCTGACCCTGACTGAAAATCTCCCTCCCCTTTGACAACGGAGATTACCCAGTGGCTTTCTCAGGCTTAGAGGCAGGGCTGGCTCCTGTCTCTTCTGTCCCGCCTCTCCCAGGAGAAGCTGCACTCCCTGTCCTGTGCGCTCTCCTTGGGACTCCCCCATTCCCGGAGCTGCCCAGGAGTGTGTCTGAACACAATGGAGCTGGCTGAGCTGAGCGCCTGGGAGGCAGCCCCTCTGCCGGTTTTACGCTGGGGTATGATCATCTTCATGTGCAGTCTGGAAATATCTATCAGAAATGTCCAATGAACATGTCATTTGACCCAACAATACCACTTCGAGGAATTTGTCTATATATGTCCTGCACTTGTGCTTAGAGAAATATATCAAGGGTATTTTTGCAGTACTGTAAGAGCTAAAGGCTAGAAACAAGCTAGGGAACAAGCAACATGATTAAAACATAGCCATATGATGGAATATCATGTGGTCACTCAAGAAGACAATGTGCGCGGGACGCAGTGGCTCACACCTGTCATCTCAGCACTGGGCACAGTGGCTCACACCTGTAATCCCAGCACTTTGGGAGGCTGAGACAGAAGGATTGCTTGAGCCCGGGAGTTTGACACCATCCTGGGCAACATAGGGAGACCCCCCTCTCTACAAAAAACTTAAAAGTTAGCTGGGTTTGGTGGCACATGCTTGTGGTCCCATCTACTCGGGAGGTTAAGGTGGGAGGATTGCCTGAGCCCAGGAGTTTCAGACTGCTGTAAGCCATGATCATGCCACTGCACTCCAGTCTGGGTGACAGAGTGATATGCTGTCTCAAAAAAAAAAAAAAAAAAAAAAAAAGAAGGGCCAGTCTCGGTGGCTCACACCTATAATCCTACACTTTGGGAGGCCGAGGTGGGCAAATTACCTGAGGTCAGGGGTTCTAGACCAGCCTGACCAACATGGAGAAACCCTGACTCTACTAAAAATACAAAATTAGCCAGGCATGGTGGCGAATGCCTGTAATCCCAGCTACTCGGGAGGCTGAAGCAGGAAAATCTTTTGAACCCAGGAGGCAGAGGTTGCAGTGAGCTGAGATCATGCCATTGCACTTCAGTCTGGGCAACAATAGCGAAACTCTGTCTCAAAAAAAAAAAGAAAGCAAACTATGTGTTTCTGCACGCACACATATATATCCTCAAAACTCTGGAAGAATAACCACCACATTGATGACAGAGGGAAAAGTGGGGATGAGAGGGTCACTCTGTATGCTTCTGTATATAAGAGACAGCTTCATCCAGCATTCCTGTATAATTACAAAATAAAATAAACAAGAGTTCATAAAAAGAATAACAGCACCACAGTCACTCACCTAGCTGCCTCCCACCATATAGCTCTGGAGCCCTCCTCACCATGCTGTTTTATCCTCATGTTACAGAAGGAGAAACTGAGGCTGAGAGGTTAGGCAACTTCCCCAGTCGTCCAGCACACACAAGCCAAGCCATGCCCTAAAGCCCATAGCTTGTCTGTGCCAACTCTCCTTGAAGATGACATTTCTTCCATGTTCTGAGGCTCTTCAAGGGTGTGGGCATTGGGGCTGAGGTTAATGATCTTTCCCCCGGACTCCTATGAACAGCACAGAGTAAACTCTTTCCCCTCCTGTACACCTCACCCCCTCCAATCCCCAGGGGAGCTGCTCAGGAGCCCAGCCAGGGGTGGGCTCCAGAAGCCAGTGCAGCTCCTGGCCTTGGCATGGCTGCCAGCTTCCCCCGTCACCTGCTCCTGCCAGCAAGAGCCCAGTACCCGTTCCCCGCCAACACCTCCCTCCTTGCCACAGAGCACCCCCTTAATTACACTTAATGGCAGAGACCATAAGAGCTTTATTAACTTTATTATGGACCCAATTAGCAGTTAATGCCCCATGACTACTGTCCCCACCTCAGTATCCCATTAAACAAAATGAAGCAGGCTTCCCTGCTTCCCTGCCGGGTGGGAGCTGAGGGGACAGGGAAATCCATCTTCCTGGGCCTGATTCTGCCCCCTCAGGCCCATTGGACACCAGCTCAGGCCCCAGAGCTTCCCAGGGACCAGGGCTGGGTGCTCGGAAGACAAAGATTGATCGGCGAGTATTTTGGTGCCAGCCATTGAGCCCACTTACTCGCACACACATGCACACACATGCATGCATGCCCACACGCAGACACACACACACACACACACACACACACACACACACACACACACACACACAATTCATATATACACAAAGCCTGGCTGATGTCCAAATAGCCCCTGTCTCAAATCAAGGATGTGCAGACACACACATCCCTCGAATGCAACCCTATCCAGCGCACCAGCGTTCTCCGGCCTCATCCAAGTGCTCTTCAGAACTGGGGTGCTCAAGTTGAGGGCCTCCAACTGGGCTTGTCACAGTGAGAGATCAGAGAGCTGGGAGGTGAGAAGACTGAGGACAAGGAAGGAGAGTGTCTACCCTGAAGCCCACCCCTCGCCACACCCTGGCACTTCCCCACTCTGGCTGATTGCTTCAAATATGTATTCAGCACCACAGTGTGCCAGACACAGAGCTAGCCCCCCTCTGCCATCTCACTTGGGCATCACCAGCAATCCAAGGAAGTAGGTGTTATTTCTCCCAATTTACAGATGAAGAAAAAGAGGCATGGAAGGATGACCAGGTTTAGAAACAGGTGTTCTATGTGATTTGACTAAAAAGATCTCTCCTCTCTTTTCCCCAGCAACCCACCTTGCCCCATCCTAAGGCAGAGGAGGTGGAGATCTCAGAGAGCATTCTCTCCATTACCTACAGATGGAGAATTAAGGCACAGAGAAGGTGGGAAGGACAATCGTGGTGATCATGACAAGACAGCCCGCGGGGATCTGATTCCACATCCACCTTGATGGGTGGAGAGGACTAGAAACCAGAGAACACCCCCATCTCTAATGCCACAAGAGGCCCCTGATGTAGGATCTTCAGGAATGAGAAGGCTCCATGAGATGGGACAAGGTGGGAGCAGAGAGCAGCCGTTATAGGTGAAATCTCCCAGCCACCCCACTGAACAAAACCTGAAGACTTGAGGATTCTGGTTACTGAGGATCTGTGCTAGTGGTCTCCATCTATCCCCACTCAAGCACAAGAACCACCTCAAGATGGGACAGGATGGGTACACACCAGACCTCCAGGGACTTGGGTCCCTCCACTGGCCTTGGTCCCAGATGAGGAAGAGACACCAAGACTGACAGGGCAGAATCAGTGGCTGCCCTGAGCAAGGGGGTGGGAGCCCAGGAAAAGAGACCCTTGAACCTTTGGTTGGAAACAGCCTCCTTGTTCCTGCTCCCCCCTCCCTCGGGCTGCGTCAGCCTGGAAGCAGCCACTTGAAATGGGTCCTAGGGAGCCTGGGAGAGAGGCTGGCCTAGCTCCAGCCTCCAGCTCCTGGCGCCTCAGCCAGGCCCATGTCCCCAGTCCCCCTCCAGACTAGCCCCAGCTAGGGTCAGGAGGTGACAGGGAGAGCTTTTCCTCTACGCCCTTCTAAGTCAGGCTCCACCCCACCCCCGACACACACCCAGCATGGCATCCCTCCAATTGCTCCATCCCTGGGGAAGGTGGAGGGGGTTGGGGGGCTGTGAGCAAGTCAGCACTCTCTCTTTTCCCAAGAGGCCCTGGGGCCTGGGGGAGCGGGCAGAGACTACTCCCTGGGGTTACTTGAGGGCAGAGCACTGGGGAGCCTCCCCAAGGGGGGCCCCCACTCTTCCCTTTGCCCTGGATGAGTGTTCTCTGAGACCAGTCCCCCACCCTGCCTCTGAACAAACAGGAGCCTCACTCTCCCGACCCTTCTCAAACCCAGAGAGATCTGGCACCCGGGTTAGCTTGACTGGAGAAATCCAGAATCCACCCACAGAGAACACGGAGGAACCTTGGTGGAGACAGGGTCAGAGTGGGGACAGTGAGATTTGGGGGCCTTGGGGAAAGGCTTAGCCCATGCTGAGCTGAGGCTCTGGCTAGGAGCCCAGTATTGGCTTTGCTGTTTCCTGGCTGTGAGAGCTTGAGAGAGTCTCCCAACCTCTTTGAACCTCAGGTTTCATCTGTAAAATGGGGCTGGACATAGAACTTGCTTCATACGGCTCTTTGTCAACGTTAAAGTAGTAACATATAGACAACCTTTAGCCAGTCTCTGGCACTTAGAACACAGTGAACAAGTTACTGTTACAGCGTTGTTGTCTGTAGCGGGGGGTGGTCCCTGATTGACAATAAGAACAATGATAAGAGGTAACATTGTGAGAGCATCGCAGGGGCCATCGCCCTTCCATGAACCCTGTGCCTGGTTCTCACTGAGCAAGGGAGAAAGAACTCACGTTCCTCACCTCCACCCTCCAAGGCCCCCATTACCAGCAGTGCACCCTGGCATAACGATTTCAGGACTGCCGAGGCCCTGGCTTGCTCCAGCAGATCCTAAAGGTGCCCCAGCAAGTCTTCTTACCTATTTACCCCTCTCTCCCTCTCTTGTCCTCCCCCTTCCTTTCCCTGGAGCAAGGAGGGGGAAAAGAGATATCACAATTTGAAGGATGTGAAAATTAGCCAGAGCTGAGAGAGTTGTCAACTTCAAGGCAGTGCCCCTGTCCCCACCCCTTCTCTACTCAAAGGTTGGTGTTTCCACAAGTCTCTGCAGGGAGACCCCCGCCCTGCTAGGTGTGGACTGACACTGTCAGGGTCTGGAGGAGAGAGAAGGAGGAGAGAAGGAGAAGAGAAGGCTGGCCAGGAAGAACAGCAGCCCCAACCCAGGGGTCTGTGCCCAGGATGGGACCTCCACCCAAGCCACACAGAGCTCAGGTTTGTGGCCGAGGCAGAATAGCCCGGAGGAAGGATCCATCTCACCTTCCTGATCCCAGTTTCCCTGGTCACAGCTGAACATGTTGGGGCCAATCTGGCTGACTAGGGGGGCAATTCTATTCCCGAGAGGTGAGAGGGATCTAGGACACTGTCCTTTATCCCAAAATACCTTTCCAGCCCCACCTCTGGCCTGTCTGAAGGTCTTTTTGGAATATCTGCCTCAATTTCCCCCACCTCTCAAAGAGTGCCATGAGCTGGTCCTTGCTGTACCTTCTGGGAGTGGTCAGACGGAGTGGTCAGACGGAGCAGTGGGTGAGAGCTAGGGAGAGGAAGTGCGGACGCAGGAGCCCGACCCTCATCCTGTCTCTGTCATCATTAACAGCCGCAATTATTATTACTTGGAGAGACAGACCAGAAGTGGTCAGGGACGTGGTTGGGGTGAATGAAATGAAAAAGTCCCGAGTACGTGCCGTCTCGCCAGGTTAATACTCCTGCCTGTCGGCCTGACAGCTGCAAGATTGATTACCCAGGCCTCCCGCTCTTTATAACTCGATCAGTTGAATTAATCTCTGGCTGTCGGCCCATCTGATGCCTGAATCACAAATTTAATTTGGAGGTGCACAATTCCTCCCCCATCCCATCTCCCCCTTCCTCCTAGCTTCCCCCCCTCCCCCCCCCCCCCACTCATCCCCCATCTTCTTCCTTCCTTTTCCTCTCCCATTTCCTCCTCTTTCCTGCTCCACAGTTTCCTGTTCCTCTCGCCCTTCCTCTTCTCTGCAGCCTTTCAAGCCCCTCTAGGGGACAGTGGGTGGAGGGGAAGGAGGGGAGACCGGGGAGTGGGTTGCCCTGAGTCAGCAGCCCCCTGCCCAGGCCAGGAGAGGGGTCATGTGCCCCCATCCACTGGGCGAGATGCCCACCCCAGCATGCTCCACCCCAAACAGAGAAAGAGGCTTGGCTGACACTAAGTAAGACATATTAATGTACTAAAGACTTAATGAAGTTGGGGGGGGTGAGGGGGTGGAAAGTGCTTGCTTTATTAGTTTATGGCGGATTAATGGGGGCGCCATTACTGTGATGGAGATGGATTGCTGCTGTCAGCAGCCTGGGCCAGGCTGGCCACGGCTCCTTTCCTCGGGTGGTGGGTGTCCCAACAGAGTCAGAGAGAACTTCATTAGAAGCATCTACAGGATCCCACCTGGGGAGGGCCTGAGGCTAAGCTGGAGGGGTGGCAGCAGGGACTCAGCTCTAGGCTGTGGAGGGGGAGTTCCAAGGGGTCAGGGGCTGGGAGCTGCCCTCAGTTGGGAAGTCACCCGGCAGTGGGACTGTTGGGTGGCATGGCTGTGGACCTGCACTCGGCAGGGGCTCCAGAGTCACCTGAGGAAAGGGAGGGAGGAAGATAACCACAGAATAGCCAGTGCCCACTTGATCTATCTGAGACCCTTCAGGAGGAAGGGAGTGGTGAACAAGGGAAGCGGGCCCCATTCTTCCACCCTTCCTCACTGGGGGCAGTGCACAGAGACCTGGGCCCACTAGCCCAGAGGAATGGGCAACCCACCAAGCAGCAAGGCTGCTTCTAACACTAGAATCCCCGGCTCCAGGGTGGCTGAGCAGATGGAGGTGAAATCCACATTGCCTTAGCTACCTCCAGCCACTGCCCCCCAGGCAGCCAATGGGAAACAATGACAAGGAAGAGGAGGTGTGGACTTCAGGGAGAGCAGACGTGACAGACACCGCCCACTCTGGGCTTTCTCAAGCAGGACTGGAGGTCCCAACGCTGGGCAAGCTAACCCAGACACACCCCATCCCTTCGTGCCTCTCTCCAGGACCCTGTCTTCTATGAAGAGGAAGAGGAAGGGCTGGACCCAACTCAGCTCTGTTCCTAGGGGCCGCTTTCTATTTGGAAGTCTTCAGTTGCTTCCAGACCTCAGGGTCTTCTATCAGCTCCCGTCTCTCAGGCATATATGACATTTTAGCATGGCCATTTTGATGCAGAAACATTAAACTTTCAGGATTTTAAAAAAATCAAGTGATGTGGCCAGGCACAGTGGCTCACGCCTGTAATCCCAGCACTTTGGGAGGCCAAGGTGGGAGGATCACTTGCCGTCAGGAGTTCAAGACCAGCCTGGCCAACATGGTGAAACGCTGTCTCTACTAAAAATACAAAAATTAGCTGGGAGTGGTGGTGGGTGCCTGTAATCCTAGCTACTCAGGAGGCTGAGGCATGAGAATTGCTTGAATCAGGGAGGTGAGGTTGCAGTGAGCCAAGATTGCACCATTGTACTCCAGCCTGGGCAACAAAGTGAGACTCCATCTCAAAAAAAAAAAAAAAATCAAATGATGTTTAAAATAGACAGTGCCAGGCCCTCCCTAGCCCCTACTCTGTCCCAACCCAAACCTCATCCTGAGAGGCATCAGGATGAAGATGGATTCCAGATGGACTCAGAACCTATTGACCAAAGTACGTGATACCACAAATACACTTTGATGCAGTTAGGCAAAACAATAGTGGCAAAATGATAGAGCCAAAATTTCCTCTTTGGCCTCTTTGCACGTCCCTCACCATGTGTGTAATTCTCACTGGGTGTGTGTGCCCCACTTACAATGAGTTACTGTACACCTGAGCACCAGTCCATGAGTCATGGCTGGCACATGGTGTCATGTGTCTACATGCCCTACAATGACCTGTATCTGTGTGTGCTTGTGTGTCTGTCTGCATCACAGTGCGGGCGCTCCCTGCTGGGCACTGAGGTCACCGCTCTGTGCCTGCTTAGACCAAGGACCAACCATCAGTTCAGGGGTCACCACCCAGGCACACTCCCCAAGGTAGGAGCTACCTGCTCAGACTAACTGGGAAATAAATACCTTGTTTCTGAGAGTAATTTAATTATTGGCTCTGGTGGACTAGTGTGTAATTAAATTCTGTAGCTCCCAAAGTAATTAATTGCTATGCAAATAGTGATGCCCTCTGCTTTGGAGAGAAGGATCCTGGCCTGAGTTTGCCCTGCAATTAGAAACTAATAATTACCCTGTCAGCTCCCAGCTTTTGCCGGGTAATTACCTGCTGAAGCCCCACTGGTCACTGAGGGCTATTTCCATCAACTGCCATTGTAGCTCTGGCTCTGGTGGCCCCAGAAAGCCAGAGCAGAGGACCCCCAAGAGTACTGGTTAATCCTGAGGTTCTCCCCATCCTACACCATGTCCATATGCCCCATGAGTCCCATAGAGACACCCTTACTTCTGACCACGGGAAACTCAGGATGGGATCTCCTTAGCCTCCCTTTGCTAAGAAGAGGTGCCCCAGCTTCTCAATGGGTAGAATCCTGTCAGATAGTTTCACCCAAGCTGGAGTGCAGTGGCTCGATCTCGGCTCACTGCAACTTCCACCTCCGAGGTTCAAGAGATTCTCATGCCTTAGCCTCTTGAGTAGCTGAGATTACAGACGTGCACCACCACACCGATTAATTTTTGTATTTTTAGTAGAGATGAGGTTTTGCCATGTTGGCCAGGCTGGTCTCAAACTCCTGGCCTCATGTGATCTGCCCTCCTCAGTCTCCCAAAGTGCTGGAATTATAGGCATGAGCCACTGCACCCGGACTTCTGTTAATGGTCATAAAAATCATGTTCCTCCTGTGGCACTTGTGTGCATGTGTGTCAACTAAGTTGGGCTAAGCTCTGAGAAGAACAGAAGGGAGACGGCAGGCATTTTGCAGCTTCACACACATTCTCCCAGGTACTCGACAAACACTAATCTAGGTCCTGCTGTGAAGGAGCTTTGAGGATGTAATCAAAGTCCTTTAAATCAATTGGCTTTAAATGAGGAAAATTATCCTCTATGGGCCTGACCTAGTCAGATGAACCTGTAAAGGGTCAGGGCTCTCCCTGATATAGGATGCTCCAGACAGCAGCTGAGTGTAGAATTGTTCTTCCTTTGCTAAGTTCTCCCATCCCAACCGCCTGTGGACAGCAGCTTTGCTAGTGCCCAGGGGGTTCCAGCTTGTTACTGATCTTTCCTTCCTGACTGCTTGCCCTACAGATACCAGACTTACTTAGCCAATCCACACAATTGCATCAACTAGTTCCTTGAAATAAAATTTGATATGTATTTAATAAACTTTATATATATATATATATATATTGTTTTTTTTTAGAGGCAGGGTCTTGCTCTGTCACCCAGGCTGGAGTGCAGTGGTGCAATCACAGCTCACTGCAGCTTCAAGCTCCCAGGCTCAAGAATCCTCCCACCTCAGCCTCTTGAGTAGCTGAGAGGTGCACACCACTGCAGCAGGCTAATTTTTAATTTTTTTTTTGGTAGAGATGGGCTCTTGCTATGTTGTCCAAAATAGTCTCAAACTCCTGGCTTCAAGCAATCCTCCCATCTCTGCCTCACAAAGCACTGGGAATACAGACGTGAGCTACCATGTTTGGCTCCCCCAAATTTTTTTGATGAGCCATGTGAAGTCCTAACTACCTGGGAGGCTAAGATGGGAGGATCACTTGAGCCCAGAAGTTTGAGGCTGCAGTGAGCTATGATTACACAACTGCACTCCAGCGTGGGCGACAGAGGAAGACCGTATGTCTAAAAACCAAAATAGGATGGCTGTGGTGGCTCACGCCTGTAATTCTAGTACTTTGGGAGGCTAAGGCAGGTGGATTGCTCAAGCTCAGGAGTTGGAGACCAACCTGGCCAACATGGTGAAACCCTGTCTCTACTAAAAATACAGTAATTAGCCAGGTGTGGTGGCGCACCCCTGTAGTCCCACCTACTTGCAAGGCTGAGGCAGGAGAATCACTTGAACCTGGGAGGCGGAGGTTGCAGTAAGCCAAGATTGCACCATGCACTCCAGCCTGGATGACAGAGGGAGACTCCATCTCAATAAAATAAAATATAAAAAATAAAACAAAACAAAAAAGTGGTGACCAAAGATTCCCTAGCTAGTAAGTGGGAAAACAAGGTTTCTAGCCAGGCTCCCAGTTATATTATAACTGCCCATTCAGCGGCAGGACCTGGCTCCAGGTCCCAAGTTCAAGGTAGGCTGTACCTGTGCCCAAATGAAAAGGTGCTTGTGGATCTGCCCAGCCCTCTCAGCTCTCAAGCATCGCCGTGGTTCAGCTGAGCTTTGTTTCTGACCTGGATCTTGTCCCCTCTATCACGCTCCTGGTCCTTTATTCTGGGTTCTTGTTGCTGTCTCTGATTCCTTCCTAAGAAGATGGGTCTGAGAGTGGCAGAGCCTATGTGCCTTCTAGGCACTGGTTGCTCCCTTTGAGAAACAGCCAGACCCCATCCTCCAGGTCAGAAGTCTTCCAACTGAATCCCTGTGGAATATTGTCCCAATGTAGTCTCAGAGTGGAGGGACTCCCTAGGTAGCTGGATGCTGGGCAGGGTGTGGGTGGAGGCGGAGGGCTCATGAGACTGACTGAAGGGCACTGAGCCAAGAATGATCCCAGGAGTCTGGGAAAGAAAAAGTGTAGGGAACATAGGGGCTCAATGAGGGCAAAAATCCACCCCTGCCCCTCGCTTGGGTACCTCCCACTTATCTTTCTGGTCTCAGCTCCAGGAAGCTCTCCCCTCACCCACATATGAGGGTAAGCCGCAGGCTCCATCTTCCCTCTCTCCCATCCTTTGTCTTGGCCCAGGTGAGCAAAAGGGGCAGAAGGTCTAGGCAGAGGAGATGGGATTCACAGGTGAACAGCTCTTCTCAGTCCAGAGGACATGTCTAGGATTGAGGCCTAGAAACAGGGGTGACAGAAAGCAATATGGGCTTCGAGGCCAAAGTCTAGCCCTGTGAGTGCCTTTGGTTCAGATACACCCTAGGATTAGTGAACCAACCAAGGCAAGATTTCCACACTACCACTGTCAGGGAGGACAAGAGAAAACTGGGAGGCAGAGGGTAGCCCTGGGAAAGCCAGAGGTGATCAACAAAAAAGCTTCTAAGCTTCAGACGGGTATGTGGGTAGAAACTACACACAGAGAAGTCAGCAGTCTTCAGAGAGCTCAGAGAGTAGTCCAGAGGGTGGAAGCCATGTCTCCCCCCATTGGACTAGAGGCTCCCTAAAAAGAGGAGCCTCTATGTCCCCTTTAAACAGGGACTCACAAAGGCAGCTGTATTTCTCTCTTATCTGTCCCCTCAGGGCCTTGTCTTGAGGTCTGAAAACAGTGGTTCTCAAAACAGAGTCCTGGCGAAGTAGCCTGGTAGGATGAGGGGTCTCAGAGCATGGCCAGGGCTGCCGGGCACCCTCCACAAAATATGGCCTTCTGCATAGGCTGCTGCAGTTACTACTCCACTGACAGCTCTTTAGAATCCATTCAGAGTTTTGGCCCTGCTGTAATCTCTGGGTGATGAATATTTCCCCTAATGAACTGACAGGAATTGAATTAGGCTGGAATACTCGTGTGCTTAGACTGTAGCTGATTAAACCCCCATCTGTGCAAGGCCTGCCTATGAACAGCGCATTACATACAATTTTTTAAAGGAGGGAAAAATGATGTTGGTATTCAAGTTCTGCAAAGGAACAGGAGAGAAATTGGGAGCAAAATGTCCATCCAGGCCTTTTGGCAGGATCTGGTTGCTTTTAATCTGATCAGGCCAGTACTCCCACCTTAGGGCACCCTCACTTTCCAGCCAACTTATCTCATGAGGAGGGATTGAACCAGGGGTCTTCAGGGCACAGGTACCTGCACCCTTCCCCAGGAGTCCTGCCTAGATCTCCTCTGAGCCTGCAACTGTCTGCTTCCTGCAAGGAGCATTGATTAAGCAGGGAGTTGCTTTGGGGAAAGGTAGGAGAAGGAGACGGTGTGAGATCGAAGTCAGGCCTGTGGATTCAGTTCCCATCCGATGCAGCTCCAGCTCTTTGTTTTCCTTCCAAAATCGTTTGGTCACCTTCACAGGAAATTGCAGGGAGTTTGGGGCAGGCACTCTGGGCTATTCCAGGGCCCTTTGTCAGTCAGGACCAAGGACAGCACCCCCTCCCCCCTCCGCCCACTATTTCAAGGATCACCAAACTTCCAGGTCCCTCCAATTAACCCTCCCTCTTCTCTGCCAAACATATTCCCTCATTCTTCAACACTCCATTTTCTTTTCCTCTCTCGTTCCCTTCCTCTTATCCCTCCCTCTTCCTTCTCACTCCTTGTCCTTAATCCCAGAGACAGAGCCTGGCTTCTGATTCTTCGCCGCCAGGTACTTCACCCCAGGAATCCCTCAAGAAAAGTTATTTAGGCTGGGCACAGTGGTTCACGCCTGAAATCCCAGCCCTTTGGGAGGCCTAGATGGGTGGATCGCTTGATCCCAGGAGTGAGAGACCAGCCTGGGCAACATGGTGAAACCCCGTCTTTACAAAAAATTAGCCTGGCATGATGGTGTGTGCTGGTGGTCTCAGCTACTCAAGAGGCTGAGATTGGTGGATCACCTGAGCCTGGGAAGTCAGGGTTGCAGTGAGCTGTGATCATGCCACTGCACTCCATCCAGGGCGACAGAGTGAGACCCTGTCTCAAAAAAAAGAAAAGTTATTTAAGCACCCCAAGAAGCCTATCCCACGAAACCTCTGTTAAAAGCCTTATTCCCGTGACTGACTCTTACCCGTGCCATACAAGAACACACACGCTGAAATCTGGTGATTAGCGGGAAGGAAGGTCAGGGTGATTATTCCTGAAAGACTGGCTAACTCCCTTTCTCCAGTGGAGTCCAGAATCAGCCCACCTGATTTGAGTACTCCCAGTACAACTATGGCTCTAACACTACAGCCTTCCCCTCCCTTCTCCTCCCACCTTTATTCCTTTCCCTCCCTTCCCCGCTCTCCTCTCCTCTGTGTCTCTATGAAAAGTGGCAGCAGTTGCTGGAGAAGGCAAACCCTTCAATGAGCATCAGCAATTGTAGTGACTGAATGTCCCAGCCTTCTTCCCCAGTTAATCTAACTTGGGAAGAGCTGAGGTGTGCTCTGGCTCTGCTGCCCGTGAAAGGCAGAGAATAAATAACAAGCCAGAGGCATAAACAGATGTGCAGATATATGCAGCTGGCATTTCCCTGCCAAATTACTATGGACAGAATGCTGGCAGGGGGCCAGGATGCCTCCCTCCCTGTTTGGAGTTCGGCCACCAGGACCTATCCAAGCTTACCATCCATTTGGCAACATCTCTGAGTGAAGGGAGAGGATGCCACGGAAGGGAGTGGAGAGGCTGCAGGTGCCCTTAGGTTTGGTGAAGAGCTCCAAAAGCTTATCCTAAAGACTCAGATGAGTGGGAGTTAACATGGTGGGGAGGGATAGGGAGTTCTGACCAGGCCCTCCCTGTAGGTTCCCTAGGGTAGTCCCCTCAGGGTGTGGCTTGAGGGTCAATTCTTCTCATACTGTATGGCTCTGTGTTTCCACCCCCCCAACTCACTCAAGGATTGGGTGGTGTTCCTTGATCCTTGATCATATCTGGCATTCCTCAGAGTTGACATGGAGTACAGGGGGCAGGCACCAGCTGGATAAGAGCCAATCAGAAACTGTGCAGAACAAAAAGATGTCCCTACAAGCTGGGTGCAGTGGTTCACGCCTCTAATCCCAGCAGTTTGGAAGCCCAAGGAAGGCGATCATCTGAGGTCAGGAGTTCAAGACCAGCCTGGCCAACATGGGGAAACCCCATCTCTACTAAAAATACAAAATTAGCCGGGCATGGTGGCACACGCCTGTAATCTCAGCTATTTGGGAGGCTGAGGCAGGAGAACCCAGGAGGTAGAGGTTGCAGTGAGGTGAGGTCGTGCCACTGCACCACTCCAGCCTGGTTGACAGAGTGAGACAGAGTTTGTCTCAAAAAAAAAAAAAAAAAAAAAAAAAGCCCTACAGACTCCAGTTCTGGAACAAGAGATGGTGGAGAAACTGGTTGGAATTATTATGCAAGTAGCAAAGCAAGTGGAGAGGGAGAGAAAGAATGAGCTAGAAGGACTGTTGCCCGAGGGGGTCTCTGTGGCTAGCCCCAGATCTGAATTCAAAGAGACACCTAGCCACCTTCTGGGCTTCATTCAGATCACAAAGGGTCTTTTCTCTTATTGATTTGCCTTTCTTATTCCAGGCCATCTCATGCAAATTTGAGAGGCAGGGAATATTTTTTCAGTGCCTGATTACCACCCTTGCTCCAGATAAGGTGCTGCAGATTTCTGACTTTATGGGGTTGGGTGATGTCTGCTCTGATGAGCCATGGCATTATGACAGATCTTGAATGGTCTCAATTCTGTAGGCAATGGGGAGCCAGAGAATTAGATGATAAAAGTAAGTGGCCTAAAAGACAAGACTGGGCCGGGTGAGGTTGCTCACACTTGTAATCCCAGCACTTTGGGAGGCTGAGGCGGGCGGATTACAAGTTCAGGAGTTTGAGACCAGCCTGTTCAATATGACGAAACCCATTTCTAATAAAAAATACAAAAATTAACTGGGTGTGGTGGTGCATGCCTGTAGTCTAGCTACTCAGGAGGCTGAGGCAGGAGAATCGCTTGGACCTGGGAGAGGAGACTGCAGTGAGCCAAGATTGTGCCACTGCACTCCAGCCTGGACAACAGAGCTAAACTCCATCTCAAAAACAAAACAAAACAAAACTGGGAGTGGAGTGGAAGGATGGGGTGGGGGAAGGAGAGATGCAGAGTGAGGAGGCTAGTTAGGAGCCTGTTGTCATTCAGGCCTGATGATGGGATCCTAAGCTATGCAATGGTAAAGGAACAGAGGGAAGAGTGGAAGAGGAACTGCTGGGACTTTGTGATGGATTGAACGGGAATCAGATGAAGAGAGATAATATGGCCACATAATTTATTACGCAGTTTAGAACAGTTTTGAGCATGAATGGAGTTCTAGCAATGATTTTACCAAGACAATAGACATAGCCTGTGGACACCTCTTGGCAAATGTGAACACACAGATGCTTTGGTCAAAGATGACTGTGGGTGTTTGGGAAAAGCATGTATAGGAACGATCCTGACCAAAGCAAGGAGGCTGTGGGGCAGAGTATGAGGATGGGAAAGAGGGAACAATGAGGCTGGCACTGGACTTGCCAAGTTTGAAGCACTTACAGACATTCACCTTGCAATAACCAGCAGGCCACCTTCTTCCAAGCATCCATGGGTGCTTGCTTGGCAATGTGTGTTTCAAACTTGAAGGAGAAGTCAGGGTTTGATACAGTGCATTTGTTTTTCTTTCTTTCTTTCTTTCTTTTCTTTTCTTTTCTTTCTTTCAGACAGAGTATTGCTCTGTCGCCCAGGTTGGAGTACAATTGCGCAATCTCAGTTCACTGCAACCTCTGCCTCCTGGGTTCAAGTGATTCTCCTGCCTCAGCCTCCCAAGTAGCTGGGATTACAAGCTCCCACCACCACTCCCGGCTAATTTTTGTATTTTTAGTAGAGACTGGGTTTCGCCATCTTGGCCAGGCTGGTCTCAAACTCCTGGCCTCGTGATCCATCCGCCTCTGCCTCCCAAAGTGCTGGGATTACAGGCATGAGCCACCATGCCTGGCCTATCGCATATTTTTTACTCACAGATGCCACTTCTAGGAATCTTAATCTCAGGAAATATTCATTCTTGTACCAAAAAATGACATATATTAAAGCAGGATCATTGTGTCATTGCTTGGAAACAACCTAAATGTCTATGAATAAATAATTGGTTCAATCTATTCTGGAGTGTCATGTGAAATATATCCACACATATTGAGGTATATCCATATATGACCTGGAAAATATCTCTGGTATTTTTAGGTGAAAAAAGCAAATTGCAAAATAATAGTATGACACAATAAATATATAATAATTGTTTTAAGCCTTATTTTTGTGTGTATCTATATGGTGAATATGTAAGAGACCTAGAAGAATACACACTGAATGGTTAACTGTAGTTGCTTACGAAAAAGGGAATAGGATGAGAGGGAAAGAGAAAGGCTTTTATTTCTTTACACATTACAGAAGTTTGACATCGAATTTTTTTTCTTGAGATAGGGTCTCAATCTGTTACCCAGGCTGGAGTGCAATGGCATGATCATGGCTCACTCAGCCTCCAAATCCTGGGCTTGAGTGATCCTTCCACCTCAGCCTCCTGAGTAGCAGAGACTGCAGGTGTGCACCACCACACCTGTATTTTTTGTAGAGATGGAGTCTTGCTGTGTTGCCCAGGCAGGTCTCCAACTTCTGAGGTCAAGTGATCCAACTTCTTCAGCCTCCCAATGTGCTAGAATCACAGGCATGAGCCACCGTGCCTGGCCAAAATGGCAATTTTTATAAGCATATGTTCATAGACTACATTTCTAAAGTAAACGACCAAAAAAATGATTTTTTTTTTTTTTGAAACGGAGTTTCGCTCTTGTTGCCCAAGCTGGAGTGCAATGGTGCTATCTTGGCTCACCGCAACCTCCACCTCCCAGGTTGAAGCAATTCTCGTGCCTCAGCCTCCCGGGTAGCTGGGATTACAGGCATGCGCCACCACGCCTGGCTAATTTTTGTATTATTAGTAGAGACGGGGTTTCTCCATGTTGGTCAGGCTGGTCTCAAACCCCCAACTTCAGGTGATTTGCCCACCTTGGCCTCTCAAAGTGCTGGGATTACAGGCATGAGCCACTATGCTGGACCCAAAAAAAGGATTTTTAAAATACATACTAAGGAGTTATTAAGAGATGGGTGAAGCCCTAGGAATGGGTGAAAGCAGAGACTGGGGCTGAAACTCAGACCTATTCCCACAGAGGATAAGCTAGGAGCAAGGAGACAGGCCAGAAAGAAACCCTAGAAGGTGGCCAGAGAGGGTGGAAATCACTTCTGACTCCCAAGGCTAGGGAAATAGAATCTCCACCTCCCACGTAAGGCTGCCCTAATCCTTCTCTGCAAACTCCAACCCTCCCCTTCAGGAGAACTGAGCTATATAAGAGCCCAGCTTTGTTCTAGGGTCGTGATGTGTCCTCAATGACCCACAGCTGTTCCAGACTCCAAGCTGTTAGAGAAAAGCCCACCTCTACATCAACTGCCACACCAACCCAGAAGACTAGCTCAATCCCAGGCACAACCTGGGGCTACCCTGCCCCCAGCCTACGTGGCCTCACCCTAGGCAGTCCTGACTTTTCCTACCTCTCTCCTCTTCCCTATTACTGTCAAAACTCCCAGCACTTCTCCAGGTGAAGAAAATAATAGCCAGAAATTAATTCCATCTTGGGGAGCAGGGCTGTGTGTATGTGTGTATTGTTGGGGGTGGCGGGAAGAGGATGGACAGAGAGCAGCTTAACTCACAAGAGTTCCTCCCCTGGGGAGATGGAACCTGACAGACAGGGGTGTGGGATGCATAGAGGTGACTTCCTGACAAGGCTGTCAGCACGTTTCACTCTTCACTCTCAGCAGCAAGTCCCCTGCAGCTAAAATGAGGCTTCTTTTTCTCCCTCTCCCTCTCTAAGGCTGGCTCTCTTCCCCTGGCCAGTGCCTCTTCTCCCCGTTGGGAAGCCCTTTCCAGTGCTTACTTCCTATTGTGGTGCTCCACTTCTCAGCTCTGCTAGGCTTTTCCTTTTGCTTCTTTTAACAGAAGTGCATCGAGTCAGCTTTTCTATTGGGGTGCCCTAGCCCCTGCCTCCTTCCAAAACACAGCAAATGTAATAGATGATTGGGAGTCCAGGGATACACACAGCACATGGGGCAAGGAGACAGTGTGCACGTGTGTGTGTGTGTGTGTGTGTGAGACAGAGAGAGAGAGAGCCTTTTAATCTGTGTATATCCTGCCAGTGGAGGGAGGGATTCAGAATGTGTATGGGCTGGAGGAGGGCACAACTGGCCCTAAACATAAGGTTCCTCAGGTCTTAGAAGATTATAGAGATCAGTATCAGCAGTGTCTACAGAGTTTGTCTCATCAGCAGCCCCCTCCCCAATTTATAAATGAGAAATCTCAGGCCCAGAGAGGTTAACTAACTTATCTTCCATCACACAGCTAGCTAGTGGTAGAACCAGGGTTAAAACCCAGGAATTCTGACTCATGGACAATGCTGTGTTCACAACTCTATCAGAAACCTTAGAGAAAAGGTTCTACATCTCAGACGCTATAAAGATGACAGATGCCCAGGCAACAAGTCGAGACCCCCATCTCTACAAAATAAAAATAAATAGCTGGGGCTTGGTGGCATGCCCCTGCAGCCCCAGCTACTCAGGAGGTTGAGGCAGGAGGATCCCTTCAGCCCAGAAGTTCAAGGCTGCTGTAAGCTATAATCACACCACTGCACACCAGTCTGGGAGACAGATCGTGTCTCAAAAAAAATTAAATTAAAATTAAATCGTAAAAAGATGAGTCTGGGTGTAGTGGCGCATGCCTGTAATCCCAGCACTTTGTGAGGCCAAGGCAGGTGGATCACCTAAGATTGGGAGTTTGAGACCAGCCTGGCCAACATGGTGAAACCCCATCTCTACTAAAAAATACAAAAATTAGCTGGGAGTGATGGTGCATGCCTGTAATCCCAGCTACTCGGGAGGCTGAGGCACGAGAATCACTTGAACTTGGGAGGCAGAGGTTTATTGAGCCAAGATGGCACCACCACACTCCAGCCTGGGCTAGAGAGAGATTCTGTCTCAAAAACAAAACAAAACAAAAAAACACAAAAAACAAAAACCTTAAAGATGATAGATTTGACTAACAACTTCTTAAAGTGATGGAAAAAATCTAGAATCTCCTGGTCTTCAGGCTGCCCAGGGGACAGGCAGGGCCCTGTCTCTCTGTGTCCCCAGCAGTCCCAGCGGTGACAGCAACTCCTCTGTTTCCATCACCTCGGATTCTCTCCTGCCAGAGTCCTTCTTGGTCTAGTGTTTCTGACGAATCCTCATTCCCCCTGCCTCATCCAAGGACCCAGCCCAAGACAAATGTGTCTTCCTCTTACCCAAGCTCTGATTCCAGCCGCTGCCTAGGGCCTGCTTGACTTTTTCCCAGCTTACATCTGAAGTCCCCTTTAGGCCACAGCCCCTTGGCATTGGAGTCATTTGACTGCTCCAGGAATAACCCAAGACAGCTCCCCCTTGGTTGATTGGAAGAAAAATTGGTTCTTAACACAAGCTCTGTTCCTTTGACAGCAACATGAAACACCAACACGGGGCTGCCACCCACTCTACCCCTGCCCAGCATGGCCTACGGTCTGCCGGTCCCCTTGCAAAGCTCATATATGAAGATTGTCTTCCCCACTGCGCTCTGCCCCCGACCACTGCCAGGAGCCTCTGCTATAAGGGGATGGTGGCGAGTACACCAGTCTTCTCCTATCGCTCTAATCGCCTCTCCCATCTGCCCGCAGCTCCCCCAGGAAGAGGAGTGGAAAGAAGGGTGTGGAAAAGAGGTTGGCAGGGCAGTAAAATGTCAGGGCCTTTCCTCTCGCGGCTCTGGAAGAGTCCCCGCTTCCTCCCCTCTCCCCCTCTCCCCCGTCTCCCATCTCCTCCCTCTCCCTCTTTCTCCTCGGCAGACCCCGCTGCAACCGCTGCAGAGGTAGCAGCAGCAGCATTGGGGGGGGGGGATGAGGCGGGAGAGGTTAATTATTGCTCCCCCGCCCCCCACGCCCCCCCCTACAAGATGTATCTGACTGTCAGAAGGGGTGACAGATGAAGACAAAGTACAGGTACGGCGCGAACCGGCCCTCCTTGTACCAGCCAGGGGTGGGGGGTGGAGGGGGGCGCGCTACAGAAGTTTTAACCCCTCCAACGCTGGTTCACGCGGCAGGGAGGGGGCGGCGGGAGTGGGGGAAGCCGGAGTTAGAAGCTGGGTCCTGACGGGGGTCGGCTGAGCCCAGAAAACCTGTGGGGCCTCTTGCCTTGCTCCAGAGATCTGGGATGGGGGGTTAGGTTGCAGAGAGCAACTGTCCCAGAGGCTACAGAATCAAAGTCACAAGCAATCATTCAGAGAACCTTACAGGAACAGAGAAAGGGGCTCATGGAGTCACCTAGGTCTATTTGGGGACTCAGGAACCCCAGTAAGACGGAGGGTTTCACCACTGTTTCACCTTCTCCATGACAATGCCCCCCCTCGGCATCTGTCCCCAAGGCTGCTTGTCAGGGTGTGCCTGTGTATTGAGAATGAGCGTCTGTGTAACTGTGTGTCTGAAACTGTGTGTACTTGTGATGACGTAACTCAATAGGCTTGGAAGTACTGGACTATGTTGAGTGTGTGTGTGTGTGTGCACGTATGTAAACGGGTATGTGCATACACACCCACGGGTGCTTGGAAGATGTGTAAGGGTACTTGACAGTGCCTGTACCGTGAACACAATGTATTGTGAGTGCGTATGAGAGAGAGTGCTTCTGTCTGTAAGTGTGGCGGTGGTGAAGTCGTGTGTATCAGGAGAATGTGGATGTGTGCGTGGAGCACTGAGGTGTCTGCATTTGGGACCATACACAATGTGTGCTAGTGTGAGAGGTATGTGGACGTGGATTCTGGTGTAAGCGTGAGCATGGTTGTGTGTGCACGCACGCATGTGTGTGCACACTGGCTCAAGGCTGCAGCCTCTTCCTCTCACTGGCGTCCCTCCCTTTTCTGACTCCCCTTTCTCCATAAGCAAACGAGGTGAAATAATTACTTTTCCATTTAAACGCCCCATGTTCAAGCCAGAATGAAAACAAAGTGATTTAATAAAATTGTCTTTAAAAGGGAAAAGAGGAAAATAAATGCCTGCTCTGCTCCCCTCCCTGGCGTTCAGGGAGGCCCCAAGCCCTTCAAAGTTAATTAAAACAGGAACTAAAATCACAGAATCACTTCCCAATCCTTTTCCCATCTCTCTCTCTGCCTTAAAGGAAGGCAGCCCCAGAACCGCTGCTCAGGTCTATGCCTGAGAGTAGAGTTCCTCCTGTTCTAAGTTTTGACTTCCCCTGGGACCAACCCTCGTTCTCAGTAGGCACCTTGGCCTCCCTGCACCCATGTCTGGGGGAGGCAGCTCCGTCCCCCACTGCCCTCCTCCCAAAGAGTCATTAAAGGCTTTGTCTGGTCATTTGAAGTCCTTGATGGACACTGGTCCCCACCAGAAGCTTCCGGCCTTGCCTCCTCCAGGACAGAGCCGGCCCTCAGCCCCTGCTGCTCCCCCACCCCAGGTCCCTTGAGCTTCCAGCTGCTCTGAGCTTTATCTGTCTTCACTGACCCCCCTGGCCCAGTCCTCAGCTCCAGCCCAGCACAGTTCCGGCTGCTTCCGCCTGGTCTGGATCTGTTCCCCATCAGAGGCCCCATTGGAGCTCTAGCCCTTCATCGGCCCAGATAAAAGAGATGGATGGGGGTGGCTTTGGGGGATGCCCCCTCCTCACGAGCCAGAGGTAGAGCCCTGGGTTCTGACAAGGACTCCCTGAGGAGCGCTAGGGATGGGGGTGAAGACTGCTGAGCTCTCTGGAAGCCCAGTCCCTGCCCATCTCTATCCTGCCTCAGCCCTTCCCCCTTTTCCTAAGGCCCAATTCCGAAGGCCTCCTCCAGGCAGGTGCCAGAACTGCAATCACCCCATTCTCCAGCACACCCACTTCAGCAGGAAGCTCTGCACTGGGCACCCTGCCCCCATCTCCACACAGAGCATCTGCCCAAAATAGTAATGCATAGAAAACTGACATTTGTTGAACACCTATTTTGTTCCAGACACATTGCTTATAGATCTCTAATCCTTGTCACAACCCCCATGGAGTAAATTTTATCACTATATTGCAGAAGAGGACACAGAAGAAGGAAGGTTAAGAAACCTACCCAATGTATGCACTTAAAGAGCAGTAGAACTGGCTGAGTGAGGTGGCTCATGCCTGTACTCCCAGTTACTGAAGATGCTGAGGACTGCCCCAGTTCAAGAGTTCAAGGGTGCAGTGATCATGCCACTTTAGTCTGGGTGACAAAGCGACACACTGACTTGAGAAAAAAAAAGCAGTGCCGGGCACGGTGGCTCAAGCCTGTAATCCCAGCACTTTGGGAGGCCGAGGCCGGAGGAGGTCAAGAGATCGAGACCATCCTGGCCAACATGGTGAAAGCCCGTCTCTACTAAAAAATACAAAAAACAATTAGCTGGGCATGGTGGCATGCGCCAGTAGTCCCAGCTACCTGGCAGGCTGAGGCAGGAGAATTGCTTGAACCCGGAAGGTGGAGGTTGCAGTGAGCCGAGATCGCGCCACTGCACTCCAGCCTGGCGCCTGGCAACAGAGCAAGACTCTGTCTCAAAAAAAGAAAAAGAAAAAAGAAAAAAAAAAGCAGTAGAACTGAGGCTCAATCTCATACTGCAAAACCTCCTGTGCAAAGACTCACTATTACCTTTCAGAGATTACTCCCCCACCCTCACTATTGCCCCCAGAACTTAACTCCTCTGACGCCAAGGAGTTAGGCCCAGGAGAACTGTGGGGCCTTCTCCAGACCTACTCCAGCTTTTGAGGTGGGGGTAGCAGGAAGCAACTGTCCCTAGAGTCCTCAACCCTTATCTTGGGAGACTCCCTCCAGCTGTCACCACTTCTTACAGAGACACTGTCTTTTCTCCCAGGGAACTCCAGGCCTCATTTCAGTACCTTCAAGTCCATCCCAAGGTGCTCCCCACCAAGAGGATGGGTTGAGATTTGATTGTGGGGTAACTCTTGTCACCACAACTGGACTTTCATAACTGTTCACCCTGTCCAGAGAGCCTTCAGTTGCCCAAATGGCAGAGTAAATGCCAAACCCAAGTCCAGGCCAGGCACAGTGGCATGTGCCTGTAGTCCCAGCTACTCAGGAGGCTGAGGCACAAGGATCTCTTGAGCCCAGGACCTCAAGTTCAGTCTGGGCAGCAGAGCAAGACCCTGCCTCTAAAAAGAAATCAATCAGAAAAATAAATCCAGGCCAGGAACTAGCTTGCGGTTTTAGCACACTCCCCCCACCTCACTCCCTAACCAGTGAGGACACAGCCCAGGGATCTAAGACCTCAACGCTGGGGAAAATAAGAGGCCCTGAAGAAAGGAGAAAAAGGCAGCGAAGGGGCAGAAACCCTGGTAGTCCAGCAAGGGAGGTGACAAGGAAGGGGAGAGGTATGAGTATTACCATAGACCAAGGGGTAGGGTGGCACCTGGAGACTCCCAGACTTGCCTGCATCTGGAAAGCATCTAGCAAAAGCAGGGAAAGGAAGAAATGATTCAGAAGCACCTTCCCACTTAAGCCCTAGAAGTGTGTGTGTGTGTTGATGGAATGGGTGGATATTCTGTGACCTTTTCCATGTCTATGCCCCGCCCTTGTTTTAACCCCTTGGTCTGAGCCCAAACTGGAAGCTGGTAATGGCAGCTGGGTGGGCAATGACCCAGGTGGCTGGGACCAAGGCTTCATGGGACGCTGGTGTTGTGAACCCTGCCTCACCGCGCCCACCACTTAAGTGAGTCACCTAAGCCAGGCCAGGCCCTGGAGTTAGCTGTCCTCCTCTGCCCTCAACACATCTGGGAGCCAGCTTGAGCAGAGACAGGGCTAAACTGGGGCCCAGCTTGGGGGAAGGGAGGTGGGGGTGGGGGAGGGAGGAATGACTCCCGGAGATGGTTTCCAGGCTCCACCCCCAGATGTGTGTATCCCTGCCCCCAGAGCCTCTATCTCTGCCCTGGCCCCACCCCAACTCCATCCCCCAATCCCAACCTCATGGCTCACCTCTGCCCCCTTCTCTATCATACCACCCCACCCCTCCCCAAGTATCCTCAAACCACCCCCCCCCCCCCAAGTATCCTCAAACCACCCCCCATTATCCACAAGTGACTCCCAGAGCTCACTGCCCCCCAGACCTGATCCCTCCCAGTCTCAAGAGCCCTCATCACTGCCCTCAGAAAACCTAGCCCCTTACCCCAGCCTCCTAGACCTCACTCCCACCCTTCCACAGCACTGAGCAGAGGCAAGACTTGATGTGCGTTAACAGTTCCTTACCACACGTAGACTTACACAGCTGTTCCTGGTTTAGAAAGAATTCAATCAGCTGGGCTCAGTGGCTCATACCTGTAATCCCAGCACTTTGGGAGGCTGAGGCAGGTGGATCATGAGGTCGGGAGTTCGAGACCAGCCTGACCAACATAGTGAAACCCCATCTCTACTAAAAATACAAAAAATTAGCCGGGCATGCTGGTGGGCGCCTGTAGTCCCAGCTACTCGGGAGGCTGAGGCAGGAGAATCATTTGAACTCGGGAGGCGGAAGTTGCAGTGAGCTGAGATTACGCCATTGCACTCCAGCCTGGGCAACAAGAGTGATACTCCATCTCAAAAAAAAAAAAAAAAAAGAAAGAAAGAAAGAAAGAAAGAAATTCAGCCATTCAGAAGGCTGAGGAAATAACCAAAGTGCATCCTCAGAGGCAACAGGCCTATGTCTCTAGCTTCTTTCCCCTCTGCCCTCAGCTGCCTGCAGGGTCAGAATAGAGCTCCAGGTGACAGGACCTGTGATTGTGAGTAAAAAACCAGGGGAATATCTAGGCCTACCAGAGTTTAAGCCTACCTACTCCTTACACATATACATATTAGACAGTATTACACGTGCATGTGCACATAATCCTGGAAATATAAACATACATAATTAACGTAAGCATACATACACATCTTAGATGGAATGTAAGTTCCATGAGGGCAGGAACAATTTTTTTAAGGCTCTGTCACCCAGGCTGAGTGGTGCAATCATAGCTCACTGCAGCCTTGAACTCCTGGCTCAAGCAATCCTCCTACCTCAGCTGCCAGAGTACCTAGGATTACAGGCATGCGCCATCACACCAAGCCAGCAGTTAAATTTTTTTTTTTTTTTTTTTGTAGAGATGGGGCTTCACTATGTTACTCAGGCTGGTCTCAAATTCCTGTGCTCAAGTGATCCTCCCACCTCAGCCTCCCAAAGTGCTTGGGTTACAGGCAATTTTTTCCCCATGATATAGCCCCAGTGCTGATATGTAACAAATATTTGTAAAAAGAATGACACAGCCAGGCATCGTGGCTCATGCCTGTAATTCCTAGCTACTCAGGAGACTGAGGCAGAAGGATCACTTGAGCCTAGGAGTTTGGGGCTGCAGTAAGCTATGAAAGCGCCACTGTATTCCAGCCTGGGTGACAGAGCAAGATCCTGTCTCTAAAATTAAAAAAAAAAAAAATGACACATAATAATATACTTGAAAATAAATGTGTGTATATACATATAACAATACATCCATATATACTTTTGCATGCACATACATACATACAAAACCTAAATGTAGGCCGGGCATGGTGGCTCACTCCTGTAATCCCAGCACTTTGGGAGGCTGAGGCCAGCAGATCACTGGAGGGCAGGAGTTCAAGACCAGCCTGACCAACATAGTGAAACCTCATCTCTACTAAAAGTACAAAAAATTAGCAAGGCATGGTGGCGTGTGCCTATAATCCTAGCTACTTGGGAGGCTGAGGCAGGAGAATTGCTTGAACCCAGGAGGCAGAGGTTGCAATGATTTGAAATAGCACAACTGCAATCCAGCCTGGGTGACACAGTGAGACTCCATCTCAAAAAAAAAACACTACATGTATAATATATTCACATACATATATATGCATTTAAATAATCCCCATACATATATTATGACATATATACATGTACACATACAATGCACACATAACTATGAATATATTAGTTTGTTCATATAGATATCACACATAGATATCATAGTAATATATGCTACACATACATGTGCACATTCATATAGATTAAATGAATACAAATTGAAGCATCTTTTTTTTTTTAACTCAGATTTTTCCAGGTCAAGTAAATTGTCTCAAGGCCCCTGGCCCAGGTCTGAGTGTCACTACCAAAATGAACCACCAGATGGCGCTCCTTCCCCCACTTCCTGTACTTCCAAGTGTTGCCAGAGATGTCGCCTATTTCCGCTAAAACTCGCAGAGCCAGGAGTTCCCCAGGCGCTTCCCCGCACGCCACTGCCCGCGCCTTCCCCCCAGCCCCCACCAGCATGGTGAGCGTGTCCTCGGTCCCCAGGGTCTGCAGTCTTGGCGCTCTCTGGGTCGGGTTCATCTCTCCGGCTTCCAGGCATCTTTTTGAGGGTCGCTCTCCGGCTTCGAGCTCCAGTTCTGCTCAGTCCGCACAGCGACCCTCGGTCACCAGGGCGCCAGGGGCTGGGCTTCGCCCGGACACCCTCGGTTATGCAGCACGGCTGCGCAACCCTTCTTTGGCGCCTTCGCGGTGACAAGCATCCAGACGAAGCGGCCCTCCTCCTCACGACAGCCCGAGGAGGGGTTAGGGTCATTTGCAGACAGCCCCCTCTGGCTTCCTCTTCACCCCCTGCCCTAGATGGAGGAGAGACGCACGCCCAGCCCAGCTCGGCTAAAAACTGGGCGAGGGGCCCGGCTGAGACCTGGAAGCCTAGGTTTGGGAGGGGCTGGTCCGAGGAACCTTTTCTGCCCGGATTGGTCCTGGCTCCGGGTAGGAGCCAGAAGAAAGCGCATTCCAGGGATTTCAAGCGGACTATACTTAAACTCTCGGAGTCGGGGAAGCAGGGTGCGACTGAGCCTCTCCCGCCTTCAGGCCTGGGCAACTCTGGGTTGGAGCTCCTGGAGCCTCACATATCGGGTGTGAGCAAGCTAGGACACAGAATGCGGGGGATGGCTTGGAAGCCCGTGGGGGAGGCGAAGCCGGGAGTTCTGCCAGCGGCTCAGCCTCCCCATCCTCCTCCTTCTCCCTCCCCTTCCCTCCCCCCGGGAGCAGCAGGAAATTATTTATTAAAACGCCGCCCGCGCTCTCATTTATTTGCGGTGAATAATCCTCGGCATCTCAGCACGTTTATTAAACCTTTCCCGTCCCCGCGCCCGCATTACTTTAATAATAAATCGCGTGTCACTTTCCAGCGACGTTATTAAAGCGGGTCCGCTGCAGCAGAGGCGGGGTGCGGGGGAGGGAGGGGGGGCGGTGGGCAACAGTTCTCCCATTCCAGGCTGCGGGCCTTGAACCAGCACGGCGGTGGAGGGGGAAACTGAGGCTGCTAGGAGGCTGCTCCTGAACACCTACAAAGTCGGCTAACGCGATCTAGGAGTACGGATTCCCCCGGGACCTGCGTGACCCTCTCCGGTAGGGTGGGGCTTTTGCCGAGGAGCCTCTGCTCTGCAGATGGGCGCGGTAGGAGCTATGGGCCCGCAGAGGGCGCCTTGGAGCCCAGTTGGGCGAAGAGCAAACTAGGGGGGCGGATTACCCGGTTGATGCTGGGACTTACACCCAGGTCCCCCTCTTCAGCGCCCAGAGGATTCTGGCCACGACGCCGAACAGCACGCCCACCCCCGCCTACCCCTCTGCTCCTGCTTGGGTGGTCGCCCTGGAATCGGCTCCTAGTATCCAACCCACTTGCGCTGTTGTGCGTGGCTCCTGGGGCCGCCCGACTCCAGCCCGGATTCGGCAATAAAATCTGTCGCTGGCTTAGGGACCGGGGGGCAAGGCAGCAGTAGATGGAGTAGTGCGTAGCCGCAGGAGGGCGGCCAGGCAAGCCCTTGGGTTGGCGTTCCGGACCACGCCCCTCCCAGGAGACCGGGCTCCCTGCGTTCTGCCCCAGAGGACAAACTGTGACGCGGATCCAAGGGCAGGCCCTCCCGCAGTGGCGCCAGGATCCTGGTGGAGCCCTGGCGTATAGGAGGCCGTCGTTATCCACACAGCGTCTCGGCCTCGCTAACTTACGCTTTCATTCTCTCCTTCAATCACTAAACATTGAATCTCACCAGTGTCCCTGGGCTAGGTAAGGAGAATGAGGAAAGAGACTTGGGGGAGCCCAAGAATGTGGTTCTGGGAGGGACCCCAAGCCAGATAGGACAGGTCACAATTGGGACAAATAGGAAACAGGCTTACTATGGCTCTGCGTTCTGCAGGGAAATGAGTAGATTCCTATGGGAGCTGGGGAAGGGTATGGACCACACAGGTGACCAAACTTCTGCTCCCCCTCTATTCAGTTTATGCTTTCATTTTGGGGGGGCTATCCACATAGGCCTGATTCCCCCATTCTGCCTGGGGAAGTGTTCGGCGTAAGATGAGCACAGAAGCAGGTATCTATACCAGCCCCAGCGGAGGGCAGACTGGGATTATGCCTTCCCTCCAACCAGATGGCCCCACCTCCCTCCCTCAAAGGCAGGGAGGCCCAAGTTCAAGCCTTCTGTCTGTTCATCTGTCAGGCATGTGCTTAGAGAACAGGCCCTGCAGCTTCTGGAAGCCAGAGTTCTGCTAGTGTGGGAGGCCTCCCAGGGATATTCCATTTTCATGTGCACAACTGCATAAACTGTATGTGCATCTGTGTGGCCCAGTTCATTAGAAATCTTTATTGGTGCCTAGCCCTGTGCTAGGCTTTGCCCAATACAGAGTGGTATAAGATCTGGAGCTGGCCTCACCCATCTCTGCGCTGAACTAAGCCATGCTCCACTGCACTCTCTCCTGTACAAAAGACAGCAGACAGCAAAGAGGACTGCAGTTAGTGGGTGCAACTGGGGCTTAGGAGAGAGGGGAAAAGTTCTGGAAGATGACTTTGGGGGAAAGGGTAAACAAGCTAGGTAAATGTTGGGGACTAGGAAAGAGCAAGAACCAGGGCCTGGGAGGAAGAGCAGTTAGAAGAGTGGCTGAGCAGGGCTGGAAGAAGGGGAGGATCCTGGTGCCTGCACCTCTTGTGTCTGCTCCAGCCTCCACCCCAGCCTGGGGAACAGCCTGTTAGAGGTCCTACTAGCCAGGGCATCTCCTGCATGGGCCCCTTTGTACCCCACCGCTCCTAGTCTCAGCCTCTCTCCCTATCCTCCAGCTTTTCTCTCTCCCTACCACCCTGCTACCTTGGAGTCAAGTAGGCCTCCCATGATCACCCCTACTGAGAGCATGAAAGCAGTCCATGAAGGGACCCTGCTCCCCTTTCCAGGTATTTCAAGAGCAGAGATGAACACTATAGGTGCTCACCCACCCCCCATGGGCCAGAGCTCTCGATCTAGTAGTAATCACTCTCTTCACTTTCAGCCTCTTCCTCAGGAACCAAGTTTAGTGATCGCAGCTGGGGGATTCCTGTAGAGTTGAGCTGATCTGCAAACACACGTGGGCAAAGGACAGAGAACAGGAGAGAGGGGCTGTCATTGCCCACATAGCTCAGTCTGCAGAAGGCTATGCTTGTGTATGCACCCACATGCACACAGACACATGGATTGTTTCTTACACATGCACAGCTGGAATCCAGAAACATCCACCCCAACCCCCAGAGCTCAGGGATCCCCTTACCAGGTGTGAGCACTGTCAAGCTAGCAGGGGCCTCCACCTGACCCAGGGCATTGCGGGCAAGGCAGCGGTAGGTGCCCTCGTCGCTGAGACGCACAGCCTGGATCTGCAGCCAGCCAGTCACCTCAAACCTCTGGGGTCCACCCCTAAACTGGAGCCAGGCAAGGAATCAGCAGGGTCCTTCTGGAGGGCCCTGGGTTACCTGAGGGAAGCCTCTCCCCACCGGTGTCTACCTGCACGGAGATGTGGGGGTCATCCCCGGGCAGCTGGATGTCCAGGCCATCTTTCCCTCCACTCAATGGAGGCCATGGGGTAGGCAAACACCTCACAGCCAAAGATCACATCCTGCCCTGTCACATTCCAAGTGTCATAAGGATGTGACACGATCTGGGGCCCTGGGGGGTGAAGGTGGGAGGTCTGAGAACAGCATGGCCCAGCAAAGGCATCTGGTGCGGCAAAGACATGATACACAAATTTTTGTGGACGTGCTTGTGGCAGAACACAATATATGCTGAGGTAAATAACACATCCATAAACACACCATGACACACACAGGTACACACAGATGTGGATGCTGGTACATATAAGGGTACCACGCAGATGTGGAGATATACATTCACATGTGCACACAGAACCTTATGCAGACCCAATGCACAAGCGCACACACCTACTGTATCTTGGCAGCCACTCTGTCCCTAACTGCTCCCCTGTCCTCATTCCACCCTCCCCAGCCTTTCCTGCAGTGCCAGTAACCAACACCTCCAGGGCCCCCTTCCCCCTTTTCTAAACAGGCCCAGTTCCCAAAGGCCGGAAGAGCAGCCATTCCCTCCACCGCACCCCCTGGGGGTGTCCCATGGCAAGGCCAACAAACTGAAGCTGAACTTTCGCGACAGGCAAGAAGCCTGCAGGAGAGGAGGAAATTGTTGGGATCCTGCAGAGTGTTTGTTTTCTGGCTGCCCCAGCCGAGCCAGACCCAGAGCTGGGGCTCAGGAAGTGAAAGTTACTAAAGCCGCCAAGGAAAGCTAGAGGCCTAAATGGCCCCCAGTCCCTGGGGATAGACAAGAGAGAACTAGCTGAGCTCCCCCGCTCCCATTCACTAATCCCTAAACGCAGGAGAAAAGAGAGAGGTGGGGAGACTGGGTGAACAGACTGCTCTAAGAATCTGCCCAAATGAAACGTGATTGCATCTCACAGGAACCCATCTTGCTGCCTGGATTCCACTGGTCTGGGAAAAGTGTTAGGGTCTCGGAGCCAACCATAGGCTATGTGCCAGCGCCCTCAGAGGACCTGTCTCTCCCTGACAGCCAGCTCTGGAGCTTTCACGTAGTTCAGCGCATGCAGCTTGCTGACGAAGCCTGGGACCCCCACTCCACTCCATCCCCCACCCCCACCCTCAGGTGGCAGCTTCTATGGACCAGTAGCGAGAGCAGGGTTTTATACTGGACTCGAGGCCTCTACGGCCTTATCTTTTTTGCTCTGCTGGCCAGAGACCAATGCCGTCTGTGGTCGGGGAGCAGGGCCTCTAGGAAGCTTAAGTGTTGGGGGTGGGGGCCCCGGGTCCTTCGTACCCGATTCGCAGGGCCCCGGGTGTGCCACAGTGAGGTTGGCATCGGACCGAGCTCTGGCCACCTCCTGCAGGCGGCAGATCTGGGCGTAGGTGTGACCGTCGGACCCGCAGAGTGGGCGTTGCGAGCGACAGGCACACAGCGGTTCTGGCACCTCTCCACGGCTCAGGTCGCCGCCTGTGTCCAGCCGGCACTCAAGCTGCTCGCCGCAGCGCCCGTAGAAGTGAGCATTGGGGTCAAGGTCGCAGAGCTGGCCCTCAAGGTTGGCGCATTCCCAGCAGCAGCCGCACGGGTCGCGCACCCAGCCCGCCAGGCAGCCCCGCGGCGCGGCGCACTCCTCTGGCCGGCAGGGAGCGCAGCCCTCGCCCTCCGCTAGCAGCCGCAGCCAGCCGCGCCGCAGGTAATCGGGGCCTGGGGGATGGCCTTGCGCCGGTCGGGGGCGGCGTCCGCACCACCAGCAGCAGCAGGAGCAGAGGCAGCGCCAAGGCAGCTGCAGGCAGCCGCGGCATGGTTAGCTGGAAGCCCGGCGAGCACTCGGAGCATCAGCGCGTTCTCAGCACCCTGCCACGAAGGGAAGCCAGGTCAGGAGGTCAGAAACAGGGCCTGTGCCGAAAGACCAGCCTCACTGCTTCTTATACCAAAGCATGACGCTAGCATCGCCCGCTTCCCCTGCTACCAAGTAGACTCCTCCAACACAAAGGCCTAGTGACCCTCTAGGGATTATCCAGTTGTGGCAGTTGGCAATCAATTGGGCTGTTGGGGGGGGGGCGAGTGGGAAGAGAGGTGAGGAAGGGTGATAAGGCTCAGGCGCGCGCATGCGCACCCACCGCCAGCACCACTTCTGTTCACCATCCGACTCCGATGCCCCTGGGCATCCTGGCCCAAAGAGAATGGATGGCTCCAGAAGAAGCTGTTAATGGGGGGTGGGAACTGATGCCCCCTTGTATATGGCCTGGGGCGCAGGGTGCTCACCTAGTGTCCTGGACTACGCCCTTCGGAGCAGCTATGATTCGAGTCCGAAGAGAAGATGATGGAAAGAAAGCAGGGTCGCAGTCAGCCGGGCCCGCCAGCCACCTCTGTTCCGGCCTGAGGACTTCTGAAAGCCCACGGACTTGGATTCAGAAAGCAGCTCCTCCGCCCCCCCTCTCTCCGCCCCCTCGACGTCGCGCACCCGCCTTCCCACTAGTTCTAAGGTTGCCAATTTTATGCAGCCGCAAGGGACCCTCCCGGGCCATTTCCCCCAGCCTGGCCCAAAGTCACAATGCAAGCAGAGGAGCCGTAACCGGACACCGAGGCTGGGAGAGAGGAAGGGGATGAGGACCGGAGGCGGGGAGTGGGGGTAGGAGTTCAGCTGGGAAGCTCAAAGCGTTGGGTGAACCGCTAGGCCCTGTCCCATCTAACTTTACAGTCCCTGGCGTCGGCGAGGGCAACTGCATTAGGGGGAGGCGACAGGATTTCTGGTGCCAAGTCCTTTTACGTCGATGTCGGGGCGCTCTTGGAGGGCAGGACCAACCAACTTCCGTCTCCCCCGCAGCCCAGGGCTGGTTCCCGGGAGCGACTGCAGGCTTGCCCACTCAGCTGCCCTACCGAGGCGCGGACAGAGTGGGCGCCTACATCTGCCTTCCCCTCATCTGGCCTTCTCCTTCCTCCCCCCACATCCGGCAGGTGCTGCGACCCGCGAGTGAGCCGGGTGATTTGAGGTCGGAGGCGACCAGCGGCCGCAGGGAGAGGCGGGCTGGCGCCTCCCCGGCGGGCGTCCCTCGGGTCCGGATTATAGGTTATGACTGCGAGGCTGGCAGGGCCGGAGGCACTCGGCCTCGCGGCCGCCACCACCGCCACCGTGGCACTTTGGGGCGGGGATGAGAGCATTCCTGGGGGACCCGCCCGCCAAACCCGGGTCGGCCAGGCCCCGCCCCGGCCGGTCCAGGCGGCTCACTGGAGCTGCGGCGCAGTCCAGCTCGCAAGGGGCGGAAAATACAATCGGCTGCCGGCGAGGGGGCGGCACTTAGTCAGGCTCCGCCCACAAGGCCAGGCTGCGGCCCCCGCCAGCCCGCGCGAGATCGGCTCCGCATGCGCACTGGAGCCCCGGCGGTCCAGCCCGAACTCTTTGGAGAATGCTCCTGAGCTTGGCCAAGCCCCTTCGGGCTGCCGAGCCACGCAGGCGCCATCCTTGGCCAGAGGGGTTTTGAGGATGTGGGCAAGGGCAGATATTCTCTCTCAGTCTCCAATTCGAAAGAGGGACGAGAGGGGAACTTCACGCGAGGTCCTCGCAACTATCGCGAGAATCAGAACAGGAAATCTAGGAACCGAGAACACTAAGAGCCCGCGGATTTTAAACAGGAAAAAGAAAGGGCGGAGCCAGCTCCGGCCAGTAGTTGTGAGTAATCCCTGGTACTTGGCCTTCAAGGCAACTGAAGTGTCGACCTAGGGCAGAAGGGTAACTGTCAGAGAGCTGCTGGAAACCCTGAAAAAAGGCCAGAGACGGGGACTTGTGGGGCTGACGAATGGAGTTACCCAAGGAGAGGTCTCTGGGGACGGAGCTCCTTGCCCGGGATACAGAACAGAAGCAAGTCCGGATCTCTTAATGAATTGCTCCCGGCTTCTAAGACCTGGAGCCGATATTTCAACAACAAACTCCACGGACCTAGAAACTCTTCACTTTTCCCCACCATTGTAGCTGGTTGCTTAATTTCAGTGTTTGCTATGCTCTAAGCTTCTGGTAGTAGGAATCGTGCCTAACTCACTCACTACTGTATTTTGTGAACCTAGCCCCGTGCCTGGTGGCATGGCAAATTCTTGGTAAATATTTGTGGATTAAATGTGAGTGAGACTGCCCGAGTGTTTTAACCTGGATTTTCTGAGTCGCTGGTAGCTAACAGTAGATAGGGAACTAGCGCCCTCTGGTGGGCTTGTGGTTAGTGACGAGAACATCCTTGAACCATGCATCTAAGTAGGCACAAATATAATAAAAGGGGATCCGCTGTTATTAAGTAGAGGTTTTGTTCCAGTAAAACCCCACATACGGCCGGGCGCGGTGGCTCACGCCTGTAATCCCAACACTTTGGAAGACCGAGGCAGGCGGATCAGCTGAGTTTGGGTGTTCGAGACCAGCCTGGCCACTGCTGGTCCAGCCTGGGCGACAGAGCACGACCCTGTCTCCAAAAAATAAAAATAAAAAAATTGAATTTTAAAAATAAAAGAATGAAAAGGGTCTTATACAGATGAACAACAGAAGATGAAACAGGACATACAGAGTCATTGTGTAACTTGGTTAAAAAAAAAAGAAATTAAAGGATCCACATATTTTAACCTGCTACTTCATAAACTCTGTTTTGAAACAGCTGGTGAAAATAGCAGAGTTGCAACTTTGAGGAAGAAGCAGGAGTGAAACAGATGGTCCATACTGACCTGTTAGAGATGGATACAGAGGAATTGTACTTCCTTTGAAGATTAGAATTGGTTAAGTCAAAAAAAGCTCAACATAGATCATTCAAGTGGAATACTTTGTAGCTACCTACTGGGACAAATAGGTGAAACTCAAAGAAAATAATGTATATAGTAAAAAAAAGTGAAAAGTACCTGTGGAAAAATAAGGTTAAGAGAAAAGGAGGGCTCGATGTGGTGGCTCATGCCTGTAATCCGGAGGCCAAGGCGTGCGGATCACCTGAGGTCATGAGTTCAAGACCAGCCTGACCAACATGGAGAAACCCTGTCTCTACTAATAATACAAAAATTAGCTGGGCATGGTGGTGCATGCCTGTAATCCCAGCTGCTTGGGAGGCTGAGGCACGAGAATCGCTTTAACCCCAGAGATGGAGGTTGCGGTGAGCCGAGATCGCGTCATTGCACTCCACCTGGGGCAACAAGAGCGAAATTCCATCTAAAAAAGAGAGAAGAGAGAAAAGGAGAAGTATATGGATACTGATCATCAATAAACACCCTAAGAGAATTTGGAATGAGGCTAATGGTTGAGTGTAATACTCACTACTCCTTTATTTTGTAAGGTTATTATTATTATTATTTGAGATGGAGTCTAGCTTTGTCACCCAGGCTGGAGTGCAGTGGCGCAATCTCAGCTCACTACAACCTCGGCCTCCCAGGTTCAAGCGATTCTCCTGTCTCAGCTTCCTGAGTATCCGCCAGCTTGCTTGCTTGCTTATTTATTTATTTATTAAGTAGAGAGGGTTTTGCCACGTTGGCCAGGCTGATCTTGAATTCCTGGCCTCAACTGATCTGCCCACCTCAGCCTCCCAGTAGAGGCTATTTTTATAGGTAAATTAGAATGTCAAGATAAATGTAGCAAAGTTGGGCCGGCCAGGTAGAAAGATTGGCTGGGTGCGGTGGCTTACCCCTATAATTCCAGCACTTTGGGAGGCCAAGGTGGGTGGATCACCTGAGGTCAGGAGTTCAAGACCAGCCTGACCAACATGGCAAAACCACCTAAATATACAGAAATTTCTCTACTAAATATACATGTGCCTATAATCCCAGCTACTTGGGAGGCTGAGACAAAAGAATCGCTTGAAACAACCTAAATATACAGAAATTTCTCTACTAAATATACAGAAATTAGCCAGGCATGGTGGCATGTGCCTATAATCCCAGCTACTTGGGAGGCTGAGACAAAGAATCGCTTGAACCCAGGAGGCGGAACTTGCAGTGTGCCAAGATCGCACCATGCATGCCAGCCTGGGCAACAGAGCAAAAATCCATCTCAAAAAAAAAAAAAGGAAAAGGAAAAACGTAATTCAGCTACAAGTAATGTTACAAAATGAAAACTGGACTAGCCGGCTCTCTGGAATACCTCTGCATTAAGGCAAGTTGAATAAGCTTCAAGACATCTAGAAGGACTCAGGCCTCAGTATACCTTCCTGTATCTCAGAAGGCAACCCCTCCCCCCCACACACCCACCTTCAGTATCCCATTGACCATTGAGATGGCAACTATAGCTCGATCCAACCTGATGACTTGGCCAAATGTTGTATTGATAAACTTAGAAAAGATGCTTAAATCGTTCTACATGTAGATTATTTCTACATTTCTTTTTCTTTTCTTTTTTTGAGACAGTTTCACTCTTCTTGCCCAGACTGGAGTGCAATGGCATGATCTTGGCTCACTGCAACCTCCACCTGCCCTAGATAACCTTTTTTTTTTTTTTTTTTTTTGAGACAGGGTCTTTTTCTCTGTTGCTCAGGCTGGAGTGCAGTGGCGTGATCATGGTTTGCTGCAGCCTCAAACTCCTGGGCTCAAAGATCCTTCTACCTCAGCCTCCCGAGTAGCTGGGACTATAGGCACACCACCGCATCTGGCTAATTTTTTTATTTTTATTTTTGCAAAGACAAGGTCTTTGTTAACCAGGCTGGTTTGGAACTCCTGACCTCAAGCAGTCCTCCCACCTCAGGCTCCCAGATTGCTGGGATTATGGATGTTAACCACTGTGTCTGACCAATAACCAATTTTAACTATAATTTTACCTGGTTTTGACATTTATATAAATTGGGACATGCCTAGGATTGGAATTACTGCTTCATGTGATATGCATATTCAACATTAGTAGATTTTTTTCTTCCTTTTTTTTTTTTTTTTTTTTGAGAAACAGGGTCTCGCTCTATCTGGGTTAGTCCCAAACTCCTGGGCTCAAGAGATCCTCCCACCTCAGCCTCCCAAAGGCAGACAGAGTTTCACTCTGCAGCCCAGGCTGGAGTGCAGTGGCACCATCGCAGCTCACTGCAACCTCCACCTCCCGGGTTCAAGCAATTCTCATGCCTCGGCCTCCTGAGTAGCTGGGACTACAGGTGTGCACCACCACGCCCGGCTAATTTTTTGTATTTCAGTAGAGATGAGGTTTCACCATGTTGCCCAGGCTGGTCTGAAACTCCTAATCTGCCTGCTTCAGCCTCCCGAAGTGCTAGGATTACAGGCATGGGTCACTGTGCCTGGCCTGGCGTAACATTCTCGAAAGTGTAGGTGTATCAAAAGAGACAAAGCTGCTGTGACATAGGTCTTATGCTTCTGGAGCTGCCAAGTGCAAACAATGGCCCAGCCCTAGGCACTGTCTGTGATGGGCAGCATGTGTGGCAGGTGGCAGCTAGAGGCCCCATAGCCTAGGAAAGTCCTCTTAGAAGTTTTTATTTTGACTTAGAATTGAGGCTTTCAGTCTCAGCTTTGCCAGCAGCTGAGACCCATCTGAACCCAGGTTTCTTCTGGGAAATGAGAGTGAATTCGGATTTCAGGCATGTCATATTTGGCATGGTGTTTTTAAGTTTTTACTTAATTGCCAACATTTAAACATTGAGACTTTTTTTTTTTTTTTTTTTTTTGAGATGGAGTCTCCCTCTGTCACCCAGGCTGGAGTGCAGTGGCACAATCTCAGCACACTACAACCTCCACCTCCTGGGTTCAAGCAATTCTCCCTGCCTCAGCCTCCCAAATAGCTGGGACTACAGAAGAGTACCACCATGACCGGCTAATATTTTGTATTTTTAGTAGAGATGGGGTTTCACCATGTTAGCCAGGATGGTCTTGATCTCCTGACCTCATGATCTGTCCGCCTTGGCCTCCTAAAGTGCTGGGATTACAGGCACGCACCACCGCGCTCAGCTGAGACATTTTATATAAAAGTCCCGGAATTTGGGGCCAGAATTGTCAGGCCAAGATGTTCAGAGAGGCTTTGAGGAGAACCCCCAGCTGCTCCTAGTGCTAGAACAGAGAGGTGGGAGGGGTAAGGCAAGAAAAGTCAGAGCTGATATACAAGCTACTGATGCTGCCAGATTATTTAGAAAACAATCAGCAAACAGTGGGGAATCTGGTCTACCCAGCAACAATTAAAGGTGAGTACTTGCTGCTGCTTTAAATGGGACTGGCCCTCTCCAGGTCAACACAGTCCCAACCTCCTGTGCGTCTCTCATTTCAGATTCCTGACTGCCCTTTTATAGACTTTGAGTTTATGTTCCTTGAACTAGATGGTTCCTTCAGCTCTAACATGCAATAATAACAGGCCAGGCATGGTGGCTCATGCTTTTAATCCCAGCACTTTGGGAGGGCAAGAGTTCAAAATCTGCCTTGGAAACATAGTGAGATCTCCATCTCTACAAAAAGTAAAAAAATTAGCTGGGTGTGATGGCACATACCTGTAGTCCCAGCTACTAGGGAGGCTGAGGCTGGAGGACGATCACTTGAGCCCAGGAGTTGAGGCTGCAGCGAGTTATGATGGCGCCACTGCACTCCATGCTGGGTGACAGAGTGAGACCCTGTGTCAAAATAATTATAATAATGATAATAATAACAACAACAATAGCTATCACTTAACAAATGGTTACAGTGAGCTAGGCCCTATGGCAAGCAACTTACATACGTTAAATCGTTTCAGACTTACACAACCTTGCAAGGTGGGATTATTAGAAGAGAAAGCTGAGGGCTGGGCACGGTGGCTCAATCCTGTAATCCCAACACTTTGGGAGGCCAAGGCAAGCAGATCACCTGAGGTCAGGAGTTCAAGACCAGCCTGGCCATCAAGGTGAAACCCTGTATCTACTATATTAAAAAAATAATAATAATTAGCCAGGTATGGTGGCAGGTGTCTGTAATTCCAGCTACTCAGGAGGCTGAGACAGGACAATTGCTCAAACCCAGGAGGCAGAGGTTTTAGTGAGATGAGATCATGCCACTGCATTCCAACCTGGATAACAAAGAGAGAAACTCTGTCTCAAAAAAAAAAAAAAAAAGAAGAAGCAACAGAGCTAAGACTTGAACCTGGGGGCTGCCTAGGTCCAAGGCGTGATTCTAACCATCACACTATTAGTGTATCTTTGTCAGCCTAACTTCATTGCAGCTGGAGCCAGAACACCAACAAGTGTCTTATAAATGTAAATATCCGACATTCAGGGGCCACGCTGTGAAAATGCAGGCGAGTGTGTGCCCAGATGGCCGGAGGTCAGGAGGTAGGGAGGACAATAGGTCGAGGGTGACCCGAACCTGAAACGGAGCCTTGGCCAGTATCCTGCAACCAAAGCCTGAAGCGTCCCCGGGAGGGGGCCGAGAGAGCTGCAGGCAGGTGGCGGCACGACGCAGGTCACAGTATGTTTCAGGGGTAGGGGGAGAGAGGGAAAGCCAGGATGTTTGAGAGTCCTTGGGGAGAACTTCCAGGTGTTCCTGCTGCTGAGACAGACAGGTGGGAAGTGAGAGAAGTGAGCGCTGATTGCTGATGACTGAGCTGCTGGCATTGGCGGGATCCTAACTGACTCAGGGTGGTTGGAGCGGTGGAGTCAGGTGAGTGGGAATCAGGAGGCTCTCTTAGCCCCAGGGCCTAGTCCTCCTCATTCTTGCTCCCCCTCTCCTGGCCTGAGAGGTCTGTGGTGACCAGCCAGCTTCCTTTGCAAGAAACAGCCCAGCAACCTCACAGGAGAAAAAATGGAGTCCTACTTAGGTGCAGAAACACAGTAACTTACCTAAGGTCTTGCGGCCCACGCCCTGGGCAGTGCGTAGAGGTGAGACGTGAGAAGAGGAAAGGGCTTGTTCAGAGGGTTCCTCAGCCCAGAAAGTCGGGGGTGACCCGAACCTGGAAGGAAGCCTTGGCCAGGATCCCTCAACCAAAGCCTGAAGCGCCCCCCGGCGGGGCCGAGAGGGCTGCAGGCAGGTGGCGGCGCGGGGCAGGCGGGCGGGCGGAGGGAGCTCTCGCTACTCAGAGAACGCGTTGCGCCCCCTTCCCACCTGCGCGAGGGCACCCTGCCCCGGGGAGTCCGAGGCGGGTCGGATTCCCAGCCAGCTCCCTCCTCACAGGAGGCAGCCCATTATCCGGCGTCGTTAAAGAGCAATTAGATGGAAATTAAGCCGAGAACAAGTATTGATTATCTCATTAAGGCCGGGGGAGCCCGCTCAGTCGGGGGAGAGTTTACCGCCGCCCACCCCATTATCTGCAAGGTGAAAGCCTGCGGTCATCAAAACCCTGTGATGTATCGATCTTGCCCCCATCCCCCAAACCCATTCCACCCCTCCCCCTAGAGTAAGTGGGTTCTAGAGAGGTGACACCAGGGGGTGTGAAAAGCTGGAGGAAGAGCTCAGGTCCCTATCGTCTCTCTTAGCACTGCCTCTTTAGTTCCCTTTATTTCTTCAGCTTCTGGTCCCCCAATTTTTTATTTGTTTGTTTGTTTGAGACGGAGTCTCCCTCTGTCGCCCAGGCTGGAGTGCAGTGCTTGGCTCACTGGAGTGCAGTGGCACGATCTCGGCTCACGGCAACCTCCACCTCCCAGGTTCAAGTGATTCTCCTGCCTCAGCCTCCCGAGTAACTGGGATCACAGGCATGTGCCACCACACAGGGCTAATTTTTATATTTTTAATAGAGACGGGGTTTTGCCGTTGTGGCCAGGCTGGTCTCGAACTCCTGACCTCAGGTGATCCTCCCGCCTCGGCCTCCCAAAGTGCTGGGATTACAGGCGTGAGCCACCATTCCCAGCCCAAATTTCTTCTGATGCTGGGGAGGGAGGGAAACCAGAGACAGTTCACATCTCCGAGATTGGAGAAAGAGGACTTCTGTGGTTTTACATCCAAGGAAGAGAAACCAGAGTTAAGACGTAATGGAAAGAATTTGCCCCTGTTGACACACAGTACAGGGCACCCCTGGGCCCCCAACTCCTAACCTCCTAGGAGAGGCTGAGTTCTGGGTTACCATCATTGCCAAAAGAAGAGATTCCTAGGACAACCCCACAGGCTCCCCAAAGCCCAGCAATTTCAGAAGTCAGAAGGGGCTTCCTTGGGTGCCTGATGATGTGATCTTCGTAGACAAAATCACAGTGTCGAAGAGGAAAGTTTTCATCCTGGCTTTGCTTCTAACTGGCTGCGTCACCTCCTGCAAGTCACTTTGCCTCTCCAGGCCAGAGACTCCTCAAAAGAATGGGCGGAAAGAGCCCGAAGGCTCCCGTCCAAGTTCCTAGCTCCCTGCTGGCAGGCACTGGGGATGCGGCTGTGTGCTCTGCTCCACCTGCCCTCGGGTGCTCAGGGTCCCAAGGGGGAGAGGAGCTGAACTGATGTCATGGAAATCAATGTTACAATTATAATAGGAGTTAGAAGAAAGTGTGCAGGTGCTGTGAGGAAGTTTCAGCAGCGAGGAGGCTTGCACAGGAAGCAGATATTCCAATAAACTCACAGGGTACAAGCCTGTTGCCCACTCATTCACCCAACACACAATTACTGAACGCACATCGGAGCCCCTGGTGAGCAAAACTATGGTTTCTTCCCCCTGGAACCCACAGTCCCGTGAGGGAGACAGACATAAATTATATAATCGCCCGATAATTGCCGCACAAATAAAGGCAAAAGCACAGATACGTGGGTATGCTGGAAAGTATGGCGGGACACACGGAGCGAGAATAAGAGAACCGAATTGAGGGAGGGCGGGGGCCAAAGAAGCCTCTCCGAAAAGCAGTGGTCAGCCATCGTTTGAGGTTGGAAGTCCTTAAACCGAGGCAGCAGGAAAGCTGGAGGAGTCCCCTGGAGAGGGCGAGACTTTTCTCCCCCAAGTGCCAAGACCCTGCCTTGCCTTCGAGTGCACCCAGGTCGGAAACGCAGCTGAGAACACTGACACTCGCAATCCCGTTGCTGGACTCACCTGAGAGCCTCAGGTGCGCGGGCGAGTGGTAGCGGGAGCAGAAAGGAAGGCGGAGTGGAGACACAGGCGGCAGGTGGTGCGCCGGCCCGCGCCGGGTTGGCTCGCTCGGAGCCAGCGCCGCCGCCGCATATCTGGGCTCATCTTCCTGCCCCGGAGCCGGGCAACTATTAATCTTGGTTGACGGTTTCTAATGTCCTGGTTGGGAGGTGGGGAGAGCGGCCCAGTCCGCCCTAAAGGTAGAAGTGGTTAATGGGCCTCTTCATCACCGCCAGGAGCCGGTCCCTCGCGGAGGGCGAGGGGCGCTGCAGCAGGTGAACTGCGGGGCTGGCGGAGGCCCTTAATGAAGCTGCCCGGGCTGGGGCGGACGGAGAGGGAAGCTCGCGGCGGGGAGGGAGGCGGTTCCGGGGGTGAGAGGTAGGTTTGTCCATCTCCCGCCCCGACAGCCCAGCTTTAGGTGTGTGGAGAGGGGGAAGGCCACCTGGGCGCCCTTTACCTGACGAGGTGTTCTGGAGGCGCCGCGCTGGGGTAGGATGCTGAGTTAGGCCTGCCTAGATACGAATGTTTTCAAAGGTGGCGGGGGTTGAGCGGGACTGGAGTGGGGAGGGGTGTGTCCGAGAACACGCGTCGCCCTGCAGTAAGACGACCAGACACAAAGTGGGCGCTCCGAAAATTTTGCTGACCTGCAAGGCCTGTGCCTCGCGTGTGCAGGGGAGAAATGTTAGGAGCAAGTGAGAATTTCTGGACCTCTGGACCCCAGTGATCAAGAGCGTCCAGCCTTTTTACAACCGCTCCCCTTTCGGCTCTGTGACTCAGTTTCCCCCTCTGAGACGGGTTTTTAAGCTTCCCAGTCCTCCAACTCCCAAGCCCGTTCCCCCTCCTCCAGCATAAGCTAGCAAGACCTGTCCCTAACCCCGCCCCTCTCAATCCAGTCACCACCACCACCCTCATCCCTCATCCTGGCCCTAACTGCTGGGAGAGAGGAGGTGGTCCCACCCAGTCGCGTTGGCGCCGCTCCATGGCCCTCCCCCTGGGACCCGCTGCCTCCCGGAGCCCCGGCTTCTCTGCCGGCTTGGCTGCCTCTCGCTCGCTGTCAGCTTCTCTCCCCGCCCTCTCCCGCCTCCAGCTGCATCAGAAATATATTGTATTCTTACCTAATCCTGTTCAATTACAGCATAATAAAACACATAATAAAAACCTAATTCATTTTTCTCCTGCGACCCCCATCTCCCCGGATGTTCTTGCTCGGGATTAAAAATTTGTCTTCATGTTTGTGGCATGCAGTCCCGACGCCTCCGCATCTTTAATGTATGAGCTGGGGACCCGTGGACTCTGCAGTCTTTGAGCCAGGACGGCGCCTGCCAGTCACCTGAGGATGCCGCCGGGAAAGAGGGAGGGGCGTGGACCTGCGTGGGGCTCGAGCCGCGCCCACTCCCTTCCTTCTCCTGGATGGGGACTTTGAAGGCCCCCAGGTTTCCAGTGGCAGGGAGAGATAGCACGTCCTTCCCGTCCAGCAGACCCAGGGTGGCTTCCAGCAGTCACAGCTTGGAGCAGATCTTTGGAGATCGAGTTTGCCAAGAGACTCAGGCTACCTGGTGCGGCCTAGTGGGAGATCCAGAGCAGAGCCACAAGGAGGGGCCCTCTGTCCTCAGCCTCTGTTCCCTCCTCTGCCTCTGACCTTCTGAGATGGCCTGGCCTGGCCAGTGAAGCTCTGACTTCCCTGCTTAGACGGCCATGTCCAGTCCCCATGGGTTCCCTAACACCCTCTGATCACGTTGTGAACAACCTTGAATTACTGAAATAAGGTTTGAACTTCCCCACCAATAAGGGAAAAATTCCTGCAAAGGCACAGTACCTGGTGGGTTTACAGAAGGCAGGTCTGAGACCCAAATACAGCTCAGTGATGTTCCTTTGTTTCATTTTCTTTTCTTTCTCTTTCTCTCCTTTTCTTTCTCTTTCCTTTTTATTTCTCTTTCTCTCCTTCTTCCTTCTTTCTCTCTCTCCCTTTCTTTCTCTTTCTTTCCTTTTTCTTTCTTTTAACAGGCTTTCATTCTCTTACCCAGGCTAGAGTGCAATGACAGGATCATAGCTCACCTCAATGATCATAGCTAACCTCGAACTCCTGCATTCAAGTGATTCTCCTACCTCAGCCTCCTGAGTAACTAGAATTACAGGCACATGCCACCACACCCAGCTAATTAAAAAAAAAAATTTAGAGATGGGGTCTTTCTCTGTTGCCCAGGCTAGTCTTGAACTCCTGGGCTCAAACCATCCTCCCACCTTGGCCTCCCAAAGTGTTGGGATTACAAGTAAGCCACCATGCCCAGCTTGTATTCCTTCATTTCTTCTTTCATTTATTTAGGACAGAAGTTCTGAAACTTTCTGCATTCATGGAACCCTTAGTTTTTTTTTTTTTTTTTTTTTTTTTTTTTGAGACAGAGTCTCACTCTGTCACCCAGGCTGGAGTGCAGTGGCATGATCTCAGCTCACTGCAACCTCTGCCTCCCAGATTCAAGTGATTCTCCTGCCTCAGCCTCCCGAGTAGCTGGGTCTACAGGCGCGTGCCACTACGCCCAGCTAACTTTTGTATTTTTTGTAGAAACGGGGTTTCACCATGTTAGCCAGGATGGTCTCGATCTCCCGACCTTGTGATCCACCCGCCTCAGCCTCCCAAAGTGCTGAGATTACAGAAGTGAGCCACTGCGCCCTGTGAACTTACTTTTCAGTAATTTTTTTCACAGCACCTTAAAAGAAATAGCTAACAGCTGGGTGCGATGGCTCACACCTGTAATCCCAGCTCTTTGGGAGGCTGAGGTGGGTGGATCACTTGGGGCCAGGAGTTCAAGACCAGCCAGACAAACATGATGAAACCCTTTCTCCACTAAAAATACAAAAATTAGCCAGGCATCATGGTGGACGCCTGTAGTTCCAGCTACTTGGGAAGCTGACACAGGAGAATCACTTGAGCCTGGGAGGGGGAGGATACAGGGAGCTGAGATTGTGCCACTGCACTCTAGCCTGGGCAACAGAGCAAGACTCGGTTAAAAAAAAAAAAAGGAAGAAAAGAAATAGCTAACCGTTTTCTTTAGGTTCTTAGGTCCAAACAAGTATGTACATCCTAACAACTTTGAAGCTGTCTGAAAAACTAATACACATAAATTGGAAGGAAAAAAAGAATATTTTTATTTCATTCTTACCCCAATTACTTACTAATGGGTTGCATGTGCCTGTTGGGTTCTGTGTAACTTCTCAGAACTTGGAATCACCTTGGACACTGTGACTTTCATTTCCTGTTCCACATTGACTTTTGTGAATTTTGTGTGTGTGTGTGTGTGTGTGTGAGATGGAATCTCGCTCTGTCACCCAGGCTGGAGTGCACTGATGATCTCGGCTCACTAAAACCTCTGCCTCCCAGGTTCAAGCGATTCTCCTGTCTCAGCCTCCTGAGTAGCTGGAATCACAGGTGTTGTCCACCACCCTCATCAATTTTTGTATTTTTAGTAGAGACAGGGTTTCACCTTGTTGGCCAGGCTGGTCTCGAATTCCTGACCTCAGGTCATCCGCCTGCCTCGGCCTCCCAAAGTGCTGATATTACAGGCATGAGCCACTGCGCTCAGCCTGTGTAATTATTTTTATCACAGCAACCGTCAAAAGCCCAGTGATGCAAAGACATCATTAAACATAATGGAGCACAATAAAACATTGAAACTCTACACTACTCCATGGCAGTGTTCGATAGATGTTGTGAGTTGCTGCAAGTCCCTCAAAAAATTAAAATGTCTTTCAGGCCAGGCACTATGGCTCACACCTGTAATCCCAGCACTTTGGGAGGCCAATGCAGGCAGATCACGTGAGGTCAAGAGTTTGAGACCAGCCTGGCCAACATGGCAAAACCCTGGCTCTACCAAAAATATAAAAATTAGCTAGGTGTGGTAGTGCATGCCTATAATCCCAGCTACTCAGGAGGTTGAGGCAGGAGAATCGCTTGATCCCAGAAGGAGGAGATTGCAGTGATCAAGGTTGTCTCACGGCACTCCAGCCTGGGCAACAGAGCAAGACTCGCCTCCAAAAACCATAAAAAGATCAAATGTCTTTTGGTAGCACTGTGAGTTCATTGTGGCGCTCTGGGCTACCTCAGCACACAGTTTGGAAACTGAAGATTTTGGGAGTCTGCCTGTTCTCTTTATGCAACGTGCCTCCTTGATTGTTCTTGGAAAGTTTGGGATAATTACACAGAGGCCAGCTGAGTTAGCTAAAGGAAAAGCACTTGAATCTTCTCCGCAATTTGGGGGATCAGATATATGCAGAGGAAACTGACCGCCTAGGGGTTCAGAAATGAGATGCTGGAAAAAGATCATTATCAGTGAGGAGCAAATCTAGCAGAATGAACCAGACTCAGAAGGCTTGAGCATTTAGAAAGCAATGCTGCCAGGTAGAGTGCAGGGTGATGTTTTACCTGACACCCATCACTGACCAGCATCACCATCCCACCCCACTGTGCCTTGGAAACAAGGTCATGAAAATGAAACTATATCACTAAGGCCAAGCAACACAGCTGTGAGACCACTGTCTAGGAACTGGACAACAGTATGGTGAAGATGTCTCCCTTCCAGCCTGCCTTAAGTGATGGCAGCTTGGTGCTAGCCCCAAGAAGCTGCAGATGTGAAAGGCAGGTCAGCCCCCACGGGGAACTGCCAGAGGAAACAGGCATTGGCTTGTGCAGGGAAACAGAAAGCGACAGACTTGGAGAGAGTGGCTCTGATTACATATGAGACACTCTCTCCAACACCTTATTCCCTGCATTGGAAACTCCTGGAGAGACAAGAGAAAAGGGAGGGAGAAGCTGAGCTCTTCCTTCATCTTGATGACTATAATAACTAGGGGGCAAGCTTCACTTCCTCAGGGACTTTTCAAGCTATGCTACCCCCAAGATTCTGATATGCCTCCTTGGGAGGACATGCTTCCCCATCCTCCAGGCTGAAAATCACTAAAGCTATGAGTCATCATTTGTTGGGAAGATGTCACATTTTTACATTTGTTGAGGTATAAACAGACTGAGAACCGCTGTGTCTGTGACCTTACCTGAGATCAATATGTGAGTGGGATTTAGGGCACTTTTGGATTCCTCATTTCTTTATTCAGCAAGCAAGTATTGAGTACCTACTATGGATCAGGCACTATTGTAGATGCTGTGGGCATTTAAAAGTAAAGATATGAATTGGTGTTTAATGGGTATAGAGTTTCAGATTTGCAAGAGAAAGTTCTGGAGTCCGTTTCACAACAATGTGAATACATATATATATATATATATATACACACATACATTTTTTTTTTTTTTTTTGAGACAGTGTCTCCCTGTATTGCCCAGGCTGGTCTCGAAGTCCTGGGCTCACAGGATCCTTCCGCCTTGGCCTCCCAAAGTGCTAGGATCACAGGCGTGAGCCACCACACCCAGCCAACAACGTGAATATAGTTAACATTATTTTGCACTTAAAAATGGCTAAGATGGTACATTTTGTGTTATGTGTTTTTTACTACAATTTTTATAAGTAAAGATATGGTGACTGCCCTCAGTGGGGCTTTCATTTAAACTGGAAAGAAACATCTGTATAAAGCCAGTAATACAGGTTGTAATAAATACCAATCAGGGTGATTCCCAGTTCACAGCAATTGCCCTTCTTTGGTTACAGCCCCAATGTCAGAGGTAAACCTGAATGTCCAATGTCCTTGCAACTTGACCCTGACCCCTGGCCACCTCCTAGAGGTACACAACTGATCTAAGCTGTTCCAGTTTTTGAATCTTGGAGAAGCAGAGACTGGAGCTACTGCCCCAGTGGCAGTGCCCATAGACTCCAGCTGTGGACACCCCCAAAGCTGCCCAGCTTCCTGTCCTTCCCAGCCCTTGTTCTCCTCCATCTCTGGGTCTGAAAACTATAGCAGAATCCTTCCAATATCTTCCTCTAGTTACTGAAGCTAGCCACAATTATTTTCTGTTCGTTTCCATAAATAATCTCAATTAAAACCCAGACCAAAGTGTTCCTTTTGGGAACTAAAAATTGTCAATTGATGAGGACTTGCTGGTGATAGAGGAGGGGGAGGTCGGAAGTAAAATAACATAGCTGGGTAATTTATAGGTTAACATAGCAAACTCTTGCCCCATAAGCAAGCACTTCAGCCTGAAGGAGCTTCTCGTTTCTTTATTAAAGGCATGGGGTTATTTTCCTATTGGGTGTGTGGGATGTGGAGTTGTGTGTGTAGCCCAAGCTATGCAGGGTTCCTCCCGCCTTCTCAGGTCGTTATTCAGTTGCAAAACATTGCTGGTCTGAGAAGACAGGAAGGAGGAAGGTATGGGAGGCTGTGGCCTGGAGCTGGGGCTGTCTTTGTCTCTCTGGCAGCCTGAGCTGGGACTGGAGCCTGGGAGAGCCCCAAGAGGGGAAAAGATGTGTATAAAAGAAGAGAGAAGGGACATCGTAGGAAGCTCCCCCTTTTGGGATGATACAGCCGGATCAAGATTCCTCCACAATTCCTGGCAAACGGTTGTCCTTCATGCCTTTCTGGCATGCGCAGTGTCCCTGCAGGTGGGAGGGTGGCTTCTCTGTTCACTCAACCGTTCATTTCTACCCAGCGTCGGCCACAGAGCCACAATTAAAGAGTTCAGCAAACGTTTCCCGGACTGTTAGGCGCAAGGGTGGAGAGAGGGAGAGGAAGAGGAAGGCGCCGGAGAAGAGCCAACAGCTTCAGAGGCAGCTGAAAAATCCGGTCTTGGGATCCAAGAGGAGAGGCGTCACGTGATTCCTCGAAAACCTCGCGGATGTCTGGGCAGGAAGTCAAAGGGCTGGCGCTAGGGAACTCGTGGGTTTCGAAATTGGAAAGGAGCGAGGGGGACTTGGAGGATTTAGCGGCGCAGGATCGAGGTCAGCGGGAAAGCGGATCTGAGACGTGGCTTCTAGGCTCCGACCCGGAAGGTGAGAGGGACTCGGAGCCTGAGGGATTAAAGCCGTTGCTCGGAAAACGGGAAGGAGGCTGAGCCGAGTTTAGCTTTGACTGACAGGGACCACAGCAGGGGCGGGAGGGACTCTGCTTCTGACTGGCTATTTTCCCAGAGGGGCGTAGCTTATTTTTGACCGCGAGGTTTCGGGGGAGCGGGGCTTGAAATTGACAAACTTCCCTGGGAAGAAATGGGGCTTGGCTCTGACCTGTAGGGCACCGACCCAGCCCGACTAGGCTAGAGTCTGGCATAGCCCCATAGAGCCAGAGCTGAAGCTGGCCTTGACCACCTGTCCTTAGGAAGCCGACCTCATTGGTTCTGGTGATCCTGGAAACAAGTAGGATATGCCCACTTGAACCCCTCCTTATGGCCAGTCTAAACTTAGAACATGGGCAGGGAGAGAGGGAAGGTTGTGGTTTTTCCGGTCTTCATAATAGGCAGGACGAGGGCTCGGGAGCAAATGAGGCCAGGCAAGGGGAAGAAGTTGGGAGGGAGGCCAAGGACACCAATGCAGGCTTCCAGAGAAGGTTCCTGGAGTCTAAGCTCTGGGAGGAAGACAGGAGGCCACCCAAGAATGGGGCTGAGCACTTTCCAGTGAAAAACGTGCTGTCCCTCGGCCCAAATGTTGACTTCTGAGGAAATTTCCAAGTATATGGAGGCAGTTTAGAAGGTATAACTGGCTAAGGTTTGTCCTTAGAGAGCCTGTGATGTGCCCTATAGCTAACTTTTTTGATGTGTTTGAGAAACTGGTGTGGAATTAGGAAGGAAAGATAACAGAGAAGCCCACTAGTGCCCTGGCCAGTCTTTTCTCTGACATGGTTTATTGTTATCTGTAGAGTAAAGATAACTGTTGTAAATATTCTTAAGGGTTTTGTTTTGTAGAGATTTCTGTACCTCACTCCCCAGACAGGGTTATCTTACATAGATTTTTCCAGTAAAGTATTAGGTTGGTGCACAAGTGATTGCGGTTTTTGGCACTACAAGGCCTCTTTTCATGGGAATTGCCAAAGGCCAAAACTGTAACTGCAGAAACCGCTTCAAGAGTTGACCAAGGACTCCAGTGGGCTTGGTGATTGACAGAACAGGATGAAGTAAAACTGGTTATCTAGGCTAGGCATGGTGGCTCATCCCTGTAATCCCAGAACTTTGGGAGGCCAAGGTGAGTGGGTGGCTTGAGCCCAGGAGTTGGGCAACATGGCAAAAATCATCTCTACAAAAAAATGCAAAAAATTAGCTGGGTGTGGTGGTGTGTTCGTGTAGTCCTAGCTACTTGGGAGGCTGAGGCAGGAGGATCAATTCAACTCTTGAGGTCGAGGCTGCAGTGAGCCGTGATTGTGCTACTGTACCCCAACCTGGGTGATAAAGTGAAACTCTGTCTCAAAAAAATAAATAAATAAATAAATAAAAGAAAAAGAAAAGAAAAAGAGATGGTGAAAACATCTACATTCCCCCTCTACCTTAGTACATACTTGGGGTGCCAGTGGGAGGACTGATATTCTAATCTTAGAGCTCCCTCTGCTGGGGGATGAGGCTCCTACACAAAGGGAGGAATGAGACCTTGACCTAGTGGGAACAGATGGAAGTCTGCAGCCAGAAGACTCTTTCTGGGCACTCAGGACATGAAATCAAGTGAAGGCCAAGAAGTAGACGAGTCTGCAGTTTATTGAGTAAGAGCTGGCTTCATAGATGTTATCACTGGGGATGGTTGATGGGGGAAGCAGGAAAATGCTCTCAGAGGATCCCACTGGAGCCCTTTCATCTGCCCTGCCCCACCCACCACTGCAGCCAGAGGTCATGGGAGTTGGGATCTGACTACACTCTGTGACTTACCACCACCCATTCCAACCCCAAGCCCATCTTTTATGTGAGCTAGCCATTGATGCCTGGGCCCTTCCTCTTCCTGGGGGTGGGGAATGGAGGTGGGGGACAGGACCAAGGCTCAAGAAAGAAAAGTTCAGGTAGGTGTTTTGCTGAATGTCTAACAAACGTCAGTGGAAAAGGCTGGGCGTGGTGGCTCATGCCTGTAATCTCAGCACTTTGGGAGGCCAAGGCAGGTGGATCACCTGAGGTCAGGAGTTCGAGACCAGCCTGGCCAACATGGTGAAACCCCATCCCTACTAAAAATACAAAATTAGACAGATGTGGTGGTGCTTGCCTGTAATCCCAGCTACTTGGGAGGTTGAGGCAGGAGAATCACTTGAACTTAGGAGGTGGGGGTTGCAATGAGCCAAGATCACACCATTGCACTCCAGCCTGGGCAAAAAGAGTGAAATTCCATCAAAAAAGGAAAAGACAAAACAATGGAACACAAAATTCCCTGTCTTAACATTGTACATTTGGGGCATAGTTGCCTTTGAGGATGTGGTAGTTACACCCTCTCTGATACCTATGGAGTTTAAGCACCATTCCTACAGCTGTGTCCTTCAGGAGGGGGTGCAGTGGGAGCTCTTAAGGGGGAATGCTCGCTCTGCTTGGGGAAGGGAATTGGGATTACAGGATTTAGATTTGAGGTCATGACGTCAGAACACACCAGGAGCTCCCAAGACTGTCCCTGAAGATGCCCATGCTGCAGGGTGGGGTGGTGGGGGAGACAGCAAGGGCAGTACAGGACACAGGTACTCCTTTGTCTGGTAGAGAGGAGGAGGGGGAAGTGGAGCTGTTCCAGGATACAGGCAATGGCACTAAGGAATGCCTAAGTCCCCTGCCTCCCTTGTCCCAACATGTCCTCCTCTGCCAGCCCAGTCGGCTTGGGGAGCTAGGTATCAGAAACCTGAAGGATTCAGCCCACTTTGGCCTGCTAATGTCTCCAAGTCTCTGTCGTGAGGTCCTGGGGCTCCTCCTATGTCTAGAAGGGATGAGGTACCACCAAAAATAACTTGGCTGGTATAACAGTTAGAGAAGGAAGTCCCACCTGTAGGCTGACTGGCAGGCAGGTGGACGTGCGGCTGAGAAGGGAAGTCAGATGTCAGAACATACCAGGATAGCATGCTTGCTCTTAGCTTTCAGGACCCAACATCCACATACACACATGTATCACGTATGTATATGCGTGGACACTCAAGCACAGGAGGGATGGGTTATGTGCTCTGCTCTTTGCAACCAGAGAGGGGGAGGAAAAGCCTTATGGAAGTATCTCCCCCAGCCTAATAGATAGCTACCCTCAATGGCCATCTGCCCACCAAGGCCCCTGCCCAGTGCCAGGCAGATAGGCAAGTGGCAGGGGTGACATGACTCCACTAAAGCAATAGCTCAAGGAGGTGAGGGAGGAGACAGAGGCTGACCCTCCTCAAAGCCCCTTGTTGTAGTAGACCACTTCAACGCTGGGGTTTTGCTCATGGATCTGAGCTCTCAGCTCTGGTTCCAGCTTGCTCACGTATATGGAGCTGCAATAGAACAGCACAGTCCAGTTAATGTCCCCTGAACCCAGCCCCACTCAGGCCCAGGGATTGCCATCCCACCTCCTCCCAGGCTGAAGAATCCTCTCCTTTCTACTGCCAGAAGGATTGGCTCACTGTCATTCCCCCCACTCCCAGAATCAGTGGAGTGCCTGCCAGGCCTCCTTCCTGAACACACTGGAGGATCCTAGGTCAGCTGGTCCAGAGATGCAGAGTCCAATCCAGAGCCCCCGCCCAGCCCAGGGACAGCACTTACCTCTTCTGGGGGAACAGGGCACAGCACAGGGGGGGTCGCAAATACCAGGCTGGGGGAGACGAGTGTTGAAAGGTTTGTAAAGCTTTGGCCTTAGGGTGTTCCCTCCCTGCACCCCACCCCATCCTTGGAGATAGCCCCTAGGGGTGGAGATTGATTAAAGCTGAAAAGACCTTTTAGGAATAGTAAACCCAACCTGGACATCAGGTTCTGAGGAAAGAGACCCCCACAGCCAGTAAGTTGCAGAATCAGGAATTAAATGGGCATGAAACTGCTGGATGGCACCAAAAGGTACATTTCCATGGTTTCCTCTTATAAGTGAAGACTGGAACCCCCTCAACTAAACGCTTGACCTTCAAGGACAGGGACCACCCCCTAACACACTCATAGACCCTACAGGTGTCCAAGACACACACTTACTGAATGTATGAATGGATGATGTCTATAAACATCTTTTTTTTTTTTTTTTTTAAGACAGAGTTTCGCTCTCTTGCTCAGGCTGGAATGCAATGGCGAGATCTTGGCTCACCACAACCTCTGCTTCCCGGGTTCAAGCGATTCTCCTGCCTCAGCCTCTCAAGTAGCTGGGATTACAGGCATGTGCCACCATGCCTGGCTAATTTTGTATTTTTTTAGTAGAGACAGGGTTTCTCCATGTTGGTCAGGCTGGTCTCGAACTCCTGACGTCAGATGATCCACCTGCCTTGGCCTCCCAAAGTGTTGGGATTACAGGCGTAAGCCACTGCGCCCAGCTGTCTATAAACATCTTAAAGGCAATCCATACCCACCCACATCCACCATGGACAAGGCACTCCCACATACCCCAGCTAACTCCTTGCACACTTACCAGAAGCCCACCAGTCCCACCTGCAGGGGTGCCCCCAGCCAGGGGCGGCGCTGTGGAGAGAAAGAGAGACAATGGAATGGCTCGTGTCCCCTGCCTCACTAACTGTCACCCATTTCACCCGCCATGGCTCTATCCCATTAGCCTTTCCCTGGGGCCCGTGGAACTGTGACCCTTTTCTTTCCTCCAAGGCGATGACAGGGCTGGGACCTCCAGATCACACCCTTCCACTCCAGCCAGGCCTGTCTGCTGATCACCCTCCCTACCACCCCATGACACATTCCCGCCTCTCAGAACTGGTTGCCATGGCACTCCCTGGCCCTCTTTTTCTTCCCTAACTTCCTCCAGGAGCTAATTTCTTCAGGAAACCTCCTCTGAACCTCCACTCACTTCTTTCCACCCCAGTGGCATGAATCTGACCCTTTCCAAGCACATCTCCTCCTCGGCACTCCGCAATTTGCTCTGGCCACAGGGACCACCAGTCTGTTCCTCAAATGTGCAAACCCTCCTGCTGCAGTGCCCCGGCACTGACTGTTTCCTCCATCCTCTACCCCAAACTGTTCTCTGCGTTCTTTGGCTCTCTCTTTCTCATCCTTTAGGGCTTTAGAGACCCATTCTCTGTGCAGACCATCCTATCTACACAGCTCTCCCCCGATGAATCTCAATTTCACTGCCCCACTGCTTTCCTATAAAGCACATATTATAATTTCCAAGAATGTACTGGCTGGGTGGCGGTGGCTCACGCCTGTAGTCCCAGCACCTTGGGAGGCCAAGGCAGTTGGATTACAAAGTCAGGAGTTCCAGACCATCCTGGCCAACATGGTGAAACCCTGTCTCCACTAAAATACAAAAAAAGAAAAAACTAGCCGGGCGTGGTGGTGCACACCTGTAGTCCCAGCTACTTGGGAGGCTGAGGCAGGAGAATTGCTTGTACCCAGGAGGTGGAGGTTGCATTGAGCCGAGATCACACCACTGCACTCCAGCCTGGTGACAGAGTGAGACTCAGTCTCAAAAAAAAAAAAAGAAAAAAAGGAATGTATTTATCAGATGCCTCCTTGTTTACTTGTTTCTGCATCAGACTACAAACTTCATGAGGACAGGGGCCATAACCGTCTTGTTCAGTGCTGTCTCCTCAGCCCGAAAACATGCCTGGTGCAGAGTTGGCACTCAGTCCATTTGTAAATAAATAATTCCGTGAATGAGCCAGAGCTTGTTCCTGTGCTTTGCTTCTGTGTCCTGTTTGTGTCTGTGTGTGCCTGTGCGGCCGTGTGTGCCTCTCAGTATGGAGGCACTCGGGGGTGAGAGAATGAGCATGAGATCCAGTGTGGCTGTGACAGTTCCCCTCCTGGGTGTGTCAGAAGCCTCTGAAGTAACACTGGGAAGCTGGTTTCCTTCCCCTCATCCTCTCCTCTCCTCCTGCCCCCGAAATGTTCCTTCACCTCAGCCCGGTTCACTCTTGCGGAATGAATGAAGGTGGAGGGGGAGGTACAGGGCTCAGGAGAAGGGCTGGTAAGTCTTAGAGAGTCAGGCCAGGCTGGAGAGTGGGTTGAGGACTGGTCACTTCTTCTTCCAGCCACCGCCACTTCCAGGACAGGAGAAGTAGAGTCGCCTACCTTCAGAAAGTCTTTCTTCTCCAGAGTGTCCATGATCAGTGGGGGGGGATGGCTGTGGAAGAGCAGGGCCGAAAGGAGAGAGTTAGTAATGGAGACAAAGTCAGGAACTGTGAAGGGCAACCCCTCACATCTCCTCCCCACTCTCCCCCAGAGTCCTCCAAAGCCCCTGACTGCACCCGCTTCTCTCGGAGCCTCCCGCGCCCCACCCAGCCACTCCCCACCTTACCCATGGCAGGAATTGCCATGCAGATTCTTGAAATCACCACCTGGAAGATTCCCTGCTTGGCTGCGGTCACCGAGTAGCCAAGCCTCTGACCTGCCTCGTCAGTCACTGGGATGCCCACCTGCAGCTCCCTGCGAAAGGAAGGGGGTTGGCATCAGATCACAGGCCCTGGATCCCATCTGCAATGCCCAAATGGGCAGCAGCTTCACAGCGTCCCCCACACACCCCAGACTCAAAGGCTGGTTCTCCCACCTAAGGATCCCAGGGTCAGACTGAGCCAGGACCCAGCAGCTCATGTCTAGGGAGGGAGAGGGACATCCCCATTCTGAGTCAGTCTGCATGGCTGGTCAGTGTGCTACATTATACTGGTCATGCATATGCCAGGAGCCGCGGCCACTCACCTCTGCCTCATCAGGGGGATGTTGATGCAGTTGGCAGCTGCCACCGCTGCAAAGGGCACAAATCTGCCGACCAAGGGGGGGCAGGTGCTGGGGGAGGAAGGGTGTTGTTCAGTGGCCCGGAGGGCCATGGGGTGGTGAGGGACTCTGGGGAGATATGGAGACATATAGGTCAGGACTGGAGGTGTGATGAGGAAGGAGGAGGCAGACAGAGGATGAATGGAGGGCCAGGGGAGTGGGGGCCTTTACCTTAGTGAGGGATTTGAGTCCCAGGGCCGTGGCCACAGCTCCAGTGGTGGCACTCACATAGGCTGTCCCCAGCTGCCTGTGGGTAGAAGAGCCAGGTCACAGGAGAGAGGTGAAGAGTCCAGCATGCAGCCCTTTCCTTTAGGGATATGCCAGATTCTCAACACATGAGGCATAGAAGGGGAAGCTCATCTCAGAGCAAGCCCTCCCTCCACCTCCAGTGCGAACTTGTCTGGAATCCCCCGGTCACACCCTTAGAAGAGGGCTGGGTCCCCCACAGCATACATAAGAGGATCTTATGCCTTCAGTTAGGCAGGGCAAGTTGAGGCAGGGCAGGCTGAGGAGTGGGCGCTGAGCACTGGCTGCATGAACAACAGGGGAACGGCAGAGAAAGGGGGAAGGCACTGGTGGACTGGGAGAAGAGGGTTGGACAGGACCGTGCAGCTGCTGCTGGGGGCTGACTCTCACCCCACGGTGATGGGAGCATCGCCACTGCGGTTGGAGTAGTTAACGATGGCATTGAAGGACTGGTTCACCCACTGCCAGAACACCACAGTTGGGGTCTTCCTGAAGGAACAAAGACACTCACTTCTGCCCCCTCTACAGTGGCCCTGATCTTTGGGCCCCTGTAATGAAACCAAAGGTTATTCTCCAAGCCTAAGAAGGGACCCAGTTGATGGCCCTGGAACTGTTCTGGTAACCGCTGTGTGCCTCCCTTTGCACAAACACACCTACTGTCTCTGGGGCAAGAGAACTACTGAGGCTGAGTTCTGATGAATGGAAGGGATTCTAACACAACCTTTCATTCACCCACTACTCTGCCCCAGTTGGTCCAGACAAGAGGCACCTAGTCAAGCCACGCTCTAGCTCAGGGCATTAAGGAAGGGGACATGCGACGAGACCTGCCTGTAGAAGGTGAGCATGCAGCCGGTGATGGTCATGTTCATGGGCACCTGGGCTGACATGCGGCCAATCAGGACCACCTTCTCCCCCCGTGTCCGGATGGAAAGCGGAGTCGTACACATACTTGGCCCTCCACAGCTGGTCCTCAGTGATCCCTGGGGTCACCACACCGGCCCTGCAGAAGTTGGCAAGGAGCAGACACGCTATGTCAGGAGGCAGATCTGCCCTCCCAGGCCCCACCTGCCCAGCTCAGTGTAACTCTGGACAGAGAACCAGGAACTTCAGCCCCCAATCTCAGCATAAGTGAGTTCCTTGTCTTTAGAGGAGGGCCAACGTTTCCCAGAAGTGGAGGCTCCTATTTCAATTTCCCTTCTAGCCACACAAAGAGGGGTACTCTTCTGTTTCTGCCAAAATGCTGGGCCATGGGTGATGGTGGTTTCCAGTGGGTCAAAAATGGCTGTGAGCATTGCAAGAATTTTTCCTCCCAAAGATAAGGAGGATTCCCTCCTATCTTCCTGGGACTCCACTTTGAGCACCTCTATTCTTACAGAGGGTGGCCCAGCAATGGGATAGGTCCCTGTAGAGGTCTGTGAAACATAGAGCACCCCCTCCCATAAATATTAATGCCAGCTTCTCAACCGAAATGACCTAAAATCCTTTGAGTTAAAGCTCTGTATCTTAGTTATCTGTGATGCCAGCAGAGGGGGACAGAGAGTGAGGGGGATTGAGGGATAAGCTCACTGTTAAGCTTGAGGAGGCAGGTAAAAAACATACTAATCACAGAAAATGAGATCTTGGCACACAGGGTCAGATGGTAGGGGGTTCACCTGTAGTTCTGCACAATGTTCCGAGCAGCTTCCAGCTGTGCCCCAGACAGCAGCAGATTTCGAGGATCAGTAACAGTGAAAAAGTGCCGGGCTCTGCCCAGGAAAGTACTTTGGTCCCAGCGAGGTTCCTGGATGTTGATGTCTAAAGGCAGTTCACCCATTTTCTGCAGGACAGAAACAAGGGTCAGAGTGGGGGTCCAAGGGTCCAAGGGCTCCAGCTAGGGGAAGCTTTGGTGCCCCTGCCCTGGCCCCTAAGCTTATCATCAGTCCTTTCAAGAGCTCAAGGTGACTCTAGATAGGTAAGCAAGAATGTGGGGGAGGAGCTGTTTCCTGGGCAATGTCCTGGCTAAGGGACTTGCAGCTGCTGGAGGAGGGGGAGGGGGAAGACCAGAAACAGGAAAACAGATCTCCTTGTGCTCTGTCCTGGTACAGATTTTCATGAGTGAGGAACTACATGTGTGTGGTAGACACATGAGCAGCAACAGACATCCCAGCTACGTGTGCTGCAGATGTACAAAAATATATGTCTACATTACACACCCATGCTCAGGTTAGCTTTAGGCCCCAGCTGCCCTGAGACCTGGATACAAACCCCCAAGGCTTTTTCAAACGATGGCATAAAACAGTCCCACGCTCCAGTCCCTGACTGGAGGAGAGCAAGGCCTTACTGGCCACCCAGGGCTTATCCGTTCCAGATCTCAATCAGGGGACTCTGATGTCAGCCTGTGTATGCATGCGGGCACTCACAAGTCCCCTCGACAGACCCATTTTCTCCAACTCACGCTGAATGACCCCAGGCTCTCCATGGTCCCCGGCCAGGCAGAGCTGGCACAGATACTCATCCACCTCTCTCTGAGCCACCTGCCTCTGGATAAGAGCAGGATTCAGTGGTTGTCCCCTCCACCCAGCACAGAGAGGAAAGCCTGGCGCAGCCATCTGGCTGAGTTGGGCAGAATCCTACAGAATGACTAATCCTCTCCAGCCACACTTCCTCCCGCAGAGGCAGACACGCCCTCCCCTCACACTCACATACCCACACACAATGACACCATCAGGCACGCCCTACCCAGACATACAGACAGCACGGAGGTGCCCTATATACACCAGTCCTCAAAGACCGTTACAGGCACAAACGGGGCCCATCCTCAGACACTTGAATGTGTGGCTACACACAGCCCCACCCTGACATTTCTCCGCCAACCTCCCTTGTGCCCGGTGGACCTGCATAGAGGCAGATACTGACTGCACCAGGACAGTTGCAAGGCAGGCCCCCTTCTCTGACCCGCATTCTGTAACCCTGCCAGCCTGGGACAGCGAGCACTCACGCTTTCCAGGGCTCTCTGAAGCTCTCAGAACCGCCTTCCTCTCTGCCTCGGCTGTGGCCGCCGCCGCCGCCCGCCGGGCCCTCCCAGCCATCACACGGGACGTCACGCCTGACGCCGATCAGCAGGGAGGGGCGGGAGCTTCCCGGCCGCGCCCACGCGGTGGGCCCGGGGATTGGGAGAGCCTGGGGGCGGTGGGGTGTCATTTGAGGCGATGCCCCAACTCCGGGCCACCGAGACCAGACCCTAAGCCACTTTCTAGAGCCAATCATACCTTGGGGGATCAGTTCTGGCCCCCTCCCCAGCCAGAGAGAGGAATGGGTAGAGCCGCGGGCGCTGTTCCCTTGGCTTACAGTCCCCTGGCGGGCTTAGGGAGGCCCCAGCCCTGAAGCCAGGGGTCTAGGTGTCCAGAGAGAAAGCCCAGGGCGCAGGTGGGCGTCATGGAGGGGCGGTCCTCTGCTGGTGCGCCGGGAGGGACTCGGGTTACCGCCTGGCTTGTTTACTTGATGGTTGCCTTGGCAATGGCCTCTGCCTGCTTGCCCCACTCGGCTCCTACCCCGGTACCCACAAGTTCTTCTTGCAGCAGCGCGGCATTCGGCATTCGCATCGCTTCAAATCCCCGTTCCTGGCGTGCCTGTGCCCCTTCCATGTCCCCAGCCCTCTCCCTCTCCCCTTCTCTAGCCCCTAGCTCCACTGTGTCCCTGGTCTCCTTACGCTCCCAACCCTTAGCCCTGCACCCCAGATGGTAGCCCCACCCCTGGGATGTGGAGGGGCAGACAACCCCAGAACCCTGTGGTCTGCATCCGAGCAAGTGCATCAGAAGGATTCTTAGGATTCTTCCTGTCCTGGGACCAGCCGCCCCACCCTGCGACCGCTCCAGAACCGGGTGACCAGAGACGCCTTCTGACAGAGGAGGAGGATGCAAGTGAATAAAGCACCCCCTCAGCCACGCACACACTCACAACTTACCCAGTCACCACACAGAGCATGCCTGCAGCAAATGCAGGCTCACGTCCCGCTCTGCCCCGTGACATCCCCCCCATGGAGACCTCAAGGGTGCCCGCAGAGGGGTGGCAATTCCAGGAGCCCCGTTAGCTGGCTTGGCTCGGAGAAGAGGTAGTTCTAGCAGAAAGGGAACAAGCCAAGACCCAAGCCCTAAATTTGCAGGATGGGATGGGGCGTTAGAACCAGAACTGGGGGCGGGTAAAGAACTCTGCTGCCGGGGACCAGGTAACTGCGCGGCTGTACCCAGTGCCCATGGGAGGTGCCGGGAGGGAGTGACTGGCGGCCCTACCAGCCAATGGGAGCCCGGGGCGGCGCAGGCCAGCCCAATTCCCGCAGCCTCCGCGGAGAGTGGGCGGGCTTGTGGGCGGGCTTGCCGGCTGTAGCAGTAGCTCTCGCCTGCGGGTGGTCCTGCCTGCAAGGCAAGCGGCGGCGGCGCACCAGCGACCAGGTGAGGGGGGGGCCAGACACAAAGGGGTGGCGGGCCTGAAGGGCTGAGTTGGGGTTGGGGTGCTGCATTCTGGCTTGCAGAGCTTCTCTGAGGGAATTGGCCCCGGTTTTGCCCAGGATGACATGGGACCCGTCTCCAGCAGATCGTACCCCCAAGCTTGGGAGAGGTCTATGCAACCTCTTTAGACCTAGAGTCGCAGCCTGGAGCCCAGGGTTGCCTGGGGAGCATCCTCGGCCGCAGCTGTCTAAGGTCCACGCCCCCCCCACCACCACCTCGGGCCACCCCCATGCCTACATATGCATGAGGTGATGCCACGAACTGTCTGGACTTCTCTTTTTTTCACACCGCTTGAAGCCCAAGGGCTTGCAGTAATTCCAACTCCACTCTCAACCTCTACTGAGGACTAGGGAAGAGAGTAGATGACTCAGCTATGAGCAGGAATGAGGGATGAAAGGTTCCCACCTGCCTTGTGTAGTCAGCGACAGTCCACAATGGTGCCTGGACAGGGCAGTTCTCTGGCCTGGGGTGAGACAGGAGGGGGGGCCTAAGGCATGGGAGGGCAGGATGCTTAAACCAGCCAGGAGGGGGTGGAAGTTCTGGGGGCAGCAGGGGGAACTTACACCCCTCCCTCATCCTTGCTCTCCCTGTCCAGGCCTGCAGCTCACACTTCTGAGAGGCAGCGCAAGCGAGGGCCTCTACGTTGCTTAGACCCCAGCCTGGCACAGAGGCTCATGGAGCTCGAAGCACACGGGGCTGGCCTTTCCAGGGCTAGCAGATTCCTTCTGGACCCCGTAGGGTGCTGCCCCAGCCCAGCCACCATGGCGCATGGTTTCACAGTGGGCCTCGACCCACTGGGCCTAGGAGACCTAAGCTCCGGCTCTCTGAGCTCCCCTCTCCTCTCGAGGCCACCTAGGTATCGACTCAGGCTCCACCGCAACGCGATACCTGCTAAAGAAGCAGCAGCGGCTGCTAAACGGGCCCCCCCCCCGCGGAATCCGAGCCTCATCACCCATGGGACGCGTCATCCTCATCAACTCCCCCATCGAAGGTGGGGGCGGGGCCCAGCCACTGGCATCGGTTGGGAAGGGTGAGGGTAGGGGACAGTGGGAACTCAGCAGGAGGAGGCAGAGCCAGTATGAGTGGGGGAATTCAAGAGATGGGAGTCACAGGGAGGTGGCAGGCCACCTGGGAACCCATACACTCTTCCTCACCTGCCCTTGGCCTCTCCCCAGGCCAATCCTGCAGGGCCCCAGGGTCGGAGATGGGTCGGAGAAGGGAGATAAGGCCCTGGCAGCAGGGAAGGGCATGTGTGTGTTCTGCTAGCCCCAGGTGGGCAAGGCAGGGGATTGAACTGGCCTCTTCCTCCCATGGACTCTGCCTTTCTCCAGATCCATTTGTGTGTACTTCTGGGGGGTGGGGCAGAATGGAGGAGTACATCTTCCATCCACCAGTCCATTGTGTGTCAAGCTCTGTGCTGGGCTTCGAGGAGTCAGTTCCCAAGTGGGCAGACAGCATTCAGAGCTTCAGTGCAGAAGGAGGGGGAAAGAAGGCAGCGCAGCAAATGTTCGGAAGAGGAGGGTTGAGGGTGGGGAGGGAGCTCCCCTCAGGGAGGGGGGAGACCTAAGCTTATGTGGTTGCTTAATGCCGCTTCAAGGAGCACCAATTCTATAACAGCCCTGGCGAGGTGTTACAGGGGACCTAGAGAGAGATCAGGCTCCATCTTCACCTTCCAGAAATCTCCAGTGTAGCAGGACAGAGCAATAAGAACAGCTGGTGGCAGGGGTGAGCTATCACTAACAAAGGCTGGAAGTGAAAAGCATGGAGCATGGTGGGTGGGCACTTAGGAGCCAGCCTGGCTGCAGTGACAGATGTGAAGCGACCAAGAGCTGGTGAGCAAGGACCTTGAATGCCAGGGGCAGAGCTAGGCCCCCTGGACCTGAGCTTTCTGTGGGCAGGACCAGATAAATATCTCCGGCTCCTCTCCTCTTTCTCAGCCAGCAGCACTCCCCTGGCTGGATCCCAGACTGGACTGTTCAGGCCCTGCTCCTCCCCCTCTCACCCAGCAGGGCATCTCTGTTCCCCTCCCCAGGCCAATGGAGCAGGGCTAGGGGGGTGGGGGGGGGGGGAACATGTTGCTCAGGGAGCCGGCTTTCCTTCCCCAGTGGCCTGGCACATTCACCCCTGTCATCCACCGGTCTATGTATGACTCACCCTCTGGTGAGCAGCAAGGTACTGCTGAGGGCCACCACTGTCATTCTGATCAAGGAGCAGAAGTCTCCAGAGGAGCTAGGAGACATTGGGGAAAGGGAGGCAGGCATTGCATCGCTGCCTTTATTAGCCCCATTCTATTAAAAGAACTATGCTATACTCCTCCCCAATAGACTCTCTTCTCTCTCTCTCTCTCTGTCTCCTCCCACCTCTTGCCCATGTATGATGCAAGGGCTGTTTATACTTTCCCTCTTTTTTTTTTTTTTTTTTTCAAGAGGGAAAGGGTCTTGCTCTGTCGCCCACCCCAAGCTGAAGTGCAGTGGTGTGATCACAGCTCACTGAAGGCTCAAACTCCTGGGCTCAAGTGATCCTCCAGCCTCAGCCTCCTGAGTAGCCAGAACTACAGGCATGCACCACCAAGCCTGACTAATTTTATTTATTTATATTTTTGTAGACACAGGGTTTCACCATGTTGCCTAGGCTGGTCTGGAACTCCTAGGCTCAAGCGATCCTCTGGCCTCAGCCTCTCAAAGTGCTGGAATTACAGGCATGAGCCACTATGCCTGGCCTATACCATCCCTCTAAAGATCCTCTTTCAGGAGTTTCATGATTGCTTTCTCCCTCTGCCTCCTGCTAGTGCCACTGTGCAGCCAAGGAAGCAGCATCTCCTAGCGAGTGAGGGACTGGGGGGTTGCTCTGACCACTTGACCTCTACTCTGACTAGGCCAAGACTGACTCTCTGAGCTCAGAATTCTCCTCTAGGCCAGGCGCGGTGGCTCGCGCCTGTAATCCTAGCACTTTGGAAGGCTGAGGTGGGTGGATCACCTGAGGTCAGGAGTTCAAGGCCAGCTTGGCCATTATGGTGAAACCCCATCTTTTAATTAAAAAAAAAAAAAGAATTCTCCCCTTTGCCTGAGCACAGACAGCTCCCAAGTCCCCCACAGCCTGGAACCCTGCCCCATGTTATTATTTGGATCACTCGTAGGGAGTAAAGTAGACGATAAGGAATAAACAGTGGGAAGGGGGGACATTACCACCTACATCAGCCCCATGAGGTCCCACCAGCTCCTTAAACTCAACTGGTCCCAGAGAAAATGCATTACCTTTCATCCAGGAAAGCATTACCCTTAATGCATTTCTCCTCATTCTCCTAGTTTGTCCATCCACCCATCCATCCACCCACCCATCCATCTATTTATTCTTTCACTTATTAAAAAAAGCTTATCAAATACCAAGCACTGTGCAACATATTGGAGATACACTAGAAGAGAATTACAAAGACCCTATCATGATTGAGCTTACAGTCTAGTGAAAACAGATCAATAACACAAATAAGCGAACAATGACAAAGGATGGGAAGAGTCAGAAGGCGATCATTTGATGATATGCTAGAATAGTGCTTCTCAAACTTTAGATGCCTCAGAATTGCTGGAAACGTTCATTCAGGGATAGATTGCAGTGCTCAGTCCCAGAGCTTCTGGTTCAGAGGGTCTGCAGTAAAGCAAAACAATTTCCATTTTTTAGCAAGTTCTCAGACCACACTGTCACTACTGATCCAGCACCATGCTTTGAGAAGCCCTATAAGAGGGACTCACTGGCAGGAAGGGTAGGGCCCTCCAGGAAGCCTTCTCTGAGAAAGTGGTGCCTGAGCCAGGAGGGGAATGAGGAAAAGGAGCTGGCCTTCTAAAGGCCTTGGCAGGAGCACTGCAGGCAGAGGGGCGCTGGAGGGGCTTGGCCTCCATGAGGAACAGGAAGGAGGTCAGTGTAGCCAGAGCTCAGTGAGGGAGGGGAGGGTGGCTGGAGGGGAGGGTGGATGCATGGGCAGAGGGGGAGCCCAGGCAGGGCCTTATAGGGCATGGTGAGGAGACTGGACGTCTAGAAGCAGGATCAGGTGTTGAAGTTTTTAATCAGGGAAAAGACATGATCTAACGTAAAAGCTGACTCTGGGTACTGTATAGAGAATAGCTAAAGGGGGCAAGAGTGGAAACGGGCATAGAGCCGGGGCTGCAGTGGGGTGCCTGGGGGGAGAGGCTGGGGCAGTGGGAGGTAAAGAAGCTTCCCTCCTTGCAGGGCCCAAGCTCCTGGAAAACCTCAGATTTCACATCTCCTGACCCAGGGCCCTGGGGAGGCCCCAGTGAGGCCCTGAGAAGAGAGGGTTAGGAGCAAGGGAGCAAAAGGCTCCTTGGCAAAGGCTGAAAGTCTCCTGAGATCTGTGTAATCTCATCAGCTGGGAAACCCCAGCCCCCCGTGTCTGTCCTGCACCACTCCTGCCCACGGGCTGCCCTTAGGGATTTAATTCTGAGCTGCCCTGGCCGTGCACTGTAACCTGACTTCTCTTAGACCAAATTGAAGTATATATGCGTGCGTGTGTGTGTGTGTGTGTGTGTGTGTGTGTGTGTATGTGTGTATGTGTGTATGTGTGTTTGTGTGATTTCTCCCTGTCAAGCACCTCTAGAGTAACCCTTACCCAAGAAGAAATCTCAGCTTCTCCCCTGGGACCCAACTTACCCCTCCAGCCTTCTTGCTTTTCTGTAACTGGAAGGCCTCCTCAAGGGCTCACAGCTGAGCCTCACTGGCTCCTCCCCTTGTCAGTGCCCCGCCCACCCATCCAAATCCCACCCATCGTAGTCCTTAAAGAAACCTTACCTGGGCCAGGCTCAATGGCTCACACCTATAATCCCAGCACTTTGGGAGGCCGAGGCAGCTGGATCACTTGAGGTCAGGAGTTTGAGACCAACTTGGCCAACACAGTGAAACCCCATCTCTATTGAAATACAAAAATACCAAAAAAAAAAAAAAAAACAAAGAAAAGAAAAAATTAGCCAAGCATGGTGGTGGGCGCCAGTAGTCCCAGCTACTCAGGAGGCTGAGACAGGAGGATCACTTGAACCCAGGAGGTGGAGGTTGCAGTGAGCTGAGATCACGCCACTGCCCTCTACCTGGACAACAGAGTGAGACTCCCATTTCAAAAAAAAAAAAAAAGAAAAGTAACCTTACCTGACAGCTTCAGCCTCTAGGAACCCCCTTCCCCACCTACTTTCCTCAGTGTGCTGGAGAGGGCTGCCTTGGGCACATACATACTGCAGTGTGGTGCAGTGTGGGGTTTCTTTCTCCACTGTAGCCAGGTAGTTCCTAGAACCCTGGCTTTCAGAATCAAAGAGTCTAAGAGATGGAAGGGGCCTCAGGGATTCCAGACAGGGGATTTGCTGGGTCTCAGCTTGCATGCCTCCAAAGATGGGAAGCTCACTATCTGTCCTAGAAAACCCCTTTCATTTCAAGGCCAGGGTGGTGGCTCACTCCTATAAGCCCAGCACTTTGGGAGTCCAAGGTAGGCGGATCACAAGGTTAGGAGTTCAAGACCAGCCCGGCCAACATGGTGAAAGCCCGTCTCTATTAAAACTACAAAAATTAGCTGGGCATGATGGTGTACACCTGCACGCCTGTAATCCCAGCTACTTGGGAGGCTGAGGCAGGAGAATCACTTGAACCCGGGAGGCAGAGGTTACAGTGAGCTGAGATCGCACCACTGCACTCTAGCCTGGGTGACAGAGCAAGACTTTGTCTCGAGGAAAAAAAAGAAAGAAAACCCATTTCATTTCCAACAGCTGAATGTTTTAGAAAGGTTTTTCTTACAAAATCGGCCTCTGTCTAATTCCACTGTGTGGGCAAAAGTACTGCAGGCAGGTTCTGGCTCACACAGACAAAACATCTAATGCTTTCCGCAGGGTAGCCCTACAACCATTTGAAGATAGAGCTGATGCACTAATTTATGCTGCAAGCTGATGAGGCCAGACACCCCTCAGCTGTGCCCCATAGAACAGAATCTTGAACCTTCTTGTCTGTCCATCTGACCCTCAAAGTAACAGAATTGTTTATTAATTTGGCTTACCCCAGGCCCATGGGCATGTGAAGCTCAGTAAGCATTGATACACACACACACACACACACACACACACACACACACACACACACCCCCCATATTAGGCAGGAAGGAGAACAGCATCTTTTTTTTTTTTCACTCTGTCACCCACGCTGGAGTGCAGTGGTATGAACACAGCTCACTGCAGCCTCGACCTCCTGGTCTCCTGCCTCAGTCTTCCGAGTAGCTGGGACTGCAGGCATATACCACTACAGCCAGCTAGAGAATAGTGTCTTTAACATAGAGTTCTGTCCCACTAACCACATCTTATTCCACACCCTCCTGGCCCATGGTCTCAGAATCACTCAGAGAGGGCAGGACATGTGGCTCACACCTGTAATCCCAGCACTTTGGGAGGCGAAGGTGGAAGAATTGCTTGAAGCCAGGGGTTTGAGGCCAGTCTGGGCAACAACGTGAGACCTACCTCTACAAAAAAAAGTAAAACGAATCCAGGCACAGTAGTGTGTGCCTGTGAGCCTACTTGGAAAGCTGGGGCAGGACGGTTACTTGAGCCCAGGAATTTGCAGCTGCAGTGAGCCATTATCACACCACTGTACTCCAGCTTGGATGACAGAGCAAGACTCTATTTCTTTAAAAAAAAAAATCACCTGGAGGGGACTTAGAAATAGACTGACCTCCCCCACTGCATTTAGGGCCCTACATGCCTGTATGACTGTGCCCAGCAACCCAGCCTTTGCAGGCCCCAAGTTGGGGAACCCAGGGGCCCTCTGTGCCCAGAATGAACATGGGGGAATCCCTAAATCCCTGTCCCTGCAGCCAACAGTGATGAAAGTGACATCATCCATTCAGTCCGGGTGGAGAAGAGTCCAGCAGGGAGGCTGGGCTTCAGCGTTCGGGGGGGGGCTCAGAGCATGGCCTGGGCATCTTCGTCAGCAAAGTGGAGGAAGGCAGCAGGGCAGGTAAGCAGAACCCCCAGGATGAAGTCCAGGCTTAGGATGTGACTCCAACCTCAGAATGGTAGGCAATGCTGCTGTCAGAGACAGAGGGAAGAGTCCTCAGCTCTGGAGGGCCTGATTGATGGGGGGACAGGGCCCACCCTCAGGGAAGAATGGTTTAAGGGACAGATCCCTAGGCACTGGGGAACACTCAGCCCCTGCTCTGACGATCCCCACTCTGATAGAGGAGCTCAGTTTGACCCCAGGGAACTTCATCTGATGGGGGAGGCTCAGCCCGATCCTGGGGGACCCTTCTCCCCAAGTGCCCCATGCCAGCCACTCCCATCCTGTGGTACAGAGCGGGCTGGCCTGTGCGTTGGAGACAAGATCACGGAGGTGAATGGGCTGAGCCTGGAGAGCACCACCATGGGTAGTGCCGTGAAGGTGCTGACTGGCAGCAGCTGCCTGCACATGATGGTGCGGCGCATGGGCCGCGTACCAGGCATCAAGTTCTCCAAGGAGAAGACCACGTGGTGAGCAGCAACTCCCTCATCCTGGCCCTGGCCTTGCCCCAACCTACCCCAGCCCTACCACCACCCAAAACCCACTGGTGGGAGAGGCTTCTGCTCCCTCCTGCTCACTGGCACAGGAAACGCAGGGTATCCCAAGGCCTGACCTCAAAATAAGGAGAGGCGAGTCTCTCCCCTGCCCTCCTCCAATAGCTCTGCTCTCCCAGATCCCAGTGGCCCTGCTCCTACATTGCTGCTGCTGCTGCTGCTGTGAAACCCGGGGACAAATACCACCTCCCCACAGGGATGCTGGAAGGATTAGAAATGGGGCCTAGCCTGGGCAGCATAGCGAGACCCCTTCTCTAAAAAAAAACCGGCATGGTGGGCATGTGCCTGTTGTCCCAGCCACTCAAGGGGCTGAGGTGGAAGGAGTGCTTGAGCCCAGGAGGTTGAGGCTGCAGTGAGCCATGATCACACCACTGCATTCCAGCCTGGGTGGACAGAGCAAGACCCTGTCTCAAAAAAACAAAAACCAACACAAAAAGGAATTTTTTGTGTGTAACATTGCAGCTGCTCAATAAAGAGAGGTGATTAGGCTGGTTTCCCAGCTAATGAACCTATGTCCTGCTGAAGATCTCAGGCCTGGGGAGTCCCCCAAAGGCAAGCCCCGCTTTCCCTGAAGTTGGCAGAGCTGCTGGGAGGGTGGCGGGTGGCAACGGATGGAGAACCCAGCCTGAGGGTCCCCTGCTGTCGTCCAGGGTGGATGTGGTGAGTCGGCGCCTGGTAGTGGAGAAGTGCGGTTCGACGCCATCTGACAGCAGCTCAGAGGATGGCGTCCGGCGCATCGTCCACCTCTACACAACCTCCGACGACTTCTGCCTGGGCTTCAACATCCGCGGGGGCAAGGAGTTTGGCCTGGGCATCTACGTGTCCAAGTGAGGGCGAGGCAGGAGGTGTCCCGGGGTAGAACTGAGAATGCGGCCTAGAGTGGGGCCCAGGCTGGGATGTGGGGGATGGTCAGGAAGTGAGCCTGGCCAACCACCTGTCTCAATGAGGGTCTGGGAGTGGGGCGGGACGCCCCAGTAGGAGGGTCAAGGAGCCTGACTGGGGCAATCTTGTGTCAAAGAAGGGGTCTGGAGCAGGGTGAGGGAGAGCAGGCCGGGGCCCATCAGGCTGATGCCTGATCCCTGTCTGGCCCCAGAGTGGACCATGGTGGGCTGGCCGAGGAGAATGGCATCAAGGTGGGGGACCAGGTCCTGGCAGCCAACGGCATCAGGTTTGATGACATCAGCCACAGCCAGGCCGTGGAGGTGCTAAAGGGCCAAACACATATCATGCTGACCATCAAGGTGGGTGGAACTGTGGGGGTCGGGAGAGGCCAGGCTAGAGGAGGGGGGCTTCCCAGTCTACCCTAGTTCTCAGTTATGCCCACTGCTCTGCAATTGATGACATTCCCACAGCCACTAGAAGGAAGACAGGTATTGTTCTCATCCCTATTTTGAAGAAGAAACTGAGGTTCAGAGAGGCACAGCAACTCACAAACAGGTCACTTCTTCAGCTGGTCAGTGACTGGACCTGGTTCCAGTTCTCCTCCCCCACAGTGCTAGAGTGGTGCCCTTCCTTATGAAGCGTGGAGGCCTTGGGTTGAAAGGAACAAATATCCGGCCCAGAAGGGAGGGGTGGTGGCTATGGCTTTGGGCAGGACCTGGGTGGTGGGCATCCCCAGGGCATAGAGCAAGGAGGGCTGGGCTGGGGCCCGAGGTTGGATTTCACGGGAGTCAGCTGGATTCATTATTCATGTGGGTCTCACACTTGTCTGAAGATCAAGTCTTCTCACTCTGGCTCCTGGAGGAGTGCGGGCTCACTCTCCCTGGTGCCCAACCCCAGCTCCTGTTCTACCCTTTTGCTTCCCCAAGCCTTCACCTGTGTGGTCATTGGGTGCCTCCTCTGCCGCCCTCCCCCACCCATTTCCACCTCTCACCCATCCCATGTTTCCTTTTCCTTCCTCTCAAATTATTCCAGAACACCTCTCCTCACTCCCACTCTGCCCCTCATTCATTCAGTTTTTTTTTTTTTTTTTTTTTTTTTTGAGGTGGAGTTTCGTTCTTGTTGCCCAGGCTGGAGTGCAATGGCGCGATCTCGGCTCACCACAACCTCTGCCTCCCAGGTTCAAGCGATTCTCCTGCCTCAGCCTCCCAAGTAGCTGGGATTATAGGCATGCACCACCACGCCTGGCTAACTTTGTATTTTTAGTAGAGATGGGGTTTCTCCATGTTGGTCAGGCTGGTCTCGAACTCCCAACCTCAGGTGATCCACCCACCTCGGCCTCCCAAAGTGCTGGGATTACAGGCATGAGCCACTGCACCTGGCCATTCAACAATATTTTTGAGCACCCGCTATGTGCCAGCCACTGTGCCAGATACTGGGGCTACAATAGTGAACAGGACAGACGAGTTCTCTGCTACTGGAAGGAGACAGACAAATCAACTAGATGCTTGCAGATGGTGATAAATGCACTAATGAAATTAACAGAGAGATGAAATGGAGTAATTCAGGAAGGCCCCTGTATCTTCGGGTCAGGGCAGGCCTCCAGGCAGAGTGAACAGCAGGTGCAAAGGCCCTGAGGGACAAAGGAACTTGGCATGTTCACAAAGAAAGTGGCCTGCGTGGCCAGAGCATGATGAATTTGGAGGAGAGAAGTGAAGGTGAAAGTTACTCCCATCCTGTCACCCTGCCGCATTCTCACTCTCCCTTCTCACTGCTCCCCCTTCCCTCCTATGCCCATCATACCCTCCCCAGGAGACCGGCCGGTACCCTGCCTACAAGGAGATGGTTTCTGAGTACTGCTGGCTGGACCGTCGTAAGTGGCTGAGATCTCCCAGATTGGAGGGAAAGGGCTGAGGCCTGAGGGTGGGGCCAGGATCTCTGAAGAAGAAAAGGGCCAGGTGCGGTGGCTCCCACCTGTAAGCCCAGCACTTTGGGAGGCCAAGGTGGGAGGATCGCTTGAGCACAAGAGTTTGAGACCAGTCTGGGCAACATGGGGAGACCTCATCTCTACAAATAATAATTTAAAAATTAACTGGAATGGTGGTGAGAGCCTGTGGTCTGTGCTACTCGGGAGGCTGAGGTGGGAGAATTGCCTGAGCCCAGGAGTTTGAGGCTGCGGTGAGCTGTGATTGTGCTACTGCACTCCAGCCTGGGCGACACAGTGAGAAACTGTCTCAAAAAAACAAACAAAAAAAAAAAAAAAAAAACAAAGCCAGGTGTGGCGGCTTACACCTGTCATCTCTGCACTTTGAGAGGCTGAGGTGGGTGGATCACCTGAGGTCAGGTGTTCAAGACCAGCCTGGCCAACATGATGAAACCTCATCTCTACTGAAAATACAAAAATTAGCTGGGTGTGCTAGTACATACCTGTAATCCCAGCTACTCGGGAAGCTGAGGCACAAGACTCACTTGAACCCAGGAAGTAGAGGTTGCAGTGAGCTGAGAATCACTTGAACCTGGGAGGCGGAGGCTTTGATGAGCCAAGATTACACCATTGCACTCCAGCCTGGGCAACAAGAGCAAAACTCTGTCTCAAAAAAAAAAAAGAAAGAAAAGAAAAGGAAAAAAAAAAAAGGTATTGTTACCCCCATTTTACTCATGAGGAAACTGAGGCTCTCAGGGATGAGTGGAGACTCAGCAGGTAAGCAGTGGTGTGGGAATCACTGCACTCCAGCCTGGGCCATAGGAATGAGACTCTGACTCAAAAAAAATAAAAAGAGTAAGAAAAGGACAGGAACCAAGACCCTTCACACAGTCCAGAGCTATTTCTGGGCTCCCCCTCTGAGAATCTGCGGATTCATTGCAGGCTCTCCTAGGGTCTGGGGTCTTAGTGGGTGATTCGAGAAGTGACATGCCCGAGGTCAGTGGCAGCATTTCGGAAAAGCGGGTTCCCTACCACTGAGGTCTAACCCAGGCTGCTGCCTGACCCTGCCTCCTCCACCCCTAAGCCCAAGGGTGGTCTGCAAGCCCAGCAGTGCCCTGAAGCAAGCCCGCTGACCCCTGGCTTCCCCCACTCCCTGCAGTGAGCAACGGGGTGCTGCAGCAGCTGTCCCCGGCCTCCGAGAGCAGCTCCAGCGTCTCCTCGTGCGCCTCCAGCGCCCCCTACAGCTCGGGCTCCCAGCCGTCGGACCGCATGGACGTCTGCCTGGGACCGGAGGAGCCCGGCGGCCGCGGCCCAGGCTGGGGGCGGGCGGACACAGCCATGCAGACGGAGCCTGATGCGGGGGCCGGGTGGAGACCTGGTGCAGCGTTCGGCCCACCGTCATCTTCAGAGACACCGCCATCCGCTCGGACGGACCCCCGCCCGGCCGCCGCCTTCATTCTGCGCTCTCTGAGTCCCCCAAGACGGCTTTGCTGCTGGCCCTCAGCCGACCCCGGCCCCCCATCACGCGCTCCCAGAGCCACCTGACCTTGTGGGGTATGTGGGGGATGGGCGGCTGCTGCTCTTCTACAACCTCTGCTCCAAAACCTGCCTCACACCCAGGCTCAAACCTCCCTTTGCCCCAGGCCTTGACCCAACCCCTGCCCAATCCAAGCTCCAGGCTGCTCAGACCCTGGTCTGGGCTCCACTTTAAATTAGTCCTGGACCCCACACTCACCCTTAGTCTCAGCCCCTGGTCATATCAGTTTGTTCCCCCCAACTAGCCCTAACCCCAGCCCCTGGATCCTGGAGTTCCCTGGCCTATTCACACACACACTTGCTCACACACACATGCTTCTCCAGCTGGCCCTCAAGGGAAATTCCTTACATAGCCACAGCTGTGCGTGGGGGGAAAAAGGTCAGAAAGTCAGAAGAGGAACCCCACTCCCAACCCACCACCGCCCCTTCCTCTCCCTTTCTCTGCCCCTCCCTACACCCCTGCCCCTCGTCCTTTCCTTCTGCCCACCCCCTCCAGCCCCCCCGGTTGCTCCCTCGTGTCTGCAGAGGAGAAGAAGCTGCGGAAGAAGAAGTCGGGGTCCCCCTGGGGGAGAAGGGTGCCCTGCAGCGCTCCAAGACACTGATGAACCTCTTCTTCAAGGGAGGGCGGCAGGGGAGGCTAGCAGGGGACGGGCGCAGAGAGGCCTGGACACTGGACGGCAGGAGCCCGGCCAAAGCCTGCCCTCGCCTGGACACAGAGAAAGGTAAGTAATGGGTGGATCAGACAGGAAGACAGGGTCAAGTCCACTGGCTTCGGCATCCAGGAGTTCTGGGTTGAGCTTTCCACACCACCTCTTACCTGCTGAGTCCCCACTCAACCCCTGAGAGCCTCAGTTTCCTCATGAGTAAAATGGGGGTAATACCTATTTCTTTTCTTTTTTTTTTTTGAGACAGAGTTTTGCTCTTGTTGCCCAGGCTGGAGTGCAGTGGTGCAATCTTGGCTCATTGCAACCTCTGCCTCCCAGGTTCAAGTGATTCTCCTGCCTCAGCCTCCCAAGTAGCTGGGATTACAGGCAAGTGTTACCATGCCCGGCTAATATTATATTTTTAGTAGAGATGGGGTTTCACCATGTTGGTCAGACTAGCTGGTCTCGAACTCCTGACCTCTGGTGATCCACTTGCCTTGACCTCCCAAAGTGCTGGGATTACAGGCGTGAGCCACCACACCCGACCAGTAATACCTATTTCTTTAAGAGTAGTGGGGAGGAAGTGAAACAGTGTATGTAGATCACTTAGTACATTGTCTGGCATATAGAAGGTGCTCAGAAAATGTAGTGGTCATTGTTATACTGCCTCATCTCCCCATTTTATAGAAAGGAAAACTGATGAATCATAGCATAGCCAGGACATGGGAGGGCTCCGATCAGATCCCTGTCCTCTTGGTGGTGGCAGCAGTAGGGCAGACTTTTCCTAGGGCATTTGGCTTCACCTCCCCTGGTCAGAGTTCCATTGGCTCAATCCAGTTCTAGAAGCATCTTTGAGCAAAGCCATTTCTAGATTAGAGCCAGCAGAAGGGCCTAGCCCAGGGTGTACCCATGTCGGGGTCTGCCAAAGGACACTCACAAGAGGCCCTCTCATCTCTCTGGTGAGTTTTAGAGACTAGACCAAGAATGGATGAGTTAAGACACTTGGAGTTGCACATGAGAGAATCTCAACTCATACTAGCTTTAGAAAGTATTTCTGGGCCGGGCGCGGTGGCTCACGCCTGTAATCCAAGCACTTTGGAGGCCAAGGTGGGCGGATCACCTGAGGTCGGGAATTCAAGACCAGCCTGACCAACATGGTGAAACCCTGTCTTTAAAAAAATAAAATAAAATAAAATAAGGTATTTCTGCCAGTCTTAGTGGCATGCGCCCGTAATCCTGACTATTTTGTTTTGTTTTTTTTGAGGCAGGGTCTCACTTTGTCTCCCAGGCTGGAGTGCAGTGGTGTGATCTCGGCTCACTGCAACCTCCGCCTCCCTGGCTCAAGCGATCCTTCCACCTCCGCCTCCCAAAGGGCTGGTGTTACAGGTGTGCATCACCATGCCCAGCTAACTTTTTGCATTTTTTGTAGAGATGGAGGTTTTACCATGTTGTCCAGGCTAGTCTCAAACTCCTGGACTCAAGCGACCTACCTACCTCAGTCTCCGAAAGTGCTGGAATTACAGGCATGAGCTACCACGTCTGGCCAATCCTAACTACTCTGAAAGCTGAAGCAGGAGGATCGCTTGAGCCCAGGAGTTTAAGACTAGCCTGGGCAACATAGCAAGACCCTGTCTCTAAAGAAAAAATAAAGTAAAACTCTCTCCTGTGAGTTGGCTTCATTATTGTGGGCTTTGCCGACTTGGAGGTAAGATGGCCTCTATCGCATGGCAACCCCAGGGGAAAGTGCTTCTCCTTAAATAATTCCAGCTGAAATCCCCAGGGTAGGCTTGCCCTGGCCCAGCTGAGATCCTGTGCCATGCAGAATAAATTGCTCTGATGTGGGAGAGAGAGAAAGTGCTTTCGTTTGCCAGCCTAGGTCATGTACCCACCCTGGAGTACATGGGCTAAGAACAGAGTGGGGGTGGGTCCCCAGGGGAAAATCAGTGTGCTGTTTTCAGAAGGGGGGTGATGTTGGATCAACAAAACAACCAGAGGATGAGGAGCTGGACTCTGCTTCGCCTGGGGGGTGGGGATGTTCTGGGGTCTCAAGGTGATGGTACCATGGGAGAGACAATCCCTTCCAATCAGGGCTACCTGGCCCCTCTCCGGCAACGCATCTCTCTTCAAACAGCTCCCAGGGCCCTGCCCTCTGCTGCTTCTCCTCCCACCTCTCTGGCCACTCCTCTGTCTCCTTCCAAGGCTCCTCTTTCTCCCTCTGTCCCCTGAAGGTAGGTATTCCCCCAAGCTCTGTCCCTGAGGTTCTTCCCTCCATACATTTGCTTCCAAATGAATTTGCATAAGCAGATCTCAGACTGCCCCTTTCTTGATCGAAAACCGTCCATGACTCCCCCACTGTCTGTGAAGGAAGTCCCTAGCCTGAGCATGGCCTTCAAGCCCCTAATGGCCAGGCCTCTTGCCTCCCCCATCCCACCTACTTCCAGCCTCAATTTTCCATTCCAGCTTGTCCCGAGCCCTCCTGACCCCCAATTTCAGACTGGGAGCCAGGGCCTACAGCTGAGCCTCTTTCTTCTTCATAGCAGGGGGCGTGGGGCCGGTGCAGAAGTTTGTCACCTGGAGACTGAGACGCGGTAATTCATGGATCCCTTTACCAAGGCCTGGTTTCCACCGAGTGGCAGATGAGGGTGCATGCTGGGGGCCAGCTAAGTGACTTCGGACTAAACTCAGTCAAGGTCACGTGGGGATCAGGCAGCTGGACTGGTACATATTGGGGGCAGCTAAAAGAATGGGACCAAGTCTACTAGGAAAGATAGGGTGGCAGACAGATACTGGGGGTGCATTTTAGGAGCTTGTGTTGGGACTCCCAAAGATAGATTTGGGGGTGATGAGGGAGCCTGTGCTGGGGCTCAATGGGGAATAGACTACTATGATGGTGCATGTTCAGGGGCTCTGGGCTAAGACCCCATTAAGAAACAGACTGGGATAGGATCAGCAAGACAACCAGAGGGTCCATGTTGGGGGCTGAGGGGCTGGGGTTGGTGCTGCACTGGTGGGCAGGTTGCTGTGGGCAACCATGGTGGGGTGCATATAGGCTAGGCTAGGATTCCACCCCTAGGACCTGGGCTCTCAGCTGGCCAGTTCTGGGGCCCAACCCTGCTGGAGAAGCCGCTCTCCCCTCCCCTGATGGCTCCTGGCTCCTTATCACACCCTTTGGCTCCTGCTCTGCAGACCAGGAGAGGGGCCAGGCCCTGCTCTCTGCCAGGTTGGGGAGTCCCCTCCAGACAACTGCCCAGTGTGGATGAGCAGGTTCAGGCCTGGGAGAGCCGGCGGCCCCTCATTCAGGACCTGGCCCGGAGGCTGCTGACTGATGACGAGGTGCTGGCCGTCACCCGCCACTGTTCCCGGGTAAGCCTCCAGCCCATCTGCAGCCCTGGCACATGGTCCCTCAGTCACCCAGTCCATCATTCAGGCCACTGTCCACTGACCAGTGTCTGGGTTCGATGCCAGGAGGCTAGTGGTCAGTAAAATCAGCAGTCACCCCTGTTAGACACACACACATCTGCCAGCTCACAGGAAGAAAAGCTAGACAATCACTGGAACCTAAACGCCCATGGTGATGAGTCACACAAAGAGCTGTGAAAAAAAATGAGAAGGTAACCCAGGAGACACCCTTAGTTGGTGTGGCCTGGGAGGCCCTCCCAGAGTAGGTGATATTTAAGCTAAGAGAAGGAGCAGACAGGTGCCGAGTGGGGAAAGTGAGTCCCTGCCTCTGCCCTCTCCCAGCCTCCATTCTTCCCTGCATTCCACCCTCTGCCCCTGGGTCAGCAAGCAAGAATGGCCTCATGCCAGGTGCCCTCCCCCTGTTGCTCAAGTAAGTAATCCTTTGCATCCCCTACACACCTCAACCCTGCCCCCAACTCCTAAACTGTTGTTCTCTGCTCCCTTCCACTTCAAACAGAACCAGAGGGCCCCAGGATGGCGGGGGGAGTCAGATTTGAAGTTGTCTCTAGGGCCCACATGTTGGGTGCCCGTGGGGCACGGCTCACTCCTTCCGGGACTGGCAGATCCTCTGCTGTCCCTGTCTCAGGAAGGCCGGGTGTGTGCGCTGGGCTGGATGTGAGGAGTCTGCACACTGTGTGTGAGGGCGAGCTGAGGGGTCTTGGAAAACTGTTTGTGGATTTCCTCACCCCTCACCTTTCTCAGAGTGGGCTGTGTTATATATCTGTGTGGTGTGTGCACTGGCATGTCTGTGGGGCACCTGGTTTGTGTCGATCTGACTGCATGGTTGTTGTGTGTGTATGTGAGCAAGCACGTGTCTGGCTAGTGGGGGGGGGGTGTGTGTGTGTGTCCATGCATTGTCACCTGGAGACTGAGACAGTCATTTATGCATCCTGTTACCAAGTCCCATTTGCAGCAGAGCTGCAGATGGGGGTGTGTGCTGGGGGAAGCTAAGGGGCTTTGGGCTAAACTCCGTAGGTGTGACCCTCAGCTCTGAGCACTAAGTGAGGCAGCGTGTACCAGCCTCCAGTGGGCCTGCAACGCCAGCTCTGGCCACGAGGTGGGGCTCTGCATCTATCTCTTTGGCAGCTCTTTTTCCCTCATTTCTCCCCTCCCTTCTGCCCAAACCTCCCACTGGGCCCCCATACCACCTGCCGAGCTCAACCACTACCCAAACCTGACCCAAGCCCCCCACACCAAGAGATCAGACCCTCTGCGAAGGAGCCCTGGCTGGAGTGATGAGTAAAGTTCTCCTAGTGACTGGGACATGTAGCCCTGAACTCCAGGCTTCCCCTCTCCCCAAGTGAGCCATCTCTCTACAGCTGCCAGACCAGGAATCAGAAACCCCTCTCTGAGTGGCCAGGCTCAGTGGCTCATGCCTGTAATCCCAGCACTTTGGGAAGCCAACAGATGTGGATCACCTGAGGTCAGGGGTTTGAGACCAGCCTGACCAACATAGTGAAACCCCGTCTCTACTAAAAATACAAAAGATAGCTAGGCATGGTGGCAGGTGCCTATAGTCCCAGCTACTGAGGAGGCTGAGGCAGGAGAACCACTTGAACCTGGGAGGTGGAGATTGCAGTGAGATGAGATCATGCCACTGCACTCCAGCCTGGGCAACAAGAGTGAAACTCTGCCTCAAAAAAAATAAAGAAAAATTTTAAAATAAAGAAATTCCTCTCTGATAGCTGTCCACTCCCCAACCCACCTGGTGACCCCTTGTTTTTGGCAGAACAGAGTACAAGCTCCCGGCTCTCACATTAGAAGTCCTCCCCCAATTCGACTCCCAAACCCACCATCCTCCACTTTCCCATGGCCGCTGAATAGGTTTATAAGGGCTAGGACCTGCACAGCCTCAGGGACGCTACTCACATAGTCACAACCTGTACAGCAGCCCTGCAGGGAGGCTCTTCATGGACCCCATGGCCACATTTAAATCACTATCTGCTCATTTTCCACACCACCTTTGCAATATTTTCTTCCCCAACTTTTATGCTTTCCCTATGTCTATCCTCTAAGAGTCAGTGAAAATGCCACCACCTCCATGAAGCCCACTGGGGTCCTCCCACCTTCCTCTGAAACTCCCTGTGCCCCATTGCCCATGGTTTGTAGTTCATTGGGGTATGTGACTCAGCTGCCCCCTCGCTCCCACCTGACTCAGTTCCTGAAGAGCTGAGGCAGGGTCTTTATCGTTGTGCCCCCACGGCCCAGTACAGGGCCTGGCACTTAGTGGGTGCCGAATCCAAGTCCATGGACTTAAAGCATGTGCACAGATGGGGCTGGTTCTGCACCATATGTGTCTCTCCAGACAAAAGGGAATGTATTGTTGATATGTGTATGTGTGAGTCGCTGTAACTGTGTGTGGTTTGGGGCCACACACATCGTTTGTATCTTATTTATTTCCAGAGGTTTATGAATGACTCACTCTGACCACCAGGGCATGCTCTGTCTCTGGGTCTGTGCCCACAGAAAGTGTTCTATGAGGGTCTCCCTCTCGCCACGAGGGGGCGGTGTGCCATCCAAGTGGGGTGGCTCCCAGTGTTCAGGTCTTTAGAGTCAGTGGGGTGTGGCTGGTGGCATCTGGGCAGTACCAGGCAGAAGGGACTCCACCCCCCGGGGAACTGACTGGAGAGGCTTTCTGCAGAGCCGCCCCTTCCCCCAAGGCTCCCATTCCAGCCCCGAACAAAGCCTAATTTGTAGGTTTGTGTGCAGACACACGCTGGGACAGCCAGGCACACAGCCTAGTGTTTGGCTCAAATGCCTTCCTTCTGCCTGGGATGTGGGGGTGGGGAGGAGAGTCCACTCCCTGCACATCCTTTTCCGGCACCAAGCAGGCAAGAGTTAGACTTCTCGGGTTCCAGTCCTTCCTTATCTGTGTGGCTTTGAGCTAAATCCTTCTCCTCTCTGAGCCTCAGTTTCCACATGCATAAAACGGAAATAATTAATACCATTTCTCAGGGTGGTGAGAGACCATATGTAAAAGGCTTAGAAGAGTGTCTGTCCCAAACCTGTTATCGATGCTGTTGCCCTTGATTACAGATCTGTTATGACTGCAGGCTTCCACCCCGTCACCCAGATCAGACCACCCCGTGTCCAGCTGGAGATGGTGGGAGCCTTTCCCAAGGGCTAGATGGGTCCCTACATGCGTAGGGGAAACACCTCCATGCCCTGGTGTTCCCCCTCACCTGGCTCTGGAAGTCCCCACTGCTGTCTGACCTGTGGTGCCTTTGTCTGCAGTATGTGCACGAGGGAGGCGTGGAGGACCTGGTGAGGCCCCTGCTGGCCATCCTCGACAGGCCTGAGAAGCTGCTGCTGCTTCGGGACATCAGGTGGAGGAGGTTGCAGAGGGCTTGGGGGCAGGAAGGGGTCCCTGATACTGCCCCCCACCCCGACCTCCTGAGGGCTGATTCGCATCCTGGCACCGCCAGAACTGAAACCCTTCCTGCCCCCTCCCCACCCCTGCCGTCTCACCCTCTCGCAGGAGTGTGGTAGCCCCCCACAGACCTGGGCCGCTTCGACAGCATGGTGATGCCTGTGGAGCTGGAGGCTTTCGAGGCGCTCAAGAGCAGGGCAGGTCAGCAGCGGGGGGCGGGGTTTCTGGGTCCTGAGGCCTGCTGGGGGTGGGGATGGGACCTTGTGGTGGAGAGGGCAGCAGAGGTTGCCAGAGCCCTTAGAGCTTCGTCCATGCTGGAGCCTGGCGGTGCCTTGCCGCTGACCTGTTCATCTCTCCAACCAGTCCGGCCTCCTGCATTGAGACCAGCCCGGCAGGACACGCCACCCAAGCGCCACCTCATCACCCCCGTGCCTGGTCAGTCAGAGTCCCAGAGCCCAGGGAGGGGCACGCCCTGGGAGATTAGGGAAGGGAGGATGGGCCTTCTACCCCCTGTCCCCACGGGGGAGCAGTTGTGACTTTGAGGCACATTGTGTTTCCCTGAAGGAAAGCTCTTGTCCACCAGAGCCATTTTATCACATCTGCTGGTCACCACCTGTACTATTATTTACTTAATAGTTGGTTTGAAACCCACTCACTTTTAAAATCTAGTCTCATTCTATGCAGTAAACTCTGAGAAATCACATTTGGTGTGCTAGTCATATTTTTTTTAGACACATTAAAATAGAACTGTAACGATTCCAATAGGAAGTATTAAAATGCAACTCTAGGCCGGGTGTGGTGGCTCACGCCTGTAATCCCAGCACTTCGGGAGGCCAAGGCGGTGGATCGCTTGAGGTCAAGAGTAGAGACCAACCTGGCCAACATGGAGAAAGCCCGTCTCTACTTAAAATACAAAAATTAGCTGGGCTTGGTGGTGCACCCCTGTAATCCCAGCTACTGAGGAGGCTGAGGCAGGAGAAACGCTTGAACCTGGGAGGTGGAGGCCAAGATTGCATGACCGCACTCCAGCCTGGGCAACAGAGAGAGACTCCATCTCAAAAAAAAAACAGAACATGTTTGTCGGACTTCTGGTGGGTGGGCCTCACTGCAGTAGGGCCTAAGCAACCCCGGCCCCACACAAACCAAGGCAAGGTCTGGGTCCTGGAGAGGTGGCCTGGGTCCTGGAGAGGTGGCCTGGGTCCTGGAGAGGTGGTCCAAGCTGGGAGGGGAGGAGGGTGCAGCTGACCCTGGTGCTCTTCCTCAGACAGCCGTGGAGGCTTCTACCTGCTGCCAGTAAACGGCTACCCGGAGGAGGAAGATGATGAGGAGCTGAGGGAGCGGCTGGGGGGCCTCAAGGTGTCTCTGAATGTCTGTGCCCCCCCGCCACCCTCATAAAGGGATCCCCCCCTCTCCAAGACGTGCCAGTAGATGCCTTCGCCCCCCACCAAAGTGCCTGCACACCCCCTCCCCAGCCACCCCCCGTGGCTCCCCCGGCCCCCACGGCATAACTGGCTGCTGACAGAACCCCTGAGCCAAGAGGACCCTCCGCAGAGCCAGAGCCAGGGCCGGGCCCAGAGCCGCAGCCACAGCCACCGGGGTCAAGGCAAGTCTCCCGGTAGACGCTCCCCATCCCCCGGCGCCTACCCCTGCCCCCAGCATGCCCAATGGGCGCTACCACAAGCCTCGGAAGGCCAGGCCCTCTCTGCCACGACCTCTGGATAGGGAGGCAGCCAAGGTGGGGGGCCAACAAGCCAGGGGCCTCAGAGAATGGAACTAGGGGGGATGGCAGAGGAGGCAGCCATGAAGACCCCCAGTGGCCAGCTGAAGACAGTGACACTGTCCAAGATGAAGCAGTCTTTAGGTGAGTCCAGGTGGGCCTGGGCCTGGCAGGGGACACTAGGAAGTCTGGGTCTAGGAAAGAATATGGGGGGGATTGTCCAGGCATGGTGGCTCACTCCTGTAATCCCAGCACTTTGGGAGGCTGAGGGGGGACAGATCACTTGAGGTCAGGAATTCAAGACTAGTCTGGGCCACATAGCGAAACCCTGTTTCCATTAAAAATACAAAACAATTATCTGGGTGTGGTGTCAGGCACCTATAATCCCAGCTACTTGGGAGCCTAACTGAGATTGCGCCACTGCACTCTAGGCTGGGCGACAGAGTAAGACTCCTTCTCAAAAAAAAAAAAAAAAAAAAAAAAAAAGAGGAATCTGGGTATTGGAGTGTAGTTGGGCAGGGTCTAGATTTGAGGAGCTGGGATGTGGAGGGTTTTGGAATGAGTTGAGGTTTGAGTAGTAACAGAATCTAGAGGTTTGGGAGAAGTCGGGACCTTGGATTTGGGGATGGGATTCTAGGTTTTTTCAGGGAGCTTGCATTGTGGGGTCCAGCTGTCCTCTCACAGAGTGGTTCTCCCTGTCACTAGGCATCAGCATTTCTGGGGGCATCGAGTCCAAGGTGCAGCCCATGGTGAAGATAGAGAAGATCTTCCCTGGGGGGGGGCCGCCTTCCTCAGCGGGGCCCTGCAGGTGGGTGGAGCTCAGCCCACAGCTGGAACTGGGCAGGAGGTGGGGCTGGCCACGCTCAGCTTCCAGCCAGACATGTTTAACCCAGGTTGTGGGAGGAGGCTTGGGGTGAGGGGGTTCAGGTGAGCAGGATGAGCAGGCCTGGGGAAAACTCTGTCCCCTCATGCTAGCCTGAGCCTGAGCCCCAGTGGACAAAGAGCCCTTGTCTATGCCCCACCCTGCCCCCAATGACTCCAGGCACAAAAGTCTCATTGTCCATCCCCTCCACCCAGATGGGGGAGGAGTGTGCTCACGGGTGGAGGTGAGAAGATGTTGCCTTCAGGTTGGGCGCTGGTGGGGGTTGACATGAGGAGGGAGGGATATGACTCTCCCTCCCCATCCTAGGCTGGCTTCGAGCTTGTGGCAGTGGATGGAGAGAGTCTGGAGCAGGTGACCCACCAGCGTGCAGTAGACACCATCCGTCGGGCTTATCGAAACAAGGCCCGGGAGCCCATGGAGCTTGTGGTCAGGGTCCCCGGGCCCAGCCCACAGTCCTCACCCTGACTCATCAGCCCTTACTGATGGGGGCCTTCCTGCTGACCACTCCCCTGCCCACCCACCCCTTGATGCTGCTCCAGTTCCTGCCCACTGGCTCCCAGAACCTCCCACCAATCCCCAGACCCCTCCCTCTGATGCCCGACTCCTCCAGCCAACTCTCAGCCCAGCCCCCTAGACTCCTGATTCTAAGCCCACATCCTCCCCATGCATCCCACGACCCTTCCCCTAACCTGAGATTCTCCCACTGACTCCAGCACCGTGCTATCCCCCAGGACCTCTCCTACTAACTTCCTCAGGACTCTCCTCTGGCTCCTGCCCACCCTGCTTCCTCCCAGTGCCACACTGGTAGCTCTCATCTTTCCACTTTCTTCCCTCCTCTGCTGTCACTAAGGCTCTGCCTTAGTGTCTAAGGACGAGGTGCTAGTGGGCAGCCTGTGTCACCCCACATTCACTGCTCCCCCCATCTCTCAAGCCAGGAATGGGGTCAAGAAATCCAAGGTCTGGAGCTTGGGATTGGTGGGCACTTTCTCACACGCTGGCCCTTACTTTATGAGTCGCACAAGCCTCCAGGGACACAGACTCTCAGATAGTGCCCTCAAGGGGTCAGTGCATCCATTGTTCAGCCCCAAGCAGCATTCTGTGCAAGAAAAAGGGTGAAAGGTTTTTCTAGTCCTTCAAACCCTGAGAGGTCATTTCATGTTGCGGTCCACTAAGACCTCAGACTTTCCACTGGACGTGTCCTTCCTCCATCACCTTTTCTCCCCGAGAGCTCTCTGAGGGGTAGGAATAGCCAGCAAATAGAGGGGGTGTGGGTCAAACGAGTTTCTATATTCTTTATCCAGCACATTCACCTTTTTTTAAACAAAAACATTTTTTTTTAATTTTTTCTTTGGGTTTGTACAAATTTACAGTGTGAAAAATATACAAGAGAAAATGAGGCCATAAACCTAGGTGAAGGGAGAGGCTGCTTGGTCACAAACACAAATAAACAAGACATTTCTGAGTTCTTCCTTTGGTCTGACTTCAGCCCCCTCACTCCAGGAGGGAGGCTGCAGAGCTCGAACATGGGAACTGAGCCCAGGCCCGGCCCTGTCCCCCAATGTGGGCAGGCACATCCGGAGCAGCTGGTGCCATCTGGCTTTCTCTGGCTTTGGGGTTGGGGGGAATGTGGAGAGGAGGGAGCCCCTTCTTCCCAGCTCCCCTGGCTGGAGTGGGCTGGAAGCGCCTGTGAGCAGGGTTGGCAGTGGCACTGGCAGCAGTAGGGAGTGAAATGGGCAGAATGACAGGAGCCTCTGGGTGACAGTAACATGGGGGACCTTCAAGTGGTCTGATCTTGCTCCTCCAAGTCACAGGGCCACCTTGAGTTCTGGCAGAAGCCCAGAGGCCTGGATCCTAGGAGACAAGTGGCTCTGGGGCTCTTAGCCTTTGGGGTCCTCTGTGGACCCCGGGGCCTGAGTGGACCTGCAGCTGTTGCCCTCTGGCAGAGCTCCCTACAGAGCTGGGTGCCGAGGGCCCTAGATCTCTGTAGCGGTGATCTCCTCCAGGCAGATGCAGGGTGCCTGCTCGGCCAGGCCCAGGTCAGCGAGCTCCCGGGCCTCCAGCTCCAGGCTGAGCTGCTGCAGCTCCTGCTCTAGCTGCCGGTTGCGCCGGTACATCTGGATGTAGTTGTGCTGCAGCTGCTTCTGGTAGCGGATCACCTGCTGCTTCTCCGCCTGCCAGGCCAGGCGCTCCCCCTCAAAGCTGTCCCGCTGCTCCTCACCCCGCCGCCGCTCCCGCTGCAGCTCCACCCGCAACCGCTCCACCTGGGCCCGCAAGCTGCCCCCTACCCCGGCTGCTGCCCGCTGCACCTTGGCCTCATCACTCTCTGCCAGGAGGAAAGGGTCAGCGGTGACAGGTGGCACAGGGGGGCTCCCGGAGTCCGGCCGCCTCAGCATCCAACTGCCCAGCTTTCTCCCGAAGCCGCTCAGCTTCTTGGCGGTGTCGCTGCAGCTCCTGGGAACAGGCTTCCAGCTCCAGCTCCCGAGCTCGGGCTGCCTCCTGTAGGCCCCGAGCACGGCCCTCACTGACCCGCAGCGTAGCCCGGGCCTCCCGCAGCGCCACCCGCAGGGCCACCAGCTCGCTGCCCTTCTGCACCAGCTCTGCCTGAGACTCCTTCAGCTGCTGCTTCAGCAGGGAGATCTCGCCTGATTTCTGGCACACCTGGGGGTGGGAGGCAGTGGGAAAGGATGGTGAGATGGGTTCTCCTGGGGGTGGGGGGACAGGCCCTGTGCATCATGCTGGGCATTCAGGAGAGGAGCTTCCATCTTTATCCCCCATTTTACAGATGGAGACACTAAGGCAAGTCCAAACAGTTAAGATGTAGCTTAAGTGGAAAGCAGACCTAGATCTTTTTGCTTCAAAGCTGGTGTCATCAAAGCATCATGAAACACTATGGAAGCAGCACCGAGCCCTGGGTACTGGGTGCTGGCAGGTACTGCAGGAGTGGGAGCAGCAGAGGGCAGTGTCCACGTGTCTACTCGAAAGGTACTACAGTGTCTTGGTTAAGCTCAGATGTCGGAGCTAGACTGCCTGGGTTCAGATTTTGGGCTTCAGTCTTTCTGGGCCTCAGTTTACTCATCTCTAAAATGGGGAGACTAACAGTAGCCCCCTCAGCGTTGTTAGGAGGATGAAACGATCTGCTCCATGTAACTAACATGCTTAGAATAGGCCCTCCACACCACAAGCACCATGTTCTTACTACTGGCTGGCTGGAAGCGGGGCTACATGCTACCAGACCAGGCCAACAAGGTGACCCCCCTCCCAGAAAGGGGCAGAGGGGGAACCTCATCTCATGGAGGTGAGGAAGGGGAGGCCCTCTGGGGGTGGCAGGCTGAGGGAGGCTGTGGCTGGGCCCCTTTTTCCAGGGTCTCTCCCCAGGTGACCCTGCTCCCTGCCCCTCCTGGTCTGGCCCACCTCCCACTTGGTCTCCTCAAGCCTTGGCCCGAGCTCCCGCTGCTCCCGCTCCAAGGTGGCACAGCGCCGCTCCAGCTGTTCACGCTCCTGCAGCAGCTGTGCGAAGTCGTCCTGCAATTGCCGCTTCTCCTGCTGCAGCTGGAACACCTGCAGCTGCAGCAGCTGTTGGGCCCGCTGTGCCCGCTGTGCCTGGGCGGCACAGTCCTCTCGCAGGGCCTCGCGCTCTCGCTGCCAGTGCCGCTGCCGCTCCTCGTATGCCTGCAGGCGAGAAGACAGACCCGGCTCCTGGCGAGTTCTCCCAACTCCCCCACTCACCGTCTGCTCTGGCGGCCTACTTCCGAGGGCTCAGGAAGGGTGGATTCCATTAAACAACAATAATAATTGCAACAACAATACTAACTGCTTTTATGATGATCACAGAAACAAAAACAAGAGCAGGCAGACCGGGGGCGGTGGCTCATGCCTGTTATCCCAGCACTTTGGGAAGCCGAGGGGGGTGGATCACTTGAGGTCAGGAGTTCAAGACCAGCCTAGGCGACACAGAGAAACCCTGCCTCTACAAAGAACAAAAATTAGCCTGGTATGGTGGCATGTGCCTATAGTCTCAGCTACTTGGGAGGCTGGGTTGGGAGGATTACTTGAGCTCAGGGGGTTGAGGCTACAGGGAGCTGAGATCACGCCACTGCACTCTAGCCTGGGTGACAGAATGAGACCCTGTCTCAAAAAAAAAAAAAAAAAAAAAAAAAAAAAAAAAAAAAGCAGTGGCTCATGCCTGTAATCCCAGCACTTTGGGAGGCCTAGGCAGGTGAATCACTTGAGGCCAGGAGTTCAAGACCAGCTTGGCCAACATGGTGGAAACCTGTCTCTACTAAAAATAAAATTAAATTTAAAAAGAAAAGCAATCACCTATATAGCACTTCCTAGGCACCAGGCATTAGTCTAAGCACTTTATACCTTTTGCCTTATTTAATCCTCATAATAATCCTATGGAGCTAGAAATATCCCTATTATAGATGAAGAAATGGAGGCTGAGTAAAGTTAGGCAACTTGCTTAAGCCCAAAAGACAGTATTTGGCAGTGAAGGTTTGAATCCCTGCACTCTGACTCCTTTCCATCCCACAGGTTTCCGTTTTGTTTTGTTTTGAAATAGAGTCTTGCTCTGTCACCCCGGCTGGAGTGCAATGGCATGATCTCAGCTCACTGTAACCCCCCCTCCTGGGCTCAAGTGATCCATCTCAGCCTCCCAAGTAACTGGGACTACAAGTACCTGCCACCACACCCAGCTAATTTTTGTATTTTTAGTAGAGACGGGGTTTTCCCATGTTGCCCAGGCTGGTCTCAAAACTCCCGAGCTTAAGCAATCCACCCGCCTTGGCCTCCCAAAGTGCTGGGATTACAAACGTGAGCCACCACGCCTCATGGTGGAAGGGGGTGGAGGGGCTACTCCACAAATTAAGCCAAATAACTGGTGGGGAGGGCAGGGGGCTCACAACCACAACTACCCGACCCCCTTCCCTGCCAAAATGGAAATGCCCCTTGCATTCCCAGGGACCTGGGATGTCCTGGCATGCCCCTTCCCCATCATTGCCTCTGACCACACCTGGCACAGGGTCGCCCTCGTTCTCGTCCAGACCGTCCCGCAGCTGCTGAAACTCTGCCTCCCCGGTCTCGGAGTTTTCCTTCCAGGACACAGTGCAGCAGGGCCTCATCCGAAGGGGGTGGAGGGGGAGGTGGTGGTGAGCGCTCCCCCACAGGAGCTGCTGTCAGGGGAGACCCGGGTACCACTGCCCAAAAGCCCCCCAGCCACACGGCCCCCCCAGGGAGCCTGTGCTCTTGCTGGAGGAGGATCGGCCACTGTCTGAGTGGGAGGGCCCAGTAGGGGCCCCCTCGGGCTGGCCCAGGCAGTGCCCCTCGCCCGGAGCCATGGGAAGGCAGGTGCCCGCCTGGGGAGCTGGTGGCTGGCTCGGCACCTCCGGTGCTGTAGGTGGGCAGGCTGGACAGTGAGTTTCGGCCAGAGTCGGACAGTGTCCCTGATGGGCAACCACTGGCCCAGCCACTTAATGCCAGGGGTTTGTCAGCAGCAGAAGAGGAGGAGGAAGAAGAGGAGGAGGAGGCAGGGCCCCCAAACAGCTGCGTCAGGCTGCCCTGGCTCCCAGACAGCCCGGTGGCCCGAGGACCCATGAAGCTAGGCAGGGACGGAGCCCCTCGAGGTTTGGGCAGCACTGGCTTGAAGGCTGTTGGGCGGATCAGGATCTTCTCCATGTTCTGAAATGAGGTGCCATGTGACACTGGGGATAAGCTATCCAATCTTGCAGAGACCTTACGACACTCCCTGCCCTCCCATCTAGGGTCCCTATTGCCATATAGTCATAACAACTGCAGCCACTGGTGGAAAGTGTCAGCTTTGTGTCAAGCAATTTGAAAGGTTCATCCCCATTATCTAAATATTATCACTATCCCCATATCACAGATGAGGAAATGGAGTCTCAGCAAGGTAAAAGGCCTTACCCAAAGTCAAATGCATAGCTGGTGCAGAATAACCAGAATGTAAGCAACTAGCACTTACTGCACACATGCTACCTGCCAGGCACTATGCTATGCGTTAGTTGACCTTCATTTCAGTTATAGAAACCGAGGCTCAGGTTAAGTGACTTCCCTGAGGTCACACAGCCAGAATGAGAGAGAGCTGGGACTAGGACCCAGTCTGGTGAATCTGGATCCCACACTCTTTCCTCTATATAAGCTTCTAAATTCCAGTTTCTCAAGGGGGAGCTCCTGATTCTACCCAGACCCACAAGGAAGAGCCGGTCCTCACCTTCTCCAGCTTTCCAGAGACAGGGATGAGCTTTGGTGGTGGGCCACGGAGGTGGGCATTGCGTGCCCGCTGCTCCCGGGGATCCTCGACATCACTGCTTGGGCTAGGGGGTGACTCTGTCTGGAAGTCCTCGTTGACGTAGGTGAAGCTGGTGACAGGGACAGCCTTCCTGGGGGGGGGCACAGCTGGGCACAGCGGCTCCTGTGCCTCATAGCCACCCCGAAGCAGGCCATCCTGCTGGCGGAAGAAGGTGGGCCCAGGAGGGCCATGGTGGCGCGGAGGAGCTGGTCCCCCCAGGGCAGGGCCGGCCTGAGATTAGGCTGCTCACACTGCCCATGGCTGGCGCTTGTGGGGCGGTGGCAGCTTCAGGAGCAGGCTCCAGTGGCACTGGCAGAGTCTGCACGATGGCCATGGTGGCAGAGGCTCAGGCCTGGCCAGCGGCCTCGCAGCTGACCTGTAAGCAGGGCAGTGGTGTCAGAGTCCCTCTACCTCGAGACCCCTCCTCACCCATTGATCTCGGCCAAATGCCTCCTTGACATCAATAACAAGCCCTAATCCCCAACAAGACTCCCCCTTCAAGCACTGGCATGAACCTCAATTCCCTCTGGGCCCCAGACCACACTGCCCAATGCAGGTCTGAACAGGGCTGAGGATGGAGCCCAATCAGCAGAGATGCTGAGAGGGATGGGAGGCCTGGGTAATGATTGCAGGGCCACTTGGCAGCAAAGACCCAGGCCCAAGCCCAATCCTGCATCCTTCCCAGAGGCCAGGACTCAGGTGAGGGAGGGACCCTCTCTAGCAGCTCGCAGCACAGGTCTCTGGCCCTCTGAGCCAGGTGGCCTCATTACAGGGCAGTCTGGGCAGAGGCACCTCAAGGTTGCAATCAGCACCTGAGATGGTAATTAGGGAACAAAGAGCCAAGGCCAGGCAGTGCCCTCCCTCCCCCTGCTGGCCCTCAGTTTCTCCCAGAGAGGCGGCTAAACTGCCCTCTCTGTGGATCTGGCTAAATAAGAAACCCACGGCTCTTAGGGAGTCCACAGGTGTCCTTCAGGGTCTCCTGCCTCCCAGAGGTGGATGCAGGCTCATACCAGTTTCCCTGACAACTCCTAGCCTCTGCACATCCAATCGGTCAGGCCTAAAGGAGCCTCCACAGGCTCTGCCCCACTGCCAACCTCTATGAAACCCTACAGCTTTAGAAGGTCCCCAGAGAAACCCTGAGGGGAGGAAGGTAGATGCCCCAACTTCACCTTTGGCAGCTGCTCCAAAGCCTCACTTCCAGGGAGCCCAGGCAAGAGGGCTCCACCTCCCCAGGCCCTGCTCCTTCCAGGAAGCAGATGTGAGCCTCCGCCCGGAACTCCCTCCCCTACTCCCAGTCCCGAGGCCACTGATGACCAGGACTTAGGCATCTGCTGAAGTCATCATGCAGAGTGGGGCCAAGAAGTGGACAGAGAATTGCGTTGGGAGTAGGAGTATGTGCATTTAGTTATTTGTTGTGTGACTACATGCACAGAAGCATGGAAATGAACACCATGTGTGTATATGAAAATGTGTGTGAAAACAGGAATGTGAGTCTCCGCATGTTTGATGTTATCAGTACATTCACATACATGAGTTTCTGTGTGAATTCACATGTGTATATCTTACAAAAGTACATGGGTAAGGGGTCATTATTAGAAAGCCTGCGAAACTTATAAATGTGGATCTAACAAGTGAATTTGTGGTGTGTGGATGAGACGGTGCCTGGACAGATTCGTCAGTATATGAGTTTATGTGTGAGCTCCTAAGTGTTTGAGTGTGTGACTAGAAAGGTGAGTGCACCAGGGTGTGCAGGCGAGCCTGTAAATGTGGGCAGGCAGGTACCAGACTGGTGGGAGCCTGGGTGGCTTGAGGACCCGTTGGTGGGGGGGGAGCCTCTTCCTTCCCTCTCTGGCGTGTGGGGAGAGGTGGGATATTATCTAAGTCCTTTGCCTGATCTGTTCCCCTTCTTTCTCTCATGCGCTCCATCAAATCCACCGCCCTCCTCTCCCACCCAAGTCAAAAGACACTGCGAACCAGGAAGAGATGTTCAGGCTGGGGCAGGAGCAGTGGGGAGCTGGGGGAGGGGTGAGCCAGGCACAGGGAGCAATCACAGGCCCCTACGCAGGGCTGCAGCTCAGACCACCCCACCCGTCCCAGCCCCGAGCACAGCAGATACAGAACTTCTTACCCTCCCCCTCCCGTCTCTGGGTCCACTCCAGGGTATGGCGAGAACAGTGGGGAAGGGACTTAGGGGGCCCAGGGGGCTGGCACCTCTGCTGTATTTCCCCCACTTCAGCGAGCAGGGAGAAAGTGAAAACTGAAGGAAGGAGACAGACTCAGAGAAAGACAGGGACCCAAAACAGACAAAGACTCGGAGAGGCCCGAGGGTCAGGCCGACAAGGAGAAAGCCAGGCAGACCCAGTGAGCCAGGGTCCCCCAACCCCATGGAGCCGAGGGCCCCTAAGTCCAAAGTGCCACAGAGCTGGGCCCTGAGAGCCACACACCCAGGGAGCCAGAGCCAGGAGTCTGGAAAGCCAGGCCCAGCCGGCCCACCTCCCGCTCTTGGAGCCCGAGGGAGAAGGAGGGGCAAGCGGAGGCTCCATTTTGAGAAATGCGTTTGTGGCTGTGGGAGATGGGAACCCCTTATTCTCTCCAGCACTCCCTAAGCAATCACTCTGGCCCAGGAGCATCCCCCTTTTAGCGGGCTGTGGGGAGCGGAGGGCTGGAGCTCGTCCAGGGCCGGCGAGGGATCTGAAGAGTTGGGGAAAGCTCCCTCCCCACCCAAACTGCAAGGACCAGTCAAGCGGGGTCAAGTCTGCGATCACGAGTTACCGCTCCGCGGCGGGAAGCCGGGAGCCCCCGACCCATTCTCCAGAGGCCAGCCCCGCTTCCAGAAAGTGGGGGCGGCTGGGCAACGCCGTCTCCCCGCTGGACTCCACCGCGCAGAAGTTGGGGGCGCCCCAGGCCGCCTCCCAGCCCCGGCTCCCCCTCACCTCCGCCGCGCTGCTCCATGCTCAGCCCCGGGCCGCCCCCAGCGCTCCACAGGCGCGCCGCCCGGCTCCGGCCCCAGCCCCGGCCCGCCACTGTGAGCCGCCCGGCCCGGCCCGGCCCCGCCTCCGCCTCCGCGGCGCCCCCCGGCCCAGGCCAGCCCCGCCCGGTGCGAGTGGGCGGCGCTGCGCGGGGGAGGGTCCGAGGGGTGTCCCCGCCCCGGGCCGCGGACACGCTCCGGCACCCGCGTCACGCGAGTCCGCCGGGGCGCAAGTAGGGGCTGCTAGGCGGCAGTCGGGAGCCCTCCTTCCGACGCCCTGTGACTGCGTGTCCGGGGGCTTGGCTCGGCTGGGCGGCGGCGGTCACCCTCCGCCCCAGCCCGGGCCCCGGGGCCGGCGGCAGCTGGTCATTGTTCCAGCACAAAGAGCCCTGGCGAGGCGGCGGCGACCGCTCCTCCCCCTCCGCTTCTCCAGGCGAAAATTCCCTGACACGCTCTCAGCCTCAGAGTCCCAAGCAGGAGGCCAAGGGCGGGGGTCTCCGCTCTCCGGTCCTGTGGTCCCGCGCCCTAGCGCGAGACGGTGGCTAAAGCTCGGTCCGCGCCTGCCCCACCCGCGGCGGGTTGCAGGCGGCAACCTGGGCTTCGCGGAGGCGGCGCCACCTGGCGGCCGACTCGGAGAACACACCCAGCCACCCCCCACCACGCGGGCCCTTCTCCCACTCCCCCGGCACGGTGCCTTTTTCGCCCCGCGAACCCAGGCCGGCCTCCCCTTGGGATCACTTGTTTAAAAAGAGGTCATTTCTCAGAGAAGAGCGGCCCTGGCTCCCCAACAATCACTGGGGCGAGCCGGTCCCAGCCTACAGCCCAAACCTACACCAGCCTCACGGCAAACATTCCACTTTCTCAGAGTCGCAGATATTCTCACCTCGCGCACAACACAGTCTCCCTAACACCCACACGACCTTTCCCATAGGCAGCCTCACCACGCAGCCACAAGCAGTCTCAGCCGTCACGTGGGACTGCGTTCCTTCTTTCCATAATCTTCCAGTCCAACTCACACACAGACACGGTGTGACAGGCCTGTTTTTTGTGGACAGGCTTCCACAATTCGCAGTCCTTCGCAGCCAGTCACAGTCTCAAATGCACTTAGTCTCCTGGCCATCTTTCACACATTGACAGCCTCTATTCACATTCACTCACACAGACAACTTCTTACACACACGCCGTGCTTCACAAATATCCTATAGCACAGCCTTTCCCCTAGGGGTCTCGGTGACCCGGTCAGGTCAGCTGATGCCTGCATCCCTGGGGAAAGACAGCCTTTCTCCCCTAACGACTCGCTCCCCCCTAGGGCCAAGGCCTGCCAGAGCTCATCCGGGCCCCAGGAAGGAGCATCCCCCCCTTCCAGGCCACAGCCCTGGCCGGCTCTCAGCTCTATTTTTAGCTCTATGGACAGGGTTGTTTTTCTTTCTTTTTCCCTGGAAAGGGAAACACAGCCCAGCCACCCTCAGACTCACCCCAGACCCTCAGCCTCACAAGAACAGATTGAACCCCTCTCCCCCAGCAAAGCCCCCTCCTCTGGCCTTGCCCTGATCCCCTGCCTCCTGGGGCACCGAGAGCCTCCTCCTCTTTCTGGCAGCCTGCCCAGCTCAGGCGGCAGCTGGGCTCAGCGTGTGTGTAGGGGTGGGGGGGTGGGGGCAGGGAAAAGGCATCGGGCTACTGCCCACTCCCTCATTCCCTGGGGGGGAGGAGCTCGCCTTCTTTTTTGCTAGGGGGGGTAGGCCCACTCCGGTATTGAGGGGGCGTTTACACTCATGAATCTTCTCCAGGGAGGAGACTCGGAATCCCACAAGGAGTGGAGGTGACGGTAGGAAGGGGATCCGCAGGCGCTCAGGCAGCTGCTCTCTAGGCTGGGGGTAATAGGCGGGGGCAGCTGTCCACTGCCATCAAGGGCCTGTCTCCCAAACTTTCAGGGATGTAGACACCAAGAATGTGCTGGGAAGAAGGACGTCCAGGAGCCCGAGTAGCCCCAGCCCTGCCCAGCAGCCTGGCCCTCCTGCTCCGCCCCGGCTCCAGGGGGCGCTGTGCTCCGGTGCCTGGGAGAGGGTTTATCCCGGCTCCAGGCGGAGAGTGGAACGCCGTCTGGCCTGGGACCAAGCAAACGCGCCCCGTACTGGGGTTGGGTCCCAGCCCCGTGGTGGGGGATAGGGGCACCGGCCACTGATCTGCGGAGCGATCACGTGCCCCGCGCCTGTTTACGTCTTGGTCTTCACCTGCGGGCGGCCAGGAAGCAGGAACCTCTGGGTGCGTCCCACCCGGCCCGCCCCCGTCAGCGGTCACGGGGCTGCCCCTTCCCCCACCCAATATGCGACCGCAGACTGCCCTGCCCGCTGGGGGTCCGCGCGCGCCGGCTGGCGCTGTCCCTGGGAGTGCAAGGGTAGCCAACTGGGTGCGTCCTTTCCGAGTGCATGTGTGTTCGCGTGTCCCAAGTGCGGGCGTGGGTTCTGTGCACGCGTGTGTGGGGACCCGCTGGCATGCGTTTCCGTGTCGCTTCCCTGTTCGGACTCTTCGCCTGCGCCCGACCCCCCCTCCTCATCCCCCACCCCCCAGCTTCTCCAGAAGTGGAAAGTTCGCTCTGGAGCGGGCATGTGCGGGAGGCGGGGAGTTCCTGCACCTCCGCCGCCCACCACTCACCCAGCGCCACCTGCGCCTCGGCTACAGCTCCGGTGCCGCTCCTGCTCCAACGCGCCCGCCTCCTCGCCGCGACAACGCCGGCTCCCTAGCCCGCTCCGAACTCTGGGCTCCGGGCTCCGGGCTCCGGTCTCCCGGCTCCCGGCTCCCGGCTCCCGGCTCCGGGCGCCCGCCTGGCCGGACCTGGTGGAGCAGAGCGGGGCGGGGCGGGGCGGCTCAGGCCGCGCCCCCCCACCGGGGAGGGGAGTGGTCTGCCCCGCACCCCACCAGCAGCCGACCCAGTGCCCAGCCCAACAGTGGCTAGACGGTGGCCGAGGATGCCTCTCTGGCTTCTGACTTCACAGCTTACCGGACTTGGTTTTCCACCTGGGGAAAGGGGCGAGCATCACGTGACCCGAGAATTCTGCTACCTGGCTGCCTTAACTAAGCTGCCTATAGAGCTTGACTCCGCCACTCTCCCTGCTCGGTTGGGAGCCCAACCGGTCCACTCTGGGCCCAATCCCCCAAGTACAGGGAAAACCCCTGGGAAGCATACAAAGAAGGCTTGAGTTTCACGAGAGCAGCTCCCACCTACCCCCCACCACGCACACACCTCACATGGGGCCGCCCAAGCAGAACCAGCACAGCCCCCTCCCTGGAGTAGGTGTCTGCCCAGGTGAGCAGGCCTGCCGGTTTTGACCTCCCAGGGGGCATGGCTGGGCTTCTCTTAGACTCATAAAGTCCCACCCACAGGCACAAACAGGAAGTTGGCCTCTATTGCAGGGAGGCCCCAAGGGCTCCCTCCTGCCATGGCACTCAAGGCAGCATGTGGGTAGGTCTACAGGTATCTGGGCCATATGGGCTGCAGGAGACCTCCGTGAGTTGTGGCTTCTCAAACCCATACACAGCAGAGAGGAAGCTGCTGGAGGACCAAAGCTGACCCCTCACAGCCAAGTGTGACACACATGGTCCATCAGAGGACAGGGCTGCAGATGCAACTGGACCCGACTCAGCCAGGCCTTTCCTGAATTCTCAGGAAGATTTTTTTGAAATGTTTTTTTTTTCCCAATCCACCGAACCTGTGAGTCAGGTAGATTCTTACCATCCAGTTGGCTGTAGGCAGACCAGTCCTGTCCCAGAAAATCTGCATAGGCCCTAGGGACCCCCCACTGCTTTCTAGAATCCAGGGATCCCAACAGACGGCCCTATCATGACATGGGGTGTTTAAGGCAGGTATGGAGTAGAATGTGTTTGTGCAGGGAGTGGGGCTGGGGGCTTATTGGCTTCCCCTACCCATCATTCTGGTTTGTGCTGTGTGAGGGTGTCTGCTAGAAGGGTGGGGCAAACAAACAGGCAAGTCTGTATCTATCCCTCTATTCCCAGTTCACAGAGACCTAACAAAGGTTCCCTACTGGAAACTTCTAAAGGATCTCCTGAGAACCCACCAGGCATTCTAGGGAGACAGGAATGTGGAACCCACATCCTTCCAGGTAGGACTCATCTGGTACTGTGCCTCTGGAAGGCACGGCTGCCGTTCAATGTTACAGGCTCTGGATGAGGCCTCGACCAGCCAACGGCTGGGAATGATTACTGTGGGATTAGGGAGGCCTGGCTCCAGCCAGTCTGGGAGAGACCCCCAAGAAGGGAGGCCCTAGAGGAGCTCTCCCCCACCCCCAGGTTCTTCCTCATAGAGAGCAGCTTTCCAGCAGCCTTGCTCCGCATGTTTCAGGAGACATTTGTGGCCACAGTTCTCACACTCCAGAGACCACAGACCCCTCCACCAGTCCCAGAAGCCTCTTCTTAGGTTGAAAGGAAGACCTTGACAAGGCAGCCCTGCTTCCAAAGGGAGCAAGAAACCTTCCCCAGCCCTTACAATAGGGTTCTCCCCCAGCCCTCTCAGAACATCTTGCATTCTCACGACTCTTTCAGGCAAATCCAAAGGGAAACTGGGACTTTTGGATATCGGAGGACGAGAGATGAGAAGGTGTCATCATTTAGGTATATTTCTGACAGTGCCTGTGGATCACCTACTTTACAGTCTCCTCCAGGGCTTGCTAAAAATGAGGATTACTGTACCCCTCCTCAAATTTCCAGAATGAGAAATGTATGTGGTGGAGGATGGGGGGAGAATGGGGTCCAGGTTCTCCATTTTTCACAAATCTCCACGAGTTCTGGCACACATAAGAGAATCACGGAGACGGTACAGGAGATGGAGGGGGGGTAGAGAGAATATGTTGAGTCTAAGTCCACTTGGGAGGTGAGTGGCTCATAATCACAGAGGAATGGCCAGTCAGGGAGGGCCCGGGCATGTGGCCCAGGAATGAGCACCTGTGCCAGGAATCACTCAAGATCCTCAGGGAAGTTAGGTATGAGGACAGACCATCTTGTTTTCCTTAGGCCAAGAAGAGATGCAAAGGAGAGGTGGAGTGTGAAGGCCCTTTAATGTCCCTGCTTCCTTGGAAGCCCACCGCTCAAAGGCTGCAAGCAGTGGGGAGGGGAACCCATCCATTCCCAATCCTGAGAGGGAAATTCAGCTACGGACTGGGGAGACACCTGGTGGATGAATAAGAAAAAGCACAGAAACAGAGGCAATGGAAAAATACTTTAGTAAAACTGGAAAAGGCTCTACAAAACATCCTAACTCCAGGTGTCTGAGGCAGCACACAATGGCATCAGTATCTAGGTGGCAGGCACTCTGGGCTGACAGCTTCCTTCTATGGCTCTATGGCCCAGCAACCCAGCAGGAGGCAGCTCCCACCTGTGAAGCCCTGATATTGCAGGGCTAAGCACCTAGAATCCAATTCTAGTCATTGCTACCTCATGCCAGGCTCTACAAAGCGGAGAGCAGACGGGCTTGGGACCCACCATATTACCCTTAGAGTCTGAAAGCCTAGGCTGGAGTTTTGCATGAAGTCGCCGATGCCTCCCAGGTTCAGGGGGCCTGAACTCACTGCCTGGGATCTGACCTGCTCATTCCTACCTCAGGGCTTGGTATTTCCTTTTCCCTCTCCTGGATCCCCTTCTCTGGATGTTCATGTGGCTCTCTTCTAGTTGTTTAGGCTCCAGCTCACATGCCCTCAGCTCAGAGACACCTTTTCAGACCACTTACCCACAATACCCTGCCAGCACCCTATCAAATTTCTATTTTCTTTTCCTTTTTTTTTTTTCTGGAGACAGAGTCTTGCTCTGTTGCCCAGGCTGGAGTGCAGTGGCGTGATCTCAGCTCACCACAACCTCCGCCTCCTGGGCTCAAGTGATTCTCCTGCCTCAGCCTCCTGAGTAGCTCGGACTACAGGCACGTGACACCATATCCAGCTAATTTTTGTATTTTTAGTAGAGATGGGGTTTCACCATGTTCGTCAGGCTGGTCTCGAACTATTGAACTCGTGATCTGCCTGCCCAAAGTGCTGGGATTACAGGTGTGAGCCACTGCACCCAGCCCACATTTCTATTTTCATATATTTTTCATGAACTAAAACTAGGTTTTCTGCTTATTTGCTCGTTGCTTGCTTGTCTCTTTCACTAGAAGGCATGGGAGCAGAGACCTCATCTCTCTTTTCAGTGCTGTATATTCAGGACCTCAGACAAAGCCCGGCACACAGTGGTTTCTCAGTAGTCTGCTACATTGAATTTTCTCACTTTGGAAGCCTGCCCTAGGTTAGGCCCCTCAGACACACAGCTCATGACCACAGGATACAGAAGCCCTCCCAGAGTTTTATGCCCCAGCCTGCCTGTCCTATCAGGCTCATTTCAGTGACCAGCTCTGCACGGCCTTCACTTTGAAGGCTTGGAGGTATCTGGCTGGTCGAGAATGGGGACCTTGCCTGAGCAAATCTCAGAGTTCTGTGGTGTAGCCCCCTTTTTGCCAGAAGAGGGCTTTTTGGCCACTGGTCCAGCTTCATCCTTGATCTTCTTGAGCCGAGTCTTGTTCTTTGCTGGAGTGGAGAAGGTGAGGGAGCTCTTGTTGAACTCAAGTGGGAAGACACCTACATCTCCATCAAAGCGGTTTTTGGACACCTGCAGATACCGTTTCCCCTGGCCCCGTGACCAGCTTCCTGTCCTGCAGGATCAGAACGTTGTCTGCTTCCTGGCTTGCCTGGGGAACGGGGCAGAAAGAGGAAAGCGGGAGTAAGAAGACATAAGCAAAGCAGAAAGGAAGGCTGACAGGGGAAGGGAGGAGTGATAGGAATGGAAGAGGGAAAAGTACTTCCCCTCATCACAAAGCTCTTTGAGCTACTGACCACAATACTGGGGCCACTCAAATCTTTCAGTTCCCTGACAAGCTTGCTGCTCACATGCTGCCCATGCTGTTCCCTATCCTTCTCCACAGTGGGCCACCCCATTCAACCTCAGCTTCTTCTCATTTAGGTCTCAGTCTAAATGTCACATCTCAGGAAGGAGACCATTCTTCTTCTTCTTTTTTTTTTTTTTTTAAAGACAGAGTTTCCTCTGCTGCCCAGGCTGGAATGGAGTGCAGTGGCGTGAGCACAGCTCACTGTAGCCTCAACCTCCCAGGCTCCAGCAGTCCTCCCACCTCAGCCTCCTGAGTAGCTGGGACTATAGGTGCATGCTACCATGCCCAGCTAATTTTCAAAAGCTTTTGTAGAGACGAGGTCTCACTACATTGCCCCGGTTGGTCTCAAACTCCTGGGCCCCAGAGATCCTCCTGCTTCGGCCTCCCAAACTGTTGGGATTACAGGCGTGAGCCACAGTACCCTGCCATTTTCCCTCTTCTGCATTACTCTTTTCCCAGCTCCATGTTTGCTGCGTCATGGCACATGATTTGCGCTCCTTGCCCTGAATTCTGTGTCCGGCCCAGGCCTGGTATGTAATAAGCATTCAGTGTATCACTAGAAGCTCCAGGATTGGGCTGGGCCTCATGCCCAGAAGGCCCTCCCATTTACCTGATTGTCTAATACCCATTGTCTACCAAACCTCAACCCAACCTTTGTTGTCACCTCCTCTGGGAAGTCTCCCCAGATGTTCCAGGCTGACTCAGACATCTTTTCTCTTTGCTCTCCAAATACTTGTGCTGCCCTGTCACAGCTCTTATCACACTGAGTTGCAATCTCTGTCTTACTGTTTCCCACATGAGAGGATGTGAGCTTTTGGAGGGCAAGGAGAGCAAAGAACCAACTACTATCAGCCTTTGTATTCCCAGCACACACATTCCTCATGTCATGGCCCCAGAGGCATTGCCTCCTGCCTGCTCCAGATGGACAGTCAGGATGATGAAGGCTGAATGAGGGCTGTCCCTGGTCACACCTGCCCACTCTACTTTCCGAAGCTTGAGCTCCTCTAAAGGCCACTCACTTTGGCTGAGCCAAAAATGGATGCTGTCTGCAGTTCCTTGTCATCATCCTCTTCCGGGGGTGAATGACCAGCGTCACATGGCAGTTATTGTCTGTCGCAAACTTCCGAAAGGCCCCAACAATGTAGTCTTGAGCTGCAATCCTGCCCCCATCCCAGCAACACAAAGAGCTTATTAGACAGAGAAGGGCAAGAACGTACCCAGACTCTCGATTCATTCACATCTCCCCACAAACTACCACAACCCACTCTACCTCCCCTCTACCCAAGGACTCACTCAGATCCCTGTCCACACATCCTGCTGCCACACCCCACACCTCCATATGATGCACATGGGGGTGGTATGTGCCTACATACGTTTCAGAAAATAAGAGAGCACACCGTGTGTGCCTAGAGGCCAGCTGCCTGAGAAGGGTGTGTTGTATGTCCAAGCGGGCTCAAGTTAGACAAGAGAGGATGTCACCTGTCTGTGGACAGCTGCTCGTGACCCATCATGAACTGCAGGTTGTCGATGACGACGTGACAAATGTCGTAGACGTAGACTGCATGTTGCATCGTATCTATTACAGTCCTGAGAAGAGGAGAGGCAAGACGTTTGACAAGTTGTCTCTAGACCACCCCAAGCAGAAGAATGGGCACCCTGAAAACTCTGCTGGCTGCCTCTTCTGCCCTTCTATTATGATGATTTGAGATAGGGTCTTGCTCTGTAGCCCAGGCTGGAGTGCAGTGATGTAGTCACGGCTCATTGCAGCCCCAACCTTCTGGGCTCAAGCAGTCCTCCTACTTCAGCCTCCTGAGTAGCTGTGACCACAGGTGTGTGCCACCACCATGCCCAGCCTAATTTTAAAAAAAATTTTTATCGGGGGGGTGGGTCTCCCTATATTGCCCAGGTTGGTCTCAAATTCCTGGGCTCAAGTGATCCTCCCACCTCAGCCTCCCAAAGTGCTGGGATTACAGGCATGAGCCACTGTGCCCAACCCTGCCCTATCATTCTTTGAAAAACTCCAAACCTAAGGAGCTGAAGGAATTCCTGCTGGAGCTGGAAAAGAAACCAAAGATTCCTGAGTGCTGGAATCTGTCTGGGAAAGCGAGGTGCCTGAAACCTGGGAGCCTCACCTGATGCCCCTGCTGCCCGTGGAAAGTCATGAAATAGAGGGGCAGGTCCTCAAAGCGGTCAGCCCAGTGATCATATTTGTCCAGTTGATCTTCCAGCCGCCTCTCTGCAAACTGTGTCAGCATGACCCGGGCTAGTCTCACATTGCTGATCTCGAAGCTACCCCACAGTGTGTTCACCCCCTGGGAACACAAATCCAGGGCATACTCACTGATGAATGTTGTCTTTCCACTGCCTGTTGGCCCTGCAGCGGGGTGGAACAGACCTGGGTGAGGAGGAAGTCCTACCCTTGAAACCAAGATATAGGTCAGGGCTTTAACACTGGTGGGAAGCGGCAAACTTCCTGTTCAACATTGTCAGTGGCCCAAACCCACATGCTTTTGTCTCCTGATCCTCTGCCCCTTTACCCTAAGTGGTGATTTCTCAAAGGGTTACCTGTGAAGACCGTCAGCTCGCCCTTTCGATGTCCCTTCAAGATACGATTGAGGTCTGGGAAGCGGCTCCAACGGACGCCAGCTGCTTGCTCCACATTTGACAGTTCTCCTAGCACCTCCTCCCGAAGCTGCCGGAAAGACACAACAGACTTGTGCCAGGCAGGCAGGGCAGTGCGAAGAATACGAGAAAGATTTAAGCCTCTGTTCAGGGCCTCCAGGGGACGAGGCTGCTGATCTCCTGGCCGCACCAAGGAGCATCGTTTGGGGTTCAGTTTTCGTGCAAACAACTTGGCCGCTTCCCAGGACCGAAGGTCATCCCCTAACCAGAATACAATCCGCCGGAACTGTTCCAGGTAAGGGAGTAAGGCGGGGGGTAAGCAGCTTGTTCCTTGGGGTAGAGTAAGGGTAGGCAGCCCCGTGGACTGGTTCAAGGCCAGGCTGTCAAGCTCACGACTCGTCAGAACCACCTGAGCATCTCGACGACTGATGAGTGGTAATCCAAACAGATTGTGGTAGGCACTAGGTTGGGGGAATGGTGGTTTCCTCGTAGCTCACTCCATCCCCCTGGCATTTAGGCTCTAGTAGCTTCAGGCCTCGTAATCCTGAGCCCCCAGGGGAGAACCAAGGGAAGACAAGACTGCGAGCAGGTCGCAGATATCGCACACTGAAACGCTTGAGTGTGTCATCCGTAATCTTGGTAAGGCCAAACATTGTATTAGCCAGCTCAACCTCCTCCGGATCAGGCAGCTCCCAGAGAGGTACTGCTCGGTTCCAGATCCTCCAGACCTCCTCACTGTCCTCAATTTCTGGAGCCTTACTGAGCAGAAGCCCCTTACTGGCTCCATCCCCCTCCCCACCTCCACGCTAGCCTGGAAGTCTTCCCCAGCTCCCCTCTGCTAGGCTGGTCATGCAGAGAAAGCGGCCTGTGGTCTTGTCAATGTAGAGGCTGAAAGAAGTGCTAACAGCAGTCTGGTCTTTGAGCTGCGAAGACTCTACAAAGGGGCTCGGTGTCCGCAGGCAACTGTGGCCATCCTGGAAGGGGATCCCATGCCCCCGCAAATACTGGCGGATTTCGGTTGCAGTTACAGGCAACACTGGTATCTCCAAGGCTGGGAGAGCCTCCTTCCTGTACCGTCTGCGAGGAGGCCCTGGGGCCAAGCCTCGGGGCAGGCCCCCTCCGACCCATCCACTCCCCACGCTGGGGTAGCAAGATACGGAGGGGGTTCCCACCTCGGAGGAGGACCCACATTCCTAGCCAAATGTGGGAATTCACTACTTGAAATGCCTCTGCTGCCTGGTTAGCGTGCCTTCAATAGACCAGACTCTAGGTATACCCCACGCAGCACTCTGCGGAGCTCACTCTAGGTGCTTTCTCTCTCCATTAATTTCTCCGCTTCAGACCCTCTACGTTGCTACTTCACACTTATGCCCAGCTACATGACCCTTTCACGCCCATGTCCTTCTACAATGGCTCCCTCACCTCTATGGTCCGTTACAGTTTCTCTCCACCCCCTCAGCTCTCAGACCCTCTATACAGTTCCTCACTGATATGCTTTCTCTGCATCATCTCCTCACCTCTACTGCCCCTCCACAGCATCTCCTCGTCGTCCTCATCTCTATAGCCATCGGCATCCTTTTTGTAGTCCCTTTACCCTAGGCCCGGACTACAGACCCTCTTCCGCTGCTCTTTCCCCCTCACTGGGACCTCAACGCGGCGAGAGCGCCCTACACGACACCTGCCAATTCCCGAGCCCAAAGGAATACCCGTCTCTATCGTTCCCCGTGTCTTCACTGTGCCCTAATACTCTGAGGTCCGCCGCGCCGGTCCCCGGCCCCGGGTGCCCACTCTCGTCTCTTCCACTTCGCCCGCAACGTGAGTCTCCAGCAGACGCTACTCGCCTTGACCTCGGAAGCAAAACTCCGTGAGCTGGCGTCCCGGAACCGGAAGTCTGGAGGTTTAGTGCCGCCCTTTCTCCTTGCCGCTTGGGCTCCGCTGCTTTTTAGCAGCAGGTATGACTGCGCGCGGGACTCCGAGCCGCTTCTTGGCCAGTGTTCTCCACAACGGACTGGGTCGCTACGTGCAGCAGCTGCAGCGTCTGAGCTTCAGCGTCAGCCGCGACGGCCCCTCGTCTCGCGGCGCCAGGTGAGCCAAGGGAAGTACCCGGGCGCGGGCGGCGGTGGGAATGGGGGCGACGACGACTCCCGGGTAGGTCGACCCGGGTTAGGACTCTTACTGCTCACTCTCCCGGGTCCCTTAGGGAGTTCGTGGAACGGGAGGTGATCGACTTTGCCCGACGGAACCCAGGGGTCGTAATATATGTGAACTCGCGTCCGTGCTGCGTGCCCAGAGTAGTGGCCGAATACCGTGAGTGGGGCCGGGCTCAAGCTGGAGGGCGGGATCGGGGACTCGGCCCGCTAGCTTCCCTCTCGCCTGGCCACACCGGCCAGCTTCCGCTCACTCACCCACTTTCACCTCTCTTCTGACAGTTAACGGGGCTGTGCGTGAGGAGAGCATCCACTGCAAGTCGGTCGAGGAGATCTCGACGCTGGTGCAGAAGCTGGCCAACCAGTCGGGTTTGGATGTGATCCGCATCCGAAAGCCCTTCCACACCGACAACCCTAGCATCCAGGGCCAGTGGCACCCCTTCACCAACAAATCCACCACGTTCCACGGGCTATGCCCCCGAGAGGTCCAGGATCCTGCCTCAGCCCAGCTGCAAGCACAGTGAAGAGTTGCCCCACCAACTCCAACCCCAGGCTTTGGACTGGTTCTCCAGTAGAGGTGGTTCTTCCTCTTTGGGAGTCCAAGCCCAGGTAGACAAATGGAACCGCTCAGTGCGGAAGCTGACACAGGTTCTGCTTGGGATAAGGAAGAGCTGCCTATCTATTTCCAGTGCCTGCTTCTGGGGCCAGTGACCTTTGTGAACCCTTAATTTTATCCAAGTGGCATCCCTAAAACCTGAGATGAGGAAGACTGCAAGGGTTCTACAGGGCCCTTATGTTTGAAGTCCAAATTGGTAATGATCTCAAAACACAATGAGAGGTGTCAAGGCTGGCTTCTGAAGAATCCCTGATACCTTATTGGTACAACAACTGAGCTATAGAGAGCTCTTCTCTGCTGTGATGGGGTAGGCACTTTATATCTGTGTGAATGTTTGTTTAAGGATTTATAAAACCGAGGTTAGTAAACTTACCCAAGGTCATTTCAGGTCTTACTTCAAAATGTGTGCATATGTTAAGCCCAGGCCCCAAATTTCATTGTTTAAAAATAGATGCAGAACATATAACAACCCTCAGGGTGGTTAGTATCAAAGGCCATGTGGTTAATATAGGCCTGACCCCTGAATGGGAGAAGGGAGTGATTCTCAGCCCAAGCCCTGGGTAACAAGCTTTCTCTGGTCTTAGCTATACACCTCCTTCCCCCAGGGCCCCTCTTTGTGCAGAAATAAAATCTATGTCCCTTGAGCCAGCTGGTGGGGGGTGCTGAGAACCATGGGGAAGGGCAGGAAGGCTGACTAATGAGTATTTTCTATGCGTAGTTTTTTTGTTTTTAAAGAGGGGGATGGTGGGGAAATGAGAGGAAATAAAAATCTAGAAACCCTTGTAAGAATTCTTGAACTGTTTTTTTTGCCATGCTGTAACACCATGATTAATGAATAGTGTGAACCTTAATAAAAGGGCCTGTGTGCTTGCCAAGGAGTCAAGATGGAAGCTGAATATCCCAGTTTCCTCTGCAAATAGTTATACTGGGGGAGCAGGGCCAACCCTGGAGGCAGACATCACTGCAGCACCTTCTGTCTAGGCTCGAGCCTGTCCCCTGGTGATCAGGGGTGGGCCCATCTAGATGAAGCAGACTACTCATAGCTGTGGGGAAAGAGGGTGTTTATTAACCAACAGCAGGGGGAGGAGCTGAGCCCAGGCTCCCCACTCTGTCACATGCCTGTTCCACCCACCTGGTGGTAAGTGGGGGCATTCCTAAAGAAGTGTAGCCATTCTCACAATAAATACATTCATTGTGGGGTGGAGGTGGGAGAGGCTGGGTGAAGGGCAGTAAAAACCCGTGGGATTCCACGTTCTCAGCTACAAAAATAACAGTCATCCTCACCCGAGGGGATGGGGTAGCTCAGTCAGGATTGATTGTCCCCTGTGGGCCTAGAGACTTCAGAGGCCTTGGACCCTGAAAGTGCCCCGGTGAGGTAGGACAGGGGTAGGAGCTAAGCATCCAAACTCCCAGCCTCTGCCCTTTGCATAGTTCCAAGAACGGGCTTCATGCGCCAGTTGAGACATCAGATTTCTCCTCCCTTTCCCTGCTGTAGTCTAGGGGAAGCAAAGCTTGATTCCCCCAAAAGAGAGGCTGGCTCATTGAGTGCAGTGTTGGTCATCCATCCTAGGGAAGGGCCTGTGAGGACAGCTAAACGGGAGAGGGATCTCCCTGTGAAATGTCCATGGGCCAAATCCAACAGACACAGGTCTGAGGCAGCAAGGGGAGGCTCAGAAGGTATGTGTGAGTGGAAATGTAAGCACACGTGTGATACAGGTGTGTGTTACCACATGTGCACGGGGATGGGACATGCCTGGGGCTCTGTCTCTTAACGCTCTTGAGAATGACCAAGGAGAGAGGGGAGGCTGATTCACAAGGGCTGCACAGGAAGGGAGGAGGGGAGTGATGCAGTCTTACCTCCCCTAGGCTGGCCCGTTCCCAAGCTCTTGCCAAAGAGGTCACCACATGGAGCTGGGGCTGGGGAAGAGGACCAGATAGGATGTGGCGGTTGGGAGGGTACCCCAAGTCCAGAAGCAGGGATGAAACAAGAATGCACCAGGAGAAGGTGAGGGTGGGGGCACCGCAGCCCAGCCGATAAACATTCTTCCACGTGTGCCTGTGAATGTACGCAGGGCTTAGGTGGCTGGCAGAGGTCTTGTCTGGTTTCAGGACCATCCAGCACACAGGGCCATGCAGAGGGTGGTGACATTGAGGCCATATGGACCTGCAGAGCCCTGCCTGGGAGAAAGAGAAAGGGTTTGGGCAGATGAATGGAATAGGAGGATGGAGTCCTCTCCTCTTAAGTGTTTAGGTTAAGGGGCTGGGAACTGGCTCTGGGTCTGCAGGGCACCTGGTCCTGAGGGAGCACCTACCTCTGAGGAGCACCGATGGGCCTGGGTTGCTCACATGTGGGTCTGTGGAAACTGAGGAGGGGGCTTTGGCTGGGCCTGACTGGCCAGCCCTACAGGGACATCAAAAAGTTGGGAGGAGGGCATGGAGTGGGGGGAATGAAGGTCTGGTGGCTGTGTTAGGGAGGCAGTGGCCCAGCCTGGGACAGGCAGGCTGGCTTGGAAGAGCATTTGTTCTGGAGGCTGGGCTCAGACGGAGCTCTCATCTAGCTGCTCTACGAGCTGCGTGTGCTTCCTTTTCTCCAGGATGCGACTGAGTTCCCTCGGCGAAGGAGCAGGGCCCTGCTGGTACTTCATTGTTGCTCTGCCTCAGGAGCACGTAGCTATTGCCATTCATCCTTCGCAGCCGGCTGGGCAGTGCCACCAGGCCATTGGTCAGCTCAGCCGGTGGCGGTGGGGGCGGTGGGGGCGGTGGGGCTGGGGCTCCCTCTCCAGGGATGATCTGGAGACAGCTGCCTTCCAGGCCCTCAGCCCCCTCCTCCTCATCACCCTCATCTTCCTCTCCAGGACACTGGCCTGAGACTGTCTGAAGCTGCACGGCAGATCCTCCTGCCCGGCTGGCCCGACCCAGCGAGTATTTCCGTCGGCGCCCCTCGTCTGCCTTCCCGCAGACAGGCCACATAGAGGAGGGAGGAGGCCAGGATGAGGCAGAGGCCACCAAGTGCAGCAATGGCGAGCACATAGAGCAGTCTCGCATCAGGTGCCAGCTGTGCCCCAGCTGTGGCAGGGGCTTGCGGAGCTGGGGCAGGAGTGGCTGGCCGGACCGCGAGGCTATAGGAGGCCAGCAGGGTGCGGAGGCCATTTTCCTCAGCATAGCAGCCATAGTTGCCACTGTGCTCAGGCTGTGCATCTGTCACCAGCAGCCCATCCACGCCCACACGGTAGCCACCCTGCCCGTCGCTCAGGCCCATGCTCCCATTGAACAGCCATAAGGCCCGGGCCAGGTTGGATGGCTGGTCACAGGGCAGGAGGACATCATCACCCCGGAGCACAGAGCGGGTCTTCAGTGGTTGTGGTGGCCCTGTGGGGGGTGGGGGGAGAGGTCAGTACCGGCCCAGCCCAGGAAGGGATTGGAGATGGCAGCCCAGACTGTGTGTGCACTGCCAAGTCCCTGGCACCAAGCACAGAACCCAGAATCACAGTGACAGCTGACCAAGGCTCTGTGCTCATGCTTCCACATAAGGTTCACGCTGGCCCTTCCCAGGAAGCAGGCAGTGCCTTGGGCCCTTTTCCATGCTCTCTCCATGCTCTCATCCTCTCCTGTGGTTTCAGTTTCTGCCATCTGCCAGTAACTCCTAATCTCTACCTCAGACTTCTCTCGTGAGTGGCAGACTTGGATATCTACCATGTGCTGGGCATCTCCACATGAGGTCTCTTGGGCACCTGAAAGGCCAAAGCTTTTCTCCCAAACTACACCGGGTCCTTTCCTTGAGTTGCTACCACTGTGAATGGCACCACCAGCCACACAGTTGCTTAAGTCAGAAACTCCTGGGAGTCTCCCTTCTCTTTTCTTCTTTGAATTTTTTTTTTGTTGTTTTTTTTTTTTTTGAGATGGAGTCTCATTCTGTTGCCCAGGCTGGAGTGCAGTGACATGATCTTGGCTCACTACAACCTCCGCCTGCCCTGTCCAAGCGATTCTCCTGCCTCAGCCTCCTGAGTAGCTGGGATTACAGGCATGTGCCACCATGCCCGGCTAGTTTTTGTATTTTTAGTAGAAACGGGGTTTCACCATGTTGGCCAGGCTGGTCTTGAACTCCTGACCTCAAGTGATCCACCCACCTCAGCCTCCCAAAGTGCTGGAATTGCAGGCGTGAGCCACTGTGTGCAGCCCTTCTTCACCTTTGTATCTAACTCTCACTACGATTCCGTTTCCGGCATCTATCTTAGACCTGTTGATTTCTCTCCTTCCATGACTGCTAGCCCATTCTGGTCCCATGTGATTCATTCTCCATGTGAGGTATTTTATTTTATTTATTTATTTGAGATGGAGTCTCACTCTGTTGCCCAGGATGGAGTGCAGTGGTACCATCTCAGCTGGCTGCAAACTCCACCTCCTGGGTTCAAGTGATGCTCCTTCCTCAGCCTCCCAAGTGGCTGGGACTACAGGTGTGTGTCACCATGCCCAGCTAATTTGTCTTTTTGTAGAGACAGGGTTTCACCATATTGGCCAGGCTGGTCTTGAACTCCTTACCTCGTGATCTGCCCGACTCGGCCTCCCAAAGTGCCGGGATTACAGGCATGAGCCACCGGCGCCTGGCCTGAGAGGTATTTTAAAAACACAAATCTGATCTGGCCACTCTCCAGCCTAGAACTCTTCAGAGGTTTCCTGTTGCTTTTTGGATAAAGACCAAAATCTTCAGCATGGTCTCTGCCCGCTTGTCCAGCCTATTCTCCTGCCATTCAAACATGTCAGGCTCCCTCTGCCTGCTGTTCCCTCTGCTTGCATGTCACCCCATTACCCCATGTCCTCTGCTTGCCTGGCTAACTTGTGGGAGATAGCATAGTACAGTGACCAGAAGCACAAAGTCAAGTCAGACTACTTGGGTCAGGTTTGAATTCTCTTTTTTTGAGATGAGGTCTCACTCTGTCACCCAGGCTGGTGTGCAATGGTGCGATTTCAGCTCACTGCAACCTCCACCTCCCAGGCTCAAGTGATCCTCCCACCTCAGCTGTTCAAGTAGCTGGGACTACAGACATGTGCCACCACACCTAGCTAGTTTTTGTACTTTTGGTAGAGATGGGGTTTTGCCATGTTGCCCAGGCTGGTCTCCAATTCCTGAGCTCAAGCAATCTGCCCACCTCGGTCTCCCAAAGTACTAGGATTACAGGTGTGAGCCACCGTACCTGGCCAGGTTTGAATTCTGGCCCAGTTTCTTAACAGCTGAATAAGTTTCAGCAATTTACTTATACTCACTGGGCCTCAGGGAGGTCCCTCATGGGGATAATAATAATGGCACCTTTCTCATAAGAATGCTGTGAGAATAAATGACATCATGTATAGAAGTATTTAGATCAGTGCCTGGCTCACAGTAAACACTATACATCTTAGCTATGCTGATCAGCTTTTGTTCTTTCTTCAGATATCAGCTCAGTCATCTGACCTTCCTTGGGGGAAATACCCATTACCCTCCTGAACCCTTGTCATCTGCCACTTGGCTGAAAGCTCCAGAGGTGACAAGACATGTCACATCTTGAATGTGTTTCCTCATTTATAATTCATTTGGGCAGCAAATGTTTGTTGAGCACTTACTCTGTGCCAGGCTCTGTGTTTGGGTCATCCTTACCAAAGGCACATAGCCACAGGCACTCAGATACAAACACGCACATACAAATGACAGTGAATGGCAAAGAGGACAGGCTGCTCAACTAGACCCACGCTCGTCTATGAGTCACTCACCTGTATCCCTGCTGCTCTCACAGCCTCGATTTCCTCTCTCTATGTCCTGTATCAGTGGTGTCCTGGGGACAGAAGATCAGCTTTCATGAACAAGGGGCACTGGGTTTCAGTTTCCCAGTGAAAGAGTGGATAGGTCTGTTAGGAATAACAAGCCCCCGCTCTCCCCCCAGTAGCTGGCAGGCCTTCTCCACTCAGGCCACATGTGACTCTCGCCCCTCACCACTTCCCACCTGCTGCCCAGGGACCTGTTAGCTGCGGTGGTGGCTGTCACGCAGGCCTGGGTGCCAGGGTCCCAGCCACAGTAGGGGTCCCGGGCCAAGATGCAGTCATAGCAGGATCGGTAGCGGAAGCAGCTGGAGAGTGGTAGTTGGAAGACTCCGCTAGGAGCCCCCACGTAGAGGCTGTGCTGGGAGCCAGATAGGACAGTTGATTGGCCACGCCCCCTAGTCATACTTACAGACCCACAGCCTCTGCCCCACCTCCCCCACTCCCTCCTCCTGTTTCAGCAAGGCTATATTAAGGGTCACAGAGAGGGGCTACCTGCAATAGAGAGATGACTAGATTTTCCACAGACTGGGGCTCCCTGAACACTTGTGTCTCCTCAATAATGTGCATCCCAGAGCCCAGGACTACGGCCTTGTGGATCCAGCCATCAGCTGGCATGGAAAGAGCAGAGAGTCAGACCACAACAACGGGATCTGCTCGCATCACCCTGCAAGAGGCCTAATTGGAACAGCTCAGGAGTCATGAGGTCCAGAACAAGGATTCAGCCAGGACACTGGGACCTCCCGACTAGTCATAGCAGGAACGAATGGATTCAGAAGTGTTAGTGATCAGGGCCAACAGGGATCAGGGAGTGGGATCAGAAGCACCTGTGCCCAGAAAGAGCAGGTCATAGGTGGGTCCAGCAGGCGTGGTGACAGGCGTCCCTGTAAGGTGTGTGTAGCGTATGTTGCGCTTCAGCAGCAGGGGCCGTCCACGTGTGGGCACAATGGGCCGAGCCATCAGTGGGTGCAACTTTACGAAGTCCAGGACCAGGGACGGCAAGTCTTGGGATGAGTTGTAGCCTTGGTTACGCAATGAATCTGTGATGCACTGGGGTGGGGGACGGGGGTGATGAACCTCGGGACTCTACCACCTGCCTGCCCTCTCCACAAGCCCAGACCCTCTGGCCCTTCCCTGGGCTCTGTCTACTCAGCACTGGGCCCAGGCCTGGACACTCACCGAGCCAGGCCGGGGCTCAGGCACCCCACCCTCATAGCGACCCCAACGCCGGGAACCATCCTGGTATTCCATATAGGGTCCTGCAAAGACAGCCTGCATCTCGGCCAGGTCATAGCGGCAAATGGCTGAGGCCTCCAGGGTCTTCCTAGGAATGGGACATAGGGCAGGGGGGGCGAATTACATGGAGTCAAGCCGGCCCCCTGACCCATGCTCAGCCTGAAGCTTGCTGTTACTCCGGCCAACCCCAACTGTACTCCCAAGGGCCTCTCCTGTGAGTCAGTGGACCACTGTATTCATTCTCTGGTTCTAGCCTAGCTTGATGTGCTTAAAAGTCTCACTTTGCAGCTGGACCTCCCCCACAGTGGATCCTCTCTCAACCTCATTGACCTCTGCTCCAGCTCCTATGCTGTCTGTCCCCAGTTCCCTGCCTCCCCATGGTCCCTGCACTGACCACTGTGTGCTCAGCGTGAAGACGGCATAGAAGCGTGTACGGCTTGAGGTATCGGCATCCATGCTGCAGACCCCACGCAGCGTCTCATATAGTGGAATGTGGCAGATGAGACGGGCTTTCAGGAAGGATGTCCACTTTTTCTGCAGGATCTTCTTCCCTCCCAGGTCTCCCTGGGGAGGTAGAGGCATGGGATAAGGGGCCAGGGTCAGAGGTCCAGCCTCCATACCCATGCCCCAACGTCAGCCCTATCCACCTTGCAGACGCGAGCCACACGGGCCACACGGTGGCTGCTGCGGCTCTGAGGGAAGCTGCCAGAGCCCTCCTCGGTGGCACGCTCCGTGAAGAAGTAGTAAACCTTGTCATCGTCACCCACTGCACTGGCCTTGCTCTCCCGCACGAGGACGGAGAACACAAACTCAGCATCTGTGGGTCAGGCAGTTTGAGAGCCTTTTGAGACAGGCTGGGGACCCCTTTTCCCCCACTCTGTCCCACACGAGGATGGAGAACACAAACAGCATCTGTGGGTCAGGCAGTTTGAGAGGCTTTTTTTTGTGTGTGTTTTTTTTTGGTGACTCAGAGTCTTGCACTGTCATCCAGGCTGTAGTGCAGTGGCGTGATCTTGGCTCACTGCAATCTCTGCCTCCTGGGTTCAAGCAATTCTCCTGCCTCAGCCTCCCGAATAGCTGGGACTATGGGCATGCACCATCACGCCCAGCTACTTTTTTTGTATTTTTAGTAGAGACGGGGTTTCACCATATTGGTCAGGCTGGGTTCGAACTCCAGACCTCAGGTGATCTGCCCACCTCGGCCTCCCACAGTGCTGGAATTACAGGCGTGAGCCACCACGCCCTGCTCAACTGCATGCTTTTTATAAAGGGGAGTGGTTCTCCAGTGCAGCCCACTGCCACTGGACTGCCCTGTATGTAAGTTCCCTTAATAAATCATACATCTCGGCTGTGGCTCATGCCTGTAATCCCAGCACTTTGGGAGGCCAAGGTGGGTGGATCATCCGAGGTCAGGAGTTTCAGACCAGCCTAGACAACATGGCAAAACCCTGTCTCTACTAAAAATACAAAAATTACCTGGGCATGGTGGCATGTGCCTATAATCCCAGCTACTCAGGAGTCTGAGGCAGGAGAATTGCTTGAACCCAGGGGGTGGAGGTTGCACTCCAGCCTGGGTGACAGCAAGACTCCGTCTCAAAACAAAAAACAACAACAACAAAAATACATCTCTTTCGCTGGTTCTGAGTCTCTTCCGTGGCATCTCAAACATGATGCCATCCCTGTTGAAGTCAACAGGGATCTGGCACAGCACAGGTATACTCACAATGGCTGCACAGAGGGGCTGGAAGGCGTGAGTCCCACATGCATAGAGGTGGGTGGAATTGAGCCGCTGCAGGAACCGCACGTGGTTAAAGCACTCCGTCTGTGGGATGAGGTGGGGGAGGGCTGTGAGCCCCCTGCCTGACTAGAGGCCTCCTCCATTAGTCTAGCTTTGTAGTTTGGCTCTTGCCCCCCACCCGCAGGACAAACGGTTCTTTCTAAGATACCTGTGATCCTTCTCACTGCTCCAGAGTATTTCCCGGAACTCACTGTCCTTGGCCTCCCAGTAACATGACCCTATTTCTCTCTTCTGACACCACTCTGCCAATATCTCCTGTGTCTCTTGCAGGCCCCTCCATCCCTGGATCAAGAGCCCCCAGGGATTCCACCACCCCGAGGGGGCTTCTCCTCTCCCATCCTGCTCCTTCTCAGCAACTCTTTCTAATCTTGGAACTCCTGCCCTCCCCATTGGGGCGATACAACCAAATCTATCCCTAGGTGCCAGCTCGCTCTCCACCTGATATCCCAGAGATGCTTCAAACTCACCTTGTCAGGAACCAAGCTCATCCTCCTCTGTAACCTACGTCTCTCCTAAACGTGTTTACCCAGTCTTCCCACCTCACTTCATCCTACGACTCAACCTAGAAGCCAGGAATCATCCTTGCTGCTTCCTACGTCCTCACCTCCACATTCAGTCCCTCTCCACAATTAGTTCATTGTCCTAAACGTCTCTTGACTTGGTCCACTTTGGCTCCACCACAGGCACCCAGTCCTAATTACCATAACCTCTTCCTCAGACTAACTGCAGTTGCTACCTGGCAGCTCCTCCCAACCTTCTCTTTTATAAGAATGACTTTTGTAAAAGTTATTTATTCAGTCAATGATGAATACCTGTACATAGCATAAAACTTAGACAGTACAAAGGGGTATGTTATAAACAGGGAGTCTCCCATTTATCCCTGTCTCCCAGGTTGCCTGCAAAGAAGACTGCTGTTATTATTGCCTGAAGTTTCCTTGCAGAAATATTCTACCAAAAAACACACTTTTGCTGCTCTCCAACCACTTTCCAAGAGATAGTCTAAAAATGTAAACCTAGCCAGGTGTAGTAGTTCACACCTGTAATCCCAGCACTTTGGGAGGCTGAGGTGGGAAGATCACTGGAGCCCAGGAGCCCAGGACCAGCCTGGACAACACAGCAAGACCTCATCTCTATGTGGTGGCAGGCGCCTGTAGTCTTAACTACTTGGGAGGCTCAGGTATGAGAATCATTTGAGCCCAGGAGGTCGAGGCTGCAGTGAACCATGATTGTTGCACTGCACTCCGGCCTGGGAAACCGAGTGAGAACGTGTCTGAAAAAAAAGAAATAAAGGGGATCACACCACTGTATCGGCTCGTCAGTGACCTTAACATAGAGCTCCACATGCCCCTAGCCCTGTGTGACAGGGCTCTGCCCCTTCCTCTGGCCTCACTCGCCCTACTCCAGCCACACTGGTCTTTTCTGCCTGTAAAACACCTTCAGCTGCCACTCTCTTGACTTCTTTTCCTTGTTAATGATTCCTCCTCTTGCCTGTCACCCAAGGTTTAGGTCCATACAGGCCTCTTGGTGTCTCCTCCTGCTCCCTCACCTGGCATCTGTCCCTCCTCTCCACAAGCCTGCTCAGGCCCCTTCCTCTGACCAAATGATGCCCCCAACCTCCTCACTGCTTTTCCTGCCTCCCAGACTCACCACATTTTAATCCATCTAGAGCCTGGGGCCAGATAAAATATTCCTATTGTGATGTTTCTCCAAGATGTTTACATTTTATAAAGGGGAGTAGGGAGGAATTCTCTGGTCCAATAACTTTGGAAAGCACAGGTGAAACCTATCTTTACTGGGGTTACCTCCTAGAGCCTGACGGATGTTGCTATGCATTGTGGGACTGGGCATGCAGCATTTCCCAAACTCATTTCACATTTAAACCCCTCCTTTGAAAATTAATGTTCCTCATAACATGCTTTGGGAATTGTTCTCTTTTTTGTACTTTCAGTAGAGACGGGGTTTCACTATGTTGGCCAGGCTGGTCTCGAACTGACCTCGTGATCTGCCCACCTTGGCCTCCCAAAGTGCTGGGATCACAGGCGTGAACCACCGCACCTGGCTGCTTTGGGAACTGTTCTATAAAGCCTTGCCATCCAAAGTGTGGTCTGGGGACCAGCAGCATCAACTTCACTTGGAAGCTTGTTAGAATCGCAGACTCTTGGGCCCTTCCCCAGACCTACTGAGTTAGCATCTGCATTTATAATACACCTGGGGGGATACATTAAAGTTTGAGAGCTTCTAAAGTATCAAATTGTGAGGGTGTTTGCTGTCACAGAATAAAATCCAAACTCCCAGCTGGGCATCTGTGGCCTTCCGGGACCTGGTTCCGCCTGCCTCCCCAGCCCCGTTTTCTACCCATGCTGCACCAAGAGGCAGCATGGAATCTCTTGATGGACTCTCTTGGAGATGCCTTTTTAAACGCAGCTGTCCCAACACTATCTCCCACCCACTGAATCAGGGTCCTTGGCCCAGTGGAACTTGGAAATTTTGTTGTTGTTGTTGTTGTTGTTTTGTTTTTTGAGACAGAGTTTCACTCTTGTTGCCCAGGCTGGAGTGCAATGGCGCGATCTCGGCTCACCGCAACCTCTGCCTCATGAGTTCAAGCGACTCTCCTGCCTCAGTCTCCTGAGCAGCTGGGATTACAGGCATGTACCACTATGCCTGGCTAATTTTGTATTTTCAGTAGAGACAGGGTTTCTCTATGTTGGTCAGGCTGGTCTTGAACTCCTGACCTCATGTGATCTGCCCGCCTCAGCCTCCCAGTAGTGCTGAGATTAAAGGCGTGAGCCACAGCGCCCGACCGGGAACTTTTTTTTTTTAATTTTGTATTAGAGATGGTGTCTCATTATATTGTACGGGCTGGTCTCAAACTCTTGGGCTCAAGTGATCCTCCTGCCTTGACATCCCAAAGTGTTGAGATTACAAGCGTGACCCACCATGGCCAGCCCAGGACTGTTTATTTTTTAACAGCTCTCCAGATGGAGCCAGACACGGGACTCCTGTAGACATTCTTATTCTTTAGCTGGAAAGGCTGACACTTCACTAATGCCACTCCATGGAATACTGGGTACTTGAACTATTCCTTGAGCAAAGCCTCATTTTTCTCATCTGCAAAATGGAGTACAATGCTATTTCATAGGGTTATTTTACAATTAACTGAGATAATAGCTAAATCAGCACTTGCTCTAGATGGTTCCTGACTTCACAGTGGTTCAATTTATTATGATGGCTGTATTGGGAAGTAACTCCATCGTAACTAAGCATCTGCAGAGGTTACTTATTGTTTTTTGTTGGTCTGTTTTTTCTTTTTGAGACAAGGTTTTGCTCTTCGTCCAAGCTGGAATGTAGTGACTTGATTATAGCTCATGCAGCCTCAACCTCCCATGCCCAAGTGGTACTCCCCCTCAGCCTCCCAGTAGCTGGGACTACAGGTGCACGCCACCATACCTGGCTAATTTGTGTATGTTTTTTGTAGATAGGGCTTGCTATGTTGCCAGGGCTGGTCTTGAACTCCTGGACTCAAGCTATCCTCCCACCCTCAGCCTCCCAAAGTGTTGGGATTACAGATGTGAGCCGTTGCGTCCAGCCTACTTACTGCTATCGTGATTATTTGGGATCCCAGAGGAGATTAAGATGCCACTACAGGACAAGCTAGTAGGCCACCAGATGTTTGAATTAGAAGTACTGTGCCCAGATGCCGGGTGCAATGGCTTACATCTGTAATCCCATCACTTTGGGAGGCCAAGGTAGGAGGACTGCTTGAGGCCAGGAGTTCAAGACCAGCCTGGGTAACATAGCAAGACCCTGTCTCTACAAAAAATTAAAAACATAGCTGGGCGTGGCATGTGCCTATGGTCCTAGCTACTCAGGAGGCTGAGGTGGAAGGATCCCCTGAGCCCAGCAGTTCAAGGCCACAGTGAGCTATGATCATTTCACTGTACTCCAATCTGGATGACAGAGTGAGACCCCATCTCAAAAAAAAAAAAAAAAAAATTGCTGTGCTCATGGCTTGCCACTCTGGCAATCCTTACAAGGTTTATTGTGGTTGCCGAGATTGACTGGCAGGTCTGTACCTACCTATCTGTGTCCCCAACAACCCTGGCATCCCTGATTGAGGAAGAGGAGGAAAGGAGCTGGGGACAGGGCAGACCACATACCTGGTTGTTTTTCCCTTTTTGATGACATTTGCTTTGCATCTCTGGGGAGGCTTCCCAGTGGATCTAGTGGGGCGAAGGGAATAGGCTGAAGCATTGACCTCAATACCTATTACTCATAGGACCAGGCAATAGGACCCCATGGGGCTGGGGAAATTGGGGTGAGGATCGATTTTGGGAGGAACATTGAATGCAAGGGACAGCGGGGCTCGGAAGGGCAGTGCTGTCTGACCAGGGGGCTATGGACGCTAGCAGGGTTTCGGGAAGTTGAGGTCCCAGGGAGCTGGATAAGGATGGAGAGCCTCTGGGGTGGTCCAGGTTCCAGGGGCTGACCTCTTTGTGAGCCCCATCTCCTATGTCGTTGGCATTGAGAGAGTACAGGGCACCTCGGGCTCCCACCAGCAGCCTTGCTGAGGCCTCCTCCAGCAGCAGTGTTGAGTAGTTCTGGGCTTGGCCCTTGAAGTGCCGGATCCCAGAGAGCTCTAGGGAGAGCAGGAGCAGTGAGCCTAGTTCTGGGGTGCCTCCCCCACCCCCAGCCCTGGCTCCCACTGCCTTTTGAGGTTGAGGGTCTAACCTTCATAGGGTATGGTCATCCGAGGGGGTGGCATCTAGTTCTCTGGATGGTCTCCGAAGTGAGGGTCCTGGGACTGCAGTTGCTGCAAGGAAGCTCAGGAGGAGGGGCCAGAGCCTCCCCCGACATCTTCCTGGGGAGGCCCTGACTAACAAGACCCCCAAAGGGAGCCAGAGTCACAGGTTGTGGGGGTGGGGAATGGGAAGCACAGTCACAGGGCTCAAAGTCCAAGGAAGTCACTTGGAAGGTCAGGGGTCATAAGGCCATGGGGGTCAAGGAATCATGGGGCCATGGGGGGTCCTGGAATTGGGGGGACATGGAGTCACAGGGTTCTGTGGCCATGGAATCCCAGCTAAGAGGTCAGGCGGAGGGAGGGACCACATGCCTTTCTGCATCAAATGCAAACTCCATGGTGAGAGGGAGTTGTGAAGTTGTAGAGGGGTTGCAGCTTACTGATGGGGTCACCCTGCCCCCGACAGTAAAGCTAGTCCTGGTTTTCTGAGGTCCGTTTTCTAAAGAAAAAACAGGGGGAAGAAAAAGGCTCTTTGATCTGTATGTGGGTGGAAGATGGATGGCGTTACCCAGACTTCAGGGGGGCACTGAGGGAAGGAGGCCCAGCGTCCATAGAACTCCCACGCTGGGATTGACTCACAACCATTCTGTCTATCTCTTTGCTCTGATGCAGGAGGCTGGGGTGAAACTTACCTTCTTTACAAGACCCTAGACGCTCCACAACTCAAAACCCAAGGTAATGGCCCTTTTCTGGCCAACTCAGAAGCTCCGCTAGGCCCTCATGTCAGAGCTGGGGTTCTCTGAGAGAATGCCTGCTTCTGCCAACAACGAGATGCAACTTGGTCAGCAGCTGCCCCTGCTGCCTGCGGGGGTGCCTTATGCAGGAAGGCCTGACCAGAGAGGTTTAATGGGCCTTTGTTTATTTTGTCCTGCTTTCCTTTTGTTTTTTCCAGGCATTCCAGGGAAACAGGAATGTGGAACCCACATCCTTCCAGGTAGGACTCATCTGGTACTGTGCCTCTGGAAGGCACGGCTGTCGTTCAATATTACAGGCTCTGGGTGAGGCCTAGACCAGCCAACGGCTGGGAATGATTACTGTGGGGATTAGGGAGGCCTGGCTCCAGCCAGTCTGGGAGAGATCCCCAAGAAGGGAGGCCCTAGAGGAGCTTTCCCCACCCCCAGGTTCTTCCTCATAGAGAGCAGCTTTCCAGCAGCCTTGCTCCGCGTGTTTCAGGAGACATTTGTGGCCACAGTTCTCACACTCCAGAGACCACAGACCCCTCCACCAGTCCCAGAAGCCCCTTCTTAGGTTGAAAGGAAGACCTTGACAAGGCAGCCCTGCTTCCAAAGGGAGCAAGAAACCTTCCCCCAGCCCTTACAATAGGGTTCTCCCCAGCCCTCTCAGAACATCTTGCATTCTCACGACTCTTTCAGGCAAATCCAAAGGGAAACTGGGACTTCTGGGTATCGGAGGACGAGAGATGAGAAGGTGTCATCATTTAGGCATATTTCTGACAGTGCCTGTGGATCACCTATTTTACAGTCTCCTCCAGGGCTTGCTAAAAATGAGGATTACTGTACCCCTCCTCAAATTTCCAGAATGAGAAATGTATGTGGTGGAGGATGGGGGGAGAATGGGGCCCAGGTTCTACATTTTTCACAAATCTCCAGGAGTTCTGGCACACATTAACGTAAGAGAATCATGGAGAGGGTACAGGAGATGGAGGCGGGTAGAGAGAATATGTTGAGTTGAAGAGGGAGACCCAGGCTTCTCAGATCAACTTCCCCTTGACTATCATGCTGCATTTCAATAGAAGAAAAGGTTGACCGACTGGTGTCTCCAGTTTTACCTTCCTATAGGTGACAGGCTAGGCCTTGGGGAACCTCTCCAGAAGGCACTATTTTTACTTAAAACAATATCAAACCAGAAATCTTTTCACATGTGAGACCTAAAACTGTAAACTGGAACCCTTTCATATGTGATTACTGAAACTGTAAACCAAAACCTTTTCACATGTGAGTCCTAAAACTATGAACCTAAGATTCTTCCACGTGTAACATCTAAAGTATAAGCCTATATAAAGGCAGAACCTTCCTTTGTTAGATGAGCTGGGTTTTTGACAAATTACTGCCTGGTCTGCCGGCCGAATAAACTCCTCCCTCCTTTATTCAGTGTTTGAGAGATCTGTTTCCCCACGGCAGCTCCTGCTACATTTTTGGTGCATTGGCCAGGAAGCGAGTCTTGGATAGCAGACGGCGGGAAAAAAGTCTCTTAGGTGGTTTGCCTAGCCCTGTGGAGCATCCCTGCAGGGGGACTCCTGCTCGCTGGGGTGACGCATCCTGAGAGCGCTCCTGGGCAGGTATTTACCTGGTGGAAAAGCCTCGCCAGAGCAGAGCAGGGAGGCCCTGCAGTGCGGATCCACCCAGTGGCTGAACACCGAGGAGGAATGAGTATTTGGGGAAGTCTAGACAACTGAATTTGGTAAGATTGAACCTGGGAAAGGAGCCCACCCCATTTTGGGTGGAAGCGTGGCCGGATCACCCACGGGTGCCAGATCAGCACTTTTGAAGGTAGTTCTCTCTGTAACTAACCTTGGAAGCTTTTTGCTTATGGTTTTGAATTGGAAGGAGAGCGATTGGATGTGTGTCTGTGTGTGTAGATAGTCCAACCGGACTTATCAGTCGTAAAAGGTATCGAGCCCATTAGGAAGGGCCTCATGCATCAAGCAATTTGTAAGAATTAGAGCCAGCCACAGAAGGCTTGAGTAAAGAAGCCTCTGGGCGTTGTAAAAGGATTGAAGTGAATGTAAATCGGAGAGTGCTCCGTGCTGCGTCTTGCTGGCGGGAACAGGAACTGCTGTGAGTGAACTAACAGTCTCCTAACTGTGGGAATTGTTTCTTTAAAGTGTTAATATGGGTCACCCCCATAGCCATTCCACCCCTTTAAAAACCATGCTGAAAAATTTCAAGAAGAGATTTAGTAGGAATTATAAAGTAACTATGACACCAGAGAAATTAAGGGAAGATTGGCCAGCATTTAGGGTAGGTTGACCCCCCAGAGGGGACCCTAAACAGGTCCCCCTGTCTCCAAAGTAAGGCATTAGGTTATATACGGAGAGCTAGAACACCTCGATCAATTTCCATACATAGACTCGTGGTTGCAGTTAGTGTTAAACCCTCCGAAGTGGCTAAGAGAGCAGGCAGCGACTGTTTTAGTAGCCAGGGGACAGACTGCTAGAAACCACCATCCCCCCTCACCACCGAGAAAAGCGGACTCCCAAGGTTTTGTCAACCCAGCGGCAGGAGAGTTGTTGCCAATAATGCCGCCGCCGCCGCCGCCGCCGCCGCCGCCGCCGCCTCCTCGACTCCCTTCCCCTGAGCCAGAAGCCTCAGCATCCCCCACCAGGGCTGCACACCCCTAAATCCTCCAGAGCAGACAAAAGAGAGTGTGGAAAAACTCTGCCCATTGCTGCCCACTTCCCCGAGGGAACTCCCCCCTCTGGCAGCCTGTCTGTGACCCAAGGCCGGGGTGCAGATGCCTTTAAGAGAGCAGAGGTACACGGGAGTGGATAAGGACAGCCACATGGTAGAAAGGCGTGTTTTCACGTACCTGCCATTCACCTCGGCTGATCTTATCAATTGGAAAAATAACAACCCGTCTTATACCGAGAAACCCCAAGCTCTCATTGATCTACTGCAAACTATTATTCAGACTCATAACCCATTTAGGCTGATTGCCATCAGCTGCTTATGCATCTTTTTTAACACAGACTTTCTCGTACTTAATGAGCTGCCCCTGCCCCCCCTCCTCTGGCAAAACCTGTTATGCAAATCAAGGGCCACTATCCCATTCAACAAAGAAAACTACCTGCAGCTAAAACTGCCTCAGTCGGGGGTCATCCAGGCTCTCATTGTCCCTTAGGAAAGAGGGTAAAGACTTCTTAGCCAGAAGCAAAGAACTAATATTATCGCCCAGGCCCATGCAAAGCTTGTGTAGCTTTGCACCCCAACTTGTACATGCAGTTAGAATTATTGCCAGCAGCGGATAGTTGGTTCACTTAATTGGACTTAAAGAATACCTCCTTAACATTGGACTGGCCTTGGAGGGTCAAAAACTATTTGCATTTCAATGGAAGAAACCCAGAAGGAGGTGTAACCATTCAATACACCTAGACCTAGCTTCCCAGGGGCTCAGAAACTCTCTCATCATCGCTGGGGAGGCATCAGCCTGTGACCACTCCGTAAAAGCTTCTTGCTTGCATGCTGCCCCCATATGCTAATAACCTGCTATTGGGACACCCCACGGCAGTCGGGTGTGCAAACAAATGCCTTACTTCGGCACCTAGAGAACTGTGGGTATAAAGTGTCTGAAAGGAAAGCCCAGATTTGCCAAAAAGCAAATGCAATATCTGAGGCTCACCATTTGGAAGGGGGAACGCAGCCTAGAAGCAGAGAGGAAGCAAGCCACTTTCAAAGTAACAGAACCTGAGACTAAAAAGCAGGTGAAAGAACTCCTGGGAATGGTGGGTTTTGTAAATTGTGGATTTCCAAACTTTGCAGTACTGGCCAAACCCTTACACAAAGTAACAAAGGGGGAAGGGGAAAAGACAAGACACCCTTTAAATGGGGCAAAAGCTAAAAGCAAAACTTCTGTTAGCCCTGGCTTTGGGGCTAGCCGATTTAACACAGCCTTTTCATGCTGTCAGAAAGAAAAAAAAAAGAAGAAGAAAAATAGCAATCAAAGATTCTAGCCTCAACTCTGGGAATAATTTAAATATCAAAGCACCCCACACAGCGGTAACTCTAATAAATACCAAAAGACCTCATTGGTAAGCCTGCCAAATACCAGGGCCTGCTATGTGCAGCGGTTGTACAAGCCGTACATGAGACCACTCATTTAGGTCAAGAGTCACTTGAAAAGATGCTGGGCCAGTACTTTTACATCTTACACTTATCAGCCTTGACTAAAACTGTGGCACAGTGATGCATTCATTACATGTCGGCAACACAACATGAGGCAGGGTCCCCAACTATTCTCCCTAACATTCAAGCTTACGGAGCAGCTCCGTTTAAAAATCTCCAGGTAGACTTTACTGAAATGTCCAAGTGTGGGGGACATAAGTGTTTGTTGGTCCTGGTGTGCACATACTCTGGGTGGGACTGAAAGGGCCCATGAAGTAATCCATGTGCTGCTTCGAAATCTTATCCCTAGGTTTGGACTGCCACTGCGCATCGGATCAGACAACGGACCAGCATTTGTGGTGGATTTAGTCCTGAAAACAGCAACGGTCTTAGGTATCACCTGGAAACTGCACGCTGCCTACCGACTTCAGAGTTCCGGAAAAGTGAACAAATGAATCGGACCATCAAAAACAGCTTAGGAAAAGTGTGTCAGGAAACAAGATTAAAGTGGGTGCAGGCACTTCCCTTGGTGTTATTCAAAATTAAAGACACCCCCTTTAGGAAAAACAGGATATTCCCCTATGAAGTCTTATACCATAGGCCCCCTCCCCTACTCTGGGCACTCATAAGAACTCCTCAGGAGTGAGGAGAGATTCAGTTAGGATGCTAGTTACCAGCCCTAGGGAGAATCACTTAGGATACTTCAACCTAAGTAAATAACAAATGCTCTGTAAGCCTTTTTCTCCCCAGTTCACCCTTTCTCACTAGGTAATCACGTGTGGATAAAGGATGGGAGTACAGTCCCTCTAAAGCCGCAATAGAAAGGACCTCAGACCTAATCCTGACCAATCACACAGCTGTGAAGGTAGAGGGAATCCCAGCCTGAATCCACCACAGCCGTGTAAAAAAACCAGCAACAACTGAGACTTGGACCAAGGCAAGGACTGCAGACTCACCTTAAAAAGGACACCAAGCCTTGCTCCAGCCACATCCCCGGAAGCTGGCTGGTCCACGCATGGCCGAAGCATGAGGAAATTCATCGTGGAACTTGTTCTTCTTAATATTTGGACTTGTAAAGTAGGAACATTAACTAATTTTAAAGAATGCCCTCGGTATGTACACCAGGTAGGGCGTAAAAGTTACTGTCATTCTTTTGTCCTACAGTTCTTATAAATGTACAGGGCACAGAAGGGAAGCTGTTTATATAATAGTACTCAACATAAGGTGTGTAATCCATAAAATGGACAGGTAGCTGTGTCATAGGCATCATTAAGCCCTCTGTCTTCCTATTTCCATTGACAGGTGGGCTGTTAATGTATTCAGTCTACTCCACTAGAGAGAAAAAGAAACCTAAACATAGGAGAATGGACATATAATGAGCGGCCACCGGAGAGAACTATTAAGTATTATGGGCCGGCCACATGGGCAGAAGATGGCTCATGGGAATACCAGACCCCTATTTACATGCTCATCTGGATCATCCGGTTGCAGGCTGTTTTAAAAATACTAATGAAATAGGCAAAGCTCTGTCCCTTTTAGCCCAACAACAACAACAAAAAACCTCAAATGAGAAACGTGATTTATCAGAACCGGGTGGCCCTAGATTATTTTCTAGCAGCCACAGGAAGAGTCTGTGGAAAATTCAATCCAATCAACTGCTGTCTGCACATAGATGACCAGGGGCAAGCAGTGGAGGATATTGTGCGAAACATGACCCAACTGGCACACGTGCCTGTACAGGTGTGGCACGGATTTAACCCTGAGTCCTTATTTGGAGGTTGGCTCTCATCCTTGGGAGGATTCAAAACCCTCATCGTAAGTGTTATAATAATAATAGGCGTTTGTTTGCTGCTCCCTTGTCTACTCCCCCCTGTTCCTTCAAATGATTAGAGGATTCAACACTGCTGTAGTTAGCCAAAAAATAACATCACAAGTATATTATATAAAACAGTATCAGTCAGTTCCTTAGAAAATCTGGAAAGAATGAAGGTGAGACCTCTCATTAATTATAAAGTGGTGAGGATCTCAAAGGGGGGAGGTGAAGAGGGAGACACAGGCTTCTGAGATTAACTTCCCCTTTGACTCTTACGCTGCATTTCAGTAGAAGAAAAGGTTGACCAACTGGCGCCTCCGGTTTTACCTTCCTATAGGTGACAGGCTAGGCCTTGGGGAACCTCTCCAGAAGGCACTATTTTTACTTAAAACAAGATCAAACCAAAACTTCTTCACATGTGAGTCCTAAAACTGTAAACCGGAACCCTTACATATGTAATTCCTAAAACTGTAAACCAAAACCTTTTCACATGTGAGTCCTAAAACTATGAACCTAAAATTCTTCCACGTGTGACATCTAAAGTATAAGCCTATATAAAGGCAGAACCTTCCTTTGTTAGATGAGCTAGGTTTTTGACAAATTACTGCCTGGTCTCCCGGCCAAATAAACTCCTCCCTCCTTTATTCGGTGTTTGAGAGATCCGTTTCCCGTGGCCGCTCCTGCTACAGAGTCTAAGTCCACTTGGGAGGTGAGTGGCTCACATCAGAGGAATGGCCAGTCAGGGAGGGCCCAGGCATGTGGCCCAGGAATGAGCACCTGTGCCAGGAATCACTCAAGATCCTCAGGGAAGTTAGGTATGAGGACAGACCATCTTGTTTTCCCTAGGCCAAGAAGAGATGCAAAGGAGAGGTGGAGTGTGAAGGCCCTTTAATGTCCCTGCTTCCTTGGAAGCCCACCGCTCAAAGGCTGCAAGCAGTGGGAGGGGAACCCATCCATTCCCAATCCTGAGAGGGAAATTCAGCTACGGACTGGGGGAGACACCTGGTGGATGAATAAGAAAAAGCACAGAAACAGAGGCAATGGAAAAATACTTTAGTAAAACTGGAAAAGGCTCTACAAAACGTCCTAACTCCAGGTGTCTGAGGCAGCACACAATGGCATCAGTACCTAGGTGGCAGGCACTCTGGGCTGACAGCTTCCTTCTATGGCTCTATGGCCAAGCAACCTAGCAGGAGGCAGCTCCCACCTGTGAAGCCCTGATATTGCAGGGCTAAGCACCTAGAATCCAATTCTAGTCATTGCTACCTCATGCCAGGCTCTACAAAGTGGGGCGCAGAGGGGCTTGGGACCCACCATATTACCCTTAGAGTCTGAAAGCCTAGGCTGGAGTTTTGCATGAAGTCGCCGATGCCTCCCAGGTTCAGGGGGCCTGAACTCACTGCCTGGGATCTGACCTGCTCATTCCTACCTCAGGGCTTGGTATTTCCTTTTCCCCTCTCCTGGATCCCCTTCTCTGGATGTTCATGTGGCTCTCTTCTAGTTGTTTAGGCTCCAGCTCACATGCCCTCAGCTCAGAGACACCTTTTCAGACCACTTATCCACAATACCCTGCCAGCACCCTATCGAATTTCTATTTTCTTTTCCTTTTTTTTTTTTTCTGGAGACAGAGTCTTGCTCTGTTGCCCAGGCTGGAGTGCAGTGGCGTGATCTCAGCTCACCACAACCTCCGCCTCCTGGGCTCAAGTGATTCTCCTGCCTCAGCCTCCTGAGTAGCTGGGACTACAGGCACGTGACACCATATCCAGCTAATTTTTGTATTTTTAGTAGAGATGGGGTTTCACCATGTTGGTCAGGCTGGTCTCGAACTACTGACCTCGTGATCTGCCCGCCCAAAGTGCTGGGATTACAGGTGTGAGCCACTGCACCCAGCCCACATTTCTATTTTCATATATTTTTCATGAACTAAAACTAGGTTTTCTGCTTATTTGCTCATTGCTTGCTTGTCTCTTCCACTAGAAGGCATGGGAGCAGAGACCTCATCTCTCTTTTCAGTACTGTATATGCAGGACCACGAACAAAGCCCGGCACACAGTGGTTTCTCAGTAGTCTGCTACACTGAATTTTCTCACTTTGGAAGCCTGCCCTAGGTTAGGCCCCTCAGACACACAGCTCATGACCACAGGATACAGAAGCCCTCCCAGAGTTTTATGCCCCAGCCTGCCTGTCCTATCAGGCTCATTTCAGTGACCAGCTCTGCACGGCCTTCACTTTGAAGGCTTGGAGGTATCTGGCTGGTGGAGAATGGGGACCTTGCCTGAGCAAATCTCAGAGTTCTGTGGTGTAGCCCCCTTTTTGCCAGAAGAGGGCTTTTTGGCCACTGGTCCAGCTTCATCCTTGATCTTCTTGAGCCGAGTCTTGTTCTTTGCTGGAGTGGAGAAGGTGAGGGAGCTCTTGTTGAACTCAAGTGGGAAGACACCTACATCTCCATCAAAGCGGTTTTTGGACACCTGCAGATACCGTTTCCCTGGCCCCGTGACCAGCTTCCTGTCCTGCAGGATCAGAACGTTGTCTGCTTCCTGGCTTGCCTGGGGAACGGGGCAGAAAGAGGAAGGCGGGAGTAAGAAGACATAAGCAAAGCAGAAAGGAAGGCTGACAGGGCAGGGAGGAGTGATAGGAATGGAAGAGGGGAAGAGTACTTCCCCCTCATCACAAAGCTCTTTGAGCTACTGAGCACGATACTGGGGCCACTCAAATCTTTCAGTTCTCTGACAAGCTTGCTGCTCACATGCTGCCCATACTGTTCCCTCTCCTTCTCCACAGTGGGCCACCCCATTCAACCTCAGCTTCTTCTCATTTAGGTCTCAGTCTAAATGTCACATCTCAGGAAGGAGACCATTCTTCTTCTTCTTTTTTTTTTTTTTTAAAGACAGAGTTTCCTTCTGCTGCCCAGGCTGGAATGGAGTGCAGTGGCATGAGCACAGCTCACTGTAGCCTCAACCTCCCAGGCTCAAGCAGTCCTCCCACCTCAGCCTCCTGAGTAGCAGGGACTACAGGTGCATGCTACCATGCCCAGCTAATTTTCAAAAGTTTTTGTAGAGACGAGGTCTCACTACATTGCCCCGGTTGGTCTCAAACTCCTGGGCCCCAGAGATCCTCCTGCTTTGGCCTCCCAAACTGTTGGGATTACAGGCGTGAGCCACAGTACCCTGCCATTTTCCCACTTCTGCATTACTCTTTTTCCTAGCTCCATGTTTGCTGCATCATGGCACATGATTTGCGCTCCTTGCCCTGAATTCCCCCGTGTCCAGCCCAGGCCTGGTATGTAATAAGCATTCAGTGTATCACTAGAAGCTCCAGGATTGGGCTGGGCCTCATGCCCAGAAGGCCCTCCCATTTACCTGTCTAACACCCATTGTCTACCAAACCTCAACCCAACCTTTGTTGTCACCTCCTCTGGGAAGTCTCCCAGATGTTCCAGGCTGACTCAGACATCTTTTCTCTTTGCTCTCCAAATACTTGTGCTGCCCTGTCACAGCTCTTATCACACTGAGCTGAAATCTCTGTCTTACTGTTTCCCACATGAGAGGATGTGAGCTTTTGGAGGGCAAGGAGAGCAAAGAACCAACTACTATCAGCCTTTGTATTCCCAGCACACACATTCCTCATGTCATGGCCCCAGAGGCATTGCCTCCTGCCTGCTCCAGATGGACAGTCAGGATGATGAAGGCTGAATGAGGGCTGTCCCTGGTCACACCTGCCCACTCTACTTTCCGAAGCTTGAGCTCCTCTAAAGGCCACTCACTTTGGCTGAGCCAAAAATGGATGCTGTCTGCAGTTCCTTGTCATCATCCTCTTTCCGGGGGTGAATGACCAGCGTCACATGGCAGTTACTATCTGTCGCAAACTTCCGAAAGGCCCCAACAATGTAGTCTTGAGCTGCAATCCTGCCCCCATCCCAGCAACACAAAGAGCTTATTAGACAGAGAAGGGCAAGAACGTACCCAGACTCTCGATTCATTCACATCTCCCCCACAAACTACCATAACCCACTCTACCTCCCTCTACCCAAGGACTCACTCAGATCCCTGTCCACACATCCTGCTGCCACACCCCACACCTCCATATGATGCACATGGGGGTGGTACGTGCCTGCACACGTTTCAGAAAATAAGAGAGCACACCGTGTGTGCCTAGAGGCCAGCTCCCTGAGAAGGGTGTGTTGTATGTCCAAGCGGGCTCAAGTTAGACAAGAGAGGATGTCACCTGTCTGTGGACAGCTGCTCGTGACCCATCATGAACTGCAGGTTGTCAATGACCACGTGACAAATGTCGTAGACGTAGACTGCATGTTGCATCGTATCTATTACAGTCCTGAGGAGAGGCAAGACGTTTGACAAGTTGTCTCTAGACCACCCCAAGCAGAATGGGCACGCTGAAAACTCTGCTGGCTGCCTCTTCTGCCCTTCTATTATGATGATTTGAGATAGGGTCTTGCTCGGTAGCCCAGGCTGGAGTGCAGTGATGCAATCAGGGCTCACTGCAGCCCCAACCTTCTGGGCTCAAGCAGTCCTCCTACTTCAGCCTCCTGAGTAGCTGTGACCACAGGTGTGTGCCACCACCATGCCCAGCCTAACTTAAAAAAAAATTTTTATGGGGGGGGTGGGTCTCCCTATATTGCCCAGGTTGGTCTCAAATTCCTGGGCTCAAGTGATCCTCCCACCTCAGCCTCCCAAAGTGCTGGGATTACAGGCGTGAGCCACTGTGCCCAACCCTGCCCTATCATTCTTTGAAAAACTCCAAACCTAAGGAGCTGAAGGAATTCCTGCTGGAGCTGGAAAAGAAACCAAAGATTCCTGAGTGCTGGAATCTGTCTGGGAAATCGAGGTGCCTGAAACCTGGGAGCCTCACCTGATGCCCTGCTGCCCGTGGAAAGTCATGAAATAGAGGGGCAGGTCCTCAAAGCGGTCAGCCCAGTGATCATATTTGTCCAGTTGATCTTCCAGCCGCCTCTCTGCAAACTGTGTCAGCATGACCCGGGCTAGTCTCACATTGCTGATCTCGAAGCTACCCCACAGTGTGTTCACCCCCTGGGAACACAAATCCAGGGCATACTCACTGATGAATGTTGTCTTTCCACTGCCTGTTGGCCCTGCAGCGGGGTGGAACAGACCTGGGTGAGGAGGAAGTCCTACCCTTGAAACCAAGATATAGGTCAGGGCTTTAACACTGGTGGGAAGCGGCAAACTTCCTGTTCAACACTGTCAGTGGCCCAAACCCACATGCTTTTGTCTCCTGATCCTCTGCCCCTTTACCCTAAGTGGTGATTTCTCAAAGGGTTACCTGTGAAGACCGTCAGCTCGCCCTTTCGATGTCCCTTCAAGATACGATTGAGGTCTGGGAAGCGGCTCCAACGGACGCCAGCTGCTTGCTCCACATTTGACAGTTCTCCTAGCACCTCCTCCCGAAGCTGCCGGAAAGACACAACAGACTTGTGCCAGGCAGGCAGGGCAGTGCGAAGAATACGAGAAAGATTTAAGCCTCTGTTCAGGGCCTCCAGGGGACGAGGCTGCTGATCTCCTGGCCGCACCAAGGAGCATCGTTTGGGGTTCAGTTTTCGTGCAAACAACTTGGCCGCTTCCCAGGACCGAAGGTCATCCCCTAACCAGAATACAATCCGCCGGAACTGTTCCAGGTAAGGGAGTAAGGCGGGGGGTAAGCAGCTTGTTCCTTGGGGTAGAGTAAGGGTAGGCAGCCCCGTGGACTGGTTCAAGGCCAGGCTGTCAAGCTCACGACTCGTCAGAACCACCTGAGCATCTCGACGACTGATGAGTGGTAATCCAAACAGATTGTGGTAGGCACTAGGTTGGGGAATGGTGGTTTCCTCGTAGCTCACTCCATCCCCCTGGCATTTAGGCTCTAGTAGCTTCAGGCCTCGTAATCCTGAGCCCCCAGGGGAGAACCAAGGGAAGACAAGACTGCGAGCAGGTCGCAGATATCGCACACTGAAACGCTTGAGTGTGTCATCCGTAATCTTGGTAAGGCCAAACATTGTATTAGCCAGCTGAACCTCCTCCGGATCAGGCAGCTCCCAGAGAGGTACTGCTCGGTTCCAGATCCTCCAGACCTCCTCACTGTCCTCAATTTCTGGAGCCTTACTGAGCAGAAGCCCCTTACTGGCTCCATCCCCTCCCACCTCCACGCTAGCCTGGAAGTCTTCCCAGCTCCCCTCTGCTAGGCTGGTCATGCAGAGAAAGCGGCCTGTGGTCTTGTCAATGTAGAGGCTGAAAGAAGTGCTAACAGCAGTCTGGTCTTTGAGCTGCGAAGACTCTACAAAGGGGCTCGGTGTCCGCAGGCAACTGTGGCCATCCTGGAAGGGGGATCCCATGCCCCCGCAAATACTGGCGGATTTCGGTTGCAGTTACAGGCAACACTGGTATCTCCAAGGCTGGGAGAGCCTCCTTCCTGTACCGTCTGCGAGGAGGCCCTGGGGCCAAGCCTCGGGGCAGGCCCCTCCGACCCATCCACTCCCCCACGCTGGGGTAGCAAGATACGGAGGGGGTTCCCACCTCGGAGGAGGACCCACATTCCTAGCCAAATGTGGGAATTCACTACTTGAAATGCCTCTGCTGCCTGGTTAGCGTGCCTTCAATAGACCAGACTCTAGGTATACCCCACGCAGCACTCTGCGGAGCTCACTCTAGGTGCTTTCTCTCTCCATTAATTTCTCCGCTTCAGACCCTCTACGTTGCTACTTCACACTTATGCCCAGCTACATGACCCTTTCACGCCCATGTCCTTCTACAATGGCTCCCTCACCTCTATGGTCCGTTACAGTTTCTCTCCACCCCCTCAGCTCTCAGACCCTCTATACAGTTCCTCACTGATATGCTTTCTCTGCATCATCTCCTCACCTCTACTGCCCCTCCACAGCATCTCCTCGTCGTCCTCATCTCTATAGCCATCGGCATCCTTTTTGTAGTCCCTTTACCCTAGGCCCGGACTACAGACCCTCTTCCGCTGCTCTTTCCCCTCACTGGGACCTCAACGCGGCGAGAGCGCCCTACACGACACCTGCCAATTCCCGAGCCCAAAGGAATACCCGTCTCTATCGTTCCCCGTGTCTTCACTGTGCCCTAATACTCTGAGGTCCGCCGCGCCGGTCCCCGGCCCCGGGTGCCCACTCTCGTCTCTTCCACTTCGCCCGCAACGTGAGTCTCCAGCAGACGCTACTCGCCTTGACCTCGGAAGCAAAACTCCGTGAGCTGGCGTCCCGGAACCGGAAGTCTGGAGGTTTAGTGCCGCCCTTTCTCCTTGCCGCTTGGGCTCCGCTGCTTTTTAGCAGCAGGTATGACTGCGCGCGGGACTCCGAGCCGCTTCTTGGCCAGTGTTCTCCACAACGGACTGGGTCGCTACGTGCAGCAGCTGCAGCGTCTGAGCTTCAGCGTCAGCCGCGACGGCCCCTCGTCTCGCGGCGCCAGGTGAGCCAAGGGAAGTACCCGGGCGCGGGCGGCGGTGGGAATGGGGGCGACGACGACTCCCGGGTAGGTCGACCCGGGTTAGGACTCTTACTGCTCACTCTCCCGGGTCCCTTAGGGAGTTCGTGGAACGGGAGGTGATCGACTTTGCCCGACGGAACCCAGGGGTCGTAATATATGTGAACTCGCGTCCGTGCTGCGTGCCCAGAGTAGTGGCCGAATACCGTGAGTGGGGCCGGGCTCAAGCTGGAGGGCGGGATCGGGGACTCGGCCCGCTAGCTTCCCTCTCGCCTGGCCACACCGGCCAGCTTCCGCTCACTCACCCACTTTCACCTCTCTTCTGACAGTTAACGGGGCTGTGCGTGAGGAGAGCATCCACTGCAAGTCGGTCGAGGAGATCTCGACGCTGGTGCAGAAGCTGGCCAACCAGTCGGGTTTGGATGTGATCCGCATCCGAAAGCCCTTCCACACCGACAACCCTAGCATCCAGGGCCAGTGGCACCCCTTCACCAACAAATCCACCACGTTCCACGGGCTATGCCCCCGAGAGGTCCAGGATCCTGCCTCAGCCCAGCTGCAAGCACAGTGAAGAGTTGCCCCACCAACTCCAACCCCAGGCTTTGGACTGGTTCTCCAGTAGAGGTGGTTCTTCCTCTTTGGGAGTCCAAGCCCAGGTAGACAAATGGAACCGCTCAGTGCGGAAGCTGACACAGGTTCTGCTTGGGATAAGGAAGAGCTGCCTATCTATTTCCAGTGCCTGCTTCTGGGGCCAGTGACCTTTGTGAACCCTTAATTTTATCCAAGTGGCATCCCTAAAACCTGAGATGAGGAAGACTGCAAGGGTTCTACAGGGCCCCTATGTTTGAAGTCCAAATTGGTAATGATCTCAAAACACAATGAGAGGTGTCAAGGCTGGCTTCTGAAGAATCCCTGATACCTTATTGGTACAACAACTGAGCTATAGAGAGCTCTTCTCTGCTGTGATGGGCTAGGCACTTTATATCTGTGTGAATGTTTGTTTAAGGATTTATAAAACCGAGGTTAGTAAACTTACCCAAGGTCATTTCAGGTCTTACTTCAAAATGTGTGCATATGTTAAGCCCAGGCCCCAAATTTCATTGTTTAAAAATAGATGCAGAACATATAACAACCCTCAGGGTGGTTAGTATCAAAGGCCATGTGGTTAATACAGGCCTGACCCCTGAATGGGAGAAGGGAGTGATTCTCAGCCCAAGCCCTGGGTAACAAGCTTTCTCTGGTCTTAGCTATACACCTCCTTCCCCCAGGGCCCCTCTTTGTGCAGAAATAAAATCTATGTCCCTTGAGCCAGCTGGTGGGGGGTGCTGAGAACCATGGGGAAGGGCAGGAAGGCTGACTAATGAGTATTTTCTATGCGTAGTTTTTTTGTTTTTAAAGAGGGGGGATGGTGGGGAAATGAGAGGAAATAAAAATCTAGAAACCCTTGTAAGAATTCTTGAACTGTTTTTTTTGCCATGCCGTAACACCATGATTAATGAATAGTGTGAACCTTAATAAAAGGGCCTGTGTGCCTGCCAAGGAGTCAAGATGGAAGCTGAATATCCCAGTTTCCTCTGCAAATAGTTGTACTGGGGGAGCAGGGCCAACCCTGGAGGCAGACATCACTGCAGCACCTTCTGTCTAGGCTCGAGCCTGTCCCCTGGTGATCAGGGGTGGGCCCATCTAGATGAAGCAGACTACTCATAGCTGTGGGGGAAAGAGGGTGTTTATTAACCAACAGCAGGGGGAGGAGCTGAGCCCAGGCTCCCCACTCTGTCACATGCCTGTTCCACCCACCTGGTGGTAAGTGGGGGCATTCCTAAAGAAGTGTAGCCATTCTCACAATAAATACATTCATTGTGGGGTGGAGGTGGGAGAGGCTGGGTGAAGGGCAGTAAAAACCCGTGGGATTCCACGTTCTCAGCTACAAAAATAACAGTCATCCTCACCCGAGGGGGATGGGGTAGCTCAGTCAGGATTGATTGTCCCCTGTGGGCCTAGAGACTTCAGAGGCCTTGGACCCTGAAAGTGCCCCGGTGAGGTAGGACAGGGGTAGGAGCTAAGCATCCAAACTCCCAGCCTCTGCCCTTTGCATAGTTCCAAGAACGGGCTTCATGCGCCAGTTGAGACATCAGATTTCTCCTCCCTTTCCCTGCTGTAGTCTAGGGGAAGCAAAAGCTTGATTCCCCCAAAGAGAGGCTGGCTCATTGAGTGCAGTGTTGGTCATCCATCCTAGGGAAGGGCCTGTGAGGACAGCTAAACGGGAGAGGGATCTCCCTGTGAAATGTCCATGGGCCAAATCCAACAGACACAGGTCTGAGGCAGCAAGGGGAGGCTCAGAAGGTATGTGTGAGTGGAAATGTAAGCACACGTGTGATACAGGTGTGTGTTACCACATGTGCACGGGGATGGGACATGCCTGGGGCTCTGTCTCTTAACGCTCTTGAGAATGACCAAGGAGAGAGGGGAGGCTGATTCACAAGGGCTGCACAGGAAGGGAGGAGGGGAGTGATGCAGTCTTACCTCCCTAGGCTGGCCCGTTCCCAAGCTCTTGCCAAAGAGGTCACCACATGGAGCTGGGGCTGGGGGAAGAGGACCAGATAGGATGTGGCGGTTGGGAGGGTACCCCAAGTCCAGAAGCAGGGATGAAACAAGAATGCACCAGGAGAAGGTGAGGGTGGGGGCACCGCAGCCCAGCCGATAAACATTCTTCCACGTGTGCCTGTGAATGTACGCAGGGCTTAGGTGGCTGGCAGAGGTCTTGTCTGGTTTCAGGACCATCCAGCACACAGGGCCATGCAGAGGGTGGTGACATTGAGGCCATATGGACCTGCAGAGCCCTGCCTGGGAGAAAGAGAAAGGGTTTGGGCAGATGAATGGAATAGGAGGATGGAGTCCTCTCCTCTTAAGTGTTTAGGTTAAGGGGCTGGGAACTGGCTCTGGGTCTGCAGGGCACCTGGTCCTGAGGGAGCACCTACCTCTGAGGAGCACCGATGGGCCTGGGTTGCTCACATGTGGGTCTGTGGAAACTGAGGAGGGGGCTTTGGCTGGGCCTGACTGGCCAGCCCTACAGGGACATCAAAAAGTTGGGAGGAGGGCATGGAGTGGGGGGGAATGAAGGTCTGGTGGCTGTGTTAGGGAGGCAGTGGCCCAGCCTGGGACAGGCAGGCTGGCTTGGAAGAGCATTTGTTCTGGAGGCTGGGCTCAGACGGAGCTCTCATCTAGCTGCTCTACGAGCTGCGTGTGCTTCCTTTTCTCCAGGATGCGACTGAGTTCCTCGGCGAAGGAGCAGGGCCCTGCTGGTACTCCATTGTTGCTCTGCCTCAGGAGCACGTAGCTATTGCCATTCATCCTTCGCAGCCGGCTGGGCAGTGCCACCAGGCCATTGGTCAGCTCAGCCGGTGGCGGTGGGGGCGGTGGGGGCGGTGGGGCTGGGGCTCCCTCTCCAGGGATGATCTGGAGACAGCTGCCTTCCAGGCCCTCAGCCCCCTCCTCCTCATCACCCTCATCTTCCTCTCCAGGACACTGGCCTGAGACTGTCTGAAGCTGCACGGCAGATCCTCCTGCCCGGCTGGCCCGACCCAGCGAGTATTTCCGTCGGCGCCCTCGTCTGCCTTCCCGCAGACAGGCCACATAGAGGAGGGAGGAGGCCAGGATGAGGCAGAGGCCACCAAGTGCAGCAATGGCGAGCACATAGAGCAGTCTCGCATCAGGTGCCAGCTGTGCCCCAGCTGTGGCAGGGGCTTGCGGAGCTGGGGCAGGAGTGGCTGGCCGGACCGCGAGGCTATAGGAGGCCAGCAGGGTGCGGAGGCCATTTTCCTCAGCATAGCAGCCATAGTTGCCACTGTGCTCAGGCTGTGCATCTGTCACCAGCAGCCCATCCACGCCCACACGGTAGCCACCCTGCCCGTCGCTCAGGCCCATGCTCCCATTGAACAGCCATAAGGCCCGGGCCAGGTTGGATGGCTGGTCACAGGGCAGGAGGACATCATCACCCCGGAGCACAGAGCGGGTCTTCAGTGGTTGTGGTGGCCCTGTGGGGGGATGGGGGGAGAGGTCAGTACCGGCCCAGCCCAGGAAGGGATTGGAGATGGCAGCCCAGACTGTGTGTGCACTGCCAAGTCCCTGGCACCAAGCACAGAACCCAGAATCACAGTGACAGCTGACCAAGGCTCTGTGCTCATGCTTCCACATAAGGTTCACGCTGGCCCTTCCCAGGAAGCAGGCAGTGCCTTGGGCCCTTTTCCATGCTCTCTCCATGCTCTCATCCTCTCCTGTGGTTTCAGTTTCTGCCATCTGCCAGTAACTCCTAATCTCTACCTCAGACTTCTCTCGTGAGTGGCAGACTTGGATATCTACCATGTGCTGGGCATCTCCACATGAGGTCTCTTGGGCACCTGAAAGGCCAAAGCTTTTCTCCCAAACTACACCGGGTCCTTTCCTTGAGTTGCTACCACTGTGAATGGCACCACCAGCCACACAGTTGCTTAAGTCAGAAACTCCTGGGAGTCTCCCTTCTCTTTCTTCTTAGAATTTTTTTTTTTTTTTTTTTTTTTTGAGATGGAGTCTCATTCTGTTGCCCAGGCTGGAGTGCAGTGACATGATCTTGGCTCACTACAACCTCCGCCTGCCCGGTCCAAGCGATTCTCCTGCCTCAGCCTCCTGAGTAGCTGGGATTACAGGCATGTGCCACCATGCCCGGCTAGTTTTTGTATTTTTAGTAGAAACGGGGTTTCACCATGTTGGCCAGGCTGGTCTTGAACTCCTGACCTCAAGTGATCCACCCACCTCAGCCTCCCAAAGTGCTGGAATTACAGGCGTGAGCCACTGTGTGCAGCCCTTCTTCACCTTTGTATCTAACTCTCACTACGATTCCGTTTCCGGCATCTATCTTAGACCTGTTGATTTCTCTCCTTCCATGACTGCTAGCCCATTCTGGTCCCATGTGATTCATTCTCCATGTGAGGTATTTTATTTTATTTATTTATTTGAGATGGAGTCTCACTCTGTTGCCCAGGATGGAGTGCAGTGGTACCATCTCAGCTGGCTGCAAACTCCACCTCCTGGGTTCAAGTGATGCTCCTTCCTCAGCCTCCCAAGTGGCTGGGACTACAGGTGTGTGTCACCATGCCCAGCTAATTTGTCTTTTTGTAGAGACAGGGTTTCACCATATTGGCCAGGCTGGTCTTGAACTCCTTACCTCGTGATCTGCCCGACTCGGCCTCCCAAAGTGCCGGGATTACAGGCATGAGCCACCGGCGCCTGGCCTGAGAGGTATTTTAAAAACACAAATCTGATCTGGCCACTCTCCAGCCTAGAACTCTTCAGAGGTTTCCTGTTGCTTTTTGGATAAAGACCAAAATCTTCAACATGGTCTCTGCCCGCTTGTCCAGCCTATTCTCCTGCCATTCAAACATGTCAGACTCCCTCTGCCTGCTGTTCCCCTCTGCTTGCATGTCACCCCATTACCCCATGTCCTCTGCTTGCCTGGCTAACTTGTGGGAGATAGCATAGTACAGTGACCAGAAGCACAAAGTCAAGTCAGACTACTTGGGTCAGGTTTGAATTCTCTTTTTTGAGATGAGGTCTCACTCTGTCACCCAGGCTGGTGTGCAATGGTGCGATTTCAGCTCACTGCAACCTCCACCTCCCAGGCTCAAGTGATCCTCCCACCTCAGCTTTTCAAGTAGCTGGGACTACAGACATGTGCCACCACACCTAGCTAGTTTTTGTACTTTTGGTAGAGATGGGGTTTTGCCATGTTGCCCAGGCTGGTCTCCAATTCCTGAGCTCAAGCAATCTGCCCACCTCGGTCTCCCAAAGTACTAGGATTACAGGTGTGAGCCACCGTACCTGGCCAGGTTTGAATTCTGGCCCAGTTTCTTAACAGCTGAATAAGTTTCAGCAATTTACTTATACTCCCTGGGCCTCAGGGAGGTCCCTCATGGGGATAATAATAATGGCACCTTTCTCATAAGAATGCTGTGAGAATAAATGACATCATGTATAGAAGTATTTAGATCAGTGCCTGGCTCACAGTAAACACTATACATCTTAGCTATGCTGATCAGCTTTTGTTCTTTCTTCAGATATCAGCTCAGTCATCTGACCTTCCTTGGGGAAATACCCATTACCCTCCTGAACCCTTGTCATCTGCCACTTGGCTGAAAGCTCCAGAGGTGACAAGACATGTCACATCTTGAATGTGTTTCCTCATTTACAATTCATTTGGGCAGCAAATGTTTGTTGAGCACTTACTCTGTGCCAGGCTCTGTGTTTGGGTCATCCTTACCAAAGGCACATAGCCACAGGCACTCAGATACAAACATGCACATACAAATGACAGTGAATGGCAAAGAGGACAGGCTGCTCAACTAGACCCACGCTCGTCTATGAGTCACTCACCTGTATCCCTGCTGCTCTCACAGCCTCGATTTCCTCTCTCTATGTCCTGTATCAGTGGTGTCCTGGGGACAGAAGATCAGCTTTCATGAACAAGGGGCACTGGGTTTCAGTTTCCCAGTGAAAGAGTGGATAGGTCTGTTAGGAATAACAAGCCCCCGCTCTCCCCCAGTAGCTGGCAGGCCTTCTCCACTCAGGCCACATGTGACTCTCGCCCCTCACCACTTCCCACCTGCTGCCCAGGGACCTGTTAGCTGCGGTGGTGGCTGTCACGCAGGCCTGGGTGCCAGGGTCCCAGCCACAGTAGGGGTCCCGGGCCAAGATGCAGTCATAGCAGGATCGGTAGCGGAAGCAGCTGGAGAGTGGTAGTTGGAAGACTCCGCTAGGAGCCCCCACGTAGAGGCTGTGCTGGGAGCCAGATAGGACAGTTGATTGGCCACGCCCCCTAGTCATACTTACAGACCCACAGCCTCTGCCCCCACCTCCCCCACTCCCTCCTCCTGTTTCAGCAAGGCTATATTAAGGGTCACAGAGAGGGGCTACCTGCAATAGAGAGATGACTAGATTTTCCACAGACTGGGGCTCCCTGAACACTTGTGTCTCCTCAATAATGTGCATCCCAGAGCCCAGGACTACGGCCTTGTGGATCCAGCCATCAGCTGGCATGGAAAGAGCAGAGAGTCAGACCACAACAACGGGATCTGCTCGCATCACCCTGCAAGAGGCCTAATTGGAACAGCTCAGGAGTCATGAGGTCCAGAACAAGGATTCAGCCAGGACACTGGGACCTCCCGACTAGTCATAGCAGGAACGAATGGATTCAGAAGTGTTAGTGATCAGGGCCAACAGGGATCAGGGAGTGGGATCAGAAGCACCTGTGCCCAGAAAGAGCAGGTCATAGGTGGGTCCAGCAGGCGTGGTGACAGGCGTCCCTGTAAGGTGTGTGTAGCGTATGTTGCGCTTCAGCAGCAGGGGCCGTCCACGTGTGGGCACAATGGGCCGAGCCATCAGTGGGTGCAGCTTTACGAAGTCCAGGACCAGGGACGGCAAGTCTTGGGATGAGTTGTAGCCTTGGTTACGCAATGAATCTGTGATGCACTGGGGTGGGGGACGGGGGTGATGAACCTCGGGACTCTACCACCTGCCTGCCCTCTCCACAAGCCCAGACCCTCTGGCCCTTCCCTGGGCTCTGTCTACTCAGCACTGGGCCCAGGCCTGGACACTCACCGAGCCAGGCCGGGGCTCAGGCACCCCACCCTCATAGCGACCCCAACGCCGGGAACCATCCTGGTATTCCATATAGGGTCCTGCAAAGACAGCCTGCATCTCGGCCAGGTCATAGCGGCAAATGGCTGAGGCCTCCAGGGTCTTCCTAGGAATGGGACATAGGGCAGGGGGGGCGAATTACATGGAGTCAAGCCGGCCCCCTGACCCATGCTCAGCCTGAAGCTTGCTGTTACTCCGGCCAACCCCAACTGTACTCCCAAGGGCCTCTCCTGTGAGTCAGTGGACCACTGTATTCATTCTCTGGTTCTAGCCTAGCTTGATGTGCTTAAAAGTCTCACTTTGCAGCTGGACCTCCCCACAGTGGATCCTCTCTCAACCTCATTGACCTCTGCTCCAGCTCCTATGCTGTCTGTCCCCAGTTCCCTGCCTCCCCATGGTCCCTGCACTGACCACTGTGTGCTCAGCGTGAAGACGGCATAGAAGCGTGTACGGCTTGAGGTATCGGCATCCATGCTGCAGACCCCACGCAGCGTCTCATATAGTGGAATGTGGCAGATGAGACGGGCTTTCAGGAAGGATGTCCACTTTTTCTGCAGGATCTTCTTCCCTCCCAGGTCTCCCTGGGGAGGTAGAGGCATGGGATAAGGGGCCAGGGTCAGAGGTCCAGCCTCCATACCCATGCCCCAACGTCAGCCCTATCCACCTTGCAGACGCGAGCCACACGGGCCACACGGTGGCTGCTGCGGCTCTGAGGGAAGCTGCCAGAGCCCTCCTCGGTGGCACGCTCCGTGAAGAAGTAGTAAACCTTGTCATCGTCACCCACTGCACTGGCCTTGCTCTCCCGCACGAGGACGGAGAACACAAACTCAGCATCTGTGGGTCAGGCAGTTTGAGAGCCTTTTGAGACAGGCTGGGGACCCCTTTTCCCCACTCTGTCCCACACGAGGATGGAGAACACAAACAGCATCTGTGGGTCAGGCAGTTTGAGAGGCTTTTTTTTTTTGTGTGTTTTTTTTTTGGTGACTCAGAGTCTTGCACTGTCATCCAGGCTGTAGTGCAGTGGCGTGATCTTGGCTCACTGCAATCTCTGCCTCCTGGGTTCAAGCAATTCTCCTGCCTCAGCCTCCCGAATAGCTGGGACTACGGGCATGCACCATCACGCCCAGCTACTTTTTTTGTATTTTTAGTAGAGACGGGGTTTCACCATGTTGGCCAGGATGGTCTTGATCTCCTGACCTCCTGATTCGCCCACCTCGGCCTCCCAAAGTGCTGAGATTACAGGCGTGAGTCACCGTGCCTGGCCTTGAGAGGCTTTTAAGACAGGCTGGGGACCTCTTTCCCCCACTCCGAGGTGGACCCCACCCTTGACAAGACACAAGAATGGAATGGATAGGCTCACCTGGGGATTCAGGGGTGGATAGTCAGCTGCCCAAGGAAGTAAACATGAAGAAATAGTCTCCTACCCCCCAACCACCCTGTGCCACATCCTCCTAACCATTGAGCCAGTGCATTGGCGTCTCCTCGGTTCTCAGGGAGTGTGGGTGGCGGCTCCGGCGGATGTCGGGAATGCTCCGGAATTCGTACCGAGTGGCTGTGTAGAGGCCTCCATCTGGGGTGGGGACATTCCAGGCATGAGAGACGTGTCATATACAACGGGACACGTGACATATACATGGTGGCAAGTTCTAGAGATGAGATCCACATCCTAAAAACCCCATGCTTGTGCCAGGGAAGAGGGCCCACTCACCAATGATGAGGCCTGTGAAGCCGCGGGCTGGGTCATAAGGACACTTCTCCTTCCCCTCCTCGAAGCTGGTTGGCAAGGTGAAGGCCTCAGCATCCTAGGGAACAAGGGACCAGCAGTAAGTGGTTCAGAGGACAGGCAGGGACAGTGACTCAAAGTCACATCAGTCTGGGATCAGGGATCAGCGATCAGAGCTAGGGGCAGTTTGTATGGCAGATACACCTGACAGCGATAACTTAAACATCCCCTGAGAATGACCTTATGGCCTAAAACACTGTGTGTCAGGAGTTCCAAATCTGGGAGTGGCCAGAGATTCATTCATTGTCTCTGAGGAACATCTGAGCCCCTATCCCATCCTGGGGGACACGTGCCATACAGGGGATCAAGGCCCTTCGTTTTGGGTTAAATGAAGTCTGCCAGGTGGAGGTGATTAGGGGGAGGATGGTAAGTGAAAATGCTTTATAAACTGCATGCTTTTTTTTTTTTTTTTTTAAGACGGGTTTCACCATATTGGTCAGGCTGGGTTCGAACTCCAGACCTCAGGTGATCTGCCCGCCTAGGCCTCCCACAATGCTGGAATTACAGGCGTGAGCCACCACCCCCGGCTCAACTGCATGCTTTTTATAAAGGGGAGTGGTTCTCCAGTGCAGCCCACTGCCACTGGACTGCCCTGTATGTAAGTTCCCTTAATAAATCATACATCTCGGCTGTGGCTCATGCCTGTAATCCCAGCACTTTGGGAGGCCGAGGTGGGTGGATCACCTGAGGTCAGGAGTTTCAGACCAGCCTAGACAACATGGCAAAACCCCATCTCTACTAAAAATACAAAAATTAGCTGGGCATGGTGGCATGTGCCTATAATCCCAGCTACTCAGGAGTCTGAGGCAGGAGAATTGCTTGAACCCAGGGGGTGGAGGTTGCACTCCAGCCTGGGTGACAGCAAGACTCCGTCTCAAAACAAGAAACAACAACAACAAAAATACATCTCTTTCGCTGGTTCTGAGTCTCTTCTGTGGCATCTCGAACATGATGCCATCCCTGTTGAAGTCAACAGGGATCTGGCACAGCACAGGTATACTCACAATGGCTGCACAGAGGGGCTGGAAGGCGTGAGTCCCACATGCATAGAGGTGGGTGGAATTGAGCCGCTGCAGGAACCGCACGTGGTTAAAGCACTCCGTCTGTGGGATGAGGTGGGGGAGGGCTGTGAGCCCCCTGCCTGACTAGAGGCCTCCTCCATTAGTCTAGCTTTGTAGTTTGGCTCTTGCCCCCACCCGCAGGACAAACGGTTCTTTCTAAGATACCTGTGATCCTTCTCACTGCTCCAGAGTATTTCCCGGAACTCACTGTCCTTGGCCTCCCAGTAACATGACCCTATTTCTCTCTTCTGACACCACTCTGCCAATATCTCCTGTGTCTCTTGCAGGCCCCTCCATCCCTGGATCAAGAGCCCCCAGGGATTCCACCACCCCGAGGGGCTTCTCCTCTCCCATCCTGCTCCTTCTCAGCAACTCTTTCTAATCTTGGAACTCCTGCCCTCCCCATTGGGGCGATACAACCAAATCTATCCCTAGGTGCCAACTCGCTCTCCACCTGATATCCCAGAGATGCTTCAAACTCACCTTGTCAGGAACCAAGCTCATCCTCCTCCGTAACCTACGTCTCTCCTAAACGTGTTTACCCAGTCTTCCCACCTCACTTCATCCTACGACTCAACCTAGAAGCCAGGAATCATCCTTGCTGCTTCCTACGTCCTCACCTCCACATTCAGTCCCTCTCCACAATTAGTTCATTGTCCTAAACGTCTCTTGACTTGGTCCACTTTGGCTCCACCACAGACACCCAGTCCTAATTACCATAACCTCTTCCTCAGACTAACTGCAGTTGCTACCTGGCAGCTCCTCCCAACCTCCTCTTTTATAAGAATGACTTTTGTAAAAGTTATTTATTCAGTCAATGATGAATACCTGTACATAGCATAAAACTTAGACAGGACAAAGGGGTATGTTATAAACAGGGAGTCTCCCATTTATCCCTGTCTCCCAGGTTGCCTGCAAAGAAGACTGCTGTTACTATTGTCTGAAGTTTCCTTGCAGAAATATTCTACCAAAAAACACACTTTTGCTGCTCTCCAACCACTTTCCAAGAGATAGTCTAAAAATGTAAACCTAGCCAGGTGTAGTAGCTCACACATGTAATCCCAGCACTTTGGGAGGCTGAGGTGGGAGGATCACTGGAGCCCAGGAGCCCAGGACCAGCCTGGACAACACAGCAAGACCTCATCTCTATGTGGCGGCAGGCGCCTGTAGTCTTAACTACTTGGGAGGCTCAGGTATGAGAATCATTTGAGCCCAGGAGGTCGAGGCTGCAGTGAACCATGATTGTTGCACTGCACTCCGGCCTGGGAAACCGAGTGAGAACGTGTCTAAAAAAAAAAGAAATAAAGGGGATCACACCACTGTATCGGCTCGTCAGTGACCTTAACATAGAGCTCCACATGCCCCTAGCCCTGTGTGACAGGGCTCTGCCCCTTCCTCTGGCCTCACTCGCCCTACTCCAGCCACACTGGTCTTTTCTGCCTGTAAAACACCTTCAGCTTCCACTCTCTTGACTTCTTTTCCTTGTTAATGATTCCTCCTCTTGCCTGTCACCCAAGGTTTAGGTCCATACAGGCCTCTTGGTGTCTCCTCCTGCTCCCTCACCTGGCATCTGTCCCTCCTCTCCACAAGCCTGCTCAGGCCCCTTCCTCTGACCAAATGATGCCCCCAACCTCCTCACTGCTTTTCCTGCCTCCAGACTCACCACATTTTAATCCATCTAGAGCCTGGGGCCAGATAAATATTCCTATAGTGATGTTTCTCCAAGATGTTTACATTTTATAAAGGGGAGTAGGGAGGAATTCTCTGGTCAAATAACTTTGGAAAGCACAGGTGAAACCTATCTCTACTGGGGCTACCTCCTAGAGCCTGACGGATGTTGCTATGCATTGTGGGACTGGGCATGCAGCATTTCCCAAACTCATTTCACATTTAGACCCCTCCTTTGAAAATTAATGTTCCTCATAACATGCTTTGGGAATTGTTCTCTTTTTTTGTACTTTCAGTAGAGACGGGGTTTCACTATGTTGGCCAGGCTGGTCTCGAACTCACCTCGTGATCTGCCCACCTTGGCCTCCCAAAGTGCTGGGATCACAGGCGTGAACCACCGCACCTGGCTGCTTTGGGAACTGTTCTATAAAGCCTTGCCATCCAAAGTGTGGTCTGGGGACCAGCAGCATCAACTTCACTTGGAAGCTTGTTAGAATCGCAGACTCTTGGGCCCTTCCCCAGACCTACTGAGTTAGCATCTGCATTTATAATACACCTGGGGGGATACATTAAAGTTTGAGAGCTTCTAAAGTATCAAATTGTGAGGGTGTTTGCTGTCACAGAATAAAATCCAAACTCCCAGCTGGGCATCTGTGGCCTTCCGGGACCTGGTTCCGCCTGCCTCCCCAGCCCCGTTTTCTACCCATGCTGCACCAAGAGGCAGCATGGAATCTCTTGATGGACTCTCTTGGAGATGCCTTTTTAAACGCAGCTGTCCCAACACTATCTCCCACCCACTGAATCAGGGTCCTTGGCCCAGTGGAACTTGGAAATTTTGTTGTTGTTGTTGTTGTTGTTTTGTTTTTTGAGACAGAGTTTCACTCTTGTTGCCCAGGCTGGAGTGCAATGGCGCGATCTCGGCTCACCGCAACCTCTGCCTCATGAGTTCAAGCGACTCTCCTGCCTCAGTCTCCTGAGCAGCTGGGATTACAGGCATGTACCACTATGCCTGGCTAATTTTGTATTTTCAGTAGAGACAGGGTTTCTCTATGTTGGTCAGGCTGGTCTTGAACTCCTGACCTCATGTCATCCGCCCGCCTCAGCCTCCCAGTAGTGCTGAGATTAAAGGCGTGAGCCACAGCGCCCGACCGGGAACTTTTTTTTTAAAATTTTGTATTAGAGATGGTGTCTCATTATATTGTACGGGCTGGTCTCAAACTCTTGGGCTCAAGTGATCCTCCTGCCTTGACATCCCAAAGTGTTGAGATTACAAGCGTGACCCACCATGGCCAGCCCAGGACTGTTTATTTTTTAATAGCTCTCCAGATGGAGCCAGACACGGGACTCCTGTAGACATTCTTATTCTTTAGCTGGAAAGGCTGACACTTCACTAATGCCACTCCATGGAATACTGGGTACTTGAACTATTCCTTGAGCAAAGCCTCATTTTTCTCATCTGCAAAATGGAGGACAATGCTATTTCATAGGGTTATTTTACAATTAACTGAGATAATAGCTAAATCAGCACTTGCTCTAGATGGTTCCTGACTTCACAGTGGTTCAATTTATTATGATGGCTGTATTGGGAAGTAACTCCATCGTAACTAAGCATCTGCAGAGGTTACTTATTGTTTTTTGTTGGTCTGTTTTTTCTTTTTGAGACAAGGTTTTGCTCTTCGTCCAAGCTGGAATGTAGTGACTTGATTATAGCTCATGCAGCCTCAACCTCCCATGCCCAAGTGGTACTCCCCCTCAGCTTCCCAGTAGCTGGGACTACAGGTGCACACCACCATACCTGGCTAATTTGTGTATGTGTTTTGTAGATAGGGCTTGCTATGTTGCCAGGGCTGGTCTTGAACTCCTGGACTCAAGCTATCCTCCCACCCTCAGCCTCCCAAAGTGTTGGGATTACAGATGTGAGCCGTCGCGTCCAGCCTACTTATTGCTATCGTGATTATTTGGGATCCCAGAGGAGATTAAGATGCCACTACAGGACAAGCTAGTAGGCCACCAGATGTTTGAATTAGAAGTACTGTGCCCAGATGCCGGGTGCAATGGCTTACATCTGTAATCCCATCACTTTGGGAGGCCAAGGTAGGAGGACTGCTTGAGGCCAGGAGTTCAAGACCAGCCTGGGTAACATAGCAAGACCCTGTCTCTACAAAAAATTAAAAACATAGCTGGGCGTGGCATGTGCCTATGGTCCTAGCTACTCAGGAGGCTGAGGTGGAAGGATCCCCTGAGCCCAGCAGTTCAAGGCCACAGTGAGCTATGATCATTTCACTGTACTCCAATCTGGATGACAGAGTGAGACCCCACCTCAAAAAAAAAAAAAAAAAAAATTGCTGTGCTTATGGCTTGCCACTCTGGCAATCCTTACAAGGTTTATTGTGGTTGCCGAGATTGACTGGCAGGTCTGTACCTACCTATCTATGTCCCCAACAACCCTGGCATCCCCTGATTGAGGAAGAGGAGGAAAGGAGCTGGGGACAGGGCAGACCACATACCTGGTTGTTTTTCCCTTTTTGATGACATTTGCTTTGCATCTCTGGGGAGGCTTCCCAGTGGATCTAGTGGGGGCGAAGGGAATAGGCTGAAGCATTGACCTCAATACCTATTACTCATAGGACCAGGCAATAGGACCCCATGGAGCTGGGGAAATTGGGGTGAGGATCGATTTTAGGAGGAACATTGAATGCAAGGGACAGCGGGGCTCGGAAGGGCAGTGCTGTCTGACCAGGGGGCTATGGACGCTAGCAGGGTTTCGGGAAGTTGAGGTCCCAGGGAGCTGGATAAGGATGGAGAGCCTCTGGGGTGGTCCAGGTTCCAGGGGCTGACCTCTTTGTGAGCCCCATCTCCTATGTCGTTGGCACTGAGAGAGTACAGGGCACCTCGGGCTCCCACCAGCAGCCTTGCTGAGGCCTCCTCCAGCAGCAGTGTTGAGTAGTTCTGGGCTTGGCCCTTGAAGTGCCGGATCCCAGAGAGCTCTAGGGAGAGCAGGAGCAGTGAGCCTAGTTCTGGGGTGCCTCCCCCACCCCAGCCCTGGCTCCCACTGCCTTTTGAGGTTGAGGGTCTAACCTTCATAGGGTATGGTCATCCGAGGGGTGGCATCTAGTTCTCTGGATGGTCTCCGAAGTGAGGGTCCTGGGACTGCAGTTGCTGCAAGGAAGCTCAGGAGGAGGGGCCAGAGCCTCCCCCGACATCTTCCTGGGGAGGCCCTGACTAACAAGACCCCCAAAGGGAGCCAGAGTCACAGGTTGTGGGGGGTGGGGAATGGGAAGCACAGTCACAGGGCTCAAAGTCCAAGGAAGTCACTTGGAAGGTCAGGGGTCATAAGGCCATGGGGGTCAAGGAATCATGGGGCCATGGGGGGTCCTGGAATCGGGGGGACATGGAGTCACAGGGTTCTGTGGCCATGGAATCCCAGCTAGAGGTCAGGCGGAGGGAGGGACCACATGCCTTTCTGCATCAAATGCAAACTCCATGGTGAGAGGGAGTTGTGAAGTTGTAGAGGGGTTGCAGCTTACTGATGGGGTCACCCTGCCCCCGACAGTAGAGCTAGTCCTGGTTTTCTGAGGTCCGTTTTCTAAAGAAAAAACAGAGGGAAGAAAAAGGCTCTTTGATCTGTATGTGGGTGGAAGATGGATGGCGTTACCCAGACTTCAGGGGGCACTGAGGGAAGGAGGCCCAGCGTCCATAGAACTCCCACGCTGGGATCGACTCACAACCATTCTGTCTATCTCTTTGCTCTGATGCAGGAGGCTGGGGTGAAACTTACCCTTCTTTACAAGACCCTAGACGCCCCACAACTCAAAACCCAAGGTAATGGCCCTTTTCTGGCCAACCCAGAAGCTCCGCTAGGCCCTCATGTCAGAGCTGGGGTTCTCCAAGAGAATGCCTGCTTCTCCCAACAATGAGATGCAACTTGGTCAGCAGCTGCCCCTGCTGCCTGCGGGGGTGCCTTATGCAGGAAGGCCTGACCAGAGAGGTTTAATGGGTCTTTGTTTATTTTGTCCTGCTTTCCCTTTGTTTTTTCTTTTCTCTGGCCTGAGAGGTCTCTCTGGAATTTCTCTTTAATTATAACATCTCCTTGGTATTCCTCTCCAAGGGGGTGCACATCTCTGCCCATGCCAGTCTGTACTGCACCATCTGGATAGGCATCCACACGTGTCCCTACCTGCAAGTAGACACTCACAGGCATCGGGTGGGTCCCTGGGGTCCCCCTGGTTGCACAGGTGTAATGTCTGTGCAGGAGGCTGTAGTGTGCAAGGCCAGTGAACTGAGACACAAGCAACATGAAGAAGGTAAATGACGGGATCCCTGAGCTCTTGGCTCCTCCCCCTGACACATCTTGGACCCTCCCTCAAGCAAGCCATTTCGGGATGGGATGGGGTGGGTGGCAGGCCTCTCCCAACCCCTGTAACAGGCCTCTTAATCACCACGGGGGCCCTTGAAGGGTTCCTGGGCTGGGTGAGGTGTGGAGAGACCTAACTCATTCCATCTCATAGTCACCCACAGGCAGGGCCAGAGGGTGACACTGGTGCCTTCTCTCCCAGATCAAATATTAACTATCTGGCCTTGGAAAGAGGGGGAGGAATCAGGAACTGGCCAGAGGGATAACAGGAGCATTTATTCAAGAGGTAAAGGTCAGCACTGCAGGGGCAGAGCCCCGAGGGGGAGAGGGGGGATAGTCGAATATGAAAGGGAGAGAAGAGGGTTCCCTGACCCTGAAAGGGCACAGGCTTCCTGTTTGGGGGCCGGAGCAGCAGAGAGCTCCAGGCAAGCTGCCCATGCCCCACCCCTCCCCATGGAGGCACACCTATTTACCTTTAGGATCTCCTATTTGCTTGGTGCAAAAGGCATGTGTGGGGGGGGGGAGCACTATGGCTAGGAGGAACATACCCCAGGGTAGAGGAGCCACTCAGCCTGGTGCACATCACACTTACACAGTTTAAGAGTCACGTGGGTCCAGAGGAAGGTGATGTACATGCACATGGGTGCACACACACACACATTAGCAAGGAGGTCTGTGAAAGCATTGATTCACAGAGGTCATTCACACATATACTTACAGGGAGGTTTGTGTACACACATGCTCACACAGAGGGCCACAGCCACAGGTAATTATACATATTCACACGGAAAGTTGAATTTACATGCCCATCCATTCAGCAGGTCGTACAGCCTCAGAGGTTGAGGAGAGATAAACCCACACTGTGGGTTTCTGTGAAGGACTGTGCACATATCCAACAAGAGGGTCCTACACATGTATGTGCAGGGACATGCACACAAATCCATTGATACAGTGGGTCATGTTCACAGAAGGGTCAAGTACATGTGTGTTCACAGAGTCCTTAAACACACAACTACATCCACGCAGAGACAAACATACATGCATACAGGGTCCAGTTTTTGCCGTAGGCTTGGAGCCTGCTAGTGTCCACTGGGGTGGACATGCAGAGCAGAACCCTGCCTCCCTTCCTGAAAGTCCCAGTTCTAAGGCCCAATTTCGTGTGTGTGTGTGTGTGTGTGTGTGTGTTTTGTGTGTGTGGTGATGGGGGAGGCTTCCAACCTTGGATGGGCAGATGGGATGGGTGCATGGGTCAAGGCCGCTCTACAAGGGAGGGAATGGGAAATTAACCCAGGTAGGAGGAGGCCCCTAGCTTTAGCAAAGGAAAGATGGAATGGAACGCATAACTTAGTACTCCTCCACCCCATGTGTACTGCAGTTCTAGAGGTGGGAGATGGGCTGGAGCTCTCAGCCCCCATTTAACCTGTTGGGAGGGGGCGGGGCTAAGTGGGCGGGGCGGAGCATACCACCCCTCTTCAGTGGCGAAGCGGGTTTAAGGTCTTCATTCCACGCCCCACACTCCACCCCAAGTTCCACAGTTCAGGTTCTTCCCCCTGAGCCAGCCCCTTGAACTCTGATGACCTTTACTCCATCAGATCCTGGGGTGGAGGGAATTGGGAGGAGAGACCCTTCAAACAGGATCAATGGAGGATCAGCAGGCTCTCGACCTTCATCCCAGATGTCCACCTGCCTAGTGTAGGCGGTATCTCCCTCTGCCTAGTAGAATGGCGGTCTCTCCAGGCTTGAGAGAGCCCCTCCCCCGGCATCCCCCTCCCTCCACATCCTGGACAGTACGTGGTCCTCTCCCTTCGTCAGGTCTAACCTCGGTCTCTACTGCTGCAGCTCGAGGACAAGCTCTCCTTCGATCCCGCCGGACGCCTAGAGACGTGACCCAGATCCTGGGGAACACTGTTCGCCACGCGGCCCCCTCCCCGCGCCAGTCTCCGACCCCGTGGTGGCCGGTCTGCACCCCGCGCAGCCCGAGGCCAGGCCCGCTCCCCTTTAGAGCCTTCATGCAGGACCGGGGGACTTGGCGGTGAGAAAGGCCTGGCCCAGCTTGGACGGTAGAATGGACGTGGGGAAGGCCTTGCCCGACCCCCGGCCCGCAGCCCCCGGCTCAGGCCAGGCCGCCGCCCGCACTGTCCGCCCTGCTCACCTTTGCGCTTGGATCCGGGGCCATAGAGACAGCGACGCGCGGCTCCGCGGCCCCACAGCACCAGCTGCGAGAGGAAGGGGCCGCGGCCAGAGGCGGGGCGGGGGGTGGAGGCGGAGCCGGGGGTGGGGCGGGGTCCTGGAAGGCGGGGCCGACTGGGTGGGGTGCGGGGAAGGTCGCCGCTCTCTTCTTTGCGCCCCCTATTCTAGCACAATAGAGACGGTTTGAGGCGAGGCTCACACACAGCCTTCGGTCATCGGACGACCCCCCACCCCCCAACCCCGCCTTTAGGCGCTGCGGCCCTGATAATCGCCCCCTGGTGGTGGCCTCTCCACCCCGTGCACCCTCCACAGGCGTATAGACGCGCACCATCCCCTGTAACCCTAGGACCCCTCCAACTTGCCTACTGCTGGGGACGTGCAAACCTGTCCTGACGTTGCGGGATTGGCGGACCGTCTCGGAGGGCCTTCTGGCCTGTCCTCTAACCTGGACCTCACTCCCTGCGCTCTTGCTACCCACTTCTGCTCTCAGCCTAGAGCATGGAGGGAGGGCTGCCGTAGGTGGAGACTAGGCGTTTGGGGAAGCTCTGAACGCAAGGCAGGGGCTTGATTCCCAGCTTCAGGGGCTGTTCAGCTTGAGGTGTGTGTGGGGGGAGATGGAGTCAGGCCTGAAGGGGTTGAAGTAACAGCTTGACCTGAAAGGCACACAGAAAAAGCTTTTTCTGGTTCACTCACCAAATCTTAACCCTAACCCAGGCTCACCTCAGGGACTGGGTCATTCAAACACCTGCCTTCCTCCAGCTCATCTTGGGCACCATTCTTATCCAGAACTTACAGTGCCACTTCTAAGCAATCGAATACCCTGTCCTTCCCAGATTCAATCACCTTACCCAGCAGCCATCTAGGAAACTGCTCACAATCAACTCCCCAACTCCTTTAACTGGACTAGGATGGTCCTTCTGTGCAAACTTGAGTCTTGCCTCCTTTCATAGGTCACAGCCTATTTGAAATGAGCTCCCATAGTTCAAACAAAACCTGCGTTCAGGCCCTGACCCAGCCTGGTCCTTCCTCCTCCATCCATGACAGTATTAATGTGGGTCCAAGAGATGGACCAAAATGATAAAGGCCACAGGAACGTATGTGACTGACTCTTGTACGTGCCTAGGAGTCAGAACAGGATTCAAGTGGCACATTAACCAAAGGAACCTTGCAAAAGACACTTCATCCTTCTTTCTGGATTCCCCAAAGCTCACAGTTTGGCACTGAATCATATACAGTCTCGTAGTTTGGATGGCTGTGACTGCAGACTGCTAGACAGCAGGGCCCACATCACAGTTCCACCTCCCCCAACACTCTGCAAATAGGATGTGTGTGGCAGGGAGAGGGAAGGTAGCTGGGGAGAAACACAATAAAAAGTGCATATACACTTTTACAAAGAATATCCTGCTTCATTTTTTTATTTGTACCCTTATCCCATCCTGAGGAATTAATAGCCCCATTTTATGGATGGGGGAAACAGGCTCTAAGACATTAAGTAACTTGCCTTGAAATTCATTCTTGTGTTTACAGAGAGGACAATCAAGACGGGAAAAGTCTGGGAAGGAGGAAGCAGGTTAAGCCTGAAGGGGAAAGACCACTGGCAAAGATAGTAATGTTCAAGCTTATGCACAGACTTGTGTCGGGGCACTAGGGGAAGGGGCACGGAAGAAGGTAGTGAGTTTGATTTGATGAAATGGGAGGGTTCCAAGTGGGAAATAAAAGGGAAAAGTGAGCTAGTAGTTTGAAAAAGACCACAGAAGAAAATACTGAAAGAGTTGACGGATTGAGTAAGGAAGTCTGAGCTGGGAAGACCAGTAAAGGCAGGGCTAAGAAAGAGGAATCTGGAGTTATCAGAAAGTGGGTTGGTGGTAACAGCGGAGGCAGGGCAGGAAGACTGCTAGCCTCTCAGTAGCAGATAGGAGAAGCAATTAAACTGGAGGGGCCCAGGTGATCTGCCCGCTTCAGCCTCCCAAAGTGCTGGGATTACAGGTGCCCTTTCTTGACTCCAGCCTAGGGAATGGTTAGCACAGCTTCCCAAATGTTCACGGAACCTGCAGTGCTGACTTCAGATACCTCTGGAGGTGGGAAGTAAGCCAATGTGGTAGGTTCAGTATCTCACTCACTTTATGAGCCAAACTTTGCTCCTCTGAGGTGCTGATGGCAAACTCAGACATTGTTAAATGAGCAAAATGTGTGATTTCATCTATCACTGGGCAGTTACTACAGTACTTTTGATACCAGACCACAATCCATTTCCTTCTGCTATCCTCCCAGTGAAATCTCTGAACCTAATGAGAGTATCAGACGTAAAGGCAATTAATGGAGCTGTCTATAGGAAGCCCTTTTGATTGACAGTACATTTCTCTGCAAATTCAGCTGATAGAATATGAACAGGGGTATACTGACAGCGGAAATCAAATAATTAACCCTAACCCAGCCATAAATTTGCACCCTGGGACACAGGCAGGTCATTCTTTGAACAGGCCGTTACTCATCCATAAAGTCACTACCCTGGCTGCTTCACAGGGTGGCTGTGAGAGGATCCCACTTGGAAACCTTCTAGAGAACTTTATACACACAGAAATGTATGGGGTTTGTTTTTGCTAGGCTATTTTTCCCAACTTTGCTGTAAGAAAGTGGCTGAGGGTAGTGCTGGCTGATTCTCAGCCACCTACACAGCAGACTTTGCACAGAACAGTTACTCACTGTAGCAGGGATCCTAGGTGAAGGGGGTGGGTATGAATTCCTGAAACTGGAGCAGGTTCCCGGAGGCACGAGAACTGTGGCCTAGTCCAACTGTCCTGCTTCCAGTTCAGTGTGGTAGCATTTCTGTTCGTGCTTCGCCATCTCCATCTCTGGTTTGCCCCGCACTTTCCCTTTAGGTGTTGTGATCTTTATTTTGGCCACATATACAGCTGAGGTGCTTCTTCTATAGGGGCTGTCCCCAGTGAAACAATACGGAAGTCTCACAGTTCCACTGTGCTTCAGAAGCCTGTTTTGCCTGCTACATTTTCCTCCCAGCCTGTCGTCTGGGAGTCAGACCCAAAGCTGGGCCTTCTGGTTTGCTCTCTTTTGGCTTCAGCCTAGGGAATGGTTAGCAAGGGAAAGGGAGTGTCAGGACATTTCTACAAATGCTGGAAAACCACCACCCCACACCAATTTCTCAGCTTTAGCATGCTGGCTTTTAAAAAGTGAAAAACAAATTTTTTTTTTTTTTTAAAAGATGGGGTTTCACCATGATGGCCAGGCTGGTCTTGAACTCCTGACCTCAGGTGATCCACCCACCTCAGTCTCCCAAAGTGCTAGGATTACAGGCGTGAGCCACAGCGCCCGGCCTAAAAAAAAAATTTTTTTTTTTTGAGACGGAGTTTCTTTCTTGTTGCCCAGGCTGGAGTGCAATGGTGCAATTATGGCTCACCACAACCTCTGTCTCCCGGGTTCAAGCAATTCTCCTGCCTCAGCCTCCCGAGTAGCTGAGATTACAGGCATGCAACACCACGCCCAGCTGATTTTGTATTTTTAGTAGAGGGCTTTTTCCATGTTGGTCAGGCTGGTCTCGAACTCCCCACCTCAGGTGATCCGCCCACCTCAGCCTCCCAAAGTGTTGGGATTACAGATGTGAGCCACCACGCCCAGCCTGAAAATTTTAATTTAAAAGAAAAAAATCAGCAGAGACAGCTGGACAGAGAAGCCTCTGGAGCTCCCTGTGTCCACAGGAATAGGGCACACTTAGAACTATAATTTTTGGAGATATGGTTTGCTCAGATGTCAGTACACCCTGAGGTGTCTGCTTAAGATCAATTCTGTCATCGGAGAAAAGCCTCAAGTTAGAGCATTTGTTGAGTTCTTGCTCTATGCCAGGCACTGTACTAAGCACTTTTCGTGCACTGCTTAGTCCTCACAAACCCTGAGATAGACACCGTTATTATTCCTTTTAACAGATGAGGAAACAGGCTAAGCCAGTTTAAGCAATTTGCCAAAGATCAAAAGGCTAGTGCGGTGAATCGGGGATCTGAGATCAGGCCTTGGGGCAGGGTCAAGGCCCTTAACTTGCATAAGGTTGTGCTGCCTGCCCTCTAGTAAGTACCTACTGCAATGTCTGCTTCTGCCTGGGTTGTCACCCCCCTCATCCCTCTGCCCCACTGTCAGAGAAAAATGCTCCCACTGAGTCTCTTTCTAGCCATCCTGTCAGAAAGGAGAAAAAATACTGGCATGGTTTTGGAACTCAAGTCCTCTGACCATGCCTAGGCCTTCTGAGTTCAAAAGTTTCTCCTATGAGGTGTCAACCTCTGCCTCCCAAGTTGGCATACCCAGAACTGTGTCTGCCTGGCAGGTTGTGGAGGTGATCTCAAGCCCTGCTTCTACATTGTACAGCTTCCTCTTTCTTGGTCCTGGGCTCAAGAACAAGGGAGTTGGAGGCTGGGCGCAGTGGCTCATGCCTGTTATCCCAGCACTTTGGGAAGCCGAGGCGGGTGGATCAAGAGGTCAAGAGATTGAGACCATCCTGGCCAATATGGTAAAACCCCATCTCTACTAAAAATATGAAAATTAGCCAGGCATGGCAACACATGCCTGTAGTCCCAGCTACTCAGGACGCTGAGGCAGGAGAATCACTTGAACCCAGAGGTGGAGGTTGCAGTGAGCTGAGATTGCACCACTGCACTCCAGCCTGGCAACAGAGCGAGACTCTGTCTCAAAAAAAAAAAAAAAGGAGTCACATTAAGAGTATTTGTTTCTAACTCTCTCTGCCCAAGAACAGAAAGTATTTTACCCTGTATACCAGCAGGTAAGATTCATGATAGCTCTGTGTCGTTCACCACCAAATCCTTTCTGAATCCTAAAAAGAGTGCCTAGTATGTAGCTGAGACTCAGTTAACTGTGAGAATGAATGGTGGAATGAGAATAGTGAATGAGGTAAGAATGAGATTACTGAATTCCTAATTACAAAGTATACAGCAATTAACTGGGTTATATAAAAGTGAACTGTGTACAATGGTGGCTTTATGTTTTCTAGAAATAGGAGACATCAAGCTAAAAAAACTGGAAAATCCAAAGCAAGAGGAAGAAATGTTTAAAAACCAGGGGGTTGGGGTGGTGCGAGGGAATAGGGCATTCCAGATAACTCAGCCTCCCCCAACTCCCAAACAAATATCACCAAACTCATGTTCAAACTGAGAAAAAGCAGTTTTAATAGCACACACACACATATTCATAGGAATTTAACAAGATGTAGTATAAAATCTTTAAAAAAATAAAAGGAAAGAAAACAAAATCTGTATTTACTGCCTAAGAGCTGCTGGATGAATAACTGGCTGACAGGACTGCCCAGGGAAAACAAATGCACAGATAATAAGGTACGCCGACGCCGTTCATGAGTAAGGAATTACCACAGACCACGCCAGCTGCTCCACATGCCCAGCCACCTGTACCCTACTCCTGCCTCCTTAGAGACAAACCACCACAGTCATTCCCTAATTCTCCAACTTAGTAGCTTGTTTAATGGGCTACCTCTTAAAATTTTTATTTTTAATTTAAAAATTACCCTTGGCTTAAGGACGCCACACATTATTACTGGCCAGTCCCCACCAATTACATTTGTTTTGATAAAAATAAAAATGCAAATGCTCCAACTAAGTCTGGATGATAACGCACCATTTTCTGTCTTTCACATTTGAGGAGATTTTTGTGAAGTTGAAAGCAGGCTACTATTTGCGCTTCAAAGCAGAAACAAAATGCCAACCTTCCAAGAGGTGACAAAGGCACCACTGCCATTAGGAGATAGAAAATGTACAAACGCTGTTACTTCACGGCTACGTCGATGCATTTTGTGCATGGAGAGCCTCTTCACTTAATGTGATAAAACTAGTAGAATTATATTTTCAGATAACAAGAAAAGCAGTTAGAAAAGACAGTTACACACAAAAGCATAAACACTTACAAGTACCTTAATGTGCAGCTTGCAAGATAGGTAATAAGTCTGCCATACATATCCAGAAAATTAGACAAGGTGATTTTTGGCACAGTAATATTGCCAAACACACCACCACTCAGTGCAAGCTTTGTTTGCCAAGTCCCCAAAGTGGCCTGACATTCTCTGTGCAATGAGCATTTCTCCCTCTCTACCACCCCATTCACTGGGCAATAGCAGCAGGAGGGAGACAAAGTATGGGGACTCGAGGGAGAAGAAAAAACTTGATTTGGAAGAAAAACCATGGGCTACTTGTGCTAAAAGAAAGTTACAAAATTTTCATGAGAACCCAAATGCAAATACTGACTGGACTATGACCTGGAGTCTGAATACCTCTACCAGAGTCATAAATATAAGGGCCTAAACTCACATCTGGCCATTTATTTTAAAAGGACAATTAAGTATTTTTTTCTAAAGGAGAAATACAATTACAAATAGATATATTTTTTTCTTATTGGAACTGTTAAACAAAAATGTATCAAAGTGGTTTTAAATTTGATGGGTAGTTATCTGTTGAAACTGCAATACAAAAGGGTCATTTAAAAAAAAACACCTGAATAACCCACTTGTCCCCCCCATCAATGTACACAATTAGAAAATATTTACACACTGTAAATTACAAGCAATATAAGCAGTATTTTATACTTTGAGATTTTGTACACTTTACACAATGCAAAATGAGAAAAATATGAACACGTATAAAATTACACACAAATAATGTATCTACAAAGGATTAAATTACAGAATGAAAGCCCGCATTGTTGGGCAGATAGATGCCAGAGTTTCAAGCTTCTGTCAAATACAACTCTTTGTATCTATCTATCTCTTTAATCATAAATGGCATTTTGTAACAATACCCTTGAGAGGTAGTATCAAGATAATAATATTCTTACCAGTAAACAACACAGAATAAAACTTTTGTTGGTCTGACTCTTGGAGCCTCAATCAGTTTAGGTTCTTGGAAACTGGATTTACTTAGTCTTCACTATAAAATCTCTGACTGCCCAATGCTTGACATGAGCTCAAAAGTTACTGATGCTATTTTAAATGACAAATTTAAGACAAAATGCTTTTGACTCCTAAGCCTCAATTTAGAGGTAGAAAGTTATTTTCTTCCCTCTCAAACCACAAACGTCAAGTCCAGTTTCCGTTCCCTTCCATCACCTTTCCCCCCACAACTGCAGACACTAGAGCACTCAGGAGAACAGGTCACTCAAGCCAACACTGAAAGAACAACAAAAAAAGTTGGTATTCTTTCAGGAAACAAGCCCTCCTAAAAGGGACACCTAGTCAATAATTTTTTTTTAGTTGGCTAGTAAGAGTTTGTTACTACCCCTGGGCTGAAACCAGCATGTGCACTTCCACTAACCCTCTACCAAAGGATGGCTTTCCAGTGTTTTAAGAATTTAAAGCAGCTGTGGTTTTGAAGTGCAACAACTTCAAGATACAAGCGCGCACGCGCGCGCGTGCACACACACACACACACACACTAACACACAAACACGCACACACAGACACAGTGTCCCAAAGAATGAACACCATTCAGGTCTCTGCCAAAGTTACATACTCATGGAAACAAGGTTGTTGGAAACTTGTCCAGATCTTTAGGCTTTTACAACATAGACTTCTGTAATATGGTTACCAAGAGCCAGCATTCTAAGATTTAGCCAAGATTCTAAAATTTAAACAGTATTTAAAATATATGCATTTAAAAGAAATCCAGAACAAACTACATATGAATGTTCTGGCATAAAAACAGAGCCACTACCTTACAGCTTACTCTTTCCCTTAAGGGGATCGGACAACATATCAAACATCTGTTTCTCAACTGTTTGTTAAATGTATTTTAAAAACACATTTATAATCTTGAGTAATGAAGGAAAATGCATGGACTGAAACCTCCCTGTGGTTTATAAAATTTGCAGAAGAGATTTAATGCTTTTTCTTACTAAACTCAGTTTTAAGCTTTCCCTTTGTGTCCTAAAATAACCAAGAGGGAAAATGAAACCCAACTGGAACTTGGTCTTGATTTCCATGTCCAACTTCTCAAGCTGGTCCAAGCTCTTTCTTATATATTTCCTGTGATTATGCAAGTGACAAAAATACTATCTAAAAAAGATAATTGGCTTATAATTTAATAAGAGGAGTTACTGGGGCAGTTTAGACATGTGACTATTAGCTGCTTCTACCCCCTCCCCTCTTTTAATAAGAGTCTGCTCTTTTAAAAGGTCAGTTGCCTTAACAATTAAGCAGATCACATTTCATATCTGCTTCAGAAATGGCAATTTCTTCATTACCAGCTTCATACTAGATATTCAAGTGGCATATTTGCTGTATATTTTCTTGGCATTCCATTGGATTCTGTAATAATTCTTTCAACTCCTCTAGGAAAGGCTCTTACTGAATTTCTCTTGGTTGATATTTTTGCTGCTGTAATTCCTATTAAGCATCTGGTACCCAGAAGTCATGAAGCTGCCCCTAAAAAAGGGAAGGAGAAAGAGAGGGTAAAGGAAAATTTAATCATATTATGAATTAATCCTTATAAAACTACTAATCATCAGACAATGGGTTTTGACAAGTCAAGTAATAAAATCTTTATATTGATTTCTCTGAAAACTTATGGTAATCAGATTCAAATTTCACATTCAGTGGTCAAACAAGAAAACCGTATAAAGTAAGTGCAGGATGTTTTTCCCACCACTGCACAAATGGAGGGACTTAGTTAAGCAGATTAAGTAATGTTAAGCTGATTAGTACAGTTTTGCTATTAAATTATTTTCTGTGGTTTGTTTTTTTTTTTGAGATGGAGTTTTGCTCTTGTTGCCCAGGCTGGAGTGCAGTGGCGCAATCTTGGCTCACTGCAACCTTTGCCTCCCGGGTTCAAGCAATTCTCCTGCCTCAGCCTCCTGAGTAGCTGGGACTACAGGTGTGAGCCACCATGTCCAGCTAATTTTTGTATTTTTAGTAGAGACGGGGTTTCACCATGTTGACCAGGATGGTCTCAATCTCTTGACCTTGTGATCTGCCCTCCTCAGCCTCTCAAAATGCTGGGATTATAGGTGTGAGCCACCACACCCAGCCCTATTTTCTGTTTTAATATCATGTCAGTACATGACAACCATTAAAAGAAAATCTATTAAGGTTAGAAACAAATACAAAAACAACAAAACATAAGTTTAAGATTTCTCAATAACTTCAAATAGAGGGATTGCTTTATCTAGTTAATATTCAGTGTTCCTATTTTTTTTTTTATATAAAATATAAGCAACTTCTAGGCCCTGGCTACTCAAAGTTTAGTCCCCTGGACCAGCAGCATCGGCATCAATTGGAGAACTTGTTAAAAGTACAGAATATCTCAGTTGTCACTCCAGATCTATGAGTCAGAATCCATATTTCAGCAAATTCCTAGTTGATTCCTATGTATATTAAAATTTGAGAAGCATCATTTTAGACAAGTCTATACCAGTTACTCTGTAAACAAGTAGGCTAGCACACTTACTAGCAGGTGTTAAAAAAACAATGTCCCTCTTGGGCAAAGATTCCTTAGATATAACATCAAAAAAACAAGTGACAAATATGTATATACAATAAATAAAGGAAAGGCAACACACAGAATGGAAGAAAATATTTACAAATTATATCTCTAATAAGGGATTTGTATCCAGAATACATGGAAAATTCATACAACTCAATAACAGAAAGATAAATAACTCAATTCAAAAATAGGCTTTTTGAAATGAAGTATGGGATGAAAAAAAGGGCAAAGGATCTTAATAGACACTTCTGCAAAAAAGCTAAACAAATGACCAATAGGCACATGAGAAGATGTTTAACACCATTAATCATTAGGGAAATGCAAACTAAAACCACAGTGAGATTCTGCTTCCCTACTCCCTACTATGGCGTTAGTAAAAACAAGTGTTGGTGAGAATATGGAGAAATCAGAAATCTCATACATTCTGGTGGGAATATAAAATGATGCAGTCACTTTGGAAAACAGTCTGGTAGTTTCTTAAAACACTTAACATAGAATTACCATATGGCTCAGCAATTCGACTTCCTTTTCAAATGTTTCATTTGAGAACATATATTCACATAAAAACTTGCATACAAATGTTCGTGGAAACATTATTTGTAATAGCCAGAATGTGAAAACAATACAAATGTCTAATAAGTGGATAAATAAATGTGATATATCTAAACAGTGGAAAATTATTTGGCAATAGAAGGGATATACATGCTATAACATGGATTCAGTTATCATTACGTTAACTGGAAGCAGCCAATTACAAAAGACTACATAGCATATCTCATTTACAGATGTCCAGAATAGAGAAATCTATACTGACAGAAAGTAGATTAGTGTTTGCCTAGGGCTTGGGAGGAGTCAGGAGGGGGAATCAAGGTAGTAGGGGAAAGGGGATTGATTGCTAATGGGTATGGGATTTCTTTTTGGGGTGACAAAAATGTTCTAAAATTAGATTGTGGTGATGGTATTCACTCTGTAAATGTATTAAAAACCACTGTACATGTTAAGTGGGTAAAATGTATGGTATGCGAATTCTATCTTAATAGATCTGTCTTAAAAATGCTCTTCATTGAATAACCTCTACTTGATGCAATGTAATATTTTAAAATGGGCTGAACCATTTCTGGAAATAAATTAATGAACATAAAGCAAACAAAAACTCAGCACTTTCAGTTTATCTTAAGATAACTAGAAGCAAGTACAGTGTTATACTCTACTTTCTTTCAAACAGTATGAAAAGTACTATTTAGCAAAACTATTAAGATTAAGTGAAACTAAATAATAAAATGACACCTGAGTAGGCCGACAGTTCTGGATTATTTCCTGCCATTTTCCATGTATCCTGGCGACCAAGTCTTTCACCTTTAAAAATATTAAATAGGGAAAAAGGGATCAGATCAAAACATCCTCACCTACAATCAGCTTAACACTACGCAAAAGATCTGACAGCTGCATCAGGCCCACACTCAACAACTCAATTGGATTTCTGTCAACAAAGAGAAAATAAACTACTCATCTTTTGGAGGAGCTTTCAAATCATAGTAATTAATAAGATTTTCCTTTATCACCAAAATCTAAACTATTGACTGCTTAGGATTTAATTTTCCTGTTATTAAAGATCATCCAGAAAAACACATTTTCTGCCTTCAGAGGAACTCAACTTTAACTTGATGGCTTCTGAACACCCAGACTGAGAAGCTGAAGGGTGGTCTGAGTTAACAGGGCCCAAGGCTTTGGCTGTTCCCTGCCTTCCCTTCCCAGCTTCCATTTGAAAGGATTAAGGCCATTAAAAAAATGTTTACTTGGCTGGGCACAGTGGCTCATGCCTGTAATTCCAGCACTTTGGGAAGCTGAGGTGGGTGGATCACCTGAGGTAGGGAGTTTGAGACCAGCCTAACCAACAAGGAGAAACCCTGTTTCTACTAAAAATACAAAATTAGCTGGGTGTAGTGGCAGTAGTGCCAGCTACTCAGAAGGCTGAGGCAGAAGAGTCGCTTGAACCTGGGAGGCGGAGGTTGCAGTGAGCCGAGATTGCGCCATCACACTCCAGCCTGGGCAACAGGAGTGAAACTCCATCTCAAAAAAATAAAAATTAAAATAAAATAATTAAAAAAGGTTTATTTGTTCCTCTCCACATTATTAGAAGATCCAAAATTCACTGTTACTCCTCTCCATGTTTTTGCCCAATTACTATTAATCCCCTTTAAATATCTAGTATATTCCTACATTTGGAGGTTTAGCAAGTCTCCAAATTACCACAAGTCTCCAAGTTACCACAAATACCAAATTCTATCACTCCAGAGATTCTCAATTAGCTATTGAACATAATAACTGCTTGAGAAAAATGTTTTAAACAATTCAGGAATTTTATAGAAGCTTTACATTTATAAAGTAAATTATAATCTCTGCTTTCTCCGTCTACAGTTCGGCAAATTAAATTTCTCCAAATCAATCACCAACTTTTCTGTAACAGAGCCTTTTGGAGAGGCACGCAACTTGCCTGCTTCAGCAGGACCATTCCTTGAAGCAATTTCCACAGACCACTGTGTCACTTTCCACTTTAAGTAAGAGAAGCACTGGCAACAATCTGTGCCAAGCCCTTGTCTTTAAGAAACATAAAACTTGGATGGTCCCCTTTGAGCATGTCTGTCAGTAACAGCCACTATGAAGTTCTACAAGCCGGCAATTCTGGTCAGCGAATGCTCAAAAGAATGTGCTTCTGAAACTTGAGTTCTACTCTAGGGCAAAGAGCTAACCCTCCATGTACGTGAAAATCAGAAATCTGATAACAATTTCATTAGTTGCTTATTTTTGTATTTAACTTAAATTTACTAAAATAAATACATATACTAAATCCACATGGGCATTGTTCAAATGACGAACCTTTGCAGCTAATTAATCTAAGACATTAAGTTACAAAGCTGAGACTTCAATGACTATCCAAACACAAGAAGCAAAAAGAATCAGCATTGCGTTACATCACCAAAGCTAAAAGATAATCTTGGAATAAAAAAATCCTTAGAAAATGGTATTTTTATTTTATTTATTATTATTATTTTTGAGACAGTCTTGCTCTGTCGTCCAGGCTGGAGTGCAGTGGCGCGATCTCAGCTCACTGCAAGCTCCGCCTCCTGGGTTCAAGTAATTCTCCTTCCTCAGCCTTCTGAGGAGCTGGGACTACAGGTGCGCGCCACCATACCTGGCTCATTTTTGTATTTAGAAAAAGGTATTTTAAGTGTCTGGAATTTTTCTCCTTGGAGGGTGTTAGAAGTTTCAGAACCGAAAAGAAAGTGAAAAGTGTATTTGCTTTGAGATGTTTTTCTTTCACTTTTAATTTAGTGACATGAATTTAACAGGAACTGATTTCTGTTATTAAAGGAGAAAGTCCTATTTCTAATCTTACATGTTTCTTTTTTGAGACAGAGTCCTACTCTGTCTCCCAGGCTGGGATGCCAATGATGTGTTCATAGATCATTGCAACCTCAAACTCCTAGTCTCCAGTGATCCTCCTTCCTCAGCCTCCCAAGTATGTGGAATTACAAGTGCATGCCACCATGCCTGGCCAGTTTTCAAAATTTTTGTAGAGATGGAGTCTTGCTATGTTGCCCAGGCTGGTCTTGAACTCCTGGCTTCAAGCAATCCTTCTGCCTTGGCCTCACAAAGTATTGGGATTACAGGCATGAGCCACCCTGCCCAGACTTATATGTTCTTTTTCTGATATAGGCCTGTATGCTTCTATCTTTAAATATTAATACAACCAAGATTAAGCCAAAAAAAAAGAGAGAGAGAGAGAAAGAAAAGAAAAAACGCACTTACCTTAGTTCTGTAAAAAAGTCTTGCATCTTCCCTAATATCACATTTAACATGCTTTTCCAAAGCCCCACAGAGCAGCACAAAGTGTTTCTGTGCAAAACAAATGCAAGGAATGAAAACAACTCTTGACACATTACAAATTAACAAAGAAGAAATTATGCAGTTAGAACTAAATCATTTACAAAATCTATTATTCCTGTTAGCAATGACTGACGTTAACCATCCAACGTAACAGTAGTTGTATCAGTGAAAGCAGCTGCTTCCGTGACAGTGAGACTACAAGTTTAAAAAATATACAGTATAACAAAAGTTGTTTTGCTATGCATTAACTCGTATTAATGAAAATTAACTCCAGAGCTCCAACTGGGTAATACTCAGAAATTTAAAGAGTCCTTCCTTTAACACACTCTCTAATAAAATATTCAAATAAGAGCTAGCGTGTTTTCTTTTTTTTTAATTAAAACAATTTTTTTTGAGACAGAGTTTTGCTCTTATTACCCAGGCTGGAGTGTAATGGCATGATCTTGGCTCACTGCAACCTCTGCCTCCTGGGTTCAATTGATTCTCCTGCCTCAGCCTCCCGAGTAGCTGGGATTACAGGCATGTGTCACCAAGCCTGGTTAATTTTGTATTTTAGTAGAGATGGGATTTCTCCTTGTTGGTCAGGCTGGTCTCGAACTCCTGACCTCAGGTGATCCTCTCCCTTGGCCTCCTAAAGTGCTGGGATTACAGGCGTGAGCCACCACACCCAGCCCCCAATTTTTTTTTAGAGAAATGGGTCTGGCTCTGTTGCCAGGCTGGAGTGCAGCGGCACAATTATAGCTCACTGTACCCCCGAACTCCCCAGTTCAACCTCCTCCAGTCTTAGCCTCCTGATTAGCTAGGATTACAGGCATGCGCCACCATGCCCAGTTCTTTTTTTTTTTTCCTGAGACAGAGTCTTGCTCTGTCATCCAGGTTAGAGTGCAGTGGTGTGATCTCAGCTTACTACAACCTCCACCTCCCAGGTTCAGGCAATTCTCTACCTCAGCCTCCAGAGTAACTGGAATTATAAGCATGTGCCACCATGCCCAGATTAATTTTTGTATTTTCAGTAGAGACAGGGTTTCATCACATCGGCCGGGCTGGTCTCAAACTCCTGACCTCAGGTGATCCACCTGCCTCAGCCTCCCAAAGTGCCGGGATAACAGGTGTGAGCCATCGCACCTGGCCAATTTTTTGTTTTTTTAATTTTTAATTTTTTTTGTAGAGACAGGGTCTCACTTTGTTGCCAAGGCTAATGTCAAATGCCTGGCTTCAAGTGATCCTCCCACTTCAGCCTCCCAATGTGTTGATATTATAAACATGAGCCACTGCACCTGGCCAGCACAACACTGGCCCATTTAATATTTGGTGATGTTGGCATCTTATGAATATATTATACTATTGCCAAGGTATAATGGTTAAGTTCCACTCCAACAAACAGAGCTAACATTTGCTGACAAATAATTCTTTTCAATATGACATGGTTACAAGGCCACTATCCTGCCCCTCTTTCTGGTATACATGGGAATTCTTACAGGAAAATCAGTTTGAGATTTTTTTTTTTTTAAGAGATAGGGTCTTGCCCTGTTGCCCAGGCTGGAATGCAGTGGTGGGATCATAGCTCACTGCAGCTTTGAACTCTTGGGCTCAAATAATCTTCCCATCTCAGTCTTTTGGGTAGCTGGGACTACAGGTGTGTGCCACCACACCTGGCTAGTTTTTGTTTTTGATTTTTTGTAGAGACAGCATCTTGCTATGTTGCCTAAGCTGGTTTTAAACTCCTAGGCTCAAGCAATCCTTCTGCCTCTGCCTCCCAAAGTGGTAGGATTACATGCATGAGCCACCACACCTGGTCCTATTTTTTTTTTCTGTAGGAACAACACAAGCTTTCACTAATAGAGGTTCACACTTAATTCTTTGAAAAATTAAGCATCTTAAATTTTACAAATGTATAGACCTAAGCAGTTCTCTCATATATACTTGGTGAGAATGTAAATGAACACTTTCTGGGATGAAAATGTGATAATAGCTATTTAAAATAATTAAAATTTGAAATATTTATAAATTTTTGATCCAGTAATTCTACTTCTGGGAATTTACCTTATAGCTATGCTTGCAGAAATAGGCAAAGATATATGAATAAGCATGTTCATGTTAACACTATGTATAATCACAAAAAACATACTGTTTATCAATAAAGGCTTCAAAATACTATAGTTATTAGACAGAAGTGCTAATATTTGATTTTTTATATAGTTTTTGAGACAAGATCTCACTCTGTCACCCAGGCTGGAGGGCAGTGGCATGACCACAGCACATGGCAGCCTTGACCTCCTTGGGCTCAGGTGTTCCTCCTACCTCAGCCTCCCAAGTAGCTGAGACTACAGGCATGTACCACCATGCCCAGCTAACTGATTTTGTTTTTTGTAAAGATGGCATTTTGCTATGTTGCCCAGGCTGGTCTTGAACTCCTGGGCTCAAGTGATCTGCGTGCCTCAGCTTCCCAAAGTGCGAGGATAACAGCTGTGAGCCACTGCGGCCAGCCAAGTACTAATATGTTAAAAAGGAAAAAAGGAAGTTGCACGATACTAATAGTATGATTCCATTTTTGTTAAAATAATTGTTAGTACATGTAATGTATTAGTAAATTGTGAAGAAATTTACAGGAGGGCATTGGATTGTAGGAGTCTTTCACTTTCTACCTTATGTAAGTTTTACAATAATCACTTTTTTTTTTTTTTTAATAGAGATGGCATTGCCCGGGCTGCTCTTGAACTCCTGGGCTCCTGGGCTCAAGCGATCCTCTTCACTTGGCCTCCCAAAGTGCTGGGATTACAGGCATGACCCACCATGCCCAGTCACTGACTTTTTTAATCATAAAAAGTAATTTATATGCAGTGGCTCATGCCTATAATCCCAGCACTTTGGGAGGCCAAGGCAGCCAGATCATGAGCTCAGCAGTTTGAGCCCAGCCTGGCCAACATGGTGAAACCCTGTCTCTACTAAAAATATAAAAATTAGCTGGGTGTGGTGGCTAGTGCCTGTAATCCCAGCTACACAGGAGGCTGAGGCAGGAGAATCGCTTGAACCCAGGAGGCGGAGGTTGCAGTGAGCCAAGACCACGCCACTGCACTCTAGCCTGGACGACAGAGTAAGACTCCATCTCAAAAAAAAAAAAGGTAATTTATAAAATATAAAAACCATATAAGAACATTACAGACAGATGACTATATTAGCTTCCAATCAGGAGAGCAAACACTTTTTGTTTTTGAGACAGAGTTTCGCTCCTGTGGCTCAGGCTGGAAGGCAATGGTGTGATCTCGGAGCACTGCAACCTCTGCCTCCTGAGTTCAGGCAATTCTGCTTCAGCCTCCCAAGTAGCTGGGATTACAGGCACCCACCACCATGCTTGGCTAATTTTTGTATTTTTAGTAAAGACAGGTTTTCACCATGTTGGTCAGGCTGGTCTCAAACTCCTGACCTCAGGTGATCCACCCACCTTGGCCTCCCAAAGTGCTGGGATTATAGGAGTGAGCCACCGCACCTGGCCGCAAACAGCTTTATGCACAATTGCATTTATAAAAACCCAAGAACTAGTCTTGTGTCTTTTCTATCATGTCTAGTAGATATTATGTTTTTTTTTTTTAACTTTTCAGGGATTTTTATTGTTTCAGACCCAGTCATGCATACTAAAATTACATATTTTCACCACTTTGACTTAGAAAATGCACTAGAAAAATAAACTTTTGGTTAAAACAAACACTGAAGTACATGAATCCACCATGTATCCCTATACTCAAAGCCAAACTGAATTTCAGTTTGAAGCAGACTGTGACCAGTGGCTGAAATGATGGCCCAAGCTGGTCAGAAAATTAGCTCACCTCCTACTCCATCATAGGCTCTTGGTCAGAGAGGTTTCAAGTACTTCACTTTTAATAGGTTCCTACCTAATATGCCAAGAAGCCGAGGCACAGCCACAAGAAGCCACAGCAGCAGCATCTCACTGCCTCACTAAACCTGCTGCCCAGTGAGATGAAAAGAAAAACAGCCCAGTGAAAAATAGGAATTTCTTTCTTTCTTTTCTTTTTTTTTTTTTTGAGGTGGAGTCTCCCTCTGTTGCCCAGGCTGGAGTGTGGTGGTATATCAACTCACTGCAACCTCCACCTCCTGGGTTCAAGCGGTTCTCCTGCCTTATCCTCTGGAGTAGCTGGGATTACAGGCATCTGCCACCATGCCCAGCTAATTTTTTTACAGTTTTAGTAGAGACAGGGTTTCATCATGTTGGCCAGGCTGGTCTCAAACTTCTGACCTCAAGTGATCTGCCCGCCTTGGCCTCCCAAAGTGCTGGGATTATAGGCGTGAGCCACCACATCGGGCCTAAATTTTAAAACAGGAATTAGAGTAGTTCAGATATGAAACAAGAGGAATTAAGCAAGAACCTTCCCCAGGGGTATGGGGAAGAATAGAATAATTCAAAATGAAAATCTTAATATGGGAAGAGAATTTAGAAATGCATTTCTAAAGTAGCCTGCCTTATCATCAGTTTAATTTTGAAGGCAAATGTTATTTCTAAAGGAAAAAAAGGGGAAAGCAGAAGAGATGGGAAGAAAGGAGCTAAAAGCTGGCTGTATGACACATGCAGCTGACAGCAATAACTTAAGCATATTCTGAAAATGAACATATAGTCTAAGAAGAATGTATAACTGGAGTCCTGAGCTAAGGAATCTGGGAGTGGCCAATCTGGAGTTTCACTCTTTATCTATGAAGGACATCTGAATCCCCAGCCCATCCCTTGGAAGGCCACACAGGGGGATCTCCAAAGGGGATGGAGGCCCTTTGTTCTGGGTTAAATGGAGGTTGCTAGGTAGAGGGTGCTAAGTGACAATGCTATATAAACTGCATGGTGTCTATAAATGGTAGCAGTTCTCCTGTGTAGCATGCTGCCACTTGACTGCCATTTTTACTGGAGTCAATATGGTCCGGCACAACACTGGCCCATTTGATATTTGGTAAGGTTGGCATCTTATGAATATATTATACTATTGCCAAGGTATAATGGTTAAGTTCCACTCCAACAAACAGAACTAACACTTGCTGACAATTCTTTTTTTTTTGAGATGGAGTTTCACTGTTGTTGCCCAGGCTGGAGTACAGTGGCCCAATCTGCTCACTGTAACCTCCACCTCCTGGGTTCAAGCGATTCTCCTGCCTCAGCCTCCCGAACAGCTGGGATTACAGGCACCCGCCACCACACACAACTAATTTTTTTGTATTTTTAGTAGAGATGGGGTTTCACCATGTTGGCCAGGCTGGTCTCGAACTCCCGACCTCAGGTGATCCATCCACCCTGGCCTCCCAAAGTTCAGGGATTACAGGCATGAGCCATGGTGCCAGGCTGACAATTCTTTTCAATATGATATGGTTACAAGACCACTATCATGCCCCTCTTTCTGGTATACATGAAAATTCTTATAGCAAAATCAATAAGCTTTTATTAAGTTTTCTCCTATATAAAGTATGTTCACTCATTCCATCAACAGTGACAACTATTTAAAAACAGCAGCAACAACACTAAACACTACCTACCCGTTGTCCAGAAGAAAAAGAATGAGAACAACTAACTTCACCGACTAAATGAAGAAGAATGTAGGTCAGGTAATATGCCTGTTAGAGAAATGAATACAATTAACACCTATGAATTAGCTAGCATAGATGTCATTCCAATTTACACATTAGGAAAGTTGCCCAGGAAGGAAAAAGGATATGTTAAAGTTAACCCAGGTGGTCAGTAAGGAAAAGCCAAGCATTTAAACTAGGGTTTCTGAATTCTAACTCAAGTGCATTCTTTTACCATGAATCATGGTAAATGACTCATGATCTCATGACTGCCCTAATAAAGGGCTACAAAAAATGCTCTTGGGAGCAAATTACCAACAACCACCCTTTTACCTATTTTCAACTCTCAGATTTATGGAAGATTTCATGACAGCAATAAATTAAAAATATCATTTGCTTTAAAATTATGTTTGCTGGAATGTATCTAATGTCCAAATCCAGAAATGCCTATATTATCAGTGTATGCTTAGGAAGCTGGTACTATCAGTTATACTTCTATGTATTCTTTGAGACCTTCGAGTGCTGGATACCTGCTTTTCAAGTTCTAAATGAAGACTGTCATCAATAGTGCCATTTGGTTGTTCAGCCTTTTTCTTCAAGACCATTTTCTTTAACAAATCAGAAGGCTTCATTTGTACAAGATAGCGATGTAGGACTGATACCTATCAAAAGAAAGAGATGACATTGAACAAAGCTAAATAATACAGTTGCTCTTTCTTAAGCTACTTGTTCCAGTGTGTCCTCTTTCATTTTGTCCTTTTATTACAGCTTTCTTTACTCTGAACAATATCCATTTCCCCTTTATGTAAAACTCCTCAATTGCTTAAAAAGGGATTTTAAGTGGCCAGGCGAGGTGGTTCATGCCTGTAATAAGCACTCTAAGAGGCCAAGGCAGGTGGATCACCTGAGGTCAGGTGACCAACATGAGGTCAGTCTGACCAACATGGAGAAACCTTGTCTATACTAAAAACACAAAAATAAGCTGGGCATGGTGGTGCACGCCTGTAGTCCTAGCTACTCAGGAGGCTGAGGCACAAGAATTGCTTGAACCCACGGGGCGGCGGTTGCAGTGAGCCGAGATGGTACCACTGCACTCCAGCCTGGGCAATAGAGCAAAACTCTGTCTCTCAAAATAAAAGGGGGATATTAAGTTAAAGATTTAGTACTTGTAACTTAGGATAAATGCTTAGGAGACCAAATGATATTATATAGAGGCCACAGGGAATGCTTTCTCTTAAATTATTTGAAAGTCAACAAAGTTCACTCTCCCTGTGGTTAGAAGTCATTGAATTCTAAAAGAACTACAAGAATTTGGGGTAAAAATCACAACTAGATTGTAATTTGAATACCAATTAGTGAGTTTGAGGGTTAATTATTCATGTAATTATTCAGTTAATTATTCTATTTTATAGCTGGGCGTGGTGGCTCGCTCCTGTAATCCCAGCATTTTGGGAGGCTTAGGTGGGCAGTTCACAAGGTAAAGAGACTGAGACCACCCTGGCCAACATGGTGAAACCCCGTCTCTACCAGAAGTACAAAAAATGAGCTGGGTGTGGTGGCACCCACCTGTAACCCCAGCTACTTGGGAAGCTGAGGCAGGAGAATCACTTGGGAGGTGGAGGTTTCAGTGAGCTGAGATAGCGCCACTGCACTCCTTCTCAAAAAAAAAAAAAAATTCCATTTTACATGGGCAAAAAGGAAAAAGTAACAGAACAAAAGTTAGGAGAAATGGTAGAAATTCTATCCCCGTATCTCTTTTGAAGGCAGTAAACATCATTGAAAGGAATGAGAGCTATTTGCTAACTACCCTGGTAGTTCCAGCATGATCCCCATATATCTGGAGTCAAATCTACCCTCAACTCTACTAAAGCAGAAACCAGCTGTGCCCATCAATCTCTCCATCCCATGGCATCTTTTTTTTGAGACAAAATCTCACTCTGTTGCCCAAGCTGGAGTGCAGTGGTGCAATCTTGACTCACTGCAACCTCCATCTCCCGTGTTCAAGTGATTTTCCTGCCTCAGCCTCCCGAGTAGCTGGGACTGTTTTGTTTTTTAATTCCTAGGTCCTGGCAGCATACCTGGTACCAAACTGTAATTCAAACAAGAACAAAGGGAAATCAAGATCATGTTCTACGGTGAATTTTCAAATCCAACCAAGGCAGCCCCATTAGTGATATCAATGTTTGTAAAAAGGCTTCAGAACTTCTCAGAGTGGGACTTCCATGGGACACGTTTTCAAATTTAAAAAATTCATATATATATATATATATATATATATATATATATATATGTATATATTATAGACAGGGTCTCCCTATGTTGCTTAGGTTGAACTTGAACTCCTGGATTTGAAAGATTCTCTGGTCTCGGCCTCCCAAGTAGCTGGGACTATAGGTGCCCGCCACCACACCCAGCACCAGCCAGACATGTTTATCCACACTCTCATATATACATGATATATTCTTACTGAACAAGTACTGGAGGGCAACTATATTTAAGCTCTATCATCTAAAAAGACTCATATTAAAACAGGTTGAAGATTCAATCAATGTACAACAGTTTTGCAATTTCTAAACTTGTGATAAAACTGCTAACTTGGAAAAGCTGAACTAATTCAATAAATGGCATCATATTTCTATAATCCCACATTATGATTTTCACAGTAGTTTATATATTAATTCACATCTGATTGTCTACAACCATCCTATGTGGTGTAGGGTGCAATACTATATCCATTTCATAGATGAAAAAACGGGATCTTGCTAAGTTTGCTAAAGATTACATGAATAGTATCATGTTCGAGAGCTGAGCTCCGACCCTAGGACCTTTGACTTAGGGTTCATCAATTTCCCCTATACCCCTCATTACTTCTCCCATTTATTAAAAATAAAAATATATTTATTGATACCTGCAGATTATTGGCATTAGGAACATCTTCGTGTTTCTCATCCAAAAGCTTTGAAATAATCACTAGACTGAGGCGTTGTCTCAGTTGCCTAGAATTAGAAGTTAAAAGTATTTAGAATGTACTTTAATACAGCCTGAAAAGCAAATGAATGAGCCAAGAGGAGTTCTAGTTCTAATTGGAAATATAAGCAATGTTTCAAGAGAAGTCTGTATAAGAACATATAAGCTGTTATAGAATAGTAAAATTTTCATGTAAAATATTTGTACATAAAACTTGAGTTACCTGAAGCTCAGTAAATCATTTAACAGCCTTTGACCCTGATGGTTTACTGACAGAAAACCTACTTTTTAATTGCTGAAATTTCTTTTTACTAAAGCAGAAAAAGTTAATTCATTAATTTTTGTGGAATATGTCATCTGTATTAAGGCATCAGATAAACTAAAATAAAAAATAAAAAATATTCAGCTTGGGTGACAGAGTGAGACTCTGTTTCAGAAAAAAAATTATATAATGATCTGAGTAAGAATCAGAATATGCAGAATCAGGCTATTGATGCCTTTTCTCACAACTGAATATGAAATAAACACCTCTGATCTAACATTCAAAGAATGATGAATGAAAATAAAGAACCTAAGGCATTTCATTAACATAAAATTTCTCAATGTTTAATTCTCACTTTTCAATACCTTCCACGTGATGTCCAATTGGGGACCAGTTGTACCAACCACAGAAGGTTGTGGGGGATGACTGGAGAGTTCATTTATGCCCAGACAGAGTTCAGGCACCTGGAAAAAAAAAAAAAAGTTAAGATTTTTTTCAAACAGAACAGTGGAATCAAACACCCAACAGATCATCTACATCCCTTCTTGCCATAATGGAAGCACTAGTACAAAATAGAGCACATGGCCGGGCGTGGTGGCTCACGCCTGTAACCCAAGCACTTTGGAGGCCAAGGCGGGCGGATCACCTGAGGTCGGGAGTTCAAGACCAGCCTGACCAACATGGTGAAACCCCATCTTTAAAAAAAACAGAAAGAAAAAAAAAAAAATAGAGCACACATGTTTAGAAATAGCATGGAGTCTAGAATCTGCTAAAATGTATGTAATACACAGATTCAGTTTACTTATACTGTCTTAAGTGGACTGAGCAAATACATTTACCAGAACTTCACTTGGCTTTCATGTTTTGTACTACATCATATCTCCATCTATATTTAAGCAATCCTTCTTGGAAGGATAAACGGATCTAAATACAAACGTGTATGAGAGTTGTACAAGATCATATATGTTCCTGATTTGGAATCTCTTGCACTTTAGGGATCCTATTCCAGTATTTTTAAAAGCCTAATACCCGGCTGGGTGTGGTGGCTCACGCCTGTAATCCCAGCACTTTGGGAGGCTGAGGGAGGTGGATCACTTGAGGCCAGGACTTTGAGACCAGTCTGGCCAACATGGTAAAACCCTGTCTCTACTAAATACACAGAAATTAGCGGGGCAGGGTGGCATGTGTCTGTAGTCTCAGCTACTTGGGAAGCTGAGGCATGAGAATCACCTGGATCTGGGAGGCAGAGGTTGCACTGACACAAGATTGTGCCACCGAACTCCTGCCTGGGTAACAGGAGACGCTGTCTAAAAAAAAAAAAGTCTAACACCCCCAAAATATGTATTACTATTGAGATATACTGTGTATTAATTTTTAAAAAGGTCGGTTTTACATTAGACAAGATTATGTTTCAATAATTGGTAATATTTATTACACTCTTTGCCCTACTTTTGCATATTTTAATTTTTTCACTAAGAAGATTGAAAAATATAATTTTTTTTCTTTTTTTTTTTTAAAGATGGGGTTTCACCATGTTGGTCAGGCTGGTCTTGAACTCCTGACCTCAGGTGATCCACCTGCCTTGGCCTCCCAAAGTGCTTGGATTACAGGCGTGAGCCATCACGCCTGGCCTGAAAAATATAATTTTTAAAAAGGCCTAACAAAAATTATACATGTTCATCCTCCATATGGTTGCAGAAGTTCAACTCAAATTCTTGTAGGAATGACTGACTCCATCTTTTCATTTAGGTCTCTGGTCAAAGGTCATTTTGGAAAGGCCCTTCCCTGACTGCCTTATATGAAATAGCAAAGCATCTGGCTTTGCTATACTCATGTCCTGCTTTATTTTAATTTGTAGTACTTAACTACTACCTGACATAATATAATCAACATTTACTTGTTTATCTAACCCTCTGACTCGGACAAATTTGAAGGCAAAGGCTTTGTCTCTTTCACAGCTCAATCTCTAGCAACTACATTAATGCTTAGTCCATAGGAAATCCCCAATAAACACATTTTTGTTGGATGAAGAGCTGCAGTTTTAGAAAAAATTCAATTATCATGAATTTAAACAATACAGCTCGCTCCCTCAGTTCATTTTTAATCTGCCAAAGATCTTAACTGAGTTTAGAAACTATTAATTTCATATGCACAATGCGTCAAACTGTAATGCTACATAAAAAACTAATAATGAAGTTTTAAGTAACATACCTTTGTGTTCCAATCTCTGATGTTCTTCATCAGGTTTATCAGGAGACTTTGAAAGTCTACTAGAGGAATCTGTTTCAGCTGTTTTTCCAAACTCATTTTAAATAACATTAAAATCAGCAATATTATTTCACGATCCTGGTAACCTTCTGGATGTATAGATGTACACAAGCCCAGAAACTGTTTAACATAAATGCACAGACAAAAATATTTTAGGAGGTATGTTTTACTTTTAGAGTTTTAATTATAAATCTTTTTGACAAAAGATGCAAAAAGAACTATACAGAAAATAAACATCAGATGTCTAGAGAAAAGAAGGCAAGAACTACTCAATGTTAATAGTTGAATTAAGTGGCATTTTCTTCTCCATTTTCTATTTTTGACATTTTCTTAACGGTTCAGTATCACTGATTCAATTCAGTCAGTAAAAATAGTTCACATTGTCGTTAACTTTTTTTTTTTTTTTTTTAAAGATCTCACTCTGTCACCCAGGCTGGAGTGCAGTGGTGCGACCTCGGCTCACTGCAACCTCCTCCACCTCCCAGGTTCAAGTGATTCTCCTGCCTCAGCCTTCCCAGTAGCTGGGATTATAGGCACACACCAGCACGCCTGGCTAATTCATTTTTTTTTTTTTAATTTTTAGTAGAGATAGGGTTTCACCATGTTGGCTAAGCTGGTCTCGAACTCCTGATCTCAGGTGATCCACGTGCCTCAGCCTCCCAAAGTGCTGGAATTACAGGCATGAGCCACCTCGCCCGAACTCTGTCATTAACTCCTGATCACTAAGTTATATTGTAAGACTTTTTTCTTCATACATCCTACATATAAAAAAAACTATTGGTTTCAAAACTGTTTTATGATATAACTGACCTAAAGTTTCTGTTCATCACTAATATTAAAACAAAAATAAAAACAGCAAAAACAATCTTTAACACAAAGATTACTGCTAAGAAATTTCAGAGACTGGAAATCACCTGGTAAGAAACTAAAAGATTTTATTTTAAAAAACCCTTAACCACAGACTAAATGATTCTAGCTCTGTGCAAAAGACACACAAAAGTTTTTTCCTACCTTAACCACATTTAAAATGTTGGTTTCAGGAAGAGTTGAAAAAATTGGCTTATAAGATGAATCTTCACTTTCTCTTCCCCCTAGTGTTGTCTGCGTTTCAGAACTATTGAGAAGTGAGTAAAGCAATGTGAAATTAGGCACAAAATATATTACTCACTTTAAAAAATACTGGGTTTTTAAAAAACTGTTTTATCAAGGTATAATTTACATACAATAAAAGGAATGTACCCATTTTAAGTTTTGATAAGCACATACACTAATGTAACCACCATCGAAATCAAGGAGTAGAACATTTCCATTACCTTCAAAAGTCTCTTTCTGCCAGATCCAAGTCAATCTGTTATCCCTGACTCAAGGCAAACATTAATCTGATTTCTAATTTCTACCTTTACACATCAGTTTTCTCTTGAACAAGCTACTTTTTTTTTTTTTTTTTTTTTTCAGACTGAGTCTTGCTCTGTCACCCAGGCTGGAGTACAGTGGTGTGATCTCGGCTCACTACAACCTCCGCTTCCCAGGTTCAAGTGATCCTCCTGCCTCAGCCTCCCACGTAGCTGGGACTACAGGTGTGTGCCACCATGATCGGCTCATTTTTGTATTTTAAGTAGAGACGGGGTTTTACCCGTCTCTGTTAGCCAGGATGGTCTTGATCTCTTGACCTTGTGATCCGCCTGCCTCAGTCTCCCAAAGTGCTGGGATTACAGGCGTAAGCCACCACACCTGGCTGAATAAGCTACTTTTATATGGTATTATCCTCATTGCTCTTGGTGTCAGACAGCTATGTAGAAGGTGGCTCTGACTAAAAAGAATGCATAATAGGTAAAAGACTCATAAGTGGCCTAAAGAAACTGCCAGAGCAAGATACAGAAACAATTCAAAGCACTCTAATTCTGGTTATCCAGAGGCTATCACTGAAGATTCATGAAAGAGGAGATGAACGACCTTGCCTTTCAAAGAGAGATAACGCTTTAAATTTTTTGAAAAAAATAATACTTTTATTTATTTATTTAGAGACAGAGTTTTGTTCTTATTGCCCAGGCTGAAGTGCAATGGCACGATCTTAGCTCACCGCAACCTCCGCCTCCCAGGTTCAAGCGATTCTCCTGCCTCAGCCTCCCGAGTAGCTGGGATTATAGGCATGAGCCACCACACCTGGCTAATTTTGTATTCTTAGTAGAGACAGGGTTTCTCCATGTTGGTCAGACTGATCTCGAACTCCCAACCTCAGGTGATCCACCCACCTCGGCCTCCCGAAGTGTTGGGATTACAGGCGTAAGCCACCACGCCCAGCCTATATGGTTCTAAAAAAATCAAAATATATTAAGGTACAGTATGCTGTGATAAACTGCCCTCCCAGCTCCACTCTTTAAAACCACTAATTTCCTCCCTAAGACAATTACTACTAGTTTTGGTCCTTCCTTCCATTGGCATTTTATGTATAAAAAAACCAAATATGAATATAGGTCCCATTGTGGTATAAGAAGAAATACATTTGGTCTTTGTTCCCAGTTCCTGGCAAAGAGCTCCTAAAACCTCTGGAACTTCTGCTGAGGTAGGAGGAGCCTCTTTTGTTATATATAATAATCCTTTTCAATCATACCTAAATTTATGCTAATAAAGTGACTCCTGGAGGATCAGGGCTGGTTGCCTGAGTTATCAACCGTGTGATTAGAAGGATGAAACTTTCAGTCCCACCCAGAGAGGCTAAAGATTAAGTTAATCACCAATGGCTAATGCTTTTATTAACTATCCCCAGTATAATGGAGCCTCCGTAAATACCCTAAAGTTCAGAGAGCTTCTGGATTGGCTAAGGCATCAAGCTGAAGGGAGGTGGATGGGGTGGGATGGCTCACACCTGAATCCAGAGTGGCTGAGGCAGCTGGATAGCCTGAGCCCAGGAGCTTAAGACTAGCCTGGGCAATATGGTAAAACTCAGCTGGGTCTGGTGGTTCACGCCTATAATCCCAGCAATTTGGGAGGCTGAGGCAGGCAGATCAGAACACTTGAGGTCAGGAGTTTAGGAGTTCAAGACCAGCCTAGCCAACATGGTGAAACCTGGTCTCTACTAAAAACAGAGAAATTAAGTGAGTGTGGTGGCAGGCACCTATAATCCCAGCTACTCGGGAGGCTGAGGCAGGAGAAATGCTTGAACCCAGGAGGTGGAGGCTGCAGTGAGCCAAGATTGCACCACTGCACTCCAGCCTGGGCGACACACACACACACACACACACACACACACACACACACACACACACACAACAAAAGGCAAAACTCTGTCTTCTCTATTAAGAAAGAAAGAAAGAAAAAATGATGGGAAGGTGGAGTATCTGGAGAGGTCAGGGAAGCTCCATGCACTCCCATCCCTATACCGTGCATGAGGTATCTCTTCCATTTGGCTGTTCTTGAGTTGTACCCTCTACAGCAAACCAGTAATAGGACATAAACTGCTTTCCTGAGTTCTGTGAGCCATTCTAGCATATTATTGAACATAAAGGGGAAGAGGACTGTAGGAACTCCTGATTGATAGCTGGTCGCTTAGAAGAACAGGAAGCCCAGACTTGTGATGCCATATAAAGTGGTGGCAGGCTTGTGAGACTGAGTCCTTAACATGTGGGCTCTGTGCTAACTCTGGGTAATTGGAACTAGAATTGCATTAAACTGTAGGACATCTAGTTGGTGTCTACGGAGAACTGGAGAAATTACAATGTGTAGAAAACCTATACATTTGATGTCAGAAGTATGAATGTAGAGGAAACAGTTTTTTACCCTTTATCACTCCCCCCACAACCTTTAATACAAACGGCAGTATATTATATACCTTTGCACCTTCCTTTTCTCACTCAGCAATGTGTCTTGGAGATACTCTCACAGCTACAGGTGAATAACTTATTTTTAAAATGGCTGCTTAGTACTTACTTGTGCCCCTTCCTCGTAACCTTGGGGAAGTTACTTAACCTCTCTGTGCCTCCCTTACTTGTAAAATGGAAATGAAAATCTTACTAGTATTTGTAGTAACCACTAAGTAAGGTACTATGTGAAGCCCTCTGAACAGAGTCTGCCACACAGCAAACACCATATAAGGGCTAGTCATTAAGATGTGGAGGGACAGCAGACAGATCAATTTGATTAGAAAGCTGACAACAAAACAGGTCAGGGTATAATCGTAGAGTCTTAAATATAGGGTATAAAGGTTTGAGAACAGTGGAGAGAGTGAGTTCCTTCAACAGTGAAAAGAGTAACTTGGAGGTGGAAAGGCCCTGGAGGAAAGATTTTTTTGCCAGGGTAGGCATGAAAAGAGAATCTGAATTAGACTGACACTGGAAATGAAAAGGAATGAATAGATAGGACATAGGTGGAGGAAAAGGAACATAGGGATGTGAGAATGGAAGGGATATAGAACTGAAAGAGGTCAAAATGTATTTAGACTCAAATTTTAAGTCTATGTATTTAGCAAAATAATGGTCAAGAAAAGAACTGTACTAGTATCCCTTATCTGAATTCTCCCTATCTAAATATTTACTCAGACAACCTGCAAACATTTTCACTCTAAATCTACTATTTGTATGGGGAACTTGCCATGATGAATATGCATATACACACCAGCTAAAATGGGTAAGCTGTGAGTCCTGGTTTAAAAAAGAACAGTGATGGCCAGGCACAGTGGCTCATGCCTGTAATTCCAGCACTTTGGGAGGCCAAGATGGGAGGACTGCTTGAGCCCAGGATTTTGAGACCAGCCTGGGCAACATAGCCAGATCCAGTCTCTATAAAAAAATTTAAAAACATCAGCCAGGCGTGGTGGTGTGTGCCTGTAGTCCCAGGGTACTCAGGAAGCTGAGGCAGGAGGGCCACTTGAGCTCAGGAATTCAAGGCTGCAGTGACCCATGACTGTGCCACTGCACTCCAGCCTCGGTGACAGAGCGAGACCTCATCTCATTTAAAAAAAAAAAGAAAGTAAAAGGACAGTGAGTAGGACTGTATCTTAACAAGTTCCAGCTAGGCACAGTGGCTCATGCCTGTAATCCCAGCAGTTTGGGAAACTGAGGCTGGCGGATGGCCTGAGCTCAAGAATTTGAGACCAGCCTGGGCAACATGGCAAAACCCTGTCTCCACAAAAAATAAAAATAAAAAAAATTAGCTGGGCGTGGTAGCGAGTACCTGTGATCTCAGCTACTCGGGAGTCTGAGGGGGAGAAGATCACTTGAGCCTGGGAGGCAGAGGTTGCTGTGAGCTGAGATTGTAAAGCAAGACCCTGTCTCAAACACACACACACAATTTCCAGACTCATGCTTATGTTGTTTAAACAGGCATTTTGCTACACGGCACTCATTCCTTCACCAGATCACTTGTGTTAAGCTTGTGCCCACCTTTACTCACCACTATACAATAGTGACTACAGCCACCACCATTGTTTATTTCTAATACTATATATGCTCATTACAGTAAAGTAAGAAAAATTCAAATTTTCTTATGTGTTGTATAACACTTAAAATTACCATACACTACTGAGTTCATTAAATGTTAAATAATAAAGTAGTAGGTATGTTAAATGTTTATAGTATGCAGAAATATGTGGTAACTTTTAAAATATAAGTGTTTAAGAACATTCTTGTAATATTTAGAAGAAATAGTTGGGATTTTGGATGGGCTGAATAAACATTATTTTTCTTAAAATAATGAAATTAGTCTCTATCTGAAATGCTGCTATCCAACATATTTTCAGATACAGATTACATCTGAGAAACCAGGGATCCTATATGGAGTTCAAAGAGAATTTTCATAATGTTTAAGCGAATACATTCAATTTTTTCCCTCTTTTACTTCCGTTACTTTTCCATTTTTACTTCCTTTTCTGTGATCAGTTTATTCATTTCCTCTGCTCATTTTTCTAATAGTTATTGATCCTTTTCTTATTGACTTGAAATTAATACTTTATCTGTGACCAGTTTCTTTTTTTTTTTTTTTTGAGATGGAGTCTCACTCTGTCACCCAGACTGGAATGTAGTGGTGCAATCTCTGCTCACTGCAACCTTCACCTCCCAGGTTCAAGTGATTCTCCTGCCTCAGCCTCCTGAGTAGGTGGGACTACAGGTGTGCACCTCCACACCTGGCTAATTTTTTTGTATTTTTAGTAGAGACAGGGTTTCACCACATTGGTCAGGCTGTTCTCGAAATCCTGACCTCAAGTGATCTGCTCACCTTGGTCTCCCAAAGTGCTGGGATTACAGGCGTGAGCCACCGTGCCCAGCCTCCCCCCATCCCCCCTTTTTTTTTTTTTAAAGAAAAGATCTCACTCTGTCACCCAGGCTGTAGTACAGTGATCTGATCATAGCTCACTGCAACTTCCAATTCCTGGCCTCAAGTGATTCTCCCGCCTTGGCCTTCCCAAGAGTTAGGATTATAGGTGTAAGCTACCACACCCAGCCCAGTGTATCTTCTAACTAGTTACGGTTCAGATATTTGAAGGTTATTGATTGCTCTTACTTTTACACCCAGACACCCACACCAAATTTTCTTAGTTATTTGTCACACTTTTTCACCTGACTCTTAGGCTTCTATGTATAGATTAACTCACATCTACAAATAATCAATCTTTCAGCAACTCCTTTCCAATTTTTATATCTCTTGTTTGTTTTCTCTTGTCTAATTGCTTTGGACAATACTTTCACCAAAACATGTTAAATGACAATGGAAAGTCTTTTAAAAAGGAAAACAAATTTTTATGAAAATATTTCTATTATTTGTCTGCTAGACATAATGATGACTTTTAGATTAAGACAGATATTAAGAATGTATCTAATTCAAGACTGATCTCACCTTTGAGGGATCTTTTTAAAAATCAGGAATAAATGTTGAACTTTAACTATAATAATTATATGTAAGTTGCATTAAATAGTATTTTTGAAGTTAATTATGATGAGAACACTTACACTAGACAGTCTTCATTAAAATCTGGCTGAAGAGTCTCCAGGGGAAACAAAGATCTAAAATCAATCCCCATATTGAAAAACACAGCTGCTATATCAGACAATGATGGGATCCAGGGCCAAACTGGTGAGTCACTGAAGGTATCTAGTTAACAGAAGAAAATATTTCATTCTGAATCTTTGGTCTATAAATCCACATTTGCAAGGTGACAGTCTGTCTGCATGTGAAACATGATTACAAAGGTTTTATGGAAACGACAGCTGCTAATTATATGCTAACAATATAGTTATAGGATGAGCATAGGAATTATAGATTCCCAAATAAAATGAAGAAAATGACATAAAGAAAATATCTGACAGTGATGGATAAAAGCGTGTAACTCGGAAGTAACACGTTTTAAAATGACTGGAAATATCACTAGTAAAATTCCAAGTATCAATAACACAGGAAGATTTTTTTTAATCATCTTCAGTGCCTTTAAGAGTCCCAATCCCCAAGACAGATGAAACAGGTAAACCACTATGCTTCTTTTATTATAAGGGCTCTCAAAGACGAGAAAGCAAATGCTACACTTTGGCAGTGGATGCTTTCAATATGTCTTACTGTATTATAATACTGTTGCTTACCAATAAGCCAATTAAACTTAATTGGCTAAATAAGTTTGTAACCATTTCCACTTAACAAGCAAAGTAAGCCATGATTTGGTAAATATTAGGTGAGGGCTGCCACATGCAAGATCTTATACCCTTTGTCTCAATCCAAGTAGGAAAATACAGATAACTCATTGTTTAACTGAAGTTTCATTTCATTATTAAAGACTTTTGAGGTCAGGTGAGATGGCTCACGCCTGTAACCCTAGCACTTTGGGAGGCCGAGGCAGGTGGATTGCCTGAGCTCAGGAGTTTGAGACCAGCCTGGGCAGCATGGTAAAACCCCGTCTCTACTAAAATACAAAAAAATTAGCTGGGTGTAGTGGTACGTGCCTGTAGTCCCAGCTACTCGGGAGGCTCAGGCACGAGAATTGCTTGAACCCAGGAGGTGGAAGTTGCAGTCAGCTGAGATTGCGTCACTGCACTCCAGCCTGGGCAACAGAGCCAGATTCTGTCTAAAAGAAAAACGACTTTTGATTAGAAAAATAATTTTGTATTGCATATTTCCAAATATACTAACATTTAGCAACATGAAAGATACCATGAAAATAGCAACCAATAATACACACTGTAAATCGCAGTAAGTTCATAAACTTACCATTTCTAATTGTTATTTCCATCAACGTACTTAAAATCTGCACTGACACAATACAGTCTGTATGAACTGACATCATCTGTCAAAAGCAGAGAAATGATAGGGTATTAGGAAGAAAGAAAACATGAACGTTCACTATTTGCTAGGTACATATAAAGGTGTTTTATGTGGGCCAGGCACAGTAATTCATGCCTGTAATCCCAGCATTTTGGGAGGCTAAGGAGGGCAAATACCTTGAGCTCAGGAGTTTGAGACCAGCCTATGCAAGATGGCGAAACCCCATCTCTTCAAAAAATACAAAAATTAGCCAAGTGTGGTGGTGCACACCTGTAATGGAGGATTGCTTGAGCCCAGGAAGTGGAGGTTGCAGTGAGCCATGATCATACCACAAAAATAAAAATAAAAATAATTAAAAATAAAAATAAAATAAACAAAAAAAATAAAAATAAAGGTGTTTTAAGTGCATTTAATACTAATGATAACCTTATGAAGTGGTACTTATTACACATATGAGCAAACAAGTTCAGAGACATTAAATATTCTACCCAACTAATATATATGATACCTGGGGAAGGTGGAATTTAATTCTGAAGTCCGAGTTCTTTACATTGCAACATGCTGTTGTTTTTACAACTTACATTTATAATTAGACAAATATAACATTTGAAACTATCAAAAAATGTCTTTTTAGTATATACCATGACATGAAACCAAAAAACCATAATGGAAAAGGCTGCAGTTAAAAATCAAACCACAAATTAATAAGATACAAACATACAAAATAATATACCAATATAGTTTTTAAAGATGCTTAATATCACTAGATCAAAGAGGTGCAATAAAAATAGTAAGATATCACTGGGTGACTTCAAAATAGGCAATGATCAAGAATATTGATAATATCCTGTGTTCACAAGAACACCAGAAAGTAGGAAAACAGTCATGACTCATATGAGTGTAATTCAGTTAAAAATTTTAAACTAGGGCCAGGTGCAGTGTCTCGCACCTGTAATCTCAACACTTTGGGAGGCTGCAGTGGGAGGATCACTTGAGCACAGGAGTTCAAGACTGGCCTGGGCAACATGGCAAGACCCCACCTCTACAAAAAAATTTTAAAAATTAGCTGGGTGTGGTGGTGCATGCCTATAGTCCCAGCTACTTCGGGGGCTGAGGTGAGAGGATCACTTGAACCCGGGAGGTTGAGGTTGCAGTGAGCAGTGATCACACCACTGCACTCCAGCCTGGGTGACAGAGTGAGACCCCGTCTCGAAAAAAAAAAAAAAAAAAAAAACCGAAAATCAACTAATTTGGTAATATTTATGCAAAGTTATTATTTTATACTTTCATCTAGTCAGCCTTTTTACATACAGGAATTTAGATGCAAATAACATGCCTGTAGGCCTTTTTACATACAGGAATTTGGAGACAAATAACTTTTTTTTTTTTTTTTTGAGACAGAGTCTTACTCTGTTGCCCAGGCTGGAGTGCAGTGGTGTGACCTTGGCTGACTGCAACCTCTGCCTCCTGGATTCAAGTGATTCTCGTGCCTCAGCCTCCCGACTACTTGGGTCTATAGGCCTGCGCCATCATTAGGCCAGCTAATTTTTGTATTTTTAGTAGAGATGGGGTTTCTCCATGTTAATCAGGCTGGTCTTTAACTTCTGGCCTGAAGTGATCCACCCATCTCAGCCTCCCAAAGTACTGGGATTACAGGCTTGAGCTCACACTGCGCCTGACCGATACAACTTTTTTTTTTTTTTTTTTTTTTTTAGACAGAGTCTTGCACTGTCACCCAGGCTGCAGTGCAGTGGTGCAATATTGGCTCACTAGAACCTTTGCCACCCAGGTTCAAGCGATTCTCCTGCCTCAGGCTCCCAAGTAGCTGGGATTACAGGGCCTGCCACCACGCCCAGCTAATTTTTTGTATTTTTAGTAGAGACAGGGTTTCACTATGTTGGCCTGGTTGGTCTCACACTCCTGATCTTGTGATTCACCTGCCTCAGCCTTGCAAAGTGTTAGGATTACAGGCATAAGCCACCGCGCCTGGCCTGATACAATTTTTTACAAGACAAATTTTTGAGAACAAAATCTCAAGTTTAAAAAAATTTTTAAAAATCATTTAACAAAGTAATTTTACGGCAGATTTGTAGAGGAACACATATTGTATTTCTTTTTTTGTTGTCGTTGAGATGGAGTCTTGGCCCGTTGCCCAGGCTGGCTGGAGTGCAACAGTGTGATCTCGGCCAGCCAGTATTGTTATCTTTTTCATTTGCTTAGAAGCCATAGATTATAAAAAATTTAAATCTAAAGTGTAAAGGGAGTGTTGGGCGCAGTGGCTCACATCTGTAATCCCAGCACTTTGGGAGGCCAAGGCAGGTGGATCACCTGAGGTCAGGAGTTTGAGACCAACCTGGCCAACACTGTGAAACCCTATCTCTACTAAAAATACAAAAATTAGTCAGGCATGGTGGCACACACCTGTAGTCCCATCTACTTGAGAGAATGAGGCAGGAGAATCGCTTGAAACCAGGATGCGGAGGTTGCAGTGAGCCAAGATTACACCACTGCACTCCAGCCTGGGAGACCAAGCGAGACTCCGTCTCAAAAAAAATTAAAATAAAATAAAATAAAACGTAAGGGGGAGTAATCTGAACTCCACTTTCAATCAGGCATATGGCCTGTGTCATTCTGAACACAATCTATGTGAAATAAAACCTCTGCTATGATGTTTGTGCTGTTAAGCTCTGCCACTGGGCGGCAGCACCATTCACAGGCATGTTACCCATAGAACAAGGTTTCTAACAATCCTTTCGTGGTGGGTGAAAAATTCCAGTGTGGGAAATACAGTGATTTCAGATAATTAAGTAAATGTGTAAAGGAGTATGTACAGCAATCTAATGTCTATCAATTGAGATTGGGTTAAATAAATCATGGAATAGCCTAACAAAGGAATACTATGAAGCCATTTAAAAGGATAACATATCACTACTCTGAGATGAAATGCTTAATAATTTACTGCTATCTGAAATAAACAAGTTATAAGCCATATTCACATATTCTGTTTATGTTAAGTTACATGGCAATTTTTGAATGCAGAGAACACTGTAGAAACACTGACCAAAATGTAACAGCTCCAGAAATTAGGACTTGTTCAGGCTTCTTTTTATTTTAATTAAAAAAATTAAAGGCCAGGCATGGTGGCTTATGCCTGTAATCCAAGCATTCTGGAGGCCAAAGCAGGCAGATCACCTGAGGTCGGGAGTTCAAGACCAGCCTGACCAACATGGTGAAACCCCATCTTTACTAAAAAAAAAAAAAAAAAAAAAATTTAAATTGTTTACTTAAACAGATTCTGACAAAAACTTTTAAAAAATATTTTAGGCTGGGTGCAGTGGCTCACGCCTGTAGTCCTAGCACTTTGCGAGGCTGAAGCAGGTGGTAACTTAGGGCCAAGAGTTTGAGACCAGCCTGGCCAACATGGTGAAACCCCGTGTCTACTAAAAATACAAAAGTTAGCCAGGGGTGGTGGCGCAGGCCTGTAATCCCACCTACCTGGGAGGCTGAGGCAGGAGAACTGCTTGAACCCAGGAGGTGGAGATTGCAGTGAACAGAGATCACACCACTGCACTCCAGCCTGGCAACAGAGTGAGACTCTGTCTCAAAAATAAACAAACAAACGAATTTTAATCGCCTTTCTATTTTACTTGAACTTTTCATAATCAAACCTGAATTCCTTTTGAAAATTGTTTTAAAAAAAGCAGTAACCTTTTTCTGGTCTACTACATTTAGACATCATGATAAAATCACAAAAATGCAAGCGTTTTAATTATTTTAACAATTAAATTTACAAAATAGTAGTTAAGAGTATAGCATTAAAATGAATTGACATAATTTCTAAAAACTACTTACAAGTTGGTAAAGCCTCCCACAATGAAAATGGATTTAGAATCAAAAAAGGAGAAAGGAGACAAAGTGTCTCACACAAAGTTTTTAATGAATTGGTTAGTCTGGTTTTCAGAAAATAAATATGAAATGTATTAAGAAACTGCTTAAAATTAGGGTTTGAATGGTACAACGATGGTCCCACACCAACAAGAGGAAAATTAACATAGACAAATGCAAACTCTCACTTGGAGGTTTAAGAAACGATATATACAATTAGAGAATAATGAAGCCCTGGCATAACAGTAAAGAAGTTTTGGGGTTTTTTTCTGAGATGGGGTCTCGCTGTGTTGCTCAGGCTGGAGTGCAGTGGCGTGATTAGTTTTGAACTGTACTAAGCAGAAATTTGTAGGTTTCTTCAGATGGGTAAGAGTCTCACTGAAAACTGCTGGTAAGACAGGCCTTACCTGGAGCATGTGTCCATGTATTTTCAGTGGAGGCTGGGGGCAGTGAAGGAACACTTTACGAGTGACATTGACAAGCTACTCCTTTACTTGGAGCATACCTTAACAGCAAGACCTTCAATGACTTTATACTTTAAAAAAGCAAACTTTCTCTCTCACCCTGGTACTCTACCTTACCCTACGTTTTCTTCATAGCACTTATTATCTGACATAATATACTTATAAATGTGTACACACGTACACACACACACACACACACACACACACACACTTGTTTATTGTCTATCTCCTCTATATTAGCATGTGGGCTTCATGAGATCAGAGATACTGATTTTCTTCATTGCTGTTCTCTCTAGTGACTGGCACAGCTGGCACTTAATATGCCAACTACATGCAACAATGAACGAAAGGCTGCACTGGAATATCTCTCCAGTTCTCGCTAACTACGAGATTCCTTGAAATGCTATCATAAAGCCCAGAGTAGAAACTCCATGTTTTTCCCACTTTCGCTTCATATATAATAGCTGTAGTTCTTTGATACCATTGATACTTTTTCCTTTTTGTTACAGGATTTCTGGGGTAACACTCACATATTCTAAAGGATTCTTTTATAATATGATTTCTTTTTCCCGAATGTATATTTTTCATACATTTAGGATTTTATTAAAGTGGAACACTCAGTAACCTGAGAATAATTTTTTTTTTTAAATAGATGTGGTCTTGCTAAGTTGCCCAGGCTGCTCTCAAACTCCTGGTCTCAAGCAATCCTCCTGCCTTGGTATCCCAAAGTGCTAGAATTACAGGCATGAGCTACTGCCAAGAACAACTTGTCATTCATAATCGTTCTTGTCTTTGGAAGAAGGATAATTCCGATCTAACTGGGTAATTACTACAGTACTTGCCGAGACAGAAGCTATTATACTGGAAAAAGCCCCTTCCATGCCCTCCCATACAAATGTCTTTTTTTTCAGAGACAGAGTTTCGCTCTATCCCCCCAGGCTGGAATGCAGTGGCGCAATTTTGGCTCACTGCAACCTCCACCTCTAGGGTTCAAGCAATTCTCCTGCCTCAGCCTCCCGAGTAGCTGGGCTTACAGACGCCCACCACCACGCCCGGGTAATTTCTGTATTTTTAGTAGAGACGGGGTTTTGCCATGTTGGCCAGGCTGATCTCGAACTCCTGACCTCATGTCATCTGCCTGCCTCGGCTTACCAAAGTGCTGGGATTACAGGCATAAGCCACTGCACCCGGCCGTTATGAATGTCAAGAGTAAGAAACTTCTACATTGATCTGCATGAAGGTCCAAAGTATCTAGAGTAACACCAGGACTATACATAGCATCAATGATAACCACTGATATTTTAAAAGTTACCAACTGAATTAACTTTCTTGAATTATCTTATCTTAAATTTAAGATAATTATTTAAGTGGATTTAAATGTTAAATATGAATGGGGAAAACAAACAGTTGGATTTGTATCCAAAAAATAAAAACCTATACATATGACTGGGGAAATATTAGTATACAATTAAAATTCTGAAAATATATATAGGTACGGCCATAAACATGAAAAAAAAAAGTTAGGGAGGGTTGGGGCAAAAAACAAAAAGTTAAAAAGAAATGTAGGCATGTAAGCATTAGAAGATCCCTTCTAAAACTAACTATAATAGAGACTTACCAGTGTGATGAAGGGTTCAGGCACCTGATCGTCATCCAGGTGAATAAATATTTAATATCCTCAATCAATTCAAGGAGGAATTAGGTCTGATTCTGATCAGGAATCAGACCTAATAAGAGGATTAGGAAACACTGACTGTCCTGTACAACTATCCACATTCTCACTTCCTTTATAATCTCTTTACATTGACTCTTTTTGCCACATTCTAAGCCATTGACATCAGGAGTTCGATGTGCTACATTAATTTTTTCTACAGTAATGTGGAAATAAAACTTATATTTAAAAGTTTTTTACTTAGAAATATAGTAGGAGGCAACTATAACCCTCCAAACATTCCTCTTACCCGAAACAGCCACTTTAACACAGGTACAGGACACTGGACATAGTGATAAGCAGACGTAAGGAAACCTTGTGTTGTCAAAAAAATCTGATCTGTTTTTCCTGATCTGAAAAAATAAAGTAAAATCAACATGACTATTAACTTCATGGCAAAATACTTCTACTATCACCACCACCACCACATCTGACATAACCAGGGAAATGAGCAAGCAAATCATCTTCAGTCCATGGAGGTGGACTCTACACCAATATGGATGAGTTACTCATAAACTCAACTCAACTGATGGCCTAAAGCTGATCCAGTCTGTTGGCCTGGCTCCACATTTAACTGGCGGACAAAGCTACATTTGCTGGTAGTGTTGAGAGAGGCCCTATCAAGTCTCAGACTGGGTAAGTACTTCAAAAAATTGGCACCAGAACGGATGTGATCTCTCTAGACCTGAGGTATTGTGCACGGAGAGAAATTAGATCAGTTTGGGCACTATGGTGGAGATTACTAGTTGCACATCCCAGCATCTACTTTTGCCTTTTTTCTTGGTAACTGAACCCTGATTTGTAGCTGCAAACACAGGCTTCCTGAAATAAACATCACTCTTTGGCTTCCCTTGTAGCCACGTGTGGCCATATTGACTAAATTCTGTACACCTAACCTAGTGTGTGGAAATGTTGTGTGGAATTTCTGGGAATTTGAACATAAAGGCTGGAGCTCTAAGCTATTAGAAGCTAGGTGCTAAGAATGGTGGAAAAGAAAGATTATATGGTAAAACCAGCACTCCAGCCCTGGACTTCCTACTTTTATATTTCTTTCAAATATACTTCTTGTTTAAACCACTGTTATTTTGATAGTCACTGTTATTATATACTAATCTTAATCCTAATTATTAAAGGCATGCAATGTGTCAAACAACTATCCTACACTGCTTCCTATAATTAAAGAAGGAAACATAAAGATCAATAGTAATAAGAGGATTAGGAAACTTGATAGGTCATAATAGAAATTAACTTTTTAGAATATTACATGAGTCAGAAGTCTTTTAGAGTAATACATATAAATATATAATACATATAAAAGTAAAATGTCTATTTTTCTACTTACTTAAGAATAAGTTTTTCTACAGCACTTTGTCCAATAAAACCAGAGTCTCTTAAATCCAAGGTATACTGATTGAAAATTTTTCCAGAATTGAGGAAGTTAAATATTTCTTCACCTGGATGATGATCAGGAATAGCATCAATTGTAACTGAAAATTTCTTTAGAAATTCCCTGAAACATTAAAAAAAGTCAATCAATACCAATTGCTACACTACATATAGTTTTGTATTTACAAGCTGGGTGCAAAGAAAACTATTTTTTAAAGCAGTGTTAATCCCAAATTAGAAGACTAGCATGAGAAAAGTATGCTTTGCTTCTTCCACTTTTTGTAGTTGTTAGTCAAAAGCCACTAAATGTGTCTATGTGAAAAGAAACAATAACTAGGAGAAAAAATAAAAGATGTAACTTGGCCCTAACATTTGCCTTTCAAACCCATCACAAACAGATTAGAAAGCTATCACAGATTATTCACTCATAGCCATCAGTGGCCCATTTATTTTACAAAAACAAAACCAAAAAATGTAAAAACTTAAAGGGTAAAATACATTATGAAAAATGCTATACCTGTGCTCTTCTAAGAGGCCATTCTCATCATCTGTACTGTCTTCTTCTCCAATTCTGAGTGGGGATTTAATGCCTCGGCCTTGCCTTATGTCTTCTTGTAGTTGCTTCTGCAGTTCATCTAGTCTGAGAATTGGAACAGTTTACTCTAAAAATTTTTAAAAAGTCTTTACATCTAAAAGCAGCACAAAGAAAACCCTTATTATGACAAATTTTGTTATACTATAGGTCAAATTATGTGCTCCAAATACATCATGATATATAATTTTCCTTCTTTTTTTTTTTTGGAGAATATACCAAGTAAATGATACACAATTTTCACAAAAACAGACGTATTTTAGGTGCTAGGCTTTTACCCAGTTATCAGTGTGGCATTAGAATAGTGTTCCTAAAGCTAGAGCTTCAAGAATGATCTGTCCAAACCACTTAGAGAATGGAAAGGAAAATGGCAAAGAATAAGCGTCACTAATTTGATTATCCTCTCTAAGCTTTAAAGCTCATTTGCCTTCTAGATGCCCAACAACCTGATAATGTTAACTAGGCTTTCTAGCAGCAGTAGTTGTGACTGTCATCATCATCATCACAACACCTAACACTTACTGAGCACTTAACATGTGACAGGCACTGTACTAAGGGCTTTATATATTAACTCTTTTAACTCTCACAACAACCCCATGGAGTAGTTTATTACCCATTTTATAGATAAGGAAACAGATATTAGAAAAGCAAAGTAACTTGCAAGAGCTTGTAATGGAAAAATGTAGGATTCATAACCAGAGAGTCTAGCTCCAGAGTCCTTGCTTATACTGCCTCTCCAAGATTAAGTTATTTTAAACAAGGTTCTTAGCCCCAGCCTTAAACAGTGGATAAGTACAGCTGAAGAGTAAATAACTAGTAAATGTACTGTTCTATCATTACAGAAAAGGGTCAATCATTTGATTTAACTAGTACCCCTGTCTTTCATTTGTAAAGTGCTCGATTTTAAAGGAGGAACTTCAGATTTCGTATCATAGATCATATGAATTCACGAAACAGTTAAAGAATTTTACAATACAGAGAAGTTCTCTAATTAAATTCAGAGATGGGGAAGGTTTTGAACTACTAATCATCTGCAAAATTCCTAAAGTTAGCTACTTAGTTATCAAGTTTGAGTTATGTAGCACATACCAACTTTTATGTAATGAAGTCAGCTGAGCTGTTAGTGAAGTTCTCCAGGCTGTTCAAGGATACTCCTTGAATTAATAAGGAATATATTTTTCCCCCTCTTATTAGCAAAACCTGACCATAATTAGTTACATAAATTTCATTAAGATCATTACGAGCCTCAGCTTTCTGATATCTCTCTCTTGTGCATGTGCATGTGTGTGGGGGAGGTGTTCATCATAATTCTAAACTTTTTCCTCAAGAGTAACTTGATAGAAATACTTCAGAAAATTCTACCTGTGTGAACAAACCCTTCCCCGCACCAAACAACCCAATTAAAAACAGGCAAAAAATTGGAAGATATTTCTCCAAAGAAGTTATACAAATGGCCAAAAACCACAGGAAAAGATGTTAACATCATTAGTTACCAGGGAAGGCAAACCGAACAATAGGGATACCACTTTACTATTAGGATGGCTATTATCAAAACAAACGAAAAAGAAAGAAAGAAAAAAAATAACATGTTGGCTAAGATGTGGAGACACTGGAACTCTTATTCATTGTTGGTGCAGGTGCGCAGTGGTGCAGCCATTGTGAAAAACTGTGGTGGTTCCTCAAAAATTTAAATGGAATTACCATAGAATCCAGTAAGTCCACTTATGTGTATATGTCCAACAGAATTTAAAGGAGAGACTTGAAGAGATATTTGTATACCTATGTTCATAGCAGCATTATTCACAGTAGCCAAAAAGTGGAAGCAATCCAAAGGTCCACTGATAGATGACTAAAAAGAATGTGTATACACATAATACAATGAAATAATCAGCTTTAAAAAGAATGGGAATTCTGACACATGCTACAATATGAATGAACTCTGAAGATACTGTCCTAAATGAAATAAGACAGTCATAAAAGGACAAATATAATACCACTTATATTTGTCAGTTGACTGTTTTAGGTACCTAAAATAGTCAATTTCATAGACAAAGTAGAAGGGTAATTGCTAAGGGTGGGAGGAAGGGGAAAATGGGAAGTTATTGTTTAATGAGTATGGAGTTTCAGTTTGGAAAGATGAAAAGTTCTGAAACTAGATGGCGGTAATAGTTGCACAATATATAAATGTACTTAATGCCACTGAACTGTACATGTAAAAATGGTTAAAATGGTAAATTTTATATGTATTTTCCATAAAAAAACACACACACAAAATTCTACCCATGCTTTCAACCAAGAATTTCAGCTATCAGATACTAGTTGTAATAAACAGAAAAGAATTTATATCATTAGTTAGTGCAGTATAGTATAAAAACCTGGATCTTTTGATCCAGTCTATAAACAAGAAAGCCCATCTTATGTCTTTTTTTTTTTTTTTTTTTTGAGATGGGGTCTCATTCTGTCACCCAGCCTGGAGTGCAGTGGTGCAATCACAGCTCACTGCAGCCTTGATTTCCTTTGGATCAGGTGATCCTCCCACCTCAGCCTGTGGGGTTTCTGGGACCACAGGCGTGTGGCACCATGGCTGGCCAATTTTTTTATTTTTTGTGGAGATGGGTTTCACCATGTTGCCCAGGCTGGTCTCAAACTCCTGCCTTGGCCTCCTAAAGTACTGGATTACTTTAGTAATCCAACACACCTGGCCTCTTTTTTTTCATTTGAGATTGAGTCTCGCTCTGCCACCCAGGCCGGAGTGAAGTGGCACCATCACGGCTCACTGCAGCCTTGAACTCCTGGGCTCAAGTAATCTTCCTGCCTGGGTCTCCCAAGTGTTGTGATTATAGGTGTCAGCCCCTGTATCCGGCTAACATATCTTATTCTAACACAGTTGACAAAGAACTATTAAAATGATACTACCCTAAAATGCATGCTAATTTCTCATTTTTTAAAAACGGTAAATTAAAAGTAAGCCACACAAGCAGAATGTTAAATTTAGCAAATTAATCTTTATGCTAACAAACCTTTGTGTGTCTTCCATCTCCTTCACTAGACGCTCTAAGGTATTTGTGTAAGTTCCAGGATGAACAGGTTCCTAAAAGAAGAAGAAAATTTAGAAATACTTTACAACATGTCTCAGTAGAACTGGGATGTTTTAAGTAATTAAGGGTAGTAAAGACTATTTTCTATTTCAATAATCTGGGCCAGGATAACACCTTTCTTAAAGGATAATTTTCACCATCATGCTTTAAATCTATTATTTTGCACTGCAAACAATTAGATTTTACTCCCTATTAGGAAAGTACTTATAAAACCCTGCTAACTTTGAGATCTGACTGCAAACACAAGAATTCTGTGGCTACCGCGTCTTTACTTTCCAATTCGATTTTAGTAGAATCAAACTACTAATTTTTAGGTGTTGCCATGGAATATTAACACCTTCCCCACCAAATTTTACAGACATCCTAGAATTCAGCTTATTCCCAAGATAGAATGAAGGACTTTATAGATAAAATTGCACACCACAATCAACAACATTTCTACACTCTACCTTCATTTACAGATGTGGTCTCCAAAGCAGGGGGTGTGCAAGGTGATCCATTGGGGTGCAGGAAGAAAATAATAGAACTTCTATTTATATGGAACTTCTATAGAAACTCCAATAGAACTTAGTCTATAGTAACTTCTACATAACTTCCATAGGAAAATACTTATTTTTCTCTTCTTCTTCCTTTTAAATTCTGTTTTTGCATATGCTTTAGACAGGACACAGTATTATAGTGGTACATATACATAATCTAAAGGTATACACATATGTTGGGGTACATGCTCAAAAATTGTTTACTCACAGAAGTGTGTGTGATCAAAAGAGTTTGGAGACCACTGATTTACAGTAATAAAACTAAAGATAATGGAAACTCATTTACCAAACAAGAATTATTACATTTTCAGTCCAATTACGGGTTATAGTAAATACTAAATTTTAAAGTAAGTTCCAATAATCTACCCCTTTCACTAATTAATCATCTTTCCCTCTTCAAGTAAAGATAAATGTCACAGAACTACTTACTGTATAGTCTGATGACTGGGATCTAAGCCCCTTGGAAGGAGCAGGAGAGCTTTCCTGTAGTTGCAGGAGTCTGACTGAAGTTCAAAGCCATTATTTCTTCCAGTGATTTTAATGTTTCCTCTTCCTCATCACTGTCTAGGTTGTAACCTAAACTTTCTTCATCACTATCAAAATCACCCCTTAGTTTTCTTTTCAGTGCACTGCTACCCGCATTAGAATTTCCTGAAATCTCTTTTTCTGAAGGGGCTTTATCTGAAGGTGCTGGTGGGCTTGGGATACATGACACAACTTCCAAAGCCGCTGGGGGAGACTTTGTAGGAGTGCCATATTCTGAGCGCAAAGATCCCCAGAAAATTTCCCTGAAGATACATTAGAATCGGCCTTATTAGTCTTTGTTTTGTGTTCCCTGTGTTTGGTGGATTCTGTAGAATGCCCAGAACATTCTTTAGATGAGGAACGCTCTTTATCTCTTTTAGAAACTGGAGGAGTACAATTTTTAGCATTTAATGGTACCCGAGAGGAACCAGCACTTGGAACATGGGAAAGCAAAGGTAGTTTTGTCTCCTTTGATGTTACGGAGCTAGCGGTTTTATTTTTCTGAACATTGCTAGCTTTTTTAATTGCAGACTTTTCCTGAGGTAAAGGTAAGTGGGGTTTCTGCATCTTAGTCTCTTTGGTACTTGCCACTCGGATTTGGTCACCATTCCTGGAAGAATGGTGGCCAGAATTTGAAGGTGCCAAGCCTGCAGAAGAGCGATCAGTTTCATAATTCGGTTCCTTGGATATATCTTCTAAGCGCAACACATCACCAGGTGTCTTCAGTGCAATATGTCTTATAAATTTTTCTTTCTGATGTAGTCCATCAGGACGCTTCTCAAGGAAGGACTCTTTTGCTTTTGGTGTCATAGATTCTCTTGTGCTTTTCAGATCTGGGTCCACAGAGTTCCTTTTTCTTTTTGTCAGGGAATTTATTCTGCTTAGAGCCTGCTAAAATTTAATTTTTGTTAGATTAGTGAAAAATATACTTTCCAACTTTAGTAAAGTTTATTCAGTGAGTGTCTAGAACACCCTAATGAAATGTTTAAAATTCTAAGTATTAAGGCTGAGATTAGTTACCACATATGGAATAAATAAAAAGAGTAAATGTTATTTATCAACTGGATAAATACTGGTGTTCAAGAAATTTAAAACTAATGACAAATTCTCATTTTCATTCCAAAGCTATGAAAAGTTTACTACCTTAACAGAATTAAAGGTGCCACTCCCTCAAACAAACAACTGCATATCTGTACCAAGTTAAGGATGCCACAGGCACTTTCCACCAAGTAGAAATTCTTTTAAACCTTGGACTACGTGGTTGCAGAAATGTAATACGTCTACATTTAAAACACATATAGGATAAGTAGTTGAAGGCAGATAAATGTGAATTTCTCATTAAAAAAAAAAAAAATCACGTTGGGTCCCAATGCAGTATGACTGGTGTACTTACAAAAGGGAAAATCTGAAGACAAAGACAGATATGCACAGAGGGAATACAAAGGGAAAATACATAAGGAAAAGATGCTGTGTGACTGGAGTGATGCAGCTGTAAGTCAAGAAATGCTAAAGACTGCAGGCGAACACCAGAAGCTAGAACAGGTAAGGAAGTATTCTCCCCCTAGAGTTGCCAGAGACATCATGCCCCTATTTGTTAGGGTCACAGCAAGGCAAGCCCATAGACTCCCTCCCTTTCTCGCCTGCTAAGCCGAGCTCATAACAAAAACAAGTCTCGAGCCTCCTCAACAGGGCACCTAGGCTCCAGGATGTGATCACACCCAGCTCTTGAACCCAGGATGTTGACCCAATTAAGTAGAACGTTGGCCCCTGAGAACCAAGATGCAGTTTTTCTTAGAATAAGTAGAAATAAGTCACTACCTGCAACCCCCTATATAACTCCCATAGTCTGTAAGCCAGGCTCCTGCCTTCACTGCCTGTGATGAGGCAGCCAGCCTGGCAGGTTGAAATAAACTTGCTAAATCTGACCCTGGGTCTGCCTCTCCATCCTTTTGGTCAACCTTGCATTTTGGTGCCGAAACCTGGGATGGGACTAGGTGCTGGCTGCTCTTTCTCTCTCTGTCTCCCCCTGCTCCTGCAGCTAGCCTCCCTGTTCCGAACCCCTTTCCAGACCCAGGAGGGAAACCCTAGACCTCCACTGCCAACTGCGGTTATCTCCATCCAAATCATCACCTCCCAGCAGTAAGCTGAATAGAGATTTTGCCTCTGTTCAGGTTCCTCGACCGTTCGTTTTCTGTCTGAAAGTTCCAGCGCTAGGCTGAGGACACCCTTCCAGCCCCACGTACCTCAATCCTGTCACCTTGGGGGATGCCTAATTCAACAGTGACTGTTTCGAATTCACTGTCTCAGGTAGAGAAAACAGGGCAGAGGATGCTCTCTCTTGTCTTCCTTCTCCTCGGCAGCCTCCTCCTCTTCTGGCCTTTCACTATGGGGTCCAGAGAGTCCATTCCATCTAAGACTACCCTCTTATGATGCTTCCTCCGAAATTTGGACACCCTTGGTCTCCGGTGTGAAGTCAGGCCCAAGAAGATTAATTTTCTACTGTAATATGGCCTGGTCCCAATATAAATTAGACAATGGTTCTCAGTGGCCTGAGAATGGTATTTTCGATTTCAATATTCTCCGGGACCTTGACAATTTCGGTCTGGTAAATGGTCTGAGGTTCTCTATGTTCAGGCTTTCTTTACTCTCCAGAACTGCCCCTCTCTCTGTCAGTCCTGCTCTACTTTCCAAATCCCCCTCACCCACTCAAAACTCGACTCAACCTCTCTCATGGCGTGGGGGATGATGAGTCCTCTTTCCACCCAGCTGACTTCCTTCCTCCCAGCCAACACCCTGAGCCTCCACCAGGACACCCTGGACCTCCGCCTTATACCCCAACTCCAGCTCTCCTCTTGTCCCCTCCTCTCTCCAATCCCCCTGCTTCTGACTCTGACTCCTCTCCATCTCTAGCCCACACCTGCTCCAGGACCTGGCATCCCCCGCAGCTAGCTCCCTTACTCTCCTTCGAGAAGTGGCAGGGATGGAAGGCATTGTCCGTGTTCATGTCCCCTTCTCTCTATCTGATGTCTCCCAAATCGAAAAGTGCCTCAAGTCCTTCTCCTCCAATCCAGACACTTACATCAAAGAATTTAAATATCTTACCCAGTCTTATGAACTCACTTGGCATAATCTCTGTATTATCCTCTCTTCTACCCTCCTTCCAAAAAGAAGGAAAGAGTGTGGCTCGCAGCCCAGGCACCTGTTGACAATCTTCATTGGCAAAATCCTACTAAGCCTGTAGGAGCCACCGCCATCCTGGGAAAAGCCAGCCTAGGAATACCAGCCCACAGATCCTGGCCGAGAGTCCCATAACCATATAATTACTTGCCTTAACAAAGGCCTTAACAAAGCTGCCCATAAGGCTGTGAATTTTGAAAAACTCAAATTTCCCAAAAGGGAGACAAAAATCCTGCCCAGTTTCTTTCCCACCTTACAGAGGCCCTCCAAAAATACACCCATGTTAATCCTGCCCTCAAGAAGCCACCATAGTTCTTAACACTCATTTTATCTCCTAGTCTGCTCCAGACATCCGGCGTAAACTCAAAACAGCTGAAGGTGGCCTTCAAACCCCACAAGAAGACCTCCTTAACCTGGCCTTCAAGGTCTTCAATCACAGGGATAAACAAAGTAAAACAGACAAGGCCCAAAGAGATCGTGCTAAATACCAGCTTCTAGAAGCAGCCAATCGCCAACCTGAACAGCCTGGCTATGGCACCCAGGGGCACAAAAGAGCCTACAGCAGTGCATCTCGTAGGGCATGTTTCAAGTGCGGCAAGGAAAGCCATTAGGTGCAGGCATGTCCCGATCCATGGGCGCCAAAAGGCCCTTGCCCCATCTGCCAGCAGATAGGCCACTGGAAGTCTGACTGTCCTCTCAACAGGCAGACAGAAAAGCCTGTACCTCCAACCCATAACCCCTTCACCAAGACAAAAGGTAAAGAATCGCTTGCACTCCCACAGCTCTTTGGCTTAGCTGCTGAAGACTGATGGGGCCCAGGGCCCATGGCCCCACCCACCATCACTGTATCGGAGCCCAGGGTAACTCTGTCAGTAGCAGGTAAGCCAATCTCTTTTCAATCAATATCAAGGTCACCTACTAGGCTTTACTTAAATTTTCGGGAACAACTCATCCCCTCACAGGTCTCAGTTGTAGAGGTTGATGGACTTATCTGGAACCCACCAAACCCCTCACTTGTTCCCCTATCTAATACCATTTTCTCACACTTTTCCTTATCATGCCTCGCTGTCCTCCTCCCATTCTAGGCAAGAACCCCCATCACTAATGGTCCTCTTATTTACCAACTCTTCCAAGCTGCACAACTCCCAGCTAAGGCAGGAGTTATATACTGCCAAGGACACCAAACAGGATCAGATGAAATCTCAAGAGGAAAGAGAAAAGCAGACGAGGCAGCAAAACAAGCCTCCCTTTCCTTTGCCCCTGCCCTTCTCCTCATCACCCCCACAATCCAACCCCAGTATTCCCCCCACTGAAAACCTTCATTGTTACAAACAGGAACCTCCTTCCAAGGGAACTGGACAGTCAAAAATCAAAAACTCATCCTCCCTCAAGAACAAACCAAGGAAAATCTAACATCTCTTATGGATGCACGCCCCCTGTACCTTCTTCTTCGCCCTTACTTCTCTTCCCCTACCTATTTATCACACTGAAAGTCTTAACTCACCTATTCCTTGCTCATCTGCAGAAAGAGTTTAACTATCCATAGGACTCTATCAGCCATCTCATAAACCCTCTAAAAGAGGCCACCTCCCCATACAACCCCTATCAACTCCTTCCCCCAAATACAGACTCCAATTCTTCCTCAAGGTCCTAACTCTTAACAGTCAGCCCCACTGCCTCTGCTCTCCCAAAGTCCCACAACCCTCCACACCCCAAAACTTGGCTAAGCCCCCTTATGTGTTACCTTTTCCAACAAACATATACATGTAGGCAGCATCCCTCCCTCCACCTGTGGCTCAACTCAAACCATCTCCCATTCCTCTTCCCATACCTCACTCCAAGTAAATTATTCAGCTTCCCCTGAAGCTAATGGCCTCTTTAACCAGCCTCTCCACACTATCTCCTCTACTGTCTCTCAACATGGAAACCCCTTCCCCAGACAGGAGCTCTCAAAGCGGTCTCTCTCTCCTCTTCACTCTAGGTTACTAAAGCTGGAGCCTCCAAACAAGGAAGCTACACACTCCAACACCTATTTTCAATCCGCTTGTCTGTTTACATTAACACCTCGGGCATCTTCTTCCTCTGCGAATCCACAACCTACTTGTCTCCCTACCAACTAGACAGGTACTTGCACCCTAGTCTACCTTACCAACATTAACCTTGTCAATCCAAACCAAAAACGCTCCCTGTCCCTGCTACGCTACACACCTGCCCCCGCTCCGAACAAACAATACAGTTCACTCCCTTATTAGTAGCCATTAAAGTCACAACTAGTGTCAGGTGAGAAGCAGGAAGCCTAAGAACCTCATTATCATATTTCCAGTCACTCTCCCAAAACTTCCAATTGTCACTAAAAAAAAATTAGCAAACTCCAGCAGTCACCTCCAAAAGCAACTAGACTCTAACAGCAGACACCCTACAAAAATCGCAGAGGCCTAGACCTCTTCACTGATGAAAAAGGAAGTCTCTGACTCTTTTAAATAAAAAAAGTGCTGCTTCTATCTCAATAAATCTAGGTTAGTACAAAATGCTATCAAAAAGCTCAAAGACCAAACCCAGAAACAAAAACAAAAACAATTCTTCTGCCTGGCCCTCCTGGCCCGGTTGGTGTCTCAGCTCCTGGGACCCTTGGCTGCTTCCCCCTCCTCAGCCCTGCAATAACTCTCTTCCTCCTCTGGGTCTTTGGCCCTTGCCTCTTATGCCTTTTCACTCAATTTTTGCAGAATCAATTGCAAGCTTTTACCTGCAGCATAATACAAGACATGATGGTGTTCCAGGACTACCAACTTGCAAGCCAGCCTCACCCCAACCAGCATCCCTACTCAGCATGAAGTAGCTAGAAACAAATGGTGCCCCTTTTCCCTTTCTTTTATATATATAACAAAAGGCTGGAACGTTAGCGTCACAGCAAGGCAAGCCCATAGACCTCCTCCTCACTCTCCCCGGCTAAGCCGAGCTCATAACAAAAACAGCCTCAAGCATTGTAAACAGGGCACCTAGGTTCTAGGATGTGGTCAAACCCGGCTCTCTAACCCAGGATGTTGACCAATTAAGCACAGTGGCAGCCCCTCAGAACCAAGACGTGGTTTTTCTTAGAACAGCACCTGGCTACCTGCAAGCCCCCTATATAACCTTCATAGTCTGTAAACCAGGCTGCTGCCTTCACTGCCTGTGGTGAGGCAGCCAGCCTGGCAGGTTGAAATAAACTTGCTAAACCTGATCCTGGGTCTGCCTCTCCATCCTTTTGGATAGCCTTACACTATTGATACCCTGATTTCAAACTTCTAGCTTCCAGAACCGTGAAACAATAATTTCTGTCGTTTTAAGCCACCCTGGTTTTTGTACTTTGTCATGGCAGCTCTAGGAAACTAATACAAGCTATGTTTATCATCGCCCCACCCAGAAGTACTTTAATAACACATACATTTGAGTGAACCAGTTTTAAAAAATTCATATCGTGGGCTGAGCAAGGTGGGTCACGCCTGTAATCCCAGCATTTTGGGAGGCCGAGGCAGGCAGATCACTTGAGGTCAGGAGTTCAAGACCAGCCTGGCCAACATGGCAAAACCCCGTCTCTACTGAAAATACAAAAATTAGCCAGGTGTGACCACTTTGCCTGTAGTCCCAGCTACTTGGGAATCTAAGGCAGGAGAATTGCTTAAACCTGGGAGGTGGAGGTTGCACTGAGCCCAGATCATGCCACTGTACTCCAGCCTGGGCAACAGAGTGAGACTGTCTAAAAAAAAAAAAAAAAAAATTACTAGTTAGTCTGGTGCAGTGGTGTGTGCCTATATAGTCCCAGCTACTCAGGAGGTTGAGGTGGGAAGATAACTTGAGCCTAGGAGTTCAAGACCAGCCTAGGTACCGAGGCAAGACTCCACCTAAAAAAAAACAAAACAAAACAAAAACTAAACAAAAAATTCAGTATTTGTGAATCAGTATTTCCCAAACCAGATTTCCCTAAATAAAATTTTCTGCACATAGATAGATGTCTCCACCCCCCCAAGAGTTTGCTTTAAAAGCTCAAAACAGCTGGGTGCAGTGGTTCATGCTTGTAACACCAGAACTCTGGGAGGCCAAGGTGGAAGTTCTTGAGCTCAGGCGAAACCCCACCTCTACAAAACACAACCCCATCAATCCTTCTCTACTCAGAACATTTCTTATCTTTGGCCATGTCCGGTGGCTCACGCCTGTAATCCCAGCACTTTGGAGGCTGAGATGGGAGGACCACTTGAGCTCAGGAGTTCGAGACCAGCCTAGGCAACATGGTGAAACACTGTTTCTACAAAAAATACAAAAATTAGCTGGGTGTGGTGGCGTGGGCCTGTATTCCCACCTACTTGGGAGGCTCAGGTGGGATGACTGCTTGAGCCCCATGAGGCTACAGCAAGCTGTAATCATGCCCAATTGCACTCCAGCCTGGGTACTGGAGTGAGGCCCTGTGTCAAAATAAATAAGTAAAATAAAGCCCCCCAAAACCAAACTTGAGAGTTAGGCAATTATTATTTGTATAGGTTGATCAATATATAATCTGGAAAATTCAATGTATAAAAATGAAATTAATTAATAAACAAATGCATAAAGAAATGCTGTTCTTTTATAGATATCTCCCATTGCCTGAAGAAATTGTTCCATCCCATTCAGTTTTCTGGGGATAAATGTCTTATAAAAAAGGACAGGGGTCACAGGATGAGAAATTAAATGACTAAACCAAAGAGAAGACCTGGGGTACTGATTATTATACTTTTAAGTATGGGATTACAAAAAACAGCTACAGAGCTGCCAGTATGAGTTTTGTTCCATTTTTCTAGAGAAGTCAGATAATTTAAATAAAACTAGAAATGAGGAGAAATTCCTGCTTTGCTCAGGAATTATCCAGGGCTTCTCCAGGAGACAAACACTGTTTGTGGAAGATGTTTAGGACAAGTCAGCTTATTAAGAGGTTTCATCAGCTAGAATTAAAGAAAAGTGAATTGGTACTGCAGGTAGGATCCCCTTTAGCAAGCTCTTCAGGTCAGGTGATTAACTGCAAAATTTTCATGATTCTTTCTGTATCCTTTGTTCAGCCTGTAGAGAATATTTGTTTTACAGTTTTTCAAATATTTCAAATATACTAATACATAAAATACTCATGTAACAGAGGGATTGAGTTTGTAAAAAGATTTAAAAAAAGGCTGGGCATGGTGGCAAATGCTGGTAATCCCAGCACTTTGGGAGGCTGAGGCAGGAGGATTGCTTGAGCCCAGGAGTTCAATGCTGCATTGAGCTATTGCACCACTGCATTCCAGCCTAGAAGACAGTGAGACTCTATCTCAAGAAAAAGGAAAAATCTAATGGCCATTTATAGGTGACTGGTTATTAATCAGTTATGAAATGTACTAACGATGGACTAAATTTCACCTCAGAATTCAGCCAAAAAACAGGGCCAAATGTCTACTGCTAAAAGACCAAAGGGCCAACTCCCTATTCTACCATTACTTCTGAAATCCCTGAACTTGTATATAATTAATGACTGTGTGATTACGTCCATCACCACGACAATTGATAAGTGGACTAATAAGATGAACACGATATACCATTTAGATATCTATGTATGTATGCATGTATGTACGTATACATGTATGTATGTATTTAGACCAAGTCTTGCTCTGTCACCCAGACTGGAGTGCAGTGGTACCATCTTGGCTCATTGCAACTTCTGCATTCCAGATTAAAGCGATTCTCCTGCCTTCGCCTCCTGAGTAGCTGGGAATACAGGTGTGGACCTCTGTGCCCAGTTAATTTTTGTATTTTTAGTAGAGATGAGGGTTCACCATGTTTGCCAGGCTGGTCTCGAACTCCTGACCTCAGGTAATCCTCCTGCCTCAGCCTCCCAAAGTGCTGGGATTACAGGAGTGAGCCCCTGTGCCTGGCCTGGATTTTTAATAACTTTGCTATCAGACACAATATGCATTCTTCATGCTATCTAGAGTGAAATATCCCCTTGTCCTTTATATGTTGGAATTCTGTTGATGTTAGTTGGCTGAGTATAAATGTATATTTATTAAGAGTATAATGCTATAATTATTAGTGATTATGAAATACATGCAAAAATATTAGTAATAAAAATGTAAGTGAAGGCAACCATCATAAGTCGGCCTCTAAAAATATGTAGAAAGCATCTTTTCCAAGTAGTACTCAAAAACTTTGCTATGTGGGATTATATAAATGAAACTACTTCAGCCACCATGAATGAAATTTGCAAATGCAGGAAATGAAAAGATTTTTAAAAATCTTAAGTCAGAGAAAAAAGCAAAGGAATAATGTCGCAGCCACACCACCAGAAGCAGTCCCTTATACAAAGTAGTATTTTGTTCTTATATTAGCTTTGATGCAAAGTGATCATGTATTTAGTATTACAAATGGGCAATGCAGTGAGTGCAGAAGCAATCTCCTGGCTGAGAAATTCCTGTTCTTGCACAATAATGTCAAAATTTACCAAAATTTGGTCATAAAATCAGCAACATTATAAAAATTAAATAAATAAAAAACACATACAATTTTAGATTTACTCCTATATCCTAGAAGTTCCTTCTATGATGGTAAAATATGGTTTCAGCCTTGGCTGAAGACTGATTTTACTAGTCGAGAGTGCTCAGTCAAAATGCAATTCACCTCTAAAATATAAATAAAATGAAGTAGTAGATGAAACCTGAAGAAGGAGTTGGAACTGTCTCTCTGTACTTCTGTTTTTCCATTTCTAAAAGTAAACCACTGTATAAAGTTATGAGAATCAAATGAATTAAAAGTACATAAAATGGCATGACACACTATAAGTACTTAATAAAAGTTGGCTATTATTATCATGTCCAATGTATTTTACTGAATGTGAAAATTAGTCTGTTTTTCAAAATGTATAGTCATATCAGGAAAAAAATCTGATACACTAGACTATTAACTGTTGTTAGTTGTGGAGACCTTTCATTTCTTGTTGCAAACTTCTGCAGTGTTTGATTTTTTAATCTTCTATTTTCTAGTTAAAAAAAAATAAAATGTACTGAATTAACAGTAGGTTTGTTAAGTTTTTTCAATCAATAGATAAAAGTACAAACTAATGTCATGTAGATATCCTTGAAATTTAATATTAAAAAGGGATCCTTGTATTTGTAATATTAGAAAACACTGCTTTGGATCATGGTAACAGTTTCAACCTTACACAAAGCATCCTCAAGATAATACCAAGACCTCAGTCTACAACTTTAAGATTATAAGATTATGTTTCTTGATGTAGCCAAGGATTCAGAAAGAGACAACACTAAATACCAGTATGAGAAACATACTGTTAGGAACTCTTGAAGAACGCAGAGAGAAGATTCAAGACAGATAACAAATTATACATACTAGGCCAGGGGTGGTGGCTCATACCTGTAATCCCAGCACTTTGGGAGGCCGAGGCAGGAGAATCGCATGAGTCCAGGAGTTTGAGACCAGCCTGGGCAACACGGCAAAACCTCATCTCTACAAAAATACAAGAAGCTATCCAGGCATGGTGGCCCATATCTGTAGTCCCAGCTACTCAGGAAGCTGAGGAGGGACAATCACTTCAGCCCACGAGGTTAAGGATTACAGTGAGTCGTGATCATGCCACTGCATCCCAGCCTGGGTGACAGAGTGAGACCCTGCCTCAAAAACAAACCCAAATTATAAGTACTAAATTCAGGGACCATTCTTTTTCAATATAATTGATCAAACTCTTAATTAATATGAGACACTGAATTCATCACCAAGAAGGGAACTGCATATTTAAACAAATTTGTTTTAAAAAGCCATTAAGATGAAAATTTATTTAGAAATTCATAAATTTCATTTTGGTTCTACCTGAAGTAGGTTCCCATGAATCAGAAGAGGATCTTTTTTCTTGAGAGATGTCCATTTTCCTATGAACAAAATGAGATAAAATTAATTAAGTGTTGGGGACAGTAAAGAATGTGAAGGCATTCTTCCTAACATTTAAACACAGATTTCTAGATTGAATAAAGCAAGGACCCATATTTGGAGGTAAAGCCTAGTGTCTATAATAAAACATTTAAAGATCTTACGGTTTTTATCATAAAAATTAAGGGCATTTATAGAATAAAAATGTAAAAATATCGTAAAAATGAACTCAGTTTTTATAATGCTGATTTACATGTTTACATCAATAATTCAAGAATAGTATTATATTAGAACACTGCATTTTTGAGACAGGGTCTCACTCTGTCACCCAGGCGGGAGTGCAATGCTGTGATTAAGCTCACTGCAACCTTCTCCAGGGCTTAAGTGAGCCTCCCACCTCAGACTCCTAAGTAGCTAGGACAACAGGTGCATGCCCCCATGACTGTTTTTTTTTTTTTTTAATTTTTAATTTTTAGTAGAGCCAAGGTCTTGCTATGTTGCTCTGGCTGGTCTCAAACTCCTCAGCTCAAGCAATCCTTCCACCTCAGCCTCCCAAAGTGCAGCAAGCAGGAGGATTGCTTGCAGCCAGGAGTTCAAGAACAGCCTGGGCAATATAGGAAAACCCTGTCTCTAAAAAAATTAAAAAATTAGTCAAATATGGTGGCATATGCCTGTAGTCTCGGCTATTTGGCAAGCTGAGGTGAGAGCATCATTTGAGCCCAGGAGTTTGAGACTGCAATGAGACATGATCTTGCCACAGCACTCCAGCATGGGTGACAGAGCAAGACTGTCTACACATAAATAAATAAGACTATACTTGTCTTTTAAAAAATGCTTACTTTTCTTACTAAAAAAGGTCTTCGTTCTTGGTCTGAAAAAACTAAGGATAAGAAACACTGCTTTACTGAGTTCAGTGAAGGGCATGGAGGAAACCTAGTGAAACCAGCTTCTACACAAACTGTGCATTAAGTATTTCCTTAAGGAAAGACATCAATGTGATGTAACAACTCTTACATATTTTAAAATTTAGTATTCTAAATATGATATAGCAGTAGCAATGCTAATTCAATAATTATTACACATACCACATTTGAAAGATTAGTCTTTCTAGGTATGACGTCATTCTGTTTACTTTGTTCCTGCCTTGGTTTGTATTTTCTTTCTATACTAGAAGACTTAAAGGAAAGATTGCTTGTTTCTGAGAAAGAATTTTCAGAGTTGATTCTCTGCTCCATTTGCTCCTTTCTCAACTTCTTTAGTTCTCGTTCTCTGCAGTAAGAAGCTAGTGACAACTGGAATTTAGCTCCCAATGGGCTTTCTCCCGGGTGGTGCCTGGACAGGCTGCTCCTGCTGCTGAGACTTCTGGAGCTGTTCTTGAAGATGTCAGCTTCTGCCACTGTGGTCTGCTTTTTGGAGTCTGCACTGGTTTTCCCTTGATCTCTATCATTCTTCTCCCTATTTTCATGAATGAACAGTGATTTCCTTCTCTCTGGGGATCGATGTTTTTTCTTTAGTGACTTCATCTCCTTTGGCAAGTGATATGAAGCAGGAACATAGATATTTGCTCCTTTGGCTAAATATTTGGAGGCTAGTGACACACAAGGCCGACGTGACTCATGCACACCATGATCTTTACGGTGCTCTTTAACACCTTTCATGAAAGCTTCGATAATAGGGCTCTTTTCTGGTGCCACCCTTTTGGGTTTAGATTTTTTTGGTGAGGATAGCTTCCTTTCAAACTGCTCTGTCCCAGTGATGGACAATCTACTTCCTCCATATTTGATGTTTGATTTTTGTGGTGAATCCAACATGTGTCTGTCTAAATAGCCAATCAAAACACATACAAATTGCATGTTACTAAAAATAAAATATTTAACATTTATTTCAATTATTAATGTTTAAAACACTAAATTAAACTATACTGTTACCACAAAAATTTTCAAACCAATAACGTGGATAATGATACACACTTTATTGGGGGGGTATAAGAGAAATTAAGACAGGATTTATTTGTTAAAAGCCTTACTTTCATAAAGCTCTCTTTTGGTACATCATATAACCTCCCTATGGCTCTATAAATTACTGTATTAGAGAGTGAAAATAGTATACATTCAGTAAATTAAATTTTTGACTACAGTAATATTTTAAACATATGAAAACATAACAGCAAAAAGATTTTCCTCATATTTAGAACTTGCTTATCCTTGTTAAAAAAAAAACAACTGCATCTTCATATTTTCAATTTTGAACACTACGTTTACTAAAATAGCTTAGAGTAGGTTTTCTTTTATTTTTTTTATTTTTTTTTTTAAAGATGGGGTTTCACCATGATGGCCAGGCTGGCCTTGAACTCCTGACCTCAGGTGATCCACCCACCTCGGCTTCCCAAAGTGCTAGGATTACAGGCATGAGCCACTGCGCCCAGCCTAGAGTAGGTTTTAAAGTTGAATCTGTCTCTCTCCTCACCCCAAAAATAGCCTACAAAAAATGTACCAATAGTGTACATACCTTGTTTTGAAGCTGGTTTGAAGAAATCTATAATTGATTGCTTCCTGAAAATAAAAGCATAATATGGCATCATATAAGCAAATATTAAAACCTCCATAATTCAGATTAAACGGAGAAAGTTAGATTTATAAAAGGATGGATTTCACTATTCAGTTTAACTAATAAAGTTTTGACTGATAATAATGCTTTGCTAAGCTGTTCATTTAAAAAACTGAAAATATAACGTATCACTTCCTATAGGAGTTCATTTATAAAAATACAAATAAGGTTTATATTATTTATAGTACTTAAATAGATAAGAGGCATGTAGACCCAAGGAATTAGTACAGAGTGCTTCTTAAGACTGAAATGCTCACTGCTACATGGTAGAACGCAACATCTTGGGTATAGCATTTGAACCTACTTGTTTTCTCCATTCACACAAAATAACTACTTAGTATCTAAGCACAGCTGCATTTTAAAATTTAGAAAAGCTAAAACAAAACAAAACTCAATAGATGTATGCCAAATGAATAATGAGGATTCTAAAATGGAATAAAACCTGAACAGACTCTCATAACAAGAGTAGAACAACAGATGGTAGAATGGCAATATGGGTGATTTGGCTGATCTAGGGAGTCAGGTGAAGACGGGTTCGCTGGACAAAGAAAATAAAAGTACCGAACTTACGCTACCCTCTTTCTACATTACTTTAAGATGTTAATCTAAGTAACAGCAGAAATTAGAATGAGTTGTAACAAATAATTTCAAATTCTTAATTTTTTAACAAAAAAATCTTAAAATATTTACAAAAATAACCCATTGCTTGGGAAAAACACAAGGAGAAAAGGAAGAAAGTTAACAAGAATAACAAAAACCAAATTAATTTTTAAGGTTTCTGTACCCTAAAGACTGGATTTCACTGTCTGGTTTAACTAATCAAGTTCTGACATTGGCAATAATGCTAAAGTGAAATAGAAACCCATTATCAGAATTTGTATTCTGATTTGTTCACTGTATTTAGAGTTGTCAGCTGCAAAAAGGGGAATGTTATGATAGGCTGAGCAAAAAATTAACTTTCTGGTAAATTTTGCTAAAATGTATCATTTTACTGAAAGAGAATAAGTGATAGACTACTGGTTTCCCTGAACATTTATTCACTATGAGGTTGGAAAGTTCAGTGAAAACTCCAACAATCCAAGTTTCTGGAAGGTTAATAAGCTTCTTGTACACTTTACTGTTCACATTAGAAAAGCAATGGACATCTTTAATGGTTTACTAAGTCCTTCATGTTTGTTTGAGATATTGGTATAAAAGCTAAGTGCCTATGAGATGAATATGAGTGACAGGCTATGGAAGAAGATATGCATTTGCTTACATAAATTATACTAGGCAAATTAACTCCCCCAGAGTAAAGGAAGAAACGTTGGAAGTTCAGCAAAGGCGGAGAAGGATGATGCCTTGTTATCGACTGAGGAGAGATGGGAAGGGACCCAGAAGCAACTAATTTGTTGCAAACAAGATACTTCAAAATACATTTTACTAAATGTAACACTGTATCTCTTCCCTAAAATATTGTACCTCAGACTCCTTTTTGATTAATATACCAGATAGAGAAAAAATGGTTTTGGGTAAAACATACAAGAAACCTGTAAAACAACCATGAATGCAATTTTCAAGAGGTACATTCTCTAAGTTCCTACGCACACAAATGTCCACTGCTTATTTAAAAATTGGCTAAAAAACCCATAATTATAACAGCTTCACAAACCCTTATCTAAACCTTCTGGGGCCAAATGCGTTTTAAAAATCTGAATTTATCATATTTTAGGAAGGGGATAACTTGGATGTATTATGGAAAGTCCCCAGTGGGGTCTGGTGCTGCAGTCTGTAATCAAACTCATTGATATTTCTCCAGCAAAACATGAATATTTACACTTAATGGGATAAAGACCATAAACAGCCTTACATTAGTTCTGGTCAGGTCTGGCTGCCATGTAAGATGTGGTGCCAAACTTACTGAAAACGTTTGGTTTTCATAGCTTTCTGGCTTTCAGAATTAAGATAAGGGATTGTGAACCTGTACCACAGCATGAGAACATGAATATTGTTAAAACTTGTTACAATTTAACTTAAAATAAAAGACAGCACCAAGTTCGTAAGGAATTTAAACATGTTTTATTGTCAGAGGATTCATTAGATGAAACTCTCCATCTCATTACATAGCTCCCGCAAAATCTTTACAAAAAAATTGGCCTCTTGGAGAGGCGTTAAGTTACTGAAAGAGAAAACACGTCACATTCCAAATCTGTAAGTTCTTTTAAGTATGAATTAGCGTGCACACTGGGCTACAAAGTAATTCGTGGAAGGGATTCCCCCTCATCACAGGTTACATAATTTCACCCACAACATAGAAAAGGTTTATATTACTAAACCACTAGCATCAGTAGAACTGACAACGTACAGAAAACGACCTAAATATGCATTAAGCAGTTAGGGTCCCGGGTCAAGCACTCGCAAAGGAAAAAAATCACATTCATTCTACCTAAGGCGGGTTCTCCGTAGCCGTCCAGGCTGGTGATCACTAGACCAAGAGCAGCTGCCCAACTACAGAGAAGCAAACTCCAACACCCAGAAGCCCCTGCGCGGAGGCGGGGCGGGGGTTTGCCAGACCCCGAAACGCCAACGCCTGAGCTCGCGGAGGATGGCGGGAACTGGAAGAGCGGCAGTCTGCAGTCCTCCCCCTCCTACCCCTTGCCCCCACGACCCGGCCCCCTTCTCAAGCCCTCTGCACGGTACCTGTCCCCAGGACTCTCTGTCTCTCTTCCCGCTGCAGCAGGGGCGGTACTACCGGGTCTCAGATGGCAGCGCGGGGGCGACGACCCCGGGGCTGGGGATGAGGGGGAAACCTGGCCTAGCGGGCATGCAGCGCCTTGTCATGTCGGCGCCGCTGGCGACGGCGGCATGAGCCGTAGCTGGAGAAGTTGGGTGCGTGGTTGCCGTCTTGCTGCTGGGACTCGGGGAGGCTGTCGGAGCAGAGGTGGGCGGCACCCCCTTCTATCTTCATGGCGGTTCTCTCTTCGGAAGTGACTCCGGTATGAGCGGGAAGGAACCTGAGGATCAGTAAGGGGCGGGTCTTACTTCATGAGTCGCGTCATGATTGGGTGTTACGGCGGTCATTTCGGTGGTGGCGCAATAGGAAGCCTCAGCCTCTCTGGAGAAGGCGGGGCTTGGGGACGGGGAGGAAGAAAAACTCCCCCTCTCACCCCGTCACATGCACTGGGGGCGCGCGCCTCAGGTCGGGGCCGCTTCGGCCTTGGCGGGCGCGCGGGGGCGGAAAGGCGCGGGCAGCCGCTGGCGCTGCGACAGCTGACGACACCCGCCTGGTTGAAGGCGAGGGTTGAGGGTTTGCTGTAGCAAATCGGAGCCCGACAGCTGCCGTTGGTGAGGATAGCCATCACTTGGGTTTCCTGTGTCACACAGTTGTGCCTTAGAAATCCCCAGCTGTTCATTACATCGTCTCTTTAACATCTTAGGCCAAAGTGCCATAATACTGTCACAATTTCCTGGGGGATCTGCACAGCGCAATACGAAGGCTTGTCCATTCTACGAGGGTTCTTGTTAAGTGTCAGCGGTAGATTTTTTGTTTTCTCTTTAAGAAGAAACCCAAAAAACTCCATTGGAATAAAGACAGTTTTTAATCCACAGCAACTCATTTCTCATGAGTTACCATGTAATCTGCAGCCAGCTTCCTTGGAGATTTTTTAAAGGAACACAAGGTCAGTTTTTAATTTTCCATGTTAAGCGTGGGCAGCCTAGATGAGTAAAAGCTGCCCCGCAATCTCCAGACCTCCTTTGTAAAGGGCTTGTGCTCTGGAGGCTGTTAGCCAGGGTTTTCCTTAAAAACCGAGAGACTGTCAGAGTATCTTTGAATCTCAGCCTCCACATCTGGGCATTTTACTCACTTTTTTGGGTAATTGTAAACCATAAAAGAATAAAGCAGTGTACCCTGCACAGTTCAGATTCTCTCATGTAACAGGTACTGAGCAAATTATAGTTCCCTTTCTTCTCCAGCTAAATCGTTACACCGAATTTTACTTCTTACAAAATCTTCCAGGACTGGTCAAATACTGTTGCAATAACTGTTAACAACCAAAGTATCAATCTCAAGATGTCCAAGCTTTAATTGGCAGAGTCGTTTAATCAGTTGGCTGGAACAAAATCTTAAATGATATAAAAGAATTTGGACAGGTCTTTCAAGTTTATTGTATAGAAATTGAACTGCTGGCCTGGTACAGTCGCTCGTGTCTGTAATCCCGGCAGTTTGGGAGACCAAGACAGGTGGATAGCCTGAGCCCAGGAGTTGGAGACTAGCCTGGACAACATAGCAAGACCCGGTCTCAAAAATACATAAATAATTAAAATTATAAAAAACAAAACTGAACTGTTTTGGTCACTAAGCATGCTGGACTGACTCCAAGTTCATCTTTTCCTTTCCCCTTTAGTCCCCAGGAGAAAGAATTAATAAGGAATAAAGTGGCCCACAAGCTGGCAAAGTAGAGGATCGAAGGTAAACAGTGAACATACGGGTCTCTCATTCACCCAAAAAGCACCTATGCACAGCTGTATACTAGGTAGTGGTGGTGCAAGAAGAGAAATGCCAAAATAAAGGATACTTTTCTGCTCCTGACAGCTGAGAATTTACTATATCTAACATTGTTTTTTACATAAAAATGAACATAATAGATGCTTAAAATGTGCTGAATGACTTACACATTTGCTTTTTACATGTATTATTTCCTCTCTCTTGATTTAGTGCTTTCTGTTGGATGTTTTTACACGAGGAAGTTTCTGTACTATAACAGAGCACATCTACAAAACATTTAATCTGATTCATTTCATTGCATGCCTAATCGATAAAGAGTAATGCATAAAGACACATTCTGCATGATCATGTAGTTGCTTTTCTTGGATTATAGCACTTGAATCATCCAGCTTCCAAAGCATCACTTTAAAGTCTGTACTCAAACTGCCAACCAATAGTTGGCTCATTTTCTTAATCTGAGCAACAGATTATGGAGTTAAGTGAGGCAAGAAATCCCTTGATCAATAAATTCAGATGGAGTCGTAATGAAAACACAATTTTAAAATCTCTTAACAGGAAATAGTTATCTAAATCCTCAATACACATCAAGATTCTTCTTTGTTTAAGCTGTGTATGAAAATGATACAGATTTGGGTTGCAGGGTGAAATATGTTCAACATGCTAACAAGAAACCCAGGGAGCTTCTAGGGCCTAGGGCTCTTTCCTCCACCTCCAACCCCCAAATGGTGTTGGACAGTCTATTTTGTGTTTATATCCTTTCTCCTAGTTTAATTGTGCACGTATATACCACGCACAAAAACACATACACAGTTACTGTAAGGGGCTCTTTACACTTTAGTTTTAGTGGGCTAAAAAGAGATGACCAGGAAACTGTATACTAGGTAAAAGATTTAAAGAGTTCAGGTGTGTGCTCAGGGTGAGCTAACAGGGGGAGAGAAAAACTAGAGTGGAGTGGAGCAGGGCAGGGAGGGGGAAAGGACGTTGAACAATGTAACCAAACCTAATTAGAGACTTAAGACAAAACATCAGCTGGGATTTGGGGAAAAAGAGAGAGAGAGAGAGAGAAATAAGGCTGGATGACCATAAAAGGCTAGTTTGAGATTTCTGGGCATGGGTTTGGGATGAAGAAGCAAAGATTGCAGAAATGGAAGGGGGCTTCTATGCACAGAGCTTCTGTGGGGTACAGCTCAGGTCAGGTTAGCACTCTGCCTTGTTAAAGACAGCAGGAGGAGGGGGCTCTGGCCTTGAAGAGAAGGAATGGGACAGCAGCAGAAACAATGTTACATGAACAACAGATCAAGTTTTCTGGGAAAGTCAAGCCCAACGTGGGAGTTCCTGAGAGGAGTGACAGTATAACTCATGCCAGAGATCTTAAGCAGTCACACAGAGAGAAAACAGCTTGGGCAGATTGGTTCACACAGTACCTTAGCAGGCAGGGACTGAGAACAAAAGGTCATTAAGTTACAGAGAATGTTACCAAAATGCAAAGAACTCTAAAAGTAATTTCTGATTGTACCCAGCAATAAATTTTTGCTCTGAAATTGCCACAATTTAATTAACTCCAAGGCTCTTGTTGGGAGGTGTTCTAGGGCAGGCCAAGAGACAAAGACTGATTTGCTTTGGAACTGTCGGCGGGTGGGAGGGGGGTAGTGTGTGTGAAGGTGAGGGTAGAGGGTGGCCTGGGAAGGGGGGATAAGGAACAGACTCAGAAAAACAGGAAATAATTAACTTGAAAGCCTGACAGAGAAAGACCACGTGACTATCTCAAGAAGGGATGGCGAGCTCACAGCCTCTCAAGATCCACACAAATCACTTTGTAAAAGGATGCCAAACTAAAAACTGCCCAAGTGCTTGGAAAAAGGACCTCCCTGGTTTAAGCAGCTGTTGGGGGGAAAAGCCAAACGTAAAATAATGTCATGTCATGTAACCTAACATTCTGGGAGTAATTAAGAGAGCTCTGCAAAAGCAGATCTAATATGAAGGAAAGTTCATTTCTTGTTCTATCATGATAGAATGATGCGAGATGGTTTCCCACACTTCAGATACATGAGACACGTGTTTGTGATTTTTGACATGTCTGAATATTTCCTATACTATTAATATTTATCTTTAAATTGCTTTTTAAATTTAAGTACATTTATTTTAGGAGAAAACTTTCAATCATTCCTGCAAGTGGAAAATTAGTATCTATTTCCTAAAATGAAAGATAATTGTAAAAACTTTTAGTAAAAATATATAACTAGTTTAAAAAATATAAATATATCCAAATTTCTTCTAGAGTTATCGTGTTTACCAGTGGTGGTGATAGGCACTGATAGGCATAGATATTACTTGTATATCTGAAATATAAGAAACTCTTTGGGAAATTATTGATTTTAGGGATTCTAGCCCATACTTAGGGTGTTTTACCCACCAGGTTAGCAGCTACTTAGAGGATTTTGAAAGTGATGTAATGGGTTACAGTAATGGGTTACAGACCACATTTTTTAAAAAAGAAAAAGACAATGGAATAGAGAATGTCTGTTCACTGCACACAATATATGGGCATGTGTTGTTTTGCAAAATTTTTACTTCTTCAATTGTATATATATTTTATATGGTAGTGATGTAAAAGGTATTTCTGTGGCCCCTTCTGTGGGCCATGGTCGAAATATTTAAAAGTCACTGCTATAATCTGTGTTCATATTTCATGCTTCTGTGTATTGGTGGTACTGAACAGCCAAGGCTGGGGTGCAGCAGGCAGGGACTGAGAACAAAAGGTCATTAAGTTACAGAGAATGTTACCGTAAAGCAAAGAACTCTCAAAGTAATTTCTGATTGTACCCAGAAATTAATTTATAGCTAAAATCATATATGGCTCATTATAGTCTCAACCTCCTGGGCTCTAGTGATTCTCTCATCTTAGCCTTTCAAATAGCTGGGATTACAGGCAAATGCCATCATGCTCAGCTAATTTTAAAAATTTTGTAGACACAGGTTCTTGTTGCCCAGACTAATGTTGAATTCCTGGGCTCAAGCCATCCTCCAGCCTTGCCTTCCCAAAGTGCTAGGATTGCAGGCATGAGCTGCTGCACCTGGCCAAGAGTAGTTTAAAGACATGGAGCAACATTTAAAAACCAAGATATTTTACACAAAATTCTAGATTTCTGGCTTCAAGTGGTACAAAGAGGGGTCTCTAGGGTTATTTGTTTCATTCCTAGGGGCATACCTATGGGTTAAGTTGGGACAAACTCCCAAATCCCTCTGCCTCTGGAGGGCTGGAGGAAAAACAAAACAAAACAAAAACAAAGAGGGATCTCCCACTTATGCTTACAGGGGCTAGGTAAGTAACTGAAGTGAGTGAATCAGGTCCATTTTCCTAGCTTTTATAGAGCCTTGGCATTAGAGAAATATTTCTTAACAACAGTGATGACAATGGCCAACGCTTACTGAACCTTACGATGGGCCAGGGACTGTTGTAAGAACTTCATGAGTACTGACTCAATCTTCACCACATTCCTCCAAATTAGCAAATGGTGGTCTTTGTTTAGTGTCTGCGCAGGCATGATGATAAATGGCATCTAGTACTGAGCCTCCGTGAGGAGAGAGGCGGTACTGTAGAACCAGAGGGCACATTCCCCCACTAAATGGGGGCAGCCTCTCCAGGCTACAGCTTTCATATGGGAATGCAAGCCCAGGGTTGCCTCCTCTCCTCTCATTGTCATCCCCTGGGGAGTGGTGGGGTGAGACATGACAGACCTGCAGTCAAAGCATGCAGCCCCTAGTGTCTTGACATATACCCTAACATTTGTTTATTTCTTTAGTGCTATGAGATCATGTTCTCCTAAAGCATACGTCTCTTGGAGCCAAAAAGGAGGAAATCGTGAGTGCTTTTGGAGCCCGGAGGAGTGTTACAGAGAGTAGGCAAGAATGTCACTCGGGGCTTCATACTTAAAGAAATTGCTGTACTTTACCTATGAACGATACGTATGGGAATTTAAAAGGACCAATGGCTGATATCTATCAAAAATATCAAATGAACATGCCCTTTGACCCAGCAATTCCCCTTCTAATATATTTTAGATTTTTTTCACAAAGACGGATATTCACAAAGATGGATTTTAGACATGTTCACAAAGACGGGTGTGGAAAGGTATTCATTGCAGCATTATCAGTAGCAAAAGACTGAAAGGGAACTAACTAGTCAGCAACAGGGAAAACTAGTTGAATAAATGCTTAAGTACACAGCAGAATATTAGCCTGCAGTTAGGAAGTCTGAGTTGGATACACAGGATGTTTTGTGGTTAAACATGCAAGGCCTAGGGCTCTACTGCCTGGGTTCACATTCCAGCCCTGCCACTTAGTAGATCTGACCTTGGCCAAGTTACCCAACCTCTCTCTACTACTGTGCTCATATGTAATAGGGAATGATGATACAGATAGTATCTGCCTCATAAGTTTTTGTGAATTTTAAGTGAGTTAATACATCACTAATTGATCACAACCAGTTACAGATTTCTTTGTTCCTTCTTCACTCCCACTACTTCACTTGAGTAGCCTTAAAAAAAAATCTTTTTTTTACATGGAGTCTTGCCCTGTCACCCACGCTAGAGTGTAGTGGTATGATCTCAGCTCACTGCAGCCTCTGCCTCCCGGGTTCAAGCAATTCTCCTGCCTCAGCCTCCTGAGTAGCTGGGATTACAGTCATGCACTACCACGCCCAGCTAATGTTTGTATTTTTAGTAGAGATGGGGTTTTACCATGTTGGTCAGGTTGGTCTCAAACTCCTGACCTCAGGTAATTCACCTGCCTTGGACTCCAAAAGTTCTGGGATTACAGGTGTGAGCCACCACTCCCAGCCCTTAAGTGATTTTCTAACTGCAGCCTAGTATTCTATTGTGAATGAATATTTATTTAACTAGTTTCCTATTACCGGACTAGTTAGTTCCCTTTCAGTCTTTTGCTATTGATAATGCTGCAGTGAATACCTTTATACATCCATCTTTGTGAACATGGAAGTATATAGCTAAGATACATTAAAATGGGACTTGTCAGGTCAAAGGACATGTACATTTTATATTTTTGATAGATATAGACCATTGGCTCTTTTAGACGAGATTGGGTGCATTCAGGGTGGTATGGCCATAGCCATTGGCTCTTTTAAATGTCCAGCTTGCTCATAGGTAAAGAAGCTCATGACAGTGGTTGCCTCTAGAGAGAGAGGTTTTCCCTTATTTGTAAAATTTACATTTTATCAACTGCATATAATTTTTTCAAAGATTTATGTGAATTCATATCCATATCTTTTATGACTGCATATCTCATTAAAAAAAAGGACCAGTGGTTTTAGGTGAAAAGTTATGTTCAGTGCTTTCAGAGAAGACCTTGCCAGATGGCCTCTGCTGCCTCTGCTAGCCTGCCAGCCTCTGCTCACGTCTCTGTCTCCCTTTCTCAGGACCTCACTGAGAAATCCTCACTCTTACTTGCTCCTTGTGGGCAGCGTGGGAGCCAGTGTGTAGCCTGATAGGGGATTTGGTAGAAGAAACATCTGTTACTGGGTTCTCAAACTCAATGTGTTTGAAACATAACTCTGTCTTCCCTCCCCAAACCCCAAATTTGATGCTATCCTCTCCCATTATTCTCATCTCAGTGAGTGATTTTATCATCTTCCCGGACCTGTCACCCAAGCCAGAAATGTGGGAGTCCTACTAATCCCTCCTTCTGTCAGCTTCAGATGCTACATGTTATCATCACCGAGTCTCATTGATTTTCACACTAAATAGCACTTGTTTCCTTTTTCTCTCCTGCACACACACACTCCTATATGTTTTTTTAGAAATGTAAAAGGAATAGACAAACACAAATAATAATATTACAAACACATATGCACCACTCTGAACTCACAACTGTTAACATTTATCCATTCACTTCTTTGCTGGTCTTTTTGTTTTTATAATAAAACATTACAGGTCCTTTTTCCACTGTCACCCTGAGTTTAATTCTCCTCTCCACCACTATTGTGGTTTTCAAGTCCACTAAACATTTTGATATACACATATATTTCATCATCAAGAATAAATAGGATTATTTTGTATATGTTTTAAAAAATATGCATATGTGTACATTTTATTTATGTATGCAGTTAATATGTCACATTTGTCCATTATAAACAGTGCTGTCATGGACATGTCTGTACCTGTTTCTTTTTGCCCATGTGCAAGAATTTCTATGGGTTATATAATTAGAAGGGAAATTACTGGGTCATAGGGTATTTGCATTACCAAGTTTATTGTATACTGCAAAATTGCTTTCCATAAATGGCTGAATTAATGTACAGTCCCACTAGCAATGTATGAGAGCACCGTTTTCCTTATGTCTGCTCCAATATTTGAAATCATAATCCTTTTTTGTTTTTGGTAATCTGAAGGGTGAAAGTGGTTTCTCATTGTTTTATTTTGCATTCCCTTAATTATTAGGTTGAATATCTCTTTCGACATCTTTGGAGGTCAAAAAGAAAAGACATTCTTCTTTTGTTAATTGCCTGTTTGCAAATTTCACCCATTTTCTACTATGTTTGTATTTTTCTTACTGGTTTAGAGAATTTTTTAAAAATACATATTTTGAGTACTCCTTTCTATCTCTTCTGTTGCACCCGTATACAGGTCCTAGTCAGTTCTTGCAAAGTCTCTTGAAACAGCTTCCAAATTGGTTTCCTGTCCTTCAGTTTTTCCTTTCTTCAATCCATCTTACACGCTGCAGTATGAACTATCTTTCCAGTAAGCAAATCCGAGCATGCTACTCCCAAACTCATTACCGACAGGCAAATAAAACCAAAACATCATCATCAACAACAGCAAAACCAAACCAAACTCCCTAACACATTTTAACATTTGCCATGCTACCTACTCTATGATCTGGTCCCTCTGTACCTCTGCTGTGTCATCATACTGTTCCTCCCCATGCATCTTAGTTGAGCCATTCAGGACAATCCTACTGGTCGTTCTTTGAACACATCAGCTTCATTCATACTTCTGGGCTTTTGTGCAAGCCACTTGTAATGTTACTTGTTCTCCTAGTAAAAATCTCCTTGACATCTCTAAAGGGGCCTGGTTGCTCCTGGCTGAACTCTGATATTCACTATGTCTCTACTATGTTTATGACCTTGAAATAAAATAATTTATTGTATGTATGTCTTCTCTCTAGATTGAAAGCTTCAATTAGGGCTCTGTCTGTTCCTCTCAAGAGGCAGTATAGGCTGGGTGCAGTGGCTCATGCCTGTAATCTCAGCACTTTGGGAGGCTGAGGCAGGAGGATCACTTGAGCTCAAGAGTTTGGGACCAGCCTGGACAACATAATGAGTCCTTGTCTCTACAAAAAAAAAAAAAAAAAAAAAAATCCAAGCATGGTGGTATGTCCCAGCTACTCAGGTGGCTAAGGTGGGAGGATTGCTTAAGCTCAGGAGGTCAAGGCTGTAGTGAGTGATTGTGCCACTGCACTCCAGCCTGGGTGACAATGAGACACTGTCTCAAAAAAAAAAAAAAAAAAAAGGAGGTGGTATAACAGTGTGATTAGGAGTAGTGGGCTCTGAAGCCAGACTGCCTAGGTTTGAATCTTAGCTTTGTTACTGTTCAGGAAGGTACTTAGCCTCTCTGTGCTTCAGATTCCTCATTTGCAAAATGGAGATAGTGATAGTACTCATCTCAATGGCCTGTATTAAATCAGTTAGCATATATAAAGTGCTTATATTGGGAGATTAAGGTGGGAGGATCGCTTGAAGCCAGGAATTTGAGACCAGCCTGGGCAACAAAAGGAGAACCCCATCTTTACAAAATAATTTAAAAATTAGCCGGGTGAGATGGTGTACACCTGTAGTCCCAGCTGAGGTAGGGGAATCACTTGAGCCCAGGAGTTGGAGGATGCAGTGAGCTATGATAGCACTGCTGCACTCCAGCCTGGGTGACAGAGCAAGACTCTGTCTCTTAAAAAAAAAAAAGCACTTAATAGTGTCTGACATCTAGTAGCTCAATAAAGGTTAATTCTGATTATTCCTACTTATTAACTCATTATTAAGAACTATTTTATTTATTCATAGTAGGCACTTGGCATACTTATATGAAGGCCTTGTTGACCCACTGTGGATGTCTTAATGCCTTTTTTAGAATTAGGACTGAGCATGTTGAAACATCGGTCCACTGGAATTGGGGTGGTATATTCTCTATGGCGGCTAACTCTTACAACTGGGTTAGTTCCCCCAGCCTGTCTGCTTGCCTAGCCCCAACTTCCTCTGATTTTTTGACACAAGGCCCATTCCTCAAAAGGTGATTCCTTGGGCAAGAGGACACAGTTGGTGTGGGGGGCAGAGCTAGCCTATGTGGCACTTGAACATTCCTGACTAAAGTTCCAGGAGTAATCCCCAGTGGTCACTTAGTCCTGGTTTGGGCCCTAGTCAATAGTGGCGTCCTTCTTCTTTCCCCAGCCCCTCCTTCCCAGGCACTTAACTTCCCAGCCAGAAACCACTGGCGACATTAAGGAAATACATTGCATCAGATGAACCTGAGAACATTCTTTGCATTTTAAGGAGCTAAGCTAGCCACTCTGTGGGACTTCCACCCCAGTCCTCTCCAGGTCACTCACCAAATCTCTCTTTCCTCTTCTGTTTGCTCTTGAAGCAGGCTTTAGTCTGAGGTTCCAACATGTGGTAAACCTAAACCATCCGTTCTAAGATTTCCCCAGAATCTTTAGTTTCCCATGTTGGAGTCTTATATGCTCTTTATCATAATGTTCTCTTTCTGTACTCTTCCTAGCACAAAATTCTCACTTTGTGTTCTTCTTATGACCAGAGCAGAAACAAACCTTCCCTGAGTAATCAGGAGCAGGAAAATGTCCTTTGTTTTTGTTTTGTAGAGCGTGCCTAAAAATTCCACACCTGAATTTCTAGAGGCCCTTAGAGTGCTGCTGGCTTAGATCACAAATGAAAAATTCAGATGTGGACAGGTGTGGAAAGCCAAGGGATCAGCCTGGGGGATTCTGGGTGTCTCCAATTCGGCAGAACAAATGGTAAAACAACAGGTGTCCACACATGTACTGATCCATGAAGCACTCATGCTCAAAACTCGCTTTGGGATTATATTTTCTCATGAAATCTGCCCCTTCTTTCTGCAGCCCCCACCACCCAATCTCTACAGGGCTAGGGAAATTATGCATTCTGCAGACCTTATGTTATAGGTACCAGGAGGTTATGCATGACTCACTCAGGACTGGCTTTAGGACTCAAAAGTTCTGACATTTTCAGGCTGTTCGTTAGTTATAGAATGTTGCACCCAACCTACAGATGTTGCATAATAATTAAAATGTATGTGTTGGTTTAAGCAAACGCACAGGGGCAGCCAGAACTGACGAGATGGAGATGGAGACCTGTTGAACTGGGAACCCAGTCTAGGACCCAATTGGCCGGGCGCAGTGGCTCACACCTGTAATCCCAGCACTTTGGGAGACCAAGGCAGATGGTTCACCTGAGGTCAGGAGTTCAAGACCAGCCTGGCCAACGTGGTGAAACCCTGTCTCTACTAAAACCACAAAAATTAGGCGGGCATGGTGGTGGGCGCCTGTAATCCCAGCTACCTAGGAGGCTGAGGCAAGAGAATTGCTTGAACCTGGGAGGTGGAGGTTGCAGTGAGCTGAGATTGAGCCACTGCACTCCTGCCTGGGCAACATGACTCTGTCTCAAAAAAAAAAAGAAGACATTTTCAGGCTGGGGAAGAAGGTATATTATGGAAAAAGAATCAATATGAGTTTTCTTAATGTTGGGCTCAGAAATGTGATTGGTGAACGTTAGAAAGTGGGCATTCCACTTACTATTTTGTAAGGTAGACAGAAACCAGAGCCAAAGCCTAACAAAAGCAAAAATTTTGTAAGCTTTGTCCTACCCCACACTTGTTATTGCTATTCCTTGTTTGCTTCTAGGAGTGATGGCAGGAAACACTTAAAACTAATAAGGTCTGTATGCTGGTCATCAGATGCATTAACACAGCAGGGAGTTTAGGAAGCTACATGCTGCTTCTAAGCCAGGCTTAGAGGAAAGGACCCAGAGGGTGGGTGGCCACCTCCAAAGGAGAGGAAGCAGTTTGAGTACCTAGGTCTGCAGCAAAGAAGGAAGAAGAGAGCTTTGGGTGAGGTATACTTGGGAGGTAGCAATTGGTCTTGAGAAAGCACTGGGCCAAGCAGCAGCAAAATTCATGTGTGAACAAAGGTTGCTCGTAGCAGTAATGTCTGTAATAGCCAAACTGGGAAAGACCCAGGTGTCCATCAAAAAGGAATTACTAAATAAATTATGGAACAGCTTTACCGTGGAATCGCAGACAACCATTAAAAAGACTGAAGAGGGCCAGGCATGGTGGCTCATGCCTGTAATCCCAGCACTTTGGGAGGCTGAGGTGGGCGGATCACCTAAGGTCAGGAGTTTGAGACCAGCCTGGCCAACATGGCAAAACCCCGTCTACTAAAAATGCAAAAATTAGCCGGGCATGGTGGTGGGTGCCTATAATCCCAGCTACTCGGGAGACTGAGGCAGGAGAATTGCTTGAAGCCCGGGGCAGAGGTTGCAGTGAGCCAAGATTGTGGCACTTCATTCCAGCCTGGGGGACATGAGCAAAACTCCGTCTCAAAAAAAAAAAAAAAGAAAAGAAAAGAAAAAAAAAAGACTGGAGAGGATCTAAAGGTGCTGATATGAAAAGATACCTGAGATATTTTAGTGAAATATGAAAGTGAAAACAGCAAAGTGCACAATAACATGCATATTGTGAAATCCCACTTGTTTGTGGGTTTTCTTTTTAAGGATAGCCATGCAATATTTTCTTACATATTCTTGTATGTACATAGAAAATGTCTGGAAAGAAATAACACAAAACTGTTAGTGCCTCATCCAACTCAGCCCTCTAAGATTGGGACATAGCAAGGGAGGCACCAAGAAATACTCCTTTCTTGGAGTCTCCCCTCCTGTCGCCCAGGCTGGAATGTGGTGGTGCTATCTCTGCTCACTGTAATCTCCACCTCCCAGGTTCAAGCGACTCTCCTGCCTCAGCCTCCTGAGTAGCCAGGATCACAGGCACGTGCCACCATGCCCGGCTAATTTTTGTATTTTTAGTAGAGATGGGGTTTTACCATGTTGGCCAGGCTGGTCTCAAACTCCTGACCTCAGATGATCTGCCTGCCTCGGCTTCCCAAAGTGCTGGATTACAGGTGTGAGCCACTGCCCCGGCCAGAATGACTACTTTCAAATTTATCATCTTTTATTCTGTTTGAGAGTTTTAAAAAAGCCTTCTATGGTTTTAAAATTTTCTTTTCTGCAGAAGGCTTTGAGGGTTTCAGCCAAGTGAATTTCAGGATTTACAGTATTTGAAAGTGTATCTCTCAATGCTAATTTCAAATAAGAATATGCGCTTTAGTCTTCTGCTTTTTTCTTTTCTCAGGATGGTGGACAAAATTGTAGTATTAATATATACTTCTTTCATGCACATGCAGAATATTTAGAAAGAATGACTATGTTCTAAGCCATAGAAGGATTCAGTGAGATGTCAATAAATGGATAGCATGCAAATAATACACTGTGTCCACAATGCAATACGATTAGAAATCAAAGGCAAAAGTACTCTATTTAAGTAATAGTTAAATAACCAATTTACAACATAGTCCAATTCTAAATTCTCTCTCTAACTGAGTTAACATAAAGGAAAAACTGGTACTAATGAATCTTCCGCAATTTTTACCTTCACTCCTAAATATTATTTTTTCTCACCAATGGATTTGCATCACACTCTCCTAATTATGAAGACAACATTCATTGCTCCTGAGTTGAACTACATGTAAATAAATGAACTAGTTAATTTATATCTCACCTCCTTCCGTAAAGATTTGAAGGCAGTTCGGTTGCTTGTAAACTCAATTCTCGAATCTGGAGAAACCTTTCTTGCCAGTCAGTGGTTGTAACACTAATTTATTAAAGCCATGAAAATTTCTCCAAGATCCTAACTGTTGGCTACAGTCACCAGTATTTGAAAGACTCTGTTTTTGTCTGGAGAGGCGCTCATACACCTGCCAGGCAATGTCATGCTTAGATATTGACATAGACAGATGCCCAAATATATCTTATGTGAAGGAAAAAAAAAGTTGTAAGACAATGTGTAATGTGTACTGTATGAATTGGTAGATTATCTAATTTGCAAATCAGGTATATGCTTGGGGCACCAAGAAAGCAAAACCCCACAACTTTTTGAAAGAATACATTTTTTAAAATACTGAAATAAATATTAAAAAATAAAAACTTTGACTTTTTCTTGTTTTATTGTTTAGTATTTTAATATTGAATTATACATGAATAGGCCCAAGGGACACGGTAACCATTTCTAGGCTTAGGGTTGCTTAAGTTCTAAGTCTGGCTATGATTTTATAAAAATATTTTATATTTTTCATTATAGAATGTATGTTTAAATATATACATTTTATTTATGTTATATTTATATTTATCTTTTTAATTTTATTATAAAAATAACTTTTGTAAACTTTACATTTATTTCTGTATATTAAATGTTCATATATGCAGGGAAAGCAATCTGAATAAATGTACCTTAACTTTAAAGTGGTTATATCTCTGAAAGACAGGATTTTTAACATCTACCTTATATGTTTCTGTAACTTTTGACATTTTTACAATGAGTTTGAGTTATTTTTATAATCAGGAAGACAATGAAGATGAAAAACAAAATAAAATATAAAGTGCTGGCAGTGGGCAGTTAGGCCTTGTCCAGGAATATCACTCATCAGTTGTGTGGTTGTGTGTGGTCTCGCCTCCGTTGCCGGCTGCTGAGATATTGCTGCCCAGCCTGAAGCGTCATCCTTGATTCACTGCAGTTTCCTTTGATTCCTCTGTCCTGCTGCTGCCACCTCTGACCTGTGTTCCCCTCGTCAGATGGGGTTTGCCTGACATTCATCTGACTATTAAGATTCCAAACCCTGTTTTTCTCTTTTCCAGCTGATGCCCTGGAATTGACATTACCTCAGACCCTCTAATAAATCCTCAGCTCTTTTTCCTATGTAAACACCCCCCTCTGGGCTGTCTTCTTGTGTGATTCAGAGCTTTATATAAATATTCTGGCAAGGTGGGTAAATATAAAATTTGGATGTGGGGCCAGGCATGGTGGCTCATGCCTGTAATCCCAGCATTTTGGGAGGGGGAAATGGGAGGATTACTTGAGGCCAGGAGTTCCAGATCAGCCTGGACAACATATGAAGAACTCTCTCCCAGAAAAAAAAAAAAAAAAAAAAAAAATTAGCTGGGCATGATGGCATGCACCTGTAGCCCTAGTTACTTGGAAGGCTGAGGTAGGAGGATTGCTTGAACTCAAGAGTTTGAGGCTGCAGTGAGCGATCATTGTACCACTACACTCCAGCCTGGGTAGCAGAATGAGTTTCTATTTCTAAAACAAATAAATAAATGAAATGTAGATACAATCAATTAAAGACATTGAGCACAGTGTTTTTTCATAAGCTGTGTTTAAATGAGAGGTAGCAATGATACCAGCGTAAAAGCCAGCCTTGGCTGGGTGCGGTGGCTCACACCTGTAATCCCAGCACTTTGGGAGGCTGAGCTGGGGTGGATCACTTAAGGACAGGAGTTTGTGATCAGCCTGGCCAACATGGTGAAATTCTGTCTCTACTAAAAAATACAAAAATTAGCCAGGTGTGGTGGCAGGCGCCTGTAATCCCAGCTACTCAGGAGGCTGAGGGAAGAGAATCGATTGAACCTGGGAGGTAGAGCTTACAGTGAGCCAGGATCGTGCTACTGTGCTCCAGCCTGGGCAACAGAGTGAGACTCTGTTTCAAAAAAAAAAAAAAGAAAAAAAAAAAGAAAAGCCAGACTTTCTCAGGAAGAGGATCCTCACTGAACACAGAGCTTGAGAAAAAGTTGGCCAGCTAGCAGCAAGGAGACTAGGGTATCAGGTGGTGATGGGGGACATTGATGGGCTGAAGGGACGTCTCTGGGTAGAGAATTCATCAGGAGCTGGAGCTTCCTGAAGACAAAGGCTGCTAGGGCCAACTGGGATTTACTGGGCTTTAGCTAATCCTTGGTTTGGAGACATACAGATTACCTGTCTGGCCTGTTCGTTAGTGTGTTATAGAGAGATGAAAACCTGATAAAGAGAGGCCCGGGAGAACAGAACTCCTGTGAGGTGAGAGTCCCCCTCCCCAAGGTAAAGCCGATGGCCACTCCGAGCGGGTCTTGCTTGATGGATCGTTGGCCACCCAAGGAGGGAGGGGAGGGAGAGAGAAAGAGAAAGAGACAGAGAGAAAGGAGAGAATTGAAGGGGAGGATAGCACCCAGTGCGGGCTTCCAGTAACCTTATCAGAAAGGAGTAGATGGCACAGATGTGAGACCTGCAAAAAATTTAAAAAGAAAGAAAAAAAATGACAAACAAGAAAAAAAAAAAAAAAGGAGTCAAGGGGCAGGCGGGGGAAGTAAGCCTTGTTACACCTGTAAGATTCTTGATTACGTGTGGCTTCCTCAATCATGTTGTTTATATTTTCCACATCTGTTTCCATGGTGATTAGCAGTAAATCAGTAGCAGCAAAGCAATAAAAGCTTTAAAATAAAATGTATTTGTCTTTGGGGGAGCAGCAAGAAAGGAAGAGCTGGGGAGGCTGGCAAAGGTACCTCCCCAAGGAGATGAAAGCAGGTTGGTCCCAGGGTCCACTGCAAGAAGGTGAAGGAGTTCCAGACTTGGCAGCAAGCTTGGGCTGAGGAGGACCCTTGGGGGCTTATTTTAAAACAACCACAACAATGAAAACCCCAACCCTTCTCTTATTTAACTTGTCCTTCCATTGTGGCATTTATTTCACACCTACTTGGAGATAATAAATTATCCTGTGGTCTGGGTGCGGTGACTCACGCCTGTAATCCCAGCACTTTGGAGGCCAAGGTGGGTGGATCACTTGAGCCTAGGAGTTGGAGACCAGCCTGGCCAACATGGTGAAACCCCGTCTCTACAAAAACTACAAAAATTAGCCAGGCATGGTGGTGCACTCCTGTAGTCCCAGCTACTTGGAGGCTGAAGTGGGAGGATTGCTCAATAGAGCCCAGGAGGCGGAGGTTGCAGGGAGCTGAGATTGAGCCAGTGTACTCCAGGCTGGGCAACAGAGTGAGACTGTCTCAAATAAATAAATAAATAATCCTGTGATCATTTGCTTTTATATTTTCAGCTAGATGTAAGAATGAAACCATGTCTCACATGTTCCTATACTTCCAATCAGTTGATAGAGAACAGGGCATGTTTCAAGGGCTCAATGTGTTTTTCTTTCTTTTATTGATTAAACAGAATCTTACTTCTATATACATATGTATAATGCATAAATGTGTTCTTTTTGCTTCCTCTTTTCCTGGGCTCCCTCCTCCCCATCTTCGCAAAGTCATACAATCATATGCAAGTAGAATGCACACATACATATATAGGTTTTTTGTCAATATATATTTCACAAAAATATGATTATATCATATTACACACTTTTCTGCCACTTGCTTTTTTTCCTCGACAATACCTTTTGGAAATCTACCAAGTGAACTTCTACAATACCATCTCAGAACTTTTTAGATGGAGTCTCACTCTGTTGCCCAGACTGGAGTGCAGGGGCAAGATCTTGGCTCACTGCAGCCTTCATCTCCCAGGTTCGGGTGGTCCTCCCACCTCAGCCTCCCAAGTAGCTGAGACTACAAGCACATGCCACCATGCCTGGCTAATTATTTGTATTTTTTATAGAGATGGGGTTTTGCCGTGTTGCCCAGGCTGGTCTTGAACTACTAAACTCAACTGATCTGCCTGCCTTAGCCTCCCATGGTGCTTGGGTTACAGGCGAGAGCCACCATGCCTGTCCCATCATTCTTTTTAATAGTCAGAGGTGTGGCTGTGCTATATATAACTTATTCAAGGTGTGGTTCTGCTGGAGGCCCTGGCTTTCTGGAACTGATTGTTCACATTTCTTTCCAACGTGGCACTCAGTGACATCAGGCTGGTAGCTTGAAATCAGGTATGACGGGAATATTTACATCATAGAAATCTGCAAACCAGGGCTTTTTCCTTGTTTTAACTAGCAAACCACTCAGTGCCTATTATTGAGTTTTAATTTGTTTCTGTTATTTTTCCCCCAGGGTTGGGGAGAAGAATGGCCAGTACAAACAATGTTAATGTGTGTGTGTGTGTGTGTGTGTGTGTGTGTGTGTGTGCGCGTGTGTGTATGTGTGTGTATGTATGTATATATGTATAATCTCTTGGTGTTTGCACTTCTATGGGACATAAGAGTGTGATTGACAGGTCAAAGGGAATATATGTTTTCAATTTCTAAAGATGTTGCTAGATTATAGAGGGTTGTAGAAATTTGCATTTCTACCAGCAATGTAAAAACTGTTTTCCTTCTATCCCCTGTCAGCAATGGAAATTACCTTCATTTTAACTTTTGCTAGTCTAAAAGGTATAAAATAATATCATTATATTTTAATTTGCATCTGTCTGAATACTAATAATGTTGAGCTTCTTTCCTTATGCATGTTGACCATTTAAATATGCTCTTTTGTGAGGTGTCTGTTGATGCCCTTTGCCTGTTTTTCTATTATTTGTCTCCCTTTTGTCCACTTATAAAATCTTTTTATTTTTTAAAAATCATCTGTCCTATACATTACAAATATTTTCTCCCAAGTCTATTCTTTGTCTGTTGACTTTGTTTGTTTTGTCTTTGGCCATACAAAAGTGTTTTTTAATTGTTACAGGGTAAAATAAAATATGTCTATATTTTCTTTTATAGCTTCTGGATTTCCAGTCTTGGTTTACAAAGCACCCCCCTTCCTGCCTTCATATTGAACATGTAGCCTCCTAAATTTTCAAGATTGTTATTGTCTTATTTTTTACATTTGTTTTTAATCTATGTGGAGTTTATATTTGTATGTGGTATAATATAGGAGTCCCATTTTATTTTCTTCCAGATGGAAGTTGTCTAGGCACCATTTATTAAATAATCCATTATTTCATGGAATTGAAATACCAAGTATGTCATATAGTAAATTTTCATGTATATACTTGGTCTGTTTCTGGGTTCTCTATTTTATTCCAGTGATCCATTTATCTATTCCCATGCCAGTACCAAATTGAATTAATTACAGTGGTTTTATAGTACATTCTGATATCTAGGAAGACAAGTCTCACCCTTTATTTTTCTTTATACATTTTTATTTGCCATTCTAAAGCATTTATCCTTCTGTATAATTTTAGAATGATTTTATTTAATTTTTCCTGCAAATCAAAACTTTCTTGTTATCTAATTAGAATCGCATCAAATGTGTCCATTAATTTTGGAAAAATTGACATTTTAATCAATATTCTTTTATCCTTTCCAAAGATATTTACTGAGAATACCTACTTTGCAACAAGCTCTGGAGATACAGCAGTGAAGAAGACAGAAATGGTCCCTACTCTCTTTGAGTCCAAGTTATCTTATTTATAAATAAATGGCCCAGTAATTCCACTCTTGGGTATATACCCAACAGCAATGAGTGCTAACAACACCACTACCAAAACCAGGTGCTATGGTGCACATCTGTAGTCCCAGCTACTCAGAGGTGGAGGCAGGAGGATCGCTTGAGGCCAGGAGTTTGAGGCTGCAGTGCACCATGATCATGTGGGAGAATAGCCACCGCACTCCAGCCTGGGCAACACAGTGAGACCCCCATCTTTAAAAGAAAAAAAACCAAGTGCTAACATCTATCATGAAACAGATATAAGAGTACTCATAGCAGTTTTAGGCATAATAGACAAAAACTGGAAGTAACACAAATGTCTCAACAGAACAGATAAATAAATTGTGGTATATTTCTACAATGGATTACCACACAGCAATGAAAAATAATGAACTATTGATTCCTACAACACCATAGATGAATCTCACAGATATTATATTGAGCATGAGAAGGTAGACACAAAAGAGTATATACCAAGTGATTCCATTTCTATGAAACTTAAAAACAGGCAAAACTTACTTAGAGAGAGGGTAGAATATGGCTACTTTTGGGAGGTGGATGCATATTGACTGTGAGGAGACACAAGGAAACCTGAATAAGAAGTATGGTGGTCATGCTTCATATTCAATCTGACTGGTGATTACATGAATACATACACGGTATACCTTCAGCATGCCGGACACTGAACCATCCATTTTACTGTTTGCAATTTGTACTTCAATTAAAACCAAAAAGGATAAAGGTCAGTTTATCCACACAGAATTCCCCCCTCTACATCAGGGTGCCTAGGATAAGCAGCCATCTGTGGACCTCTGTCTTACGCCTTCTCCATCTCTGAAACACTGAGTTTTCTAGTGCTTTCTAGGCTGGGCTATTGCAATCTGGAATCTACAGCAGCTGCTGCTCATATCTTCATTTTCCAGCCCTCCTTTAAAAAATAATGCATTTAAAAAAGTCTCTTGATGGACTACAGTATTGTGGAAAAGCAACAGACCTGGACCAGCCAGCTCAGACTCCCTCTCCCTGACTGGTCAATGAGAAACCCTGGGTTTATGTGCCTTACCCCCAAAAGAGTTATAAAGTTTAGTAAGCGCCTGGAAAGCAGGCAAGACTCTGCGATGCAATCTGGATCACCCATTACCAATTTGCTTTGCTCACCCACCGTAGTGGCTGGGCCTTATGCTTCCTAGGGGAAAATGAGCAGTTTGAATGCCTGCCCCCTCCTTCTCTTCACTCCCATCTTATCCACTCTCCTCCCTTTGTTCTCCATTAATGTGTTCTGTAATGTGGGGGGTGCCCATATTTATGGCTGTCTGGGGAGAAAACTTTGAGCCAAACTTGGGGCTTCACACATAACCCCAAGTTGTAAGCATGGGATGTAGCCTGCAGAGGTTACAAAAGGCAGATGACCATGCGGTGCTGCAGTTGCAGTTATTTCATGCCAGTTTGTATTTCTGCTCTCTGGGGTAGTGACTCACCGCTTTCCAGTTCAGTGTGAGGACATGTCCCACAGTGTTGACTGCCTGATGCTCCTGGAGGACATTCCTAACCCACCACTCACCAAGTTATTAGAAATCTAACTCCAAAATCATTAATCCCCAAATAGCCTCTATTCTCTCAACTGCTGGCTTCCTTTCTTTGATTTTATGCACAGTAGTTCTAAACTCAAGGCCAAAAATTTGACCCCATGTGGAGCCACTTTCAAAGGAGAACCAATATGCTAGGACTAGAGGGGGGATTTGAATAGCAGCTAATTGTCAGTTTGTCTAGTGAATAAAGCTTCCTCTCTCCCCTGGGCAAGCCGGTTATTTGTTAAAGTTTGCTGGGGTTTTGGAGCACCTCGCTGTTAGGGGCAGCTCAAACTCAGCAGTTTTAATTATTAATCAGGTCAAAGGCTGATGACAGTTTTTCTTCTCTTCAGGGGAGGGTCTTGAGAGTTCACAGGAGGGGATGTCCAAGCCCTTGTCCTGTGACGGGTGGAAAGGAAGGAAGGAGGGAAACGATTCAAGCCAGACCGGTCCCGAGTTCCTAATGGTTCCTTTGCCCTAGACAGACAGTGTAGGGAAGTCGCTTAATCTGCCTCTGGGTTCATTTTAAACAAATACAGGTCTTCATCCTTTCCAGGCAGCTGTGGCTTTCTGAGTTGATAAAAACTCCAGACTTGACAGAACATTTTAAAATTTTGTACCCTTGCAAACTGGAGTGCAGAAAAGGTGGTATGCTCTTCAAATGTGTCCACTCTGAGCTGTCACCTTTCTCGGGGTAGGAGTGGGGAGGGATGCCCTCTGCTTGAGCACATGTGGAAAAGGCATGAGGCTTTTTCTATGGTGTGTCTGTAACATTTCCAAATACACCGACTCGATTCCTGCCCTCCCTCCCACACTTCTTTCCTGATCCCTGTGGGTCTCCTTTCTCCTTTTGGCCTGAGACCCCAACTTGATAAGATCCAGAAAGGTCTCTTTTACCTCTGCCTGTTTGTCAGCCATTCTAAACGATTCCAGCAGCCTCTGCCTCCCACCCTTGTTGCTAGGCAGATTCCCTGGTTGCTAGGCTTCTTCCCTGCCTCGAAAAGAGGTACAAATTTCCGGTGACCCACTCAACTATCCACCCACCCACTCGCACACCGACAAAACAAATAGGTCCTAAATACCTACTAGATGTGAAACCCTGTGCCCAGCATGGAACAGTTCCAAATGGAAAGAGAGAGAGCAAATCTAGGGGTATCTGATAGAGAGGTGACCAGTTGTCAGTGGGGTGATAAGCATGCTGTCTCCTGGGAGTTTTCTAAGGGACAGCCCCGGACTTGGAGAATTTTCTCTGACTCTCGGTCTTATGGGTGCAGAAAACTTATTTGCTATGCAACCAGAAACAGATCCTAGCCCTGGTGGCAAAAGCATATTGATCAGGCTTGAGAGACTGATGCCTAAAACCAGAATGTGAATTTATTAATTTATCATGAGAAGTCTGTCACATGGATCCAAGATAATCCACTTTTCTGGAAATGATGATGTCATTGAAAGATTCTGGAGAGCTGGTATAGGGCACCAGTATGCATAGGAAAGGAAGTATATCTATATATCTATATTAATTTTAACAGTCTTACTATGTGTCAGGCAAAATGCTAGATGGTTTACAGGTGCAATTTTATTAGCTCCTCCTATCAACCATGAGAGGGAGCTACAAAACACTCATTCCAATGTCACAGAAAAAGCAGTTCAGGTTAAATGACTTAACTCAGGTCTTCCAGCTAATAGATGACAGGACCAGAATTTGAATCCCAAAGCCCATGGTTGGACCAATGGATTCCAGCTACCTGGCAATAGTAGGAAAACATGTTAGACTGGAGGCAAGTTGGGTAATGGATGCTAAGGTGCTGATGAATGAACCTGATGGAAATTTCCAATAAACAATGGAGCACGTGGAAGTGGAATTCTGTTGAACCTAGATCTAGAGATGGGAATTGGAGGCATCATGTAGCATTTAGCTCACTTCTTCTGGAGGTGCTCTGACTGAACAGTTTCTCAATTCTTGGTGACAGTTGATAAATACTTGTGCTTGTTAGCTCCAGTGTAGCAATGGAATACAGGAAGGTCAGGTGGGTTGGCATCTAACTGGTGTGGAACAGGGGACCTGAGTGGGATTGCTAGGGCTGGGAGCTCAGAGAGAAAGGCTTCTGGAATAATAGCTTCACCACCATCCTGCCAGACAGACATCAACTCAAGAGTCCCAGCACCGAAGCCTACCAATAGACCAAGATCTTAGCTTTTTTGTTTGTTCTTTAAAGAGACAAGGTCTCACTCTGTCATCCAGGCTGGAGTACAGTGGTATTCACTGCAATCTCAAACTCCTGGGCTCAAGCTATCCTCCTGCCTCAGCCTCCCAAGTAACTAGGACTATAGGTGGGTACCACCACGCCCAGCTAGTTTTCTTAAAAAAATTTTTGTAGACACAAGCTCTCACTATGTTGTTCCGGTTGATCTCAAACCCCTGGCCTCAAGCAATTTTCCCACCTTAGCCTACAAAAGTGCTGGGATTACAAGAGTGAACCAACCATGATGCCCGGCTGATTTAAGCTTTAAGGAAAGGTAGAGGCAGCCTTGGGGAGAAGGTGGCATGTTTGTGGATGGAGCAGAGTCATTGAGCTCTCTGGAAGGCGCAGCCCGGAACCTGCATAGGAAGGTTGACAGGGGAGTGCATTCCTCATTCAGGGGCCTGGTCAGGAGCCCCAACCAGGGGCCAGAGCAGACAGACACAGCACAGCCCAGATCTGGGAGTCAGATTCAGACAGGAGCCTGGGTGGCATGGTCTGAAAGCCAAGAACTCAATCAGACATGGCAATGGTGTTAACCTCCGTGGAGACAAGAGCGACTCCATCTCGGATGCTAATCCGCCATGTTGACTTCTGAGTAGCCCCAGTCCCCTGAGTGCCTCCTCATTCCCACTTTGTTTATTGTCCCTAGTGTAAGAACAAAGCAACCTTGATGTTATCACACAAATTATAGGCTATGACGCATGTAGCATTCTTGCCTGTTCTGGAGGGGTGCCTTGCATTGTCCTGCTGGAGTATGTGCACCCTTTCCCTGTGGTATATAAGACATGGGTCTGGGGAGTGACAGCGCGGAAATCTACTTATCTCGCATCCATGCAAGATCATGCTTCTCTCTGTAAGTTCTCCAATAAAACACCCTTTACCGAAAAATCAGATTTGTCTACCTCGTTCTTTGTTTCTCGGCTCCTTCAGCATTTGGGTGCCGCTTTGCATGTGGCCCTTTCCCAGAACAACCTCTATCTTAGGCTAAAGTTCAATCCCTAAAGAACTGAGGAAGAGTGAGGAGCAAGGAGGTCAAAAAGCAGTACCTTTTCTTCCCTCCCTTCTTAGCCTCGTGTTCTTGCAACAAACTATTCTGGGTCTAGACTTGAATTCTGCTGGGGAAGGAATTTGTGTTCCATAAGTTGTCTGTTTCTCTGCTTTTGTAATTTACTTTTTTGGCATTCCCCCCCCCAGTTTCCTAGCGAAGAGCTTTTTGAACAATCTCAGCCTTGTCTGGATGCCTGAGATTTGCCCACATTTGGGCTGAGACAGCTAAGGGGTTCCAGGGCCCCAGGAAATTTAGTATGGTGGGGCCAGCAGCTGTCTCAGCTGGATTTGCAGGAAACAGCTGGTGGAGCCAGGGCAGAGAGAGGTGAAATCTCGAGAGAGGAAGAGATTGAGAAAGAGAGAGAGATGGGAGCAGCTGCAGTTGCTAAGCTCTTCCCCCGCCTGGGTTCTTCCATTACAGACGCGTGCCACCAGCTCCAGCTCTCCCCACCCTGGCTTTACTCAAAAAGAAATAAACAAGTTAAAGTAGTGATGCCCCAGGGACTAGAAACAGTGAACATGGACAGTATCTGATGGGGAATCAGACGTAGGGCTCTTACCTTAGAGCCTGGCTTGCTCACCTGCAAAGCTTAACCGCACCTGGATTGTGATTCAGCTGGAGGGGGATTATGCCCCAGACATTAGACCATGACTGTTTGGAGATAAGGTCCAATCAGGAAACATGGCATTCAATTGAAATAGCAGGGAATTGGAGGAATTTGGGCTTCTCTTGTTAGTTTAGTAAACTGAGACTCTCAAAGATTTGTACATGGCTCTGGCCTGAGCCTGATAGGAGGCCCTCCCCCACCCCCTACCTCCCCTACTCGGTGAGCTATGATTTTTCTTTTTACTTAAAGACCTCGAATTATGAAATAACCAGGGAAACACACGAATTCCTTGACTTATTGCTAGTTGACCCTTTGGGAGAAATGGCTGAGGTTAGCAAGGTGCCAGAGTTATTCAGAAAGTTCTGGGGGGTACCTACCTCTAACCCATGAATACTTTGCAGACGCAGGCTTGGTTCCTGGGCAGCAGTGGTTAAATTGAAATCTTGATTCTCTTGGTAACTTGATGGCTTAGTTTAGGCCTCAGGTTGCTGTTCCATGAACTGCCTTGAAATTTAATCACCCAAATTTATTTCCTAGAGTGTTTTTTACCATCTCCTCCTCTAGGCCCATTAGTCACCATCCCGTGAACTGACAGAGTGATTATTAAAGACCCTGTGGTTCCCTTTCACTAGATTTAGGGGTGTTGGTAACTCTGGAGGCAAGTTCTAACTTGGGTCACAGTTGGGTGGATTTTCCCTCAATTGGTTGTGAATCTTCCCTCAGGGCACCTGGAGGCCTGGGAGAAATACACAGTGTACCTCCCGTTTCTTCTTTAAAGCTGGCTAAATGGTTACTAGGCTCTTCTAGGGCTGGTGTTTTCAGGCTGAGGGTTATATTATCCTTTGCCCCCAAGCACATTACTGATATCTCCCCAGCTTCAATTTCCCTTTGGTAAAAGGGAGATAATGCCCATAAAATGTCAGTGCTGAGCCTGGCACATCAGCTTGCAATGAAATGTTTGCTCCCTTCCCTTCCAGCTGGTACTAGACCTGGGCCTTCCTTTGAGGATCTTGGAGGAGAAATTTTATTAGTCTGGTTTGGAAATATTCTTACAGAACTTTATTTCAAGAATAGTTCATGAATTTTTAACTGTCTCCCCCTTCCAACCTAGTCCTCTTCTAAAGTAGGAGCTGCAGACCAGGTACGGTGGTTCTCACCTGTAATCCCAACACTGGGAGGCCGAGGTGGGTGGATTGCTTGAGCCCAGGAGTTTGAGACCAACCTGGGCAATGTGGCAAAACCCCATCTCTACCAAAAACTACAAAAATTAGCAAGGCATGATGGCGTGCGCCTGTACCCCTAGCTACTCGGGAGGCTGAGGTGGGAGAATCACCTGAGCCAGGAATCTTGAAGCTGCAGTGAGTCATGATGGCATCACTACACTCCAGACTGGGTGACTGAGCAAGATCTTGTCTCAAAAGAAAGAAAGAAAAAAAGTAGAGGCTGCACAGAGGTGCCAGGCAGGTAATATAAATACATAGCAAGCTGACTGGGCACTGTGGGGCCTGCCGAAGGGAAGACACTGTCTCTCTCCTAGAAACAGTTGTTTCCGATGAGAATGAAGTGCAGTATGATCTTACCACTTTTAAAGAGAAGCCAGGGCCGGGTGAGGTGGCTCATGCCTGTAATCCCAGCACTTTGGGAGGCCGAGGTGGGCAGATCACCTGAGGTTGGGAGTTTGAGACCAGCCTGACCAACATTGAGAAACCTTGTCTCTACCAAAAATACAAAAAATTAGCCAGGGGTGGTGGTGCATGCCTGTAATCTCAGCTACTTGGGAGGCTGAGGCAAGAGAACTGCACCAAAAATATAAATAATTAGCCAGGGGTGGTGGCGCATACCTGTAATCTCAGCTACTTGGGAGGCTGAGGCAAGAGAATCGCTTGAACCCTGGAGGAGGTTGCAGTGAGCCAAGATTGTGCCATTGCACTCCAGCCTGGGCGTCAAGAGTGGAACTCCATCTCAAAAAAATAAAAATAAAAAAGGAGAAGCCAGATATCAGCATGTATGATGAACAGTCTCAAATTTTAAATATTTTCAATTAATTAAAAATTTAAAATATTGGGTAGGTGAAACACAGTACAGCTTCCCACTGGTTAGGATGGCAGTGGGAAAGCTCTACCCTAGGCAGGCTCTGGATAGGTGTTCTTGTTTTTGAGGCCACTCCCTGGCTCCCCAGGACTGGACCTTCCTACTGTCTGCTTGGTTGGCCTCTGGAGGTAACGACATGAGCCTTCTCCTCTCCTGCAGACATGTTGGGCCAGTTAAAGGTTATTCTGTAGAAACCTCAACCAACAAGTCAAAAGATGAGTTTCCTGCTCTTAATAGATAAATTTTATTGGTTTTGCAATAAACGTATGAAATAGAAACAATAGCAATAAACTAGCTCAACAAGAAATCGAAAGGCACAGGCCCCCAAAGCCCTTCCTGCCTCTTCTTAATGAGTCTCTAATTTATAGACCAGCTTGCAGGCCCACTTTTCTTTTTCCAAGCTTTGAAAACTTTTCCATCTTGGAGGCCCAGGTGCTCTAGAGGCTTGCGTGCTCATTTCTGCATAGTGGCTGCAAGGGAAGCCGGGACACAGCCAGACAGGAGAGGGTGGCACTGCCTTGCAGTTTGGGGGTCTGAACCTAGCCTGTCTCCTTAAGGGGACTTGAGGGTCTGTCCCCTTTGATTTTGTGTTTACCAATGGAAGGCAGAAAGGAGAGTGACCAGGATAAAAACTCACGCTGAAATGTCCAAGGACTCCAAGTTTACATTTTGGAGAGCACAGAGGCCAGGGAGTGGGCACAGAAAGCATGCAGAGGCGGCTGCGGGGGGTGGGGGGAGGGGTTTGCGCCTTCTAACCCTTGAACTTCATCTTTTGGAATGTGCAGCATATTTTTAGTTTGTGGTGCTGGGCCTTTTCCCAGGATCCAAATCGGCGTGCCCCATGCCTGCTGAGCAGCACCAAGGGAGGTAGGGTGGGTGTGGGGTGATCCTGGCATCACTGTAGACACTGATGAGACCTCCTTGCAGCTGTTCTCAGTGGCAACTCAAGCAAGCTGGAGGCCCTGGGTCCCTGCCAGCGGGTGTTTACTTGCTGGGTTACTGGCAGTGTCAGATGAATGATAGCTAAAGTCAGAAGGGCTCAGTGCTCCATCTGAACATTTCCCCCTGGGGCCTGTAGCCCAAAGAACAGGTTATCTGTGTTCCTGATCACGCCTCAAAGAAAGTGCAGGCCTCCTCCAGGCTCATGCTGAAACTGTGAGAGTGAGGAAAGACGACCAAGTGGGGTTTCTGCATCCACTCCTTCAGGGATTGGATGACCCAGTTTGGACAGGTGGCAACAACCCTGGCAGCCCATGGCAGGAGGCGACAGAGGGCCACAGAGCACTTGGGATGCTGATGCTCTCATCCCTCGAGCCAGATTGGCACTCCAACACCCCCCTTCTTGCCCCTCAGGCCATGCCCAGTGAGGGCAGAGCTGTGGGCAAATCCCTTCTAGAAATTCACAGCAGCGCCTCAGCTCTCTGTGGCTCTTCTCTTCACCCCATCTCCACCCTCCCCAGTGAGCTGGGGGAAAAAGACCGCTGACTTTGCAACCCACAGCCCCTGAAAGTCCCCATCGATGGCATGCTGTTATGCTTCGAGGACACAGGACTGTGAACTCGAAATTGTCTCGCCTTTGTCACCTCCTGGCAGGTCTTTAGAGCTCGGGGAAACAGCCGAGCGGTACAAATCGCAGCGGCGTGGTAAAGCCCCCTAACTCCTGATGGGCTGCCTGACTCATATCCGTTTCCCTGGCAAAAAATAAGTTTTTGTTATTGCTGGCTTGGCAGAAGCACGGAAGAGTGCGTGAGGATCTACTGCCCCATGCATCACTGGCCAAATTGCCTGAGAAATCCCAGCTCTAGAACTTTTCATCGTTGGCTGTGATGTACGGAGCAGAACGGCAGCTCCATTTCCCCCGTGTGGGGCTCAGCGACGCTGGCACTTAGCAGACCTGCTCTGCTTGCAACTCCCAGCAAATGTGGCCTCTCTTGTCCCCTCTTCTTGGCCTCTTATCCCCTCCACAACCTTTATCTTTCCCATCCCCCTGTCTGCTCATCAACCCCCTCCCTGCTCTCCCCAGCAGAGCCATAGCTGGAAAATCAGGAGGAGGCTGGCAATGTCATTTCCCCATCACTCTGCAGACGATTCCACACTAATGTTCTTTTAATGCTGTGAGGCTGCACTAATTAATAAGCATCCTGCACAGAGGCCTCGCCTCGCCTCTCCTCCCCCTCTCCTCCTCTTCCCTCCCTGCCCCTCCCCCACCAGCCCCTGAGAAGGCCTCGTCACATCCTGGCATCTGGCAGCAGAGAAAGGATTTCACTCTTCTACCTGGGCTGCCTGATATTGCTATGAGAGATAACTGTATACGAACCAATAATCTAGCCTGACAATCCAATTTACTGACCAATAGCGCACAATCCACCATGTCATCGGCTGTGGGGGAGGCCCATAAATTAGTTCCTAGTAATTTATTCTGATCAATAGAATGGGCAAAGTCACTTGTCTCTTTAATCAAAAGCTCTCTCAGAGATGTCAGTGCAGGCGGCTGCGTGTGAGGAAGCAGGGCTCTGTGGGCAACAAGGCAGTGGATGCTGGCACCTCACCCCTGCCTTGGCTTCCAGGACCCAGTACGAGGCTCCCCAAAATGGGGCTAGTGGGGAAGGGGCCCAAAGTCCAAGCTGCCTATCCTTCCCTTGGTCACCCCAACCACAAAACATTGGCTTTCAAAGAAGCTAAGGACAGAAGAGACCAGGACGGTAATTAACAAGACATAGACTCCAGGGAACACTGTACTGGGCCCCAATCATGTCTGATTCTTTCTGAATGTTGAGGATCTTCCTTTCTCTCCTGGTCACAGGGCCCTTCCAGCCCTTGAGCTGGTGCTTCTGTAAAGAGAAGGATCCTGGCCCTGTGGGTAAGAGCGAGACCGCCTGGCTTTGAATGGTGACTCTGGCACTAGCTATGTGGCCTCAGGCAAGCTTCTTACCTTTCTGTGATTCACTTTCCTTATCTGTAAAGTGGGACTACCCACTTCAGGGCTATTAAGATTTAGTAAATTAATTATATGACATATAATAAGTTAATATAAAATTAAACAAATAATATACGCAGTGCTTAGAACAGTGCCCGACACACAGCAAGCACTCTATTGAGTGTTTGTTAACATAAACAAACACAAAGAGATCAAGGGAAAATGTCGATGTGCTTCTCTCTGAAGATGTGCCAAGTCCTTGAGATGCTCTGCTTCCTGACAACTTTGGCTGTTTCCTATGCATCTTCACCTCTTGTCCTCCTTGTCCAAAATAAGCAGATAAAGGAAGAGCGTGTTGATGTTAGCCCTTTGAAGTGACAGGGAAACTCCAAAGGCCTCCTTGCAAGGTTTTCCCCTTATCTGGGCCCTCCGGCAGAGCCAGTGTGTCGGCCTTGGGAAAACAGACCGATTTTGCTTTAGAGAAAACAGGCCTGCTATTAGACAGCAGGGAGGGAGAGGAAGGTCTGTTACCTGCGCTGGCTGCAGGGACTGGCTTGTGAAGGAGGCAGAGCTTGCTGACATGAGCAGGACACAGGAAGACGCTGGGCAGGGCGCCCTAAAGGGCAGTGGTGCAAGGGTCTGTCACCTTGGAGTCTCATCCTGGCTCTGCCATTCACTGGCTGTGGGACTTTAGCCAAGTCACTTCAGGTCTCTGGCTTTGTTTCTGTATTGAGGCAGGAAGAGGTTGCACAGAGTGATCTCAGAAGTCCCTTCGGGGCTGGGTGCAGGGCTCACACTTGTAATTCCAGCACTTTGGGAGACTGAGGCGGGTAGATCAACTTAGGTCAGGAGTTGAAGACCAGCCTGGCCAACATGATGAAACCCCATCTCTATTTAAAATACAAAAATAAGGCCGGGTACGGTGGCTCATGTCTGTAATCCCAGCACTTTGGGAGGCTGAGGCGGGTGGATCACGAGGTCAGGAGTTCGAGACCAGCCTGACTAACATGGTAAAACCCCGTCCCTACTAAAAATACAAAAAGTAGCTGGGCGTGATGGTGGGTGCCTGTAATCCCAGCTACTCAGGAGGCTGAGGCAGGAGAATTGCTTGAACCTGGGAGGTGAGATTGTGCCTTTGCATTCCAGCCCGGGCGACAGAGCAAGACTCTGTCTCAAAAAAAAAAAAAAAAAAAAAAAAAAAAAGCCACCTGCAATCCCAGCTATTCGGGAGGCTGAGGCAGGAGAATTGCTTGAACCCAGGAGGCAGAGGTTGCAGTGAGCCGAGATTATACCACTGCACTCCAGCCTGGGTGACAAGAGCTCAACACTGTCTCAGAAAAAAAAGAGTTCCTTTGGGCTCTGATGCTCTGAAATTCTGCATGAATCAGTGAGGGAGTCTGTTGGCTTTTTCCTGAGCCCCCCAACCTGTATTCACCACAATAATCATCTGAAAAACTCCAAAACCAAGTCAGTAGCCCAGAGAAATCTGCAGTGTCTCAGGAATATTATAGTTACTAAATGGAACTAGTGTTATTTGCAGAACAGGGATGGGGTGAGAGCCAACTCATTCGGCATAGGGATTCCTGAGCCCTGGGCCCCGATTGTAACCAGGTTTCTGGATGTGCAAAGTGCCAGGGGCCTCTGTTCTGTCATCAAGGTCAAAGCCAGGACTTCCGATTCTTGAAAAGCTTGGAGGCCTCTTTGTTCAATCATCAACCCTTAGGGCTACCTCACAGCAGGGAAGCCCCTGCTAAAGGCACAGACTCACTGAGGCACAGAGAGGAAACTGAGCCAAAATTGCACCTGAAACTCCAGATTCCAGTGACTGTCCTTGGATCCTATCCTGGCCTCCTGTCCCTCAATAACAGCCCTGGTGTGTCTATCAGAGGTGAGCCGGACGGCTGGGGTGCAGCGGTCATTGGGGTGATGGGACCAGGTTGGAGGCCCGAGGCCAGCCCAGGGTGGCTACATGGCAGGTGGACACAGTTTCTGGTGAGCAGGAATCTGGCACCCTCTGCTGACCCCGCGGCGGGAGACAGCTGGTCAACCAGGCTAGGCTGCAGCCACCGGGAGGGGGAGGGGTGGGTCCAGGACCAAGAGGCAGCTTCCAGTCAAAAGAGCAGCTTCCCTCTCTGAATAGATCATTTTTATTGGTTTTGCAATAAGCTTATGAGACAGGAACAATCGCAATAAACAAACTGAACAAGAAATCGAAAAGATGGACCCCGAAAGCTGTTTCTGAGCCTTTCTCACCTTCTGTTAATGAGTCTCTAATTTATAACGAACTCATCAGCTCAGCACCTGCTGGGTGCCCTGGTGCCAGGCTGGGAACCCCTAGCCTCTGCCTTGTGTGTGACCTGTCATCTCCAGGGTCCTGAGACCTGGCTCCAGAGGTGGCAGGAGACTCTGGCTAGTAGGAGAAACTGGGCCAGGGATGCCCAGGAATAGGCCAGAAACTTCCATCATGGCTTCCTCTGGGAGGATCTGTCCTCCCCCACCATGCACCCCCCAACCCTGGAGAGATCTGGAGCAGGTCTGTCCAGAATCAATGCAGCTGGCTCTGGAGGGCCCACCTCCCCAAAACTTCTGCTTCGCCTCTCTGCCCAGCCCCATGCAGCTGACGCAGACACGGAAATCATGTTCCTTCCAGACTTCCAGATGAGGGCTTGGCAGGGGAAACTGAGATAGCTGGGGGCTTCCAAGCCCCCGAATTCCATGCTCCTCGGATAGGACTGAGGTCACTGCTATGGGCCGAGGTTTTCCCTCCTCCAGAGGAGAAACTCCCTTAGGGCAGAGCCATGTCTCTCCCCTTCCTCTCTTCACAAAGCTAAGGCTGTCTGTGAGGAGGGCCAAATGCTTCCCATCAGACTGGGCTTCCAGGAGGCCAGGGCTGAGTCTCCTCCTTCACCTGGAGATCCCTAGAGAAAGGCCGTGTCACCTCCCTGGACTGCAGCCCGCTAGGCCTGGGTCATGTTTCCTTACCTTACACTGAGGCTGTGGGTGTGTAGGGCTGATTTCCACCACAGGCTGCAGCTCCCTTAAGCATCCATTTTTTCCAGTCCCTTTGTCACCCAGTGACCCTGAAGCTTTCACCAAGGCAGCCCCCTGTCTTCCACGTGTCCCCCACTGGAGGAGCAAGTCAGCCCCTGTGCCTTTCCTGGCGGCTGAGCATGGGACAGGACATCAGGGATGGGACCCTGTGTTCTGCGAGGACTGTGTGGGTTGGGTGAGGGCTGAGCTCTGCAGGGGACTGAGTGCTCCTTGTGAAGCTGCAGTACTTAGAGATGGCCACAAGATGTCAGCTAGAGGCCGTGGAAATGGCTCCGGTCCTGGGCTGAGCTCAAAAGGAAGAAATCAGACAGCGGCCTGCAAGGCCCCCTCTGTCCCCCACTCCAACTCACGACAATGCTCCATCTCTCTGCGCGGCCCCCAGTTCTTTGCTCTCAGAGAAGTGAGTTCTGAGGTTCCTTGACTTTCAGCTCTGCAGGCATCCTTGCTGGGAAGAGCGCTGCGTGCCTGTGTTCCCCTGTGTGTCCTTGTGGGTGTGGCTTCAGGCCACCACTGCCGAGTGTGCGTGCTCAGGGCTGCCTGGGTTTGTGTGTTAACTCTTGGCAGGAAATTTGTGTCTGTCACAAACAGAGAAATTCAGACCTGGAAGGGCCCTTAGAAATCTCCCAGTTCAACCTCTCGTTTTATAGATGAGGAAACAGGCCCAGAGAGAGAGGAAATGACTTGTCTAAGGCCACATAGCAAGTCCGTGCTGAGCTGTTCCTGGAACCCAGGTCTCCCACTTTGCAGCATGTATGTGCACCCATCTGGGAGCCTGGTTGACCAGGACTGTGTGCCTGGTGTACTTTTGTGTTAGCGATTTATGTCCAATGGGTCCTGGAAAGTTCCCTGACTGACCATTAGCCCGCAAGTTTCCAAACAGAATCACAGGGAAATGGGAAGAAGGAAGGCATGGAAAGGAAGGCAGGAAAAGCAGAGAAGTACGTATGCGTGTAGATGCGCGTCTCTCTGCTTCCCGGGTGTGATGCCAACGGGTGGGTGTGTCTGTATCTCCCTAGGTAAGTGTGCCTGTGTCAGATACCTTGATTCACTCTGGTGTTGAGGTTTGAGTTTCTGTATGTGCATGTGTATGCATGTGGACTAGGACCCATTCGAGGGGCTGCACGGAGTCAAGGTGTCTCTGAGGAGGCACTGGTGCTTTTGGCTGGGTAGAATGTGAGTGATGGTGTGTGCCAGCGGTTGGTGTGCGTGTCAGTGACTCTGGAGTGGGCATCAGTCAGTGGCTGTGTGAGTGACCAAGGGTGTCAGTGAGCAGAAAGAAGAGGCTGCTCCCTCTCCTTATCTCTTTGTCCCCAATCAGACTGTCTTCCCATGGCCCCTAAGGTTTCAGTGTTCCTGCCCCAGTAGCAGTGAAGAAATCCTTTATCGGCTGAGGCACCAGCCCCCGTGTCGGGATTTCAAGGTTCCTGTCGGTTCCATCCATCTTCCGGGGCCTCCTGGTATTAGCATTGATCTACAGGGGAAATGGAGAGCGCGGCTGGGTTATTACGCACCCGCCCGCCTTCCCTGGGCCGTGATTGAGTGCACACAGAGAATTTTTGAAACATGGCCACCCTAACTTATTCTGTCTTCCTGCCAATAGCGTGGCATGGGTCCAAATTACGGGTCGATACCAGCTGATCTTTTTATGTTAAACTGTGATGAAGTTGCTTCTGTGGGGGAGATGGTGTGAGGCCCTAGGTCCTCTTTTATTGGAGAACTTTTGGGATGGAAAAGGGAGGGATGGAGGAGTGGGCAAGGGGAGTGGTCAGTCGGGCATGATGGGAGGCAGGTAGTATGTGCCTGGGCCAGGAGCATGGGCATGCTCGCAGGGGGAGTCAGAGCTCGCTGCACTGGCCTTAGATTCCCTGTTCCTGCCTGATTTCTCCCCTTGTGACCCTAGCCACACTGGGGGACCCTCTGAGGCCCCCATCAGACTTCCCATTGCTCAGCCAGCCTGCCCCTGGTGAGGCCCCTCCCTGGTCCCCTCTAAGGATAGAATTCCTTTTCCCTCTAGCTGCTTCCACCCTTCTCCCCCACCCCCCACTCTACACACCTGCACCATCAAACGGGTTTGTCTTTAACCTCCAAACAGGGAACTTTAATTAAAGAGACAGTGACCCCTTTTATGAGTTTGGTCGAGTTGAGTTTCAGGGCCCTTGTCACTAGCGGCTCACATAACCCTAACAAAAGCTCACAGGCCCCAGAGGAGCCGGTCTCCCTCGTAGACATTGTGGCGGGGGCACAGAGTGGGATGGGGGTGGGGGCATGGAGAAGGGGGGAGGCATCCTTAGGTCAGGAACCCCAGTGACTGCACTGGTGAGATTGAAGGTTGGGGGGAGGGGACAGGCAAGGGGTCTGGAGAGGGGGCACTGACACTGGGCAGTACCTTTGGAGCACGACCCCACCCACAGGACAGCCATCTGGACCCCAGCGGTGTAGCAGCTTCTCCCTGTCTAAAATGGTTAAGTTTCCAACAGGGGCCCCGCAAATGTCCAGGGCTTGTATCCCATTTGCCTGTGGGCTTGCATTATAAAGCTTGAAGTCATTGCCAAGAGGAATAGACTGGATAGAACTCCAAGAACAGCTGATTTTTTTTTACTCACATATTTAAAGAAAAAGTGATTTCATGATAAAACATAATTGCTAATAACTACAATAACACCACTCAACATCTGGCATGAAACACAAATTCTGTCCTGAATCTGCAGATGCAAACACGGCACAGCATACACATGGCCTAGAAGGGAGCTGCCCCTCTGCATGGAAGAGCTCAATTCAGGCCTCACTGGGCCCCTGCTCTCCACTTTCCCCCCTCCCCAGCTTCCTTGAGGACCCCAAGTGTAGACATATAGTGGGTTCACCTTGTGAGTTTGAAGGGCCCCTTATCTTACGTTCAATCACCTCTTAGCTGTTGATTTTTAACCAAGGGCTTCTCTAGGTCCTGTAAGGGATGTTTGCTTGCCCTTTGATCTGGGGCTTTGATATCCTTTGTGAATTCTTCAGGCTGGAGAGGGCTGCCCAACTTGCCACACTTATTCATTCAACAAACATCAGGGACTGTTAAAAGGAAGCAGTGTGTAATTGATTATTTCCAAAGGGATGGGTTTTCACGAAGTAGGGTATACTCCCTTTAACGAGGGGCTGATACACTGTCAGTTATCTGCAAAAGGAATTAGCCACGTAAATGGTAATCCAGAGTTACTCTGACCAGAAACGAAGGCTCAAACTAGCAAATTTGTGGAGACGAGACTCAAGGCCAAAACTGAATGAAGAAGGTTCTCAGCACCCCCTCCACTTTTGCTGTTGCCATGGGATCCTTGCTTCTCCTGGTGAGAAGTATGGTGGCCGGATAGGGACACTTAGGTGGAATGTGGGGACATCTGTGAGGAGTCAAATGACCTGTGAGGGCTTACAGACCAGCACTTGCGACGTCACCACGCCCTGGGTCTTCACATTCCCATGTGTGGACCTTTCCCCGTGCACATGCGGTGTCACCTACCCACGTGAGTGGCCTGTCTATGTGTGTGACCTCACCCACAGAGAGAGGTCACAACCCCTTCCCTGCTCTCTAGGAGAGGGATCTGGAGGCCAGAGGGGCCGGGGAGTAATTGGTTTTGGCGTTTCCTACCTCCACTGCCTGGGCAGCTTTCTCTGTTTCATCTTCAGCCTGATCAATCCCCAGTCATGTGCCTTTCCACATGGACGCCCCCGACCCCCCAACTCACCACGCTCTCGGAAACTTCGTTAGTGCCATTAATCTGCTGACCCAAGCAAATCACCAACTCTTCCTGCAACTCAGCCTCTCAATCCCTCCCCCAGAGACCACCCCCAAGGAGCCACTAAGCCCACTCCCCAGAGCTGGCTCACTGTCCTCTGCCTCCTCATGTTCCCACTCACCCCTTTCTGTTTGATACCCACCCCCAACCCCATCATTCCCAATCTGGGATCCTCCTTCCTTCTCATTCATGTGTGCGCACTCAGCACTTTCTGAGTCTTTTCCTGCGTGTGTGTCCCAGCAGGAGCTTAGTCCATGTCTACCACCGGCGCCTCTGAAGCCGAAAGGGTCCCACACACCTGCTCCTTAGTATTAAAGGGTGTAGGGTCAGATTCTGGCCATAGGAACCATACAAGGAGGAAACTAACAGGTACTGAGCCCTTACTGTGTGCCAGGCACTGTGCTAGACCCTTTCACCCAGTTAGAGCATTTAATCCTCACAACCCAAGAGGCAGCCATTGTTTTCCCCATTTTATAGATGAGGGAAATTGAAGTGTGAGAGATTAATTACTTGCTCATGAGTAGTAGAGCTAAGATTGGGACCCAGATCTGCCTGACTCATAAACCATTTTTTCTGCTGTATAGAAAGGAAGAGCACCCCCATCCTTGAGCCAGGCCCCAGGGTACTAAACCTAAGACCTAGAAACTTCCTATGTGAAGGAGACCCTGGCATGAGGTTTGTTTCTCCTTTTCTTCTGTCAAAGCTAGGTCTTGAGGGGTGTGTGTGTGTGTGTGTGTGTGTGTGTGTGTTCCTATCCTCTTCCTTTCAGCCTAGGAAGGGTTCATGGTACCCAGCCCCCTGTTGGTGGCCCCAGGCTGCAGGCTGGTGCCAGGATGCATCCCACTCAGCCGACTCCTGGCCGCACAGGAGAAGGCCCTGTTTCTTCCTGGCCTCCATGGCTGATGTGCTGGGCCCATTGTCCAGGCAGAAACAAAGACTGCGGATTTAAGCCGAGTGACCAGGCGGCTCTGCCAAGCAGAAAGACCGCCCCCCTCGAAGCTGGGCCCTGCCGGGGGTTAGGAGGGGGACCCGAGAGAAAGGGGACAGGGAACCTTTGAAAGTAACTAATTAAGGGCCTTTGCCTGCCCCCTCCCCCCTGGGCGCCTAATCTCTCTGGGGCAGCAGCCAGACAATGTGCCCCTCCACCCTGCCCCCCTCACCCGAGTTTTAAAACAAGAGACAACTTGAAGTTAATGAGCGCCACCTGACGGGGGTCCCCTAATGAGAGGGGGCTGCTGGGCGGCTCACACATTCTCTGGTTCCATGAATAGCTCCCCCCACCCCCTGAGTTTTATTCATCCAGGGCCAGGGGCAGGGGGCAGAAAGGAAGGGGGCCCTGCTCAGCCTGGAGCATGTGGACTGTGGTTCAGGGCGAGGAAGGGGCCCCCAACCCCCTCCCCCATCGCCCATGCCCAGTTCTGAGGCCGAGGCTTACCAGGCTTTGGCCTGAGACCTGGGAGGCCCACGGCCCCGCCGGGCAGCTCAGAGCCAGCCCTGCTGCATAGGCCCTTGGTCACTGGCATTGCTGCTGGCTTTCCCCAATGGGGCACTGGGTGTAAGAGGCGTGCTTTGGCGCTACTGTACTTGGTGGCGGGAGCTGGGGTCAGGAGTCATTTGGGAGTGAGACTGAAAGCCTCGCTTGCATATTTGGGCAGTTTCTACCGTCTCTGCCTCATCCATCTAACTCCGAAGTGCTGGTCTTATCTCTGATTCCTCCATCTCTGATCCCTGCCTGGCTTCCATCCCTGAAGCCCTCATTTCCTGCTTCCCCAGATCTGTGCTCCATCTCTCACCCTTCCTTGCCCCAACAGTGGTTCCTCTCCCAGCCTCAGCACCTTCGCTCCCAGACTGGGTGGGCAGTTTGTCAACCTCAGAAGACAGGCCCAGCCTCCTCGAGGGGGTGCGTGGGTCCTGCTGCTGTGAGTGCAGAACAGCCTGGGGAGTGGGCAAGTGTGCAGAACTGTGGGGAAGATGGGGAAATTGTGAATGACTCCAACTCTCTGCCCTCAAACTGCTTCTGCCCCAGATAACTATCCTTAAACCCGCTGCCCTTCCCCTGTTCCCCACCCCAATCTGCACTGGAGCCCCCAATGAGAGGTAGAGATCCAAAGACCCCAGCTTATGATAAGTCCAGGAAACAAGGACCCAGGGCAGCTTGGTCTTGGCTTTGAGACGAAGAGACAACCAGCAGGTCTCCTTGTAGTGAAGCCACAGAATTCCCCCTACTACCCAAAAAAGGCAGGAGCTGGCAGGGTAGAATCTGAAAGGCTCAGAATGGCCTGAGGTGGAGGGGAGGCAGGAACCAGACAGCCTGGGGGTCTCCAGCCAGCAGAGAGCCATGGACAGAGGTGACTAATTTCCCAGCTACTCATGGTGAAAATATCACATTTCATGCTTTGTTGCCGATTCATAGAAAAACCCTATTAAAACCCGGTAGATTATTTATCCAGTTTAAACAAATGATGATCAAAGATTTTACATGTTTTTAAAAGAACCCAGAGTTATGCAGCTTGGCTGGCGCTTAGCCAGAGGGTGGTGGATAAACGTATGGTGTGTGTGGATGTCTTGGTAGGGGAGGGTTGGGTTAAGATTATAGAGGGGCCGGCTTGGACAGGGAGGTGGTTGCAGCTGTCTTTCCAGCAGGGGGCGCCCTCCCCCCAGTGTTGATACCCCCTCCCAACAGCTGATTAGAGTCCCACAGATGGGCAACAATTTCATGTCCCTTTTTGTCTGGTCATCCACTCTTATACCTCCTGGACCTGATTCAAACTCCCTGAAAGTGTAGTTGTGCGGGATTGGCAATTTAGGGACCATGATTGTGTGGGATGGGAGTTTTGCAACCTAATGTGCACAATGCAAGCATCATGGTGGCTGTGCGTCCAAGTCCAGCATCCGTGTCTGGGCCAGTGTGGCACCTGTGAACCGGGCAGTGCATGTGGTGTGTCTCTCTGGCCACCTCTGTGATTTACCTTCCTCTTAGTCCCATGCTGAAGGTCTCTCCATCCTACAATAAACCTGGCCTGTTGTTCCTCTTACACAGTCACATGCACAGGTCGCACCTGTGCAGAGAGATGGTTTTTGAGAGGCAGTTCCCTCCCAGTGGCTTGGATGGTGGGCAGTGGTAGATGAGTGGAAGAGGCAAGGGCCCCTCTGAACAGACTTTGGGGAACCCCAGCCTGGGGGGCATTGTTCCCCCACCCAACCTCTGAAGGAGGACTCATGGGAACCCCCTGAATCTGCCTAATCCCCACCTCTCTTTCGGTTGTAGCTACCCATCACGACCCCTCCATCTTGAAGAAAGGTGTGCTAAGTGATTGTGATCCCAAGGTGGAGGTCAGCCTAGAGCCTTGTTGCCCTTGTCGTGAGAACTTGGAGCCCAGTTCAGCTCCAGGAGTTGGATGAGGGCCGGAGGGAGGGTGGATGGGGTGGTGCCCGGGGCTGGTGCCCAGGGCAGGGACAGAGCAGCCCTGCATCCTGCACCCAGTGCTGCCCGTGCCTGTCCACCAGGCCGTCCTGCCTCAGCAGTTTTATTACTCACGCAGCGATAACACCCTGCGGGGGAGGTAGCTTGTTCTGAAGGGGAGCGTACCCTGCAACCCCAATATGCATTCCAGCCTCAGGGGCCAGGCCAGGGTCTAGTTCAATTTCTGGCCAGATCCCTCCTGAGGGGGGCTAAACTAGGATCCCTCTGGACAGGCCATGGGTAATCCTGGAGGTTCCTGCATCGGAGGGTTTGGAAGGGGCACGCACAGCAGGGGGAGAAGAGGTAGAGTTAAGGGGGAGTATGGTTCTTCCCTTGCAGGGAGGAAGGGCTAGAAACAGCAGGAGATGGAGGCATCTGCCTCCTTGGAGAATCCCCCCAACTGGGACAGGAGAGAGCAGGAATCACAGAGGGGTTGGCAATTTAGGGACCATAATTGTGTGGGATGGGAGTTTTGCAATCTAATGTGCACGTATTCGCAACCTCTCTGGCCTGGCGTCAGTGCTCAGGGCTCCTGATGGGTCTAGGGGACATGAAAGTTCTTTGCCTCTTGGTTTGCTTGTGTATTTATTGCTCCTTCTGCAAAGCTGGCTGCAGCAGTGACAGGAGTACCCAGGGCCTGTGCAGCTAGCTAAGGAGCGAGACCAGGCCTGGGGATATTTAACCATCTCATCATGGAGACCCTGGCCTATTTGTTTTCTTCTCCAACTCTCTTTTTTCCTTTCTTCTTTTTTTTTCTTTTGAAAGAAAACAAGCCACATTTGGGAGCCTAGAATCTCGGCAAGTAGAACAGTCGTTTGTGACTGCTACAACCATCACAGGCTGAGGTCCTACAGTAGCCTGGACCAGAGGAGCCACCACAGGCCCCGCTGCCTTCACCACAGCCCACACTTTATTAGAATTTATACGTTGCCCCGATTGAGGGGAAAATAATTAACACCCCTACAAATATATCGTAAACAAAATATTTATTAGAAATAAATAACTCATTTATTTTACATATTTCATTTCAACAATAACATTACCCAATTTATCATTTAACATTTTTGCAAGACAATTTAACGACTACTTATTAGCATTTCCATTTTTCACCCACGCACCATAAAGCACAGGCGCTCCCCAAATGGCCTGGCACAGGCCGAGCCAGGGGCTCAGAGGACCCTGGGGAGGGCTGGGGACTCCCTGGATTTCTCTTTCTCTCTCTCTTTTTTTTTTTTTGGTTGAGATGGAGTTTCACTCTGTCACCCAGGCTGGAGTGCAGTGGCACAATCTTGGATCACTGCAACCTCTGCCTCCCGGGTTCAAGCGATTCTCCTGCTTCAGCCTCCAGAATAGCTGGGATTACAGGCACGCACCACCATGCCCAGCTAATTTTTGTATCTTTAGTAGAGATGGGGTTTCACCATATTGGTCAGGGTGGTCTCGAACTCCTGACATCATGATCCACCCGTCTCAGTCTCCCCAAGTGCTAGGATTACAGGCGTGAGCCACTGCACCCGGCCCCCTTTCTCTTATATACTCAAACATATGCAGGACAGACAGCCCACAGCAAATACACGCAGTCACCTTCAACCACAGACATCCTCTCTTCACATAAACTATGTAGCTGCTCTCCCCCAGAGCAGACACCCCCAGAAGACACACACAAGTATACAATTGACACTCCAACGTTCACGCTCACGTGGACCTCATAACCATCCCCCCCCCCCACACACGTGCACATACACACACGCACATTCCTCATGGCCCACACCCAATTGCACACGGACACAGTCACTGGCTGTGCACTTATGCCAACCTCAGATCCCACATATGTGGGTAATGGAGAGGAGGGCAATGCCACCTCATCCCTGTAGCTCCACAGCAGTGGAGTGGGGCACGGAGGAGAAGCCTAAGTGCAGGATCTGAGTCCCTTCCATCCCCCACCTGTGACCCTGGGGCCCCCCTCTGTGTCCCTCTTCTGTTTTTCCCTGCTCAGCAAGGATTTTCCGGGATCATGTGCCCATTTTTACTTTGAACTTCTGCCCCAGGGAGGTCATCCTGAAGAGTCTGGCTGGGTCTCTCCAGTGCCAACCTCAAGTGTGTTCTCTGGGAAGGAAGTATGTAAGAACCAGTCCTCAGCGGCTTGAGTTCTGGGCTGTGAATCTGGGGCTGGGGCTCTGGGGCTACAAAGGAGAGATTTGGATCTGGGTGAAGTGAGGTTAAACTGCCTGGTGGTAGTCGATGCATTTGAGCGTCTTCTCTACCCAGCGTCAAGGCCCAGCGTAGCTCCTCTGCCTGCTTCCTTCCACGGGCAGAGAGAAGGGAGCAGGGAGTCAATATCCCAGGTGACAGACGGAGCTGGAAGATGCTTCTCTATCCTCCCACCTTCTAGTTCTGACCTGGTGCCTGCTCATGGAATCAAACTGGAGCCCCTCAACCCTCTTCTCAATCCCTGTCTGTGTGAAGACATGGGCCATGGAACAGAGGGTGTGCAGCCCTCAAGGACACACAGGGTACACATATGTGCACATGCATGTGCCACTCCGTGTGCATTCTGCCCAGGCTGCCTTGCTGCCCCACCCCCAGCGCCAGTCACACCGTCCGTGAGATGAGGGTCCATTTTGGGGTATTAAAGGGCCAGGGCTGAGATGTTCCCCCTGAGTGCATAGACTATCTGTCCTCTCTCTCTTGGGAGGTGAAGGTGAGAGGCTGGTGACTGGGGCCCAGGAGATGGAGCAGGGGGGCCCTTCAGAGTCATCTAGCCAGGGGGATGGGGGCAGGGCCCAGGGGGGAGCACATACAATGGCTGGAGGTTGGAGGGTCTGAAACTGGAGACTTTAATAAAAGCCACTGACAGCAAATAAAGCTGCCAGGAGAGTCCCATTACCCACAACAAGGACCCTTTGTGAGCTAAGCAGGACTGAACTGACCCTTTTCCACCGGCCTGGCCCCATCCATACCCACCCACCCAGGCCCCGTCTCCCTGCAGGCTCCACAGTCCCCATCTCCAGCCCAGCCAATCCAGCTCAGGGGCTTGCCAGCGCTGAGGGGATCAGACTAGGGGACGCTCCCACAGACTGCAGGTCTTTCTCTACTCCTACCCCAATCTCCCTGGTTTCTAGTGCCACTGGCCTTTGGTTATTTGGTCCCCTTCATAAGTGTTCAGTAGCTCCACTGTAGGAGTACCTCCCATTAAATAAGCGGGTAAACGAAGCCCTGGTGTGGGCCCCACTCACCCTGGTCCAGTGGCGGGGCAGGGGACGGATATCGATGATCAGCCTGATCCTGATATGGATCCTGGGATGGATCCTTTCTGGAGCCCAGTGCTGACCCCAATATCAGAAAGACTTCAGCACCTGGGGGTCAGGCAGACCTGGGTGGAGTCCTGGAGCTGCCCCTTACCAATTGTTTGACCTTGGGCAAATCATTTCTTCTCTCTGAGCCTGTTTCCTCATCTTTTCAATGGAACTGATTCATTTTTTAATTTCTTGTTTTTTTAGACAGGGTCTTGCACTGTTGCCCAGCCTGGAGTGCAGTGGAGTGATCATGGCTCCCTGCAGCTTTGAACTCCTGGACTAAGTGATCCTCCCACCTCAGCCTCCGGAGTAGGTAGGACTACAGGTGTGTGCTACTATACCCAGTTAATTTTTGTACTTTTGGTAGAGATGAGGTCTCCCTATGTTGCCCAGGCTGGTCTTGAGCTCCTGGTCTCAAGTGATCCTCCTGTCGGCCTCCCAAAGTGCTAGGATTATAGGTATGAGCCACCATACCTGGCCCACTGGGGCTGATTTAAAAGAGTTCCTCTGAGGGTTGGGATTAATGACCTAATAGATAGATATGACACATTAAAGCTCCCCCACAAAAGAGGGTTGTTATAATCACTCACTTCAGCCCCACTTTGAAACCAAATAGTAACTTGAACATTGATCTCCATGCAGGTTCTGAGTCTTGCTCTGATTTCCATCCCGACAATGATCTTGTACGGCTGTTAAATGAGAAATTGAAGAAACAGATGGAAGACATTCTCACCCTTGACCTCAGCTAGGAAGCCCACTGATTGCTGGAGGGCCTGGAGGAGCCAGGCAGAGAATGGAGAAAGTTGGGGGATCAGATCATGGGCCTGGAGTTTGGGGACACTTGGAGGAATGGGGAAAGTGGATTCAGGGCAGTTGGGTGCTCTGAAGCAGTCAGGGTGCTCAGAGGGAAAGTTCTCTGAGGTTGGGTGCTGAGGCAGGAGGCGGAAATGGGGTAATCCATGGGGCTTGGGGTTGCTGCTTTAAGGGCAAGGTGGGACCTGAGATGGGGGCACCACACAGGGTCAGAAGATGGGGATCCCGCTATCACAAGTCCCTCCTGGAGGGGATTCTGGTGCAGGGCGGGGAGGGAGATTAGGAGGCTCTCTCAATTGCCTTAATGGGCTCTAAGAGGCGGGATCCTATTACAGCTCGGGGTGCCCCGGGGTGCCTTGCTGGGAAGACAAGCTAATCTGCCATGCAAATTAAATCCTGCCTCAAGACGCAAGGCCTGCTTAATGTGATCCATTACACAGTTTACTTGTTTATATCTAATATTGGAACAGGCAGCCCGGGCGGGCGGCAGCGGCAGGCGGAGCGGCCCAAAAGCAGGAGAGTAAATTACCAGCAAAATGAGCTTTTCCAGCCTCAGCCGCTGCCACCACCCGTGCCTTCCCGGCTTTCAGAGTTCTGGGCGCCCCCTCCCGCCCGCCCGCCCGCAGCGTCCCCTCACTCTTGCTGCTGTCCCGCTTTCTCCTCATCGGCCTTCAAGTCTCCATCTTCGTCTTTGTCTTTCTCCTTCTCTCTCTGTCCTTTGGCCGCCGTCTCTGTCTCTCTCTGGTTCCTTGTTCTTCCTGTCCGTCTTGTCTCAGCCCCGTCTCTTGAGGCTTTCTGGCTGCTTTTTCCTCCTCCTATCTGGGTTTCTAGCGCTCACTGTGGGCTTTTCTCTGCATTGCTTAATCTCTTCCTGCAAGAGATAGAGACATGTGTCTCTGTGAGTGCCGGGTGGCTGTGTGACGCTATGTGTGGGCAAGTGGAGGGCGAGCCCAAGCCGGGAGGATACACTGTGCACACACCTGGGGGAGCCCTGCGAGCGGCTGGCACTGGAGTGCCCGACTTGCTGGCAACACTGTCCTGGATGGTCAGGGCGCATGCCAGAGTGACCTTGAGGGCTTTCTATGGCAAGTGTCACTGTAACCCTGTGTGTGTGGGTACACACGTAGGTGTATGTGTGAATGGACATGGATGGGCTCCTGGGAACTGCCCCCCCCCCCGTGTGTGTGTGTGTGTGTGTGTGTGTGTGTGTGTGTGTGTTTGGGGTAGTGTTTTAATAAACGTTACAAGAGGTTGCCTACCATCTTTCCCCACGCATCCTTTGGCTGGGGCATCCTTCCTGTACCCCGAAGCTTCCCTCCCCTTCCTCACACTTCTTCACCCACAGGCCACACTCGTTCCAGTTCCTGGAGCAGCCCCAAGGCTTCCAGTGTCCCAGGGCCACCTGACTGTCCACCATCCGAGTCCCTGTGTGTCATGTTTTGCTCTGCTCTGTTCCTGGGCCACTTCCTCCACCCTACTTCCCACCTCTGTACTCCTCCATGGAGCCACTATCCCTCTGGCTGGATATCTCCCAAGGCTCCAGACTGCACCTCCAGGAGAGTCAGAGGCCAAAACAGAGCCAGAGGCAGATGAAAGAGAGAGAGAGAGACAGAAACTAACATGGAGGTGAGAGAGACACACAGAGACACTCGCCATGGTAGAGGGGTGGACAGGGGAGGTCAGACAGAGAGACCACAGGCACAGACAGACAGGTTGGGGCCGGACAGCAGAGAGGCCTGATGCCTGAGCATCTGTGGCTAGGGGCTCACACCTAAGCTCACAGAGGCCACAGGCCTAGTGTTAAGGGGCTATTTCAGACTCTGAAGCTGTTTGGGGTTGGAGGGGTGTAGGGACAGGGGCTCCTATCCTCTAGGCTTCATGGGGCACCTGCCCTATGACCATATGTTGAGGAGGAGACATGAGTGACAGTGGCCTAAGCCTCTGGCCCCCTGACCTGTGCCTATGGTCCTGAGAGGAGCCAGCCCTCCCATCAGGCTCTGAGAGCTGTGGGCCCCCAGGACAGACAGGGGCAGAGGGAAAAAAAGCTCCCACAGCTTTCCGTGATGTGCACAGCTGCTGCTCTTGCGTCTGCCCTGCACACACACTCACACACACATGCCACGTGCCATGCTGGAGGCTTGCCAGTGAGGCACTCCTGGCCCCAGGCCATGGTCCTGTGCCATGGCCCTAGCCACAGTCTTTATGCCTGGGACTCCTGGTCCCCTAACCTCCTGCTCCTTAAGGGTCGTGCCCCCTCTCAGACCAATGAGCAGTCTTGACCCCTACTCTCCTATCCCTCAGCAATCTGGGACTACTGGCCCCCCAGTTCCTTCCAGTTCCCAAGAACTGTGGAGCTTTAACTTCTGACACAGGTCTTCTCATCCCTGACCTCTGGCCCTGGTTGGGGGCGGGGGGATCCTGACTGGTGGAGGGTAGGAGGGAAGGTGTGAGTCTGTATGTCTGTGTGGAACGGGGGCTGTTTAGATAAACAGATGGCAACAAATGGCATAAAATTATATACCCATAATGTCAGTTCATAACATTTTGTTCGACATACTTGATTTAATCGCTTAGCTGACGATTTGGCTTTTGGGCCCATATGGTGGGGAATGAAGCTGCGTGGCACCCGCTCCAATCTGGCTCTTTTATCACCGAGGCTAGGGGGGAGGGGATGGGGGGGGTGTGGTGGGGGGAGGAGAAGGGATGCAGATGGAAAGGGAATGAGCTGACAGGAGGGGGCCCAAGGAGGGGGGTGACTGCAGGGACCGAGGGGGACTGGACCCTGGCAGGGCGGAGGAGGGCATCTGGAGACAGTGTGGGTGGGGCTGAATCAGCCGGGATGGACAGGACTGTCCCCAAGGGACCTGGACCCTATGGCTCACCTCCCTGGACCCTGCTAGGGCTGTGGTCCAGATCTACCTCCATGAGCCCAGTGACCTGACGCTGTCTTTTTCTCTCTTCAAAACCAAGACCCAGACCCCTGGGGCTATCCCCATCACTTCTACCAAACTTAACAATTTGTGTGTGCACGCATATGTGCATGTGTGTACGACTGCCTGCCTGTGCGTATGTGTGAGGACGCCTGGGGAGACCAAAGATGCCTTGTGTGATGAGTTCTGTCTGTGCAAATTGCCCGACTTTCACTTTGAGCAACTGGGATGAGGTGACTGAATGTTGGTGGGCTGAGATTGTTGTGGTGTGACTGAGTATCTGGGTGGTCCCGGTCCCGGCGCACTGTGGCGCGAAGTAGGTGTTTCAGCAGTGTGCTGAGTATGTGCTCACAGCGGTTTGTTCTGGGTGTGAATGCTGGGCTGGGGAATGGTGTGTGTGTGTGTGTGTGTGTGTGTCTAGGCACTTCAGGGGACCCATCCTGCACTCTCTGCAAACAAGTCACGCCCTCTGCAGAGTGTCCCCTCAGGTCTCTGACTATGGTCCCCAATTGCCGGTCACCTGGTTTCTGCTGGGGACTCAGAGAAAAGAGTCTGACTTTTCCCCCACAGAGGTCTCTCCCTTTCCCCCATTGCCAGTCCAGCCTGTTTACGCCCTGCCCACCCCCTCCTGCTGGTCTCGGAGCTGCACCAGCCCCCACAAGTGCTGCAAATCTGGGCCTAAATCAGCGCCCATCACTCACATCGAAGCCTCATCTGCCCCCTGCCGGGTGCCACCCGCTGGCTCCAGAAAGGGGTGGGGAGCCAGCCCACGATGGGGGCTGGCACCTGCAGAGGGCTGGGAACCTGCTGTCCTCTCCCCCAATCTCCAACCCCTGTCCCCCAACCCCAGCGTGGGCTTTGTGTGCACGGAGGGACATTTGTTTGCTGTAAGAAGTCAGCTGTGGCTGAAGTCTGGGGTCCTATAGGCTAGCTGAGGGGTTGATCTTTGCTTTATAAAGTACTGATGAGCCTAAGAGGGTAAGGTAGTAACTAGATGAGTGGTGTGTTCCTATTTTCCACTTTAGAACAATTGTTCTGGAGGATGGATTGGAGGTGGTGGAGACCCAAAGCAGAGAGACTAGCCAGGAAATCACTGAGAAGGCATGAGAGGTGGTGACGGGGCTAGCGTAGTGGGAGACGAAGAGGAGAACCAATGGGAAGGCAGAATGAATAGGAGTGGAGGCTGGTACGATGCAGGGGTAAGGGTGGTAGAGAGGGAAGGGCTGAGAATGAAGCCCAGGCCTTGGGCGTGGTCAGTAGTGGCCGGTGGTGCCAATCACTAAAATGGGATTCAGGAGGACGTGGCGGGGAGGAATGAGTTTGTTTTTGGACATGTTAAGTGTGAGATGGAAACATCCAAGTGGAAATGTTTAGTTGACAGTGGAATACATAGGTCTGGAGCTCGTGGATATAGATTTGTTCATTTCTTAGTATTAGTTACAAAATACCTACTGAGCATCTATAATAGATTGGGCTGAGGATTCAACATCGAATGAGACAGACTGCACCTTTCCCTTGTGGGGCTCACAGCTCCCGTGGAGAGGTGAAATCTGAAGCCATGGGAACGATGGACTTTCCAGAGGGAGGGGGAGAGGAAGGGGCCAGGATGCCAGCATCTCAGGGCTGGCAGCGGGCAGCACAGAGCAAGGGCCTCTTCCTGCTCTCAAATCACAGAAGGCCATCTCAAGAGCTTGCTCTGCTACCTTCTTAGACACGCTTTGGCAGGATATCTCCTGGGGTCCCTGTTCCCCAGGCCTGCTCCTGCCAGCGTGCTCACGGACACTCGCATATGTCTGCGATGCTCCGTGTCTGCCCCGCCCCTACATGTGGGGTAGTGGAAAAGAATTTCAACCAACTCTGGTTCTATGTGACATGTAAATCCTCTTTAGTGCCTGACGTTGTTTGAAAGAAACTGTCCAGGCATCGTGTCTCACGCCTGTAATCCCAGCACTTTGGGAGGCTGAGGTGGGTGGATCATTTGAGGCCAGGAGTTCCAGACTAGCCTGGCCAACATGGTGAAACCCTGCCTCTACTTACAAAATACAAAAATTAGCCAGGCGTGGTGGCGCATGCCTGTAATCCCAACTACTCAGGAGACTGAGGCAAAGAGTCACTTGACCTGTTGGCGGAGGTTGCAGTGAGCTGAGATTGAGCCACTGCACTCCAGCCTGGGCAACAGAATGAGACTGTGTCTAAAAAAAAGAAACAGAAATCAAGACTCCTTGCTATGGTCTTCAAAGCCCTTCATGGTCTGGCCTCTGCCCAATTACCCAGCCTCATCGGCAGCCAAGCCTCCCACATGGCCCAGGGCCTACCTTTCCAACGAAGTCCAATCCCTCATCAGCGCTTGCTCTCTCTCACCTCCAAGCTTTGCACACAGTCTTTCTCCTAACCCCATCTCCCTCTCCCAGCCAGTCAACCCAGCTAACTTTTTTTTTTTTGAGACGGGGGTCTTGCTCTGTTGTCCAAGATGGAGGACAGCGGTTTGATCACAGCTCACTGCAGCCCTGACTTCCTGGGTTCAAGAGATCCTCCTGCCTCCGCCACCCAAGTATCTGTGACTACAGGCATGTGCCATCACACTTGGCTAATTTTTAATTTTTTTGCAGAGACGAGGTCTTGCTATGTTGCCCAGGCTGGTCTCCAACTCCTGAACTCAAGCAATTGTCCTACCTTGGCCTCCTAAAGCATTGGGATTATAGGAGTAAGCCACCACGCCTGACCTACCCCAGCTAACTCTTAATGACCTAGCCCAAGTGCTTCCCCGTCTGGAGCCTTCCCTAGTTTGCCAGAGCACACTGGAGACCCCTCTCATAGGTTTCTGTTATGGCACAAATGTTTATGTCTCCCCCAAAATTTGTGTTGAAATTTTAACCCCAAGGTGGTGGCACTAGGAGGTGGGGCCTTTGGGAGGTGATTGGGTCATAAAGGTGGAGATCCCATTCTCAGGCTGCTGTTGCTATAAAAACAAACAAACAAACAAACAAACAAAGACATCAGACAGCTGGCTAGTCCCTTCCACCATGTGAGGACCCAGTGAGGAGGCACGGTCTATGAGGAAGTGGGACCTCACCAGACATGGAATCTGCTGGCACTCAGAGCTGTGAGAAATAAATTTCTGTTGTTTATATGCCACCCAGGTTCTGGTATTCTCTTATAGCAGCCTGATGGACTAAGACAGCTTCTTTTTTGGAAGGCCTTATTATCTCTATCTCCAGATAAGGAGATCCTTTAGGACAGGGCTTGTTTTGTTTTTGTTCATCTTTATACCCCAGTGCCTAGCATAGTTCTGGGCACATATTAGCTGCTCAGGATTATAAACTGTGCTCTGAAGGCAGGCTGCTGTTGAGATCAGGCTGGAGGGGCAGGTGGGCTGGGTGTTGGGCAGGGCTGATATCAGAGATGGGGCTGTTATTAGGAGGCTGATGTGGAGCAGGGGAAGCCTAAGCATTTGGGGTAACAGCTGGGTGTTGGGGTAGGCGGTGGGAGGTGGGCTGAATGTAGGGGTGGATCTGATGTTAGTGTAGTGTGGGGTGTTTGAGGTAGGGATGGAAATGTGGTGTGGAGAGCTAGGCAGGTAACTAGGTGTAGGAAAAAGGGGTGAGCAGGTGAACAGGGCAGGGAGAGAAGGAGAGGAGCTGAACGCAGGAGCACTGGAGAGAGTCCCCTGAGACCTCTCCAGGGTTCTGACTTTGAATGCTGCTGATCCAGCTCTTCCTCAGTAACCAGTTTCTCTGCAGAAGGAGTGGAGAGGAGAGGAGACCCGGGGAGAAGAGCCTAAAAGGGTGAAGAAGGATTTTCATTATGAAGTTAATTAGCTTCAGAGCCGCTGCACCTTTCAGGACGAGGAATTAGAGGGATTTAATTGCTTTATCAGCCTTCCCTTTGATTTTCAGCAATCAGGCCGATTCCATTTAATTTAACTGCCACAGACGAGGAGAAAATTGATGCACTCACCTGCCTCGGAGCAGAAAGAGAGAGAGTAGGGAAGAGGGGAGAGGGGGAGCCAGAGAGACTGGCAAACACAGAGCCTGCAGATTAATGAAAACCAACAGCATTTGCTCACAATTGGAGATGAAGTGTGCCCTCGAGGTGTTTGGAGCTGTGTGTGTGGCCGCGTACGAGTGGCTCTGTGTGAGTCTGTGTGCGCGGTTGCGTGGGAGTTTGTGACGTGTGTGTTTGTGGGGGTGTGACGATGGGTGCCTTGGTTGACACGGAGGTGGGTATGTGGGTGAATGTTGGTATGTGGCTGTAGGCGAGTGACGGTAGAGGCGTGTGATTGACTGTCGAAGACTCCTCATACATTGAAACAACAGTGTGAGGGAGGATGGCCGTCTCTGACTACGTAACCATGAACGCAGTGACTGTGTGTGTGTCCTTACAGAAATAAGAATTTTGCTCTGTGTGAAACTGCATACCTATTCGTCCATTTGTTCAGCAAGCACTGAATGAACTTGTGCTAAGAAGCAAAGCGCAGTGCTGTGGGGCAAAGGAGACTGAGATGGAGTCCCTGACCTCAAGGATTCACAGTCTAACAGAGGAGAAAGACTGGTAAATATGCATCATAATTAGAGTACTGTGCTGCATGGCTGCTCTGGGAGCACTTCTGGAAGGCCTCCAGGAAGAGGTGGCTCTAAAGATAAGAAAGTCTCTAAGTAGAGAAGGCATTGATGGGGTTGTGGCATAGGAAGTGCATTGCAACCAGATCAAACAGTGTGGGCCACATAAGGGGAAGCTGGGGCTGCTCAGGAGGGCAGACCCCAAGAAGAAGGACTCTGGAACATGCTAAGAAATGTGGGATTTCCTGCAGAATACTGAGTGGGAGGTAACTCTCAGGTATATGTGATAGAAAGATTGTTGGTCCAGTGTGTTGGCTCACGCCTGTAATCCCAGCACTTAAGGAGGCCGAGACAGGTGGATCACATGAGGTCAGGAGTTCATAACCAGCCTGACCAACATGGTAAAACCCCATCTCTACTAAAAATACAAAAATTAGCTGGATGTGGTGTTGCGCACCTGTAATCCCAGCTACTTGGGAGGCTGAGACAGGAGAATTGCTTGAACCCGGGAGGTGGAGGTTGCAGTGAGTCAAGATCCTGCCACTGCACTCCAGCCTGGTGACAGACCAAAACTCCATCTCAACAATAACAACAAAAAGATTTCTCGGATTCACTGATTGCTGTGTGGAGGCTAGACTGGAGAAGGCAATGGAATGATCTGGGGAGGGGGGCAGGCCAAAAGGAGGTGTTGAACATTTCTGAACAGCCAGGTCGAGGGTGATTCCATAAAGGGAGATATTAGAGGATGAGGAAGTTGGGAGATGATTCGGTCTAGTACATGTAGAGTTTAAGTTGCTATGGGACATTCAGGTTGAGGTATCCAGTAGACAGCCGAATATGGGCTTGGAGCTTAGCAGAGAGGTGAGAGGTCCAGCCTGGAGATGAAATTGTCCGCATATGTAGGCTGTAAATAATGCCTTAGGAAGGGATGAGGTGACTCAGGGAAAGTGTTGAGATGAAGAAAACAAAAGGATCAAGGACAAAAGCCTGAAGATCAGTCATGTATACGAGACTGAAGAAGAAAAGAAACTGGGAAAGATGGTGAAGAGTCAGACAAACAGAGGAAAACTGAGAGAAAGTTAGAGAAAAGAGAACATTGCTGAGAAGTTGAGTTCCATTTTTAGACATGTTGAGTATGAGGTTTGCTTTGAGATATCCATGATGATGCAGGCAGGATCTAGAACTCAGAGCTCTTTTTTTTTTTTTTTTTTTTTGAGACAGTCTTGCTCTGTTGCCCAGGCTGGAGTGCAGTAGTGCAATCTCAGCTCACTGCAACTGCCACCTCCCGGGTTCAAGTGATTCTTCTGCCTCAGCCTCCCGAGTAGCTGGGACTACAGGCACGCGCCACTAAGCCCGGCTAATTTTTGTATTTTTAGTAGAGAGGGGGTTTCACCATATTGGCCAGGCTGGTCTCGAACTCCTGACCTTGTGATTCGCCGGCCTCGGCCTCCCAAAGTGCTGAGATTACAGGCGTGAGTCACTGCACCCAGCCTTGGAGCTCTTAACGTGAGTGAATGCTTTGGGATGTGATAGTTTATGGGGGAAATCTTGCATGGCTGGAGAACAGGATGAGTGGATGGATGTAGAAGATGATGAGATTGGAGAAGTGGGTAGGGTTATGTAGGGCTTTCAATACCAACCTCCAAGTTCGTCCTTTAGCCTGAGGGCAAGAGTTGTTTACTGTCTTTAATAAGGAAGATGACTTGATCAGATTTTCATCTTAGAGCTAACACTCTGTCTTAGTTTGATTTTCCCCTAAATCAGAGCTTGAGACCAGGACTTAGGTGAAGGCAGTTTATTTGGAAGGTGATCACAGGGATCACTAGTGAGGGAGTGGGGAGAGTGAAACAGAGAAGAAAGCTGGTTGTCTCTACAGGCAACTGAAGTGCAATCCTTGGAGATTCTCTGAAGAATCATGTAGAATGCACTTCAGAATTGTTCTCTAAAGAATGGGAAGCGGGGTGCTTATCTACTACTGGGTATTGAAAGAGGTCCCCACTGGTTGACAGTGCTGCCAGGGCCATTACATTCCCTTTCCTGGGCTGGCTGCACTGAAATCCGATGTCGGCCAAGAGGAAGAGAGGCTAGGAACAATAAAAGCATCTGTCTCATTCTGGCAGCCTCTTGGGAAGTGGACTAGAGAGGGAGAGGTTGGAAGCTGATGATTGTAAATTGGAGAGGGAGAGGTTGGAGGTAGTTGATTGTAATGTCTACACGATCCATGATGAAGAATGTAGGAACTGATAGAAGTGCTGTCTGAAGAATGTAGGAACTGACAGAAGTGCTGTCTTGGAGGCATAGAATTAATAGGGTTTGAAGATCTACCTGACATTTGGGGTTTATGGCAGGCAGAATAACGGCTTCCCAAGTGTACTATTCTGTCTTGTGTTGCTGTAAAGGAATACCTGTATAGAGGCTGGGTAATTTATAAAGAAAAAATATTTACTTGGCTCATGGTTCTGCAGGCTGTGCAAGCATGGCACCAGCATCTGCTCAGCTTCTGGTGAGGCCTCAGGAAGCTTTTACTCATGGCAGAAGGCAAACAGGGAGCAGACATGTCACATGGTGAGAGTGGAAGCGAGAGAGATGTCACCATCTTTTAAACAACCAGCTCTCACGTGAACTAATAGAGGGAGAACTCCTTCATTACTGTGGGGAGGGCACCAAGCCATTCATGAGGGATCCATCCCCATGATCCAAACACCTCCCACTAGGCCCCGCCTCCAACATTGGGGATCACATTTCATTATGAGGTTTGGAGGGAACATTCAAACTATCTCATCAAGGTCTACATCCTAATTCCAAGAACTTGTGGATATATTATATTACAGAGCAAGGGGGAATCAAGGTTGCCAGTCAGCTCCAGGAGATTTATCCTGGATTATCCAAGGGGGTCCAATGTACTCACAAGGATCAGTCCTTATAAGTTAAAGAAGGCAGAAGGGTCAGAATCAGAGAGAGACTTGGAGATGCTATTCTGCTGGCTTTGAAGATAAAGGAAGGGGCCACAAGCCAAGGAATGCAGTCAGCCCCTAACAGCTGAAAAAGGCAAAGGAGTAGATTCTCCTCTAGAGCCTCCAGAAGGAATCAGCCCAGTCAATATCTTGATCTGAGCTTAGCGAGACCCATGTTAGACTTCTAACTTCCAGAACTAAAAAATAATAAATCCGTGTTGTTTTAAGCCACTAAGTTTGCAATAATTTGTTATGGCAGCTATAGGAAACTGATAAAGGGTCCAAGAAGGATTTGCTAATAACTTCCAAGATTTCTAGGTTGGCCCAGACAGGGAGGAGGAATTCATGGAGAAAGGGGAAGAGAAGTAAATTTGGGAGAACAGCTTCTGAGCTGTTTCATCCATGTTCTTTGTGCAACTGGAGGGATTTCCATGTGGAGCTATCCATATGGAATATGAAGTCAGGGTGTGGGAAAGATTTTTGGGAAGGGGGGTGCCTCATCAACATGGTGATATTTGAAGCTGGAAAAGCAGATGGGGTTTCCTAGCCAAGGATGAGGACAGAAACTTGCAGAGATGCCAGAGTCTTGGGGCCAATGGAGAAGCTGCTGCTGCTGGAGGTTGGTCTCTTGATCTCTGTTTCCTCTTTTTTTTTTTTTTTGAGACGGAGTCTCGCTCTGTCACCCAGGCTGGAGTGCAGTGATGCAGTCTTGGCTCACTGCAACCTCTGCCTCCCAGGTTGAAGTGATTATCCTCACCCTCCTGAGCAACTGTAACTATAGGCACACACTACCATGCCCAGCTAATTTTTGTATTTTTAGTACAGATGAGGTTTCACCATACAAGCCCAGCTGGTCTCAAACTCCTGCCCTCATGATCCACCCGCCTCAGCCTCCCAAAGTGCTAGGATTACAGGCGTGAGCCACCACGCCCCACCCTCTGTTTCCTCTTAATGAGCGCTTTTAGTTCCAGTGTTGGCCCCATGGCTTCCACTCTGCCTCCTTCAGTATCCTCTGACCTTCCCCAGGTCCTTGGTTTCTTAGGAGGTGACCTCCAGGGATGCTCTGTTCTATTGTGCAGGTTGTACACTGTACAGCTCTAAGGGCATCATTCACATAGACTACAATATGAACATGGTGCTCTGTTAGCATTGTCAGTGAACAACCTTGTGAACAGTACGTGATGGCCTGGTTGGTCTGTTTAGAGAAATAGGGAATTGGACTCTCTTGCCTCTAATTCCATATCCAGAGTCTCAGCCCTGGCTTGAATCCAGGATGCAAAGAGGTCTCAGGAGCAAGGCCCAGACAAAGCTGGAGCAGCCGCTAGAAAGATGGGGCCCTGGAGGATAGGCTGCCAGGTGTCTAGGCCTGGGCCCTCTGTCAACCCCCATTTCTTGGGTGGACAGCTCTCCCTTCTTCTCTCAGCACCCCACCCTGTTGACTGACTTTTGATTAGAATGTGGACTCTAACTTGGAATTAACCTGATTAATGTAATGAAGGCAGGGCCGGCTCAGCACTGCCTGGTGATGAGGGGAGATGGATTGGGAGCGAAGGCGCTCGGATGGAGGCACGGCCGTAATTGCTGCGTTTACTGCTACCTGCCTCGCTGACCCTGTTGTTTAGCCCATTAATGATGATGCACAAGCCTCACTTTCCAGAGATAATGACAGAGAATCTTGGGGGAGGGAGATAGAACTGGGGGTCTGGGGTCTGAGGGAGACATGGATCTGAGAATGGGGCCATGGTGAGGGTGAGGGGCTGAAGGCTGGAGACAGAAGCATATGAGAAGGCAGGGTGCAACAGTACAAGATGGGGGCTTGCTCTAGGCTCCTGCCCCCTCCAGTTATATTCGAGATAACCACCAGCCCTGAGCTTTGAGTAGGGGCTGCAGCGGCTGACAGGGCTCTCTGACTGGGCTGGAGGGCAGCACCACTGCCTCTCCAATTCAGGAGGGCTTCCTGGAGGAAGAATCTTAGAAAGAGGAAAGAAAACCCAGAGGATGGGCAAAAGCTGAGCAGTGCTTCTCCCATGCCTTCAGCACCTGCCTGGGGCAAGGAGAAGAGCATGTGGGGGTCAAGGCAGAGCCTTGTGGGACATGGTGTGGGCACATATATGTGTACCCATGTATTGAGCACAAAGAACCTATGCATGTCAACAGGAAGACTTACCACTTTCATTCATGTCTCTGTTGCCTCAAAGAATGTGAAATGGGTGTCCCTAATCTCATCTGCTGCCCCTCTATGTACTTTACCCTTATCTGTGTACATCATTCATTCATTCATTTGCTCATTCATTCGAGATAGTTGAGAGCTGCCCCAGTTCTACTGCAAACTTGCTGTAGACCTGAGTAGACTCCTTCCCCTCTCTCGGCCTCAGTTGGCTGCTCTGTAATGAATGGACTGGGGGGTTGGCCCTGATATGTGATGACGCAGAGATGCTGCCTGTCTTGCTCAACACCTGCAGCCTGCCTGGTGGCTCTGGGTGGGTGGAGGGCCCTCTCAGAGCAGGCCCGAGGACCATGTCTTTCTATGCTATGTTGGACTCCTTTAGAACTGCCCACACCTACGGCCTAGCGTTCTAGTAGCCAGTTGGCTTTCCCACATGAAGCTCCTGGACACCAAAACTCCCTGCTTTTTCTCATATGAACCACGGCAGCCAAGTCTCCCCTCACTGTGCACTGGGGCAATTGATTTGTAAAACAAATTCAGGACTTCACATTTATCTGTTAAATTTTATTATGTTAATTTTAGTCACTCTTCCAAGCTGTCTGTGAGGCCCTCATTTTGTCCTCTGCCATTTAACAAGGTTTGCAGCTTCTGATGATCTGGTGAGCCTGGAGGTCATTAACAAAAACAGGAACTAGGAAGAGCTGAGGGTGGAATCATGCGACAGAAACCTAGAAATTTCCTTTTGAGCTTACACTCATCTACTTTTTCAATACCTTTCTCCAATTTATCTAGTGGTTCTTGGAGAACCTACACTGGTTATTGCTGTGCATGAATGTTCTCTATTTAGTGTCCATGCATTGTTAATAAAGCATTTTCCGGAATGTAGACTGTATGAGGCCAAGAACCACATTTGTCCGGTCACCGCAGATTCTCCAGTGCCTGGCGGTCTCTATCTGAAACATAGACATAGAAAGTACAGAGTACAGGCCGGGCATGGTGGCTCACACCTGTAGTCCCAGCACTTTGGGAGGCCAAGGTGGAGACGGATCACCTGAGGTCAGGAGTTCGACACAAGCCTGGCCAATGTGGCGAAACCCACGTTGTACAAAAAATACAAAATTTAGCCAGGTGTGGTGGCGGGCGCCTGTAGTCCCAGCTACTTGGGAGGCTGAGGCAGGAGAATTGCTTGAACCTGGGAGGCGGAGGTTGCAGTGAGCTGAGATCACGCCATTGCACTCCAGCCTGGGCAACAGAGTGAGACTCTGTCTCAAAAAAAAAAAAAAAAGGAGGTACAGAGTACAGAGTCATTGAGAGAAAATGAGGATGGCGGTTGTGTTCTCGTGGACTGTGAGGAATGTCTGTGCGTGTGGCCGCCCCAGTGCTTGCCTTCCGGTCTCTCACATCAGGCTTTGACAGGAAGTGATGAAGAGGAGAGGGAGATTCGCTGGAGATTTTAAGCAAGTACTGAGGTACTTGGAGAGGCAAATGTGGTGTGTGTGTGAACTTTGAGGTCAGACAGACCTGGGTTTGCATTTTGCTTTAGTTATTTATTAGCTGCATGATTGAGGTGTTTGCTTATCATTTCAGAGCTTCAGTTATTCATCTGTAAAATGGGGCAAATAATATCTAACGCCCCCCTCAGTTACGAGGATGAAATATAACTACATGGAGGGTGACTGGGTGCAGTGGCTTATGTGTGTAATCCCAGCACTTTGGAAGGCCAAGGCAGGAGGAGGACTTGAGGCCAGGAGTTCAGGACCAGCCTGGGCAACATAGCTAGACGCCATTTCTAAAAAAAATAATAATAAAATTAAAATTTAAAAATATAAAAATGATGGAGGAAGCCCCTAGCACATGGCTTGGCACCATGCCTAGGAATAACACCCCTGCCTCCCCCACTTCCTTATGTGGACTGAAACTCTCAGGTAGAAAGAGAAGGAGCATGAGAAATGTTATTTGTGCTCCAAAATATCTCTGTACAATTACCCGAGTCTGGGAAGCCAACCTTGACTTTTTATTAAAAACTGTTTCCTTAGCTGGGTGTGGCTGTGAATGCCTGTTGTCCCAGCCACTCAGGAGGCTTAGGTGGAAGGATCACATGAGCCTAGGAGTTTGAGACCAGCCTGGGCAACACAGAGAAATCTTGTCTCTAAAATACATGCATAAATAAATAAAAACAAAAGGTTGTTTCCCCTTATTATATGGGTTATAAATGTTCATTGAGGAAAGACTAGAAGATTGAGATATGCAAAACACAGCATCACCTGTAACCCTACTGCCCACACGTGTGTGGATGTGTGTCTATGGGGGAGGCGTGTTGTACTGTTTAGTTTTTGACACATTGAATTGGGGTTTTCAGGGGAACTTCCAGGTGGAGGTATCAGCTAGGCAGCTGGAAATGTGAGTCTAAAGTGTGGGAGAGTTATCCGAGCTAAAGAAAACAGACTGGGGGTTGTCCTTATGCATGTAACTGGACGTTGCAGCTGCAGGAAGGACCTTGGGGCCGGAAGGAGAGGGTTGGGCTGAAGGCTGAGGGTGGAACCCTAGAAAGCACCAGCATGTGAAGGTCAGATAGACTTAGAGGAGTCAGTGATCAAGACGGAGTCACCAGCAGAGAGGATGAACGAAAGTCAGGGGAGAGTGTCGTCAGGAAGCCAAGCGCAGAGAGAGTATTAAGACAGTGAGGTGGGCAGCATTGTGACATTCTGCAGGGATGACACACAGGATGAGGCCCTGGAGAGCCATGAGATGTGCAACAGGAGGACATAAAGACCTTAGGTAGGTTGGGTGCGGTGGCTCACGCCTGTAATGCCAACACTTTGAGAGGCTGAGGCGGGCGGTCACGAGGTCAGGAGTTCGAGACCAGCCTGGCCAAGATACTGAAACTGCGTCTCTACTATGAAAATACAAAAATTAGCCGGGCGTGGTAACAGCTACTAGGGAGGATGAGGCAGGAGAATTGCTTGAACCTGGGAGGCAGAGGTTGCAGTGAGCCAAGATTGCGCCACTGCACCCCAGCCTGGGTGACAGAGCAAGAATCCATCTCAAAAAAAAAAAAAAAGACCTCAGCTAAAGTGGCTTCCCTGGGGTGGTGGAGGCAGAAGCCAGGTGACAACGGGAATGGGGCTAGAGGCAGGGAGGAAAGTAGCAAGTGTAGGCTGCTCTTCCAGGAAGTGTGGTGAGGAAGGGAAAAGGACCTATGGGGTCCGGACTGTGGGGGTCAAGGGGAAGTGAGGTGAGCACATGTGCATGCTTGGACAGGTGGAGGTGGGGAAGGGACAGTGGAGAGAGAGAGGAGAACAGTTGAAGCAGAGTCATTATAAAGCACGACTTACAGTTTATAAAACATCTCTGTATCTTCCACAAAGTCTGCTGAGGATTTTGTCTATTACGTAGGTTCATCCCTTCCACAAGGAACCACATGAGAGGCAGGATATCACAGTGGTTAGGAATGGTTAGGAGCACAAGCTCTGGAGTTTGCTAACCTGAATTTTAGTCAAGGCTCAGCCATTTACCGATGATGAACTCCTGGGCAACCTCTCTGATCCTTGGTTTCTTCACATGTAATTGGGAAAATAACACCTAACTTACATGATTGCCATGCAAATTAGATAAGGTGATGAATATTTAACCTGTTATATAGCATCAGGTTCACAGAACTAAAAAGGGAGAAGTTATTACTATTATTATTTTTCATTAAGAGTTCAGTCACAGGAAACAGACACCCATTCTATATTAAGCAGAAATGAATGTACTACTGGGAACTGAGGGAGCTCTAGGCTGCTTCTCAGCAATGACTCCTAGGACCTTCTACGGTTTGCCTCTGAGGTCTGACTGAACCCTGTCCACACCCGTTCATCCTTCTAGATGCTGTCTGCAGAGCTTTGAGGCACTAGGTAAAGACCCGGAAGAAATTTATGTACCATAGGATGTGTGGAAAATGATGTTTCCTTTCTTCTGGTTTTGGAGTTCATGCTTCTGGAGGGGAAGGTAAGGAAGGGTTGTGAGCTGTGAGCTTAAAGATGGTTCTAAAGGTCTCGAGTGGTGGTTCACACCTGTAATCTCAGCACTTTGGGTGGCCAAGGCAGGAGGATCGCTTGAGCCTAGGAATTTGAGACCAGTTGGGCAACATGGCGAAACTCCATCTCTACACAAAATCTAAAAAATTTGCCAGGTGTGGCTTGCACCTGTAGTCTCAGCTACTTGGAAGGCTGAGGCTGGAGAATCACTTGAGCCCAAGAAGTTGAGCCTGCAGTGAGCTGTGATTGCACCACTGCATTCCAGCCTAAGTGACAGAGTGAGACCCTGTCTCAAAAAAAAAAAAAAAAAAAAAAAGAAAAAAAAAAAAAACAAGATGGTTCTGAAGATAAAAAATGAGGATTTGCTTTTACGTACTGTGCAGAGTGGTTGGAGAGGTTTTAGAAGACGTCTGCTGCCTGGTTAAAAGAACTTTAAACTGCAAGCTTGTTTTGGTTTTGGTTTTTGGGTTTTTTTGAGACGGAGTCTCGCTCTGTTGCCAGGCTGGAGTGCAGTGGTGCAACCTCGGCTCACTTCAATCTCTGCTTCCTGGGTTCAAGTGATTCCCCTGCCTCAGCCACCTGAGTAGCTGGGATTACAGGTGCACACCACCATGCCCAGCTAATTTTTTTTTTTTTTTTTTTTTGTATTTTAGTAGAGGCGGGGTTTCACCACGTTGGCCAGGATGGTCTTGATATCCTGACCTTGTGATCTGCCCGCCTCAGCCTGTGCTGGGATATTACAGGTGTGAGCCCCCATGCCCGGCTAAACTGCAAATTGATTATGGTGTGTCAGGGAATGAAAAATCCAGAAAATCTTTAAAATTGGATGCTATGGGGACTGCAGGTGTGACGGTTGCTGTGGTGTCATAAAAGGAGGAAGGCTTTAGGGTCAGGCAGACCTGGGTTTGAATTTTGCTTTAGTTATTTATTAGCTGCATGATTGATTGTCATTTTGGAAACTCAGTGTTTTCATCTGTAAAATGGGGTTAGCCTCACCTCACCTTCCTTTGACCCTGCCTCTCCCCCAGTCCGGGATCTCATGGTCTCCTTTTCCCTTCATCACCCCACTTTCTGAAAGAGTCGATATTATTGGTAAAATTTACTCCTAGTTTTGAGGATTAAATGCAGTGATGGAGAAAAAGCCCTGCCCGTGGCTTAGCATTGTGCCTACAAATGGCAGCCCCATCCCCTTTTTCTCTCCCATCTGTCTTCCTTATATTACCAGAAAATGAACTCTCAGGGAGAAGAGAGAAGCGCATTGAGGAATGTTATTTGTGCTCTAAGATAGCTCTGAATTACCAGAGTTTGGGAAGTCAACCTTGACTTTTAAAAAAAAAGCTGTTTTCCTTCATTACATGAGTTATGAATGCTAATTGAAGAAGAACTAGAAAATTCAGACGTGCAAAATAAAACATCACCTGTAATTCTTCCACCCATATTACTGCTGTTAATATTTTGGTAGGTAGACTTCTGGACTTTATTTTTAGGTGTATATAATGAATTTTTAAATATTTATTTTTTACAAAAATGGACTCATAAAATACATATTGTTTTGTAAGCTTCATTTTTCACTTAATAATGTATTATGGACGCTTTTTCATGTCAGTGAATATAGTTCTACAATCCATACCCATATTGTTAATGGCAGTAGGGTAGTGTACTGTAAAAGTTGATAGGTGTCAAGATGATATGTAATCAGGAATCTGCTGTCAGTGACTTTGGGGGATCCTAGAGGTTGGGAGGGGTGCTATGGGGTGGAGTTGGATGAATACTGCTGTCATAGCCAGCAAGGAGTAGACTTTGGATTTGGAAATTAAAGAGTGCCCAAATTGATGCCCATTCCTGGCAAAATTCTAGAAATGATTATTATATGTGGGGTCTGGCAATGCTTAGCAAAAAGAATGACGTTTGGCAGAAGCCAGCCTGTGGTCTCTACAAACACATACCAAAGGACAGAGTATCATGCTTCTTTTGTTGATAAGGATACAGAATGAAGAGGTTAGGGGAATGCTGAAGACATCGTTTTTTTCACTTTCAGCAAGGCATGAAGAAGTTTTTCATCGTATTCTTGTGTATGTGATGGGAGAATGTGGGCTGCATGATGGCCCTGTTTGGAGGATTCGTAGCTGGTGACTCACTGTACCCAAAGAGATGTGATGACAGGTTTTCTGTCTTGCCAGCAAGACGTCTCTGAACCTGTGACTCAGACCTGGCCGCACGATGTTTCTATCAATGACTCAGACGAAGATGTAGGTGTTGGGCTCATCACACCTTCAGATGACGCAAAGAGGAACAGGCTCACTAATAGACTGGGTGACAGAATTGAGATTCCAAATGATTGTGGCAGGCTGGAATGATGATCCAACATGAGCAAATGACATTTGGAGGGTGTGGATGTAGAGTCCTGCAGACAGGTTAAAAAGATTAGAAGTGGGGCCATGAGTCTCGGCTTAGAAATGAATCACATGAAAAAGACAAAGTTTATCTGACAGCCAATTCAGATGTGTGGCACTACCAGGAGCCTGTTGATTCCCAGGCTGCCTCGGTAGATGCAGGAAGCCTGGAAGAAGAAAGGTCAGTGTTCCCACTGGGGCCCGTGGTTTGCTAGGTTCAGGCTTGGGACCCCTAAGAACAAAGTCCAGGGGAGGACAATCCCCATGGTAAAGGATACAGACTCTCACTCAGTCTCCCAAGCTGGAGTGCAGTGACGCAATCTTGGTTCACTGCAACCTCCGCCTCCCAGGTTCAATCGATTCTTCTGCCTCAGCCTCCCAAGTAGCTGGGACCACAGGCACACACCACCAAGCCCGGCTAATTTTTGTATTTTTAGTAGAGGGGGGGGTTTCGACATGTTGGCCAGATGGTCTCAAACTCCTGACCTCTGGTGATCCATCCACCTTGGCCTCCCAAAGTTTTGGGATTACAGGCGTGAGCCACCGCACTCGGCCCTAAACACAAAGTCTTAAAGTAGGGTGGTCATTCAAGTTATTATCTAAACTGGGACATGCTGGGAGTGAAAGTATTATTAATAACTAGTATGCATAATTCTATCTTTGAGGCATCATTGGAGGGACTGGGACTTTTTATACTGGAGAAGAAATAACCAAGGACTTATTACATATGAGTCAGCAAACTTATTTTTATAGCTCATTCTCTTTTTTAAAAAAATCATTATTTAGAGGTCAAGACTGGAGGATCACTTGAAGCCAGGAGTTCAAGATCAACCTGGGCAACATAGTGGGACCCCATCTCTAAAAAAAATAATAATAAATTAAAAATTAGCCAGGTATGGTGGCCCCTGCTTGTAGTCCCAGCTACTCACAAGACTGAATTGGGAGGATCCCTTAATGACAGGAGTTTGAGATCACAGTGAAGTTGGGGCAACAGACAGAGACCCTGTCTCTAAAACAAACAAACAAATAAATATTTAAAAAGGAATACCTGCTCATTGAAAAAAATTCAAATGATAAACAACTCTCTTCTATCAAATAAGAATAAAGCTAGCACACACCTTGTCGATTTGTTATGAGGATTAAATGAGTGTAAAGTGTTTAGAGCAGTGCATGGCATAAATTTGTAAGATACAAATAAATATAAAACTGTTTAAAAGGGAAAAAAGCTCTTCTTTTCCTCACCCCTCCCATCTCTATATCAGTTACATGTTTCAGAGGTAGCCATATTATTCATTTATTGTGTATATTTCTAAAAATTTTTTAAATTTAAATTTAAAGTAATATGCTTACATGAAGCAAGTGTGGCAACATCTTGATAAATTGCTAATGCTGAGGGATTAGAATATGAGAGTTCATACTATTTTCTCTACTTTTGTGTATGTTTGAATATTTCATTAAAAGTTAAATACAGGCCAGGCATGGTGGCTCACACCTGTAATTCCAGCACTTTGGGAGGCCGAAGTAGGTGGATCACCTGAGGTCAGGAGTTTGAGACCAGCCTGGCTAACATGGTGAAACCCAGTCTCTACTAAAAATACCAAAAAATTAGCTGGGTATTGTGGTGGGCGCCTGTAATCCCTGCTACTCGGGAGGCTGAGACAGGAGAATCACTTGAACCTTGAAGGTGGAGGTTGCAGGGAGCCAAGATGGTGCCACTGCGCTCCAGCCTGAACGACAGAGTGAAACTCCATCTCCAAAAATAAAAAATAAAAATAAATAAATAAAAGTTAAATATAGTTGGCTGCGAGTGGTAGCTCATGCCTACAATCCCAGCATTTTGGGAGGCCGAGGCAGGAGGATGAGTTGAGCCCAAGAGTTTGAGACCAGCCTGGGCAACACAGTGAGATCTTGTCTTACAAAAATGAAAAACTTAGCCAGGTATGGTGGTGTGTCCCTGTAGTCCCAGCTACTTGGGAGGATGAGGTGAGAGGATCGCTTGAGCCTAGGAGGTCAAGGCTGCAGTGAACCGTGATTGTGACCCTGTCTCAAAAAAAAAAAAAATTATATATAGTTGACCATTGAACAATACAGGGGCTGGAGCGCTGACCCACCATTTAGTTGAAAATACATGTGCAACTTTTCAAATGGCCAAAAAACATGAAAAAAAAAATGTTCCACATCACTAATGATGAGGAAATTGCACATCAAAACCACAATATGAAACCACCTTACTCCCACAAGAATGGCTACAATAAAAAATTTAAAAAAATAGACGTTGGCATGGATGCAGTAAGAAGGGAACATTTCTACACTGCTGTTGGGAATGTAAACTAGCACAGTCACTGTGGAAAACAGTGTGGAGATTCCTTAAAGAACTAAAAGTGGAACCACCATTTGACCCAGAAATCCCACGACTGGGTATCTACCCAGAGGAAAAGAAGTCATTATACAAAAAAGATGCTTGCACAGGCAGGTTTGTAGCAGCACAATGCTTGATTGCAAAAACATGGAACTAACCCAAATGCCTATCAATCAACCAGTGGACATAGAAACTGTGATACATATATATGATGGAATACTACTCAGCCATAAAAAGAAATGAATTAATGGCATTCGCAGCAACCTGGATGGGATTGGAGACAATTATTCTAAGTGAGTAACTCAGGAATGGACAAGTAAACATCGCATGTTCTCATTCACAAGTGGGAGATAAGCTATGAGGATGCAAAGGCCTAAGAATGATACAATGCAGCCAGGCGCGGTGGCTCACGCCTATAATCGCAACACTTTGGGAGGCTGAGGCGGGTGGATCACAAGGTCAAGAGATAGAGACCATCCTGGCCAACATGGTGAAAACCCGTCTCTACTAAAAATACAAAAATTAGCTGGATGTGGTGGCATGCGCCTGTAGTCCCAGCTACCCAGGAGATTGAGGCAGGAGAATTGCTTGAACCTGGGAGGTAGAGGTTGCAGTGAGCGGAGATCGAGCCACTGCACTCTAGCCTGGGCAACAGAGCCACACTTCGTCTCAAAAAAAAAAAAAAGATACAATGGACTTTGGGGACTCGGGGGTAAGGGTGGGAAGGGGGTGAGGGATAAAAGACTACACGCTGGGTTCAGTGTATACTGCTTGGGTGATGGGTGCACCAAAATCTCATAAATCACCACTAAAGAAACTTATTCATGGAACCAAATACCACCTGTTCCCCAAACCTATGGACATAAATAATTTTTTTAAAAAAGAAATCCGTGTATAACTTTTGACTCTCCCAAAACTTAACTAGCAGACTACTGTTGCTCAGAAGCCTTACGAATAACAAACTGTTGATTAACACATATTCTGTGTGTTATGTGTGTGATCTACTGTATTCTTACAGTAAAGTAAGTTAGAAAAGACAAATTTTATTAAGAAAATCATAGGGAAGAGAAAATATACTTACTATTCATTAAGTGGAAGTGGATCATCATAAAAGTCTTCTCCTTGTTGTCTGCATATTGAGTAGGCTGAGGAGGAGGAGGGGAGGCGAGGGGTTGGTCTTGCTGTCTCAGGGGTGGCAGAGGTCAAAGAGGTGGGGGACTCAGAACAGGAGGCAGGAAAGGTAGGCTCACTCGGTGTGACCTTTTTTGAAAAATTCTGCATGTAAATGGAACCAGGCAGTTCAAACCTATGTTGTTCAAGGGTCAACTGTATTTACATAGCTTACAAAGCAACCAAATACAAGGTTATAGTTGTCTTCTATTAAGTCCTTATAGGCAACTATTTTGAAATTGATTGGTTGTATCTTCTGATGTATACTTCCCTATTTCTGTGGTTATATCACGCTTATATTGCTAGTTTTGACTTTTCACTTTATCTCTAATATTATAGATATTACATATGTGTACATATATATAAATTTTCAGGAGTTTTGAAAGTTATTATTCTCTGAATACACCTTAAAAACAAACCCTGTCCTTGTTTCATGGATGTATTTCTTTTACCACGCTGAGGCTATTAATTGTAGGTTTCTGGGTTTTTTTTAAAGCTTTCTTCTCTTCCCTGGACATTCTTTCTTTCAAGTTGGTTTTTTTTTTTTTTTTTTTTTTTTGAGATGGAGTTTCTGTCACCCAAGCTGTAGTGCAGTGGTGTGATCTCAGCTCACAGCAATGTTCACCTCCTGGGTTCAAGTGATTCTCATGCCTCAGCCTACTGAGTAGCTGGGATTACAGGAACACACCACTACACCTGGCTATTAACTAATTATTATGGAAGATGAGGATTGGGATCTCTCATATCACCACTTATAATCATTTTATCTTTGGCTCAATATATTCATATCACAATTTGGGGTAAAAATCAGTACTTCATATTTATTTGTATAAGTTTGTGTAAACATTTTCTAACAGCCGAGCCTTGTTGTGATTTTCATCACATTTCATTTCTTGTATAACTGTTGGTTTTTTTTCCTGGAGTTAATACTTACCTCAGGATTTTTGTTGTTGTTTGCTAAATTTTCTAACTACTTATTACTAATTCATCTCCAAATTTCCAAAAGAAGTGTGAAGCTTCTTTTATTTTTGTCAAATATATTTTATAATCTATTGTTACCATTTTTAAAATAGGTGACATCCTTTTGGACCTAAAATTTTCTATTCAGGGCCACCACTAACACAAATGGCCCTTTTGAATAAGTTAGTACTTACCAAAGACATCCCATCTGAACAGATGAACTGTAAGAAGGAGCTTCGTGGAATGACAAATTATAAAATAGTGCTGCTTCTGGGAAGACCAATTAGGAAGAAATTCCTTTTCCTGTAGGTTTGCTGCAACCCCTCATCAGGGCTGTGACTTGGCAAAACAGAGTAGAATAACTGAGAATTTATGCCGGGCACAGTGGCGAGTGCCTGTAGTCCCAGCTACTCGGTCGGGAGGCTGAGGTGGGAGGATCGCTTGAGCCCAGGAGTTCTGGGCTGTAGTGTGTTATGCTGATCAGGTGTCCGCACTAAGTTCGGCATCAATATGGTGACCTCCCAGGAGCGGGGGACCACCAGGTTGCCTAAGGAGGGGTGAACCGGCCCAGGTCGGAAACGGAGCAGGTCAAAACTCCTGTGCTGATCAGTAGTGGGATCGCGCTTGTGAATAGCCACTGCACTCCAGCCTGGGGGCAACATAGCAAGATCCTGTCTCTTAAAAAAAAAAAAAAAAAGCAAAAACTAAGAATTTGTAAATCCATTGTAGTGGGCATTTGGCAGGGCCTTTTAATCTAGAAAGCCAAGTCTTTTATTTCTGGGGGATTTCTGGAATTATTTTTTGACAACTTTCTCACTTCCAGTTTTTTTTTTTTTTTTAATCTTCTTTATATGAGACTTCTAATTGGATATTTATACTTTCTGTATTTATTGTCTAGTTTTCTTTTTCCTTTTTTCTTTTTGAGACAGGGTCTCACTCTGTTGCTCAGGCTGGAGGGCAGTGGGGCAATCACAGCTCACTGCAACCTTGACCTCCCCAGGCTCAAGCGATCCTCCCACCTGAGACTCCTGAGTAGCTGGCACTACAGGCATTTGCCACCACGCCCAGCTAATTTTTGTATTTTTTTGTAGAGATGGGATTTTGACATGTTCCCCAGGCTGGTCTCAAACTCCTGGGCTCAAGTGATCCTCCTGCCTTGGCCTCCCAAAATGTTGGGATTACAGATGTGAGTCACGATGCCTGGCCTATCATCTAGTTTTCTCATATTCTCTTTTCTAGTTTTCTCTGTGCTATTTGTTCTCCTTTTTCAAGGCTTTCTCAACTTTATAATATTCCATTAAATATTTTACCTCTAATATTATGTATATATCGTATGTAATATGTGTACATAGATATAAATTTTCAGGAGTTTTAATAGTTATTATTCTCTATACCTTAAAAACACACCCTGATCTTGTTTCATGGATGTGTTTCTTTTACCACTCTGAAGCTATTAATTGTAGGTTTTGTTTTTTTTTAAGTTTTCTTCTCTTCCCCTGATTATTCTTTGATTCTTTCAAGATCTTTTTTTTTTTTTGAGATGGAGTCTTGCTCTGTGGCCCAGGCTGGAGTGCAGTGGAGCGATCTCCGTCACTGCAACCTCTGCCTCTGGGTTCAAGTGAGTCTCCTGCTTCAGTCTCCCGAGTAGCTGGGATTACAGGTGCCTGCCACTACACCTAGCTAATTTTTTTACGCCTGGCTAATTTTTAGTTTTAGTAGAGATGAAGTTTCACCATATTGGCCAGGCTGGTCTCGAACTCCTGACCTCAAGTGATCCACCCACCTCAGCCTCCCAAATACTGAGATTACAGGTGTGAGCCACTGTGCCTGGCCCCTTCAAGTTCTTTTTCTTATAGTTGTTCACTCTGGTCTTTATTTTTCTTTCTTTCTTTCTTTCTATCTTTCTTTCTTTCTTCTTTCCCTCCCTCCTTCCTTCTTTCTTTCTCTCTTTCGAGACAAAGTTTTGCTCTTGTCACCCAAGGTGGAGTGCAATGGTGTGATCTTGGCTCACTGCAACCTCCGACTCCTGGGTTCAAGCAATTCTCCTGCCTCAGCCTCCCAAGTAGCTGAGATTACAGACACCCGCCACTGCACCTGGTTAATTTTTGTATTTTAAGTAGAGATGGGGTTTCACTATATTGGCCAGGCTGGTCTCTGAACTCCTGACCTCAAGTGATCCACCCACCTCAGCCTTCCAAAGTGCTGGGATTACAGGCGTGAGCCACTGTGCCCGGCCTGTTCTTTATCTTTCATGTTAGAAACGTGTCCTAAATTTTTAGCATCTTTTATTGTCCATCAATACACAAAAGTAGGGCACTAAATGACTGCATGAACATTCTATGCGAATGTTTAGGACCTGTTGATTAGTGGACATCACTGAAGAATGATCAGTTGGAGACCCAGATGTTTTGTGGGGGGGACTCTGATTGAGTATTTAGAGGTCTTCTCTTTTGGGCTGGCCAGTTTGTTTAGTTTCCAGCTTGGAGGGCTGAACAATGGAAGACAGTTGCCAGCTTTCTGAAAGTCAAGATGGAGGAGATAACTACTCCACAAATTTAACCAGCTCATTTCGATATAACACAGGTTAAACATTTTTTTATTATTAAAAACTATACAAAAATAGAGAGTAGTATAATGAATCCAGCTCCAATGGTTATCAATTTATGGCCAGTCTTATTCTATATATTCCTCAGCCAACTCTGCCCCCTAGATGATGATGATGATGATATTATTATTATTGTTGTTGTTGTTACTATTATTTTGAAATGGGGTTTCTCTCTTGTTACTCAGGCTGGAGTGCGGTGGTGTGATCTTGGCTCACTGCAACCTCCGCCTCCCAGGTTCAAGCGATTCTTCTGCCTCAGCCTCCCGAGTAGCTGGGATTACAGGCATGCACCACCATGCCCAGCTAATTTTGTATTTTTAGTAGAGATGGGGTTTCTTCATTTTGGTCAGGCTGGTCTTGAACTCCCGACCTCAGATGATACGCCTGCCTCGGCCTCCCAAAGTTCTGGGATTACAGGCATGAGTCACTGAGCCCAGCCACCCACTAGATCATTTTATAGCAAATCCCAGATACCACATCATTCAATTTATAAATATTTCAGTTTATATTTTTAAAGTAAAATAACTTTAAAAATAACCACATCACTAGCACATCTAAAAGCTTTATAGTGTCCAATTAATGCAGTACTTACATATCCCTGATGGCCTCATAATGTCTTCTACTCTTCTTTCTCTTCCTCCTCTTCCTCCTCCTTCTCCTCCTTTTAATTACTTGCAAGGTTCAAACATAATGCAATTGGTTGATATATCTCTCAGGTATGTTTTAGTCTATTCACTTTTTTTCTCTTTCAATTTTTTAATTGAGGAAGCCAGGATATTCACCCACAGTCTGGAGATTTTGGATTGCATCCTTGTGGTTCCTCTGTTCACAGTATTTTCTGCAAAATAGTAGTTACATCTAGAGGCTTGATCAGATTTAGATCAATTTTTTATGCTACTTTATTTATTTATTTATTTGTTTATTTATTTATTTATTTATTTGAGATGGAGTCTCACCCTGCCCTGTTGCCCAGGCTGGAATGCAGTGGTACAATCTTGGCTCACTGCAACTTTTGCCTCCTAGATTCAAGCAATCCTCCCACCTCAGCCTCCCAAGTAGTTGAGATTACAAGCATGCAGCACCATGCCTAGCTAATTTTTGTATTTTTAGTAGAAACAAGGTTTCACCATTTGGTCAGGCTGGTCTCAAACTCCTGACCTCAAGTAAACTGCCCGCCTCAGCCTCCCAAAGTGCTGGGATTACAGACGTGAGCCACTGCGCCCAGCCTGGAAATACTATTTTATGGAGTTTTGTTTCGTCTTATATTTTCTCCGTGAAGCATCTAATGTTCTGTTGTCTCTCTTTTTGCAAAATTAACAGCCACTGATAATCATTACCTAGATTCATTATTTCATTAGAAGTTGCAAAATGGTGATATTCTAGTTCTATCCATTCCTTTTCCATTTATTACCAGCAAGGTTTTTATAAAGAGAAACTTTCTTTTACCTACTATTTGATGACCCAAGGTATATATAGCTCATATAAGAAAGGCAGTAGAAATGCTTGGTTTTTTTCCTCTTATCAGTTTACCAAATAATGAGTCGGTTTTCTACCATTCTTCAAAGATTAGTAAGGTTTTTCTTTTAAGTAGAATTATTATTCATGGATTTAAATTTATTAGATGAGTTTCAATCAATTGCAGTTCTTATCCTCACTGATGCTCAATTGTATCATCTTCAGCAAATGGGAGCCTCTAATTCGTGCAGTCCTTTTGATATGACCCTAGGAGTTTTTCATAGCTTCTTTGCTTTCTGGTATAAGATTTCCAGAATGATCTTGTGTATGTCCTGTTCCAGATCTGAAATTTTTCATTTCCCCCCAAAGAGCTCTGGTTTCTTTTAGTGCAAAGTGGTATTTAAAGACCACAGTCTGGAGACTAGAGGTGCTTATTGCTACTAGGTTGGTTGGTTTCCTGTCCTTTTCAATACACAGAGCCAGGAAATACATTTTTTAAAGATAAAGTGTGAACAGTTATTACTGATACCTCCAACGCAAATGCAAGACTATGGGGATTTTACTAATCATCGTTGATCTTCCATCTGCCTTTGTTTGTTTATATCTCCCTCACCAAAAAACTCTAAGAACATCAATCAGTCTCATTACTTATTTGCTTTATTAGTGTATATCTCAATAGGGATATACGTAGAGTCAGTTACTGGAATTTGAATTACTTGAAATAGTTTCTCTACGTGACTATAATACCAACTCAGTAGCTAAGTTCATTTGTTTCATTTTGCTTTTGATTTTTTAATGGATTACTTATTTATGTGCTTGATTTTATTGTGTTATTATATAAAGTATCTACATGGTTTTAAAGTTAAATCTATTTTTTAAAATCTATTAAAAATGTATATTCCATGATGTCTACCATCTATCCCATCCTCTCCACTTCATTTCCTCCCTTTTCCAATAATTATTTTTAAAATATTTTGTTTATCTTTTCCTTTCAAGAAATGTAAGAAAGTAAGACTATATATTCATATCCATCCTTTCTTTCTTAAACGGTTGCCCATTACACACATTTTAATCTACCTTAATATTGACCTTTTAAAAAATTTATGTCTAGGAATATGTCATATGTTTATCTTGTGGCTCAACTGTTCTTTTTCTCACTGGTTTGTCACACATTTCTTAAAGCACATACCCAATGACAAGAGCACGGATGTGCTTTAAAGGCATATATGGATCTAAGTCTGAATTCCAGCCCTGCCTTTTACTTGCTATGTGACTTTACAAAAATATGTTAATCTCTCCTGGGTCTCCTTGTCTTCATCCGTGAAATGAAAATAATAAAACCCCTTTCCCAGGTTATGGTGAATAATCTGGGAGAACCCTTAGTACAGTGCCCAGCACATAGTAAATGTCAGATGAACATGAGTTGTTTTCAATGGTGTTACTCTGGGTTTTCTCTTATATTCTTGTCAATGTGATGATTCCAAGACTCTTACAAGTACTAGATTTGCCCTATTTCAGCTCCCCAAAGGAGCGGACCTCTCAGTCTAAGTGAACAGTCAGAACACTGAATGGGGTCAGGGCTGCTCAGATAGTATCCACAGTCAGGGCCTGCCTTGTTTGACCCAAGTCCAGGCCCCTCCATCTGGCCAGTCTCACAGATCCGTGTCCTGTCCTGCAAAACTAACATCATTTCTTGCCTTCCCTCTTTTCTTTTCTTCTCTTATCCTCTCCTCTCCTCTCCTCTCTCCCATTCTCCCCTTCTTTTTTTTTTTTTTTTTTTTGACAGAGTCTCACTCACTCTGCTGCCTAGGCTAGAGTGCAATGGCAGGATCTCGGCTCACTGCAACCTCTACCTCCTGGGTTCAAGTGATTCTAGTGCCTCAGGCTCCTGAGTAAACTGGGATTACAGGCATGCACCACCACACCTGGCTAATTTTTGTATTTTTAGTAGAGATGGGGTTTCACCATTTTTGGCTAGGCTGGTCTCGAACTCCTGACCTCAAGTGATCCACCTGCCTCAGCCTCCCAAAGTACTGGGATTACAAGTGTGAGCCACTGCGCCCAGCCTCCAGTTTTCTTTCTTGGCTCAGCTCTTTCCTATCCCAGGCCGCAATGTCCCTCCAGAAGCTGCTTCCAGCCTCTGCAGCATCCTAAGGAAGCTTCTTTTTAAACTTGGCATGGGCTCTCTACTCCACTCTCAGAGCTCTGGGGCTTAGGTTAAGAGCTCCGCCCTCTTCCCTTCCACTGCCTTTGAGGTTTTATGATCACGTGACATCATCACCACACTCTGCCATCATGTCATTGCATCATTATATCAGTAACTGTTACTAAGTTAACACAATCACACTGTCAGATTGTCATTTTGTTGCTGGGTTGTGTGCCTTGCTATAGTCATTTCAACACTACAATACCACTGATTACATGGTTACCTCGTTACAGCCCAGTACTATTAACCCATAGTGCACTAACCCATCATTTCCTGGTTGATATGAACAAATTGCCATATGGTTATCCTGTTTCTGGATTACATCATTACAGCCTGACATACTATCTCTTGCATCTGAGAGGTGACACATCATCTTTACTGCGCTATAGTATTACAGAATTATTTCAGGCTAATACTATACTGTTACTTTGTTACAGAATTAAATTGGCCCATCCAAATTGCAGTGCAAAACTGGAGACTAAGAGAGTGGGGCAGGAGGGTGTATCTCCCATTCCACATCCAGAGGCCAATTTACTCCCCCTGAGCTACTTCCCTGTAATTCTGTCTATTGGACATCATGCCCTGGGATGTCAAACTCAGGCACATATACTCAGTATACAAAGGCATCTCATCATCTCTGGTCCCAAGTCAGCCTCTCTTCTTACCTCTGCTGGTGGCCCAATCAGCCACCAGGCTCTTTGAACACCCTTGGGGGCAATCATCTTTGCCTATCTCTCCTCTTTGCCTTCATAACCAATTGGCAGCCAAGTCCAGATATGCTACCTCAGTGAGGTTACCACCAGGCCTTCTTGGGTCAGACACTTGGAGATGGAGCCCACCCCAGCTTACTTGTCCCACTCTGTCCCGCAGGGAGACTTCCCTATCACAGACCTTCCTTCCACAGGCCAACTTGCATCTCTCTCTCTCTTTGCTCTCACTCCATCTCATCCCTCATCTCATATTGCACTGGCCTCCTAATGGGCTCTCTTCCTCAAACTTTCCCTTCAACCACCTTGTCTGGCAGCTAAATTAACTTGTAAATAAAACTTTGCATCAGGTCACCTTAGAAGCAGTCAGCGACCCCCCCCCCCCCCCCACACTCCCAATTAAGGATAAGAAAATGGTCAACTCAGTCTGGTATTTATTGCCCTTCACAGACTCATCTCCCCTGGCCCTCATCTCTCCTATCCAGTCAGTACCCAAGTCTTGTCAGTTCAGCCTCCAGTAAATATATAAATATCAGTTTTGAAAAGTTCCCTTTCCAGCTATTACCTCCCTTCTCCCTTGAACAAGCCCATGCTTCAGCCAGCTCATATGTTTGCACAGAGCCTGCTCCTTTCAGACCCCAGGCTTTACTCTTCTGGGAAGTCCTCCCAACCATTCTCTCTGCCATTCTCCTCTCCAGCTCTCAGCTGCCTCTCCCCTGGTCTGAGCCCACCCAGCACAGCTGATTTGGGTCAGTTTGATGGGCTCACAAGTATTCTCTGAGAGCTTCTCAGTTCTCCAGCCAATCCAACTTGTCTTGAGCTGTCAGGAGAGTTTTGACATTGGGGAACTTGGCCTCAGACAAGGGGTAGAGCCAAGACAGAGCTACACAATTTTTCATTCAATACATTTTTTCTGGTATCCATTAAATGCCAGGCTCTGAGAAAAAATACATTGACTCCACTCTTGTGAAACTTAACATTGTGGTGGAAGAGCAGATAATGCACAAGTATTTGCCAGGATGACACGTTGATGAATGGGAAAGTTTGGGGAGGTGTAAAATCATATCAAGCAGTCAAGGAGGGCTTCCTGAAGGAGGTGACATTTAATCTGAGATCTTAAGGATCATCAGTAGTTCATCTAAGTGAATTCGGGGGTTGCAGAGTAGGAGTACTTCGTGCTGAGAGAACAGCCTGTGTAAAGGTCAGAAGGGAAGGAAAGTGGGGCTGGAGCAGAGAGAGCAAAGGAGCATGCTGGAGGTGAGCCAGGTGGGGGGCAGAGGCTGAAGCTTCGTGGCTTGTAAGTCAAGAGTTTGAACTTGATCTCTTGCAGGCCCACGATAATCCCCAAAAAAGTGTTAAGCTGGATGTTAGTATCAGGAAGGGAGGCAGTGCCGCGGGATATTTGCATTGAAAAAAATAACATTAGCCACAAGCAAGAGCCTGAATCAGGAGAGCAGGCAGAGCAGATGATGGCTCAGACTTGAGCAGACAGCTAGAAGCATGTGGACCAGATGTGATGTATTTATAGGAGGCTGAACTCTCAGGACTTGGATTCTGATTGGATGAGAGAGATGATGGAGAGGGAGGAGTCAAGGATAATGGTGGGATTCTAACTTGGGCCGTGGAGTGGATGATGGTGCTGTTCTCTCAGATTAGGATCAATGGATGGGGCAAGATTGTGCCTTGGGTTCTGCACACGTGTTTACCTACGATGTTTGAGAATAATGACAGGGGACTATAGGGGGTTTGGGCCTCACCCAGTCAAAGGGTTGAAGAAGTCTTCCTGGTTAGACTACCTGACGGCAAGGCTATGACTAAATGTGGCTGAGGGGCCAAGATATGAGGTTGGGCCTAGGACTGGGATCTGGGGGCACCTAGAAGTCAGAGGAGCAGGAGGCCTGGAGACTTGATGGGACCCAGGGTGGCCCAAGCCTTGGGTGACTCCAGCATTGGTTGGTGACAGACGGCTAGGTTGGGCTGGGCTGCCCTCTCCTCCTCCGATAATTAATCCTGTGCGGGGGCCGCGGGCGATGACAGGACTGTCTAGCGTGCACTTAAGCATTAAATGACCAATTTCTGTCAGACTAACTTCCCCCATCCTTCCCATCCCCCTCCCCTGCTGCCCACCCCCACCGTACCCCCTCCCCTCCCGCTCCCTGCACTCTGAGTTTTTCAGCAACTGATGGCTCCTGGTTCATTTCTGTGGAATTAATTGGTCCCTGAATGAATTCTGTTGACAGGGCAATTTATCATGTGTTTGGGCTGACAGTGCGGGTGTCGGGGGGTAGGGGGTGGGGGATATGGATTGGAGGGGGCAGGATGAGGTGGAGTAGGGGGTTTGAGTTGGGGTAAATATTGACCCTAGATGGTACCAGTGCAAGGGCTTGGGGTACCATAGAGCACCCCAATCATGGCTTCATTCTTGGCTATACATCCTGAAGCCACAAGTTTGAAAGAAAACCCCAAATTGGAGAGGAGTCCCCAAACTTTGGTCTCTTCTCAACTCTTCAATCAACCCAAATGGGGATATCATCACTGGGGGAAATTCAGCAGCACCCTACATTAACACTCTGAAGGCTGGAATGGGGCCTGGAGCTCTGAGTGAGAATAAGGGAGGGTATGTGTGTGTGTGCACATGCGTGTGTGATGAGGATGTTCATGCGCTCAAACAGTGAAGAACTGATTAGTCTGCGGAGTAAAGGGGCTAGTCCCCAGGGAGTTGGGCGCTCAGCCGGCCTGGCTAACAGGGGCCTAAGGGACTGGCTAATTAGGGTATTGGAATGGTTTGGCCATGCAGAGGTGTGGGGGAGGCTGGAAGTGTAGTTGGCCCCAAAGAGTTTTTTCCTTTGTCTCCCTCCCCTAGTGCCCTGCCCTGCACCCTCACAGGTCCCCTCAGATCACCGTTCATCTGCCTCAATGCTTACAGAGACCCACCCCAGAGACCTCTGGGCAGAGAGTGAGAAGAGAGATAGGAAAAGGCAGTCCTAACTCCCAGATGGGGAAGATGACAACACATAAATCCATGCCTCCTCCTTCTCTAGATTAAAGAGCTTTCCCCCCACCCCGTTCCTGATCTGAAGGCACCCATCCCACCTCTACAGCGCTTACTTGAACTCATTCTGGTCACAGAGTTGCCTGAGCACCTATGGTATACAACTACAGAAGCCTAGAATGTCCCATGGGAAGGAGCCCTGGTGGTCATCTGGTTTCACACACAAAGAAACTGAGGCACAGAGAGAGAGTGAGGCTTGTTGAAGGTCATGTAGTGACCTTGTGAGCCAGCCTTGTGATTCTCTTGTGGGTGCCTTCTGCCCTCAGTGTGGAGATGCCTCCATACACACATGGCTTTTGGTCTGCCTCTCAGGTTGCATGCTGGGAATTCCTCAGCGGGGTGCAGGTTGTGGCTCTCCCACATAAGGCAGCTGAGGCCATGCCTGGGCACTTGAGGATGAACAGTCACAGTGATCAGACTATGAGCCTGGGCTCCAGGTGCTGCCCGAGTTTGGTCAGCAAGAGAGACCCCTTGGAGAAGGGAGATGTGGATGGTGTTTGGGAGGGGGGGCAGTGTAATCTTGGGGGTCTTGCTTCTGTGTCTTGAAGGATGGAGCCCAGGATCTCCCCCCCAGCGTGAGCTCTCCCCTGCTGCTGTGGGCAATATGTTCCTGCTGCTCTCACAACTTCCTTCTGGATCCCCCAGAAGAGATTCTTCCAAAATTTTCTACGCCACTCAAGGCTGGATCCAGTCCTGCTCCCCTCACTCTCAGCAGACAGCAGCTGTGGCTCCTATAGTCTCTCTGAGCAAATCTAGTGGACCCCATTCCTTCAAGACCTTCCTTCCCCAAGCAGAATTCTCTGGTTCCTCCCCCACCCCTCCCCCACATGCCTCCATCCCATTCTTTCAGGCCCTTTGTGTCCATCATGAGCAGCTTCTCTTCATACGCCTGCCTCCCCCACCCTCTGCCTCAGCCACGGGCTTGTCCACATAGCCCTTGGCCAGAAGAAGCTTCTCTTGAGCTCACAGACCACACCATCTCCAGGCCCCTCTCCTGTTCTCCTCCCTTCCAGACATTTCCAAAGAATCGGCTACACTCTGCCCCTTTCTACCTCCTTATGTTTTAGCTACCCCCCCAATTCCATCTGCAGAAAACACTAACTTGGAGGTCACCAGGTATCTGCTATTCTCCAATCAAATGGCCTTTCCCTCAGTCATAGAACATCACGAAGAGCCAAATTTGGTTTATTCATTGTGCTTATGTGTCAGGAAGCTGATTGTCTCTTTACCTTTCTTAATTGAAATTTTATTTTTCCTTAAAGTCAAAATTAGATTTTAAAAAATTATAGTCACAGAAATGAGTGTACTTGCCCTGTCCCCATCCACATTGTTCCCAGCTCAGAAACAAACATTTTCTCTTTCTGTTTATGTGTATATAAGCAAATGCAAGAAGATTCTTATTTTCTCTTTCTCATATAGCATGTCCTCTGATCTGCACTTGTCTTTTTTACTTAAAAATAAAACTACTATGCTTCCTTGTCAGTTTCTCTCAGGAGCAAATCTAATCATTAGCATAGATTCCCATTATCTCTTGCCTGGACCATGGTAGCGGTCTCACACGGTTCTCCCTGCACCCACTCTCTCTCCTTGCATCCCACTTCTTCATTATGAGCAGAGTACTCTTCCAAAAATGTAGACTTATTAACCCATTCTCTCTTGCTCAAAAACTTTCCATAGCTCTCATTGCCTCCAGGGTGGGAAACAATCCCAAAGCTCTTAACAGGGCATGTATGTCTTCAGAACTGTTTAAATCAGAATTTTTTTGGTTGCAGATGACAGCCCCAACATATTTGCTTAAGCCAAAACAAGGAGAAGGTATTGGATGTTGACCCTGAAAATCTGAAAATGGGGCTTGCTTCAGGCCTAGCTGGCTCTAGAGGTTCGAATGATAGCACCATAGTTGGTTTATTTTTTTTCCCCTCTGCCTCCCAGTTCTGCTGGTCTCTGCTTGACTCGGAGCATGACGTCCTCAGGCAGGTATTCTCCACATAGTGAAGTCCTAAGCCCTCATCATCGCAGCTCACAGGCCAAAAACTCCTCCTGTGACTCCACAACAATGCTCCTGGGAGAACTCCTATTCTTTCTAACTTTTGATCTCTGTGCTGTGGCTAGGGACATGGGGTCCTCATTGGCCAGAGGCGCGTCACAAGCCCAAATCTAGGTAGAAGCTGATGGGGCACTATGATTGACAGTTCCACCAGAACTACATGGGATGGTAGGGGGCAGTTTCCGAATGGAAGAAGGGATGCACTCTTGATGCCCCGGCCACGGGGACTGTGGGAGGTGCTTTGGGTCGTAAGGAACAGCGAGTCACCCTAAAGAATGGTGGGAGTTATTTGACGAGTTCAGTGCCAATGGAGTCTCCATCCTCTGGGCTGCAGGTGAGGCAGGACCGCATCTGCCCCTCAGTCCTCCTCATTGGCGACTCAGCTACTCTCTCTGTGGGTCATCCTCCTCTTCACAAGATTGAGGGCTCCTACCATCAGGCTCAGAGAACAATGAGCCGAGGGAGGTGACGGGAGGTGAGTTTTAAGGTGGTGGTAGGGATGGGGAGGGATTTTGACTTTGATGCTGAGAGAGATGGGGGAGCCACCGAAGGAGGCAGAGGAGGGACATGAATTGCTGTACATTTTGGGAGATCATTCTGGCTGGTGGAGGGAAGCAAAGATGGAAGCAGGAAGGCCAATTCGAACTTTCTGTTTGCAAGTTCAGGTGAAGGACCAGGGTGGCTTGATCCGGGATTGTCCGGCGCAGGTAGTTGGAAGAGGTCATGCTCTGGATCGATTTTAAAGGTAGAACCGTCTGGTTTTGCTGATGGATCAGATGTGGGATGCAGAAGACAGGAAGGAGGAGTCAGGGAAGATGTGGGTTTTGGGCTTGAGTGACTGGTAGAATGGAGCTCTCCTTTAGATGAGGAGGACTAGGGGATTCCCTCAAGGCCTCCTTTGGGCTTTTCTTTTCATGGTTAATGGCCTCATTCTTTCCATACTTCCTTGTTTGGTTTTCCGAAGAGGAGGATTGATTGGTTCAGCATGGATTTGTGTTCGAATCCAATTCTGTACCAGTAACAGAGTCACTGGTACAAATATGTTGTCTATGTGGGCAGGAGGTGGCTGTGGGTAGCGCAGCTTCCTTAAAGGGGCTGTGTGTGTGACAGGTACCATTTTGGCATGTCCACCACCGCGTTCTGGTTACCTTTGTAGCTTCATCTCCTGCCACCTCCCCTCCACCCCACCCCCTCCCCCTGGCACTTTATACTCCAGTCACATTGTATCTGGCGTATTTTCATGCCTTCATGTCTTTGCTCCTGCCGTCCCCTCAACTGAGGACACGTCGGTTCATCTGTTTCTAACTGTCATACTTGGTGTGCCTCAGCTGGGAATTCTGTAGGGGTGGGATCAGGACAGAGCCAGCAGAATCAAAATGACTGCTGGAGAAAACAAACTGAAGCAGGAGAACAACCCCTCTTGTGGGTGTCTCTGGTGGGTGACTGGGGCAGCAGTTAGAATCGGCAACTGGCCAAGGATGATATAGATCATGTTTTGGGGCCCTCAGGCTGCTTACAAGCTGAAATCAGCACTGCAGGAGGGACACCGAATGAAGCTTCTGGGCAGAGGTGCTTACTGCAAACAGTGGAGTGTTTGCTGACCAATTCAGTATAAAAGAGACCAGAAATGGAACAGAAGAGGTTCCATTGAGACCCACACAAGAGGCCCTGGCTCCCAATTTGATGGATTGGGCAGGGCAGGGCTCCCTGTCTGGAATGGACCTGGAGGCAAAGCCAGGCCCTGGGGGTCTGGTACTCACTATATATGATGAGGGCAGCATTCACTGGTTCACTATATATGATGAGGGCAGCTGCCCTGGCCCAAACCAGTGCCCTGGAAACTTCCAGAAACATACTCGCTGGGCACCAGGCAATAGTCAGAAGTTCTGCCATGCTAGGTTTTCATGGGTTCTGAGCAGGATCTCCAAAGTGGGGTGCACATCTTCCAGGGAATGCAAGGTAATCCATTTTGGTGTGAGAACATTAGAATTTCTATTTGTGTGTATTCCAATCTCCTTCTTTTCCATTTTATCTTTTAGAAGATTCATAATACAGTATATTTATGGAATTTGTAAATCAGTAAATATACTTATATTGGGAGTATGCATTCAGAATTCTTTTGGCTGAGAGAGTGTATGATCAAAGAAGTTTGAAGGCCACTCTTCTAGGAGGCTGGTGGTCAAGAGAGCCGACATCAGGCAGGGTGGAGGATGCAACTGCCATTTGCTGAGATGGGGAAGAGGGAGAAGACACAGGTGCAGAGGGAGGGGAAAGGGAATGCACTTGATTGAAGGTTTGCCGATTTGTTGGGGGTCCTGTACATTCCCCAGAGGTGCCATGATATGAGTGAGGCTGGGCAGATTGGCTTGAAAGAAAGGTCTCTGGGATTCTGGTGGGAAGGAGGTGTCTGGGAGACACTGTCCCAAGCCAAAGGGGAAGGTAATTTCTAAGTCTGCCCCAACATCCTGCTTGCATCCCCGGCAACTCAGAGATTCAAGAACCTTTCAAGTGGGAGGAAGCTGTGATGGAAGCTGAGCTGGGAAGGTGTCCCAGGGGGCGCAGAAGGAAAGTTTCCAGGTGGAAGCTGGGGCCTTGGTGTTGGCAAGGGTGTGGGAGGGCCAGAGCGGGGAAGCTGCTGAAAGGATGGAAAGGAGACCCTCCCAAGTATCTCTGATGCAGCAGAACAGTCTTGGACAGACAGCACATCCCCATTCCCCCCCACAACCCCACCCAAACAGAGAACAGAGAGGTGGAAACATACAGATCTTTCACTGGATACCTGGTCACAAGAACATCAAGGATGGTTAAAAAAAAAAACAATTTTCCTGCTACCACACACCCAGACCTACCCAGGGACGTATAGACGAACACACTGATGAACGGAAAGCTATACGTAAGCAGGAAGCCCAGGAAGCCACCGACCGCGCCCCGACAGAGGTAAGCGCCTGCGCGCCCTCTCGGGGACACACCCAGACCACCGCACTAGGCGCATCAATTTCAGCCTCTGCTTGCTAGGGTCCGGGGCTCCGCAAGACACTGGAGGCTCTTGAGGTCCCAGGAACCAGCTCCCCCGGGCCTCTGCGGGGCACTCTCCGGGCCCAGAAGTAAATGCAGAGCGTGGAAACTTGCGGCAAGCGTCAGCCGTCTCCGCGTCTCCTTGCCGACGCATAAGATAAAATTGCTCCTGCGGCCTATGCGCAACTGCACCCGATGGGGAACCGAGGGAGGAGATAGGACAGAGGGCCACCCACGTGGAGAGGGCCTCAGACGTCGGGTTCTGAGAGCTAGCACCCTAATCTGGGTGCAGGTGGACTGGTAGGACCACAGAATCAGCCTAGAGTAGGCGCCTAACTCGGGGTTATTCTGAAATTTCGGAGAGTGAGAACTTACCGTCCCCGGGACCGGGGTGCATGAGGGAGGGTGGCTAGTAGAGGGCAGACTCCTCTTGGCCTTTGCGGTGGTTCAGCTGCCACCAAGGGCGTCACGGCAAAGGAATTGGAGGTCGCAGGGGGAGTGTAGTTGGGAGCATCATTGAAGGGGCTTTTGGGGATCGACCAGTGGAGGGGGAGGCCCATCCCAGAGACAGGGAGAGACAAACCTGGAGCCATGGGGAGTGACATACAAAATTTTATTATTTATTATTTATTATTATTATTATTTATTTCTTATGTGCACAAAGAAAAAGAATCAAAACGAACCGACGCGCTGAAAGTGGCCGAGGAGACCAGAACCGTCCGGGGACCTTTCACAGGTTAGGCCTGGGCTGGGTCCGGGGCCTCTGCCCGGCCAGACTCACAGGACTGGGATGGGCAGGACCTCGGCGCCCCCGCCGCCCGGTTCGGGCCACTGGAGCCTGGCTGGCCGCGGGGTTCCCTTAAACGATTCTCTTTTCTCGTTTTCCTTTTCAAATAAAAAGGCTCGAAGGGGAGAGAGATCTGGGCGAGGACTCCAAGCCTTTTCGGATTTGTTCAAGGATTTTTATTTATTTATTTTCACTTTTATTGACTTCGTTTCTGTTATTTCGAGTCGTCACGATCCACGGGTAAGGAGACATGCAGGGCGATCGCCACTAACGAGAGAGCAACTACGGGGTGGGGTGGGGCGGGGCGGGGCGGCCCGGCCTTCGGCCGCCCGGGGCACGAGGGGCTCGGCCGCGAGGGGGCGAACCCGGGGGCTAAAGCTGCCACCTCAGATCCAGCCTGCGAGGCCAGGGCGGCAGGGCCAGGGCTGGGGAGAGAGGGCGAGGAAGAAGCAGAGACAGAGAGACGAGCGACAGAGACGGAGAGAGAGACAGAGGGGGGAGAGAAGCGGAGAAGAGAGAGGGGCAGAGGGAGAGAGAGGCAGGGAGGAAAGAGCGAAAACACGGAATTACAGAGAAAGAGCCAACAAAACAGGCCAGAGGAGTCCACAGGACCATATTCGTCATTTTGCATAGAGATTTCTTTTCTTTCGTAATTTTTTTTTGTAACATAAAAAATGCCCCCCTCCCCCCAGGACGTGCTGTGCTTTAGTGGGCGTGTAGCTGTGTCCCCCCCCCCTCCCCCCCAGCGAGCGGCGACTCTCACAGCACAGACAGCGGGGCGTATCTACAGGCAGGGCCGGCGGGCGACAGGGACTCTACCGGGTCGGGAGGGGCGGGGCAGGGCGGAGGGGGGAGGGGTTATGTACATCGGGGGTTCGCCTTCACAGGACACACACGGTCTTTCTACAAAGCAGCAGCCTGGTGGGCTTTTGTGTTGTTTTGTTCCTTTTTGCAAAGACCATCATATTAAATAAATGTAGACTTTTTGTGGTTCTGTTCAGTTCCTGCCAGAGGAGGAGGCTGGGAGGGGGTGGGAGGAGTGGAGTGGGCAGTCCCCAACTTCCACCCCGCAGCAGCTCAGACGCCAACTCAGAACCGGCTCTCACCACCGGCAGATTGAGAGTCTGTGTCGGGGGAGGGGGCATCAAGTAACTGCCGGAGGAAGACCCCAGTCCGCAGCCTGTGGACACGGGTCCTGAGGCGGGCCGGGGGGAGCGTCCGATGGGGCTGCGAGTTAGGGCAGAGGATGCAGGGGGTCGAGGGACGGGCGAAAGACTGGCAGGAGGGGAAACTGGGAGGCCAGCAGGTGGAAGAGACGCTGAGGTAGGGGCAAGGCAGGGTTGAGAGCGGGGTCACGCAGCAGGAGGTGCTGGGCCCTGGGGAACTAGGTAGTCCAGGCGGAGCGGCGAAGAGCCGAGAGTCGGGCTCGGTCGGTGCTGGCTGCTGGGGCCCGCGCTCCTGGGGTCCCAACCTTGGAAAGACCTGACGCCCCCAAAGCCTGTTCCTAGCGTCGGATCCCCCAAGCCCCCATTCCACTTTCTGCGGCAGGGCACACACGGAAGGCGGGGGCAGTCCGGCTGGCACTGGGGATAATTTTCCCCAAGGATTCGGCAGGGGGCTCTTCCTCCGTGTGCAGAAAGTCGTTTTGTTCTTAATCTCCTTTGCCCAGCCCCTCCAGCCTCCCGGCGCCCGAGAGTCCGAGGCGGGTGTCCGGGCTGGGCGGCGCTGCGGTCCGCGCTGATTGTGTGTCACAGAAACATCCGGCGCGCGCCGGCGGGTCGCCCCCTTGTCCCGCGAGGTGGCTGGCGGGCTCCGGGGCTCGCTCGCGGGAGACCGGGGGCGAGCTGGGCCTAGTTCCCCTCGCGGCGCCGCGCAGTCCAGGCAGGCGGGGAGGGGCTGCGGGCGGGGCTGGGGGCGGCGGGCCCGGTCCTGAGGGTCCCGCCTGCGGCTCCACCCGTCCTGTCCGGCCTTCGACGAGGTGATGTGAAGGGTTGCAGGGGTCCTGGGATGGGGGTGAGGCTGGGGCGGTGGCCGGGAGGCATCGCGTCGCGTCGGTCCTCCCTCCCTCCGGGGTGGGGTCAGACGGGGACGATGTGGAGGCCGAAGCTGTCGGCCTGAAGCTGATGTGGTCCCCGCGGTAACTAGTGGCGGTCATAGGCAGCGGCAGCAGCGGCAGGGGCGGAGCCCCGGGGGGGCGGCACTATAAATAATAAGGGGAACCTGGAAGTTAACACAGGAGAAGAATGGGCTGGGTGAGAGGACAAACAGGAGAACAAAAAGGAAAGAAAAGCAAAGAAAAAACCTCCCCTGGCCTGGGTCCAGCGGGATCCGGACTGGGAAACCTTGGCTGGCCGGTGAAGCCAGTTGCCCCGGAGAACAGTTGCGTTCACCGGGCTTGAGAGGGACCCGATCCGGTGACGCCCGGCTGCGCACCCTCCAGGGGGTCCGAGGGCGAGGGCGGCGCAGAGCCTTGGAGTGACCAGGGAGGGCACGGGAGGGCAGGAGGTGGGGGTGTCCTCGAGGGGTCCCCGGGCCCCAGTGCTGCACTAACAAGCCTGTCCCCCTGGCCATGCCAGGCCCCCAGAGGTCGGGTCGCCAGGAGTGGGACCATGCCCGGAAACCGCGCGGCCGCGCTGAGCCGCCGGCCAGCCAGGTGGCGTACTCACTTAGTAAGGCGGGGTTGCTGAATCTCCAAGCCTCGTTGTAGGCCGTGTACTGGGGGGTGGCTGTACGGGTTGCCGGAGAACTCGCTCCCCTGCGGGAGGGTAGGGGAGTAGGGATCAGACGCGCGCACACCGGGGCGTACCCCACGAGTCAGGCCGGTGGCTTCTCCGCCCGCTCCTCCCTCCGGGTCTCAGGTGCAGGTGTCGCGGGCAGGGTAATGGCCGTGGCAGGCGTGCCGGGCGGATGTGAGGCGATCACCGCGTCCGTGTGGGGAGAGCCCGGGGAGGCGGGAGGCACCAACGCTCTCGCACACCAAAGGGCGGGACCTGTGGGCCAGTGCCGGCTCGGGGCTTCCCAGCGGAGGCGCTAGCGGCCACTCTCGATGGGTTTGTACTGGGGCGCGCCCACCCCGTCGCGCTGGGAGCCAGGGCCTTTATAGAGGCCACTCCGGTTCTAGGGGGCATGACCCCCAATGGGTGGAAGCGGGGGTGGGGGCGGTGGCGAAGAAAGGCCTTCGGGACACTTTTCCCCCAGAAAGTCCTAAGAATGGCATTAATGCGCTGTGCCAACGCAAGGGATGGGGTCTCTGTTGGGAGACACCGCCCTCCCGCCTTTCCCTCAAGAGGCTGGATGAGTGGACCATGCGGCAAGGGATGGAGGAGCCGGGGAAGCAGGTGGACTGCCCGCTGGTCCAAGAGCGGTGAGCCGAGGGCCCGTGGGCTGGGAGCCGTCGGAAGCTGCCTCCCCTCCCCTCTGCGGGAGAAAGGCCAGGCCTCCAGGTTTCCCCCCTCGCCCTTTCTCCTGTGTATGACCCCAGACTGTTTACAGTGATCCCTAACCGCGGGTTAAGTAGAGGAGAAGGGGCCCCTCTCTGAGAGGGAGCTGGGGTGGGGGTGGGGGATGCAGCCACTGGAAAGCCTGTTTATTGACGAGGAGGGAAAGCATGCGTGCAGCAGGATAATGAGCTTCTGAGCTCAACTGTGACCAAGAGGAACTGAGCTATCTCCTTCCCCATCGCTAATGAAACAAGTGTAATTTCCTCATCAGCACTAGATTCTGTTTAACGACTCCCCCCCTCGCCGCCATGAGCTCTCTGCGGCTCCCCTCTTCTCCACCTCCCCTGCAGACTCCCTGCCCCCACCTCCCCCACTCTTCCCTCACCCCCACCACTTTAAGACCTCCTCCAGCCCCCCACCTGCTCACTGCTGGGAGCATCTCCCTAAAATCTCCTTGCCCCCAACAAGGCTTCTACTTCCCTTCCCCTAAATCTGGGCAGGAATCCTTTTACCCACACCTCTGTCTCCCTCCAGCCCCTAGTCCATAAGACCCAGCAGCAGTCTCCCTCTTTGCCATTGCCCCCACCCCAAGCTCTGCTTACCCAAGGCTGTCCCTAAATGCCCCTGGATGGATGGGCCAACCACTCTCTTCTATCCTCCCCCGTTCCCCTACCAATGAGAGTTGAACTTCAGCAAAAGGCCGTACAGAAGGTGGCCAGAGGGAGTGAGTTGCTGGCTGAGTGAGTCTAACCCTCCTGAAGACAAGAGTGTTGGTGTTTGTGCACAGGAACTTCAGCTCTCTTTGGCTTCAAGCCCCTGCTCCCAATCTGGGGTGAGGGGTTGAGGATAGCACAACCTCCAGCTTCAATCACCAGACCTTAAATACCACCTCTGCCTCTCTGATCCAAACAACCCAAACCCAACTCCTCCGACAAGGGATGGGTCAGAGCCCCAGAGGAGCAATGGAAGGCTGGGTGCCTCTGAAGAGGTATGGCGGTGTTCTAGCCAGAGTCTCCCTGGTTCCTGCCACAGCCTGGCCTCCTTTGCTCTTGACGGACTAGCTCCCTCCTCTCTCTGGGTTGGGGTTGGTTCTCAACATTGATCTTCCCTTGTGGCTTGGTGTGGACCAGGGTGGCTTTGTCTGAGTGACTGACATGCCCCTGGAAATGGTTCTTGGCTCCAAGTTTCCATGGAAACCAGGGCAGGCGCTTCCAAGCAGTGTCAGCTGGCTGGGGTGGGCTGGGCACTGAGGGTGGAGCTGAGGCTGAGTGCTCCTCGGGCACAGGCTCGGGTGGGTGGGCGCTGTGGAGGGGCCATGACATACAGTGGATTGTACACAAGGGGGCACTTCTCCAAGCTTCCTCCCCCAGGTTGCTCATGAGGGAGGATGAGGGACCGACTGCAGCCTCTAGGGAGAGAGAGGGACAGAATAGCAGTGGTTTGCAGGGAGGGGACATTGAGTTCCCCCCACCCCAGCCTCAGACTACAGACCATTCAGCAGCTCACCCACAATTTAGTTCCCCCCCATCTAGATTAGGCAGCTGCAGCATTGTCACCTACCAGGCACCATTCCTGCCAGGGTGGAGGTGGGGTAGCTTCCCCTGGCCAGTGGGGGGGCACGTGAGGGGGGTAACCAGGCAGAGTGGTGCTCGCCATGTCACGACCTGGAAAACACAAAGGGGAAGGGGTGAGGCCTGGAAGAGAGGGGCCTGCCTCTACTCACACCAGGGTACTGCATGGAGAGGAAACTTGGAGAGGAAAGAACTCTGTGCAGACGTGCGGGGATGCGTGTCCAGCTCTACACCTAACGAGCGGGTCCAAGTGTGCCTTTGCGTGTGTCTAAGCATGTTAGCTACATGTCTGTGATCAGCTGTGTGTATGCATCTCTGTTTTGTATAGCTCTTTGTATCTCTCTCTGTGTATTTGTGTGTGTGTGTGTGTGTGTTTATCTGCCTTTGCCTGTATCTCTGTATTGCAAACCCAGATGGAGATGGGAGGGCGATGACCTGATTTTACTCCTCCTTCTCAGCAAGATATTCAGCTGTGGACCTCTACCATCTTGCTTATCTTTCCTCTCCCTAATACCGCATCTTTCCTTCAGGCTTGGATGGCACCCCACCATCACTTCTACAGGGGCTGATGGCTATTCCTTCTCCTCTCCAAGTGGAGCTACAGGTGCTGGGCCTGGCAGGTGTGGAGAGCAGGGAGCCAGCCAGTGGGCTATTTTGCTGTTAGTGTTTATGGCATTTAAATGATAGAAAACCACCCTGAAGTGAATCAGGAGCTTTGAGCCGACAGTGCAAGTGGATCAGATAAAGTTCCAATGAGCAAAATCTGCTCCCCCCACCAGCGGCTGGACTTCTCTGTCCCTGGAGGGCTCTATCAGCTAGAGCCTGGAGGGTGGGAGACAAATCGAGTCAAGATGAAGGTGCTACCCCTGGTCCACAGACATGTCCTCTGGGACACAGCTGCACATGACTGGCCTCCCTTCCTTGCCTGCGCCCTCCATCGCTATGAAGGGATCACAACCTCCCTTTGCAATTTAGCATGCTCTGATCTTTAATAATAATTTGCTTTCTCCCCCTCTGCCATAATCCCTTTATCCTCTCCTGGATCTTCTGAAACCCCATTAACCCCCCCCCCAGATTCCCCTTATCCTCCTCACCAGCCAATGACACTCTATCACGGAAATGTCTTTGTCCATCCCTGGGAAGGCAAGGCGTGGCTGGAGAAAGTCACAGAACTATGCGTACCTGGGCCCGTTCACTTTCTTTTCATCAGGTGGGCCATAGTGATTATCCTCCCTATGGCTATTTCAAAGCATCTCTCTCTTTCTTTGCTACTCTCCCTTTGAAGATGACCTCACCTCCTGCATTCCAGAGATTGTATGAGTTTCCTCACCCCTACCTTGACACATCTGAGTGATTCATGCTTTCCTAAGTATACAGAACTACAGCTCAGGTTTTTGCATTTCCAGCACCCTGCTGAACATTTTCCTAGCTGTCCCTCTGTCACCTCAAACCTAACTGGAATAAAAGCAGATTCATCTTCTCCCCCATCAGTTCTTATGATCTTGAAGATCATAAGACAGAAACCTTTGGAGTCCTTCTTGACGTAGCCTTCTTCCTCCCGTTCTAGATGAAGTCAGTCACCAACTATAGTCAGTTCTCCTTGGCAATATCTGTTATATCTACCCCCGTTTCCATTACTTCCCCTACCTTCATAGCTCAGCTTTTAAGCACCTGCTTTTTGCTACACAGTATTTTTGCTTGCATTCCCTGCCTCCACATTCTTCCCCTTCTTTCTATTCTAAATGTGGCTGCTCGGCTAGTCCTCATGAAACATTGCTTTCATCACACCACTTCCCTCGTAAAAACCATCACCGATTCCCTGTAGTCTATAGTTTGAAATGAAACTCTGTGGCTTTTAAAGCTGCTAAGGTACTCTCTCCACCCAACTTAGATTCTCACCCCCTCCTGGATTAGTTTGACTGTTTTCACTGGCTTGTGTGATGTGAACCCTTTATGCTTTTGCCATGACCTTTTCTTCTTCCTTACAGTTTTCCTCTCCTTCTAGCTGAAGCCCTAAAATCCCTACAATCCTACCCTTTGGGGAAGTTTCTCTCTTCCAAAATTCCACAGTATCTGTGCTGCCTGGTTTACCATGCCATTATATTTCATAATGCATCAGCTCTGATGTTTCATATCATACCGATTATAAGAAACCTGAGGGCAGGACCCTGTCTTCTGCTTTATCTGGCATAGTTGAGAACATGGTAGATACTCAATAAACATTTGTTGATTAATCCTCTATCAATCTATTGCATTTAGCAGCCAATTCCTAATGGGTTATAATTTTTATTGTTTCATATATATTGGTCTCTGAGAAGTAAAGGCTGGGATAAAATGTAAATATTTGAATATGCTTCTTCTTTAAAAATAATTTAAATAATAGGTTATGAATTTTTATAGACTGATGAGAGGTTTACAGTGAGGAACTCACATATTGTGACTTTATCATGCAATAGAATGATTTTCCTCTATACCTGTCTAATATAGCTAATATCTTTCATTTCCTAAAACTCGAGAACAAACAGAGTAGAACTGCCAAACAAGACATCACTTCTGACTCCTAGAGAGACAGAAGAAAGGATTTGTGTTTGCTTTGATGTGGGTTTTCTTTTATTGACTGCTGTCGTCAATGAAAGCTACACTCCTCTTGACTGTCTCTCAGTGGAGTGGACCTGAAGTAGACGATGACAGCAATACCAAAATCAGTTCCTACAGAGATTAATAATGTGGCACTTATTGGTTAAAAAAGACCCAGGACAGGATAGAGTTAGGGAAGATGCAGAGGTTTTGAAGCTAAACAGATACAGAAACCTAACTCCTCCTTCCCTGTCATCTTCAAGTCTACAAAGCAGCCAGAAAAAGGAGTGTGCTTCTTTCTTAATAAACAAGAATTTAAATGCATCTGAATTCTGGTTTTCAGCTGCATGATTCCCACAGCCTTCACACATGAATTCCTTGTAATCTAAGGTTTTGTCACAAAATCTCCTACCTCGCTTCAAGAGAAAGGAAAAAATGCTGCATGGCTAGACAGATGTTTCCAGTTAACCTGGATGCAGTCCTGTTGGAAAGTTTTATTTCTACTGGTTTTCTCTCTTGCAAAATGGCAACTTCCCACAGGTAAGAACTTTTGCATGCTAAAACTCATCCACTGAACAGTTGATTGAAAGGCACATTGCCAAATTCCATTTAGAAAACTGAAGCTGAGCAGTGCCATGTAGAAATTTTTAAAATGTGAAGAAGAGTCCCAAGATGAGGAAGAAGCACGCAAGCTTCCCCGGTGTCCTGCATGCAGCTGTGCACCTGCTGCAGAGTCTCTAACACCAGTATCACCACAAAGAGGTGCCCTGTTCAGCACCCCTGAGCCAACAAAGGTGCTAACCACTGCATACAAAGCACTCTCAGTGGCGTCATTAGCACACAGGTGCCTGAAGAGCCGAAAGAAATTGACCAAACTCCTGCCAGAGCCATATATTCTTCTGGAACACCATTGTCAATAATGGAATACACATACTGCAGGAAGTTTTCAAATTACTAAGACTGTCATACCATTTGCCCAGCAGCATTCTTTGAGCAAGCCTCTTTTAGTGAAAGAATATGAATGGGTAATGGAATCTGTGCAAGCAAGAATCGACAGAGCACTGGGCCTTGCTGTACTATAGATGGATGGAAAAATAGGAGTGCAGACAAGAGTCTGGAACTGTACAACAGCACAGCCACCTCCTTTATACAAACAAGCAAAGCACAGAAAAAGGAGAAAACAGCTATGTAGCAGAATACATCAGTTATAAAGTATGTGCCACCCAACAGAAAGCAGTAGAGGATTTTCGTTGCTCCTTGACAATGCCAATAACATAAAAACAGCATCCAAAATTACAAATGGACAAAGCCCACATATTATTACAAGAGGATGGGCATTTCATGTTGGACGTTTGCTTTCCAAGGTTGCAAAGTTGTTATTTTTTGTTTGTTTGTTTTGTGTCTTTTGATATGAAGTCTCGCTCCATCACCCAGGCTGGAGTGCAGTGGCACGATCTTGGCTCACTGCAACCTCTGGCTCCTGGGTTCGAGTGATTCTCATGCTTCAGCCTGTAGCTGGGACTATAGGTGCCTGCCACCACATCAGGCTAATTTTTGTATTTTTAGTAGAGACAGGGTTTCACCACGTTGGCCAGGCTAGTCTCAAATTCCTAACCTTAAGTGATCTGCCTGCCTCGGCCTCCCAAACTGCTGAGATTACAGGTGTAAGCCACCACACCCAGCCAAGGTTACAAATTTTTTAAAGATGAAGCGCATTCCAGATGATCATGTAACTTCCCTGTTTCAGGGGTGAGACAATGAAGGCACAGAGAAGCATCATGGTTTTCCCGTGACTACCCAGCTAGTAAATGATCGAGCCAAAATTTGAAGCCATGTCTATACCACACTGCCTTTTAACAACACAAAGCCAGATGCTCCCCAAGAGAGCCAAAGAAAAGGAAAAGAAGTCATCTAACAAACAAAATCTCATAACGTCATGGCTGTCGATAAAAAGGACTCGAAGAATGAAATCCCAACACCAAAACTCTGTAATAAAACTCCATGGGGTGGAGTATTAATCTCCTGGAGAGTTTTCTGAAAACAAAGAGGGTCTTCAAGAAACCGTGGTAGTGGAGAATCTTAAAGTCCCCAGAAGTGTTAAAAGCACTGTACTTGATGAGGATGTGTTCTCAGTTCAACTGCAGAAGTCCCTGAAGATTCTAAAGCCAATTTCTGCAGCAATCACTACATCTGCACCAGACAGTGCACTTTTGTCAGACATTCCTTACCAAATGGGCCAGATCAAATAAACTGTTTTGGAGAATCTAAGTGCAGCTCCTCTTACCAGTACAGAGAAAGCAAAGTGAAAGACTTTATTAAGAAAGTTGAAAAATTGTAGTCATCAGATAATTTGTGCTACTTTCACTGTCAAGTCTAAGATTCAAGGGCAGAGCTGTGTTTCTACTTGCACCAGGACTAGCTAGCAGTCATTGAGCACCTACTATACGCGGGGCAGTGTCCTTAATACATTATATGATGTGTTATCTCAATCTTCATATCAACCCTATGATGTCAATTTTTTTTTTTTTTTTGAAACAGAGTCTTGCTCTCATCGCCCAGGCTGGAGTGCAGTGGTGAGATCTTGGCTCACTGCAACCTCCGCCTCCCAGGTTCAAGTGATTCTCCTGCCTCAGCCTCCCAAGTAGCTGGGATTACAGGCACCCGCCACCATGCCTGGCTAATTTTTGTATTTTTAGTAGAGACGGGATTTCTCTATGTTGGTCAGGCTGGTCTTGAACTCCTGCCCTCAGGTGATCTGCCTGCCTCAGCCTCCCAAAGTGCTGGGATTACAGGCACGAGCCACCAAACCCGGCCATTGATATGTTTTTAATCCCCATTCTATAGATGAGAAATAAACTCAGAGGGGCCAAGTGTTATGTCCAAGATTTCGCTGCTAGTCGATGGCAGAACCTAGATTACAGAACAAACATACTTGGGAATTGATCCTGGAATGATATTATTCTCAAATAGTGCAGACCCTAGAAAATACATAGGTGTTTGGTCCAGGAAAGTAACATGGGATCATGCTGAGTGAATCCTTCCTGTAACAGAACGTCTTGCCACTTCTTGTTTCTTCTGTGTTCCGTTTCTTCCACTTTTTTACAGTGGGGGTTTTAAATTGAGGTTAACTGATCCCTTAGGAACCCATAGATCATTTCAAGGGATCTATACATAAAATGTTATAGACATTATATATCTGTATCTTTCTGTGTAGATGGTACATGACTTTTATCATATCCTCAAAAATATGGCTTAAAGCTTAATAAGCACTGTTTAAAAAAAAAAAACAAAAGAACCACTGTTCTTTGGCGTAAGACACTGATTTGTTTGCAACTACTTGAATTGTATCATTAAACAAGATCATACAAAGCACAGCAAAATAACATGTGAAGTAGCAGGGAGGTTTATCTCAAGTCAAGGAAAATGTCAGCATTCAGAAGATCAAGGAAATAAAAAGGAAGCCACCAAAGAAGCTGAAACTGCTGCTCGTGATGGCTCAGATGAGACTTATTAGACATAGATTTATATAGCAAAAGTTCTATCGAGGAGTTCAGAGATGCTTTTCCTCAGCATCTTTCTCTGAAAATGAGCACTTTAGCTATCCACTTGACGCTGTGGAGGACCCTAAGGCCAGAACACATAACTTGTTTTACTACCCTCTCCTCAAGTTCTGTCTGCTTCTCATAAGGTAGCAAAAATGAAGACATTAGATTTCTTCAAGGCTGGCAGTCTGTGCTTGCATTTGACATAGGCATTTACAATACTTACAAGAATACGCAGTTATTAAATTTATAACTGCTGCCTAAATATATAAATGCATAATTGGTACGTACTGCACCAATTGTGATCACCTTATGACCAATCCAACTTATACCTAGTACACTAAAGTAACAAACTTTACCTAGTACACTAAAGTAACAAACTTTACCTAGTACACTAAAGTAACAAACTTATACCTAGTACACTAAAGTAACAAACTTTACCTAGTACACTAAAGTAACAAACTTGAAATCCACACAAGATGTTTTAAAAGGAGAGGAAAAAAATTATCTACATACTTTCTTTCATTTTTTATTTCCCAAGCTTCCAGATCCTCCCAGGTTTTGATTTGTCCTCTGGGGCAGAAGGGACTATGGGACGGCCCCCAGCCCTAGGCTCTGCCTCAGCCCCACACCCCACCTGAGGCTTGCCTGCGCCAGGTTCCAGCAGAGGGGGCTGTACCTGCAACTCAGGGCAGCTGCTCTTCCAGATGAGCTTGGCTCCCACTGACACCTTGAGTCCCTGGTGTGTCCTAGGCAGGGATGTTACCCCAGATCTGCAGGGGCTTAGTGAGGTCACACCTTGACAACCAACCACCCAGACACAACCGGTCATGCTGTTTCCATCCCTTCTTCCAGCATCCTGTCCTCTGGGCTGTGCAGCCTGTTGGCTCAGGGCCTCACAGGAGGGGGGTTTCCTTCTAATTCAGCTGGACCATGGATGGAAATGCAGTCTCTGCATCCTAGGATAACGCTAGGAAGTGTTGGGGGAGAATCACATTTTCAAAGGGCTGAGAGGAACTTGGCTATCTTCTAGTCCAACTCTCATTTTACAGAGGAGAAAACTGAGGCCCAGGGAGAGGAAAAGAGAGGAAAAGAATTATCTACACATTCCCAGTACTCTCCTCAGTTCATGTCCCTATGCTGCCTTCTCTGGCTCCTTGAGCAAAACACAAATGAAGATGAGTTGGGCAGGTGCTCCACTCAAGTGGTTGGGCTCAGGCTCACAGATGGGCTCAGAGCATGACAGACCCTCGTGCTGGGTGGGCGGAGGTTAAGCCTGTTTGCACAGTCTCCTGATACTCCAGGCCTCCCAGTTCCTCTCTGGCTTTATTTTGTTCTCTGAGAGCACTGAATTGTCAGCTCTAATCCTTCCGAAAGCGCAATGTTTTTCAGGCGCTCTGTGTAAGTGAAACCCTAATCCCAAGGAAAACGGCCACTTAAGCCTCTGCAGCATTAGGCTGTTCTCTGAGCCCTGCAGGATTTCCTCCCTCCCTGCTTGCCCGCCCAGCCGCCACCGCCACCAGGGAGGAGAGGGGGAGGATTCAGGCCGAAGGCACGCAAAGCCCTCTCAGAAGTGACAATAGTGGCGGAGCTTGCCTCCCAAAGCTCGGGGTTGCAAAAGCACTGGCTTGTTTGTCCTGAGGCTACAACTAATTGTGGAGGAGGAAGGGATTCTGGCTACCCTGGGAAAGGGGTGCGGGGTCTTCCTGTCACCTTGGAGGTGGCTGGCCCTCTGGGGGAAACAGGTTTCAGGTCTTGCCTAGGTGGCTTTGAGGCCACTGGGACATTTCAGAGCCCTTGGTACCAATACGTACCTGTTTCATTGGGACAGCACTTCTTAGGATTTCTGGTCATTCAACAAATGTTGGGTTGACTCACCTTACTTTTACTTAGCCAACATTTTCTTCTTAAAAAGTACCAAATAGGCTGGGCTCGGTGGCTCATGCCTGTAATCCCAGCACTTTGGGAGGCCAAGGTGGGTGGATCACGAGGTCAAGAGATCGAGACCATCCTGGCCAACATGGTGAAACCCCGTCTCTACTAAAAAAATACAAAAGTTAGCCGGGCGTGGTGGCACGTGCCTGTGGTCCCAGCTACTCAGGAGGCTGAGGTGGAAGAATCGCTTGAACCCAGGAGGCGGAGGTTGCAGTGAGCCGAGATTGCGCCACTGCACTCCAGCCTGGCGACAGAGCAAGACTCCGTCATAAAAAAAAAAAAAAAATACCAAATAAACAAGCTTAGTGCGGGGTGATACCTTTTTTGGAGAATTCTCCTGTAGGACACCCCAATCATCCAAATGACATCTACAGAAGCTGAAAGGGTCCCTATAACCTAGCGAATCATGAAAGCAGTGGCCAGTATTCTCAACTGGGCAACCCTTTATTGGCCTGAGTTGGCTACTGTTATGCACTTGATAGCAAGATCATTGATTTCTTAGAAAATATTTTGATTCAAATTCAGACTGGCCTCTCTCTCTCTCTCTCTCTCTCTCTGTCTCTCTGATCTCTAAATGAACAAGTGAGACCATCCTTAGAGGAATAAGCACTCCGTTTGGCGTGTTCAACTTTTGGGCCTCACGGACAGAGAGAAGAGATGAAGGGAGGCGGTAAGAAGTAAGTCCCAAGGTTATGGGCCAAATTTGAGCTGAGAAGACACCAGAATCACATCTTTGCTAAGATGCAAACTCTACCTTTGTCACCCTCCCTACGATGCTCCTCCCTCTGCAGCCCCTTTCTTAGCCTGGGTACTTCAGCCACGGCATGCTCCTGGCGAAGGCAGCCCAGCAGCACAGGGTGACTGGTAGGCACAGACAAGGACATGGGGCTGGGACCTGGGATTGAGGTGGCACAGTTTTTATTCTGGTCAAATTTGGCCTGACTCTGATTCTGATCCCTAGGGTGGATTAGTGCCTCTTCTTTTCGACATCTTTTACCTCTAGCAGTGGAATGGATAAAAAAGGAAGGGAAGGAGGCCTGATCCAATGACTCCCGAGGCTGCAGGCTCAGGGCAGCCACCTATCTGTCAATGTCTCATTGCTATGGAAATGCCCCTGTAATTAAATCAGAGCTGAGGTTGGGGGCTGGAGGTCCTTGGGGATGTGGCTAGCAGTCTCAGGGATGTCTGGAGGAGGCCAGCCTCTTTTTTGGGACCCTCACAGCCTAAGCGAAGGGTCTAGGGCATGTGGGTGCTGAGGAGCAGCCCTCTGGCTTGCTTTGGCCTCTGCAGTAAAGGGCTCTCTGACTTGCCACATGTCTGAAGTTGCCCTAGCCCTCTGCTTTCAAGGAGAGGAACTGTGATGTCTGTGCCCTAAATTCCTCTAGCTAATCAGGGGCTTTGAGCTGACAGACAAGACCAGGAGACTCCCAGCCTCCTTCAGAAACATTTCTGTCTTTATTGCCCTCTCCTCCCCCAGGGGCTGGCCAAGGGCTAAGCTGTTTGTTTTATGGAGGGAAATGCAGTTGCCTTGGAAGGGGGTTGTTAACTGCAGGAAAGAGGCAGTTCCTGGAGGTCCTTAGGATGCCCTGAGTAGGAGGAGGAGGTTTCCCAGGGTCCACACCTCTGTCTGCTAAAAGGCCACATTGCTGATCATCTCAGATGTGGGCGAGAAGGCTGAACTTCTAAGAGTTGGTGATCCTTTCTCAGAAGCTACACCGCTCACATTGGTCCCCGCTGCTGGCCAGCTGTGAACTTTGCCTCTCCAGCCTCCCCCCACCTCTGCTCAAATCGGCCAACTTCTGGGAGACCAGCCTCTTCTGCTCCCTCTCCCTGCCTTGGCCACTTCCCTCTTGGGCAGCATCCACATCTCTTCCTGGGTCTTAGTTACAGCTTCCTTCAAAACTGGAGTCTCCAGGAATTAAGAGACATTTCTCCCAAGCTCTTGAATAAAACACCTTCCCCTGACCAGGATGAGGAAGCTAATGAGGCTTCCCACCTGACCCCACCCCACTGGGGAGGAAGGTGCTGTCTCTGTCTCTAGCTATCTAATATTCAGACATTTTCCCAAAGGAAAAATAAAATTCTCTGCTGAGACTTAGCAGTCTGGGAGCCTGGATAATCCCGGAACAGGCTCTACTTTCAGAGCTGCCTGAGGCTCAGCTCTTTCCAAGCCTCCTGGACCCCAAAGCAATTAGCTATAGGTGTGGTCCTCATTCTCTGCCCTTTTTGATCTCCATTATCTGACAATTTGCTGAGCATTGGTGGGAAGGGTCTGGGGGGATCTGGATCTGTGATAAAGACACAATTGATACTTCCCTTTGATCTTTTTTAGAATATTAAACATGCTGAGTTTACAGTGCTTTTGGAATATTCTGTTGTCTCCAGTTCCTGGGGGGGATGTTAACTGTTCTATTGATTGCTTCTACTAACTTTCCCTTTTGATGGTTTGTATCACATGAGGTGTGTGCTTTTATTATTATTTTTTTTTACAGTAAGCTCATCATTAGTGGTGGATTTCTTTTCCCCTGTGGGAGTCCCAGGTGCCCTGGATTGTAGAATGTCTCTACAAAGGTTTGTCATTGCTCCCTCTGAGGCTTCAGAATGGGTTACTATCCTGGGCAAATTTTTATGTAAGTTCCTGGCTTGGGTTTCCTGCAACAAACTCATGGTATAAATTTGGACTCTGATCTGGCATCAGGCTTGGGGTCTCCATGTCTTATGGTGACATTCCCAGCTGCCGCCTTCCTTGTTTCCCTGGGCTACCGGGGACGAATGTATGTGCTTGCCTTTCACAGACAGTGTAGTCCCTATTCTGTTCCTCGTTTTATGCAGGATGATACTCAGTTCTAGCTTCCTGATTCCCAAAGTCATGTTCCCTGACTGGTGTGTTACAGCTCCGTCCTCTCCCAGTCCCCTAGCCCTCCAGTGTGATACCAGCCCTGACTGGGGTGTTTTAACCCCGTCCTTTCCCAGTCGGAGTCTCCCTCCAGTGTGATACCAGTGGCCTCTCCAATACCAATCTGGTTTTGGGCTCCCCCTCTATTTCTGGCACCAAAGAGTGAGGTTTGGCTGCGTATTAACATTTTTTGCTGTTATATTTTATTCAATTATGTTTTGGTAAGTTTAGCCTGCCTAGTTCCTGGATATCAATCTCATTACTCCGTTACCTCTCTGTGACTAAAACACAGGCGGTGAGACCTACACTTGCTCAAGGCTCAGCCAGTGCGTGGTAGCAATGCCCACTAGAGGCCAGTGAAGCCTGCTGGGTGCAGTGGCTCCAGGGACTGGTGCTTTCCCTAGCTTCTAGACCAAGCTTGTCCAATCCACAGCCCGCAGGCCACATGCTGCCCAGGACAGCTTTGAATGTGGTCCAACACAAATTCGTAAACTTTCTTTAAACATTATGAGTGTTTTTTTTTAAAACAACAACAACAACAACAACAACTCATCAGCTATCTTAGTGTTAGTATTTTACGTGTGGCCCAGGACAATTCTTCTCCTTCCAAAGAGGACCAGGGAAGCCAAAAGATTGGCCAATCCTTTTCTAGGGAGCATTTCTTTATACAGTCTCTGATTTCCTCCAGCACGATCCCGAGCGTCTGTGCCTGCTCTTTCCTTCAGAGTGGACTTACACTGGGTCAAGGGACTCTCTAATGCTCAGAAACATCCCCAGTGACTGGGAATCCTGCAGTAAGTTCTCGTCTTCTCCTCCCAGATCAACGTCACTGCCAGCAACTCTGCAGGCTCCTCATCACTGCAGCCCCAGCCAGGCATGGGGAAGGAGGGGTAAAGGTGAGAAAGGCATGGGGAACAGGGGCTATCTTTTCTACCGGGGATGAGAGACTTTAAAGAATGAAGGCTCCGGCATGCAGTTAGAGCCAGAGTCCTCACTGTAGCTGGCCTGACCCGGAGAGCCCTGAGACTACTGAGAGGTGGATGGCAGCCCCCTCGGGGTCCTTTGGAGGGTCAAGAAGGTGGTGAAAGGTACCAGCCACAGCCAGCCAACCTGAAAAAGCCTGGGGCCAGAGTGCCCCTGACCCATACTCTCATGTAGCTAGTCCCTTTTTCTTTATCGCTTAGGAGAGACTCGGCTCCGTTCCAGACCAGCAGCCTAGAGCCGTGGGCTGGAGAGAGAGAGAGGCCGCTGAGCTAGAGCAGCCCAGCGGCGGAAGGGAAAGTGGGTGATAAATTTAAATAACCAGCTTGACTTGGCAGCTTGCTGAGTTGTGATGCAGTGAAATTAAAATCTCGGCAGAACTTGCAAACACTACCCAGCAAAATCAGTCTCTCTCCTTGGTTCCCTGATGGAAGCGGGGGGTGCTGTGGGGCTGAGCTCTAGCCTCTGGCAGCCACCCTTGCTTGCAATGTGATTAGCTGTGTCCTGGCCCACTGGGCCCCACGCTCCCTCCACACAATAGTCCAGCTTCCTCTCTCCTCTCAGTCCTGACCTTGTGGAACAGCTGCATCAAGTGGTTGGTGAAGTTTGAAATCAGCCTCCAGTGCCAGGAGGTGGCAGGATCCCAATAAGGTCTGGCTTTTCAGGTTGGGCTCAGGCATTCCCTCATCCCCTAAGCTTTGCAGCCTCAGCAGCCAGGCCTGGGGAAGAAGATGAGCAGCATGCCTGAGACGTGGAGGATGAAGAGGGCTCCTCGAACAGCTTGGCACTCTTATACCAGGCTATGGGCACAGGGTGACCTCACAGCTCCCTTACCTTTAGCACACACCTGCCCAGAATCACCCACCCACCTGAAAGGGCCTTCTTTTCTCTTCTTCCACCAAAGCCCTTGATATTTGCCAACAAAATAAGCTTTTAAAGACTCTTTGAGGGCAACGTCCACAAATATACTAAGGGCCTCTCCCACACCCCAGCCCTGCCTACAGCCCAGTTCTCACAGATGCCAGCATCTTTCTAGAAGAACTCACCCAAGGTCCACTGTCCTGTGTCTGTTCTCCTTGCATCACTGCTCACTGCTACCCACAGTGTCCTGGCCTGAAGGCCAACACGCTGGGCCCACTGCTGAGATGGACCACAGAGTCTCTAAGCAATGCCCCATTGCTCACCTTGACAGTACCTCTAGCAAATTCTGTTTGTCCCCATAATAAACACATCATAAATCATTCATCTTTAATAGATTATGCAAATTAGGAGGACATAAAATCAACAAAGATCAATAACTGCAGCAGTTTAATTGCCAGCAAAAACACTTTAAGAATGAACATAATCTGCAGCTCTTTCTCGGGTAATGGCACTATTAACCCAAACACTGGATCTTGGCCTAAGTGTGGAAAAATCATTTCCTACCCCTATCCCCATCTCCCCCGCCCCCACCTCTCCACACACTTCTCTCTTTTTGGTAATTTCCAGTTTCTGAGCGAGTTTCCCCGTCATTACCACTGGTGAACAGCTCCGAATGTTAATGGTTCTGCTTTTGTTACTCCTCGCTTGATTGAAATGTCGCATACAGATTGAGATGTTAGTGCTAACTTGCCACCTGGGAATGTCAAGCTGGGTCTGAAATGAACTTTTCTCACACTTGGATCCAGATGGATCAGCCGGAGATGTTTCCAGGCTGAGCTGGGACTGTTCCAGGGCCATGGGGGGGGGGGAGGCGAGTGGGGGTTGTCAAGGTGGAGGCTCTTCTCTGCACCAGCCCCTGGGTCTCCTGTGGCAGGAGCCCTACCCTGAAGATCCGTATCTCCACCCCAGGAAGTCCTCACCTTCCGGACTGTGGCCTGAGCAGCACGGGGCAGCACAGATGGGGTTAGAGAAGTCTCCCGGGTTCTCTTTTACCAGGGCCTAGAGTGGCCATCTTTGGGAATTGACCACTGTACCTCCGAGCAGGTCAGGAGAAAGGTGGCCTGGCCTGGGCCATCTCTCTGCCTCGAGTCAGAATACCTAGCAGGTCAGAGAGATTCCCAGCTGGGCGAAGGATGGCTCATGCTGAGGGCCATTCGGTCATGGGCTATGTCCTGACCCAGCTAACCCAGCTAAGGACGTCACTCCGGAAAGCCCAGTCCAGGTCTCCAGCACTTCCAGAACTCAACCTGACTCCCTAGCCAAAGAGCTCTACTCCATCTAGGCTGGAAACAGTTGTACCAGTACAGCCCCTTAGGGAGAAGCTGGGAAAGCTGTCGGGGCTCTCCTAAGCCCCCAGGTGGAGGCTGGGTGGCCACTGGTAGCCCAGTTCAGGCTCAAGGGCAGCCACACTCAGACCAGCTCCCAGGCAGAACAAGGGCCCAGTCCTAGAGTGGCTGTGCCTGCTCCCTGCGTTTGCTGCTGGCTGTGCAGCCGGGCTGCCGGGTACCCAGCCTGCCACCGCTCGCCTCACTTGGCAGGTAACGCCTCAGTGTCTCCCAGTCCCCACCGAGATCCTTCTCGATCATCCTGTCTTCCAAGGAACAAACGGCACATTGGCTTTAGTGTCTCCAGAATAATCAGGTGAATTTTAATAACACCTCGATGTGTGTCTCTCCCACTTGGGCACTCTCCTGGCCTGGAAACCCTTCTGCAGTGGCACCGCCTTCCGCAGCCCAGAGCTCTGCTGCCTTCCCTGGATCCCACCTCCCCTTCCAAACTAGCTACCCCACTACTCTTCATCTGTAGGGGCTCCTGGTCATGATGCCCCTAGCCCTGCATTTGACTGTGGGCCAAGCCTGATCCTACCTGGCCTTGAAATCATGCCTTGGTGTCAGCAGGAGGAAGGCTGGAATAATTGTACTCATCTCAAATTCCACAGAGCTGGGTGCCATGCCCTCAAGCCCAGAGCCATGGTCACCCATGCTGCCTGGAGGAAGCGGGAAGCAGGTCCCCCAGGAGCCTTGGGGACACACGTGTTGGAGGCTGGACACTGGGTACCCAAGACTCCACTCTTACCAGCCTGGCCTATTTGCCTTCTGCAGATGTCCTAACAAGAGGCTATGATTCCGGGCAACTTGGGAGAGGGAAGAAAACAGGCAGAGGGAGAGGCAAAGGACACGAGGAAGAACTGGCAGCAGCCCCTCCTAGCGTCAGTCTTTCCTTTCCACGTTGGAGCCCACAGACAGCCTGACCCCAGTTTTTTTCTCCCCACATCTGCACACACCTGTTCAGGAAACACCCTGATTTTAGGAGCCTCATTCTCTCTGCAAATATCATGGTGGGGAGCCTGCCCATCACATTGGGCCCCAGATGGCATGGGCTGAGACACTCCCCACTGAACACAGTGCCCCACCCTCCTGGAAGCCCCCTTACCGGTCACAACAGGGTATGTCTGCGTGCCTGACACGTTACTGCCCAGCTCAGGGTTGGTGGATGCAGATAGACTCGACTTGACTTCATCAAGCCCAGGGGTCAGGGCTGGGAGGGAGTACTCGTTCCCCCTGGGAGGAGAGAGAAAAGTGACAGCTCTCTATTGATGCATACACAGAGAAAGGGCTCAGTGTGCAGATGGGGAGGAGGAATGGGGAACCCTCCCCAGATGGGGGTAGAAAGAGATGGTGGGGCGGAGGGAGGGGGAGATGGCGGGGGCTTGGCGGATAATGGCAAGTTTTGTGCTGGTAGGAGCAGACCTGACTTGCTGAAGCTGGAGACGCAGTGCCTTTTACCATTTTGGGTGGTTATGCCAGCACCCTGCCTCGGTGTAGCATCTCCTGCCTAAGCAGGAAGGTAGGGTGTAGGAGAGGGGGATCCCCTTGTTGAGAGGCATGGGATGTCGAGGAGCCTTGGGGAGGAGAAGGAACCATGACATGATGGCAGAGCCAGTAGCTGGGGAAGGGCCTAGTGGGGCCTCCAGCCTGGCACTGCTGGCTGATCGGGTACGGGTGCCCCTTTTTTAAAAACAAACAATGACAGCCCCATGGGCCCCTTGCTCTCTGCCTGTGCACTGGGGTATGAAATTGGGGAGGGGGAGAGTCCACATGGCTAACAGAAGGGTAGGAGGGGGGCCAGTCATTGACTCTGAAAGGGTGTCCTGCCCGAAACACTCGGGTAATTGCCTTTTTATTGCAGCCACCGCCAAGCCAGACCCCAGAGCTGGGCAGACCAGGAGCCTGCACAAAGCAGGAAAAGTTGCTCTGATTAATATTACGTTAAATTAAAACTGATTTTCTGCTCTTTCGGGTCTGTTTTTTCCCTTCCGCTTCCTGGCCCCCCCCCAGAGGACCCCCTCCCCTCCATGGCTGGACGGGATTGCCTCGTCATTTCCAATTCCTTCTCGTATTGATCTTCCTGTAGAAATCAGTTTTGTAATTAGCTGCAAATTAGGCCTTCTACTGGGGGGTGAAGCTGCCCCCTGATTTATCACCAGAGTAATTCGCTGTGATCGGAGAGAAATTAAAATGAACTCAATTAGGCTTCGGATTTGCTTTATGGGCCCTGCTCCGAGTTTGAGGGGGAAAAATGACTGTGCTGGTGTTTAATAGTCTAATGAAAGTAAATAAAGGTTATTCATTGTAATACAGCCGGGGACTTGGGGAGGGTGCACCAGCCGCCCGCCTCGGCCGGCTCCTCCTTTGTTGGTTTATGGCTCAGGGCACCTTAAAAAGACTTTTGATTTTTGTTTTATGAAGACAAACAGCTTATGGGATAAAAGGACGGGCAGGGAGAAAGGCGAGTGGCTGGGAGCTGTTGAAGTCTTAGAGTGGAACTGTGCCGTTGGACGCCTGTGGGGCTGCATTGATGTGCATGTGTGTGTGCGTGTGCAGGCGTGCAAGCACAGCGATGTCGTGTTGTGCTGTGACTGTGGGCCTGGCCTGGGCCGCATGCATGGGAGAGATGGGAGTGAGCCCCTGTGTTTGAGCAGGTGTGCTGGGGGCTCCACCCAGCAGCGTATGTGGGTGGAGGCATGTGCTAGAGGTATACTGAGCTGGTGATCTGGGGGCAGCACACACCCACTGGCTCCATGGGGCTATTGGGGCTAGTAAGTACTGTGGGCTGTGGGTAAGGGGAGCAGGTGGACGGTGGTGTGGGGGCACATGCACGCCAGCACATGGAAAAGTCTGGAGGTGGTTTCTGTGTCGTGTGTTTTACTGGTGTGTTGTGTGCTGTGTCCCGTGCTGTGTGTTCTGGGCTGCTCAGTGTAAGCAGAAAGTGCTGGGTGTAAGTGGTAAGCTGCCAGCCTGCCTAGGGTTCCACTGAATGGCTGGCTTGGGGAGCAGGAGGCAGGTACAGGCAGGCTCTCCTGACACTGGGCAAGGAGAGCTCCACAGACCAGCATAGACTTTCTGTGGGACCCTGAGGGGGTGTGGGCAAGGGACACAGCAAGAGGACGTTCCTGAGTACTCCATGCCAGAACCACGGAAAGACAGAGCTAGAAGGGACTTGACAAATCCTACATCCAAGCCCTCCATTCTATAGATGGGGAAATTGAGGCTCTGAACAGAGACTTCTCCAGGGCCATACTCTCGCACTCAGAACTCATCATTTCGAATTACTGTATACAGACCATAATGATTTGTCTTAATGATACCATACTGTCTTGTGTGAGCCTGTTCACACTGCACACACAACGAGCACACTTGTGTAACACGTACAATGCTGGCTGTGCATGTGGTGTTTGGTGAACAAGTTCTTGAGAGGCCTTGCTCTGCCCGTCTCCTTTCTATTTCTGCAAGCAGTAAGCTCCCTCCTCACCTGTTCTGATTTGATGTGCTCTGATGCCTGGAAGACGTCAGGGTAGGAAGGACGCTCAAAGACCCGATCCAAAGCTTCCAGTTGTTGCTGGGTGAAAGTGTCCGCTTCGCAAGTGCTTCCGCAAACTGTCCACACCACTCTGGGAATCTCCGTTGGGGACGGAGCCCTCGGACACATCTGGAGGACACATGGACACTCAGGGCGTTAGCACCGGACTAGCAGAGGCCAAGGAACAGTGTAGGGCAAAGGGGTGGCCACCTGGCTCTGGGCCATGGAGCTCTGTACCCCTATGGGACCCCTTACTCTCATCCCCCTAGGCCAGCGGGGCTGACATAGGAGGGTGGCCCTGCCTCAGAGATGTGGCTGAGGAAGCTCAGGGAAGAGAAAGATCTGAGGACCTGGGAAGAGATGGAGCAGTCACACTGTGGGGTTAGGAAGGATTAGGCAGAGGTGGAGCCAGGGTGAGTCCTGGGGGCCAGCTCCCCAGGGCATGTCTCCCTGAGCCACCCCCTGCCCCCCAAGCCAAGGCCAGCCTGAAGAAGAAAGAAGCTGGGTGTCTCAGATTGGCATTACTGAGCTTGTGGAGAATTGAACTCGGCTCTGAGATGAGTTTCAGTTCCACGGATTCCAAGGGTTGAAAACCATCAAATTTCCAAGGCCAAGTGTAACCTGGAGACTGGGTGAAGTAATTAACTTCGCCCGAGGGAGGAGGGGCTCTGAGACAGAGCCCAGGCACTCTGCTTGGGTTGGGCCAGGACTGAGGCCGGAGGGAAGCCAAGCCAGAGGAAAGAGGTGTCGCTAGAGCAGCAAAGCTCCCACTTGGGCAGAGCCCACAGAAGGGCCCCCAGATGCTGCTGTGCCCCCGCCACCTTCTTGGCCTCTGTCTCCGACCTGGACCCTGCTCAGGCCTCCTACGGGAGCTGGCTTCTTGGTCACCCGCTTCCTCCTGCAGGTCTCCAGAGGGAGCAGAGATTTGTCGCACTGGTGCCTGCTCCCTCAAGGCTGCAGGCCAATCCTGTCTTCAAGTCCCCTTTCCCCAGGTGTTCTTACCCTTCCCCTATCCCAGCCTCCCAGCGTCGGTTCCTTAAAATTTTCAAGGTGTACAGTAGGCAATGCACCTGCTCTGCAGCCTCTCCCTGTACCCACACCTTGCAACTCTCCTGGCCCAAAGTGGGGTTCCCCCCAAACCCCATACCAGCTTGGTCACTTCTGGGCTTCCCTCAGCCCGAGACCAGCTGAGGAGCCTTGGGCCTGGGGCCAGCCCACGCTGGAGGCCCAAGGCTTTTCCTCTGGGACTGTTATATATATCAGTTTATAGGTGATTATATGATATGATATAATCAATATTGCATTATATACAGTAACACCGTACAGTATCATTCAGGAGACCATAGAAAATATTACATATTGATTAACTCAACCTGCAGCCATCCTCCCTCGCTGGCCTCCAGATGGAGCGTGGGGTCTGCTTTGCTTTCCTAATGTGACCTCTCATCTTCCCTCCATATCTATTCTGGAAAGGATGGGAAAACAAAGAAAGAGTGTGTGTGTGTGTTTGTGTGTGAGAGAGAGAGAGGAGAGAGAGGGAGAAGAGAGGGAAAAAGGACAGAGATCAAGACCAGGACCACATCTGATGAAGACAGACAGGGGCAGCCTCAATAGCATTTGTTCCCATGGACACAAAACTTCGTGGTTGTGTTTTTTTTTCTGTGTAAGCCTCTGGAATCATTTCAGTCTTACGGGATGCATGCATCAACATATGAGCCAAAAGTTGAAGTGTGGTAAATTTATGTTTCCCTTTTGTGTGAGTATTCTATGTATATGCACGCATACATAAATAAACCTCCAGATAAACAAGGGTCTATGTGTGTTGAGAATGAGAAGCTTTCTGAAAGGATGTGTGTGTCTGTGATTGCATGAGGACTGTGAGGCCACGTGCTTCGTTTTTCCTGTGCCTGCTTCTTTTTTCGGGATGTGCCATCATCCACATTTCATTCCCTGTAGCTATTTGCATGTCCCATTATGTCTAATTCTCCCTTCCTGGAGGCCTCCTACCTTTTGGGGAAACGCAGCTGTCAGGGCTGAGGGAGGGCATCAAGTGTCTTCATACACGGTTATCGCAGGGGCAGAGAGGGTGTATGTATTTGTGAACGTGTGTTCACGCATTATGTGCATATGTGTGCATGTGTGGCAGGACTCCCCCTCATGACTCTGTGTAGATTTGTGCATATGCCTGTGTGTGGCTTGGCTCACCGTGTGTGTGTGTGTGTGTGTGTGTGTGTGTGTGTGTGTGTGTAGGGGCTAAACTAAAGCTTTGTCCTAAGGTCACTGGCTGGAGGAGTCTCTTTGCCTTCATTTATTCAGGGGCCCTTCAGATCTTGACAAATCTGTCACTCTAAATTTGCGAGAGATTATGGTGCTCTCTCTCTGGCCCACAGAGAGGTGATATATGATATCTGCTGCCCCTATTGATTGCCTGATCTGGTGGCAGAGGCCGGCGAAATGAACTTGAAATGAACATCATGCCTCAACTCATTGTGCGTATAATACACTACTTAATCCCACATTTTTCAACCGCTATGGAATTCAATTGATCAATCATGTTCCACTGATAGTACTGTTTTAGGGGTTATTGCTGCTCCCCTCCACTCACTGACCTTTTTATTTATTTATTTTTTTGTATACTCAGGCCCTGGTGGTAAGACAGGTTACAACAGAGGGGAGGGGGGGGAGGGGAGGCAAAGGCTAAGGCAGCCTGCTACTGGAAGAGGTGGCAGTGGGAGGCGGGGGAAGCAGAGGACAGGGAAGTGGGGGAGGAGAAAGAAGGTGCTAGAGGAGAAGGAAAACAAAGTGGTGTGATGGAAGCATGGAGAGAACCCCCGCCCCCTAGAGAGGCTGGAGGAGGCTTGCGGGAACTCCTGCAGGAGAGGGGAAGGCAGCAGTCATGATGAATGACGATGGAGCACAAAGAAACTTATGGGGAGCAGGGGAGGTGAGCCGCAGGGCTGGGGAGAGGGGCAGCGGCGTTACTGGTGGGAGACAGCCAGCCCCCCAAATCCGCTATATGTCCCATAGGCTTTCACGGGCTCTTTCCAGAGGAGGGGGGTGGCATCCTTCCATCAGCTATGGAAGGAAGGGAGGAATGAAGGCAAGGAGAGAGGGCAGGAAGGGAATGAGGAAAGGAGGCTGGGAGAAGCCCTGGATCAGAAGGTCCAAGGAGGAGAAGCTCAGGGAAATTGGCAGCCCAGAGGCAGAGAAGGGCAGAAAGAAGGAGGGGGAAGGAAGGGAAGAAGCTTCCAAACCAGAAGCCGGAAACTCTGGCTGGGATGAGGACACTTACTGCAGGAATAAAACCAGCTGGCTCTGCTTTTGCTGAAGGCTGGGTGTCCTGCTACCTGGTGCCCAGCGCCTGGATGGGGGTGGCTTTGCAAAGGAAGAAGAGGAGGAGGAAAGGGGGAGTACAGGAGGAGGAGTCAAAAAGGAAAGAAGGAAGACAGTTGTCAGTGCTGACCACCTGGAGGGTCCTCCCGGGAAGATGAGGAGAGAGCTCAGCATGGGACTTTCTAAGGGCAAAGTCTCAGAGGAGAAGGAAAGGGCGAAGGAAGAGATCACTGTTAGGCACAGCTGTTGAAGGGCTGTCTGGCAGAGCTGGGATGAAACAGAGGTGGATGTAGAAGCCAATCTTAATCTGGGTTTCTAGGAAGTAGAAGACGATCTGAATCTAGTGAGCAGGGAAGGAAAGCGAGTGAGTGATTAGACACCACCCATTTCAAAGAAGATCCCCTGCCCAGCAGCCCTCTTGCCCCCATGCCCAGCAGCCAGTCTGTGAGCACCTTGTGGGCAGGGACTGTGACTAATGCATTTCTGCAGCTCCAGCATCAGGAATGGCCCAGAGTAGGTCCTCAGACTCTCCTGGGTGGCATTCAAAGCCATACCTCTGGCAGAAGATTTGGGACTGGCCACCTGACTGGCCTGGCACCCCAGGACACCCAGTATCTCCTCAGGCAAGCCCTTCACATCCCTGGCTAGCAGAAAATGTGCCACCTCCACTGCCTGTTAGCCTCTAACAGCATCAGCTCTGACCCACAGCCCTTTCCCACTCTCAGCAACACAAAATGAACTTGAAATGAACATCATGCCTCAACTCATTGTGCCTGTCTCTGGTACCTCTATCAACGGACAGAGAACACTGTGTTCCTGGTGAGCAGCGGAACTTAACCCTGGGGCTGCCAAGCTGCCATCCAAAGCAGGTGGCAGAGGCTGCTTAAGATCAGGGCCTGGAGAATGCATCTAGACTTGGACTCCCCACACCAGGAGGGCTGGAGGCTGCTGGCCAGGTGTCCTGGGCTTTCAGGAGCAATTCTGATTTCCAGTGCTCTTCCCCCGCTCTCAGGTCACATTTTTAGATCAGAACTAGAAAACGTGGTGGCTGTGGGTTTAATAAGACCACACATAGCAAGGAAGGGACCCTGTGCTAGTCAGTCTCGATAGAGGGAGGGTTCAGCCTCATTCTCCGTCTGCCCCCTGCCCAGCTCCCATTCTGTAGCAGCTCACAAGTATCAAGAACTGATTACATGCCCTTACTGTAATTTACAGAGCTCATTTAAGCCTTCTGACAACCCTGTGAGGGAAGTACTATGATACCCATTTTAAAGATAAGGAAGCTGAGGCAAAGAGAGGATAAGTAGCTTGTCAAAGGCCATGTAGCTAGTAAATGACAGCCAGATTTGAATCTGGGTCTGTCTGAGTACAGAGCCTGCCCCTCTCAATCATTTCACTCTGCAGCCTGGGTGCCAAACACAGTGTGCCCAGTTGAAGGCCACTTGGCTCCATCCAGGGCACAGCCTTCCTCTCACCATCCCTAGCTCTCTGCCTGGCACCCTCCCCAGATAGAGACTACAGCCTGTGGAACATGTGCTGACTGAATGCAGACTGTGCCCAGATGTTGAGGGGATGTCGGGTCCAAAGTCTTCATGTTACCATAACTAGCAGGGGTGGGCAGTGACTTTTCTGAGGTCACACAACGGAGGAATAGGACTCCCAGGACTGGGGCCATTCCAGGTGCTCTGTCCACTGTGGCATGAGCACTCTCAAGGGAGTGAGCTGCCACAAGTCCTTTTTGAAACATAGATGGTATGTAAATAAATTAATTCAATTAAATAAACTGCTGAGTCAAAACTTTGACATAGATTATTCTTTCAAGGATGACAAATCTCATATTGTCTTCTCCTCTGCTTCATACTTGCTTAGCATTTAACAAAAGGTCTTCAAAGACCTTAGGTTATATGGGCTTCCCAACCACTCTCCAAGGTAGGTAGGAATTCTAATCCCTTTTTATTGGGGAGGAAACTGAGGCTCAGAGTAAATGAGGTACAGGTGAAGCAAGGACAAGTGACTGGCTCAAGGGGACATTTGCTGGGGAGCCTGGCACAGGGCAGGTGCCCTGACAGCTGTGGACTAAATGGATGGACAGAACAGCTGCCTGCCCAGCCAGAGCCCAGAATATGGGGCTAATGGCAGCAGGACCCTAGTCTTTAGGCAAACGAAGAGAACTACAAAACCAAAGATCAACTTGACTGGAGGGGAGAGCTGCCAGCATGGTGACAGTGGTTATTTCCTGATCACAGGCAATTTTTATTTTATTTTCATCTAAGGTTTTCCATATCATCTAGGCCTTGTGCAATGAGTGTGTGCTACTGTAGAATCACTATTAAAAATGTCTTGGCAGGGCACAGTGGCTCACGCCTGTAATCCTAGCACTTTGGGAGGCCGAGGTGGGTGGATCACCTCAGGTCAGGAGTTCAAGAGCAGCCTGGCCATCATGGTGAAACCCCATCTTAAAAAAAAAAAAAAAAGATTCTTTACACCTCAACCAAAAGATCTCATCTCCTCATTCATTCAGCACTGCTGCTCACTCTCCATCTATTCCTGGGTGGCCCTGGAGCAGGGCCCGATCTCACACTTCTCATCCCACTCCAGGGCGAGTCATGAATGGAGTTGTCCAGTGGAGTCTCAGCAGCTTGAAGAGAGGGACACTCCCTGAAGACTGTCTTGGGAACAGGGCTAGGGACAGAAGGGTCACTGCAAGGGACAAGACACAGTTGGGGGGTGGCAGTAGTAGATAAAGTGAAATAATGGGCCAGGCATGGTGGCTCATGCCTGTAATCCCAACACTTTGGGAGGCTCAGGCTGGAGGATTGCTTGTGTCCAGGAGTTTGAGACCAGCCTGGGCAACATAGTGAGACCTCATCTCTACAAAAAATAAAAAATTAGCTGGGCATGGTTGTGTGCACCTATGGTTTCAGCTACTTGGGAGGCTGAGGCCGGAGTATTGCTTAAGCCTGGGAGGTCAAAGCTGCAGTGAGCCAAGATAGTGCCACTGCACTCAGCCTGGACAACAGAGTGAGACCTGTCTCAAAAAAAAAAAAAAAAAAAAAGAAAGAAAGAGAGAGAGAAAAATAAAGAAAATGAAAATGAAATGATGTCATTTTCTTGGTCAAAAGCACCAAGAATCATCAAAGTCTACAAAATCAGGATGTATGAATGGGGTTGCCCATCAAATCCCAGGAAGCAAGATGAGGTATTTGAGAAGAATTTAAGTATAGCAAATAATTACGCTAACTCAGTTTTCTAAGCTCAAGTACAAATATCTGTCTATGGAGAAAGTGATAATATTAGAGCTTTCATTACACTTATCAACTTCTTCAAACTTTATGAGGTACTTATTATTACTCTCATTTTCCAGAGAAGGACATAGTCTCAGAGAGGCAAAATTATTTGTCAACACTGCACAGCTTAGGAAGCAGCAGAGCCTGGATGTGAACTCAGGGATGTCGAACTCCGAAGCCCTCTCCACTCTGCCACGTTTGCCTTCTCTGTCAAGGATCCATCATCATTTACTGAGCACTTACTATGTTCTGGGAAGGCTCAAGGTATTTTATACACATTATCCACAGTCTTCACAGAACACTTGCAAAAGTGATAGTATTAGTTCAGTTTTACAAAGAGAAAACAAGCTCAGGGAGAGTTCAAGATATGTGCAAGATTGCACAGCTGGCAAGAAGCAGTCTTGGGGAAAGTGAGTCTTCATCCGCAAGCAGAAAATGACCTCAAAAAGTGATACGGGGGCTGGGTGCAGTGGCTCACCCTGTAATCCCAGCAGTTTGTGAGGCCGAGGCGGGCAGATCACCTGAGGTCGGGAGTTCGAGACCAGTCTGACCAACACGGAGAAACCCCATCTCTACTAAAAATACAAAATTAGCAGGGCATGGTGGCACATGCCTGCAATCCCAGCTACTTAGGAGGCTGAGGCAGGAGAATCGCTTGAACCTGGGAGGCGGAGGTTGCTGTGAGTCAAGATCACACCATTGTCTCCAGCCTGGGCAACAAGAGCGAAACTCCATCTCAAAAAAAAAAAAAAAAAAGTGATATGGGAAGAAAGAGAAAAGTGTGGAGACAGAGGGAACAGTGGGTGATGGGCCTCAGACCTCAAGGGCTGGAGAAGCAGTGGGGCTCAGGGGCCAGCTGTGCTGGGGATGGGGGCTCTGCCAGTTCTGATGGTAGCCTCTGCCCAGACGGTGCTCTCTCTGCCTAGCTACTCCACACATTACTCATGCGTCTGAGGGGTTCACCCCCCAGGCTGTCCCCCAGTCTCCCCAGCTGCCAGTTGTTGCAGTTTCAAACTCAATTGTTCTCCTTGGTAGTGAGGTAAATGGAGTCATTAATTACCTTCTATCGGCTGGGCTGAGTTCAGAATGCGATCAATATCCCCGCTTGTCATTCAGGGCAGCCCGCCTGTGCAGCCCCAGCCCCACCCCCCACAGCGGCACAGCAGGACCAGGGAGGTGGAGGTCCAACTGGGAACAGGGAGTGAGGTTTGGGAGCTGAGGAATGGGGTGGCTCCCCCAGAGGTCAGGTGCTGTCTGGACTGAGAGAGGAGGGAGGATTGATGGACTGGGGGGGGAGTCACAAGGGAGAGTGGAGGAGGATAGAAAAGGAAGGAGTGTTCCAGAATGAAGAGAGAGGTAAGGAGATAGGAGCAGGAAGGGAGGAAGAGAGGATGAGGGGGGAAGTGGGATCGGGGAGTGAGGGAGGAATAGATAGGAAAAAGGAGAGAGGAGGGAAGGGGCTCCAGAGGGCTGGGCTGGGGAGAGAGCTATGGTGACACTGCTTGTCTAGGGAGATGGATGATGCGCCCTATTACCTCCCATATTTAAAATGAACATCAGTGAGTCTGGCCTGGCCACAGTTCTCAAGCCAAGCTCAAGAGGTGGGCATAAAGTGGGCCGGGTGCAGTGGCTCATGGCTGTAATTCCAGCACTTTGGGAGGCCGAGGCGTGTGGATCGCTTGCACTCAGGAGTTCGAGACCAGCCTGGCCAACTTGGTGAAATCCCATTGCTACTAAAAATACAAAAATTAGCTGGGCATAGTGGCACATGCCTGTGGTCCCAGCTACTCAGGAGGCTGAGGTGGGAGGATTGCTTGAACCCGGGGTGGGGCGGTGGAGGCTGCAGTGAACCCAGATCATGCCACTACACTCCAGCCTGGGAGACAGAGCCAGACCCTGACTAAAAAAAAAAAAAAAAAAAGTGGGCATGAAGAAGTCTTTGGAAATCTGGCCCAAACCTTGGCAAGGGGTAAGACCAGGTCCTGCCCAGCTTTCTAGCCCTGGAAAACCACCTGCTGTACTTGACCAAGCCCAGCTTCTAAACACTCAGTGAGTTCATGAACGGGGGAGAGGCTGGGGTGGCTGCCTGCCTGCCTGACCTCAGGCTTGCTGTGCCCATTCACACCCACCAGCCTCTAGGGACACTAACTGTACTAGTGACCCTAACACAAATGCTGGACCAGAAGTAACATCTCCTGGGTTGAAATCCTAGTTTTTTTGGCCGCTTGCTATAAATCTCCTGAGCTTTTCTGGATTGAGTTTCCTCAGACATATACAAGAGGGCTGTTAGCTCCTCCCCTCACCATTAATTTCTCCTTTCTCTGCATTCCAACAGCCATCTATCCAAACCTCTATTGTAGAAATAGTACAAATAATAACTAAAACAGATCAGTTTCTATTTGGATACCAGACACTATGTTTAATGTGCATGCACTGATTTAATCCTTACAATAACAGCAACTAACATTTATTAAGTGCTTTGTATATATCAGGCACTCCTCTGACAATGTTACATATTTTAACTCACTTAATTTTCACAAGAATTTAATTAGGAAGTTACCATATTGTCCCCATTTTGTAGATGGGGAAATGAAAGTGCAGAGATTAAGGAACTTTCTCAAGGTTACACACCTCACAGATGAGCCAGAACTCAACCCCGGCAACATGCCTCTGGCAGCTAAGCTCCTAACCCGGAGAAACTGAAGGAGCGAGAGCTTAGGTAATTTACCCAGAACAACGTATGATAGCCAATAAGCGGCAGAGCCAAATTTAGAATCTCTACGTATCATAGTTATTTTTTTAATGTTTGTTTTTGCCTCTGAACTGTGAATTTTGAAGGCAGGGGCCCCATAGTTTTCATCTTTGCAAATCTCATTTAGAGGTGATCATAAGTGTTGCCTGATTTGTTGACAAGGATTCCGAAAGCAAAGACCAATCAATTCTTAACTTGCTATGCTCAACATTTTACCTTTTAGAAGGAAAAAGAAGCAATGGAGGAAACTGCTACTCTGAATTCGGTGTCTCGTTCTACAGCTGGAAAATATCATGAAGAGAATTTAATTGGATTCCCTCTTCCATATTTAAAATTAACACAAAAACCAAAGCCAGGCTCAGAGAAGTTAGGTCATTTTCCCATGTCACATAGCTAGTCATCATAAGAATGGGAACTGAGGTTCCTAGCCCAGAGCCCTTTCCACTAGTGCAGGCCACTTAATTCTGACCAAGAAAGAAAAATTGATGCCAGGGAAATGCTGCGGATCCAGGGAGAAAGAAAAGCATGTCTAAAGTTGACAGTAGCTCAGGAAGGGGGCGCGGGGCAGAATCTGAACTGAAGAGAGCAAAATGCCCCATGCTGGGGGGAAAGACATGGCCTGGGATTCCATGGCAAGAGGTTCTAAAAGAGACCATAATTCCACGAGGACCGGGTGCTCTAAAAATGAAATTATGCTTCTATAAGCTCAAATAATCAACCTGACAGCAGAAAGGGAGTGGGAGTGGGGGAGGGGTAAAAAGAGAAGGACATTTAAGGAAAATCACTGTTGCACACAGATAAGCTTTAAAATATGATGAGCCCAGATTTTAAAAGGACATGTACATCGAACAGCGGAAGATTATGCAGCCATTAAAAAATCGTGTTTTCAAAGAATATTTAATGATATGTGAAAATGGTCCTATGTAATGTTAGGTGAAAACAGCAAGACACGAAGCTGCTTATAGGGTATCGTTCAATTTTTGTTTAAAAAATTATATATACACGAAAAAGAAAGAGACTGGGAAAATATACCAAATTCAACAGTGGTTATCTCCTGGTGATGACATTGTGAGTGATTTTCAAAAAAATTTACTATCTCTTCCAAGTATTTTCCAATGAGCATGTATTGCACTTATGAGCATAAAAGTCATTTTTTTCCCTCCTATACAGGACACACAACAGATGGGGGGGGGGGACCATAGCCAAGGATGGATATGAGAGGAACGCAAGCTTGTCAGGAAGACAAAAGCTCGGAACAAGCTGAGACAACAAAAAAGGGCCTTGGTTGCCGTGTTCGGAGAAGGAAAGAAAAGAAAGGCGGGTTTTGGCTCAGTCCTTGGGAAGAGGATATAATATTGAGAGAGAAGGCGGAACTTCTCAGCCCTCAGCTTGCCTTTGTCTTCACCAAAGGAAAGAATCTTCAAAATGAGCCCTACAGTAGGAACACTGGTGCCCTGGTCAGGGAGGGGACAAGGCAGGTAACCTCTGGCCATTCCAGTGAACTTTCCTAGGTCCAGATAGGACCCTAAAACTGCTGTTGATAATCCCTGAGATGTCACAAAGAAAGGGTGAGGCAGTGACAAGCCCAATGCCACCCTGCCTGTCAGAAAAGGGGGAGAGGCACACACGCAAATGACACTCAAAATCACAAATTCATGATCAGGCTCTGGAAATCCTTTAAAAGAAATTATTATATAGTTAATTTATGAGCAATAGAAAAGAAAATGATGGGGCTGGGCGCGGTGGCTCATACCTGTAATCCCAGCACTTTGGGAGGCCAAGCGGGCAGATCACGAGGTCAGGAGTTCGAGACCAGCCTGACCAACATGGTGAAACCCTGTCTGTACTAAAAATACAAAAATTAGCTGGGCGTGGTGGCACGTGCCTGTAATCCCAGCTACTCAGGAGGCTGAGGCAGGAGAATTGCTTGAACCTGGGAGGCAGAGGTTGCAATGAGCGGAGATTGCACCACTGCACTCCAGCCTGGGCGACAGAGCAAGACTCCATCTCAAAAAAAAAAAATAATAATAGAAAAGAAAAAGAAAAAACTGTGGTGATACTCCAGAGTTTATACACACTCACAAAAATAAGTTGTGGCATATTGACTCAATATCAACACTTAGATCAAATACCTTCTTCATAAACACTTCCCTAGTTGCCCTGACTGGAAGCAATTGCTCCTTTGTTTTTTTCGTTCATCATATGACTTCATGCCTTGATCACAGCATTCATCACATTCTGCTTGTATAATGATGTCTATGTCTACCTCCCTAACAGATTGTAAGTTTCTTGAGGTCAAGGACTGTGTCCTATTTATGTTTGTAAATCAGCCCTGCCATGTGTTGTACGTAGCAGGCACTCAATTTGCTCATAATGTAAACTGGATTTTAAAAGTTGATTTATTAAGGAAATTCTGTGGATGTAGTGAACGTTAACATTTGACAAAGAATCTCCTTCCTAGCGTTATGGACAAGATGAAGAAAAGTAAAATGATTGATGGCTGTTGGGCTCAGTAGCTCCTAAAGCATTCATTCACTTAGAGCAGCTAGAAGAAGGTCTCCATCAGTGGGCCATGTGGCTTTCCTGTGTTTTCAAGGAAAATAACTCTTTTGAAAAAAAAACCAGTTGGATGATGATATAGAAGACATCCTTATGACCTTAATCGGGTAGAATTAAGAAGCCAAACCAACAAGATGAAATTCAGCAGGGATAAATGGAATGCCCTATGTTTAGGTTAAAAAAAATCAATTACACAAGTGTAGAATGGGGTAGACCTGGCATGATAGCAATTGATGTGAAAAAGATCTCGAGGTTTTAGTTGACCACGGACTCAATATGAGCTTGAGTCTGACACGGCTGCTAAAAAATCGAATGTAATCTTAGGCTACATTATGAATGTCGAGTCTCCAGATGGGAGAGTGGCAATGGCTCTACTGTGCTTGGCATTGGCTAGACTGTCTCTGGAGTTCAGTGTTCATTTAGGAGGAACTTTAACCTTCAATAATGAATTCAGAGATGGGTAACCAGGATGGTGAGGGAACTCCCACAAGGGCAGGCACTATATCACGAGAGAATCTGAAATCCACCCAGGACCCAGCCTAGTGTTTGCCAGGTGCTCAGTAAATAAGGTAGAGTGATGAAAGGGAGACAGGGAAGGGAAGGGAAGGGAGGGTGTTCAATGGAGAGCTTTACCACCACCACCATTTGATGTGGCAAATGCCATTACTTCTATTTTAAAGATGAGGAAACTGAGATTCAGAGATAAGATATAATGAGCCATAGGTCCCAGAGCAAGTAGGGAGTGGAGCTGGACCCACATCTGAACATTTGGATCCCACGTCCATGCCTTTCCCTCAACCCACATGACTGACTCAGTATAAAGCAGTGCTGTAAACAAACCATGGCCACTGACCATCTCTGACCTATGTCCAGGCAGGGCTGTGGCCCTTCAGGCAGAACTGCTGGAGGAAAGAGTTCTACGGTGAGTGGCAGATAAGACAGGATGACCCTTAAGAATCTGACACTCTGCCTTATCACCATTCAGCCCAGCCAAGGCCTCTCTCAATCTCAGCCACTCCCAGGCTCAAGCCCCATTTCCTGCTTGCCCTTCTAGCCCACTTCCCCAGATTCCTATGGAACACACAGCCACAAGGCTGGGCATTTAACCAATAGCCAATTGTCCGAGTGCCGAAGCCTTGCCTTCCCCAGTAGACTGCAAGCTCCTGAGAGCCACATCCTGGTTCTCTGCTCCTTTCACAGCTCCCAACACAGTGGGCATCTGGGCCCACACTGATACAAAGATCCCCAGAGAGGAAGATGTCGGTTTCCTCAATGTCCCACCTATGTACACACCAAAGCAGTCAAGGACTTTTAGGTCTCTGAAAACTGCCCGAGGACAGAGGGATGGTCTGAGGGGCCCCTTAGCGCCCTGGCATTTCCTAACCAACCTGCAGAGAAGAGGGAGATGTGGAGGAGACCTAGAACCCCAGGGAACTAGATCAGCACATTTACTTTCCTCTCTTTGAATAACTTAGCTCCTGCAAAAAAAGAGCCCCCCGGTTACCTGCAGAGAAGAGCATGGCACCCACTGCCAAGTCACAGTCAGCCTGGATGCGTGCGACCCATGTATGAAGAAGTGGAATGAGAGAGGGTACTGACAAGGAGGAGGGAGGTGAAGGCCAGAGGCCTCAGGAAGGGAACACATGGGTCATGGGAGAGGGAAGACAGATCCAGGGGAGGAAGAAGAGGGGTTAGCCTCGAGTGGGTTTAGGGGAATTCCCCAAGGTGATGAACTTTTCTGCCTGGGATTACTGGGTGTGCAGTCCTGGCCTGCTTCAGAGGCTGGTGTGAAAGGAGGGCTCACAGAGCGTCCAGCTCCTGGACCCTAACCTTTACTCAGCCTTCTCTGGCTCTCAGGGAGGGGGTGGAGCCTTCTGCCTGGTGCTGTCCCCATTTGGCTCCAGCAGGGGCCAGAACCAGTTAGAAATCTCTGGAGCCAAGAGGAAAGGGGGCTTTGTTAGCTCAAAGGACACAAGCAAGGCGAAAAATTACATACCAGGCCGCCCTAAGTATGCTTGTTTAGAGAAACTGCTTGCATTTATGAAGTCTTTGGTGCGGAAAGCAGGGTTGCAAATGACTGCATCAGAGCGACAGTAAAGGCCATTAATTTCCTGTTATGTTTTCCTGTGTTGGGGGCTTTATTAATTTAATTTTACACTGTCGAACAACAGCGAGAGCTGACACTGCCACACCGCCACGGCTGGGGTTCTCTTTTTGTGTGTGTAGCAAGGCTTTGCCTGACATGCAAATCAACGCCATTACCAGAACCAATAAAGATGTGTGGAGGGAAGAGGGGAGGGAGGGGGAAAGGAGAGAGCAGAGGGGAGAAAGGACCAACGCCATCCATGGCCAGTTTCTGCCTCTTGTGCCTAGCACCTCCTGGCTTCCCAAGGCGTCCTCTACAGTCAGCAATTTCTGATTATCCTGCACTTTCCTTCCTCCCTCTTCTTCTCCCCATTCTCTGCTTTTGGATGGCTCTACCTCTGTCATCCTCCTCTGTCTCAGTTCCTGGCAGAAATTAATAGAGACACGAAGTTCCCAGAAAGAGAAGGGAGATAGACTTCTCACTGTCTGTCCCCAGCGGAGGTATGATGCAGAAGCCACAGGGGCAAGCGACATGATGGTACCAAGCCCACAGGCCAGAGCAAAGGCCCATGCTTCAGACTTCCTCTCTAGGCATTTTCTCCCCCACACTCCCCCTTTCATCTAAAGTCAAGGGTCCTGGCCCTCTGACACATTATTAGTGCACACACGCGTGAACCCATGTGCTTGTGCACGTGAGGAAGCATCCAGAAGAACAGATACTCCAATACTCCAACTTGCTTTTAAGTCCCTCTGTGAGCTTTCAAACTTTAACTTCGTCAACCACTTATTTCCTTTGAATTAGGAGGAAAAAAATATGGTCCCTATTTCTCCTTAAAAGACTCCAATAGCCATCTTGAGCAGCTGTGAGGCACCCACATGGTTCAGACCAAAATGTGAGAGAAAAATGGATCCCCAGCATTAGAAGAAAAAGCAAGTCACTAGAGGTTCCTTGGTGTGGCATTCTGGTCCCTTTTGCTGCCTAGACCACATACCCACTGCCCAAGGCCACCCACACTGTCCCTCGCCCAAGTGGCTCTTGCAAGCTTTCTGCCCCAGGCGGCCCACAGTGCCCTCGGCTCCCTACACCGCCAGCCCACCCCAGGTGCCCACACTGCCCAAGTGCCCATGCTAGGCACTCTGCCTAGAGCAATGGAGATGGCAGGTGAGGGGGGGAGGAAAGGAGGGAAAAGAATGGCTCCTGGAGTCACTCCTAGCAGACCACTGCCTGCATCCCTCCATCCCGGCTTTCCGGGCTGCCCGGGCCGAGGGAAATCTGTGTGAGCCAGAGAGTGTGTGTGAGTGTCCGTGCATCTCTGCCTCTGTCACTGGCTTGCTCACTCTCCTGCTCGCACTTTCTGCTTCAGGAGCCGGTTGGCAGGCTCTGGGAGGCTGTTGGATGGAATCCAGCTCTCCCTAGGAGGAGAGCATAAACTTCATAAACTGCATTTACTTTAATGCAGGTTCCTGGAGCTGCTTTCCTCTGGCTTCTCTTCCCTCCCCTTGTCTGCGGTCTGGATCACATTCTACCTCTGCCCCCATGTGTACCCCGACCTTACACACACGAACACACATGCACTCCCGCCAGTCCTCCTGAAAAAGGTGAAGCCTGGGGCAGAAGGAGAACGGCAAGGTGGAAAAGCTCTGCCTGCAGGAGGAAGCCCCAGCCCCAGTCCTGGAAAGGCCCCCAGGAGATGCCCACATATTTGTCTCCAGTACAGAGGAGCACAAAGGGTGCTTTGAAGCCGGCAGGCGGAGCCTCAGGGAGGGAGGGGGATGCTGACATTTCATGGGGGCAGCCAAATTAGGAGCCACCTGGAGGACGGGCCACAGGGCTCCAAGAACGGAAGGGAGGGAAGGCCAGGCCTCCGTGCAGGTTGAGGTTTGTGAGGCCTCTCTTGTCTAGTGCTGTCAAGGTCAGCAGGTTTGGGTTCACTGAAGGGTCAGGATGGTTTGAATTACTGGCTCTGCTGCAACTCGGCTCTGAGGCTCGTGATCTGTCTCACAGCCCCTGAGCCAGGCCCAGCCCTCCCCCCAGCCCTCTATGCCTTTCCGCCCCCATAGGCAGAATGGAGAGGGTCCCAGAGAGCCCTAAGGCCACCATGGCCCTGAGGAAGGCAGGGCAGGAGGGGTCCTTTCCTGGGTTCCAGGGTGGGCAGCAGTGGTCAAGGAGGCTGCCAGGACCATTCCGCTGGCAGGCAGAGATCTAGGGTCTCCCCCAGCCTACATCCTCTCCAAACTCTTTTCCAAGGGGTCTCCCATACCGGCTGCCTGCCCTTCTCAGCTGCTTGCTTGTCTGCAGAGGGGGAGGCGCCCCGGGAGGAGAACTCAGAAGTAGCAGGGCACAGGGACAGCCTCGGCGCCCATCTCCTCCTTCCTGCTTCCACAGCCTGTGCTTGGGCAAGGAGGGCAGAGCTGAGGCAGCTGATTTCCCGTTTGGCACCCTAGGCAGTTGGGAGAGGAGAACAATGCCTACCTGCAGGGCTGGGAGGCAGTTGCCAAGTGAAAGACTAGGAAGTTGAAGATGTAATCTGACACGATGGGTGCTCATCCCCGAGGGTGCAAACGTGGAGCTGGGCAGGAGTACCTGACAGCCTTTGCTGAGACAGCCATATACCTGCACTACACCCACCCCAATTTCCAGTAGTGGATGGACACATACAGCCCTCTCTAGGGCAATTCTGTCCATTCTCTCCTAGTAGGGTGGAATTGACCTCTCTACTCTGAATTTCTGGCACTTTATGAAAAAAAAATATACTCTTCTGTGCTAAATCTCAAACTACTTCCCCAAACAACCAGAAGAAACTCTTCATCCACAACAGCATTAACTAGTTGGGAAGCAAAGGTAGTTGGTGGTTTGGCTGCTGTCTCTGAAATAAAGCAAGGACTTATGTGCAGATTCATGCACCTGGGTCCATCCACACAGCCAGGGCTAAACCCCTGTACTTCCCCGCAAAGAAATACAAGTCACCCATGCACAGGGCCCAAGATTAAGCTCCTACTGAAACATCTACAGAGCCTACACCTACCTCTGGATAATGACATGATCAGTATTCAGCAGGCTCATGGCCAACTCTACCCAGAGGGTTTGGCTAAAATATGTGATCCAACTAAGATAGAAAAACTCCCTCCTCAGGTATGAACAGTTTAATTTCCTTGGTTACTAGGAAGATATAATCATAGCAATGAATGTGTGTTCATATATGGAGTTTTTTTCCCGTGTTTTGGTGAGTGCTGACCTTTGAACCTCAGCTCTTTCTTGGACTGAGCGGACATTAACCAGGTTTTGGGTATGAGTTGGAAAATGAACATAGGTTGAGCCAACGTAGTTAAACTCAGGCACTGGTCTAGACAGACAGTTACCGTCATATATATTTGGTTTCTGGACTTTTATAAGGCCTATCTCCTAGGGAGGGGAGAGTCTGTGATATACTAGATAGTACAGTGTGTGAAATCATAGAATTCCACCAATAATCCACAGAGCACCTCTCCTTAGAAAAGCATGAACTCGGGTCTGGCGCAGTGGTTCATGCCTGTAATCCCAGCAGTTTGGGAGGCTGAGGTGGGAGGATCACCTGAGTTCCAGAGGTCAAGAGCAGACTGGCCCACATGGTGAAACCTGGTCTCCACTAAAAATACAAAAATTAGCCAGGCATGGTGGCAGGCACCTATAATCTCAGCTACTCAGGCGGCTGAGACAGGAGAATCGCTTGAACCTGGGAGGCGGAGGTTGCAGTGAGCCAAGATCGCGCCACTGCACTCCAGCCTGGGCAACAAAAGCAAAACTCCTTTCCTCAGTTGCCCTCTGCCTACAAAAATGCCTTCTTACAGTGCTGAACCAGGGTCTGGGAGGAGAGTAAAAGCAGAGGGAGAGATTCTGCAATTCCCTGCCCAGGATATAAGATCACTTTAGAACCCTGGGAGCACGCTTTTTCTCCCCGGTCTTCTCTAGGAAAAAAATCAGATGGCTCTGTGTGTGTGTGTGTGTGTGTGTGTGTGTGTGTGTGTGTGTGTTTGTTTGTGTGTGTGTGTGGTAGTAAACAGACATAATTGTGGCCAAGTGCCAGATTTTTGTTTACCCAATATGGTGCAACCTCACCATGTCTTCTGGGCCCTCCTCAGCCTCTCTCCAAGCTCCCTCAGGCTGAATCCCATCCCACTAAAATAGTGCGTACTCAGCAAAACTTCCCCAAGCTCTTCCCACACAGGAAGCACTCAGGTCCCTCTCTGCCAGCCCCCTGCATCTGAACCAAAAGGCCACCGAGAGAGTTACGCTCTGGCTCCTGCCTCTGCCCTGGGCCATACCCAGCCCTCACTCAGTTTAGAGCAAGCGCACCAAGCAGCACTCACCCACCGACTTCCCCCATCAGCCTCAGCCAACACAGCAGGCTGCACCTGAGTGCCCAGGGCCTGGGAAGCCAGGCAGTGGCAGCCTCTGGTCTTCCTCGGGGTCCTCCTTGCCTGCCTTTATTGACCTCAGCCCTCCTCCCACTGCCCCTCCAGACGGAGAGTGGGGAAGAGAGCTTGGTGACCAGGGCGCGCCTAGTTTACATTAATGAGATACACCAAGTGTAATCCAGCCATGGAGGCAGCCTACAAAAGGAGGCGATCGCGGGCGGCCAGGGTGCAGAGCTGCTCAGGTAATTGGTTTATCTATCTGGAAGCAGGGGGAGCAATCTCAGCACAGACAGACTAGCAGTAAAGTCTCTTCCTTAAGGCTATTTCCTTTGTCTTTTCAATTGCTTGCACATCCATGTGAGAGAGGGAGAGAGTGTTAAAGAGAGAGGGAGAGGGAGAAATGTTAATTTGTGAATTAATGGCTTTTCTCAGCGGAATTGTAAATTCAAATGTCACCTCACACGGTGACACCACGGCTGGTCTGCTGAAGAAGCAATGATAAGATCCCCCACCTCCCTCAGTGCCCCTCCCTCCCCAAAGATAGCTGTGGAGTGGAACATGCTACTTTTAATTTGCAATAACAACACAACAGAGGTATGCAGTAATGACTGCCTTCTTCCACCCTTCTCCTGGCTTCCTTCCCCCCAGTCCAGTGGCTCCCCCGTTTCCTCTCTCCCCACCCCCTTCTCAAACAGCACCTCACTTTGCCCTGGGTTCCCCTGACCCCACCCCAGCCGGTGCCCAATCACATGGGGGGGGTGCCTTTGGAATTGACGATGCTGCAACCCTCTCTTCTCCTTCAATAATCAGGGAATTAATGACCCTGAAGTTAAAGTGAGGCTGATACTGAGGCCCTGCCCAGCGTTGGGAAAAAGCCTTCATTGTTTTCAAGCAGGAGGCGGGCAGCAGTGAGGGAGATTCATGGATGGAGATTGAATATGCAATTTTCTTTCACCTTGCCAAGAGCTGCCCCTGGGCTGTGCCTGGCCTAAATTTTTCCTTTTACCATCTCTGCCTTATCCGGCCCTCCCACCTCCCTTCCATTCTTTCCAGAAAATTACCTTCAAAATTGATTTCCACTTTTACAAACAAATATAATGGGAACACAGGAAAAAACTTGGGCCGTGATGAATTAGGGCTGTCAGGTGCTTCCAGGTCTCCTTTGCTTTTGTTTTACTACCCGATCTGCTCTTTGTTTTTCCAAGGGCTGGAAAAGTGCCCCCCATCCAGTGAGTGCCTGGCCCTCCAGGCCACCGGGGCCTCAGCCCCCAAACCCCATCAGTGGCCCAAGGCGGAAGTAATCCAGGCCCTGAGATGCTATTAGCCTCCTTGTTTCCCAGCGGAAGCCTGAGCCAACTCCTCCTTTTCCACTCTCTGGCCCTTAGGAACCCACTCTCTGAATGTTCTCTAACCACCACCCCCAAGCTAATTTCCCTTGACCCCCACACCATGTTCCCTCTGGCCCTCATACCTCTTAAAGTCCAGACCAGATGCAAACCTCCACCTCCTCTAATGTGGGCAGGATCAGTGTATACCTCGACTAGAGCAAATAAGAGACAGACAAACACTGAGAGATCCCGAAAGACAGGCAGACGGAAAACTGGGGGCAGGACCCCAACATCGGGAGACCAGGCTCCTCTTCTAGGGGAGACAAGAGTTCTGAGCTGCAACGCCCACACAGCCTGGCTGTAAGGGCCTCAGTCTCCCTAGCCTTGAGCCCTAGGCTACCCCTGGAGGCAGGCTCAGGACAGCCCCTCCATTTATCAGCAGAAAGTAGGGTGATGCCTGTGCCCAGGACCATAGGTGCTCAACACACTCAGGCCTGGCTTCAAGTTCTCCCTGCTCACACAGTCACACCTGGCACTGTCTCCAAGCACAGACACTACCCAGGTAGCTGCGCACCTTCCCAGCGCATGACATTCCCATCCCCTTACGCCCAAAGATCTCAGAGTGGTAGAACACATGCATACTCACACTTGCTTAAACTATGTAAAAAAATTACATTTGGGTTCATAAAACAAACATACATTTTCCAAGGTAAATAAATAAAGCTGTATGTGGGAGCAGAAATGTACACAGATGAGTAGGGGGAAAGATGCCTGCATGTCAGAAAAAGAAGAGGATCTTCTATTTATTTATACACATCTAAAATGCCTGTGGAGGCTGAAAGATGACATGTGGCCCAAGTGGCTAATCACAGAGTAAATGAACAGATAGAAATGGACAAAGCTCCTCCCAATCCCCCGTATGAGGATGCCTTTCTTCTACTGCACTGGTCCCAGCATCCACTAAAGTCTGCTCTAGTTTCAAGGAGCCACACCAAGGTTAGGGAGCCTGTGCCCAAATAAATTTCTTCATGACACAACTTCATTTCCCCATGAAACATAAACCTGCCAATTAGGCTTTCTTTCCCAGATACACAAGGATGCATCTTCCAAGATGAAGTCAGCTCAACACTAAATTCATGATCTCAGGAAATCCTCTCCACAGTCCCCAGGAGGGAAGTGCCATTACTGGCTCTATTTTACAGAGGAGAAGATTGAGCCGATGAAGGTGACTTGCCCAGCTAGGTAGGGGCACCAGGATTCAGACTCTGCTGTGCTCACTCCAGAGCCCACATCCGTTCCCACTCAGCCCCACTGCCCATCAATGCCCGGTTCCAGGGATGGCATGCTCACTCCTCCCCTGTGCCTTCCTTCCTGGTGGGAGTCTCTGCAGCCTTCTCTTGCCTCAAGCCAGGCTCCTAGAGAAGGCAGGTGCTGCTGATTTCCACAGCTTACTCCTCTCATTTGCTCCAAGTCTAACCTGAGCAACACTCTTGGGGACCTCTAGGAGGGGAGCTAACTAAGGAAATAAACTGCTTCTTCCGGTTATGGCTTCATCCAAAGCAGAAGGGAGCTATTAAAGGCAGTGACAGGACTCGGCCATTTGCAGCCATGCAAGCTGCCCTGCCGGCAAACACACAACTGCACCAGCTTGGCACCACTCAATGGCACAATTCATTGTGCACCTAATTAATGGAATGCAAATTCACGGCCCCCTGCAATCCCACACCTCAAAGGATGATCCCAACACACCTCCCTCACAAAGATCAGCAGACTCTCACCATATAACTTCGTTTGGATTCTTGGACAAGCTATGTAACTGCTCTGTACTTCAGCAACACCACCGATGAACAGCAATGTTTTGGGCCCCAGTCGAAAGCAACTGGGTGAAGGTGAAGGGCTTCTAATCTCCAGCCTAATTGTAGATAGGGCAATACAAGAATCTCACTCCTCCAGCCACATAAACCAGCTCACACAGTGTTCAGGGAACTGGCATCCCTTCAAAGGGCCCAGGGAATCCAGCACTAATATGCCCACCCGTCATTACAGCTAAGAAGAAGTGAAGACTTTTGCATGATACAAATGGGCATCCTATCTTCTCAGACCGATGGACAGCCTGTCTTCTGAGTGCTTCAGAATATCACTTCCTCATCCCTCTGGCCTGTCTACCTGTCTCGTTCTGGGAGCTTCTGGGCTCTTGGGATGAGGGTCAAAGCTTCTTGACCAGCACATTTCTCAAAGGAAAGTTGGAGGGGTTTCCGTACTCTTAAAGGCCAAGGCATGGGAAGGGGTCTCAAACAGGCTCACAGTCACTGCCAGTTTCTCCCCCAGAGTCACAGCTGATCATACCTTTCCTAATATCCCCCACGGAAATGATTGCTGCAGGTACTAATAATGCTGTCCCTATTCTGAGTGCCAATGCCAGTAATGTTCTGGGCATTATCACTGTGAACACCAGTAACGACTGCTGAGATTGTCTCCAATAATGCCAGCACGCACTGCAGCGATTGTCCTCACTAATGCCCATCACTGTGACATTGTTAGAGCTGAAGAATAGGCCGAACTGTACCCAGAGCAGAAGCCGGAGCAGCTTCCTGGAGGACAAAGAAGTTCGCAGCTTGCCCTCAGGGTATGACACTTCGAGGAAGATGCCACATGCTTGAGGCCAAAGGAGGGCCAGTCTGGCAGGGTCTTCAAGGGTCCTCTTGGAGGGAGATGCAGCCCTCTACTCCCTCTAGGGTCTAATCTGTTAAGGAGCATCCCCAGCCCCATCCCAGCACCCCTCCGTCCCAGGTCAGTGTTCTCTTTTGCTGCAGTCCTGGCCCAATCGCTAAAGGACACACCTGGGTGTCTGCAGCCCATGCCCGAGGCTGCCTTCTGTGACTGGCCTGCCAGCTGCTTTGCTACCTTGGCCTGACTGCAGAGTTGGGCTACATCATCTTGACACATAATTATCTCCCCCTATTCTTAATCATCTGAGCTGCTCCCTAATGTGAACCAGGCCTGGCTGCTTAGAAGCATCCAGAGTGGGGGAAAGGGGGAGGAGGGGCTGCCACAGCTCTCTCTACCTTTGCTGTCTCCTCTCCCTTCCCCACCCAGGGCTGATGGATCAGGATTGGAGGGGGGAGGTCAGGGGAGAACTGGTTTCCCTCATAGGGCTGGCCTCCACCAGGGACAATACAGCTCCCTTCGGCCTGGCATTGGTCAAGAGGAGTAAGTAAGAGGAGGAGAACTGCCTCCCAAAAAAGAGTGACGCCTCTGATATTTCTTGCTACCTGGCTAGTTCGAGCAGGTTTCAGAGGAAACTTAGAGGCCTCATCGTCTCTTGCTTTGGAGACTTTCGCTGCTTCTTGCAACATGTCCCTGTGGCATCACTGTCACACAGCTGGAGCATGAGCTTCCCAAACCCAGCCCTGTTCCTGTCCCTTCCTGCTCAGACTACTCCTGCCTTAAAAAAAAAAAAGCCCCAACTCTTTCTATGGTCTAGACCTGGCCTGCTATCCTGTGGCCCTAACCTGTCTCCGCAGCCTTACTGCCCTCCACATCTCTTTGTGCCTTCTATCCCAGCTGCAGCTGCCCTGCAGCTGCTGGCCAAAGGGCCTTCTGGTCACAAGGCTCAGTCTATCAGATAACATTTCAGACTACCATTGCCCCTGAACATTCTCCTCTTCATCCCTCAGGCCCCTCCTCAAAGAGCAGCTCTTCCTGGCCGTGTACTCCCTCCCCAGCCCGGTTCCCGTGGCCTGCTGTCCAGATCTCCATCACAACACGGTATCTGATGGGCCTATCTGCTCTCTGGCTCACATGTTGAACATACCCCACTAGAATGTAAGCCCCTTAAGGACAAGAATCATATCTTGTTCTGCTTTGGGATCCTAGAGTACCAAGCCTTTCTTGAAACCGATGTGCAGGAAAGGTTCACTGAACTGAATTGATTAGAAACAATGAAGGCGATCAACGGCTCAGGAGAGCACCCTGTTCTGGGCCAGCCAGGCGCAGCCCTGGTGCCACAGCCTCATGCCAGTGCCTTCCTACCCTCAGCCTTTCTTGGTCCACAGGAGCCCAAGAAGCAGAGGGCATAGTTGGCCACAAGGCTGGCCTTGTCACAGCCTCAGACTGAAAAGGGAGAGTATGGAGGGGCATCTGTGGCCTCCCATGGGCCTCTGGGCCTCTCACCCCCTAAAACACACAGGTGCTGGTGGTTAAGGAGAGACCTTTAGGGTTTGAGGCAAATTCTACCAAAGCACTTGGGGTCCCAGGGAGCTTGGCCAGGGCCTGAGCATGGGGAGCCCCAGGGAGAATTGGGACCTTAGGCCTTTCCCACAGCCTCCCCCTGCCCATCAGGGGCTGCCGCCAAAACAACCACAATGAAATTTAGTGAGTGGCAAAGGCTGTGGCAGCCAAATGGGTTTGGATATTTTGGAAGAAGGAGAAATAGAGCCAGACAAGCTGTTTCCCCTGTAAAACGAGGCCATTAGGGCTTCTGGAAGGAGGCCAGCGCCAGGTCATCACGGTCTTGCCAGGCCTAGGCCTCCCCCTCCATGCTGTCCCTTCCGCTGAGGGCCAGGCCTCTCGCACTCTCTTCCCTCAGCCTAGGCCGCAGGATCTCGGACTGTGGGCCCAGGCAAGCTCAGCGGTGTCCCTTTCTCTGCTTCTCACTCCACTAGGCTTCCCCCTACCCAGGGTTTGTCTATGTGTGGGATGACCACATAACTTATTGTCCAAACAGGACATTTTTGAGAGAAAAGGGAGATGCTGAGATGCTGACTGGCCAAGATGCAGAGACAACAGGCATCAGTTGGGACTGTCCTGGGCTAATGGGATATACGGTCACCCCTTATGCTCATTGCTTGAGGCTTCTGCCTCTTTTCTGGGAGATATCTTTAAAATCCTATACCCTCCAAAGGCCAGGAGGTTACCCGTTCTCCAGCAGGGGCCATGAGAAAATGGGAGAAGGAAGCTGGCCTGAGCCACTGGTGTCTCTGTTGGTCTGGGTCTGCCAGCCCTGTGGCCCAGCTTCATGCATCAGAAGAGAACCAGATGGTCACCAAGGGACCCCCAATGTCACGACATTTGAAAAACACTTTGTCCCAGGCTCATCGCCACTACTCTCCCTCTTAATTCTTTTCTTCTCTGTTCTTCCTCTTCCTTCCCCCGTTCCCTTTGACACCCTGCCTAACAGCCTGGCTGCACCCTCAGGCATTCCAGGGAGGTGAGGGAGAGGTGTGGGGGGATTTACAGTGACATCTCTACTCATAGAGAAGAAGAGGAGAGAGGGGTCCTATGTCCAGCTTCCTGTGGAGTTTGAACCGGGGGCGGTGGACATGTGTTACAGAGAAAGGACACCAGGGTCGGCTGCACGTGACATCACCTCTTCACCTCTGGACAGATTGGGATCAGGTAAGGACAAGGTAAGTTGTCCTTTCATCCTCAGGTCAGAGACCAGCTGTTCCCCCAACTCCAAAACCTTCCCGAGGTAAATGGTTCTTGCTTCTCCTCCTGGCATCCCACAGGGATCAATAGGGTGAGCCCCAGTGGCAGGTGAGGCAGCCGGGGCTGCTGAGCAGATGGTGAAGCTGATGGCCCCACCAGCAACCGCCCTCCCTCTCTCCAGGAGCCAGCAGGGCAGTGGGGGGGACCTGGGCTTTGCTACTAAAATTGATCTCATAGCAGAGCAGCTGCGAGGCCAGGCCGAAACCGGAGCTTGGAGTCCGAGGACAAAGCATGCAAAGGGGAAGCCACACCTCTTCCCTCCTCCCTACCTTCATCACGTTTCCTCTTCTCACCGTTGGAGCGAGGAATCCCCAGGATCCCATTGATGGAGTAGGATCCCACTGGGTCATTGGAGGCGCTGGAAACAGGAGGGGAGGCCGTGCTGGGAACTGGACGAGAGGAAGGAGGAAATGCCATCAGGATGGCAGTTGTGATCGTAGGCCAAAGCCCCAAGGCTGGGGGGTGCAGAGAGAGGCAGAGGACATAAGGAGGGATGAGGAGCCCATGTTCCTCTACTTCCTCTGAGGTCTATTTTAGAGGGGGATTGCGTTGCCACATACAGGCTATTATTCACTTCTGTCCAGCCCTGAGGTAAGTGGTGCCCAGTCAACCTCAGGCCTTCTCTGCAGACATGTGGATTTCACTGGGGTTCTCAAACTCACTCTCCTAAAGATAGATGGAGTATAGGCCCAGGAAACACCAAAGCTGTCTCCATCTAGGCAACACCTCCATGGTCCTCTAGAGAGCACAGCTCCTAGGATGCCCCCTTGCATAGCTCGTCCAATCCCTGGGGCTGGACAAACCCTTCTAATCAGGTCCCAGCTCATTGTTCTCAGTCTCCTGGGCTGACTCTTTATCAATCCTGATTTAGAGTCTGTAGCATTCTAAGATCTGTCTCTGATTCTCTGGGAGACACAAGACTGGTCCTGATGTTCCCCAGGAGTGTGCATTTGTCTTTCTCAGCTGCTTTCGGACTTGAAATCACTTGAGAAACTCCTAATTTCCCCCTTCGGGCACACATTAGTGAACCCATTCACTCCACAGTGATCAACTCAGGTACAGCCCGGCCCAACCCTCCCTCCCAGCACACACTGTAACACTGGCCTAGTAAACAACAGCTCCTGCCAACTCCCGGAGGGCTGGAACTAGCCATTTCTATTACCTTCTGGTCAGAGAGAAGAGGAAAACTGCCAAGAGGGCAGCAGGAAAAAATGTAACCACATCCTAGCCCCTCAATACCCAGGCCTCATCTATGGCTACAGTAGCACCAAGTTTTTCCTTGGGCCAAAGGGAAGGTAGTCTGTGTGCATTGAGGAGAGAGGAGGAGTGTTAGCAGGTTTCTGGTAGGCCTGGGTCACGTGTTTGAGAGGCCCTGAGCATGGCTCGACGAATGAGGAGGAGGGAGAGAGGCAGAGAGATACAGAGGGGGTGAGACAGAGACCCAGCGATCAAGAGAGACAGGCCAAGGGGAAAGAGGCCAGGAGGAAGGAGGGAGACAGAACAGAGCCAGAGCTACACCTGAGGAGTAGAGAGAGAGAGGGAAGGGCAGAGGGAGAAAAGAAGAGGAGGCGAGGGGAGAAGACAGAAGGACAATGTTAAGAACAAGTTGGAATGTTAAACAAAGATGGAATAAGAAAGTTGATGTGAAAGACAGAGGGCACAGGTAGGGAGACAGAATCAGATAAAAACAAAAGATGATGGAGAAGGCGGGAGAGGGAGAGGAGGAGGGAAGGAAGAAAAAGAAGAAGAAATCCTGGAAGAAAAACACTGAGAGAGAGGAGAGGATGGAAGAGGATAGGGACTGACTAAGGCAGGGCAGAGGGAGGTGACACAGGTGGGAGGCAGAGAACAATCCTAGTGAACCAGTATCTCTGAGGGAGACCCTATGTGGATAGGAGCTCAGGTGAGAGGAATTGGCAAAGAGGATGGGCCCTGGACCTCAACTGGGCAGGCAGTTCCCAGGGGTGGAGCTGCATTTCCTGCCTTTCTCTAGGTGGGAACCTGCTTTCTCCCCTTCCCTGAGCCCTCTTACCAATGGTGTGGCCAGGGGCAGTCACTCCTGTCCCAGCCCCGTCCGGCGTTGGGTGGAAAGGCTGCTGAACTTTGGTCCGGATGATTCTGCAACAGCATCACAACAGCATCACATATCACATGCCCACTCCTGCCCTGGCCAATTCCAGCCCAGCCCTGTGAAGGGTCTCTCTCCCAAGCTCCTCAGCGATCTCCTCCTCCGTCTGCTCCCTGCATCTCTACCCTCACTGCCTGCTGCACGGCACAGTGTTGTCCTTCTGTTGGCTCTGCGGATCCAACCTCGTGCAGTTCTGGGTGGGTGCAGCCTGCCTTCTGTCCTGCTACGTGCATCAGCCGAATTATTGCTTGATTTTTGGTAGCAAGGATCGCGGCAGCAGACCCAGTGAGCACAGCATTCTTTCTCTTTCTGCAGGGTGAGAACTGCCCTGTGGCTTGTCGTCCACCTTTCTCTCCTCAACCACAGATGCATCTCCTCCTGGTACCAGGAACTTCTGGGTTTTGAGATCATTTCAGAGCTGGCTTTCCTACTTGGGACGTATCACAGTCCTTCAGAATCGAGAGGATGAGATTTCCCTGTATTCTGAGAGAAGTAGCCAGGGAGGGGCTGGATCACAGGTGACTCTTTTGTGCCTAGGACTCCCACACAGCACACAGTCCCTTTGCCAGATGTCAGGCCCTGAACAACGTCTTCTTGAGCCCACTTACTGCCCTCAAAGAAGTCAGATCCCTGTCCCCATATGGCTGGCTGCTTTACTGGCCTCCTTTTCTGAGGGTCTTACTTGGATCGCAGCTTCTTTGCCAGCCTGGTTGAAAGGTCTGGTGCTCTCCCTGTACATCCTGGGAAGAGGGGCCAGACCAAACATTCCCGGAGCCTGCTTTTCAGGGATTTGCAAAACCCGGGGGCTCAGTGATGCCAAAGACCAGTGCCAGGGCCAGGACTGAGGAATGCTCCCCGCCATCCACTGGTCAAATGAGGGGCCTTTGAAAACCACTTTTCTGACAGCATTGCTCTTCCCCACAGAGAGGCGTGTGACCCAAGCTCACCTCCACCAGCCGGGTGAGTCACAGCCATGAACCAAGTCAGCTCTAAAAGCTTTTCTTAAGCACTTGCAGGCAGTCGGGAGAAGGCCCCTACCTCGCAGTGCTGGACATGAAATTGGGGAGGGGAGACTTACACCCCCCAAAAAGCTAAGTTACCCGAGGAAATCAGGTGGTTAGTGCTGGAAAGATGGAGCAGAGGAACCATTCCCCTTGCAGGAGAATTGATATATATCTTCAAAACCAAGTAGGGCTAAAATCAGAGGCACAGAGGATGGTGGAAAGGACACTGGGCTGAGTGGCAAGGCCCTGAGTCCTGCTTCTGATTTGCAGTTAAAAAGCCACATAGCCTTGGTCTCACCTCTCAACTTCTCTGGGCCTCAGTTTTTTTAGCTGTAAATGAAGGGGTCGGACTACAGGGTCTCCACTCTCTTTCCCCATTAAAAAAAATAACTTGCTCCTAAGATGAACAAAGAAGTAGAGGGAAGGGCATCACAAGCTGGTGGAAGAGGAAGAGGAAGGCACGCACGCCTGCTGCCTTCTGGGTTAATGCCCAGAGCGGTCAGCCAGAAAGAGTGGAGGCAAGCAAGGGACCAAGAGGAAACAAGGGTGACAACTTGGATGTGATGAGAACCATCACCATTTCCACTTACTGAACATCTACTATGTGCCACTATTATACACAATTTATGTGACTTATATATATTACTGTTAATTCGCACAACCACCTCCAAAGTAGAGACTGTTATCCTCATTTTGCAGATTGAAAACCAAAGCTGAAAGAAGTTTAAGTAGCTCACTCAAGATCACACTAGCAGCTGGGTGCGGTGGCTCACGCCTGTAATCCCAGCACTGTAGGAGGCTGAAGTGGGTGGATCATCTGATGTCAGGAGTTCGAGACCAGCCTGGCCAACATGGTGAAATCTCAACTCTACTAAAAACATAAAAATTAGCCAGGCATGGTGGCAGATGCCTGTAATCTTAGCTACAGGCTGAGGCAGGAGAATTGCTTGAACCTGGAAGGCAGAGGTTGCAGTGAGTCAAGACTACGCCACTGTACTCCAGCCTGGGTGATAGAGTGAGACTCCATCTCAAAAATAAATTAATTAATTAATAAGGAAATCATACTACCCAGTAGGGCAGACTCAGAACGCAGCCTCTAAAATCTGTGCTTTTTGTTACTTTGTCATCCTGCCCCCGACGTGTAGGAACCAGGCTTAGAGGGTCTCAAGCCATGTTCTAAACTAGGCGGGTATCTGTATAAACAGATCCCAGTAAAGCAGCATGTATGAGGCATGAGGCAATATGAAGCTGGTCTCAGGAAAGAAAGGGAAGAATTTGCAAGACACAAGGAAGGCAGAATGGCCGCAGTTTGGCAACCAACTGGAGTCAACCATGGCTTCACAACCTCAGTTTTGTGTAACTGGAAGCTTGGTGGAGTTCACATCAGCAGGTCAGGAATAAGGCTGTGGGGGAGGTGACTGGTTTTGGAGGGAGGTGGTGGAGTCAGTCCTAGACCTGCAGCATTTGAGGTGAAAGGGGAGAGTCCAGGTGCAATGCCGTTGCATCAGCGGGCACAGAGATATGGATTTAGGAGACTGTCAGGGAAAGGAGTGTTTAAAGGGACAAGAGGCCTAAGGAGTGGATACTGGAGGACATTTACTTCCAGGGACTGCGGAAAGAAAATGACCTTGCAAGGGAGTCAGAGAATTGCTGAGCAACTCAGAGCTGCTGCTCCTAGGAAATGGCAGAACCAAGACAGGTCAGTTTCACTTAAGTCAATGGAGAAGAATGTTTCAGGAAAAACACAACCTACAGTGCCAACAGCAACACGGAGACCGAAGGGAACTGGGAATAAGAAGAGGCACAGAACTGGGATTCTGGTGACCATTAGTGACCTTGAGGGGGAGTCTCAGCAAAGCGACTGGAGCAGGAGCTACACAGAACCAGGTTAGGGAATGCATAGGGAGGGAAGGGAGGCAGGGCAGTAAAAGGAGACTATTGCCTCAGAAGTTTGAGGAAAAGGAAAGGAGAGGGAAGTGTGGAAGGTGGAGGATGGAACGGGCAGCTAAGCGGAGAGAAGGCCTTCTTGGGTAAGAAAGATCTGGATAAGCTTGTAGACTGAAGAGGAAGAACCAGTGAAGAGGAAGAGACTGAAGTTGCCTAAGGGACTGTGGATGATTAAGAGAGCAAAGGGGAACAAGGAAAAATGGAATGGAGCCTACAGGGAGGTGTTAGCCAGAGATGGCATATTTTCAGGTGGTGAAAGCTTTGAACAGGAACTTTTACGGCTTTTATCTCTCAGAAAAGCAGAAGGCAAGGTCATCTCCCGAGAGTTGGAGGGAAGGTTTGGAGTATGATCACAATGGAAAAGATTGGGTAGTAGCTGAGACGCAGTGTACACTCATCTACAGAAAAGTCTAGAAAGATGCTGAGCAGCTCAGAGCTGCTGCTCTTACTTCACTGCAGCAAAAGCTTCTGTGAGCTCACAGGGCCTGTGAGTGGCTCTGGCTTGAGGGCTGATGAGCTCTTGACTAAGGGAACTCCAGGGGTGGGGCTAGCTGAGAGAGATAACTGGATGGGCTTGAGGAGTTTCTGTCTTCGTTACCCAGAGCCTCTGACCCCTAGGGCACTGGCGCAAATTTAGCTGAGGCAGCAAGTGATGGAAAATCACTACTCCCTGACAGCGGCTTGGTGGTGCATGGGGGGAGGAGGTGGGCAGGGGGCCTGCTGCGAGTTACTAATGCTCTTGGTGTCCATCCATGACCCCAGGCAGGGGGCACTTGTCAGTCCCTGGAGCTGATCTCGGAGAATTTAAAAACTGGGATGGGCTGGACACAGTGGCTCATGCCTATAATCCCAGCACTTTGGGAGGCCAAGGTGGGGGGGATCACGAGCTCAAGAGATCGAGACCAGCCTGGCCAACATGGGGAAACCCCATCTCTACTAAAAACACAAAAATTAGTTGGCCGTGGTGGTGCGCGCCTGTAGTCCCAGCTACTTGGGAGGCCGAGGCAGGAGAATCCCTTGAACCAGGGAGGTGGAGGTTGCAATAAGCCGAGATTACATAACTGCACTCCAGCCTGGCAACAGAGCAAGATTCCGTTTCAAAAAAAAAAAGAACTGGGATTGTGGAAATCTGATGGTCATCCATTGCCCTCCTGTCACCCAACAACTCATGGCAATTTCACTCAGGACTAAAGGATGGATGAAGTAAAGCAGTTGTTGATGATGACCGCCTAATACAATTTCCCCATGTTCCTCCTCCTCCTTCACCAATTATTTTTCATTCTTGGCCTCACAAGACAGCCAGACACACACCAAACCTCCATGGCCCCAGGCAGGTTTGGCCTGGAAAGTCAAGTTCTGGAAGATCCCTGGAGGGTGCAGCTGGGACCCTGGAGGACACAGCTCTCCTCAGAAGCTGGGAGGTGTCATTTTTCCATTTCCACAGAGAGACTGCCCTGCCAGGGTGCCTGCTCCCCACTTCTCTTTCCTTCACAGGATGCTCTTCCTCCTCCACCATTTCAGATGAGGGCTCACCCTTTCCTGGGGACCTCCAGGGCTTTGGCCTGGGCCCAGCATGGAGACTTCCAGGCACTTAGAGTCTCCCCACACTTGCAAGGGCATGAGAGCAGCAAAGAGAAGAAGGGTATGGGTTCTGAGCTCAGCCTGCCTTAGTCTGAATCCCGGCTCTGTTACTTGCCGCCTTGAAACCCCTGGCAGTTTCTTATTTCCTTGCCTGTAAAATAAGATAATACTATCATGCACTTCATAGGACTGCAGTGAGGACTAAATAGGACACTGCAAGTAAAGTGATTAGTGTGATGGTTGGTTCGATAAATGCTACCTGTAATGACAATGATGACCAGTGCTATTCCTATGGGTGATCCCTAGGCCCAGCTGTTTTCAATTTAGGGGCTGAGCCAGATGCAGGCAGGAGACCTCCCTACCCCGTATGCCCCAGCCTGGTGACTGCAGGTGCCACTGAGACCCTGGGAAGAGCACCAAGAAGACGAGAAACAGCAGCAGTGGTGGCGACACCTGATCCAAGAGGAGGTCGCATCAGACTCTCAAGAAGACAGACTGGGGACTGGACCCTAGCCCCGCTAGGGTCACTGGTAAGGATCCACAGGGGACCCAAGAGATGGTGAGGGGTCGTGGCAGGGCTTCAGAGAGAAGGATGACAGGGCAGGTGGGGGAGGCCACTCCCTCATTGGTTAAATTCCCAGAAGGCCCCACCCTCTCACCAACTTAGGTATCAACACAGTCTCAGGCTCTGTGAGTGAGAAGGAAAGCCCTGTGTGAGTCTCCTATTAACAGCGTATTAAACACATGAAGAAAGAGAGAAGCCCTCCACCTTCTAAGAGAGCACCAGGCATTCTTACTCCTCTTCTAGTTCTACCCTTTCTCTTCCTCCTCCTTCCCCATTCTTTTCTCTGTGTTTCACTCTCTGTCTCTCTCTTCTTCTCTTTCTCTGCTCCTCTCTTCACTTCCCCCTCTCTTTGTCTGTTTGTCTGTCTCCTTGCACCCTGAAGTCCCACCGTGGCTATGTGAGTTTATTGATTCCTGGGAGCTGGGGGAAAGCAAGAGGCAGGGCTGGGGTGCAGACTCAGGGATGGAAATAGAAGGCTATAAATTATTTGTGACAGGAAAGCAATAGTGGCAGAGTGCTGAGCACAAGTCCTGTGTCACTATTAGATTCCTTTTAGCCTGATGACACTGTAAAAAAGGTTAAGTGTCTGCTGGAATCGTACACCTGGGGGGGCCGGGGCAGCCTGGGAGCAGAACAAGCCACTGAGAGCAGGTATATCAATTCTCCAGGCCAATAATATTCCTCTCATTGATCGCCACGCAAAGTTCAAAAATCTCATTACAGCCAGGCAGACCGGGAACTTTTTACAAATCAATAGAATGATATAATGTATGTATACTTAGTACAAATGTATCTATTCATCTATCCATCCATCCACGGTCCGCCTCAGGGTTTCCAAGTTAACCTACCCATCATATTATGTTATGTTATGCATGATATTATATTGCATTATATTATATGATAATAAATGGTGTGCAAAAACTCCCTGAGGTGGAGACAAGAGAGGTCCTATTAGCATTGAGGTGACCTGAGACAGCTCACCTTGGAAGGAGTGAGGTGGCAGCATTTCCAGGACTCGGCTGGGCAGGATTTCCAGGAGCAATGCTTCCTCAGCAGAGGCTCCGGTTTAAAACCAAAAACAAAAAACTGTCTACTGAGTATCTACTATGTGCTAGGCAATGTTCTATGTACTTTAAATAAATAGTTAACTTAATTCTCACAACCCATTTTGCACATAAGGCTTATTACAACTTGTCCAAGGTCACCCATTTAATAAATGGGAAATCTGGGATTTGAATTCAGGTAGACTAATCCCAGGGGATTGATCCCAGGGACTAATCCCTTACCTGCTAAATTATACTGCCTCCAGATGAGAGACACCAAAAGGCCCCAGATTTAAACTTCCATTTTCAGTCCCTTGTTCTATAGTGTTCTGAGAAATGAAGGGTGAGGGGTTCCCCTGAACCTCAGTTTTCCTCACTAGAAAGTGGGAGTAATAACACCTCCTGGAACCAGCTGCTCACAACCCCTATACGTCGGATCTCTGAGTATGTTGCCATGGAATTCTGTCCTGCTGCCTAGAACAAACTTCCTTCCCAATTTTGGAATTATTCCCTAGAGAGACAAAATTACTTCTTAGTGGAGCTTGAACAAACCAGTGACGTGACCAGGCTTGGGGCAGGCTGCTCTTAGGAGCAAGATGTCAAGTATCTGCATGTATGTGTTACATACATGTATAAATCAGTTTAAATTGTCCTGGAGTAAACTGCCCACTTGAGAGCCTTTGCAGAAAATATTTAATCCCTGGTATGGGGAAAGTCTTTCCTGATTTGGTAAATCAAAGGCACTCCAGGGTAGCGAATGTGCCCGACTAGCTGGCCCTACTGCCCACTGAGCCAGACAAGTGGTCACGGGGGCCTCTGCCAGTGGCCTCAGGCTGCATGGGCATTATAAACTTGATCATCCTGGAGAACAAAATGATATTTGCAGCCGGGCATGGCGGCTCATGCCTATAATCCCAGCACTTTGGGAGGCTGAGGCAGGTGGATCACTTGAGGTCCGGAGTTTGAGACCAGCCTGGCCAACATGGTAAAACCCTGTCTCTACTGAAAGTACAAAAATTAGCCGGGCACGGTGGTACAGGCTTGTGGTTCCGGCTACTCAGGAGGCTGAGGTGGGAGAATTGCTGGAAGCCATGATTGCAGTGGTGAAGTGGAACCCACAGTTGGAGTCAATGGAGGTTGCAGTGAGCCGAGATGGTGCCACTGCACTCCAGCCTACGCTACAGAGTGAGACTCTGTCTCAAAAAAATAAAAATAAGATACATTAAAAAAGATATTTGCTTCAGCAAAGGGTATTTTGCCCAGCTAATGCAGGTGGTTATTGCTTCAGTGCAAATCTTTGAGAGCTGCCTATGTCAGGCACGTATCCATGGCTTGGCCCCGAGGCAAGTCAGCAACAGTAGTAGTGGGAGACTTTTCACAGCAGAACCTTGAGTGAGATATCATAGATCACCCAGGAAATGTTTACCTCTCCTGGAAATGGTCCCTACTCCTGAGAACTCTAAGGAACTAGAATCTCCCCCTTCAATACCCCCAGGAACTGAAAAATTGAAATTTACTTCCTCGTCTCCACAGAAAGGCAAGGGAAACAGCATCCCCCCTGCACATGGCTTCCTTTAAGGCAGCCCTGAATCACTTAACACACTCCCTGTTTTTGTAGCCTCTGGCTGCAGTTTGGGCAGAGTTTACAGGTTTCTTGCCCATGCTCACTCACATGCCCTGCAGGTTTCAGTTTAGATAACTGACCTGTCAGGCAGGGTTCTGGGCATGAGAATGGCCACCGACAAGGGTCAGATCATTCTTCAGAACTGTGGACAGGACCTTCCATTCTGGCTGTGGCAGCATGTTGCTGGAATACACAGGTTCCAGGTTACCAGGATTCCTCCCAAATGTGTCAAGAGCTTCTGACTCTTTTGTTGACTCTCAGGAGTCATAGCTGAGCTCCAACAAATGAAAGTCCTACCAAAAAGCTTGCAGAAGGGTTTCCTCAAACGACTGCTCTTGAACTACCTGCATTAGAATCCCCTGGGGTATTGCTAACATGCAAACCACCAGGTCCCACCTCAGATCTGAATTGGAATTTTTTTGAACTCTATTTGAGAAGACTAGCTTAAGCCAGGGGGTGAAGAAACCATCCTTCTGGTTGGTTTCTCAAGGGGATCTTTGCGAGAGGTGGGAAGAAGTGTTAGTGAGTTAAGAAAGTTCCTTTCTCATACTCTATCAATCCACATTTCTCTCCTTCTATTAACCCTGACTTCAGCTGACACAGTCACCAAAATTCAGTAAGCTATCAGTTGCTCTGTAGAAATAAAACCATACATTAAAAATTAATTTCAAAATGGTTTTTGGTACATTCCAGGATGATAAATTCCCAGTGGGTTACTTAGATACCAGGCATATTTTCTGCATCAACTTAGCCCTCTAAGACTGGCATTGAGGCCGATAATCTTTCCACCATGTGCCCCTGAGAGCCCAGGCCAGAGACAATTTACCAGGCTAGATGGGCCATGGGGCTGGCCCAAGGGGGCAATAGTGATGGTTTATATGATAAATGGTAAGCATATGGATTGATTGAACTTCAAGATATGCATAGGTTTAAAAAATAAGGGGCAATGTGCTTAACTAACCATTTGGAAACCAGTCTGCGGTGCATGCCAAGCCCAGAGCGTGATCAGACTAGCGCCTCTCACCACTGGTCCTGCCCTCATCTGCCAGAGCTTCTGGCTAGAGCTGGAGTCTACCAGCTGTCTACCCCCATGGTCCTGCTTGGGAAACTCCAGAGGCTCAAAGACTGCTTGATATAAGGTGAGCAAGGTACTGCTATAAATTCACTGCTGAGACCAAGTCTGCCACTCTGCACCTGTCCATCCCCCCGTCCCATCACAGGCATGTCCCCCTCCCTCTGCAGTCACCTGGGTGGCAGCAGATATAGGGCCTGCTAGTGACTGCCTGGCCTCCCTACCTCTACCCTTTCCTACCTCTCACCTACTCCAGCATTCAAAAACAGTCCCTCAGTCTTTCTCTGTCTCTTTCTGAAATAATGTGATATGCCTAAACCCTACAATCACTTCCTGTTACCTATAGGATAAATTCAGAATTCTTCAGCCCAGCCTTCAAAATCTTCCCTAATCTGGCTCTATCCTAGCTTTCCAATCTACTTCTCTCTGTTCCCCTCTTCCTCTCAGGGTCTAGCTCAGGGCTGAAACCTTGTTTTCTTGCTTACTCAATTCACATAGACTCCTCCCCTGACCTCTGAGCTCTACAAGGGCAGATGTCACTGCTATTTTTCTCACGACTGTCTTCCCCCAGCACCTAGCAATGGTGTCTGGTATCATGTAAGTACTTAATAACTATTTGTTCAATAACAAGTGAATATTATTAATAATAACAATAATATAATCTTGTTTTTGTTTTGAGATGGATTCTTGCACTGTTGCCCAGGCTGGAGTACAATGGCATGATCTCGGCTCACTGCAAACTCCGCCTCCCAGGTTCAAGCAATTCTCCTGCCTCAGCCTCCGAGTAGCTAGGGTTATAGGTGCGTGTCACCACGCCCAGCTAATTTTTGTATTTTTAGTAGAGACAGGGTTTCACCATGTTGACCAGGCTGGTCTCAAACTCCTGACCTCAAGTGATCCTCCCGCCTCAGCTTCCCAAAGTGTGGAGATTATAGGCATGAGCCACTGCACCCGGCCGATAATCGCAATGACATAATCTTAAGGGACACAGTGGGCCAACATACCCTTACTATGTACCAGGCACTGTGCAAGGCACTTTATATGGATTATTTAATTTAATTCTCACAAGCACCTATGAAGATTATTATCCATAATCTACAGATGTGGAAGCTGAGACTCAGAGAGGTTAGGAAACTTGCTGAAGGTCACATAGCTGTTAAATAACAGAGCCAGAATTTAAACCTGAGTGTCTCATTCAAGAACTTATGCTGCTAACCATTGAGTAGGATACGTCAATCATATCAAGAACAGATGGTAGAATCTTTGAGAAGCTAGGCCTGAATAGAAGAGCTGACTCTAATAACAGTAAAAGCAATAACTATCATTTATTTCATATTCAGTGTACAACAAGCATTATAATGGATGTATTTTCTCATTCAAATTCTAACTATAACTCTGGCAAATAGGCATCCTCTCTATTTTGCCTAAGAGACAACAGCAAGGCCAAGCAACTTATCCAAAGTCACCTGCTTAATAGCATTGGAGCCAGATTTTTTTTGTTTGGTTGGATTTTATTTTTTCAATTGACATAATTATACATATGTGTGAGGTAAGAGCCAGACATTAGATCCAGGCTTGTGACTTCAATGTCTGTAGGCTGAACCATTTGACCTCTTTGGGAAATACATATACATAGAAACACACACACACACACATATACATAAATATATGTCTATATATACACACACACATATATATATTTATTTATTAACTATTTGGATATGAACAAATTTTTCCTTCAGTCTTTTCATATCCATGATTTTGGAAAATTGAGCAATTGTATATGTAGACGATTGACAGAGAGCGCATGTAGCTGCGATTTTAAACATGCTTATCTTCTCCCATGCATGTGCCATAGCTGTCTTTGATAAGCATCATGTCTGTGTTACAAACAAACCACAATTTTAGATTAAGTGTCTGTAGGTTTCAGTGAATTTTTATACACCGGTAGGTTTTGGGGGCAAATTTTCCAAATTTTTTTCATCCGCATGACGATACTGCACAGAGATGTGTTTCTCAATTTCAGTTTTGAGAATCAGTTTCTATGATTAGTGTATCTTTGTATTCAGGTCTGCTCCAATGCATTGATCCAAGATTTATAACAGTGGATATGTTTATCAAAACCTACTTCATGAATATCTGCCAAGTTATGCCCATTTCTGTCAAATCTGTAAGCTACAGCGAGACTCTACACCACCAGTGTTCCCTTCCCAGGGTGTTTCAGATTTTCACATCACAATCGTGTTTTTATATTGGTCCATGCACCGGTATTGATGTACATAAATGTGCATTTGTATACCTGTGTATCTCTCTGTCTACGGCCAGAATGGGGTGGGGGAGGGGGGATGTGGAAATGAGAGAATTATTAAATGCCAAGTAGCTGTGCAATAAATTCCATTGATTTTATAAACTCCAACTTGTCTTCAGTCTCCTTCCATTCTTTATCCTGGGGGCATTGCAACAAAAACCTATTTTAAATACCTTTGCTTCCCCCCCTCCCCCTCCCCCCTCCCCAAAAAAGTGTCAATATTTTATTTGGATTTTTAACTTCGCTCCATAACAGTTGTTTGACCTCCTGACTCGTGCGAGTCACATAAATTCTGGGACTTTATTCAGGAGCCATGTTCCTGCTATTGAATAAGCAATTTGGGAGGGTGAATTAATGACTTGTGCTGTTGCTGGAAAGTCCCTGAAGAAATATTAAAATTGCTTGCAGACTGAATCGATACTCCGTGAACACCCAGCAAGAGGGCTTTGGCTCTGGAATGGCCATAGAAGGTGGGGCTGGGTAGAGGAAGGGGGAATTCCTGCACCCAGCTTGGTGAGCTCCCTGCCTCCTGCACCACCTTCCCCTTTATCCCTGGAGCTCTGTCATTTTCAGTAACAGCGAAGTCTTATTAAACCCCAACCAGGATAGAACTGAATCGTCCTGTCTCAGAAAGCAGGCTCAGGGGACAGTTTACTCTCTTACTAGCAATGAGAGCCCAGAGGCCTTATTGGAGGTGATGGTCTGGACACATCCACCTGCTGGAGAAACGGCATGGTGCTGCTGCTTTCTGGCAGGCTGCACTGTGCTTGGGAGGACTACAGCTGTGATCGTTTCCTGCTGGGTGTGCAGGAGAATTGGGTGCTGCGCTACTGGCCCCGTCTCTGTGTGTGCCTGCCCAGTGTTTACTATTGCTCAAGCGGCCACATGATTTCAGCCTTTGTGTATGGGTGTGCCTGTGGGATACAGCGTTTGAATTGTGTTGTGCATTATCGTGTATTATTGCATTGTGTTGATGCATTCCAGCAGCTGGCTTAAGGTTTGTTACTTGGTGTTTTGTGGTATTGTATTGAGGTGTCTGCACTTTGTGTAACACTGAGTTGGAGGAATTTGAGTATTGTTTGGTGGCAGTGTCTGTGTTTCTGCTTTGAATTATTGTGTTCATTGATCATATCAGCATCTTTTTCCCCTAATGTATGTCTCAGAGATTAGGTTAATGGGTGTCTCCTTGGTGATGTGGGTTGAGTAATGATGCTGGATCTGGGTGGTGGTGTATGATTCGGTAATTGCTTTAATTGCCTTCTCGGTGTGGTTGTGGGTGAGAGGACCCATCCTTTAGCTTTTTTAGCCTGGTCATTTGCACTGCTGCTTTTCAGAAGGAAGATTCTAGAGATGCAGGACAAATCTCTGCTTGATGATCAAAAATACGATTCTATTCTTCTTGGAAGCAAGTGCCCCTCCTCCACTGAACAGTTATGACTTTACCAGACAAGAACAGGTCTGCCTGATTTGGAGAGTGGAGTCCTTAGACCCAACCCTATGCCTACCAAGAGTCTAGATCCCTGCTGGGACCAGAGGAAGACGGACGGGAGTAAACTTCCCAATCCCAATGGGAACAGCAACATCAACTCTAGTTCCTAGAATCCCCATTCCACTCCACTCTGTGGCTCTGGCCATTAGCATCCTCTTCCTTCCCTGTATCTCCAGATGATGGGGCTCAGCAGTGACCTACACTGAGGAGCACACCCCATGGAAGAGTACAGAGACACGTAGAGGCATGAGCATCTGCTAGGGCACAGGGTCCCTGTTTTGAGCTTGTAAGTTAACATATGAATATATAGTTGGGTATGAGAAAAATACACAGAGTTCCCCAAGAGACTGCCATGCCTGCACTTCCTTTGATCCAAAGGAGATATGAAGTATGGCATAGGGCATAAGCACCCCGGGTTTTAGAGCCAGGACTACATGGGTTCAAATCCTAGTTCTGCTACTTAGCCTGTGACCTTGTGCAAGTTATTTAACTTCTCTGTACTCCAGTTACCTCATCTATAAACAATCCTATAAAGCCCTATGGGGTTGTTTAGAATGCTTAAATCGATTAATGCATGTAACATGCTTAAAACAGTTCCTACTGCAGTAAACACTTGTTAGCCACTGTGATGATGATGATGATGATAAATATAAAGGCTTTCTGAGTAAAGCAGCCATAAGACTGGCCTACGCATGTGCATAAACATGTACACATGTGTGCAGTGTACACAAAATCCTAAGACAAATCAAGGTGTGTGTGTGTGTGTGTGTGTGTGTGTGTGTATGTGTGTTTTAAGCAGATAAGTGTAAAAATTTCAGCCAGGTAGCACAGGGGCAGAGAGTAGTTCTCTCCCTGCCATGTGGGCAGTGGCAGAGTTGAGGCTGACAGAGCTCACCATGGTCCACGCCCACACAGAGGGCAGCATCTGGCCCTGATCCAGTAAGGAATAGGCAGACCTTGACTTGTTTTTTTTTGTTGTTGTTTTTTGAGCAGAGTCTCATTCTGTCCCCAGGCTGGAGTGCAGTGGTGTGATCTCAGCTCACTGCAACCTCTGCCTCTCAGGTTCAAGTGATTCTCCTGCCTCACCCTCCAGAGTAGCTGGGACTACAGGCGCGTGCCACCATATCTGGCTAATTTTTTGTATTTTTAATAAAGACAGGGTTTCATCGTGTAAGCCAGGATGGTCTCGATCTCCTGACCTCGTGATCTGCCCACCCTGGCCTCCCAAAGTGCTGGGATTACAGGTGTGAGCCACCGCACAAGCTCACTTGTTTTATGCTACAAGAAAAATGTAAGGATGATTGAGCTTTCAGGATTCTAATTTTGCTCATTAAAAAAATTTCGGGGGGGGAAATAGGGGAGGGACAGTGGGGGGTGGGGAGTTGGGGGAGAGATAGCATGGGGAGAAATGCCAGATATAGGTGATGGGGAGGAAGGCAGCAAATCACACTGCCATGTGTGTACCTATGCAAAATCTTGAATGTTCTTCAAATGTACCCCAAAACCTAAAATGCAATTTAAAAAAAATTTACTTTCTAATTTGAAAATCAGAACCTTTACCAGCTAACAGTTATAAACCAGGAATAATGAAATCTAGGAACTTGAAAACGATGTAAGGAGTATGAAAGGTATCAGACAAGCGACGGTTTAGGTATTTGGGTGTGGGTCTTACGGCCCACCGAACATGGTCACCTAACTAAGCCAAAGGGACCGGGGAGAACCTGAGACAAGAATGGGGTCACACCTCAGTCTTACTCCATGGAAGTTTCCATAAAGATGAGAAACACATCATCATGAGTTTGGGAAACTTCGGTTTTCATCTTTGCTCTTGTCATGCAAAGAATAAACAGAATTTGCAGTTGTCCAGTTACTTTGAGCCATTGCATCAAATAGATTAAATCCAAAGTAATTTTTTCCTGAAATTTTTTTTCTTAAAACTTTTACTCCTTAGTGATGGAAATGACTGCAATGATAGTCAAACTCCCATGCTTCCTTAGAATATCCAGACATGTTAGACAAGAATAGACAGCTATGGTTTGAATGTAAATATATGCTCACTTCCCCCTTTTCCTCTTTCTTCATCCTTTGTCTTATCTCCATTTTCTCTCCTCTCTTCCCCTCCTCTTCCTGTTTACCTCCCTTTCCTCTTCCCTCGATGACATTTAAGAATCAGTGAAACCCTTCAAACGCACCAAATAAGGATTTTTCCACACTACCATTTCATTTTATCTTTTAAAAAAAACTACAAAATGCAAAGCACCACAACCTATGAAAATGCCATGAAGCCCAGAAAATGCCAACCTTCAATTCCTCAAACAATAGCAGGCTCATCCAAGAGAAGGAGTGTGCAATTATACAAAGTACACACACACACACACACACACACACACACACACACACAAGGGCTGGGCTCTCAAAGTGGACAAAGGGGCAATTATCTGACTAATTCTGCTCAATGGTCAGACAACTGAATCATAGAGTGTCTTTTTTTCTGGAAAATACACTGAGTGGGCCCTCTTCTAAATTCATCTGGGCTCGCAAGGCATTCTCACTGGCATTCATTATATACAATTCTGTTCATAGCATATCCTTTTGGCTCTTCAAACTTTTTTCTTTAAAAAGATTTCAGTGTTTGTGCACACACAAAGCAGAATGCATACACACTGACATAGACACATAACAAGAAATGCAGACTTGATGATGAGTACTGCAGTAATAATAACTAGCATTTATTGAGCACTTAATACCTGCCAGGTGCAATTCTAAGCAGGTTTATGTGGACTCACTCATTTAACCCTCATGAGAACCTATGAGAGACCTGCATGATTATACCCCACATTATTTGAGTGAAGAAACTGGGGCCCAGAGAGGATACGAGATGGATCCAATACCCTGTAGCCAGTGAGTAGAGAAGCCAGCTTCAATATCTTGCAGTTTCTCCCCAGAGCCTGCTTTTTAACACTATGCCACATAACTCTATGTGAATTGCCTGGCACATAGTAAGTGCTTAGCAAGAAAGCACCTAATTTCTGAATGGTTGGATGAAAAAATAAATGAAGAAAAAGCCACATGTATTAAAAACCTGACAGTCTCCCCTAAATGGCAAAGGGGGACTCCCTTAGAGAAACCAGCCAAACAGACACCCTAAACTTATTTGGACAAAGTGATCTGCCCCTTCTGGTCAACTTTTGGGGGAAGGAAACCTCTCACCAGCTGTGCTCGTTCCAATACTAACTACTGTAACCACCAGATCTCCACCTGCCTTAGAGCCCAGCCCGCCTCCTTTCAAGCCAGAAATCAGACTCAAATACATCAAAGAGGCTTTCTAACCACGATACTTAGTTCCCTGGAATATTTTTCTCTGAAAACAGGTGTTTCCCAATGTGTTGATTCTGTGCCAGGATAAAAAACTGAGAAATTCAGTCAATTATGTGGACATTTCTAAATCGCCAGATCTTTGGCATTCTATCGACAACCTTTATAGATGATTGACTAAAGTTTTGGTTTCCATCCAGATGTTTGGGAGTTGCACCGTCATTAACCTGTTTGTCAGCAAGTGCTCATGCATTTCCAAGAGGCATAAGTGAACACTAAAAAGGAAAAGAATAGCCCAGAATAAAACAGACCAAAGAGGACAGGGGTAGCAGCTTTTTGACAAAACCAGTCAAGGAGGCGGTGTTCTGGGAATGGGTTGCTACTTTAGAGATCCTTTAGAAGGTGGATCCAGCTCACAAGAGACTCACATGTTTAAAGACCTTTAAAAACCTCATACAGCTGTATCCTCAACTGCCTACCAAACTGTCCCCAATCTGATCCCTGCATGGAGGAGCTGATGGATCAATCCCAGAGTCCAGCACAGACAGCAGCTTGCCCACCTTGTGACCAATCTACCCTCTCCATACTGAGACTCTGGAAGTCTGCGTGCCTGTGCATTTAGCATCTCTACATATTGTCAGTCCAAGCTGCGGATTCTGCAAAGGCTGGTTTGCGACTTTGAACATGTACCACTATTTGTGATTTAGTGCTCTGTCTTTTATCATTTTTCCTATTCCATTTCCTTTCCTGCTTGACTTTTTAATGCTATTTACAACTTCCTTATCCAGACAGCAGCATAGCTATTTTTCAGTGTCTTGAACTGATGTACCCAACTAATTTTTCTTATGCAGGGTTTTCTCTCCCCTTGACTTAATTTATGTTTTAGTAAATAGGAACTTTAGTGGGGCGCGGTGGCTCATGCCTGTAGTCCTAGCACCTTGGAAGGCCGAGGCAGGTGGATTGCCTGAGGTCCAGAGTGCAAGACCAGCCTGGCCAACACAGTGAAAACCCGTCTCTACTAAAAATGCAAAATCTTAGCTGGGTGGAGTGGCATGCACCTGTAATCCCAGCTACTCTGGAGGCTGAGGCATGAGAATCGCTTGAACCCAGGAGGTGGAGGTTGCGGTGAGCCAAGATTATGCCACTGCACTCCAGCCTGGGCTACAGAGCGAGACTTCGTCTCAAAAAAAAAAAAAAAAAGTAACTTTAGATTGTTCCATTCAGTAGCATTTAGGGTTAACACTTTCATGAAAGGGATCATGGCGCTGAAGGACTCCTTGCAAGGGACATTTGTTTACTCTTACGAGAAACTGGCTCTCCTTATGTGCAAGGAGGCTGCGTGCATGCACAATGTCCTCCTCGGTTTGTGCCTCTATGCTTCACTACCCCATGTCAATGCCACTTGGCACTGGCAGGAAGAGCACAGTGAAACCCCAGTGTGGACAGCAGCTGACCCTCAAACTGCTGGAGATAAATCCAGGCCCTGGACGTTTCCTGATGGCCACTTAATTGTTTTTTTTGTTTTTTGTTTTTTTTTAATAGAGGTGGGCCTCACTATGTTGCCCAGTCTGGTCTCAAACTCCTGGGTTCAAGCGATCCTCCTGCCTCAGCCTCCCAAAGTGCTGGGATTACAGGGGTGAGCCACCATGCCGAGCCTGGCAGGGCTGCTTCCTCCAAATTCTCTCTCCCATATACCCCTTCATCGCATAGCTGCAGAGGAGGCTTGTGGTGATATTCACAAGGAAGGTTTGGGGGGGCTATTCTCCTAGAGGTGTGCGTTGGTGGGGAAGGAGCATGGGAAGCCAGGACAACGCCTCCCTGTATTCCTGGTAACCTAGTGCTTTTTTCTCCTTCTCTCCAGTTCTCTCTACATCTTCTCCCCATTGACTAACAGCATTTGACCTTGAACTTTGGCCTCCCCCTTCACATAAGAATCTGTCACAAGGGGGACAGCACCTCCAAAGAAGCAGTCACCTTACAGGCCTGGAGACCAGTAGCCAGAGGGGCCAGCCCATCACTCCACTCCTGGAAATAAATCCCATTGTATTTGCATTTTAATTTTCCACATAAACAAAGGCCCAGAGTGCTCGCTTGGGCAGCATCACTGGACGAATTTAATTAGAAATGAAAAGTTTATAGGGCCCTCTTTAATGCGATTAATGCTCAGTTAACATTTATCACATTCAGATGCTGGAATCACCTTTTCTAAGCAGCCACTGGCCATGAAATGAATTTCTCTCAACTTTTTTTGTACCCACCCTGGGAGGTCATCTCCTAAGGGAGTCTGCATGGCCTTCCTGGCTATCTCCCCTGGGGCCAGGAGTTACCTGATCCTCAGAGCCAAGTTCAGGGGAAACGAGGGTGGGGGAAGAAGAAAAGCATATGTGCTGGGGGAGCATTGTTTCTAGGAGGAGCTGAACCCTAACCAGGGCTGTACCCTCTGCAGGAGCTAAGTGCTCAGCCCCAAAGATGGGCTAAACAGCGTCACAGCCCCTTCCCTAATCAAAAAAAAAAAAAAAAAAAAACACCACCCACCGCATACAGTCCATTTCTGTGGCCCAAAATTAGGCCTTAGTGGGGCCTGTCTGTGCTGATCACATCTGGCTCCCACTTCCCTCTTCCCGTCTTCTGCCGTCTCTCTTCTGCCCTCCCCCTCACTCTCATCTGGAGTCTGCTAGGGTTTCCCAGGACCATTGCAACTGGGGTAAGGAACTCGAGTCCCAACCCCTTCTCTTTGGCTCCCCTAGACTCTAGACAGTCACAATCGGAAGGCTGCCTGCCCTAGTGTCACCGCCTTAGAGAAGCACGGTAGAGTGGGGAACATGAAACCTCCACAGGTCCCCTAGAGGAAGGATGGCCTTCCTTATCAGATTCTCCTCACTCTTCAATTATAGTCTACTGAGATTGGCCCCCTAACCCCAACCAGCCAACCTGAGGAACGAGCAGGAGGAGGAGAAAGAGGAAGGAGAGTAAGGGACTGGGGGAAGGGAGCGAGGTATCCACTCTGCAAATGATGAAAGGAGGCCACTATCTTGACTTTTGTCTCTACCTAAACACATACTCCCTTTGAGGATGGCAGCAGACACACATGAAGCAACCACTTCCAGTTCTCCTAGAGAGACACTACACACTCCTTCCAGCCTGACCGTCACACGCAACTTGACTCACTCATCCAGCAGAGCAAATGCACACTGCTCACAAGTGTTCACATCCCCAAACATGTGCATGTGCACAGACCAGATGTGTCGGGACCCTGTGTGTACCTTTCAGGACCCCCCTCATGGACCCATCAGGATGTCTACTGTCATTCAACCGTGTGCTCTCCAGGGAGCATTCACTAACATCTCAAACAGGCAGGCTATCCAAGTGATAGCAGGGACTTTCATTCTGGGACCAAACAATCCCTTTAGCCGGAAGCCTTCTGAGTAGCAAGCCACCAACTCCCAGTTTGACACAACTGACTCCTTTTGAGAGCTCCCTGGGAGCCAGCACTGTTTAGACAGTTTCCCAGGGCACGGAAGCCAGGCTTAGCTAGATACTACCAGCACACGTACTCTTTGCAAAGCAGAGCCGTGCACAGAGGCTCCCAACACATCATCACCAACTTCTCTTGGGACAACACTCTAAGGCAGTCACCACTGCTTGCCCTCCAAAATTAAGACGAAAGCTTCTGGGATAAGAGACAGAATGAGGGTCCGGCAAGCCAGAAGCTGCCTGCAGACTCCTCATCTCCTTCAGCTTCTATCACCTGCCTGCCAGGTATAGGCTGGGCAGTTGGGCCCGGCAAAGATCCCAGGGCCAAGAGGGAGCACAAGGACCAGGGGAGAGCCGCCCTCAGTACTCACTCGGGGGTGCTCAGCTCACGCTCAGGGCACGCTCATGCTCAGCTCACGTTTTTGTCCTCCCTTTCTGCCTGCTCCCCTCTCTCCCAGTCCTTGCCAATCCTTCCTCTCTGATTTCTTGACTCTACTGTGCCTGCAAGGTGAACACAGTTCCCCCTCCAAGCCTGCTGCCCTGCCTCAGCCCTGCCAGGAGCCACCACTGGTCCTGTCCCCTGGCTTGCTCTGTTCCCAGGTGGCAGCAGAGAGAAATCGCTGTGGTTCAGGCAGGACTGACGGCAGGCAGAGGAGGAAGTCCAGAGCAGTGAGACCAAAGGCTCTGGGTGGAGACGGCCCTCGAATCTGGAACCCCCAGGAGGCAGGGGCCTCCTGCCCTCCCCTGTGGCTGCTCTTCCACTCTCCCTCTCCAGCCTGCCGGGGACCAGGCTGGAGTCACTGCACTGCCCACCTGCCCTGCAGCCGGGCCGCGCACACACTCATGAGGCTCCCTCCCACAAAGGGCTGCACAGCTCCAGCCAAGCCGCTCCCCCCTCCCATGCCACTTCCTTTGCTCCATACTATTCTCAGAAACCTGCTCCCCTTCCTCTTCTCCTTTCTCCTTCACCACCTCTGGACCTCTCCTCAGGGCCCATAAGCCTGGACTACCAGCTGCCTGGGGCTCCAGCTTTCTCCCACCACCCACAAGACCTTGCCAGGCCACCGAGGGCCCCGGCTAGGAGGAACAGATCCAACCTTCCTTGTAGGCTCTGCAGTGCCACATTCTGCTCTCAGCCATGCACTCCAATCCCCCAGCAACCTTGTCCAGGCCAAGGCAGTGCCCTTCCTTCCACCTCTCAGCTTCATCGCCTCCTGCCTCACTCTCCCAGCCATCATCCTCACTTTCTGCCCCCTCCCTACCCACACCCCACCTCTCCTCCCCCCCCCACTACACCCCCCACTATAGGGAGTCGTAATCTCTCCTCCACTTCCTTCCCCCAGGAGCTTCTGTACTAAGAGACCCAGGAAATGCCCCATCCCCTTCTACTTGTATGGATGTTACTGCCCTAGTCTAAGGCAGAGAGATAAGTCCATGCAGTTAGGTCAACCAGGGGCTGCTGAACGCTGGCCCATGGACAGAATCAGACCCAAAGCTGTGTTTGCTCCGGCCAATACAGAGTTTGCAAAAATCCAGGCTTCTTGCATCGATGCCTGTAGGCCCGGCCTATGCATGTGCACTGGCTGTTGCCCAGTTCTCACCACCTTTCATCAAATCTTCTGGAGCCTCTCCCTGCTGGGGCCCAGGAGTCATTTGTGGTCATGACTCCTGGAGCCACAGCGTACCTCCATCATTGCTCTTGGCAAACCCCAGTCTGGACTTCTCGGCGCTGCTTTCCTTCCCCCAACATCCCTGCCATAAACCCGAACCTTTCTAAAATAGAATGGCACCTGACTCGCTCCCCATGCCCTGCTCTCTTTCTTTCTCCCTCTTTCCTTCTCTCTTAGAAAACACTAAATCTGTTCTCTCTTAGAAAACACAAAATCTTCCTCTCTTACCTGAGAGTTCCCAGCGTACAAGAGGCCTGCTCCCTCTCCTGCAGGGCCAGACCGTTCTTCTTTAGTTCCCCACACCCTCAGTAGCTCCCTTGTGCCAGGCCTCCTCAGGAGGCCCCAAGGCAGCTACCTCTGCCATCATGCCTCACCTACATCCCAAGCCTTCTCCAGAGGCCAGCTCTGCGTTTCTCACAAACAGTAAGCCTCTTCTCTATGCCCCTCACACCTGGATTACTGAGGAAAGGCCTGCAAGCTGGCCCTGGGACGAGCTCTGCCCACCATCATGTCCCCCTGCTGCCGCCATGCCTCCTACTGCGGGCCACAGCTCTGGAGGAAGGATTGTGCAGAGAAGAGCATCTTCTTGGCTGCTTATGAAGTTGGTCCCTAATTAATCCTGCCAATGGGGCTGGGACCCAAGTGTCAAAGTGATGATGGACAGCTGGTCGCACAGCTCTTCTCTTCATCACAAAGGTGACATCACTGTAGCAAAGCCCCTCTTATCGGGGGTTAACTGGACTACAGAATGTTATGGTGCAAATAGCTGAAGGAAAATGTGGCCCCATTTGCCAAGATTATGAAATGAGGAATCTTCAGCCTAGCCTTATTACTGCTGCCACCTCGCCCAATGGCTCAGTGACTGCTCGCTGGTTGATCTGATGGCCCAAGTACAAGGTGTCCAGCCTTGTCTGTGACTGCAGGTCATGTCCTGTGGGCCTTCCTCCCTTCTCTCCTCTTGGCCTCAGAGCCCTTTCACCTAAAAGCAGACATAGGTAGGCACGCACACACACACACACAAATCCACACACACAGAAGACAGCAACTTTTACACCTGCAAACCATCATGAATACATTCAAGCCATGCCTTCCTAGGCCCGAAACAAATAGCCTGTTCAACAGGAGAAAACCACCTCAACCCAGTAGTTCAGTGGTAGATAGAAAAACAAACGTGATTTAATTTCTCATCTGTCTAATATTTCACTTGCTAGTTGGGCATTGGTTGTGAGACTCTATTTCCCACACCTCAGTTTCAGGAGTCCTTTCCCCTTCTCTAGACTCACCTGCATGGCTGGGAAGCTGCACTGGGCATAGCTGCACCTGAAGCTGCTTCCCCCTCCAAGAATCTGAGCCCTGGACACCTGGCTTCTGGAGGGGGTGGGGGACGTGTGGGAAGAAACAGCAGGGATGGAGAGAATTGGCAGGTCAGATGAGCACCCTCTACACTGCATTCTTTTAAAGAACAGGAAGTGAAAAAGAAATTCTTTTCAGTGTACAGATGCTCCTTAACTCACGATAAAGTATTGGCTCCATAAGTTGAAAATACTGTAAGTTGGAAATGCATTGAATATGTCTAATCTACGGCAAGTCATAGGTCAGCCTAGCCTACCTTAAACACGCTCAGAACACTTACAGTTGGGCAAAGTCATCTAATACAAAGACTATTTTATACCAAAGTGTTTGATATCTCATGCAATTTATTGAATACTGTACTGAAAGTGAAAAACAGAATGGTTGTATGGGTGCCTGAAGTATGATTTCTATGGAACACATGTCACTTTTACACCACCATTTTCTTCTTAATATAAAAACTCCAATTCCAGGTAGACACAAGGAAGGGCTGAAGATAGACCTGAGTATTAAGAGGCAACCTGCAGAGTAGCTATTGTCGGAGACCTAAGAAGCTGGGAGCGGACAATGGGGCTCCTTCATCAGTCCTGCTAAGAAGACTGGGAAGCAGGACCCCCATCCCATGTGGGCTCATAGGAACCCCCTTTTCAGAGGGGTTTTCTAGGTGGTGGGGGAGTGTCATTAATCTTCCACACCAATTACTACTATTGTTCCTCTTTCTCTAGAAGCTGTGATATTCTAGCCTGCAAGCACATACCATCACGCATACTCACACTATCCCATGTGCCAGAACAAGCCCATTTCCCGAATGCCATCCAAAACTCATGTTCCCTACCACCTCAACTCCCAACATTGCCACTCATTCCCTGGGTCTATTTTGCACAATAATCCCCCAGCTAATACCAACGTGCATACGAAGCTACTGCTCTCCCCTGCCACATCCCCCACTCCCTAATCTCCCCTACTCCAGGCACCCCTGTTTTCCTTCCCTAGGGGCTGCTCCTGCTTGGCCCCATCTCTACTTGGCTAATTCCCCTGTGGCCCCTCTATTGAACTGTTGTGCTGTCCATTTCCCTGTGACAAGGGCTCTGGTTACAGAGTTATTGATTGGTTTTCATGCAGACAGATGGGCCCTTCCCGGGCTCCCATCGAAATCCCTGGCTGTATGGGCTGATTGTTGCCTCTCGGGGTGTAGGATTGCACTGGAGACCACCCTCCACGCAGCCTCCTTTGCCCAGGCCATGAACGGTAATAAATGGAGGCAGCCTGAGCGATAATAAAAGCAATTGAGTAGGTTACCTGTGCAGACTCAAGATTTATGCCTCTTCATATTTGATGTGATTGTTTTATTGAGTTCTCAGAACAGTTGGAACGCTATTTATTTATTTATTTTGGGTTTTCCCTCTCTTTTCTTCTTTGCATCACCTTCTGAAATGCACCTGGAGCTGTTGTTAGCCCCAGCACCTCCTGTCTGCCACTTCTTGAGAGTTGCCAGCTGAGGTGGGAAGGCAGGGCGACCAGCCATTGCTCTCACCCGAAATCCCTTTTGCAGCCCCAACACTCACAGGACCAGCCAACAGGGAGACAGTCAGACCAACAAGACTGCGGGCCAGGAAGCCCAGGCTGAAACAACTACAAAACAAAAATAGGCTTTTCAGGAGGACAACTCCAGTTCGTTTTAAGGAATGAGAATTTCAACCATCACCCCTATTTCAAACGTTACTCTGATGATGGGCAACCTCGTCGTAGGAGACTGTCTCTGGGAAAGGACAGGTGAGCAAGGCTCCTCCGACGGAAACTGGTGCGTTGGTCTGCTATTTGTGGGCCCAATCTGCTAGGCTCAGGGCCACAGAAAGCAAGTTCTCTGTCCTTGTTTCTCCTACTCCCCTGTGCATAGAAATCTTTTTCTTAACTCTCCAACTTCTCCTGGCTCTTTGCCATGAGACCAACAACCCTGACCACCAAACAGCTGCAAAGGTATGGCGATGTGGCGGGCGGTACCACCCCCTCTGACCCAGATTCATGCCCAGCCGGGTCCAAGAGTCAAATAGGCAACATTCTGGAACCTGAGTTTCAGAGAGGGAGAAACAGACCCTAGCCCTGAACATATCTTCAACATTCCCTGGACCAGGATGAGTGGCTCCCAGCTTATTTGCAAAGGTCTTTGAAGGAACAACTGGTAGACGATTGTCACCCCACTGCCTGACCCTAGGGGAACAAAGACCTGAGAATGACTCAAATATCTGAGAATGACAGAAGAGGGACACCCAAATGACACAGGATGGAATTCCTTAACACAGCCTTGGGCTGCCACTGCTGAGAGAATGAACATGCTCACCTAGAGCCAAGCAGGCTAAGAGGGAGTAGGGGTAATGGGAGATCGTCAGAAGTTGATTCTGGCAGGGTTCGCTCCAAAGATCTAGGGGCAGAGAGCACCCTGACTCCAAAGAGTGTTAGGTAAGCTAAAAAAGTTAGAAGGTGACACCTTTATTGCCAGCTCTTCCCAAAAGAGGACCTTCAGGGGATCGTCAGTAACCCTAGACTCTATTTGGGGTTTATGCCTGTTCTTTCAAAGGAGCTGTATTCCCTGCCCAGAGTAACAGCCAAACCAGAAGACTGTGGCATATAATCGGAAAATCTCCCCTGCTTAGACAATTGCTCAGCGATGTAACTAGGTGACTTTTTCCTTTTTCAGTAGCATGGGTCTCTCTCCACCTCTCCCCCTCTCCAGGCCATTTCCCACACCAGGATTCGATCTAAAATCCCCTGTTTATAAACACCCACCCGCCCTCTAAGCAGCGGTGTACAAACCGAGGAGCTGGCAACTCCACGCTTAGCCATCAGTAACCCAATATTTAGAAAGATTCAGTTAAATTCCACATGCTAAGCAGCCCAGTCAAGCGTCAGGATTTTTGACAGTGGTCTGTGGGAGTCGGGGAGGCCTTCCTGACCCGGTCCTCTGGTTCAGAGAGGCATTTCTGAGAATTTGCTAGTGGAGAATACAGGCTGGATGGCCACGCCTTTATCACAACAGGATCAGAGAATGCCAAAACCATTTTTAAAGAATGAAAAAGCAATTTAGTTTATAACCATAACAGCATATTTTAAGTGCGGCGACAGCATCTGTTTTGGGGAGGAGAAGATGAAAACCTTTGGCTCAGGTGGGTGAGCATGTGTGGACTTCTTTTCTTGCCAACCACCAGCTCATGCACAACCTTACTCAAAGCTGTTATGAAACACCCAACACAGGTGGGCAGGTCAGCACCAACAAAGCTCTAACCTCAAGAACCACCGGTTCCCCGATCCACCACGCTTTCTGCACACAGGAAAATCTCCAGGCTCTTCCTACAGTGAGTGAGAATTCCCAAAACTGAGAAAAGACAAAGTTCCTGATATAACCAGCACTGGCAGAAACATCCTGTTTTTATCAGGCTTTTGGGTGAAACAACAGACCTCGGATAAACCTTACCTCTTCAGAGCAAACAACCTACCCCAGGTAGATTTCTCCAGCTCAAACTTAGCAGCACACTGGGAAGCCCCCAGAATTCTTTCCAAAATATGAACCGTGAGAGGATTCTGGCCAAAAATGAAATTGAGACTAGTTTGCCTGCTCCTTGTAGACAAAGCCAGCCATGAAGCCTAACTGTGGACCCAAGGTAGGCTGCCCGTGTGGTTGGTGGCTTCCCCTGTTCTTCTCCTCCTACACCCTCTCCATCTCCAGCAACACCTGCCACAGATAGCTATTTCTCCACACCCAGAGGAAACCTGTGTGCCCCTCAGGTGACAGGGCTCTGTGCTGGGCGGGTTCTGCAGCTGTCACAGCTGACAAGCTGAGGCTACTCTTTCCCCACCCTCATCTCACTTGTGGTCCTCCTGTGGTCTACTTGGTCCTAATTCTGGTGGGTGCACCTCAAGACCTCTGGAGCTTGATCCTGGGGTCACCTGGCCGTTGCTCTCCATGGCTTTTCAGGATAGAAGCATTTCCAAACTTGTGCATAAGTCAGCTTCCCAAATCATCTCAGCCAATGAGGGGTGTGTGTTGTCGGGAGAAGGGGACAGGGGGGTGTTGACAGGGCTGCTACACCTGACTTGTCGCACCACTCCTCTACTTCATTCAAGAGAAATGGATTTCCTAAACCCTACATGACTCGGGTTTCTCCAAAGCCTTGCAAATTCTATTACTGACAACAAGCATTTCTCATAAATGTTCTGCAGAAGACCACCACCCAGTCCCCAGCGACACTGCGCTCAGCAGGGCCACTCTTGGCCCTTGCCTGTTCTTCTCTTCAGATCTCAGTTCCAACTTACTCCCAGAACCAGCAGTCAGGCAAGAGACTGAGTCTATACATGGCTCATAAAACAATGCTTTGTCCCTTCCCCTCTCGAAGTGCCACTCTTGCCTCAGCCCAAGGCTGCCCCAGTGTCCTCCCCTGGCTTTTAAAGCAAAGGACTTATTTCTCTCCCAAACCACCCAGCATCTCTCTCCAGCTCCTTTGGAAGGTATCTGAATGTCAAATCACTATGTTTTCAATACCTGGCTGAGCTAGGCCCAGGGAGCTGGAGGGTTTTCGGAGGGTGTGTAATTAGCCGATCAGTATTATGTTACCCTGTTCATAACTGAATAACCATTTTAATACAGATAGCACACACTGGGATAATTTCTGGGGTCGCCTCGCAGTACGTTACAGCACGAATGTGGCACAGGGAATCTTCTTTAGCCAAGGTACATTCTACCAGCTAATTTTACCTGCTGTTTTCAGGATGATTTGGGATAATTCCATATCATTTGCTTAAAAAATCCTTGATACATGTTGCCAGTTTCAGAATAAGGCACCGTCTGAATTATTAGTTGTCCTGATAATGAGCTTATGAAGAATGCAAAGAATAACAAAGGTATGAAATGCTTAACTCTCTTTTCATTTTGGGGTATCTTAAAATGGGGGTGGCCAAGGCTGTGTGGGACTTGCTTCTGACTGGAGTGTGACTTGTGCAGGGACTCTGTGAATAACTCTCAGTTTGTACAGTTCTGTGATCTTGAAGCCGGCCTGGGTTCCTGAGCCCACTGCTGCTTGTATGTTCTATAGCTACCACCTATAGGCATATTGGCACACTGGCTAGGGTGGACGTGTGTGCAGTGTGCATACGTGTTTTCCCAGAGAGCACGCTGGAGTGGTTTGGAGACCAGGAGACCTAAATATCCTGTATGTCAAGCTGACTCAGCCCTGTGTTGTCCCCACATGTGCGTGCCTATCATCAGTGCAACGACTTCAGCCTGGAGACAGGCACCTTAGGTGATTGAGGGTATCACCTGAGGTTCAGTCTCAGAGTCTGGAGTTTTCCCTCCCTGCTTGGCACCCCCTCCTTGTCCAGCTCCTCTACTCCCTGCCAGTTGCTGGCTGGTGGTTGGCATTTGTTCTGCAAGCCCAGATCCCAGTGCTTACAGGCCAGAAATTTGTGTGGAGCTGGCTAGCAAGACCAGGCTTCTGGGAGGTGAGCTTTGTGGGGAGCTGGCAGGGAGGGTGGGGGGAGCCAGGACAGGTGGCTGCCCTTGGGGAAGGAGCAGCCTTTAGAAAGGGAAGTCTGTTTGGAGGGGATGAATAGACACTGGTCATTTTAAAGGCTCCGGCTGCAGGCTGTGATTGTCTCTAGATCCCAAGGCTGGATGCTCGTAATCTTGGAGTCTTAATTACCACAAACACTTGGAATCATTTCCAGGATGCCGGTGGGAGAAGCCTGGCAGGGAATACCCAGCTCTGAACTGGAGACAGCCCTGTCTGTCTGTCTATCTCTCTGCCTCACAGATCCTCATTCCCTGACTGAAGGATTTTGGCTGGGAGCAGGGAGAAAGGGCAGAGGCTGGACAAAGAGCAGAGACTGGGTGTGGAACACCCCTGCAGGCAGGAGCCAGGAGCTGGAGTCCAGCCCTGAAGACCCGAGTGGCTTGCTCACCTGTTGATGGAAGAGACACTGGGCACTGTGTCATTGTCACAGATGCCCTCAGCCAGGAGCCGGTCTCGGATCTCCCAGGCGAACATAGTCGGGTTCTGTCGCTTGTATTCAGCAATCTTGTCCACCACTTTGGGCGTCGCCACTTTGGGCTTGGAGCCACCGATCACACCTGGTTTGATGCTGCCCGTCTCGTAGTACCTGCGCCGGGAAAGCCGGCGGGGTGAGCCAGAAGCGGATGGTGGCGGGGCAGGGGGGCTGCAGGTTCCAGAGCTGCTGAGCCACTCTCCCGCCCGCCGAGGCAGCAGTGTGGAGGGAAAAGGCCCAGTGTGGCTGAGCTGACTTCCTAAGGGTGTTTGGCTAGGACGAGGAGTGCCATGGAGGAGAAGAAAAAGGGTACCATCTCTCCGGGGAGATGGCTACACCAGGGGCTGGGTGCACACCAGCCCTAATAGGCACCCATGGGAGTGAAAACTCAGCCTTTCATTTGGGAACAGTGCTGCAACGTCTCAGGGAGGCCAGGGCTGAGGCACCATCTCCAGCCCTTTCCTACTGGGCACAGAGCATCTATGGGAACCAGGACACTCCCGCCTCCCAAATGCTGCTGCTTCTCCTCTTGGGGACCCATTTTCACCCCACCCCATTTCTCTACTGTCCCCCCACCCCATGTCTGCCTTAACTCCATTAGAAAAGTCATTCCTCCCCCTTCTGAAGCCAAAAGTGGGATGCCTTCTCACCAGGGACCAGAAGCAGGACAGGCACTGGGTGACCCTGCTCCACCCTCGCTCCTGGGTCTTTGGCCACCATCTGAACACTCTCTCCAAAAGAAGCACCTCTCCAGACCCCTTTGGGGACCTCCCTCTCCCACTTGGCACTGGGTTTTTAGCCAAGTCCTGGGGCCGGAGACCCAGGACTGGCCGGGGGAAGTAGGCAGGGCATCTCCCGGGGACAGCTGTGAAGCCCTCACCTGCCCAGGATTTTGCTGACACAGCCGTGGCTGACCCGCAGCTGCCGGGAGATGTCACAGGGCCGCACACCCTGGTGGGCCAGCTCCACGATGCGCTGCCTCACCACGTCGGGTAGGGGCCGGCCGTTCACAAACACCCCCCCCGAGCTGGTTCACACCCCCGTGCCCTGCTGGGGAGAGACAAGAAAAAACACAACACCCCACACACAGCAGGGACCGGCCATTAGTCAGGGTCCGCGGCCCGGGACGTGCGAAGGAAGCAGGCAGGGCGGAAGGGCATGCTCCCGAACTTGAGAAGAAAGGTGGTGGACCCCCCACGACCACGTGGAGGAGTGGGGACTGGAACCCCGCCCGGCTGCAGAGACGTAGAAGCGCGGGCGCTGGGCAGAAGACTGGGGGCTGGGCGAGAGGGGGACTCAGGCCGTGCGACAAAAAGGTAGAAAGCGAAGGGAGGACTGCAGAGAAACCGGGCGACAGAAAGAGGGAAGAGGGGGAGAAAAATTGCAAAGGGGAATTCATTCCAGCGGAAAGAGCGTTAGAAAGCGAGGAGAGGAAAGGCCCGCCAGAAGATGGGATCGTGCGAAGCAGCATCCCGCCTGCGCCGCAGGCAACCAGGGAGCTGTCCGCCCGTGCCGGGCTTGGAAGTGGACGATGTGGGGGGCGTCGGGGCTCGGCTGACTGTTCATCCGAGCTCCGATCACAGAGAGGGGATAAGTGCCTGACACACACACACCCCTTTCCTCTCTGCCTCTTTCCTAAAAAGTATTAAATTGTAATCGGAATTTTTCTATCTCGTATCCTGTCTTGTTTGTTTCGGATGGCGAGTTTTTCAAATGTTATTTATCTATAGGGGGCCGTGTCTCCCCCTCACTTCCTTAGTATCTAAAGTGGAGCAAGGAAGGCGGAAGAGGCAGGGGCCAGGGGTCTGCTGCGCTCAGAGACAGGGAGGCAGCGGAGAGCGGCTCCAGGCAGCAGGCAGAGAATGACGGCTGCTTGGGCTCGCCTGCCTGCCTGCCGCGCCGCGCAGGGCTTAGTTGGGGCCCACCGTCTCGCCCGGGTGGCACGGCACAGGCCGTGCCGGCGGATTGATAACTCTCGGGGCGCCCTGTGTAGCTGACCCAAGCCCGATTCGCGTTCCTTTAACTCCTCAGACCTCAGCAGGTTCCCAGGAAACTGAGCGGCTCGGGCGTTTGCTCTCCCGGCCAAGAGAAGGGCACGGGGTTTCCAACCCGGCTCCAGCGCGGGCTCCCGATCTTGGAGCCTAGGCGGCCACTGGGTGCCAGGCCTGAGGGTGCTTCCTGGTGCCCCATTCTCCCTGGCCTACAGCAGTCTAGAAATCCTGCACCCAGAGCGATCAACCCGCAGCCGCAGTTACTGAGCAATCCAAGCCTGGAGACTTCTAGCGGCCGAGTCGGGTTGGCCGGGGCCGGCAACCTGCAGCCCCTGCCCCGCTAGCCTCACGCGAGTTTCGGAGAAAGCGGGGGACATCTGTGCCCCCCTCATTTCTCTCCCGTCCCTTTCAGGGGGGGGGACCTAGAGCAAGCTTGGGTGAAACCGCTGGGGAAAGGCCTCTGATCGGGCTGCTGGGAGAGACTGGCACCTCTTCTTTTACCCCTGTGTCCATCTCTTTAATCTCCCTATCTCTAGCCCCGCTCCTCACCCCTCCCCCTCCCCCCAAACCCCAACCATCAATAATTTAGGCCCCGGGAGAACTCGCGTTACCGGTATGAAAAGGCGGCAGCTGCGGGCAGATTAAAGATGAATAATTCAGCCTCCCCCGGGCTCCAGGCCCGGCCCCTCAGCCCCAATCTAAGGGGTGGGGATGGGAAGGGACCAAGACGGGAGTCCAGGGCTGGGGCACAGCCGCGAGCCGGCGCTGAGTCGGGCCTGGAATGCGCCACTGCCGCCGGTACCCACTCGGGCTGCGGTGTCTCACCGGCCAGTCGACCGGCCCGCGGGCCCGCGCTGCGGCTGTCTCCCTCCGACCACCTTCCGCTGGGCCGTGCTCTCCTTTGGGTTTCAAAGTGGCTCCCCGTAGGCAGCCAGGACTCGGCGGATCCCCAGCGGAATCCGCAAGAAAGGAGAGCGACAGCTGGGGCAGCCGGGCCTCGAGGCCGGCTGGCTGCGCGAAGACGGCGTGTGTACCGGGTTCCGCTCCTCCCGAAAAGGAGCGAGGCTTTTCGGCAGGCTTGCCGAGACCCGCGGCAGCCTGATGCCCTCGGCGTGGCTTTCCTGGGCTTGGAAATTACTTAGGAAAATATATTTTATCCCAGGAGTATTTTTAACGCCCCCCCCCCCCCCCCCCGACCCCGTAATGCTAAATATATGCTTAGGAAAAGCACAGTTCTCCCCTCCTCGCCTCTCTTGTCCTAAGCACAGGTCCAAGCCAGGTCTAAAGTTTCCTTGTGAAAAGTTACAAATGATCCTTAATTATTAATCTGCAGATAGGGAGGAGTTTTCTATTTAGAATTTTATCTTAAAAAAAAAAACCTGCAAAAAAAAATTAGGAATAGTTTTTTAAGCTAAAGACTGGCATAAATTAAATTCGTTTCATTAAAATAACTCTCGCTTTCTCCCCCTTCTCCCTTTTCTTCTGTAACATTGTTTCAACTTTCTTTTTTAAATTTCCTTTCCCTTGTTTGGATTTCTCCCCCAGCTTTGGCATTTGTTTTCCTTTTGTTCTTTTCCCCCTCATTTTTTGCTCTTTGCTGACTCCCTGGCCATGTTGTTGGCTGCAGGATCCTCAATGTGGAGTGGAAGGCTAGGAGAGGAGCCTCCAGGGCTGAGAGCAGAGCTGCACTCTGCCAGGCCCACCTGGAAGGCTGCGCTGCTGGCTCTCTCCCTGACTTCGATTTCTTCTCGGAAACCCTCTTTGTTTTTAGAGCATTTCCCAGCCAGAGGCAGGGAAAGATGACCGTCGCGTCTTGACAGCCTCAGATTCCCAATGTGAAGGGAAGGGGAAGCCCAGGGAAGTGGAGTGGGAAAGAAAGGAAGAGGAAGGAAATATTTCAAACCAGCCCACAAGAAGCCTCGGCTGGGCTGGAAGGCCCTGGAGATGCTGAGAGATGAGGGTCAGAAGGGGGCACCCCACCCCATGCACTTCTGCCCAATTGTCCTGACACTGAGGCTGACCACTCTTGGAGTCTCCTGGATCCCACAACTCTTGAGTTTGAGAAAGATAAAGATGTGGGCAGAAAGAGAGGGAGACAAACAGAGGAAGAGAGGGAGAGAGAAAGAGAAAACACAACAAAACAACACCCTGAAAACTGCCTGCTAATTTTCCCCCAGCACAGGGCAAGAGGCTGACTAGGGAGAGAGTGGCTGGAACCAGGATTCCGGAGCTGTGGATCCCATGACCTAAGAAGGAGCGGATGGAAGGAGCAAAGGCAAGTGATAGGCACAAGGGAAGGTAGGAAAACAGGCAGGCAGAGAGGTAAGTATGGGTGACAGAAGGCAGGAAAAGAAGCTGGAAGCATTAGAAATACCCGGCGAGGTAAAGAGGAAGAACGAAAGGAGGGACGAGGAGAAGCCAGGGTGGCCTCCAAGACGGGACCTTAGTGCGGGGGGCCGGGGCCATGCTGGAACTGGACAGCGTTGGGGAAGGACAGCCCCGAGCCGGGACAGGAGCCGGGCGCCGGTACTCACGGTGCATCGCGGAGAAGGGGTCTGCTTTGCAGTGCATATCCATGGGGAGGCAGAGGAGCGGGAGCAGCGCGGCCGCCGCCGCCGTGTCGCCTCGCAAACTCAACTTCAGGACTTGAGAAGAAAAGGGAGGGACGGTGGGGGAGGGAGGGTGAGTGAGCGCCCGGCTGCTGCGGGGCGCGCGGGGGCGAGGGGCGCAGTGCTGCGCTCCCCGCGGGGGCTCCTCCGGGCTGGCCGGAGCTTCCAACCGCAGTAGCCGCAACTTGCCACCGTTGGGACTCGGGGCTGGGCAGTCAGCAGAGTGGCCCCGGGGCGGTGGGCCGGGCCGGGGGGCACTGGGGGCGCATGGCTTGTGCGGCGGCTGCAGCCAGGGCTGAAGCCGGGCGGGGGAGGCGACTCGCTCAGCTCCCCTGGAACCTGGTCATCCAAGAGGCGGTTGTCCGAGAGCGCGCGGGGCGGGGGCGGCCCGAGGGCGCCGGAAGGGGAGCCTGGCCTCTCCAAGTGCCGGCGAGTTGGCGAAGTTGGCAGAGAAGTAGCAATCCCGGGGATGTCCGAGCGGGCGCCTGCGGGAGGGGAGCGCGCGGGCCGGGCCCCCGCCCCCGGAAAAGGCTGGCGCAAGGCGCCGCGGTCGAAGGGCCGGCAGGGAGGGAGGGAGGCAGCCGAGCTGCGCTGGCAGCCCTGGGCTGGCCCCAGGTGGGTTGCGGCTGCGAGAAGACTCGGCCGGAGACTGGAGCCTGGGCTCCCGGTGTGTGTCTCTCTAAAAGCTGCAAAGCCCCCTCCAGACCCCCTCCTCCTCCCCGCGCCGGGAGATGGATGACTTGTCAGACAAAGGCAATAGATTCCACCACTCTGTGATTCGCCAGCGCCGGAGCCCCGAGCTTCGGCGAGGAGGGCCCCGCGCCTGTCACTCCGGTGCCCGCAAGGGGGAGGGCAGAGGAGGGGGAAATGGGAGGGAGGGAGGGAGGGAGCAGCGAGCGTAAGAAGAGGGAGGGAGGGTAGCGGGCCGGGGGAGGGGAATGGAAGCCCAGGATTAAAACTACACTGAGAAACGAAACTCGCCGATAAGATAAACGTTAGATAAGGATAAAGAGCGGCCAGTCTAATGAATATTCAGGTAACGACAGAGGGCCTCGGAGTGCGCTGCGCTCTGAAGCCAGGCTCTCAGTTCTAACTCGCCCAGCCCTGCAATCCACCGGCCATTGGCCGTCTGGGCCGCGCGGCCCCGGGCCCAGTCCGAATTCCTAGCCCCACTCCCCACCATCCTCGGCTCTGCGTTCCATTCCGTTCCTTCCCCGGCTCTTCCTCCCTCTCTTTCTGGTTCTTCCCTTTGGCCTTTCCCCTCCGGAGGTACCTTCCCACCCACGCACCCCCCCCCCTCCACTTCTCATTCCACAGAAAAGTGTCCAGCAGTTTGTCTTGTCCTCTCCCGTACCACGCGCGACTGCGCGTAGGGCCTCCCCAGTCCCCTTGCCCACCAGGTCTGGGCAGTCCAGACGCTTGGTTTAGAATCGAGCTGGAGATCTCCGGCGAGTACCCACCTGCCTGGGTGGGACCCGGCGGAAGGCAGGAGAGCAGGGGGACCTGGTTCCTGAACCCTCGGGTGGCTGGGGAGGAAGCCAGGGGAGGAAGACAGTGCGGAGCCGCACGTCGCCGGCGGCAGAGGATGCGGGAGACGAGGCTGGCTCTCCCCGGCTTGGGAGAAGAGGAGGTTGCACACGCGGCTGAGCGCCGCCCGCTGCTAGCTTGGCGGATCCGGAGCGAGCGCAGAAGGCGCAGCGCGTGGGGCCGGTCCCACTCCTGCCGGAGCCTCCGCAGCTCTCGCCGGCACTCGCTCCCTTGCTCACTGATGTCCACTCGCACGCACCAGGCAGGAGAAGCCCTTTGTCTCCTAACTGGTTAAGTACAGAATATCCGGGAGATCTTTATGAAATATTTTCCTTCGTCTCATAAATCATCTTGTCACTTCAGCTGATGTTTTAACTCTCCCTCCCTCCCTCTCTTCCTCCCTCCGCTTCCCTGGGTCTTCGAAAGGGCGGCTAGGCGAAGCCTGTGCCGCGTTCCTGCCGCCCGGATCCGAGGTTCCTCCAGTCCCCGTCTGCAGCTCCGGGCGCCCCGCGGAAGCGCGGCTGACTAGGGCTCCTCTCCCTCTGGCCGGAGCCTGGGCGGCAGATTGGATGGGGAGAGGTGCACCTGCCTGACTCAGCCTGACTACTACTACTGGGTGTCTTGTACCTAGGTTTTCGGGACGCCCTTATTCCTCAGGAGGAGCTCAGGCCAGGCTCAGTGGGACGGGGTTCTGAGCCTCTCACTCCTGAGGGGCCTGGGTCCACCGGGATCCTGGCATTTGCCCTCCCTCTTGTATCCTCCAGAGCCCGATAAACTTAATCCACCTGTGGAGTAAAGTCTGGGAGGAACAAACTCCTCCCTGCCTGCCCCCTCCCAGCCCACCACCCCACTTCTCTTGGGTGGCTAGGCAGGTTGGTTCCCTTGGGCTAGAGGTTGAAGGCGCAGGGCCCAGCCCCTAAGGTCAGTCTCTTCCTCTCGAGGCCTGCAGATGGCGCTCCCGGGTTTGCTTTGGCCTCACAATCCCACGAACTCGCACTAACTTCGTGTAGGGAGCCCAGAAGGAAAACAGTCCAGGCAGCCTAAAGCGAACAGCTTCCAGGCTAGAAAGCAAGGGAGCTCAGGTAGTATTAGCTAGCACAGCCTTGGCTTTCCTTCTGGGAAGTAATTAACCCAAAACTGGGGTGAAAGGAACGTTGAGAAAGGGTCTTGAATTAGAGGCGTTCGGAACTAAAGTAACCCTTGCCCCAGGTCTCTCCATGTTGGTCATCCAGGAATTTGTCTCCGGGCATCTGAACTATTGGAGGCTGTGAGTAGAACCACCCCCCTTCCACACAGACACAGATTTTTCTAGACCCACTAGACAGATCCCTATGTTACAAGTACCGTGAAATGTGGGTGCCCACAACCACTGTCACATGTTGGGCCAGAAGGATTTTCCATTTTGTAGAGAAGGGGACTTCATGCACCAGGTATGCTGGAAGTCGTTCCCACACACCTGTCCTTCACCTGCACCCTCTGAGGAGTCAAGACCCTTCCAGTAGTCAGATTCCCAGGTAGCCCCTGCTAGCCCAGGCGTCCCCCTGCTTCTGGGACCCTCTACCCAGCACTGCACTGGCTGGACACTCACCCTTCCCCCCAGGCCGGATTCTGGCCCCTTCCTCCTTAGCTCCAGCCCATTCCTGGGTCTAGAAAGTCAACGAGCAATGCTCCTAGTGATTAGGAACCCCTTTTCACCAAAGCTCTGCTTTCTAGGGCTCCAGGAGGAAGGGCTGGCCTTCATCCAGCCACTGGCCGCTCCTCTGACTCCCCCCTCTTCTGTTCTCTTTCTTCTGTAGAGTCTAGAAGAGGGGTGGGGAAGCAAGAAAGGAAAAAAGGGAAGAAGAAGAGGAAAGGGGAAAAGAAAGAGAAAGAAAGAAAACAACCCAACCCCAAACACTACCCGGGCTCCGACCTGTCAGGGTTGGTTGCTTTTCCCCCTCTGCCTCTAAATGAACCTTTTCTCTCTGGTGTTTTCAAAGCGGCCCTTCCACCCCCCAACCTAGGGGCATTTACACTTCAAACAAGGCGCCCGCCTCCCTGCGGAAATTTAAAGGCAAATAAACTTTTGGGGAGTTGCTCTGATACCCATCTCAGGATTTGCTTCATTAGCCGCCTCTGTGCATCTGATCTGCCCAATAAATCTCCCTTGTGGATCTCGGCTCCTTTGCCTTCTCGGCTCCCTTCCCTGCCAGGCTTGCCCACTAGCCTGGCGGCCCCTACCCTTACCTCCACCCTCCAGGCCGAGCTACTGCCGGCCTGGCGGTCCCGCTGGGCCGCGCCCGCTCTGCCTGGGCATAGGTGTCGGGGTGGCGGATAAGCATCCCACACCTCGAATGTACCCACGCACCGGCGCCCCAAGCCAAGCCAAGCGCAACTCCTGGGCTCTCAAATGCGTTTCTGGGCGTGTTGTGAAAAAGTGAAGTGCCGGTGTAGACCCAGTACGCTGCCACCCGCTCCCGCTCCCTTCCAGAAACCCTTTCACCCGTTTTCCGGTTTCCAGTTCCCGAGCCCCGGCGTTTTCTGCAGTGGCGAGAAAGGCAGAGGCGTGGCTGCCTCCCCTCACCCCTGCAGGGCCCTGACCCCGGGGCCCAGGCTCCCGGCCTCCAGCAGCTTGGGAAGGAGGTTGAGCCTGGGTGGGGCGGGCGGGGACTGCGGGAGCATCCCAGCCGCGCCCCTCCCCCGTGGCCGGGACCTGCCTTCCTCCTTCCACTTCCCGGAGCGGCTAGGGGAGCTAGGGCGGGGCTCTGAGGGAGAGGATTAGAAATTCCGAAATTAAATGCATCTCCCCCAGGAAATGCTCCCCACAGCGCGGACCAAATTAAACGCATTAAAGTTCAGGGGAAAAAAGCTGTTTAGAACCAAGGGGGGGAAACTAGTCCGAAGGGAAGAGAAGCAGAAAGGAAGGAGGGGAGAGAGGGAGAGCAGAGCTGCAGCTTCGCAGCGGAGCTTCATTTCTGGATTATTCCCACTTTTGAAAGTCAGTACCAAAAAGAAAAAAAAGTTCTGACAACCGAACTCCAGGGCCAACCACCGAGGCTCACTCGCCCTCTGGGTCCCAGTGCACCCCAAGGCGCAACCCTCGGCGGTCAGATCTCAGGCAGCCGAAGCTCACACCCCGGCCTCCTCTGCAGAGAGGCCTGCCCGGCTCTTGCCCGGCCCTTTCCCCCTCCTCCTCCCCATTCTCCCCCCGCCCCTCCCCCTGCCTGGCCCTCTGGTCACGTTGGAGGATGGTTTTTTTTTTTTTTGGAAGAGCTTCTGGTACAATATGGAGCACCATGGGCTGCAATTTCACACTCCACAGCACATTCCCCCTAAAGCTACTTTCTTTTTTTTTTCATCTAAGACCCCCTAATTTCTGCTTCCTCGCTCCCCCTCCCTCCCTCCTGCTCTTACTCTTCTTTTCCTGCTTTTGTTCCCAATATTTGGGCTCCCTGCGTGAAGCCCGGGGGGCCTGACTCCCAGCTGGCCCCGCCCGCTGGGTCTGTTGGTCCTGTGGATTCCAGGCACACTTGCTGGGCCTTTATTCTCCAGGACTCCTCCCCCTTTAATCTAGCTTCCCCTCACAAGAGGTCCTCGAGACCTGCCCGGCCCTTCACAGGCCCTTTGAGGAGCAATGACAATGCAAGCCACTTGGCCACCAAAGCTGCCTCTTAGTGGCACGGGCCAGCCAGGTGGCTGCTGTCCATGGGCCACTCTACTAGGAGGCTGAAAAAATAGTGAAGCTGGGAGAAACCCAGCCAGCAAGTCTAGAGAGTAAGAGTGAAGATCCTGTCTAACAGAGAACAAGCTTCAAGGGCTAGAAGCCCAGTGAGGCCCTGGTACTCGTGGCTCAGACCTCGATAGGGCCTTTACCTCCTCCCTACGTACCCATGGACCTCCGCACAGCTAAAGGGACCACTCACCCCACAACCTTCAGGAAAAAGTGACAGCCACTACATACACAGTCCCTTTGCTTCTTCGAGCCTCAGTTTTCTCACCTGTAAAATGGGGGTGATTACGCCGGTCTTGACTACTCCAAGGAGATCATCAGTAGGGATTTTGCATCCAGACATCTCTCTAGTAGAGGGTGGAGTAAACGCCCAGCTTTCTGAACTCTTACCCTTCCACAAAGAGGTAAAGGAGGGATCTGAGTGCTTAGACAGGGCAGGAGGTGGTGTTTTCTACCCAATTTCAATCCTGTAAAGGTTGCTGGGGACTCCTCAGCGCACCGCCTTCCTGTTGCCCTTTCCATTGGCTATGCCACACCCTGTCCAGGTTTCCCGTTCTTCTCTCAGTCTAACCCTCCTGTCACTCCTCCATTCCCACTTCCTGCACCCCCCCCCCCCCAACTGCACTAGCGCAGCTGCTAGAGGGTCGGTTAAATTCCTCACTGCCCACACCCCAACCATCACCACCAACAGCCAGGTTAATTGTGGCCTCCAGGCGCGGTCCCCCTTCAGCCAGTCCGCCAAAACCGTTGGGAGGAGCTGGCCCGCTGGCGAAGACCTAGGGAAGAAAATCCCGTCCGGGCCGTTTCCAAACAAAGAAAGTTGGTCCTCCCAGGACCTGCAGTTAATCAGCCAAAGCCAGACGGACAGGAGATGGTGGGGAGAAGCCTGCCTGGGAGGAGGCTTGAAGGAGGGAGAGACAGGAGGGGGAAGAAAGAGGACTTAAGAGGGCCTGAGGTAACTGAGAAGGCACTACCCGTCTCTGGAAGGCCTGAAGAGGCTGGTTTTTGCGAAGCCGAAGTCCCCACCTGGCCAGCTGTCCCCTCCCTTCCTCCCCTAGGCAGGGCGAGAGAGTCGGAGGGAGGCTGAGAGTTGGTGGCAAAGTAACCATTAACTCTCTTAGCAGCCGGGCCCGGAGCCCGCGGCCTCATCGGGCTGTGGTCGAGGGAGACGGTGCAGGCTGACCCAGGACGTCCCCCGGCTTTACCGCCACCGTCATCGCCGCCGCGATCAAGGGACCTGCGGAGGGTGGGGGCACGCGACAGCGGGGGCAGCCGAAAGGGAGAGGAGTGCAGGGCCAGGGGAGCACACTCCAGAGGCGGGGAGACCAGAGGGAGCGAAACAGCCACAGCTGAGATAAGGGAAAGGAAGGAGTCCCACGGGTGAGCGGGCGCGGCCTGACCGCTCTGGGGAGAGTTGGAGAGAGGCGGGAGGACCGGGCTGAGTTTTCCGGAGTTGCGAGCAGGCACCAAATCTACCGTCTCGGATCCATCCGCGGCGCGCCCGCCCTCCTTCCTCCTCTCCCAACAGCTGTGTGGATGTGAGGAGCAGGCGGAGAGCGCGCCAGAGCCGGGAGCGGGTAAGGCAGGGGGGACCCGCCAGCGAGACCGGGAGGCCGAAGGGCAGGGCCGCCGAGGTGAGGGCAGGCTGCGAGGTGGCTGGAGACAAAGGATTCGAAGGCAAGGGAGAGGGGACCCGGGGCGAGAGCGACTGGCTGAGACAGGAAGAGGCCCGAGGAAAGGGGCGTCTTGGGACCCGCCTGGGTTTGTCCACTCCTGCCGCCTCTGCCCATGCCCAGCCTGGAGCCGGGACGTCCCGGAGGTTCCTGCCCGCGGTCTTGGGGCTTCGGGTCGGGGTTAGGGGTGTTGCTGGGAGTTGGTGTGGCTGTGGGGGCCGTGTGTGTGAGTGTGTGTGTGAGAGTGTGTGTGTGTGTGTGTGTGTGTGCGTCTCGCGCGCGCGACGGTTTAGGCCCGCGGGGAAAGGGAGAAGGAGGACCCTCGCTGCAGGGTGAGACCCCTGCCCCAGGCGACTGCCAGCCTCTGCCATCCAGATCCAGAGCCATCCGTTCCCCCGAACTTGAAACAAAAGGGCTGAACCGAATCCCTCAGGAGCTAGGACAGGGTCTCTTTCTGGCAAAAAAAAAATGCTTTGGTTTGAGACTTTAAGGGTCACCTGCATCTTGAATTATTTCTAAACTTTCTGTAACTGTTTCTAAAAAAAGAAAAGCTGCAAAGTAAATCATAGAAAGAAAAAAACTCAGGTCCCAGGAGTTCGCTCCACCAAGTCTAGACCAGTTAGGAGATCTAGACCCGTGGATAACGAATACATTGAACAAACTGTTGGAGAGAGGAAGCCCCTTTCAATTTCTGAATCAATTAAGGGGAATTTCTGATGTGTCTCTTCGGGAGCTGAGCGTCTGGATAAGGGGATCGTGGGAGTGCGCTTGAGTGTTGTGAGGGTGTGTAAAAAGTGCGAGGGGGGTGGCGAAGGGTGTTTAGGCAGACGACAGTGTTCCAGGCGGGGCTGAGATGGGAGCTGGGGACCCATATCCAGCACCTACCCCTAACCCCCGCCCTCTGCTGAGGCTGCTCCGAGGCCAAGGCCTCCGCAGCCTCTTCCAGCGGGGCCGCCAATCAATCCTGCAGGTCAACACAGCAATTAATAACAGGGTGAGGAGGCCTGGCAAAAGAGGGCGGGGAGGCCTCAGGCTGTGTCTCCCCCCCCAGGCTCCGAGGGCCTGGCGCCCCAATGGAGAGAGGGAGAAGTCTCCCAAGGTAGATAGAAACCTGGGAACTCGGTGCAGGCCAGGGAGGGAGCTCAGGGCCCCAGAAGGCAGAGGCGGGGGACCAGCGTCAGGGAGCCAGAGACCGGGCTGGGACAGGGCAGCCAGAAAAAGGGAGGACATCGAATAAACGGCTTGTTTTTATAAGTTCTGGGGTATAGGCAGCGATCGCTGAAGACCACCATTGCCCTAGTTGTTGATTCAATCCCCTTCCTCTTTCCCACGCCCTTTCCTGATGGTTTTCGCTGCTCCAGAACAGGCTCAGCGAGACTAAGTAAAACCCGTATCCTTCGCAAACCCGGCTGCGGCAGTTGCGCCGTGGCGTCCGGCAGGCACGTTCGGTCACGCGCGTCTGTCATTGTCATTTTAAACTAGCCGGATGGGTCCAAAGGGCTCGGGGGCTGTCTAGGGGAGGCAGGGCCTCCCGGGATTTGTGCCCCGGCCAAATGCGGCTACCGAAGAGATGAGGGAGGGGGCGGTGAAGAAAGAGGCAAAGAGAGAAGGCGGCTGGGAGGGCAGAAGACTCCGCAGCTCTGCTTGGTGGGGCCGCCTCGAAGGGCGGTTTCCTTCTCTCGAACACAGTCCTGTCTCCTGCCCAGCTCCGCAGCTCCTCCCCACCTTTCCCGGAGCTGCCGCTGCCTGGAACAGAGCCACGCACCGGTAAAGGCGGGAAAGGAGGGAAGGGAAAGGGAGTGCGGTGTGGAACAGGGCCGCGGGCCGCAGTGCCACACGCGCCGGGGGGAGCGGCTCCCTTAACCCGCCAGGCACAGGTAGGCGCAGGCGCCCCCTGGGTAGGTGAAGAGTGCCCTGGTCTCCTCTGGAATTTCCTGAGCGCCAGGAAATTTGGGATGAGGACCCTGACGGGCACTCAAGGATGCTCCTCATCACACTGCCTTCTCTTTCCCCGAGTCTTGGGGGAGGGGCCTAGAGGCCTTGCTGGGAGACCTGCTGGGACTGGGAACCCGGTTCACAAAATTCAGGCCTCAATGCAGGCAGAGCCCTGCCCGGAGGGAAGATGGAAAACCGGGAGTCTCAGGAGCTTGAGCAAATGGGACAGGGAAGGCAGGAGGGGTGTGGACAGGAGGCATCAAGAAGCAAAACAGATTCAGAAAGAGTGAGGGAGAGAAAGCCCAGTGCAGGAGAGGAAGAAAGGGAGCGAGGTTCCCAGGAAGGCCCAGACGTTAGGTCTGTCCTTGGGCTGAATATTTATACGGTCGAGGGGGTGCACAGATGGGCTCTCAATTGAATTCCATCTTCAACACCATCAGAGATTGATTTTGTACTCGCCTTTAATTTTGCCATAATTAATTAGATCATTACAACTGTTTGCTATTGATCTCCCTACTTAAACCTCTGGTGCAGAGGGTCTGCCCAGAGCCCTAAAAGCTCAGGTGGCCACAGTTGACACTCCTGGGGGTTCAGGTTTCCCAGTGGGGACGAGGCCTAAGGAGGGGAATTGGGTGGAGCCCAGGGATTGGGTCGAGAAGCTAGATCAAGGGTAGAGCTGGGGGTGGGACCTGGGTTATCAGCTGAATCAACTGGAACCTGAACTAGGGGGCGGGGGAGCAAGGAATGAGATTTGGGAAAGGTAAGGAGTGAGGAAAAAGAAAACAAAGACCTCGAATTAGGTCCTGACCTCCGTGGAGTTATTTGGAAAACTCTGGAAACCTGATCCAATCCTCTCCCTCCCCCGCAGTCCAAAATTAAACTTGGGTGCCTGGCTTCCCACCCCTGTACATCAGCAGGGCACCTAAAGGGCAGTCAGAGCCGAGTTGGCAGCCCCAGGAGACAGAAGGAAGGAAGAAAAAGAGAGGAGCACTCCACTCCCTTAGCCCTTTGGGTAAACATTTTCAGATTCCTCTCCCCACTGGGTCCCCTGGGGCCTGCCACCCTCTCTCCCCTGTGCTGCCCTTGATTTGGGGGACAGAGCCTTCTCCCTACACAGGTTAGGTACATCTACACTAGTATTCATAATCAAATACACAAGACCCTACACACAGGTGCACACAGCGTTTCCCCACCCTCTGCCATCGGCGCTGGCCCAGCTCACGCTGGCTTCTTACTGGAAGCTAAGGCCTTCCCAATGCTCCCAACTTGGAGGAAGTTCTGCAACATATCTGTGTGCCGAAAGTAGAAACTATAAACTCCTAACCACACAGCAGAAAGAAAAAAGCCAAGTTCTGCAAAGAGACCAAGCGAAGTTGTAAAACTCACGTTTCCTGAGTGGAAAGTTTTTAGATTTAGAGGACGCCGGGAGGGAAGGCCCAGGAGGCCGAGGGGCGCAGAGAGTCCGCAGAGCCTCAGTCCCCAGGCTTCACAGTCGCCCAAGAACCGGGATGAAGAGAAGAGGAGCCCGCCCCGGCCCTGGCGGCCCCCATGCCCAGTCTTTGCCCGCGGCGCTGACGGGTCTCTCCCGCTCGTACCTGCCCGACTCGCGCGCTCTTCCATGCTCTGCTCGCCGCCGCCGCGACCTGGGCCTGGGTCTGGCTGTCCCGCTCCTCTGCTGCCCGACAACGCGTCTCGCCTTCGCCGCCGCCGCCCGGAGATCTGGGCGCAGCCACCCAAGACCAAGCGGCTCAGATAACCCGGGCAGCCCGCCGCCTCCGCTGTGGGCTCCGCCCGCGCCGGCTCTCTCACTCGCGGCCGCGCCGAGGCCCCGCCACCCCGAGGATCGCCGGGCTCTCCGCCCCGCGCACACTCGCTCACACGCACCGAGACCCTAGCCAGCCGCAGGCAGGCAGCCACCCTAGCTGCCTGAGGCTCCCACGGACCGCAGCCCAGTCTAGACGCTGGCACACCCTCTCACCCCACCCCCCTCTTCTTCACCGTCACACGCCCCCCTCCAGTCCCACAGCCTGGCTCGCAGGGGGCGTCCTCGCTCTCGCCTACTCCCCCAACTTTGTGCGATTCGCCTTCCCCCACGACTCTCAGCTCTCCGCTTCACCCCACTTTCTGGAACGTGAGGCTCCACAGCCTGCAGCGCAACCCCGGGTCCCAGCCTCCCTTTCCAGGATCTCCCGCAGACGTGCCCTCACTCTCTCAGGCCACACAGTGGTTCCAGAAGGGCCCTGTCCCCCACTATGTTCAGTGTGGAAGTGCTCGCTAAATCCCTCACAGGCTCTCCTGCTCCGGGGATCTTTTTCATTTTTAAACTCCGAATAAAAGCAAAAAGTTCTGACTTCCTTGCCCTTAAAAAGTTGGTGAGGGCCAGGGGGGACGGGAGGAGGACCTCACCCCTTCCAAGCTCCTGCCACACTCACAGGGCCACCCACTGGAGCCATGCCCGTCCATAGCTTCTTGGTCCCAAGAGCCTTGTGCCCTCAGACTCACACCCTCCTCTCCCAGCACACCTACACTTCCAACCCTGATCAAAGGCCCACTTTAGCTTTGCCCCACATTATCTCCTCCCAACCTGGAATTGACACCTCTCACACCTTAGTCACAGGTTCTCTCTCAAAATGCTCACAACCCTGTTGCTCATCTAAACCCTCTTTCTTGTACTCCTACTTCTGACACACACACACCTCCTGAGCACCACAGCTCCCACTCCTGCCTGCCCCAGGGTTCCCCTTCTTCATTTGCTCCACCTAATACCCCTATCCACGTGCCCTGGGCCTCCCACTTCACACGGCCTGGCTTACACCCACGGAGGAACACTGAGAGGCCATCAAGCAAAGTGCTGGGTAACCCCCCCCCCCCCCCCGTGGGCAGACAGAGGCTGGGGCTGCCCCATCTTGAGCACACCCCACCAGGCCCCAGGCAGGAAGGCACAAGGCAAGCTGGGCAGCCAGTTCACCAGGCCCACTGGGCAAACTTCCCCCAGGAATTGGAAAGCGACTCCCATCCACTTCTGCTCAACTTTTTAAAGAAAGGTTGTATCACTGAGGACAGGAAGCCAGAGGGGCACAAAGGTCCAGAGACAAAACCTATATCATGGTTCTGTGACTTAAAATTTAAATATCTTCCTACAGGGATAGATTTTTTTTTGCCCTTTCAGGCAACTTATGGCCAAATTATCATCTCTAATATTTGTGATTTAAAATATCAGAACATGGTGGGTTTTTTTCTTTTCTCTTCATCAAACAGTGACTTTCCAACCCGAGAACACAAATACTTAGAAGCAAAAAATAAAAAAATAAAAATAAAAAAATTTAAGTTTGTTATACACAGAGCAACATTTCCAAGGACAGGGATGGAGAGCAATCTGTACACATGAAACCCTAGTCACATACACAAAAATCTCACACCATCTTGTGATCTCTCCATTGCATACATGTGAGATGATCACACCCGTAATTAGCCTCTCACTGTCACCTACTGAGAACCACACCCACTCATGCACAGGGGCTGTGTGGCCAGCTGGTCTCACCTTCACTGCACAGCTCTTTGTGCCCTTTTGTGGTTTTTTCTCTGAAATAGTGAAGATGATCCTTGCCCTTCTAGCAGGTTTCTCTTGAGCTAGAGTGTGTTTGCAAGTGATTTGTAAAACGTGGTGTGTGACCGCACATACTTCAGGTGCTTTTGCTTCTGTCCTACCAGAGACTTGAACTAAGACCCAGTGCACCAGCACATACATAGGGAAGCACCCACTGGGAACCATTTGTTTTGAACTGGGAACACACGTACTCAGTGTCCCCTACCTGCTCCTGAGCCAGTTGGTCACAGTTACCTGAACACAGGGCCCAGAGTTGGGGCAGTGCCAAGGCCAGGGCTTAGGCTTAGGGGAAGGCAGCTGAGGCCATTGTGCAAAGTCGCTTGTCGCATACCAGAGGGGCCAAGAGGAAGGTGCCTTCTTACCTCTGGCTCTGATACTTTTCCTCCGGAAGCCTGCAAAGTGATGTCAGTGAAAGGGCCCAGCCGTGTACTTCAGCCTCCCTCCAGCCTCCTCCCTCAGGCTCAGCCTCTCTTTGTCTCCTGGCCCTCACCCCGTCCTGGACTGTCTCTTGGGCCCTCTTGCTCATTGCTCGCCCCATTGATTGAAAGTCTCTCTCAGGTTCTCCAAGGAGTCCCAGGAAAAATGATCCGCCAGCCTATTGATTCTTCATTAGAATTACATTTTCACGTGTGCTAAATTGGTTTTAAAAGCTTTTTCTGTTGTTATTGTCTTGTCAGACCCTGCGGTCCAGGGCAAACCAAGTTTAAACGTTGTGGCTTCTTAGGAAAAAAAATAATCACTGGGGCTGGGTCTGTGATTACTGGCTTCTCTGCCTTATTGTTGTCATGATGACAATTGTGATTTGTTTAGGTATCTTTAGGAAAAAGGCCCTGCAGGAGACTGCTTGGGTCAGGCTGGGGCTGGCTGGGGAGAGAGCTGAAACCCCTGAAGGAGTGGTATCAGGGCAGTGTTTCTCTTCCTGAAAATTAAATTTAGCACTTGAGCCTGTATTAATTGCTTCTGGGACAAGATGAAAAACGAAAGTTTTTAAAAATCATTTTTTATTTCCTCACTCCTGTTCCAGATAAAATAGAGGAGAAATAAAATGCAGGACCCTCACTTCTTCCGGTTTCCTCCTTCTCCCCTAAATAGCTGGGGGAGCAGGGAGGAGCGTCAGTTTCCAACAAGGTGCTGAGGGCCGCTTGGTAGCAGGGCAGAGGCCCAGTCACAAGGACTGGTAATCATTATGCTCTGCACTGGCCAGGGAGGAATGAATTCAAATGAGGGGGGAGCAAGAGGGAAGAGAGAGGCAGAAACTCCAACAGAGGGAGGAAGACAGGAGAACCAGAGAGGGAAGGGTTCAGGGCCCAGACTGGCAGAGAGAGAGAAACACTACCAGAGACAGAGGCTGAGAAACACAGGGCAGAGGAGGAGGATGGCAATGGACGGAAGGAAAGGAGGAAAAGGGAGAGGGAGACAGAAATAAGGAAAGAGAGACTGAGAAAGGAAATGTACAGAGGAAGGAAATGAGCAGGAAAGACAAGAGAGAAAGGGAGGAAGAGATCAAGGCCGGAAGAGGAGCAAGCCCCAGGGGGCACTCAGGCCCTCCAGCCTGTCCCCGCCTCCGGCCCCCCCCCCCCACCTCCTTCTAGCCTGGCAACCCGAAGGCCATGCTGGGGAGTGGGCACCAGGCAGCAGCGGAGCCGAGGCAGGAGAGTTGAATGTCTTCCTGATGTGTTTATCCCCTAATCAGTTCATTAGTTATAAACAACATGACATTAGAAGTTAGGAGGCAGTTGATATTAATTTTTATTTAACTAGTTGATGTTTAATCCGTCACGCCAGGCTGGGTAGCAGCGAGAAAGATCTTCCTGACACAAAACCAGTTAGAACTTCATAAGGCGCAATCAGTGTCCACGCGTTGAAACAAACAAGAGAGACAGAGACAGAGAGACACGGAGAGACAGAGACAGTGGCAGCCCCGCCAGAGATGGAGACCGAATGGAGGGTGGGGAGAGAGCTAACCCAGGGCCAGAGCTGGGGAAAATAAGCTAGAAAGGCAGAGAGCACAGACAGCTGGCAAGGGGCTGATAGCCCTGAACCCAGGCTTAAGCCCAGGGCAGCCCCAACTTTAGTGAGGGAGCAGGAGACCACGCCCTGGGAAAGTCCGGCCAGGACAGTGGTGTGGTGGTGGGCCAGGGCCCCGCCAAGGCTGGCCGCTGCAACTACTAGCGCCTTCCGGCAAGGAATGTGTTTGGTGTCCTGCGGTCTGGTGGGTGGCAAGGGTCTAATGTCACAGCGAGGTAAGGCCCTGACTTTCACAAACTTTCCTCTCCCAGGTCTGGAGGCCAAGAACCTCTCGCCTCCCTGCTCCAGGAAGAGCCGGCCCAGGCAAGAGGAGAGAAAAAGGCGAGGAGTTTGCACCCGGCGGTTCAAGTTTGACAAAGTTTGCGGCGGTCACAGCCAGAGAGGGGTGTGCGATGCCTTTGTAAGCTCGGCAGTGGCAAAGAGGGAGGAAGTAAGGGACGGTCCGGGATTCTGCAGGCGGGGGAGGGCATTTCTCGGGTTTGTCTAAGGCTTCAGGAGCGTCCCTGCAGGGGGGTAGGGACCAGGCTGTGTCGCGGGTTCCTCGGGGTGGCGGCCCTGGCCGAAAGTCTGAGGTCCCCTTGGCTTGCCTGGGTTAGATCTCCCCCTCTCAACCCCGCCCCCAAGCAGGAGCGCTCGGCTTTTTCCACCTTCACTCCGGGCACCCGGCGGGCACTGGCTTGGTCACGGCTTCCTGCGCAGGCACAGGAGCGGGGGCGGGTTGTAGTTTTCCGCCGCCGCGAAGGACACTGTTTGGGGCGACAGAGGCATCTTCGCCCGCGCGTAGACTCAAGCCGAGCCTCTCATCGTTTGCATGTTAATCTGAGTCCACCGCGAAGAGGAAATCGCTGAAATTCCGAAGAAAATTGCCTCTCGCCCGGCGGTTAATAGTTAACTCAGACAGGAAAGTTCCGAGGGAAAGGCGAAAGCCAGGGCGAGAGGTGCAGGGAGAGGCGCCCCGGGAGGGCCTCGGCCAGTCCCGGTCTCTCCCTCGCCGCCCGCGCTCGGCCCTGCGGGTCTCCCATCCCCGGGCGGCGCATCCCCCACCCCGTAATTAACATCGTTTAGTTCACAAAACCCTTCCTGGGAGAAATCTGTTCCCTCGTTCCGGGGCTCAGGTCCAGCACCTGATTCCACCGGGCGAGGCGAATAAATCAGTGCGGCGGCGGGGGAGCCGGACCCAAGTCCGCCAGACGGTGGCCGCCGGGAGAACGAAAAAGTGAGAAGAGGCAGCGGAGCCCGGAAAAATGATGCAAGAAAGACGGCGCACCCTAGCCCAGGAAGAGTGAGGGGCCGGGGAAAGGGAGAGCCAGAGAAGAGAGGGACCCAAAGGCAGAGAAGGGGCCAAATGGAAGAGGAAGAGACAGAAGAGAGCCAGAAGAAGAAGTGACAAGAAAAAGCGAAAAGAAAGGGAAAATGAGGAAGGGAAAGAAGTTAAAGAAACAAGAGCAAAGAGGGAGATTAAGAAGGAAGTAACAGGCAAATAAAGAAAATAAAAGAAAACCAGAAGACCAAAAGCTTTTGTTTATCTACAAAACCCCCCTTGCAGGGCGCGCTCTCCCTACCGCGCCCCGCGGTGGGGAGGGGGCCAGGGTTCTCGCGCTGAGGCCGCAGACCCAGGATCCCCGGGCGGGGCGCTCAGCCTGTGTGCTCCGCCTAGCGGGGTCCCGCGCGGACCTGGACTCCAAGTTGAATTTCCAGGGCGCGGGGAGCGCCGGAGCATCTGCCCCTGGGAAGAGTGGTGTTTGGGTGTGGGGTGTCATCCTGGGTTCCTGGCGGGGAAGGGGACGGGTAGAAAAAGGGTTCATGGCTCGATCTTGGGCGCGCAATGGGCACCTGGGACTTCTGCCCTGGCGCGAAGGGAGGTGGGAAAGCGGGGACCCAGGGTGGCCAGGCTGTGGCCGCTTAGCGCAGACACCTAGAGTCACCACAGCTCGGACTTCTCATTCTTCAGCCGGCCCCGGGATCTCAGGTTGACGCGCCGGGCCACAGACGCAAGGAAAAAGTAACGCAGCCAGAACCGCGACCCGGCGCCAGCGGAGGCGCATTTCCTGAGCCGCCTTCCCACTGTGACCCAGAGACGCTGGGCAGATTCTGCCAGCTCCCACGAGTCTGCTCCGGGCACCGGGGTCCCCAGGCCAAAGGGTAGGGAGGAAGAAAGAAGAGAAGAAAGAAGCGGGGCGGGGGCTGGGTGGGGAGGAAAAGGGATGGGAGAAATGTTGGGGAGGAGAGGGGCGGTGGAGAAGACAAGCAGATTTCAATGACAAGTGGAAATGCAGACCGGATGGAAAGGAGGGCTTAAGAATGCTAAGGAGCTTTCCCCCCTCTGGTTGACTAGGTCTCTGGGTAGACAGAGGTGGAGCGCCCGGTTTCCCGACCTCACCATTTCGAGCCTCTGTGCTTTGGCGCCCCCCAGAACGTCCGGCTGGAGACTAAGACCCCAGCAGGGCCGCTGGAGGGTCCTGTGTGAGTGAGACGGAGGTCACAGAGTGGAAGACTTCCCTGTCCACTAGGCAGCCCCTGGGATGACAAACGCCCTGAAATTCTCCAGCCTTTTGAGACTTCAGGGTCGACCTGGTCCAACCCACTCTGCTTCTCCTCTCTCCTCCTGTCCCCCTCCTCTGGCATTGGCTGGTGGGTCTGCTGCAGGGCTGGACTAAAGGAGTGGAAAACCAAACCAAACCAAACAAAACAACCAAAAAATCCTCCAGGAAGGAGACTGGCAGCTCCATCAGTTCTTACTTCTGCACAGCGACAGAGTGCAACTGATGCCTAGACTAGAATTCTTTGGAAGTAGGAAGGCAGTGACTGAGCTGGGCTAACTCAAAGAGTCATGGTACCAGTCAGTCAGTAAACCTGGATTGGGGCAGTGGGGCTAAAGAGGTAAATCATACACCGGCCCTGTTTTCAAGGAAGACATTACCTGGTCGCAAAGAGAGAGAGCTAACCACCAATAAATTCTAGGAAAGTGTCAAGATAAAGGTGATTGGGATACAGGGAAAGACAATTGGGGGTGTCGGGGAACACTTCATAAAGGCGACGGGGATTTGCAAGATCATTAGATATCCACTAAAGGCAGGAGCTAAGTGGGCAAAATAGTTCCAGGCAGAAGAAGCATCAAGATAAAGGCATGGGGAGGGGGAAACAGCCTACCTAGCTGGGGGAGCAAAAAGGATTCTGCGAATATATATACATGGGTGAAGTAAGGGAAATAAGGCTGGGAGACAGGCGAGACCTAGAGCAAAGAGCACTTTTGCTAAGGAGTTTTACTTTTCTCCTTTAGGCCATGGATGCAAATGAGAGATTTTTTTTTTTTTGAGACAGGGTCTCACTTTGTCACCCAGGCTGAGCACAGTGGTGCTGTCACAGCTTATTGCATCCTCAACCTCCCAGGCTCAAGCAACCCTCCCACCTCAGCCTCCTGAGTAGCTAGGATTACAGGTGTATCCCATCACACCTAGCTAATTTTTTTCATTTTTTTTTTTTTTTTTTTTTTTTTTTGTAGAGATGAGGTCTTGCTGTGTTGCCCAGGCTGCTTTTGAACTCCTGGAGGCAAGCGATTCTCTCACCTTGGCCTCCCAAAGCGCTGAGATTATACAAGTGACCCACCATGCTTTGCCTGGGAGATTTTTTAAACAGGGGAATGAAAAGATCTGATTTGGAATGGAAAGACTCTATGGACAATGGGCTGTAGGTAGAGAGAGCGTCAGAGACTGAGTGAGTGGTCTGCAAGAGAAGATGTGAGTGATATAGGAGCATTACAAGAGAGAGGGAAAAACAAGAGGGTCACAGATTGTGTGTGTGTGTGTGTGTGTGTGTGTGTGTGTGTGTGTGTGTATTGTAGAGTGAGATGCTAAATTAAGGTCAACCTAGGTTTCTGGATGACTTTCATCTCAATTCTGATTCCTCCCCTGTACCCTCAAACCCTTTTCCCTTGCAAACCCTCACCTGTTAGTGGTTGTGAAGTGGAAACTCACATGTCCTGTCTCACTTGACAAATGGGTTTTTCTCCCAACCTCATGCACCCTTTCCCAGGTAGTCTCATAGAACAAGGCACATTGTAGAAGATGATAACTTCTCGCTAATCCCAAGACTTCTGAGAAGGCAGCACCCAAGAGTAGAAGATGGAGTCAGCACTCTGGAGGTGGACTCCACCTTTCTCAGATCTGAAATGTACCAGCTCTGTGACCTTGGATAAATCCCTTGAACTCACTCTGCCCAAGTGTCCACATCAGTAAAATGGGGACAAGCATTTCTGCTTATAGAATTGTTGGTCAGGTTAAGTGGGTTTATATATCCCTGGCACATTGAAACAACAGTTCATCATGTTATTTCATTCCCTACCCCCCACCTGAGCCTTGGGCTTCATGCATTGATTGAGTTTGTCTCCTGCCCAGGTACAGGATGTCAGAGGTACAAAGAGCAGTAATGTAGTGATACTTTGGAAAAGGTGTCAACAAGAGGAAAGGCCTTGTACCCCACTAGAGCAAGGTTAATGATAATAACAACAAAACAACATGTCTGAGGGCTGACTGCATGTCAGGTATTGTTCTGAGTGCTTTATATGTAGTAATTCCTTTAACCCTTACCTACTGTTATTAATCCCATTTTACAGATGGGAAAACTGAGGCACAGAGAGCCTCAGTAGTTTACCCACAATCACACTGTGAGTAGATGGCAAAGGTAGGATCTGAACCTACCACCTACTGCCACCACACACCACCTAGTGCCACCTACTGCCTCCATAGCCTTCAAGCATATGCTGTATTAGATACTCCTAGTCCCCAGAGGGAAGTCCAAGGGGGGAAGAAACCATTCTTGCTGTGGCTGAGAGGACTCTTTAAGGACATCAGTTGGTGAAACACACATCCTCCCCCCCCCCAGCCTTCCAGATCCTCATGCCAGTCCCCTTTCACTCCCTCTACACTGCTGTTTTCTCTGCCCAGGGCTTCTAGGTCAGATAACTTAGATCTGACTGCTGCAGGCAGACTAGCCAAGGCTGTGAGGCTGCAGGGCCCCCAGCCCTCACTCAGTCCTTCAGGAAGATCTAGGCCCCCCAGCCCAAGAAGTGTTTTTTTGTGTTGGGAGACTGATTTCTGCTAGTCAGGCCTTGCCCCTCTCCAAGGTACCCTCAGGCTCTCCCAGCTTCCAGGCCTGCAGCCTCACGAAGAGGTTGGTGGTGGGTGGGGCAGGGTGGGGGGGCGGCTTTCTCCATGCTTAACCTCTAATCAGGCCTAAGTGGGTCCTGATCCTTAACACCAGCCACAGCAAGAATTCCCTGGAGAGGTCCTGATGCTCCACATGCAGGCCTGACCTGGGTTGCCCCATGCAGATCCTCTGTGAGACTGGCCAAAGTCCCTGGGAACTGCAGAGCCCAGAGGATCCTGTCCATGAGCCCATCCTCTCTACAAGCCCCTCTGTGTCCACACAACAGGCACTGTGACCAGCCTTAGAGCTGACTTCACTGTGGCCGGAGCTGCTCCCATCCCATATCCTAGAACTGCCCTATAGTTCCTCCTTCCTCTCTATTTTTTCTTTACTTTTTTTTTTTCTTGAGACAGTCTCACTTTATCACCTAGACTAGAGTGCAATGACACAATCTCAGCTCACTGCAACCTCCACCTCCCGAGTTCAAACAATTCTCCTGCCTCAGCCTCTGGAGTAGCTGGGATTACAGGCCCATGCCACCATGCCTGGCTAATTTTAGTACTTTTAGTAGAAACCGGGTTTCACCATGTTGGCCAGGCTGGTCTTGAACTCCTGACCTCAAATGATCCACCCACCTCAGGCTTCCAAAGTGCTGGAATTACAGGTGTGAGCCACTGCGCCCGGCCAATCTGCCTTTCTCTAGGCCTGCAATGATCTTTCTTTTCTCTCCTTGGGCAGTTGTCTTTGCCAAAAGATAGAAATCGAGGTTCTGGAATGATTCAGGTGCGTGGACACAAGAATGAGTAGGAATGAAAATATGTGTGTTGGGGGGAGGAGAGGCGAGGGCTTACGTGTTTGAAGGGTCTCATTTTTTACTGAAATGTAAGCATTTCCTTACCAAGTAAGACTAAGTGGCCTCTTCCAGATGACCTTAGAGTTCTTTAAAATAGTCCCTGTAGCTCAGCAGATACTGTTCTCAAAGTGCTATTATCATGGAGTCAAACCATTCACACATTCCTTTTGGAAGTCTGCCTTCCTAGCTTGCAGTCCAGGCTGTTGAAAACCGGCCCTATAAAATGGACAGGGTGTCAGGCAATAGGCCAAGTCACTCAGAGCAGACACTGGGGGTGAAGGTGACTCTGGATGCATGTAAATCAGAGAGAGGCGCTTTCTCTCTAGCCGCCCCTCCCTGCTCGTTCTGTCAAGGAAAATTATTGTGCGTATGGGGGGTGGGGGGACGGGGTGCCCCTGAAGTACATGTATCCCTTCTCAAGGACAAGTTGTTTCTCTAAGTCTTAGTTTCCTCATCTGAAAAGTGGGAAGCCTCATCACTTCAGCATGGGGAAAATAAAGCCTCACAGTTCCTGGCACATAGGAAGCCCCCCCATAAGTGTCATTGTTATGATCATATGCCTTTCGAGCAGCCGGAACTCAGGCTCGGGGTTCAGGCACTCCTCAAAACGTGTAGGAACTGGGAGCTGGGGATGAGGGTGGGGTGCGCTTTCTCAGCACAGCTGTTCCTCACCGGCCTGCAAATGCGGGCCTGGGGCAGGGGACCTGCTCGCCTATCCCGGCTTGGAGCCCGATGCCCTGCTGCTCAGGCGCTCGGGCCAGGGCAGGAGGTTGGACGGCTGGGTTGGAGGCTGGCAGGGTCGAGGAGAGCGGGATGGGCGCAGAGAGACCCTGCCGCCCGCAACTAGCTTGGGAAGCGCGCCAGGTCGCCGCCGCCGCCGCCGCCTCCACTGTCGCGGAGCCCGCCAGGCTTGGAGCTGCCCCGGTACCCGCGCGACCGCCGCGCTCCCAGCACCGCTCTCCCGCGGTCCGCCGCGTCCAGCCCGCCGAGCGTGGGCTCTCGATTAATAATCATAAAAGCCCCGCTCACCCTCCTCTTAAAATTAATAACTCTGTAATTAGAGTCATTTCAGAAGCCTCCTGAGCCGCGGAGGCCGGCCGGGCCGGCGTCCATCCGGGGCGGTGGGCAGGAGGGAGGAGGAGGCCGGGCGCGGCGGCCACGGCATCTGCAGGTACAGAATGAGAATTAAAATCGCTCTCAACAATCCAATACACTTTTTATCAGCCATCTATCTGAGAGCCAGGCCCATTCATCATCCGAGGCATTCTCCCTGAAAACAAGACCCATTCAGATTTTATACAAATTATCATATTTATCATCGTCTCCAACTCCGGAGTAACATCTCCGCAAAGTGTCTGCCGTCTCCCCGGGGAGCCGCGCGGCTCGGAGCGCCAGAGCGCCAGCCCGGCAATTCCCCCACCGAGCCTCCTCCCCTCGTCCCTTCCTCCCCACCCCGCCCCCCACCTCACGGGCCTCCTCTCTGGCCTTTGAACCACCGGCTCTGCTTCCCCTGCCCCCCTTTTTCTTCCCCCCCCACTTCCCATCAATCCCTCTCCTGCTCTCTTTTCCCCTCTTCCCCTCTCATTTCTCCCTCTGGCCTTTGATCTCATTCTTGCTCCTCTCCCCTTCCCCCAGCTCCCTCTCCTCCCCTCCCCCTCCCCCTCTCCTCTCCTCTCCTCTCCTCCTTCTCCTCTCCTCCTCCTCCTCTCCTCTCCTCCTGTCCCCTCTCCTCCCCTCTCCCTCTCCTCCTTCTCCTCTCCTCTCCTCCTCCTCTCCTCTCCCTCGTGTCCCCTCCCCCTCCCCCTCTCCTCTCCTCCTGTCCCCTCCCCTCCCCTCCCCCTCTCCTCCCCTCTCCCTCTCCTCTTACTCCCCTCCCCTCTCCTCTCCTCTACTCCCCTCCCCCTCTCCTCTCCTCCTCCTCTCCTCCCCCTCCCCTCTCCTCTACTGCCCTCCCCTCCCCTCCCCTTTCTTCTCTCTCTGTCTCTCTGTCTCTGTCTCTCTCTGTCTGTCTCTCTCTCTCTGTCTCTCTCTTGCTCTCTCTGTCTGTCTCTGTCTCTCTCTCTCTCTCTCTGTCTCTCTGTCTCTCTCTCTCTCTTCTGTCTCTCTCTCTCTCTCTGTGTCTGTCTCTCTCTCTCTCAACCCGGTTTGGGTCTTCCTTCCTTTCCTCTCTTTGTCTCCTGCTGTGTTGTCTCTCTGGGTTTTTGCTGTCTTCCCAACAGAGGGGCCATTTGGAACAGAGCAGCCTGAGCCCCCTCATGGACTGGGGAGGTGTTCCAAAGTGGGGCTCCGGTCACTTCGGGCCCAGTCCAAGAGTCTGAGGAAATGAAGTGGGGCCACAGGAGAGACATGTACATGCCCATCACACACTACAGCTCACTGCCCTCAACACATACACACCACACAGCCTCTCCATATACACAGTCACCTCACACCACACAGGCACCACACACAATCCCTAATATACACACACAGCCCCAACACACACAGCCCTCAACACACGTTACCCCACAGCTCCCTAATCATACTCATGCGGCCCTCCCCATAGACACACAGCCCCCTCAACACTGCACACAACCCACAATACACACACAGTTCCCTACCACACACAGCCCCCCAAATATGTACAGACACACATAGGCGCAGGAAGATACACACATTCCAAATACACAGGTGTGCAGATCTACAGACCGACCACTCCTGTCTCCTTATGCAGATTCTCCACCCCATTCCCCAACCTTCATTTCTTTCTCCTGTGTTTCTCTTTCTCTCGGCACACACATACCCTTCAGATGACAATAGACCAGGCACCACACCTCCTGGAACAACTTGTGGCTTGAGTTTCCCTGGAAACAGCAAGATCTCAGCTATCCCAGACAGTTCCTGAAAGAGCCCTCTTTGCTGTGCGCTGACCATGAGAAGTCAATGAGGCTTCCCTAGGACAGGCCTGTAGGCACTAGGACATTTCAGAAGGGGCTTTCATTCAGACTCTAAGGAGGGAATACCTCACAAAAAGGGAGAGCAGGTAATTCAGAACACAGGTTTCGGACTCAAACAATCATCCATAAGTGACTGCTTCCTTTCTAGGCCTCAGTCCTGGGGTTGACCCTGCTGGCTTCCCTGGGAGCATCCAGTCTCATTCATATATACATATATATATATATATATGTGTGTGTATATATATGTATATATATATATATATATATATTTGAGACAGAGTCTCACTCTGTCGCCCAGGCTGGAGTGCAATGTCACAATCTCAGCTCACTGCAACCTCTGTCTCCTGGGTTCAAGCGATTCTTCTACCTCAGCCTCCTCAACTGGGACTACAGGCATACACCACCACACCCAGCTAATTTCTGTATTTTTAGTAGAGACAGAGTTTCACCATATCAGCCAGGCTGGTCTCCAACTCCTAACCTCGTAATCCGCCTGCCTCAGCCTCCCAAAGCGCTGGGATTACAGGCGTGAGCCACCAGGCCCAGCAAGTCTCCAGTATTATACTCAAGTCCCCTTTGACCTCATCCCCCCCGGTCTCCCCCTCAAAAGGCTGCCTCAGTAGGCTACTGTGGAGGAACCTGTAGCTGTGTCTCCTGTGTGCTTGGTTAATTGATTCATTCATTCATCAGTTATTAATTCCAAAAAGCATTACTGAGTGCCTTCTCTGTGCCAGTTCTTTGCTTGACATGAGAATTACAGTGATGGACAAGAGATACACAGTCCCTACCTCTATGAAGATTACAGTGTGAAGCAGGGTATCCGATAGAACTTCCTGTGATGGTGCAAGTGCTCTGTATCTTCACTCTCCAATATGGTAGCCACTAGCTACATGTGGCTACTGAGCACTTGAAATGCAGCAAATGTGACTGGAGAACTGATTTTTAATTAATTAAATTTAATTTAATTAATATAATTGTGGCTAATGGCCACTGTGTTGGCCAGCACAGATCTAGCCGGCAGGTTAGTCTTCAATATGTTAAATGGGAGAGGATATATGTGAAGGAACTCCCTCTTCCTTCCAGAGCTGTGGAGGTACAGGTATGGGGCCTCTGAGCACTGGCATTTCTCATTTGGACCACCAGTTTCCTACACACTCTAAGAATGCAACCCACGCACACATGCATAACACAAAAACCTGTGTCTCTAAAACAGGTTCGTTCTTAAAACTAGATGAGTGATTTTTCATGCAAGAGTAATAATTGCATTTATTATTTATTTCATTCCAAGCACGATTTGCATATATTCTAAGTCTTACCAGGGGTTCACGCATTCAGATGCCAGTAGGGGCAGGAGGAGTTGGGAAGACAACAGGGAGAGGAGGGTTCCAGAACAACTGGAAAGGAAGGCTTCTTTTTTAAATTTCTTTCTCTTTTTTTTTGAGACAGAGTTTCACTCTTGTTGCCCAGGCTGGAGTGCAATGGCGCGATCTCGGCCCACTGCAACCTCTGCTTCCCAGGTTCAAGGGATTCTCCTGTCTCAGCCTCCTGAGTAGCTGGGATTACAGGCACCCACCACTATGCCCGGCTAATTTTTGGTATTTTTAGTAGAAACGGGGATCACCATGTTGTCCAGGCTGGTCTCAAACTCCTGACTTCATGATCTGCCTGCCCTGGCCTCCCAAAGAGCTGAGATTACAGGTGTGAGCCACCATGCCCAGCCATTCTTTAAAGGATGTAGTTCCTCAGCTCTGGAGACTGTTGCCATGCGGGAGTGTGAGTCAGTGATGCCAAGTTGTCTGACTTTTAAAGAGCAACCAAAAATATTGATTTGTATTTGAAATTCATTGGAAAGTACTTAAATTTTTTTTAAAGAAACAACCTAACTGGGCAGATGATCAAGTGACAAATGTGAAAGGACAGTCACTGCAGCTTTGTTTAAAAATTAGAAGTAATCTAAATGTCCACAGCTAGGAACCTGGTGAAATGACTTATAACACGTCTATTCAGGGGAATACTGGACAGCCAAAACCAAGAGTGCAGTGACTTTTCATATATAGAGATGGAAAGGGCTCCGAGATAAATTAAGTTTATTTATCTAGGAGCTCTTTCCATGTGTGTGTGTGTGTGTATACATGGGACAATGTGTAAGGTACCATTCATTTGAGAGAAAAGGAGAACACACACACACGTACCTGCATAGACTAGTTCTGGAAAGTGATTGCCTTAAAGAATGGGGCAGAGGTGGAAGGAAGAGTGTTTTCCCTGTTTCTCCTTTGGCATGTTTTGACTTTTGCACTAACTGCATGACTTACCTATTTACGGTGCAGGCTGAGCAAACCTGGCTACAGGCCTGCGATGGCTCCGGAGCCACATGTGCATAACGCTGATTCTTATAGGCTGCCCCTTTCAAGTAGGTGTGACTGACTCCGTTACACAGATGAGGAAGCTGAAGCTCATTTAGATTAAAGTTTCGTGGCTGCTCAAGTTTATTCAACTGGTTAGTGGTGAAGCTTCCATTTTAACCAGGCGCCTCTAACTCACAGGCCAGAACACCACACTGTCTCTTCCCAGAAGAGGGGAGGAATCAGGATGATAATAACATCACTGTCATCAACGACAGTATTTATAGAGAACTTATTACCTGCCAGGAGCTGAGATAAATATTTCAGGTCACATTATGAACCTTATGAATTAGACACCATTATTATCCCATTTTACAGATGAGGAAGCTGAGGCAGAGAGGTTAATTAAGCTGCCCAGTTACACTGGGCAGGAAGTGGTAGAGCTGAGGGCTTTACCTGGGGTATTATAACTCCAAACTTACCCTGGTCCTTCCTTAACCATTGCAATCCACATAGACAACTCTATGTCCTTTTTTGTCTCCCACTACAGGCTCATCCCCAAAATGCCCTGTCACACCTCTCTGGGGCCTGCCATGAGTGTACACTGATTTCTCTGGTGTGGATCTATGTACACATGTATTTGCCCAAACACATATGTGCAGCACTGGAGTAGATGCCTGTGGGGGGACAGACTTCCTATGTCCTCTTCTGTAGTGAGGAGAAATGGATATCTAACCCCCAGCAGAGTTCCTTCAGATTCTTTTCGACACTCCCTTCCTATTTATACCCTTGTATTGACCCATGCCCCAGAGCAACTGGAGTTGCTATATGAAAGTTCTTGGCTCCAGGGCCTTAGAGAAAATCAATCTCTCTCTCTCTCTCTTTTGGAGATGGAGTTTCACTCTCATCACCCAGGCTGGAGTGCAGTGGCACGATCTTGGCTCACTGCAACCCCCACCTGCCGGGTTCAAGCAATTCTCCTGCCTCAGCCTCCCAAGTAGCTGGGATTACAGGAGCCACCAGCACACCCCAGCTAATTTTCGTATTTTTAGTATAGACGGGGTTTCACCATGTTGGACAGGCTAGTCTTGAACTCCTGACCTCAGGCGATCCACCTGCCTCAGCCTCCCAGAGTGCTGGGATTACAGGCGTGAGCCACCGCGCCCAGCTGAGAAAATCTCTTTTGATTATCTTAACACCCTGTAAGGAAAGAAGGACAGGATTAGTATTCCCCTTTTGTGGATGAGGCAACTGAGGCTCACACACCACATCACATCACATCACATCACATCACAAACACAAACACACAGACACATGCACACACATACTTGTAAGCGATAAAAATCTATTGTGTCTTGGCAACATGCTTGGAACTGGAGGACATTATGCTAAGTGAAATAAGCCAAGAATAAAAAGTTAAACGTTGCATGTTCTCCCTCATATGTGGAAGCTATAAAAAGTTGATCTCATAGAAGTAAAAAGTAAAACAGAGGTTACTAAAAGCTGGATAGGGAGGGATTTGTTAAAGAACTCAAAATTCCAGCTAGATAAAAGGAATAAATTCTAGTGCTCTATAGCACTGCAGGATGACCATATTCACAACAATATATATTTTCAAGCAGCCAGAAGAGAGGACATTGAATGCTTCCAATGCAAAGAAATGATAAATATTTGAGATGACAGATATACTAATTACTTTGATCTGGTCACCATACATTGCATGTATATGTCACTATGTATACCATAAATATGTACAATGATTATGTCCACTAAAAAAATAAAAAGAACAAAACTGGAACACAAAAGATATGTGTTGTGGTGAGAATTAACTGAGTCATTTCATTTTTCATGTCAATGCCTCCAAGTCCCTGTCCCAATGAAGGAGCCATGGGGGAATCATTTACACAGGGGCCCTAAGCTGGAAATGGAGGGAGACAGCAACAGAAGCAAAGAGGTAAAGAATCATGGTCTTTGAACAATAACTCTTCCTACTGGTGGCTTGAGTTCTATGGCTAAGACTGTGGCTCAGTGTGGCTCAGTGTTGCTCAGTGTGGCTCAAGGTCTGGTGTAGCTTTCTGTGCACGAGGACATATGTATACACCACTGGCTCGCAAGGCACCAAATTCCTGCACAGGGTCCCTTCCATCACAACAACCTTGTCCTCCTGCCAAACCTGGCCAAAGAGCAAATGAAGCAAATGAACAGGGAGGCCCAAAGATCCTCAATCTGCCCTTCAGTCCCCCTCAGCCACAGGCCTAGATCCCTGGTACTAGCCCCAACACTAAAGCATGAGTAAGGAAGAACAAGCAAGCAGATACTGAGGGAACATTCCCGTCCCCCACCCCCTACATGTGTTCATGGTTATGTTGGCAAAACACAGGCTCTGGCAGGATCCAGAATCTTGGAGAGTTGGGGGCAGCCTGAGGCAGTCTAAGATTTTTGGATGACAAACATGGCAACAGACTGATCAAGCAGGCCTTCCCTAAGGCCTCAAGCATTACCTCTAAGAAATTGTAACATACTTGGTATGTGCGTGGTACTGTTCTAAGCACTTCAGACAAGTGTGTTAGTTTCCTATTGCTGCTGTAATAAGTTACCAAAAACTTGGTAGCTTCAAACAACGCAGTTGTTACCATATCTTTCTTGAGTTCAGAAGTCTTAAATGGGTTGCCAGGGCTTTGTTCCTTCTGGGGGAGAATTTATTTCTGTGGAGGCTAAAGCAACTCCATTTTGGATGCTAATCTGCCATGTTGACTTCTGATTAACCACAGTTCCGGAAAGGCTGCTAAGATTTCGTTTATCTATTGTTCTTTGCGTAAAAGCAGGTACTTACTATAAATTCTGCCCCTTATGTCAAACAACATTGATATTTTCATACTTCATTTGTCCCATATATCCCTTCTGAATCATGCATATAAGCCCTGGGTGTGGGGGTGAAGGCACAGGGATCCACCATCTCCTGTCACTGCTGCCTGAGATACAGACACGGCTTCTGTTCATAAGTCCCTATCAAATGTTTTGTCCTAAGAAATTGGATTTGTTAGCCTCTTTCCTTGGCCTCTCAATTTCCTCAGACGTTGGGGGTAGGTTTGAATAGATCTGCCCACCGTGAAACAGTTTCTTTGCCTTTTCCACAGTCTAGAAGCTACCCACATTCCTTGGCTCATGGCCACATCATTCCAATCTCTGCTTTTTTTCTCACATCTCCTTTGACTCAGATATTCTTGTTTCCTTTATGAAGGATTTTTGTGATGACATTGGGCCCATCTAGATAATGAAGGATAATCTCCTCATCTCAAGATTTTAAAAATTAATCACAGCTGCAAAATCCCCTTTGCCATGAAGGTAGCATATTCATAGGTTTTGGGGATTAGGATGTGGACATTTGGGGGAGCAGCCATTATTCTGCTTATTACATTAACTATTAACTCATCTAATTCTAATAATAACTCTGGGAAGTAGGCACTATTACTATCTCCATCTTGCAAATAGGGAAGCTAAGACAGACAGAGATTAAGTTGTTTGCCCAAATCGTACACTTAGTACATGACAAAGCTACAACATAATCTGCTTTCAGAGTCTATGAGCTTAACCACCATACTACAAGTATTTAGAAGCTGATAGAAATAAATGCTCTGTTTCTGCACCTGCAGACACCCTACATACTCAGACATCTCAGACAATGTCTGTGTATTTTTTATACATATATACACGTGCCTTTCACATATATATATTCTGCTCAAACACATATGTGCTGCAGACACATGAATATATACAAAATGCCTGGACACACATATCCACAAACATCCCTTCTGCTCACATACACTCACACTGTACACATATACACATGCCCTACACACACTCATTTATATACATTATCTCACACACAGTCTATGCATAAATACATATTCTGTGCACACAACCAACACATTATATATTTATTTTTCTTTCTTTCTTTCTTTCTTTTTTTTTTTTTTTGAGACAGAGTCTCGCTCCGTCGCCAGGCGCCAGGCTGGAGTGTGGTGGAGCGATCTCAGCTCACTGCAACCTCCGCCTCCCGGGTTCAGGCGATTCTCCTGCCTCAGCCTCCGGAGTAGCTGGGACTACAGGAGCGCGCCACCACACCCAGCTAATTTTTGTATTTTTAGTAGAGACGGGGTTTCGCCATGTTGGCAGGATGGTCTCTATCTCTTGACCTCGTGATCCACCCGCCTTGGCCTCCTAAAGTGCTGGGATTACAGGCGTGAGCCACCACGCCCAGCCTCTTTTGTTTTTTATTATGGCCTGTGACACAGCCCTCAGGAGGTCCTGAGAACATGTGCCCCCATATTATATTTTGATACTATTTAAACATCCTGTGTTCACAACCACATAATGCCCTCTGATATATACACCTTGCACGCACACACACATGCACACAGAATGAGGCAAACATATATCCTCTTTATAAACACATCTTGCAAAAAGATATATAATGTGCCTGCAATGGCATATATATCCTGTACATGAATACACCATGCACACACATATATTCAGCAAATGTCTATGCTATCTAGACACGTATCTTACCCACACAGAAATTCTGTGCATACGCACGTATATCCCACATGGAGACTCGTTTGGTATACATACATATTATGAACACACACCCTTCATCTCAAAACACCATGCCCCACGCATATCCTATTTACATACACCTTTACAAACCATGCATACGTTTTCAAGTGCTATGCACATAGATACAGAGACCCCGGATACACATATCCAGCACACGCACACATACATACACAAGCTTCAACAGATGTCACAGACAAATCCCACAATTATAGAAAGGCATGACCTATTTGACAGATCTGAATCCATGCTGAATTCTCTGCTTTAATCAGCGCTTCTCGTGAAAAATAACCTCGCAAGTACCCACCCTGTCTGAGGTTCTGATGGCTTCCTCGGGCATTCCCCAGCGCTGGACCGGGTTGTGCCCATTTTCCCGGGGGAGGAGGCCGAGGCTGGCGGGGGCAGGGCTAGCCCGGGGCCGCCGACCCCGCCCCTCCCGCGGAAGAGGTGTGATCAGCCCCCGGCGCGTATCCCTCAGCCTTCACAGAAAAGTAGTTCCAATCCCATGTTTGTTAACTAGGTTATCTAGGCTGTGGAAGATTTTAATGTTGAATTTTATAGCTTTACCACGCTCTGCCGTCCTTGTGAATATTGTAATATTGCATTTTTTACAAGTTACTCTTCTGTTAATGTTCCAGCTAGTAACTTTTATAATCCTCCTCAATGAAATTTTTTTGTATTCTTCCGCACCGTTAACCCCAATGGCGGCGCCTCGGCCCCTGGCAGGAGGCAGATACGAGATGAATTCCTCTTTAATCAGAAATAATAATAATAAAAACACACACGCGGCTCCGCTGCTTCTCGCTCCGGCTTCCCTCACCGCCGCCGCCGCCTGTCAGGCCCGCCTGTGGACCCTGCGGCCTAGGCCCCGGGCGGCTTCCGACAGACGGCGCGGGCGGCGGCTGGGCGGGGCTGGCTTCGGGCCGCCGGCCGCCCTGGGCAGTCCCTCCCCGACGCCCCTGCTCCCGGACGGCGAATCTCTGCTTGACCCAGCTCTTCAGCCTCGGGCGCACACACACACTCTCTCTGTCTTTCCTGTCCGTCTTCCAGTCTGTGTCCCTCAGTCTGGGCCTCTTCGCTGCTGACGCGGCCATTCACATTCCCTGGCCGGCCTTGATATCCGCCTCTTCCTCTCCGACCCCCCTTCCTTGGTCTCTGTCTCTGCCCTCTCCACGCCTTCCTCTGTTGTGGATGTCCTTTTTCATCTGTCTTGCTTTCCGCTTTTCCACCTCTTTATCCTCCGTATTTCCTCTACGTCCTTGCCTCCGTTTTTCTTCCCAGAAAACCCTAAGCCACCTGGGGTGGGGAATAGGGAGTTTCATGTGATGGGATGGTCCCTGGTGAGTGAAATGGGCTTTTGGACCAGGTTGTGGCTGGGCTGGGATTGGGGTACGTTTGGAACCACCAAGTTATGGGAGCATGAGAGAGAGTGATTGTTCTCTAACCACGCAAAGGGAAGAGGTCAGCTGGGGAGGCAGTGGTGTCCAAGGTTGCAGGGTGAAGGCTAAGTCAGAGGGGCCTAGCTTCTGGGGCCTGAGGAGAGAAAGCAACTGGCCAAAGGAGCCCTGGTTTAGCGTCAGACACACTCTTGCCCTGGGATTCCTTCTACCTAAAGGAAGGATACACCATGGAGTGGATCAGTGTGGGTGCTGGTGGAAGAGGCTGTTACCTAGAAAGAGGGCTGCAGTTGGGGAGGAGTGTTGATATAACGGAGTGGTGTACGCATGCTTTTGTGCTGGGGTGAAGAGCCTGTCTTCATTGATAGTACCACAAAAAAACATGATCCAAGATTACAGTCCTCACAAATTTGTTGGCTTCATTCAGCCAACAAATATTTATTATCTACTATGTTCTAGGCCCTGAGCTAGACCCAGGGAACACAATGGTAAGTGAAAACTTAGTTTTGTTTCTTTAGACAGTCTCACTCTGTCGCCCAGGCTGAAGTGCAGTGGCACTGTTTCAGCTTACTGCAGCCTCTGCCTCCCGGCTTCAAGTGATTCTCATCCCTCAGCCTCCGTGGTAGCTGGGATTACAGGCGCCCGCCACCACGCCTGGCTAATTTTTGTATTTTTAGTAGAGATGGGATTTCACCATGTTGGCCAGGCTGGTCTCGAACTCCTAATCTCAGGTAATCCGCCCTCCTCATCCTCCCAAAATGCTGGGATTACAGGCGTGAGCCACTGCGCCCGGCTGAAAACACAGTTCTTGACCTCATGAAACTTATGGACTAGTGGAAGTGACAGACATTAAATAATCACACAAATGTATCTTTGCAAACTGGCATCACTGCTATGGATTGCTGAACTGGGGAAGAATATATTCCTGGGGCTTTCAGGGATCCTATAGGGGCCAGGGGAGGGAGTAGTAAATTGGACTCAGGTCCTGGTATGAGCTTCAGGGTCACATTCCTAGGCTTCTCACCTTCCTTCCCATATAGAAGCTCCCAAGAAATGGGAGGGACTCCAGAGGGCTGAACTTCCCAACTGAAGTGAGATTTTATCAGCTTCTCTAAAAGACTCCTTGCCACTAGATTTTCCTAGCAACTCCCAGATCTGATAACTACAGGACTCCCCTTCCTCATCATGCTGAGGGGATGGCGATCCCAAACGTGAGAACAGAGGTGCCCAACATCTGGAAAGCGGAGCCCTAGCGCAGCCGAACATCTGGAGCGCTAATCGCAGGAGCCGCCAGCGGCCCTGGACGTGGGGTCCCAGAAGGGGATGGGGAGTGGGAGGGCTCAGCTATCCCGGCAATCGATGCTCCTGTCCTCGCGCCCCCGAATCTGGACCTGGCAGGGAATTCGCCTCGGCGCAATTCTGAGTGCCGTCGTCCCCCGTCCCCGCCAGTGCCCTTGCGTGTACCCCACCAGCGAAATCCCAGGCCCTGCTGTGGGCCAGCAGCGTGCAGGTGAGGAGGGTAGTGTTAAACGGGGACCTGGGGAGGGGAGAGGAAGAAGAACCAGAGGGGGGAGAAGAGGGGGCGGGCTGGGCGGGGGCGCCCGGCGCGCCTGTGCGGAGCGCGGAAGCTGCGAGCGCCCGCGACAGTAAAACATCTGTAATGTGCCATTCGCCGCTGCTCGCTGATTGCTCATGGATTAAAGATTAAAATCTCGGCTTTGGCAGATGGGGAGAGAGAGGAAACTCTTACGAGCACGTTTTGCATCTGCATTTCATTCTGCTCTGTTCCCTGCACCACGCTTGGTGGCGCCCGCCCCACCCCGCCCACCCAGCTCCCGGCTCCCCCTGCGCCGCCAGGCTGGCCCGGACCCGTCGAGCCTGCGGTCCTCTTCCCAGTCTTCCTGTCGCTGCCAGCCCTGGGCTCCTGGCTCCCTCGTCTTGTTCTCATCCGGAGTTCCCGCCTCTAATCTAGTGTTGATCACTTCCCTGCTCCCTTCCAGGCTCCAGGCAGGACGCGGGGGAACCTCCCCCAGAAACGGAGTACGCTGCATTCCCCGGAGCTGGGGGCGCCACCCACATGCCTACCGTGCTAAGCTGGCTGCTCCCTGGTACAGAGGCTGGGGAGGGCTGGGGCGCAGAAAGTGGATACAACAGTGGTACTCCCGGCTCCGGTGAAAAGTAATTGTGGCATAGCCAGGTGGGCTCACCTGGGCAATGTTTCGCCTCTGCGTTTTTCACGCCGAGCTGCTGTGGAGGCAGGGGGTGGCGTAGGCGAGGGAACAGCGTCAGAAGGACTCAGGAGCTCTTGGGAGTTGTGGCAGGAGGGTCCTGGAACAGGGCCTATTCTGGTCTTTGGAAAATCACTGTGAATTAGCGTGATCCTGGCCCACTGAGGAGTTGAAGCACATGCTCAGGCACCGGAGTAGATCCACTGGCTTCCTCCTTTGATCCTCCCTCCCAGAATGTGCCCCTGGCATCGAACTTTGTTGGGGATGGAAATCCAGGCAGAGAGAACTGGAGACAAAGGCCTATCAGAAAGACAAACGGGCATTAGAGACACAGTAAAAGGAACAAAAAGCTGCAAGCAGCGTGGCAGATGTGAGCACCTGCATCTGATGGTGAGGGGGAGAAGGCTGGGGTGATGGACAGAGTGGGACTCTGCCTGGCTTTCGGGCCCCAACTGGGAGAAGGAATTTGGTCTAGTGTGAACAGAAGAAAAGCTGAAGAAGGATGAGCAAGAGGAGTGTCGCTGTGGCAGATGTAATTAATTACTGCATATTAAAATGTTTGTTTACAGAGATGAACAGCGGCCGGGAGGTCTGATGGTAATTAATTCACAGCATTTCCCAGCCCTCTTTGAGCCTGAACCCCTCTGGGGGGCCTGGTGGAGGGGTGGACTGGGCTGGGTGAGGTGCTGGCTTGTTCTTCCCCCTCCCCTCACCAGGGACTGGAGTCCAGAATGCTGACGCTAGAGGGAACCTCAGATATCACCTACTCAAGCCCCACCCCACCACACACACTTGGGGAAATTGAGGCCAGAGAGGAGCTATGATTAGTGATTTTCCCAAGACCACCAGCTAGTCAATGGCAGAACCAGAATCGTAGTCTGCTTCCTGTCAAAGTGCTCAAGGCTGAAGGAACATTAAGGCAATGGTGATCTTGGGCAGAGATGATATAATGGAGAGAGCAGAAAGGGGAATTAGGGCTGTAGAAAGGGCTTGGGAGCTGGGAAATCCATTAGGGCCCTTTCTGGAGAGTAGATCAGAGGTCCACTCATTCTGGAGAGGTGGGGTGGGGCAGCATGGTTATCCGAAGGTAGCTTCTCCCCCACCTCTGCACCATGACCCTCCCACTCCCCGCCATGAGTAGGGAAGCAGAAGCAGTTAGTATCCTCAGCCTAAGGGTCTGATAGTCTGGCAAGCTTTGTGACCTTGGGAAAATAATATAACATCTCTGAGCCTGCGTTTCCTTATCAAATGGACACTTCCCTTGTAGGGCAGTCAGGAAGCGTGCAAGGGTTGTTCGGATTTACACGGAGGAACCATGATAGTGGCACTTAACCCATGTGGTCGCCCCTGCTCCCACTTCTTCACTCACACAGTCACCCTCAACAGCGGAGACACAAGCCAAAGTCATAAATATCCCTCAGCGGATTCACTCATTCACGAAGAAGTTAGATGATGTGTAGGGGTGGGGAATGCAAGATGAAGAGGAGACTTGGCTGTTTTGTAGGAGTGAGCAGGATTCACAGCTATGAAGAATGAATGGTGAAGACACAAAAGGAATGTCAGTCAAGTGAGGGGTACTGATAGGAGTGGGGGGGTGGAGGGGAACCTGGAGAAGCTGGGCCCCAGGCTAGGCCACAAAGGATGGGTAGGTGTGGGGTAGGAGTAGAGGAGGAGGAAGTTCTGAGCTGAGCATGGCCCGGGGGAGGGGGATTCTTAGGTGGAAGGCAGGGGAGGCCCGCCCACCGCCCCTTAAGCCCTGGAGCCCAGAGGGAGCACCCGTAGGCCGCTTATTTGGTGGACCTGAGTAGGGGGACTCCCCATTTTCTCCTGTAGGCTCTGCTTCTTCCATACCAACTCTGAGGCTGGTGGTAGAGCAGGCAAATTTCCCCTCACATCTCAAGACCAAGAAATGGAGTAGGAGCCTGGGCAGAGGGACAGGGGAGCAGATAGCCAGGAGGAGGAGGAGTCGAGGGGAGCAGAAAGCCAGCTGTAGAAGAATGAATGAGGGCATCTGAGATGAATGGGGCACTTGCTCCCCTGAAGGGGCTGGGCTGGAGGACGATGAGAACTGGAGGGCTTTGTATTTGTCTGGAGCTATGAGGGACAGGCTGTGTGTGTGTGTGTGTGTGTGTGTGTGTGTGTGTGTGTGTGTGTACAGGAGGGCACAAGTGTTCATGTGCTCTTGAGCCAGTGGCCATGACTACAAAGACATGTTTGCAGGCATGAACATCGTTTGAGTGTGTGGATGTGTGCCCCCTGGGTGTCCATGTGTGAGGAAATGATAGGGGCTACTTGTGCACAAGCGGGCCTTTTCCCTACAGCCAGCACCCCTCCCCCACACCTCTGTATCCTCTGCAGATGGAGTGGGAGGAGGGCCAGGGTCCTGGGATGGAGAGGGGTCACTTCCTGGCCTGGTCTGACCCCCAGGGCCCTTCCTGCGGGCTGGATCAGCTCCGGGGCCTGGAGTCCGGTTGGGGGTGGCAGCCTCCTTCAAACAGCCGTTCTGCTCCGGCCCGGCTTTTATGGGGGTGGGAGAGGGGGGTGTTTATTATACACGGACACAAAAAGACAAAGCAAGCCCAGGAGACACAGATCCGCAAAAAGACAGGAAAACCCACCTGTCACCTCACACCCGGGAAGGTCCTCTACATGTTGCTATCTTTCTTTCCAGTCTAATTTCTATGTCAACCCGGAGAAAACAGAAGCGGAGTCGTGCAGCGCCAACTGTGGGCTGCCCCTTCCCCGCGCCCTACGCCAGCCGGGCGCCCCCTTTCCCCACTCCTTGCCACCCCCAGAGGCCGGGCAGAAGCTCCTCCCGCCCTAGGCCACACGGGAGAGCTCGGTGGCTACTTGTTGGGCCGGGGCCGGCGTCTGGTGCACCCCAGGCCGGCTGGGCGGGCAGCGGGAGCGCGGGACGCGGCGCCGGGGAGGAGCCGCGGGAGGGCAGGAGCGGTGGGAGGCGGGGCGGAGCTGTCGCTTCCCATCAGGCGCAGGATTGTTCCCGACACGCGCAGGCCCCGCAGCGTTTCTGTGTCAGGGAGTTTTGCCGGCGCCGTGACCCATGAGAAGGGGGTCGGGCTGCGCGCGGGGAGCGGCCAAGAGTGACCAGCGCGGCCGGCCGCATCATCACCACCTGGCCGGGTCACTGCTTCTCTCTCCTGCCGGGAGCGCCGCGGAGGGAGGGGGCTCCTGGGGAGTGGGGGCGCGGGGCGCGGGTTTCTCCCGGTGTCACCGTCCCCCAACCCTCGGGGAAGGGAGAGCGGGAGAAGCATTTCCCACATGGAGGAGGCGCTGCGAGACAGGAGAAATCAGCACCCTAGGCCTCAGTTTCTTCCTTTCGAAATTGGGGAGGGGGGAGGTCCGTGGTCCTGAAATGAGAAAATGCCCTGTTCCCTGAGAAGTGGATGGGGTCACCCACCGACTGGAGAATGTAGTGCCTGAGGGTGGGCAAATCCCCTCAAGAGGTACGGGGGAGGCATCTCGCCCCGGTTAGCCCCAAGGCCAGAGCTGCTCAAATAGGCCTGGAGCCTGGACTCGCACAGAGCGAGAAGAGGGACCTGGAAGGCTGGGGATGGGGATGTCTATGCAAATCAGATGATAATCGGGGTGTGGGTGGCCGAGTTTCCAGGACTGGGATGGGGTGGAGGAGGGGCTGCAGGGAGGGAGGGGCATGCTCCTGACCTATTCCCCCAACCCACTGGTCCCATCTGAAGTCTGCCGGCTCCCATCTTCCGCACTTAATGATTTTGACTGGCCCCACCCGCGCACCATCGGGGCCTTTGTGTCTGCCAGACCAATGGCCCCTCTCCTGGGCCCACCCATCAGTCACCCGGAGCTCCAGCTGTTCCCAGCCTTTGGAGCAATCTCGGCCATCACCACTACAAATTGGTTCTCAACAGCCGCTTGGAGACCCCTTCTCTGCCATTGTCTCGGGACAAATGGCCTTTCCCCTGCACACCACCCCACAGGCCCAGCCTAGGCTGCCTGCTGCTTCTGGGGAGGGAAGGAGCCCACCAGGCTCCTCCGGGAAGCCTCCTCCTCCCAGAACCCCAGTAATCTAGCCAGTCTGGGCCAGCACACTGTCCTCACTGCCAACACTCCACAGCTCTTCCTCTGCCAGTTCCTGACTTCAGGAGGCCCAAGACTGAATCTCCTTTTTCCCTCACAGCACCAAGAGCTGAAGAAGTCTAACTACATAAAGATACTCCTTGAATTATAATGGGGTTACATGGGATAAACCAATCACAGATTGAAAATATCATAAGTTGAAAATGTATTTAATACACCTAGCCTAGTGTATGAAACTTACTTTAGCCTAGCTTACCTTAAACGGACTCAGAACACTTACATTAGCTTACAGTGTAAGAGCAAAGTTATCTAACACAAAGCCTATTTTATTATAGTGTTTAATATCTCATGTAATTTACTGAATATTGTACTCAAAGTGAAAAACATAATGGTTTTATGGGTACTTGAAGTATGATTTCTACTGAATGTATATCATTTTCACATTATGCTAAAGGTAAAAAAAATTATATTAATAAGTAGAACTGGCATGAGTTGGGGTCTTGTGTACTTGTTGACTGAGGCTGAAGTGAAGCGTAAAAGAGGAGGGAGGGAAGGATTGGTGGAGGAAGGCCTGGGAACCGGGGACCAGGGTTCCCAGGAGCCACCATGGACAAGCGCAGGGCCAAGACAATTACATGCCTAGTTTTGCTGATCGCATTAAAATCATGAGAATGAGGGGTCTGGAAGTCATACATTAAGGAATAGAATTAGAAGGGGCTTTAGAGACTGTCACAGGCGTCCCCAAAGTGAATCTGACACAATTAGCTGGAACTGTGTGACACAAGCAGGCTCTTCCACATACTGGCTCCATGGTCTTCTTGGCACTCTCCCCACTGCCAAACTCCGCTTCGTTTCCCCTTCCTTCTCCTTTTTCTCCCCCCTACAGAATCTCTGCTCAAACTTTCTCCTTGCTCCTCCTCATCCTCCTCTTTTGATCTCTTTCTCTCTCACATCCCTCCTTTCCCCCTCCAGCACTGGCTTCCCTAGGGGTGTGTTAAGGAGTAGGCCTGAGAAGAGACAATGGGTGGGGTCTCTGGCTTTGGGGCTAGAAGACAGAGAGACAGAGCAAGACAGCCCCCATGGAGTCTGCCCTTGGTCAAAAGGCCTGTCTTGGCATCTGTCCCAGTGTCAGTGCCAGGGCCGCAAGAGAGTTAAAATGGTGTGGTCTGGTGTGAGAATGGAAGTGGGCCTGTCTGGGTGTCTGTGTGAGAGGAGGCCTGAATGTCAAGGTCTGGCTGAGATTTTGAGTCTCTGGCTGCCTGTGTGAGGGTATCCCTGTGTGTATATTGTGTGTGTCCCTGAGAGGCTGAAGCCAGTATGGAGCTGGTTTTTCTCCAATGGACATCACTGAGAGTTCTGGGAAAGGGAGCTGGGTACATCTCTTTAGATCTTAAGGAGCAGTGAGTGGGCTGGGGGCTGGGCTGCACTGAGGTGGGCTCAGGCCTGGCTGGATCAGGCTGGTGTGGGGAGAGCCTGTTGTGGCAGTGGTGAATGGGCCTATCTGGCTAGGGAATGGTGGGAGAAAGGATGGGGCGTGAGTGGGGGTGGAAAATGGAATTGCCAGCCCAGAATGAATGGATGGTGGAGTTTCTCTTTTGTAACCGAGAATAATTAAGATAGATGTGCGGATGGATTAGCTGTCCTGCAAGGTCAGGAGCGCATTGCCGGATCACTCTATTATTTCGCTGCGCCACAGCTACCCAGCTAACGCCTTTTTCATGATATTTTGAACATCCACACAGAAAAAACCGAGTGAGTGCACTAGAGATACAAATGGATCATTTGGTGGAGAAATCCGTCTTCGTCACCGCCGCCAGTCTGGGATTAATGCGATTGAAGGCTCTTCCAGGCTCCGCCAGGGAGACGGCTAGAGAAAGCAAGAGAAATTGGTTTGTACCCCTGGGAGCACGATTGATGGGCCAGGCCTGCCAGGCTGGGCTGGGCCACCGTGTCCTCAGGCTGGACTGGGGGTGGGGGAAATGGATCTGGGGCCTGGCCTTGGCCTGGGTGGTGCCCTGCCCTGCGTGAGAAGCCTAGACTGGCCTAGAACCCACAGGAGCTTGCTTTTGGAGGCTGTGGTTGGAATGACAAGGACAGTCTCAGGCTCTGATGCCCCAGGTGGGCTGAGGGACTTTGGGGACAGAATAGGAATGGAGGAGCCTATTCCCCAGTGACACTCCTCTTTCTGAGTGACCAAGGATAGGCTCCAAATGCCTACCAGGATGCAGGACCTCGGGGGAGACAGTCCGGACCCAAGGGAGCTGTGACCCCTCTATTCTCAGAGCAAACATTTACTGAGCCTGCGCCACGTGCCAGGCACTGCAATGAACACAAATGGGTCTGTCCTCACGAAGCTTGTAGTCTAACTGGGAGGACACCGAACAAGTAATTCCTGCCAGGGTGATGGCGCTGTGATAGGAGCTAATGGAGAACTCGTCACCAGCCTGATGGAGGAGACAGAATCTACCCTCAGGGAGGTCAACTGACTCATTCAAGGTTACACAGCTAGTGTATGGCAGAGCAAGGACTAGGAAGAAAGTCCTTAGTCTAAAAGTTACTGTGGAATCTTACTAACCTGATGGAGGGGACAAGGTCTTCAGTCTCTGACCATGGTAGATATGTGAGCCTCATTTGGGGCAGCAGGAGAGGGAAGCAGTGCACACTTACGTACCAGTAGGTATGCACGTCTGCATGTGCACACACACACACACACACACACACACACACATTCACATACATGGAGTGAAGATGGCCTCAGTGAGATGATCAGAGAAAGTATGGATATTTTGTTTTTACTTATTAAATATACATGGTAAGAAAGAATTTAAACATGATACTCAAGTGAAAATTAAGTCCCGTCTCACTCTTCACTTTCAGTCCTTAATTTTAGTTCTCAGAAGCAACTGCTGGCATCAATTATGTATGTGTGTTTGTATCTTTTTTTTTATTTTTTATTTTTCGAGATGGAGTTTCTCTCTTGTCACCCAGGCTAGAGTGCAATGGCACCACCTTGACTCACTGCAACCTCTGTCTCCTGGGTTCAAGCGATTCTCCCGCCTCAACCTCCGGAGTAACTGGGATTACAGGTACCCACCACCACGCCTGGCTAATTTTTGTTTTGTATTTTTAGTAGAGACGGGGTTTCACCATGTTGGCCAGCCTGGTCTCGAACCCCTGACCTCTAGTGATCCATCTACCTTGGCCTCCCAAAGTGCTGGGGCTACAGGCATAAGCCACCGTGCCCGGCCATGTGTGTGGATCTTTGTAGAAATATTCTCTACATTGGGCCAGACACAGTGGCTCACGCCTACAATCCCAACACTTTGGAAGGTCAAGGCAGGTGGGATTGCTTGAGCTTAGGAGTTTGAGACCAGCCTGGCCAACATGTGAAACCTCATTTCTACAAAAAATGCAAAATTAGCTGGGAGTGGTGGCCTGTGTCAGTACTTCCAGCTACTTGGGAGACTGAGGTGGGAGAATGGCTTAAGCCCGGGAGGTGGTGGGGGTTGCAGTGAGCCAAGATCATGCCCCTGCACTCCAGCCTGAGTGACAGAGATAGACCTTGTATCAAAAAAAAAGAAAAAGAAATATTTTCTGCATTCACAAATGGTAGCAAACTGCAGACACTGTTCTGCATATTTTTGTTTAATTCAAAAAATTATTTTAGAGATTATTAGAGAGTACTATTTAATACATTAAAATCTCCCTTGTTCTTTTTTTACCAGCAGTGTAGTATTCCACTGTGAGGATGTCTTGTCACTTATTTAATCAGTACTAACCTATGTTTAGGTTGTTACCGGTTTACTATTGCAAAAAAAAAAAAAATTGCCAAGTGACTATCCTTGAGGTGGAATGGCTAGCTTGAAGGGAATATGTAAGAGGGAGTTCTGGCTTGGGTTGGAAGGAAAAGAGAGTAGTGCCATAAGAGGAGATGGAGAGGGCAGAGGGGCCAAGGGGATGGTGGGCATAGTGCAGACAGCAAGGGGCTCTGAGCCTGGGAGCCTGGAGGCTTGGGTCCCAGTCTTGGTTCTGTTCTTTACTACACTCCTGTGTTCTTTACTTGTTCTGTGAGTTTCAGAAAGTTATTGAACTTATCTGAACCTCTTTTTTTTAATGGGGAGAACAATATGAACCTCACTGATTCATTGTGAGGTTTAAAAATAATTTCCATGATTATACATAGAAAAATAGGTGGACTTACTCTACAATAAAAGCAGCAATGATCTCTGGATAGTGGCATCTGAAATGCTCTATTTTTTCTTTTACATTTCTGCATTAGCTGTGTTGTCTAAAATTTCTACAATATACATATATTATTTTCACAATCAGAAAGAAGTAATATGGACTCCAGATGATTTTGGTGGGGCAGGGAGAGAAGTAGAAGTAGGAGCCACTGTAGGCTGAAATATTTGCTCAAGATTACTTAGCAGAGACTGCAGGGGCGGGCTGGATTTACAGAAGTTGGCTAGAGAGACCACATCACTGGAGGACATGAGTGAGCAAAAGCGTGGAGACGAAAGGCATTGGCGGGCAAAGCTGTCCACTGGAGCGGCAGCAGAGCCTTCTTGCTCATTTCACTCACTCGTTCTTTTCACAGGCATCTATTGAGCACAGATTCTGGTCAGGCACTGTGCTCTGCCCTGGGGCTATTTTGTGTTATGGTGACCATAACAGAAGCTTTGTGGAGCTTATGACAATTGGAGAAGTTCACAGAGGTATAAATCGCTCCTGTGAAATGTGGACAGGAGCTGCCTGGGCCTTCTGAGAGCCTAGAGTATGGCCTAGTTAGGGAGGTGAAGAAAGCATTCCCAGAGGAAGTCTTCACTGAATTAAACCAAGATTGGAAGGACAAATAGGTGTTAACCAAGCACAGAAGAAAGATAAGGGTGTTTCAGGAAGAAGGAACAGCAAAGTGGATGGCCCAGTGGCAGAGGAAGCCTGGTGAGTAAGAGGGATGAGGTCAGGGGGCAAAGGAAAAGGGTCCAGAGGCATTGGTGGACTGGGCAGTCGTGGTCCTCATGGGTTGTAGGAATTTTGGACATGAGAGCAGTGGGAGCCATGGGAGAGTTTAAGCCCACAGTGACATGATCAGGCTTGTGTTTTGAGCAGTCCCTGCTAGCAGCAAAGAGTGGAGATAACCTACATCAATGAGGAGACCCCCGGGAATGGAGGGTGATAATGTGAATGAGGGGAGTGGTGAGGGAGATGAAAGGAAAAGGATGGGATCAGCAGAAGAGGAGTGGGAGAAAAGGTTGGAGAGAGATGGCGGGGGGGATTGCTGTAAGTCCCAGCTGAAGAGTTTAATCATCAGTCAGCTACCTGGAGCCACTGGCAGTGATATACTAACAACCTCCATTCACAAAGTAGAGTGTCTACCGATGCTGGACCATGCACAACTATTTTCTGCATGCTTATCTCATTTAATACTTATAGCTACCCTATGAGGATGGTATTATTACTCTCATTTGGTGGGTGGATTGAACAACTTGATCTTGGTCATCCAACACTAAGAGGTGGACCTGGGCTTTACACCCTGCATTCTGGTTGCAGAGTATAACCACCAAGCTACCCTGTCATGGGAGCTCTTTAGCAGAAAAAGGATGCGATCAGGGTTGTGACTGGAAAATTAATCTGGTGGCAGTGAGAAAGATGGATGGGTTTGGGCAGAAGTGAGATCAGGGAATCTGGGCCATGGTGAGACCAAAGGAATGGGGGAGGAAGGGATGGATGCCAAGACCATTGTAAATAGATAGGATTGAGGATGTGTATTAGTTATCTATTGCTGCTGTAACAATGTACCACAAACTTTACGGCTTAAAACAAAACCTATTAAAAAAAATCTTAGTTCTATAGGTTGAAATTCTTGGCAGGCATAACTGATTTCTCTCTTAGTCTCACAAGGCTAAAATCAAGGTGTCAGCCTGTCTGAGCTCTTATCTGAGGCTCTGGGGAAAGAATCTGCTTCCACTTTCATTCTTGTTGTTGGCAGAATTCAGTTCTTTTCTGTAATATGACTCAGGTCCCTGTTTCCTTGCTGGCTGTCAAGTGGGGTCATTCTCCCAAAAACCACTCTCTGGTGCCTGCATGTGACTCCTCTGTCTTCCAAGCCAGCAACAGTGCACGATTTTTGTGCTTTGAATACCTCCAGTTCCCTCTGTCAGCAGCCAGAGAAAACATTCTGCTCTGAAACAGCTCCTGTGATTAGACGAGACCCACCCAGATTATCTCCCTTTTGCCAGGTACCATAATCAGGGGAGCAACACCAGGAGGCGAAAGTCATGGGGTTATCTTAAAATTCTATGTAACCATAAGACCACTTGGATTTACGTGTCCTGGAAAGCTGGGTGAGGAGGGATGTCGGAAGGGGTGGTGTGAGGACAAGATGACCCTGACGTTTGGAAAATGAATAATTGGGAACCCAGCAGGTTGATTTGGGAGGCTGGGAAAGATAATGAAGTGGGTTTCAAGGGGGGACACATAGAGCAGTTAGAAATGGGAATTGCCTCTCAGCAGAGTGGTGATATTGCTTTTTTTTTTGAGATGGAGTTTTGCTCTTGTTCCTCAGGCTGGAGTGCAATGGTGTGATCTTGGCTCACCAGAACCTTCGCCTCCCGGGTTCAAGCGATTCTCCTGCCTCAGCCTCCCGAGTAGCTGGGATTACAGACTCACGCTACCACGCCCAGCTAATTTTGTATTTTTACAAAAATACAAAATTTTTGTAATTTTGTATTACAAAATTACGGGGTTTCTCCATGTTGGTCAGGCTGGTCTCGAACTCCTGACCTCAGGGGATCCGCCCACCTTGACCTTCCAAAGTGCTGGGATTACAGGCGTGAGCCACTGCACCTGGCATATTGCATTCTTTTGTACTTCATTGAGATATGCCACACAGGCAGGAAAGAACACTAATCTGAGTGTACAGCTGAGTGAGCTCTTACATATGTTGACACCTGTGCTACAACCCTCAGACCAAGATTTCCAGCCTCCCCTAGCCAGTGCCCTGTGCTTCTTCCCGGTGATGGTTCCCCATGGGGAACCACTATCTGACCACTATTGATTGCCATAGATTAGTTTGGCTTGTGCTTGAGCTTCATATACATGGAACCATATAGCATATTCTCATCAAATATCAATACCTTTTGGGTGCGTACTGTGTGCCAGGTATTATGCCAGACATTGCAGATGCAACAAGACAGACAAGGTCCCAGCCCTCGTGGAAGTTGTGCCAAGGCAACAGGATGACCCAGGGGGGAGAGTGTGGACAAGAAGAAGATTGTAAAGGTGAAACTGGGAGAAATGCTTCAGTATGGGGTGGGAGTGGGGCAGGGGGGTCGGAGGATGGAGGGAAGCTGGAGTGTGCAGCAGCGCAGAAACCAAAGAGAGGGCACTTCAAGAGGGAGGGGTCCCCAAGAGCGCCACATGCTGCTGAGAGGTTAATCAACACATATTTATGGAGCATCTGCTTTGTACAAGGCTAGGGATGGAGTGGAATAGAGAGTGGCATAAAACTCCCTGTAATAATGTCTCTAACATGCCTATAGAGATAAGAGAAGGCCCTGGAGGGGGATGGAGGATTGTGTGTGGAAACACTATAAAATTCAAATATGATCATGTCACTGTCCTGCTTAAAACTCTCCTATGGCTTCCCATTGCCATTGGGACTAAGATCAGAACTTCACCATGGCCTCCCAGCCCTTGTAGTCTGAGCTGTCAACTTCTGCAGCCTTCAGCCCTTACCTTTCTCCCTGTTACTCTGACTTCCAGGCATCCTGGCTGCCTCTTCCTCCTTGTTCTGCTCCCCTCCTGCCCCAGGGACTTTGCGTGCATCATTTCTTCTGCCTGAAACACTCTTCTTCTTCCTGCTACCCCTAGAGAGTCATAGTTAACTCTGCTCACCACTATTCACATCTTAGCTCAATGATCATCTCCTTAGAGAAGACTTCCCTGATTTTCCTGCTTGAAATACTTTCCTATGTTTTGTACTCCCGCAGCCTGCTTTCCCAACTTACCATGGTGGGCCATTATAGATCTGTGAGATTACTGCACCAGTGTTTCTCTCTGTCATATATCAGAGACTTTCAAGAGAGCAGGAACCTCATCTGCTCATGATTGTCAGTGATTCCCCAGCAGCTAGCTTAGCAAGGGCTCGATAAGTAATTGCTGAAGAAATGTGTTTATGAATTTGAAGTCAGAAGGTCTGTCTTTGAGTCCTGGCTATGTGACCTTGGATACGTAGCTTTCTTTTCTTCCCCAGGACTCAGTTTCATCATCCATAAAACGAAGGTATAGACTCTCCAAGGGATTCTCTGGCTTGATGTCCTTGGATTCAATGACTCACACTCATAAGAATGTCACTGGGCTGCCTGCCAGCACATTAGCACTGATATTACTAAGTGCTGAGTAAGACGGTGCGAAACATTCAGTGCTTTTAGAGACAGGACAGAGCAGTGTGATCTAGGATGTTCAGAGAAGACTTCCTAGAAGAGGTGGGTAGGAATGAATTAATAGATGGAGACAATAGAGATTTTTAAGAACCAGAGAAGTGCTGGGGCACCAAATGTGACAAGAGACAATAAGGAGGCTGGCCTGGCCCAAGCCCGGGGGAAGGCTCCAGCTCCCTTTAAATAGGAGAGGCCCAGTGTGTTAGTTTTCTGTTGCTGCAGTGACAATTGACCACAAATGTAGTGGCTTAAAACAACGAAATTTATTATCTTACAGTTTTGGAGGTCAGAGTACAAAATCAGTCTCTCTGGGCTAAAGTCAAGATGTTAACAGGGCATGTTCCTTCTGCAGGCTTGAGGGAGGAGTCTGTGTACTTGCCTTTTCCAGCTTCTAAAGGCCGTCCTCATTTCTTGGCTTGTGGACCTGAATCATATCACCATTTTCTTTTTTTTTTTAACTTTGACTTTGTTGCCTCTCTTATGGTTACATTGTGCACACTCCAATAATCCAGGAGGATCTCAAAATCATTAATATAGTCACATCTAGAAAGTCCCTTTTATCATGTCTCATTTTTCTTTCTCTCTTTCCTTCCTTCCTTCCCTCCTTCCTTCCCTCCTTCCTTCCTTCCTTTCTTTTGACTGAGTCTTGCACTGTTGCCCAGGCTGTAGTGCAGTGGCGCAATCTTGGCTCACTGCAATCTCCGCCTTCTGGGTTCAAGCAATTCTCCTACCTCAGCCTCTCAAGTAGCTGGGACTACAGGTGTGCACCAACACGCCCAGCTAATTTTGTGTATGTGTGTGTGTGTATTTTTAGTAGAGACGGCGTTTCACCATGTTGGCCAGGATGGTCTCGATCTCCTGACCTCGTGATCCTGCCCGCCTCGGCCTCCCAAAGTGCTGGGATTACAGGTGTGAGCCACCGTGCGTGGCATTTTTTTTTTTTTTTTTTTTTGGAGTCTCCCTCTGTTGCCTAGGCTGGAATGCAGTGGCATGATCCCGGCTCACTGCAACCTTCACCTCCTGGATTCAAGTGATTCTCGTCCCTCAGCCACATACACAGCTAGAATTACAGTCTTGTGCCACCAAGTCCGGCTAATTGTTTTTTTGTATTTTTAGTAGAGACGAGGTTTCACCATGTTGGCCAGGCTGGTCTCGAACACCCGACCTCAAGTGATCTGCCTGCCTGGACTGCCCAGGCCAGGCTGGTCTCGAACACCCGACCTCAAGTGATCTGCCTGCCTGGACTGCCCAAAGTCCTGGGATTACAGGCATGAGCCACTGGACCCAGCCGGTAAAGTCTCTTTATCAGGTACCGTAAATATTCACAGGTTCTAAGCCTTAGGATTAGGATAAGGACATCTTTGAGGGATTATTTTTCAGCCTATCGAACCCTGGTAGTTATTCATGTGGTCTCCAGAACCAGAATGCCTCAGTGCAGGCCTTGGCTTTGTCATTCATTTGCTAACTCACTCATTCACTAATTCACTCATTAACTAGGACATAAAGGGGGTAAATAACTTACCTAGGCCTAATCCTAGGATCCTAGCATTTATCATGGTGGGTCATAACTTATCCAGGCTTAATCCTAGGGTCTCAATCCCCTTATGGCCTAGTTAACTTATTTGTAAAATACGGAACTAGGATAATTCACCTAATTTGTTTTGATTATTGATTGCTGTATGACATACCAACCCAGATTTCAGTAGCTAAAACTGATTTTTAACTGTTTCATGAGTCTGGGGGTTGGCTGGGCTCAGCTGGGCATTTCTTCTGCTCTGTGTGGTGCTGGCTGAGTTCCCCTCCCACAGCTGCATTCATGTGGAAACTCAGCTGAGGTTGGAACATCCAAGATGGCCCCACTGACATGCCTGGCAGTGGCTGCAGGCTGTGATCTGGAAAACCTTGCCTCTGCTTCATGCTGCCTTTCACCCTGTAGGGCCTCTCTGTCTCCACTACCTTCTCCAGCTGAAGAGTTCAGACTTCTTACATGGTAGCTGGCCTCCAAGGAGGTGATTATGGAAGCCGTGAGCTCTCTTAAGGCCTAAGCCCAGAAAGTGTCTCTTCTGTTGCATTCTGTTGGTCAAAAGATCACATGGCCAGCCCAGATTCAAAGGGAGGGGAAATAGACTCCACCTCTTATGTGAAATCATATAACACAAGTCTCGTGGGTTGCACCTGCTAGGGCAATTGTAAGAATTCCATGAGTTAAAACCTGTAAAAGGACTTAGAACAGTGCCAGTTTCCTAGTAAGTACTCAATACTTTTTAAAAAGCTCAGGCTTGGCCAGGCGCCGTGGCTCACATCTGTAATCTCAGCACTTTGAGAGGCTGAGGTGGGCAGATCACCTGAGGTCAGGAGTTCGAGGCCAGTCTGACCAACAAATAGTGAAACCCCATCTCTACTAAAAAATACAAAAATTAGCTGGGCACGGTGGCACATGCCTGTAGTCCCAGCTACTCGGGAGGCTGAGGCAGGAGAATTGCTTGAACCCCAGAGGCAGAAGTTGTAGAGAGCCAAGATTGTGCCATTGCACTGCAGCCTGGGCGACAGGGCGAGATTCCATCTCAAAAAAAAAAAAAAAGCTCAGGTGCTAGTGCTTGGTTGCCTAGCTTCAAAACCCAGCTCCCACAGCTTACGGTTTTGTGATCTTTGTCAAATTACTTAACGGCTTCAAGCCTCAGGGTCATCATCTGTACATGAGATTAGTGGCAAAATGTACTTTGAAGGGTTGCTGCAAGGCTGAGGTGTAATAATATATGCAGACTTGCAGTGCAGGTGCTGTCATGCAGTTAGTCCTCAATAAGCCTTAACGCTCTTGATGCAGGTACAGTGCCAGGAACTTTCTCATATATTCTTTCATTTAAGCATATTGTTAACCCCTAGTGGTTGAGATAGATACACATTTATCTATGAAGAAATGGAGGCCCCAAGTCTTTAGAAATTTGGGAAAGGAAGTAGTGTATGCTTAGGACTGGGTCCTAGGTTTGTGTACTCCTTCCACCTTACTACTGATTTCAAGCTTTTTTTCATTTGTTTGTTTTTGTTTTTGTTTGTTTGTTTGTTTTGGAGAGAACCACCTCCTACCCCGACCCACCTTTTTCAAACAAATCCGTGTAAAACGAAGAAGACAGTATTTTATTAGCACATATTATGAAGGCTCAAATTTTAGCTTTTTACTAATTAGAAAAAAGTCTATTAACCGCATATTTATCATGATGGTAACCTCTAATGCGTTAAAATTCAGTTCATAGCAACATTTCTATGAACATGTGATCTCTTATTTAAGGTTTCAAAAAGTATATCCATATAAAAGTTCAGGCCAGGTGTGGTGGCCCACACCTGTAATCCCAGCCTTTGGGGAGGCCTAGGTGGGAGGATGGCTTGAGCTATGATCAAGTGACCTATGATTGCACCACTGTACTCCAGCTAGGTGACAGAGCCAGACCCTGTCTCTAAAACAGATAAAAAAACAAATTCTGTGAACCCTTTAGATACTTCTAGGGAATTTTAAAGTTCCATGGATTCCAGATTGGAGACCCCTTCATCAGACCACATCCTTCCACGTGGGAGTGAAGGAGATGGATCATCTGGGTTCTGAGCAACGGAGGTCTTCAACTGGCTAAGGACTTTGGAATCTTTTTGTAAGCAATGGGGTATCAGTTAATGTCTTTTTAATCCATTATCTGTTGGACTTTTGAGGACTGTGATCAAGAAGAATAAAGGCAGAGAAAAATATGAATGGCCAATATTTATTAAATGCTGGCTGTGTACCAGGTACCTTGTTCTTTCCTCATTGATCTCATTGAGTTACAGGAAGGCACTATTATCATTCCCATTTGACAGATGATGAAACTGAGGCTTAGGCAGAATAAGAAGCTTATCAAGCTACTAAACAATAAAGGTGGATTGCAAGTCAATGAGAAATCATTGGATTTTTTTTTTTTTTTTGAGTCTGAGTCTCATTAAGTTGTCCAGGCTGGAGTAAAAACGGCTATTCACAGGCACAGTCATTGTGCACTACCGCCTCAAACTTCTGGGCTCAAGTGATCCTTCTGCCTCAGCCTCCTATGTAGCTAGGACTACAGATGCACACCACCACATCCAGATAATTTTTAAAATTTTCATAGAGACAAGGTCTCGTTATGTTGGCCAGGCTGGTCTTGAACTCCTGGCCTCAAGTGATCCTCCTGTCTTGGCCTCCCAAAGTGTTGTGATTACAGATCACATGCCTGCCTGGAAATTTTTTTTTTTTTTTCGAGACGGAGTCTTGCTCTGTCGCCCAGGCTGGAGTGCTGTGGTGTGATCGCAACTCACTGCAACCTCTGCCTCCCCACGTTCCAGCAATTCTCCTGCCTCAGGAGGGCAGGAGATTAGCTGGGATTACAGGCGCTCGCCACCATGCCTGGCTAATTTTTGTATTCTTAGTAGAGATGGAGTTTCACCATGTTGGCCAGGCTGGTCTTGAACTCTTGACCTTGTGATCTGCCTGCTGCAGCCTCCCAAAGTGCTGGGATTACAGGCGTGAGCCACTGCGCCCAGCTGGTGTTTTTTTTTAGGAGGAGGCTACTGGTGACATGGTGAGTGGGAGCAGAGGGATTAGGAAAGGAAGAGGTGGTGGGAGGTGGAGCCCACAGGTGTATATCTGGGAATGGTTGACAGAGAGGGGAAGAGAAATTAGGACAGAGGTCCAGAGGGTAAGGACATAGAAGGAAGGCTCAGAGGGGAGAGGGGAAGATGGGGAATGCAGGAGGAAGAGGTCACTGAAGGAACATGTGGATGGAGCATTGCTTCTCCCTGTGTTCCTGCTTCTCCTGGATTCCCAAGGGTATTGACCCCAAGAGAGCCACGGGTAGAGATTCTCCCTGTACCAGGCCTTCTAGAGGAATAGGAAGAGATAGTGCCACACATTTGAAGGCAATGACCAGTGTGGGGCAGTTTCCCTTCCTTTTCACACACTCTATGCTGCAGACAAACTGGGCTGCTCTTTTCCCAAACATGCCTGGCACCAGTGTAGAGGAAAGCGCATGGGTTTTAGAGGCAACCAGTTCCAGGTTTGAAGTCAGACTGCTGCTTACTAACTGTGATGTTGGGTAAGTTATTTCACTTCTCTGAACTTCAGTTTCTCATCTATATACATGGAGATTATAACACCTATTTCTAAACATGTTGGGAAGGGTTAATGAGGTAATATGGATGAAGGCTGCCAGCATATTCCTGGTACAGAGTAGATGCTCATGAAATACTGGAGTCCTCCTCCTCCCTTCTCTGCACCTCTGTTCACGCACCTCTCTCCTCCGGCCAAGCTGTTCCTCCGGGGATCCACCTGTCAAAGCTCTGCCCAACACCTGCCCAGCTCCAGTGGCAGTTCTCCCATCAATGCTGCCTCTGACCCTGGCAGAGATCTGTCCCTTCCTGGCACACTGGAACACGCTGTATTACTCACAAAGAACTTAAGGCACACTTATTGCTTTGTATTACAAGTATTTGTTTTTGGCTTTAACAAGCCTATAATAAATATTTACAGAAAGAAGCAAAGGATGTATTGGCTTGAGCTTTGGGAGAAAGCACAGAACCAGTTTTGCATCCCTGTTCTTTTGCAGGATCTGGAAGGCCTCTCGCAGAAGCTTGGGGGGACTGGCAATGACATTTAATTTGCTTTTGGTGGGGAGCAGGCAGATCAGTGATGTTCTTGATCAGCTCATCTGGCAGCGGAGTTGCGGGGCTGCAGTGTCAGTATCAGTGAAACTTTTTTTTTGCTATTACAAAAGTTTAACAAAGTCTAATATGAAAATGTACATGACCTAATTTTTACATCATAGAAAAACAGGCCCTATGGAGAGAGGACATGGGTTTCTCTGCTGAACAGCCATTATTTATACTCATTCCAAGGCTCCTAACATGACGATACTATTTCCTCGTATTACCACCATTCCAATATTGTTCTGTTGCGCACTAGTCGCCATCTCCACACATTCATCTGTCACAAGATTCATAAAAGGATCAAATCCCCACAATGTTCCTTGGACATGTCTGCCATCATTTAATTTCAATAACTTCTTGTCCATAAATTTTTTCAATTTGGGAGGGTGAGCTTTGCTCATGGTGGATACTCCACGGGCTCACAGATGCCTTGGAATGGAACATACCTCATTGAAAATTTTAAATGTGGGAGAATCAATGACAACTTCGGCTGAAATGAGGGTTCAGGAAGGCTCCATTTTCAGGATGGGGTTACCATGGAAAGTCTGTGTTCCTAGAAATTAACCAGAGTTTGATGCTGAATTGAGTGGAAGTTGAGAGCAGATTAAGGACTGGTTGAACCTAGGACTGGAGAGACACCACTTCTCCTTCTAGGGGAGAATCTGGAATCTCAGCCAGGGCTGAAGGCCATGCCCACTGGCCTCCCTGGGATGGGAGTAGAGGGATAAAATATCTGGGACAATGGAAGAAAAGGAAGATAGCCAGTGTGGCTGGGTCTTGGAGAAGTGACATCTGATTTCCCCCACCCTTCCTCCTTCACATTCTCCTGGGCCACCTGGACCATCACCCACCATAGCCCAAACTCCCCAGTCCTCTCTCCTCCTATTAAGGCATCTCCATTTGTTCTCAGCTTCTCCATGTCTTCCACTCATCAGTATTTCAAGACTGACAACTGAGACCTAACTGGTCCATTACTATTTCTCAATCATTTTTCAGGAGACAGTTTGCTTATTAATTCCTGAGGCTGGTTTCCTCCAATAGAGATAAACTGCAGGAGAAAGTTTTCCTCTGCCCTATTCATGGGGCAATTTAAATGCTGAATCAGTCTGGGCACGGTGGCTCACACCTGCAACCCCAGCACTTTGGGAGGCTGAGGCATGTGGATCACCTGAGGTCAGGAGTTTGAGACCAGCCTGTCCAACATGGCAAAAGTCTGTCTGTACTAAAAATACAAAAATTAGCTGGGCGTGGTGGTACACACCTATAATCCCAGCTACTTGGGAAGCTGAGGCATGAGAATCGCTTGAACCCAGAAGGCAGAGGTTTCAGTGAGCTGAGATCACGTCATTGCACTCCAGCCTGGGCAACAGAGTGAGACTCCATCTCAAATAAATAAAGAAAATAAAAACAAATAAATAAATACTGAATCATATAACCAACATGCCACTTCTTACAGGCCTTTGAGTAAGCTTAGAGTCCAGTCAGGGAGATGAAACTCCAGGACAATAAGCTGAGAGATATCTCACGGCAGCCTGGGATTGGAGGGCCAAATGTGGGGGAATCATAGCAATAATAATATTCCTCAGGATTTTCTGCTTTATTGAATAATTTCCCCACCCTTTATCTACAATTGACAGATGGGAAACTGAGGCTCAGAGAGGGGGAAGTCACCTGCCAAGATCAGATAGCCAGCAAGTGACAAGACCAGGATTGAAATCCACACCATCTCTGAAGCCTAAGCACTTCCAGGAAGAAATGCAGGGGTTTCTGGGAGGTGGACAGGTGGGATGGGAGCTCAGGGGAAACTTGTGGAGGATGTGGTCTTTCTAGGGGGATAGGAATTCTTCTAGGGGAAAAGATTGGATGCAGGAAGCAGCAGGGGTTTATCTGGGAGTCTTCAACTTGCTGAGTCCCGTCTGTGAGCTGTGGATTCCACAGCTTAGAGCTGCCCCTGGAAGAATCCTTCTACCCTTACTGCAGAGATCCCAGGCTGGGGTAACAAGGGAGTCTCTCAGGCTCCCAGGCCTCTTGCAGAGCCCAGATTCTTCCCAGCTATAGCCTCAGGTTGATCCCTATAGCAATTTGAGCCAAAGATGCCCTCAGGATCCCTGTGCCCCCCTCATAGCCCTGGGGGCCAGTCTGTACCCCTTGCCCATATCCTGAGACCCTGCGAAAAAACCTCAGCCATCCGTGTGGGTCTCTTCCCAGCAGGTCAGTGCTCCCCCCGCCATGGACAGCCTCCTGCGATGATGGAACGCTGGCCCCAATGCACATATTATTATGAAATGGGTTTATTACACTCTAAATCTCTCACTAATGTGCCGCTGTTTAATCCCTTTATCCAATTCTCAGTCTCTCAGGCTCGGCCACAGCTCTCTCCACCCAGGAATAGGTCTGAATGGTTTATTGGATGATTTCTGACTTGGGGGAAACTAGGGTGGGGGCTGTTTAGAGGTGGGGAAGAGGAGAGTGAGCCAGGCAGTGTCTAAAAGAACTTCAAGGGCTTGCCTGGGGTCTCAAACATGGGGACTTCCTGGGGCCCCTTCTGTCTGTCTATCTTTCTCTGACTCACACTTGCTGCTACCTCACTCCATCTCTGCCTCCTGGCTCTCAGTGCCTTGTCACTTCCTCTCTGGCTCTCTGACTGTCTCTTTTTGTCTCTCTGTCTTCCTTTGAAGGCAGCTGTGGTCAGTCCTCCCAGATGGACAGGGCAATGGTCTCCTAACTCTCCCATCCCACCTCCAGCCCCCCTTTTCTGGATGTTCCTCTCCTTCTGCTGGGTTTCTGTCCTCCAAGTCTCTTCACCCCAGCCTCACTAGCCAGCTACTTTACTCCTGGGCCACCTACTCCTGATGTCTGCCTCTGGCTTTCCTCTTCCACCCTCAGCCTCTCCCATCTGCCCTGCTCTCAGGCCCACACCCACGCCTGCTAACCCCAGCAACCTGCGCCTCTTCTCTCCCGCCCTCAGCCTCCTCTGCCTCCCCACCCTGGCTGACCCTCAGCTTCGGAGGCCTCCTCCCTGCCCTCTTCCCCTGGCTTTGCCCCCTCCACACTGGCCTTCTCTCCCTTCCTCGGTCTCTATCTCTGTCTCCCCCAGTGTCTCTCCCCCAAGCAGTCCCTCCCCCACTCTGACACACCAGCCGGTAAGGCAGCCAAGGCTTCCTGCTGTCAGCTGGGGAATAGATAAAGATAAATGATATTATGTTAAATTCCACTTAATGACAAATTTTTAATTTTCTGAACATGGTCATTTTCTGGCTAGTGAATCAAGTGGAGGGAGCTAATTACATGAAGATCTGAACAAAAATAACTCCTAATTTTCAAGGATAATGGAAGAGAAATGTTGGAGATTAATGGCACTATTTATCTTTTTTAAATTTCTATCTTTCTCTGTGATAGCCGTGCTCCCCCAAGGAAAATATTCATAAAATGAAATTGAAGTCGTAACTTAATAGGTTATTAAAATTTTTGAGTGCATATCACTTTCCTTCCGCAGCACTGTAAATTTAAATTGAAGTTTGCGGCTCCCCGAGTCACCAGCGGAGTTTTTTTATGATGGCACAATAGAGAGAAACATGCATCTTTGTCAGGAGGTATTTGCTAGTCTAATTTTATGGCAGGCCGGATTATCAGACGGGAATGGCAGCGCCGGGGGAAGCTGACAAGCCCGCAGCCGGCAGCCATGTGTTTCCATTAGCGCCCCGAGCCGTCCGGGGCTTCTCTGGACTCTCATTTTCCACTTCAGTCTTTTATCTTGATTTAAAGTGAGGGCGCCCAATATTCAGGGCCTGTCATTTTTCTCTCTCACACACTCTCACGCGCTCTTCCTCACTTCTCCCCTCCCACTTCCTCCGCTTGGGGCCTGCTCCTTTTCATCTCTGGGGTCTCCAGTGTGGGCGCTGTCCTCCTTCCCTGTCCTCACCCAGCCCTGTGGGCTCCTCCCTGGGAGGAGGAAGGGAGAAGAGGCAGGGGCCGGCAGGGCAGCTGCCGGAGTTAGTTATAAATTTGAGTGAAGCCTCCTCCCCGTGGGCTCATGAGCTGAACACTCAACGGGACTGCTTGTGTGCGAGGGAGGGAGGGGGCTCTCCAGGCTCAAGCCCATCAGGCCCCCTAATTGAGTGTTAATGGAGTTTCGCGGGGGAGGGGGCGCAGCTGTTGGCCCAGGGGATAAGAGGGCAGCCAGAATGATCGCCAGTCTCTCTTCTCGTCCCTGTCTCTGTTTCCATCCAGGTCTCTGTCCCTGGCTTTGTCTCTAGGTCTCAGAAGCATAGACCTAAAGGGAAACTTAAAAAGAGCCCAGACCAACTCCCACATTTTACAGATGAACAGATTGAGGTCTAGAGATGGGGGAGAGTCTTCTCCGTGGTCCCATAGCTAATCAGTGGCTGAGAAAGCACAAGAAGTTGGATATCAGAGATGCTTGGATGGCTGAACTTCCTGTTGGACCACACTGCCTCCCACAGCCTCTTTCTGTTCCCAGGTGGAAGCCAGCACCTTTGTGCCTGCCTTAGCTCCCACCCAGCTTTGCTTGCGCAGTTGTCACCAACACTCTCGAAGGCACTGGCCTTGACACCCAAGGTCATCTTTTACTCATGTCCTATCCTCATCCCCCATACCCAGTCGCTTACCAGGTCCCTCCATCTCTTTTATCTGTCCCATCCTCTCCTTCACTCAAGTTCACCCAGCCTGTTACATAAGTCCCTTGCCTGCTCACTTGTTTCCATGCTCTCTCCCAACTCCCGTCCCATGATAACCTCCCTAAATACCCCAAATCCCCAAACACTCTTCTGCCTGTACTCAGAACCCCACTCTGCACCCTCCATCCCACGCCTACAGGGTTGAGTTCCGTGTTCTCACTCAAGTCTCAAAGCCTGCATGACTAGGGCCCACTGTCTCCCCTCTGTCCCTCTTGCCCTTGCCAACCATATATCCACGTAGGGTCAATTCCAGCCAGCATGGCATCTCTGCACCTTTTATCTTGGTGTCCCCACTAGGAATGTCCTCTCCCATAGCTCTAGCCACCATTCACGACCCACTTCAAACTACACCCTCGCTGGGCTCCCCTAGTCCACAATGATCTTCCCTCCTCTGGCCTTCTTTAGCCCTCACCAGCCAGGCGTCCATCATCTGTGAACCCACGGCCTGGGACCATCACTGCACTTTCTGTGACTTGCATCATGCTGGACCAGGGACTCTATGTTTAGTTGACATACCTTATTCCAGTGATTGCAAATGCTCACCTGGGTCACATATCCTATCCCATATGTCCCCTATGCAGCAGCAGGGACCCCTCGATAAGATGTTAGACAGGAAGCCTGTCTAACTCAGTCACTCTGCCTCTCACTCATGTTGATGCTAGAAGAGATCTGAGACTTCAGCTCCCTCATTTTATAGATGGAGAAACTGAGGCCCAGACAGAGGGATGGCACCCAGGGTTCTGCCTGAGTTAAGACTCACATCTGGGTCTCTGGACTAATTTTTCAGTGCTCGCTGGGCGTCACCATCCTGCTCCTAGGGTTCAGGTCGTTACTGTCACTCATGTGTAAGTTGACAATAATACTTGTAATCTCAGGGGCTTGGTTTCTCCAGGATGGAGAAAAGCAATGCTGAACCATGACACCTTCCTCAAAGTGGGATCAGGGGTAATTGGGGAACCCTGTGGCAATAGCAGGACTTTTTAACAAAGCATCTTCTTCCCCTCTCACCCCTTCTCCACATCTGAGACTGTCCAGCCTCTATGCAAGTGCTCCCTGGCCTGGCCACTTCCAAGGGCTCTGGCCCCTCCTCCTCACCCACCACAATGGTGATGGCCCCCCATTGTGTGGGGGGGCCATGTTACAGGCATGTGGCAGGCATGTCGCAGGCATGGCCATTTCCACTTGGCTGCCTATGCCACACAGGTCAGGTGGCGAGTGGCCCAGGCCGCCCCCACGCCGTGTTTAGCAGTGAAGCTGAGCGGAGGCGGTGCCTGGTACCCCAGCCACAGTCTCTCGTTAGAAAGAAATTAAAAGCCACTCAATTTTGGCTAATATCCCTCTGAAGGCCTTTAACTCCACCTGTGACTAACCCATTCATAATCGCTCCGTTTTAGTGGCTCAGGCTGATGTAGCCTCAATTAATTTGGGAGGAGAGATAAACGGCCATTCCTCTTTGTCTCCCATCCCTTCCTCCCTTCCTGCCCTCTCTGTCGTCTCCCCCACAGCCTCTCTGTCTCTCTCCACCTCGGGCTCAGTTTTCTTTCTCCCTTTCTGTGTCTCACCTTTCCCATTATGATCGTAGGGGGCTGTTTCTCTCTCTTGAGATTTCTGTCTTTCCAACTCCTTCTGCGTCTCCTTCAAAGTCTGCCTGAGTTTTTGTTCTCTCTCTGTTTTGTTCTACCTTTCACTCACTCTTCCCAACTCTTTCTTCATCCATTTCTCTGTCTGTCTGGGCCTCTGTTCTTTTGTCTTTGTCTTCCTGCCCTGTTTCTCTGGGTCCTCTGCTTCTGGTCACTTTGCCCATTGCTCACTCAGCTTCGGGGCTACTTTGCATACCCACGAGTGTGCTGGTGTTTTGTCTTGCCCTGTTTCTGATGTGGCTTTCCTGGCTGTCTCTCTCCTCATCTCCGCCTTCTTGGCCGTCTCTGTCTCTGTCTCTGCCACACCACTCTGAATCTCTCTTTAGTTGCCTTTCATTCCCCCAACCCTTCTGTCCTAACCTTTTTCCCATAGCTTCTCTCCTTCCTCCTTTTCTTCCATGTTTCTCTCCTTCCTTTCCTTTTCTTCTGCCTCTGTCTCTCCATTTGTCTCAGTTTCTGCTGTATCTCCCTAGTTTTTCTCTCCTACCTTTTTTTTTTCCTGTCACAGAAATGACTTTTCTCTCACCCCCTCCCCCTCAGCGCATGCACCTTTTTTCCGGGGCCTCAACACGCCCCCACCCATCCCACAAGTCCTTTTGTCTTCCCCTCCCTTCTCGATTATTATTAATGATAAAAGCTCAAACATCACATCAGTAATTTCTGAGTGAGTTTTGCAATGAAACTGGGGCCTTCTCAGCCCCTCCCCGAGTCCCACAAATTTTACTTTTCTAATTTCACGCCTCTGGTTATCACCACGCTGCTCCGTCCCTCTCTGCCTCTCAGCTCTCCTCCCCTCCCCCCTCCCCCCCCGGAGAGAGCACTTAAACTTGTTTTCATTCCCTTATTCTTTATTTTTTTAATGTCCACTCTCTCCGGAGTCAGTAATGTTCTTCCTCTCTTTCCTCTCCCATTTTCTGTTAATTCTGCGCCATCTGCCTTAGCATCTGTTAAAAATAAAATTTCCCTCACACAATGAGAGGCCTCCCTATTCCTCCCCTCCCCCCTGCAGCCCCCCAGGTTTGGTGCCGGGCCGTCAGATGCCACTTCCTCTCCTGGGATCCTCCCCCCCTCCCCCCCTGTCCCTAGTCTGGTTTTCAGAGAAGAGACACAGCACTGGGCAAGCAGGCAGCAGGGAGGGAGGGGGCTGCCCAGGGGGCCTGGAGTTGGAGGGACAGCTGTAGAGGGAGCTAGAACTGGGGGGTGCAGAGGATGGAACCAAGCTCCACCCACTTGCCTTCAGGACCCTGCCCAGGCTGGAGCTTTGAGCTGCTGAGACAGAGCACCTGCACAGGTAGGTGACAACAGGTGGGGGAGAGGTTTGAAGAGACAGTCCTCGCTCCCCCAGGAAGGAGTCGCTGATGAATCCATCGCCCCTTTCCGAAAACTAATGGTGGGGCATGAGGCTGGGGTGGTGGGGGCAGCGAATATGGGGGATGGGAGGACAGCCCCCAAATCCCAGTAGCTGGCCTCAGCTTGGGCTAGATATGATGCTAGACAAGGTGTCCTTAAGATTAGGTGCCCAGGGACCCCTTCCTATGTCTGCTGGAGGATTGTATCCCTGCTGCCCCTGGGCACAGCTTGGAGAAGGGAGGGGAAGGGAGTCAAGTAAACCTCATGCCCTGAAGACTTTAGGAGGCAGGACACTCTTGGGTTGAAACCAGCTTCCCAGAGGGTTTGAAAGGAGACTCAGGGTGTGTATGTTTGTGTGCCTGTGAGATTATGGTTTCCTGTCTGCAGTGATCTATGTAGGTGTGTCTAGGAAGTGTGTGCATATGGACTGGGTTTTCACTGATTTTCTTTCTGTGTCACACAATGTCTGGCTACAGCTGTTAAGTGTGGGTGTATTGTGTGTGTTATGCTGGGTGTGTAGCTATACCTCTCCACGAGATGGTGTGTACCAGTGGCTATGTTGTGACTTTGTATCTCTGTGGGTATCTGTATAAATGGTATCTTCTAAAAAAACCTATCTTCCTGTGTATGTGGCTGTGCACAGTTGTTCATCTCTTATTATTTTGGTGTGTTTGTATGTGAAAATGTCACATGCCTTGTGTACCTGTGTGTTTGTATACTATATCTCTTTTGTGATGTTGGTGTCACTATTTCTCTGTGTGAAACCTCTTTCCCTTGTGACGGGGTGCTCTGAATGTGACCAATGGCAGATAGGTGCTTGTGTGTGGTTTGCTTTACTTCTGAGTGAGGTAGTGAGTTTGGGAGTCTCTGTCTCTGTGGGTGATCCTGTATGACTGTCACTTGTGCATGTGTGTGTGCACGTGTGTGCTGCACGCTTCCTTTTACTCAGTGCCACACAAATTTGTGGGTACTGGAGATGGGCTTGGCTGTGCCTGAAATGGTTAGGACGAGGCATGCAGTTATGGTGGTGGATCCAGTAAGGTGGACTGAAAGAACATCACAAGTGGGAAACTGAGGCAGCTTAGCAGTGGGATGAAGAAAAAGCACAGGCTCTAACACCACACAGTTCCAAGTCTAATTCCTTTTCTTTCTTTTCTTTTTTTTGAAATGGAGTCTCACTCTGTCTCCCAGGCTGGAGTGCATTGGTGCATTCTCGGCTCATTGCAAACTCCACCTTCTGGGTTCAAGCAATTACCATGCCTCAGCCTCCCCAGTAACTGGGACTACAGGCGCATGCCACATCTGGCTAATTTTTGTATTTTTAGTTGAGACGGGGTTTCACCATATTGGTCAGGCTGGTCTGGAACTCCTGACCTCAGGTGATCCACTGGCCTCCACCTCCCAAAGTGCTGGGATTACAGGCGTGAGCACCAGATCTGGCCCCTGAGTCTAATTCCTAGCTCTGCCCCTAACCAGGTCAGTGACAGCAAGTTACTTAAACTCATCGAGTCACAGTTTCCACGAGAATGAGAATGATCATATCAATGCCATAGAGTTGTGAAGATTAGAGACAAAAGATGTCATACAACTAGCCTGCACCTAATAGCAATAAAATATTAATAACAAACCATTATTAAGTGCTTACTATTACATATTGGCTTCCTTTACTCATATCCACTATAGAAGGGTCCTTACTGTTTTAGAGATGAAGAAACTGAGGCACAGAACATAACCAAGATCAGGCAGCTTGTAATGGCAGAGTACTTGCTCAGCAAATGATAGCTTTATTCGGAAAGTAAATGCTTCCAGCAGCTCCTGCTAATATTATTTATGTGAATATTGAGGAGATGAGTGTGCACCAGACAGACAGCACTTTGTTCCCCCTTATAAAAGTGGTCTCTTTCCAGATCATCCCAAATCGTGCACCCCAGAGGAGCTGATGGCTCCTGGGACTGTTTTGGAGACTGGACAAAGAGGGAGGCTGAGGAGAAGGATATGTCCCCATGCTCCTGGCTGCCTCTTGCCAGGCTTGATCGACACCAAAGATGCAGTAATCTCTCTCTGGCCCGAGGGGGAGCGGCAACGTTTGTGAAACAGATTTTTACAAAATGTTTTGACCCTGCTCTCCCCCTCCCCCCGCATCCCTGCCTGGCACCGTGTCACCTAATTAAATCAGCCTTTGCGGGCGTCTCCGCTCCCTGCTAATTGTGCCCTGGGCCGGCTTCCGGAGGAGGCTGCTCTCTCCATCCAAACACCGCCACCCGCTCCCAACCCCAACTCCCAAGGGCAGTGGAGGCTGAGAGAGAGAGAGAGAGAGGGTGTGTGTGTGTGTGTGTGTGTGTGTGTGTGTGTGTGTGTAAGGGAAGGGTTGCAGGCGGGATCCCCAGGGGGTCTCCTGAGGCTATTTCCGCGGTCCTCCCCCGCGGGCTATCCTTCAATTCAGGAAACTGAGGCACCGGCTCCAGATCTCCCCGACCCAGCTTCTGCCCAAGGACCGGGGCCCAGATCTGAAATGACCTGGGGCCTCAGGGAGGCCAGCCAGAGCGTATCCGAGTAATTGTCTCCGCCAGACGCAGAGCCAGAGAAGGCGGCTTGGAAAATCCCAGATTTCTTTCCCCTTCACCGGCTGCACTGGACCCGCCGGAAGCCGAGCGGTTTTATTTACACATCCCAGCGCCAGCGCGGGGGAGGCTGGGCTGGGAGGGCGTGGGCCGCCTCCTCCTCTGTCCAAGGTGCTGAACGAGCACGGGGCCAGGAGGCTTTTCTGTGTCTGCCGGCATCATAGCAATGACGAAAAATAATTACAGGCGGCGACTTTTATTGAACGATTACGTGAGCCAGGCAATGAACTAAGCACTTCCAACCTCTGTAGAATTAATTCTCACGGCAACCCTAAGAAGAGAAGTTTTCCATTCGAAAGATGAGAAAACTGAGACTTAGGTTAAAGACCTGGAATTGGGGATGGTCAAGAGAGACATTCTGTTCATCGGTAGTGTCTGATTTCCTTTCTTTCTTTCTTTTTTTTTCTTTTTCTTTCTTTTTTTTTTTTAACAACCAACAATATATTTACATATTACTTGTGCATTAAAAGTAAGGATTTTTTTAAGGTGACTTTTTGAAACTGTGGAACATTCCTTTGGGCATATAACCCAGGTTCTTCAAAGGGAAAAGAGATTCATACACATTTTAAAAGAGAAAGAGAAAGATAAAAGCCATCAAATACATCATTGGGTGGAACTAGTTTGGTTTCTTATTTGAACAAACCAAATGTAAAAATTAAAAAAAAAAAAAGGAAAATTTGAATATGAACTGGGTAATTGATGATATTAATGAATTCTTGCCAATTTTGTAGGTGTGGTAGTGGTATTGTGGTTATGGTTATTTGTTTGCTTTTTAAGTCTTTAATTGTCTTTTTTTTTTTTTTTTTCTTAAAAAGAGCTGTTAAGTGACTTGCCCAAGGTTAAGAGCCTGTTTCTCAACTACTCTGACAGCCCCCTAGCAGATTTGAGCAAGTCTACAGTCTGATGTGTTATGGGGGCCTGTCTACAGGTTTTTGTGACTGTCTCTGTATGGGTTGGTATGGGGTATTGTATCTTTATGGGAGACTGTGAGTAGCAAATTTTGAGTGCTAACTATATGCCAGCCTTTCTGTAATGATATCTTACAGCATTTTAAACTCAGAACAAGGCTGGGAGGGAGGAATTACTATTCCCATATTGCAGATGCAGGAACTAAGGTAGAGAAAGCAATTGCTTGTGGTCTTACAGTTAGTAAGGGATGCAACTGGATCCCAGGTATTTTGACTCCACTTCCTAATGTTCTTGCTAACTGATTAAGCCACAGTGGCCTTACAGCATGTGTAAGAAGTGTGCCTGAGTATGACTTCATCTAGTGGATGGAAGTGAGCAACTGTGTGTGTGATCACAGCAGGGACTCTCTTCCTGTGATACACTGGAGTGGGAGATGCAGGGAATTAGAGATCTGAGGAAGGAAGGTTGACTTAAAATAAACCAATTAGCCAGCATCAGTGGCTCACACCTGTAATCCCAGCACTTTGGGAGGTCAAGGTTGGTGGATCACAAGAGGCCAGAAGTTCAAGACCAGCCTGGCTAACATGGTGAAAGCCTGTCTCTACAACAATGCAAAAATTAGCTGGATGTGGTGGCACACATCTGTAATCCCAGCTACTCAAGAGGCTAAGGTGGGAGAATCACTTGAACTCAGGAGGCGGAGTTTGCAGTAGCTGAGATCATACACTGCACTGCAGTCTGCCCAACAGAGAGAGACTCTGTCTCAATAATAATAATAATAACAATAATAATAAAATAAAACAATCAATGGGAATGATCACAGCCACTAAAGATTTACATGAACTGAATAATTTACCTTGTGGCAACATACAGCTAAATTTGCTTTTGAAGTTAGAATTGCCTTCTCTATAATGATCAAAGATACCATCCATTGAGCAACACCCAAGCTTCTGTCTCCTTATTTGTAAAGATACATAGAAATCATGCATATATAGCATACTGTCTGGACAGAGTAAGGATTCAATAGAGTGGCCTTTGATATTGAGGGAAGAAGCATAATATAGTGCATGAAAACCAGAGCAGGGCATAATCTTGGCCTCAAAATTCACCAGCTGAGTGGCCTTGGGCAAGTGACTTACCTTCTCTGGACTTCACTTCCTTCTCCTGTGATAGGGAAATAATCATACTTTAAAAGCATAAAACTTAAATGGGATAATATATAAAGTTCTTAGCATAGTGCCTACCATATAGTAAGTGCCCAATAAGTGTTGTCAGTTGCTACTTTGTACCAGGTGTTTTACATATATTCTCTCTAAGCCTACAAGCTATTTGATATTCCTACTCAGGCTCTTTTTGTATTCCAAATGCATGCTTGTTCCACTCACCTGGCTGTCTTTCCAAGAGCAACTTCCTTTATTGGAATGTTTCTGAGAGTCTGTGCAGAGGGCTTGGCACAGGGGGCTGAAAGAAAGACCCAAATGGAGTTAACATCTTGAACTTGCCATTAACTCATTGTATGACTTTGGTAAAGTCACGTTTTTCCTCTCAGAGGCTCAGCTATCCTACCTGTAAAATAAGGAGGGTAGAGTAGATGAGCTACGATGTTGTAAGATTCTCTGGGTAACTGCATGTGTTCAAGAGATTTGAGGAGAATGTAAAAGTATGACTGTGAATTCTGTGGGACTGTGAGAGTGTATGAAAGAAGAGTGTTGGGTGGGTTGTAGGGTTGTGGGTATGGTTTCAACAACATAAATGACAATAACTGAAAGGAAGTCATGACTACACTTCCTTAGGCTGAAGTATATCAGTGTGAGACTGCACAGGAGTGAATTTTGGGCCTGGGCACGTTTACATAGGTGGGTGTGTGTAAGCATCAAATTCTGTGAATGGGCTGTGTGCAAGTATGTGGGTGTAATGGTGTGAAAATTATAACAGTCAAATTATGTGAGAAAAAGAGGGTATGGGTGTGGTTGTAAGGGAAGTACGTGGGTTGTGGGATTCGATGTGAATGTGTGAGTGCAGAGGTGATACATGTGTGAGGGATACTAACAGAGAGAGGGGGAGTAGGGGAGGGTTCTGTAGAGCAGGCACCCCAGGCAGGAAGAGCCTCACACATTTTACCCTTCCCCCTTTCCTCCCCTTGTGGGGGCCTCTAGAGTGACCTATACTGCACTGTTTCCCCCACATAGTTCTATGCCCCCCAGCCATGGTATCGGACGCACCTTCTCGCTCTGTCACCCAGGCTGGAGTGCAGTGGCACGATCTCAGCTCACTGCAACCTCTGCCTCCTGGGTTCAAGCAATTCTTCTGCCTTGGCCTCCTGAGTAGCTGGGATTACAGGCATGCACCACCATGCCTGGCTAATTTTTGTATGTTTAGTAGAGATGGGGTTTTGCCATTTTGGCCATGCTGGTCTTGAACTCCTGATCCCAAGTGATCCACCCACTTCTGCCTCCCAAAGTGCTGGGACCATAGGCATGAGCCACCATGCCCAGCCCAGGGGCACCTTTTGAGGAAAATCAAAGTTAACACTTGAGGTCCCACTATGAGCAAACCCAGTGCAGCCTCCCTTTCTATCCGCTCCCTAACAGCCTCGGCCAGGAGACTTCAGAGACAGTGGCAAGACTGACAATGAGAGAATATCCTTGGGGCTGGAGAGGCTGAAACAGACCCTGCACTGAGGTGGCCAGGGAGGATTTGGTGGGAATATAACCCTTTTTTGAGAATATTCATGCAGGACTTCAGCTTATGAGGTAGTCATTTGTGATTATACAGAGAACACAGACAGATATACAATCACACTAGGAAACAAGGCTTTCCTAGACCTTCATAATCACAGATGCGCGCGCACACACACACACACACACACACACACACACACACACACAGAGAGAGAGAGAGATAGAGAGAGAGAGGGAGAGAAAGTGAGTGAGATAAGAGGGGGGAACTGGTCTGAATGAGAGTTGTTGTTTTATCTTTCAAGAAAACACCCATTCATTTAAGCCAAAGGTGTCCAATCTTTTGGCTTCCCTGGGACACATTGGAAGAGAAGAATTGTCTCAGGCCACACATAAAATACACTAACACTAATGATAGCTGATGAGCTAAATATATATAGATAGATAGATAATGTTTTAAGAAAGTCTACAAATTTGTGTTGGGGCATATTCAAAGCCATCCGGGGCTGCATGCGGCCCACGGGCCACAGGTTGGACAAGCTTGATTTCAGCAAAGGATAAAGGACTAATAATACCCTCTTTGGATAGGAATATACAGGGATACAACCTTTGGAGAAGGCAGTTTGACAGTGTGTGCCCAAATATAAAATATCCTTAGTGCCCCTGTGTCCCTAAGAAAGGTTCCCTGTGTCCAGCCTGAATCCAGTAATTCCATTTCTAAGAATTTACGCTAAGGAGATAATTGTACAAGTGCAAGAAAATCTGTCTGCAAATACATTCATCTCAGGGTGTTTTAAATAGTGCAAAACTGGCTGGGCATGGTGGCTCATACCTGTAATTTCAGCATTTTGGGAGATTGAGGTGGGTGGACCGCCTAAGGTCAGGAATTCAAGACCAGCCTGGGCAACATGGTGAAACCCCATCTCTACTAAAAATACAAAAGTTGGCCGAGCGTGGTGGCACACACCTGTAATCCCAGCTACTAGGGAAGCTGAGGTATGAGAATTTCTTGAACCCGGGAGGTGGACATCACAGTGAACTGAGATCTTGCCATTGCACTCCAGCCTGGACAACAGAGTGAGACTCCATCTCAATAATTTTTTTAAAAAGTGCAAAATGCCGGATGCGGTGGCTCAGGCCCGTAATCCCAGCACTTTGGGAGACCGAGGCAGGTGGATCACCTGAGGTCAGGAGTTCGAGACTAGCCTGACCACCATGGAGAAACCCTGTCTCTACTAAAAATACAAAATTAGCTGCGCTTGGTGGCACATGCCTGTAATCCCAGCTACTTGGGAGGCTGAGGCAGGAGAATCGCTTGAACTCAGGAGGCAGAGGTTGAGGTGAACTGAGACTGCACCACTGCACTCCAGCCTGGGCAGCAAGGAAAAAAAAAGTACAAAACTGGAAACAATCTAAATGTTTGTCAACAAAAGACTGGCTCAGTACATAATGCAATGGACTATAATGCAGCTACCAAAACAATCATATAGCTCTCTTTATTGAAATGGAATGGCGTTCATGCTACATTATTGATTAAAATGGTAGATTATGGAACAGAACATAGAGTTTGAGTCTGTTTATATTGCACACCTGTATCTATGTTTATTTAAAGGCAGAAGAGGTGTCTGGTAGTATGATCACTAAAATAGCAAGAGTGGTTCTGTGACTCTAGTGGGCTTTATTTCTGGCTTTCTTTATAGTCTCTGCATAGTTTACAATTTTTACAATGATCATGTGTCTTTTTTTTTAAAGATAGAAAGCAAGCTGCTTTTCTGTGTGCTGTGCCCTCTCTGTGACAGTCTCTGCTTGGCACAGACAGCACAGCAATGAACAAGGCAGCAGCCCCTTAGGAACTGCCCATGACTACACCTTCACAGCAAAGGTGTTGGGAGTCACAGTGTCCTTGATGGTGGCATCCCAAATGCCCTACAACTACAAACTGTGTCCTCTTCCTCCTTCTCCTGTCCCTTGCCTGAGTTCAAATGATCTGTGTTCATTTTTTGGAACCACAGTAAGAAGATGGGGATCACCTAGAGAACCTGTGAGCTTGGACACAGGGGGAGGGGGGGCGGCTGGGCAAGACTGAGGCAGCTTCGGAGACACCCTTTGGCAAAGAGAACCTAGGGCTGCTTCTGTCCTTGGTGCCCCTGTGTCCGTAAGAAAGGTTCCCTGTGTCCAGCCTGAATCATTTTTTTACTTTCTTGGTGAAAACATCCTCCTGAAAGTGCCTGAAATCATTCTCCTCTGGGGGACAAACCCCTTAAAACCTTGGGGCTGTAAGTGATCCTAGAAGCCATGGATTTCCTTGCCTCGGCTTAAACACCTCCAGGGCAGGAAACTCACTCTGTCTTGAAGTAGATCTCTTCTGTTTCAGGCAACTCTAATGATTAGAAGGTTCTTTTCCTTCCTTCCTTCCTTCCTTCCTTCTTTCTTTTCTTTCTTTCTTTTTCTTTCTTTCTTTCTTTCCTTCCTTCCTTCCTTCTTTCCTTCTTTCTCTTTCTTTCTTTTTTTTCTTTCTTTCTTTCTCTTTCTTTCTTCTTTCTTTTGAGACAGAATCTCACTCTCACCCAGGCTGGAGTGCAATGGCACGATCTTGGCTCACTGCAACTTCTGTCTCCTGGGTTCAAGTGATTCTCCTGCCTCAGCCTCCCAAGTAGCTGAGAATACAGGCATGCACCACCATGCCTGGGTAATTTTTATATTTTTAGTAGAGACAGGGTTTCACCATGTTGGTCAGGCTGGTCTTAAACTCCTGACCTCGTGATCTCCCTGCCTCAGTCTCCCAAAGGGCTGGGATTACAGACGTGAGCCACCATGCCCGGCCTACAAAGTTCTTTCTTAAGAAGAGAGCTCAGGTCAGGCAAGGTGGCTCACGCCTGTAATCTCAGCACTTTGGGAGGCCAAGGTAGTGCATTGCTTGAGTCCAGGAGTTCAAGACTAGGCTGGGTGACATGGCAAAACCTCATCACCTACAAAAAATAGAAAAATTAGCTGGGCATGGTAGTGTGTGCCTATAGTCCCAGCTATTCAGGAGGCTGAGGTGGGAGGATCCCTTTAGCCTAGGAGACGGAGGTTGCAGTGAGTCAAGATCGTGCCAGTGCATTCAGTCTGGGTGACAGAGTGAGACCCTGACTCAAAATAATAAAGGAAAAGAGCCTGAATCTGATTCCTGGAAGGTGCCTGTTCCCTATCCCTGCAAAGGAGACATTCTTCATGGATGGTTGTGGTTACCACGGGCTGACTGTTTCTGTCTCCCCCAAATTCACAAGTTGTACATGCCGCTGAGCCTCATGTCCATGGCCACAATCTCGGGCTTCTCAGACTTGCATTTTGCACCCTGTTATGTGGTTGATTACCTAGTGTATGTCTTTCTCACTAGACTGGATTATTCCCTGAGGATAGGGTCTACATCTCATTTTGTACCCCTAGCACCAGCCCGAGGCGTGACACCTAGTAGACATGGAGGAAACAGTTAAATGAACGTGGAGATGTTGAAGAAGGGGTGCATGACCTTTGTGAAAGCCAAATTTGCCTTTTGTCAAAGTCAGTCTTGGAATGGGAGGTGGAGGGGGAGAGAGGCATTCAACTTCATTTAATCTCAATGCTAGGATGGTTGTGTGGCCTCGGGCAAGTTACTGGGCATCTTAGAGCCTTAGTTTCCTATTTATGAAGCGAGGTACATGATAGTATTTGTCCCACATGGTTGTAATAACAAATCAAATGTAGCAATTAGTGAGAAGTGCCTGATACAGTGCCTGCCACAGATTAAGTACTATTGCTATGGCTGTTGCTTTTCTTGTTTTGGAGGGGGAGGGGAATACACATAATAATAATAATAAAATTATTATTATTTAGTAGTTCATTTCTATACCTGGTAAAAGCTCTTCCCCATCCTTCAAGGCTCCAGCTCAAATGCCATGTCCCAAATGCCCAGACATCCTCAGGAAGTCGCTCTCCACTCCCCCTGCTGAATAGACAGCACTGTGTGTGCTTCTGTTTCAGCACTCCCCAGGAACTGCCATCATTTGTAGACATCAGTCCCCTCCTCGACAGTGAACTCCAGGAAGGCAAGGGTAGTCTGGTAGTCTCAATCTCCCTTTGCCTGCAGTAGGTCTGACATGTGGGAGAGGTTCAAAAATGTTGGATGAATTTAGGGGAACTTCAGAGCTCCTTGAAATCTGAAAATGTACTGGAAATGAATGAATATGCGATAAAAATGGTCATTTTTCAAAGCACTGACTTGCCAATGGATTTCATGGGTGTCAGGGCCTAAAATATAATGTTTAAGTGATGCCACAATCTTAATATATTTAGGTCATCCTTCCCCATTTTTTAAGAAAGAAAGGGGCCAGGCTCAGCAGCTCACACCTGTAATCCCAACATTTTGGAAGGCCTAGTTGGGCAGATCACCTGAGGTCAGGAGTTCGAGACCAGCCTGGCTAACATGGCAAAACCCTGTCTCTACTAAAAGCATTTTTTTAAAAATTAGCCAGGTATGGTGGTGCATGCCTGTGATCCCAGCTACTTGGGAGGCTGAGACAGGAGAATTACTTGAATCTGGGGGGTGGAGGTTGCAGTGAGCCCTGGGCAACAGAGTGAGACTCTGTCAAAAAAAAAAAAAAAAAAAAAGGAAGGAAGGAGGGAGGGAGGAAGGAAGGAAGGAAGGAAGGAAGGAAGGAAATTATTCTGATGTCTGTTTGGAGATACCATTAACATAAAGGGGAGAGGTGTTCTCCTCTTCCCCCTTCTCCCTCTCTTCTGCCTCACATGGTCCCTCTAGAGATTCCCTAGACAGAGTTATTGGTCAATATTACTCTGTTCTGGTCCAGGCATGCTATAAGTATGCTATTGTAAGGGCTAGCCTGGAACACTGTTTCCTCTGTCAGGCTAGCTCATAGATGTTAATTTACCTGAAGTGTGGCTTAACGGGAGTAAAACTAGGAGGGGGTGGGCAAAACGACTCCCATACTCAGAGAAAGCTGTGATCAGGATCCTGTTTCCCATGCACTAGTGCACCCACCCGTGGCCTTTGTGCACAGATATTCCCTGTGGATTCAGCAGAATGTTAATAATAACTAACACTTAATAACAAGACTTGTCACTTGTACTGCACTGAACGGTTTCTCAGATCACTTTTACATAGTCTCATTACTTCAGCTAATACTCAGGGAGTAAGGTATGTGGGGCAGATATTGTTTCTACTTTGGAAATGGGGAAACTGAGGCTCAGAGGACTTGCCCATGGCCACCCAATTAATTAAGTCGGAGCTGAGAGGTGAACTCACGTCTCAGGATGTTGCACAAACCTGGGCACTGGCACGTGTAGGTGTGTTAACTGCACACACCCGAGGTAGATTTTTAAATTTAAAAAAAAATTGTTTTAAAGATGGGGTCTTGCTATGTTGTCCAGACTGGTCTCGAACTCCTGGCTCAGGTGACCTCCCAGAGTGCTGGGATTACAGGTGTGAGCCGCCGCCCCGGCCATGAGGGAGCTTTTGGAGGCAGAGGCTCTATAAAGGCTGAGGCTGAGTTGTCCTTGGCCTCAGCTAGAGCCTCACAATTAGGCCTTTTCTTGTGGCCCCATGGGGCTGATCTTGGCGACCCCACCCAGGCCCCCGCCTCCCCATCGCTCTCCGGGGGATGCCAGGCTACCCCTTCTGGGCAGAGGGGCGAGGCAGGGAGCCGGGGCGGCGTCGTCGGTGGGCCGGCGCCCGCAGGTGAGAGGAAGGCTCGCCGCCCGCCCATCCTCCGGGCCCGCAGACCGAGGCTCGGGCCGCCCGCGACCGCCCCCTGGTGGACGTCGGCGTGGCGGGCGCGGCGCGGTCACCGGCCCCGGCGGAGGCGGCGGTTCTCGTGGCTCTGGCGGGCGCCCGTTCCCCGCCGCCTCCCCCGCTCCCTCCACTTTGGGGATAATTTAACATGTTTCACACTAACTTTCCCGTAATGGCCGCGGAGCCTTTGGAAACGCAGCCTCCCCGCTTTATCGGCGGCCGCGCTAATGGTTATCTCCAGCCGTGCCCCCGGCGATCCTGTCAGGAGTAAATAGAAGCTGACACAGTCATTTGCTTAAATCTTCTCCACACTTTTGCCGCATTTCCCTCCCAGAGGATACCCCTGAAACAACAATTATTTGAAATGTCACGCGTTTCTGCCTCTGGGCTACCAACAAATGAACATTAAATCTATTAACAGCAAAAAAAAATTAAATGTTTACTTTTCAGAAGGTGTGAGGGGCCTGAGTCAGGGAGGGGCCTAGGGAGAGTCAGGACAGGGACAGGGACAGAGGGAGAGACAGGGACAGAGACAGGGACAGAGGGAGAGACAGGGACAGAGACAGGGACAGAGGCAGACACAGGGACAGGGGCAGGGACCAAGAAAGGGACAGAGGGAAAGAGACCGAGACAGGAACAGAGGGAGAGACACTCATAGGGGCACCAGAGGCAGAAAGGGAGGCAGATGCCAGACAGACTCCTTGGGAGCAGGTGTACAGGGCCCCAGGAAAGGGGAGGGACAGACAGACAGGGATATATCCATAGATCCATAGATACATCCATATCCCTATCTGTCTCTCACACTTAGAGAGATGTGTGTATATATATACACGTGTATGTATGTAGAGAGTCCAAAGACACATAGAACAAGACAAAGCAGAAATTGAGACCAAAAAAAAGACCCTGTGGCAAAACAGACTCTGAGAGAGAAGGGAGGAGGCCAAGGCAGATGCCCAGAGTATGAGACACCAGGAAAGGCAGAAAGAGGCACCCCCTCCACACCCATCAACGGCAGCCCCTCCCACCCCCCCCATTTTTCAAAAGTGAAGTTAAAACCAGTACCCACAGCACGCTCTGCTAATGGCGCTCGCCAGCCTAGGCCTCGCTCCCGCAGCCTGGTTTCCTTTGGACCTTTGGAGGGCTTGGCTGGTCAGCCTATCCAGGATGGGGAGGTCTCATGACGCTCACCACTTGTCTAGCAGCAAAATGGGTGAAAGGTGTGGAGACCTGGAAGCAGGAGATTTGGGGGACAGCAGAGCAGGTGTCGCAGCAAAGCAGATAGACCACTGCTGGCCTCCCAGCGTCGGGGCCCCATGGCCATGCTGGCCCACACTGCGGCTCAGTTTCTCCATCTGCACAGTGGGAAGAAGGTCCCTGAACCTCTGCTGGTGACCCAAGTGAGCCTGAAGTGTTCTAACAGGTGCAGGGGCTCAGTTGTCCTCCCATGGGTCCGTGTGACAGTGGAGAGAAGTCGCGCCTGGTCCTGTGGAAGGATCAGGGTGTGATCTTGTGCTTTGGGTCCCACAGGTCAGTGCCTCACACATGCAGGTGTCTGTGGCCGCAGAGCATCCCCAGTGGGGAATGGCCCGGGGCAGGGCAGGAAGCTCTCTGGTCATGGAGGGCCATGCCTGCCACCAGAACCAGGATTCAGTGAAGGGTCTTTGAGGGTTTGGGGGGCAAGCAGTGGAGGGGTCAGTGAGGGGGTCAGAGAAAGGATCCTGGGAGGGGAAGGACAGCTGGAGGAGCTAGTGGGTGGGTGGGGCTGCATGAGGGGCCTGTGTGAGCTGTTCTCACCTCCTGACTCCTCCTCCCTTGGCGTCTCACCAGGGGCAGGGGACATTTTCTGTGACATTTCCAGTTGAAATACAAATGGGTTGAATTTCATGGTGTGAAGTGGAGGGGCTCTCTGGGTCCTGGGCCAGGCGCCTCTGGATCCTCTCTCGCCCCCTCCTGAGGATGGCGTGTCCAAGCTGGGACTGCTCCACCAGGACCTTCATCTTGTGTTACTGGGTATGAACACTGGCTCCGTACACTCCATGTACCAATAACTCATGTTCAAACACAACAGCAAGGCTGTGACTTTGCTCTCACACGACTGCTTTGAATGTGCACAGTTTAGCCTCATATGAACCCACACTCTGAACTCTACATGCCAAGCACACTCATGTGCACACACAGACGTGCGCCTTCCACATTCAGACACAGCCTTGCGCACCCAGACATGCATCCAAGGTCTCCTTCCCCCGTCCTCCATCCTGACCATGCCACCCTGATCCTCTCACTCCAAAGGCAAAGGATACGTGTGGCTGGGTCTCTGAGGCTGTGTCCCTGTCTGTATGTAAAATTGTATATGTGTGCCTGTGTGTGTGACTGACAAAGAAAATATGCATATATTTCTGAGTCTTTGAATGTGGACTGTTGCCGCATACAAGAAGACTCGTGTGTGTGTCTGTGTGTTGGAGGGTTGTGTGTGTGTGTGTGTTGGAGGGCTGTGTGTGTGGGTTGGAGGGGTGTGTGTGTGTGTTGGAGGATTGTGTGCCCGGGTGGTTGTGTGTGACTAGAGTGTGTGGTGGGGGTGTGGGGGGGGTGAGTGCTATTTAAATAAAAAAGAAAGGAAGTGAATCAGGGTCGTTTCCATTTTAATTGTAAAACAGATAAGCACTAAACACTTTGAAAAAGTAAATGACTTGAGAATAATTACTCTCTATTACCCAGCGTCCCAGGGGGGCAGTTGGAGGAGCCCAGATGGCTACAAAAATGGGATTTAGCAGAAAATTGAAGACATTATTCACCGTAACACATTATCAATTACCTTCATATCAATTACAATAACCTTACATTAGCGAGGGGCCCCCGAGACCCTCAAGCCCCGAGACTGTGGAATCACTGCAGCCCCGTGGGGGAGGGGTGGGAGGAAGGGTAAGAGGATGGGAGGGGACTGGGGAGGGTCCTGCCTCCTGCTCTGTCCTGGAGAGGCTGCCGGCTCAGGCCTCACGCCCCTTTCCAGGTCTGCACTCCCCAGATCCCTCCCAGCCCCAACACCCTGGGCTGGGGGTCCTGTGGAGGATGATGTCTGGGAGTAGGAGGTGAGCTGAGGAGGTGAAGAGCACGAAGGCGAGAGATGGACAGAGAGAGACTGAGGCCAGGAGGTGGAGGTGATGAGAGGCTGAGCAGGAGGGAAACGAAGGGATGGAGGAATATAGGGGGCGGTCTAGATGGGCCCAAGAAATCTGAGAGGCTGAAGAGACAGAAAATTCAAAAGAACAAGGGGGGACAAGGTAATGAAAAGTCACCTTTTAGAAATTCTGCCTTTACTCTGGTCACTTCCTAGGCCACCTGCCCCTCCTTTCCTGCCCGATCCTCCTAAGCATTTCACGTCTCCCATGCCCCCCAGCGCCACCCACTTAGTTTCTGTGTGATTCTCTCCTCTCACTCCAGATTCTCTCCGATGAAGAGGATGAAGGGCCCCTCATGAGAATGGGCTGCCTGTCACCTGCAGTAGGAACCTCAGAAGCGAGACAAAGGGAAGAACTTCCTCGAGGAAGGCTCTTACATTGAATCCACATGTCTGGGCTGTGACGGTCTGTGGGGAAAGGAGCCCAAAGGCTCGGAAAAGGCAGGTCTGGGATAGAGTGAGAACGAAGAGTGCGCTGATTCCAACCCTCACTGCTCCCTGCTTCCCCAGCCCCCACCAGCACACATGCCACCCTTCACTGGCTTGTGGGAAACCAGCCAAGCCAGGCTCCAGATCTATCCTGCCCAATAAGGTAGCCACTAGCCACGTGTGAATACTGAGCACTTGAAATGTGGCTAATCCAAATGGAGATGTGCTGTAAATGAAAAAATACACACTTCTTTTTTTTTTTTTTAGACAGAGTCTGGCTCTGTCACCCAGGCTGGAATGTAGTGGCGCAATCTCAGCTCACTGCAATCTCTGCCTCCCGGATTCAAGCTATTCTCCTGCCTCAGCCTCCTGAATAGCTAGGATTACAGGTGCACACCACCAAGCCTGGCTAATTTTTGTATTTTTAGTAGAGACAGGGTTTCACCATGTTTATCAGGCTTGTCTTGAATGCCTGACCTCGTGATTCACCCCGACTCAGCCTCCCAAAGTGCTAGGATTACAGGCGTGAGCCACTGTGCCTGACCATACACATCAATTTTTAAAGATTTATTATGAAAGATGTAAAATGTCAGCGGGGTGCGGTGGCTCACGCCTATAATTCCAGCACTTTGAGAGTCCGAGGCGGGTGGATCACCTGAGGTCAGGAGTTTGAGACCAACCTGACCAACACAGTGAAATCCCATCTCTACTAAAAATACCAAAAAAATTAGTCGGGTATGGCGGTGGGTGCCTGTAGTCCCAGCTACTCGGGAGGCTGAGACAGGAGAATTTCTTGAACTCGGGAGGCGGAGGTTGCAGTGAGCCGAGATTGTGCCACCGTACTCCAGCCTAGGCAACAGAGCAAGGTTCCGTCTCAGAAAAAAAAAAAAAGGAAAGAAAGAAAAAGAAAAATTCAAAATGTTGTGTTAATTCTTTACAAAATATTGATTACATTGTAAGATGATATTAACTTGGCTATATTGGTTTAAATAAAATATATTATTAAAATTAAGCTGGGGCCAGGTATGGTGGCTCACACCTGTAATCTCAGCACTTTAGGAGGCCCAGGCAGGAGAATTGCTTGAGCCTAGAGTTCAAGACCAGCCTGGGCAACATAGCAAGATCCCATCTCTAAAATAAATTTTTAAAATTAGCCGGGCATGGTGGTGCATGCCTGTAGTCCCAGCTACTCTGGAAGCTGAGGTGGGAGGATCGCTTGAGCCCAGGAGATTGAGGCTGCAGTGAGCCATGATTGCGCCACTGCACTTCAGCCTGGGTAACACGGCAAGACTTGTCCCTATAAACAAAACAAAAGAAAACAAGCTGGCTTTATGGTCAACTGGCTACTCTGGAGGCTGAGGTAGGAGAATTACAGAATTGCTTGAGCCAAGGAGTTCAAAGATGCAGTGCACCATGATTGACTTGTAAATAGCTACTGCACTCCAGCCTGGGCATTATAGCAAGACCCCATCTCTAAAACAAAACATAAATAAATACAATTTTTTTTTTGAGACAGAGTCTCACTCTGTTGCCCAGGCTGGAGTGTGGTGGCACAGTTTTGGCTGACTGCAACCTCTGTCTCCTGGGTTCAAGTGATTCTCATGCCTCAACCTCCTGAGTAGCTGGGATTACAGACATACACCATCACACCTGGCTAATTTTCATATTTTTAGTAGAGACGGGGTTTCACCATGTTGCCCAGGCTGGTCTTGAACTCCTGACCTCAAGTGATCTGCCCACCTTGGCCTCCCAAAGTGCTGGGATTACAGGTGTGAGCCACCGCACCCACTCACTAAATACATTTTTAAAAATAGGCCTGATGCGGTGGCTCATACCTGTAATCCCAGCACTTTGGGAGGCCCAGGCAGGAGGACTGTTTGAGCCCAGGAGTTCAAGACCACCTGGGTACAAAGCAAGACCCCATCTCTAGAATAAATAAATAAATAGTTTTTTGTTTGTTTGTCTTGAGATGGAGTCTTGCTCTGTCACCCAGGCTGGAGTGCAGTGGTGCCATCTCAGTTCACTGCAACCTCCGCCTCCCAGGCTCAAGTGATTCTCCTGCCTCAGCCTCCCAAGTAGCTGGGACTACAGGTGCGCGCCACCACACCTGGCTAATTTTTGTATTTTTAGTAGAGACGGGATTTCACCATGTCGGCCAGGATGGTCTCCATCTCCTGACCTCGTGATCCACCCATCTCGGCCTCCCAGAGTGCTGGAATTACAGGCCTGAGCCTGGCCTAAGTAAATAGTTTTACCTGTGCTTTTTTTTTTTTTTTTACCTTTTTAGAAAGAAATGTAGTCACTATAAAATTTTGAATTGCATATGTGGCTCATGCTATATTTCTATTGGACAGTGCTGGGCCAAAGCATCTGGGAAGGAAAGGGTTAAAGGGAGGAGCAAATTCTGGGTGTTCTCCCCTGGGATTCACCCCCAGTGGGGTCCTAGTTTTCCACTTCAGAGAAAGGAGCTCCCCCAAGGACCAGCCCTTCTGAGATGGAGCTGAGGTAGGAACTCCAAGATCTGCCCATTCTTTGTCCTGTCCTGAAACCCAGCCCCAGATGTCAGCCACGCAGTCCAGGATGTTCCTGGACACGAAAGCCCAGGAGGAACAGTCACAGCTTCCCACACATGGCTCTTCCCCACCCAATGCCCGTCCCCCAACATATGCACACAGATTTTCTCTTCTCATAAACTCACACATTCCCACTTCTCCCACAGGGCATGTGTGCACACACACTTCCTGCTCATTTGCACAATCTCACATTCCCACAGGCCCGACACATGCACTCACACCATCTGCCCTGTGACATCCTCATGTAGCTACACATGCATTCACACATCCATGTGGACACAGTCTTCCCACCCCACACACAGAGCAGAGTAAGGAGGGCAGGCTGGGCAAAGTTGTCAACTTGATTCATGGTGTGTGTGTGTGTGTGTGTGTGTGTCCAGGGGAGTGAGAGCTAATAGTGCCCCCCTCCCCTAGGCTGGGCCCAGAGGACTAATTGTCACTAATGAGCTAAAAGGAGCTCAGAGCTGGCCTCGGGCACCGGATGAAGATGTTTCCAGAGACCAGCCAGAATCTGTCCTGCTGTTTTGTTGATAGAAAATCCTTCTCCCCCCGGTGTCCCCTCTCTGTCTCTGTCTCCCCCTCCTGTGGCTCCCTCTAGTTCCCACAGCCTCTGAGGGGTCCAGCCATACCCCACCCATAGCCTCTCCCATCAGCCTCTCTGCCTCCTTCTCCCGGTTGTCCCACCCCATCGTGGCATTTGCTCTCCATCCTGTCCCCTTCTCTTCTCCCTTGTGGGGACCTCTAGGGTATTCATTGCTGAGCAGGCAGATTCCCAGAGGCGTGATCCAGGGCTAATGGGGATGGTTGCAAGTAGGTTGATTGTAACTGGATCTAAGAAAAATCTTTCCGGTAAGAGATCTGCCCAGTAATAGAATGGGACACCGCCAAGCTGCCCACCATGGATATAGTCAAGCAGCGCCCATTGAGGATGCTGCAGAAAAGACTGCCCCACTGGAAAGGTAGTTGCACAGGATAATCCAGGGGCCTCTTCCAGCAATGATTATAGTTACTTATAAATTATTAATACGAACTTCACTAGTATTATTATAGCTACCATAGGTTAAGCACTTATAAAATGCCAGGCACTTTACATTTTTAGTTATCTCTCTTCATCCTCCCAAAACCCCTATCCTCATTTTACAGAGGTGTAAACTGAGGCTCGGAGAGGTTACAGTAAATGGTGAGGTCACATGGTTAGTCAGTTACAGAGCTGGAATGTGAACCTAGTCTGTCTGACTACAATGCCTATGTCACTTCCACTGAAACTCATTCATTCATTCTCTCAACAAACATTCATTCATTAAATCTAGATCCTATGATGTTGCAAGTAGACTGAAAGGGACAGGCGTCCTTAAACTAAAAGGAATCTGGGGGGTGGTGTGGTAGTGGGAGCGTGTCTGAGTTTAGAATTGGAAGAAGAATCCCCCACCAGAGGCTCCCTCCGCCTTCCCTAGGTGGTTGTATGCGTCTGTACACACTTACTACCATGTGTCTACAGGGCAGGCATATCTGCGTGTATATGAATCCACGTGGGGACACTCAAAGAGACAGCAGCTCTAGGGGAGAGTCTGGGAGCACCATAACCTAGTGTCCCAGCTTGGTGGTTAGTGGGGCACATGTGTTTCTGGGGAAGCCCACTCCCTGCTTTTGGCACATTCGAGTCATTCAGTGAGGGCCAGGCCCAGGCCAGAGGGACTCTGGGGGCAGCAGGATCTGAGGTCCCATATGTACTCTTCAATTCCCCTTTCTCCCACCCTCACCCCTACATTGGGAGCAGGGATGGGCAGAGGGGAGGGAAGGAAGGAGCAAAGAGTAGGGACAGTGGCTAGTGTGGGAGAGGGCAGGGGTGGCACCCAGAGATTTGGAAGCTGTTTATGATGCAAATACGTGTAAAAGCTCTGCATTGCCTCCCCTGAGAAGAAGCCTAAAATTGAAGTCTAATTATAATGAATGATTGTTAATGAGTTGTCTAAACATAATAGATGGAAAGAATTAAACACCCAGAAGAAACAGGGTTTCATTAATGCACAATAAAGAAACCACAAGTGGGGTGAGCAGAGCCCTCCCCTATCATGGAAAACATTACCTCTTTCCCTGTATGGGCCTGGCAGATGGAAGCAGGGCCAGGCCACCAAAACTGGAAAGCTTGGGATCTTTAGGTGACCCTGAATGCTGAGGGCACTCTCTACAAGGGTGGGCACTGCCTGGACCCATACCTGCTTGGGTGTACCTCTGCATGGGTGCCCACTTTAGGCATGCTCTCTGCAGCCTCTAAGAGTTTGATCATAGCATAGCAAGTGGGTGCAGATGTGAGTATGTCTGTTTCTATAGTGGGCTCCAGTCAATGCTGGCATGTGAAATCTTGGAAAGGCACGCCCCTTCCAGGTCAAGAGCAGCCTCTGGGCTTTGGTGGTCCTGCCCCTGCACCTCAGCAACCTGGGAGGATAAACATCTAAGAGGACACATACACCTACATACACATATGTGTACAATTCTGAAGGTCACACTCACCTGAACTCAGAAAGCCGGAGAAAGAAGAACACTAGAGATCATCTAGTCTGAACCAGACCACCGAATGCAGATGAGGCCCCTGAGGCCCAGAGAGGGAAGGTGTCAGGTCCAAGGGCACACAGCTCAGAGCCAGACATCATACAAGTCCAATTTGCTCTAGTTTTAGAATGGCCATTTCTCACGCACGCATGGTTTGGAGTAAGGCCACAAACAATAAGATGCTGATCTACCTACACACATATCACATACAAGCAACAACAGGTCCCAGACTCTCCTGGGTAAGGCATGGACATTTGCGGGTTCCTGGGGAGGCAACGGAGGTCATGCTTCTGTAGGGAGAGGCTGGGCAAAGCCAAGTGGTCCCAGGGTGGCACAATGTGCAGGAGCACACAAAGCATGGGCTGATGCAGGGCAGAGCCTGAGAGCTGCAGAGAAGCGGGCTTTGATTGACAGGTTAATGAAGCGCTTTATACTGGTGGTGTAACTGCAGAGGCAGGCTGCGAGCAGGCTCGCACACACACACCCACACACAAACATACACACCCTACACACAAGCGACACCTAGCAGGGCAGGAACCAAGCTGGCCAACCTCGTGAGTGGCCTCCCCCACACCCAGCAGGATGCCCTCTCTACGCTGCCACCACTTACTTCCCAGGGTTCTTGTGGGTTTAGTGAAATCATGGAGTCACATTGATTTAGTTTAGGTCGTGCATGCATGAGGAGGTGGGGGAACCAAAGGTACCTGGTTCTCTGTGCTCCCTGTTGGGGTGACCTCCTCCACGGAGGGATAAGGACAAGACTCCCCTCCAACAATGAGCCCAAACACCCAAGCCCACTCCTTGCTGGGGATGGGGGGTGGCGTGAGCATGGGGGTCATTCCGGATGGGCATGCAGGTCTTCAGCTCATCTTGTCTAGACCCACCCCCAGGCCCCAGGCGGGGCAGCCTACGCTCTCCACACCTTCGCCCTTCTTATGACCCCGCCCCCCTTGGAGCCAACACTGATTGGCTACAATGCAGGCATTGCCGGCCAACCAGTCCCCGCAGCGCCAGGAAAAGTTAATTTGGAGTTCTGGTCTCCTCCCCAGGATGCATTTGGGCGGCCGCCCATAATGAGATGCATAATTGCGGAGGCCTGCCAACAAAAGCAGGCTGGATTTAATTGAGTCAACGCAAGGCCATTAATAATCTGACGGCAGTCCTCCCCCACCCCCACCCCCACCCCCTGCCCGCCATCATCCAATGCTTTGCAGCCCCCCAATTTACTGGGCTTCCATCCCGGGCTGGTCTCCCTGTTCCAGGGAAACAGGTCTGACCATTCCCCAGCCTGGCCCAGTGCACAGAGGCTGAATGGAGAACCCAAACTCTCCTAGAATATTTCACCGTAAATCTGCCCTCTCATAACCAAGAGCACGTACCTTGGCCCACACCTGTACCCAACCAAACCCTTTCCCCATTTAGTCATTACACAAAGACATCCTAAGCCTTACCATGTGCCAGGCACTGAGCTTGGATATGGGGGAATACAGCAGCCAACACAGATATGGCCAACCCCTTGGAGTTTAGTGTCACCGTCAGCTGTCTTGTTACAGCTTTTCATGCTCCTGACACTCATACCTGACCCTACATGCCCATATCCACACCCACAACTCCACACACCAGCCATCACACCCCATCTCTACTTATCATAAGAAGGCGAAGGTGTGGGGAGCGCAGGTTGCCCCCGCCTGGGGTGGGTCTAGACAAGATGGGCTGAAGACCTGCATGTCCATCCAGAATGACTCCCATGCCCATGCCACCCCCCATCCCCAGCAAGGAGTCGGCCTGGGTGTTCAGGCTCCACTTCTCTGCTGCCTATACCTGTCTTCATGCCCTTCCCCCACACCCGTCCCTTTTGACTCATTCAGATCCTACCCACAATATACCTCTTCCCATATTCCTGTCCTCATCATCTATTCTCCATACATGTCCCTAGATCCTGCCTGACCTCATATGCACAATAGAGAACCCTGTCCACATCCCCCTCCCCCACCTCAGCTTCCCTCCAGGGAGCTCACACGGGGGACAGGCTTTCAGGGACCTTGCCAGGCCTGCTTCACTGGCATCCCCCTCCCTGCCATCCCCCACCCCCCCACCCCGGCAACCCTCCTGATCCCCTTCCTCAGCCCACCTACCCTCATAGGCCCCCAAACCTCATCCACACTCTCCAAGTGGGTGGATCTTCTTGAGCTGAGCCTGCATCTGTATAATGGGGAGAATATTTGTAAAGACCTCATGGGCTTGCTGAAATGATGATTTTATGAGATAATGCAGATCACCGGCTTAGCATAGAGCCTGGTGTGCGTGAGCCCTCCCCAGTGTTAGCTGTCGTCTTTAGCTGGGAGGAAATAATGGGTAAACTCCCAACACCAGGCTCTGGACAGTCTAAACCTCTCCAGTGACCTTCAGGATGATCTGTTTTTCATAAGATTTGTTTGAGAAGGGCAGGGTCCAGCCCGTGATTGAAACTCAAATGGGAGGAAAAGACCTCCCGGGAAGGCTGCCTGTTTGTGTTCTACCTATCCCCTCTCCCCACACCCATATATCTGTTTGTCCATTATTCCCCTGGGGAAGTGGGAGAGACCCAGACCTAGCATTCCTCAAAGTGTGTCTGGAGTGTGTGGAAGGAGGGGAACCGGTCAACATTCTCCCACCCACTGCCTCCCTTCAGTAAATCTCTCCTAAGGTGGAGACAGGTTAATCTGGCTTTGGAATGGGGTGTGGGTGGGCTCTTGGGGGCCTAGGAGCCCAAATTTCTTAAGAGAGGACAAGAAGCGGGCTCCCACAGATTCTTCCGTTTCCTCTGGAAAGTTAAGGAGTCAAAGGAAGATGAGAAAAAGTCCACCTCTTAGGCAGAGGAGGTGGTACAGGAGAGCTGGATGTAATCTCCGTACTCCCATTGGCCCCTCTAACCTCCCTGGTTGGAGGTAGGGGGCGTCTGGGCGTGGACGCTTGGGAAAGGAGGTACCCTCCGTCCCACTCCCTGAGCCTCTCCTTCCAAACCGGAGTCGGGCCGGCGGGCTTCCGGGAGGAGATGTCAGGGCTGCGTTCTCTGGGGCCAACAGGCGGGCGCGCGCCTGCACGCGACTCCTCTGAGAATCCCCGTCACCGCCGAAATCGCCGAAATTGGCTGCAACTAGTAAAGATGCCAGGAATTTGCACCTTGCTCTGTGACCTAAAGCAAAAATGACATGAACATTGACAAATTTGACAAGGAAATTTGTGCAAAAACAACTTCTATTTGGCTAGCCAAGCAGCAAATATGCCGGATGATACGCTTTATTAAGCAATCCATTTCTCAGCAATAGCGGCGCCATCTGCAAAGGTTACCGCGCATCAGGCTCGGCACAGAATTTCATCTGCGTCTGCAGTCGGGGCCGCACGCGGACACATTTTTCATGTACATGCGATTCCGGGATGCAAATAGAATCCGTGATGAAGGAGGTGACCTTCCGGGCGGAGCCGCGCTCGCTAAAGTCACGCGCAGGCCCGCAGGGAGCGGGAGGGGCAGGCGAGCGTCAGGCATTCCGTGGGCCTGGGATTGAGGCTAGACCGCCAGGGGGTGAGGGAGGGGTCACAAGCGCGGGTCGTTGCGGGAGAGATCACAGATCTTTAGATCTTTTCGCTGGAGGTCTGGAAGGAATTTAAGAGGGCATTGGCTCAACCTTCTCACAGACGTGGAAACTGAGGCCTAGCATGGGAAAAGGTCTTGGTCAAGGTCATACAGATTAGTAATGGTGGGACTGAAGCTAGGCCCGGGTACCTTGACTCTCAATCCAGCTAGCACCGAGGACTCAGAGTGCAGTGGTTGAGTATATCTGGGTTCATTGTTTCATTACTGCTAACTGTATAAGTTTGAGCAAATCAATAAAACTCTCTGTGCCTTGGTTTCCTGTTCTGTGAAATGGAGCTATGCTATTGCCCACCTCACAGACTCGTTATGAGGACTGAGTTAATATGCATAAGAATAATAATATAATAATAGCCCAGCACGGTGGCTCACCCCCTGTAACCCCAGCACTTTGGGAGGCTGAGGTGGGTGGATCACCTAAGGTCAGGAGTTCGAGACCAGCCTGGCCAACATAGTGAAACCCCATTTCTACTAAAAAAAAAAAAAAAAAAAAATAGCTGGGTGTGGTCGTGGGCACCTGTAATTCCAGCTACTAGGGAGGCTGAGGCAGGAGAATTTCTTGAACCTGGAAGGCAGAGGTTTCGGTGAGCCAAGATCATGCTATTGCACTCCAGCCTGGGCAACAAGAGCGAAACCTCATCTCAAAATAATAATAATAATAATGTTCAACTGGGCATGGTGGCTCATACCTGTGATCCCAGCACTTTGGGAGGCTGAGGCTGGAGGATCACTTGAGGTCAGGAGTTTGAGAACATCCTGGCCAACATGTCGAAACCCCATCTCTACTAAAAATACAAAAATTAGCTGGGAACGGTGGCACATGCATGCACTCCCAGCTACTCAAGAGGCTGAGACATGAGAATCGCTTGAACCCAGGAGAGGGAGGTTGCAGTGAGCGAGAGCGCACCACTGCACTCCAGCCTGGGCGACAGAGCAAGACTCTGTTTCAAGAAAAAACAATGTAGAATGTGCTTAGAACAGTGCCTTGTTCTGGGGTTAGTCCAGGCCCTCCTCAAGGTAATCTTATGAAAAACAAATAATCCAAAAGCTGACTTGTAGGGGGGAAGGCACTGAATGGAAAGCTCTTATGGGGGCAGAATGGGTGCATGTGGGGGAGAAATGGGTGAGTCATGATGGGGTGGTGGCAGATGCCTTATCTCTCTCTAGAGGGAAGTCCCCCTGCTCCCTTCTCTGTTCCCTCTACTCCCCTCTTTATATTACCCCATTTTATAACCACCCCCCCCCATGAAAAGAAATAAATTGCATCTTCATTTCTTACTCCCAGTCCTGTTCAGTTATTCACATCTACTCCAATTCGGCTTGTGGTCCACTGGGACCCCAAGGTCTGTCTGTCTTTCATGATTCCCCATCATGCTTGTACTCTCAGTTATTGCTCATTCTTTTTGGTTTTCTATCGAGTGAGGGGTCACTCAGGGAGGAGCTGTGCTTCTCACTGATAAAGTCACTCCAGTGATGAAGTCCCCTTCTACCACCATGAGTGACGTAACCTCCACATCCTTGGTAATAATTTCTGATTTCAGATAAAATTCTACTTCTTTCACTGGTCTACATTACTTACTCTCATGATTTCCCTTTTCCCTAAAGTCCCTCCACTCCCTTCCCAACTAAGACTAGTGCACTGATGGTACATATAGAAATTATGGTGTTAATTTTACTCTCTGGTTATCCCCCACCCCCCACCACCCCAGCTGAGGGTCCCTCTCTACAGTTTTTAAAACTCCTAGGGAGTGTTCAAGCACCAGCCCCCCCCCCCCATCACAGGGTTTTTGGAATAGACAAGGTTTACTGCTCACCAGGTCTGGTTCCCCCTGTGCCTCTCGCACCCTGTCTCCCCACCATCCTCTCCATACGGTTCTCAAACTCACAGCACTGCCCTCAAGGACCATAACTGTGGGGAAGGTTTGGAGTATGATAGGCCTGGCCTCCAAGGTAGGCTTCCAAACCTAGCAACACTGTGATCTTAAGTCAATCACTTAATGTCTCCCAACCTCACTTTTCTCATCTGCATAATGGGGGATATGAAGGATCCCACGACAAAAAATATGATAAATCAATCATTAAATAAATGGATTTCGTCTTCCATTTCCATTTGGATTCCCCCTTCTCTCAGTGGCTGCCCAGTCTCTCCATCCGTTTGCTACCCTCCACCCTATGAGTGTTTTTCTTCCAAAGGGAAAGGTTTTCAACCAAATGAAGATCCAATCCTGCCCCCCAAGTCATCACCCTGGGACTCAGCCTGGATTATGGAGCAGAAGTCAGAGCTATGTTTATTGGTTTGTTTAACCTTCATTGAGCACCTACAAAGTGTTAGCTGAGATGAGCTCTCATCTATTCCCACCTCCACCTCCGAAGTAGCTGCTGGCGCAGTCAGCCACGCAGGGAGGTGGTACTGGAGCGCCCTACCCCCCTCCAAGTAGCCTCAAGCATGGCAGCTGAGGTCTTGACCCTGGTAAGAGATGATGGGGCGGGAAACCACCAGAAAATAGTCTACAGGTAGAAGAAGGGCCATCCACTCCTAGCTCTCCTGCTGTCCTTCCCCTCTCCATATTCTCCCCCGCAAACCTCCCCCCCACCCCCCGCCTCTTGAGGTCGCGTCCAGCTCGAGGATTCCTTGACCGCCCTATGCAGCAGTTCCTAAGGTCAGAGAACTGCAAGCCCACCTCGGAGACGGGTGTAGGAGAAGGTGCCCGCAGGGCAAAACAGCCCTTCCTCGGCACCTCTTAGGTAGGGAACCCTGAACCCCCGCCCCAGCACCCTGGAGTTGGAGGCCGCTGGGGTGGGGCCTGGGGCGAGGGGCGAGGGGCGGGGCCGCGGCTCTGCCTGCCCCTTCGCCCGTCGCGGCGCCCCGCCCTCCGCGGCCCTCGCCCGCCGGCCCGCCCCTTCCCCCGGCCCGGGCACGCTACAGTAATCCAGAATGTGTATTTCTGCAGATGATTAAATCAATACAATCCTGACAGGACTTGTTGGAACATGCTTCTTTATTTGCGCAATTCCTTCCCCCGCGTCGCCGGCATTTATCACCCGCTCGGCTGTCAGCGCCGAGATTGTGCGGGGCGAGGGCGGGGCGGGGTGGGGGAGGGGCACGCCGTGGGTTGGGGGGTGACCAGGGCCCTCAGGCGGGCGGAGCGGGATCCGCTGCCACCCTGCATCCACCCAGACGAATAAACTTAGGGGTCGGGCTGCGCCCCCACCCACACACTGCCCGCGCCAGTCTCCCTCTGTCCAGGTGGATGGGGGCGGAAGACAGGGAGACTTGGGATAGGGCCGGGAGGCAGGGGAGGCCGCAGAGGCCGGAGGCCAAGGGCGCAACCACACACCCCTTTACACGCCGAGCCCCCCACCGAGGTCACAGCCCCGGAGAACGAGGCTCCCGCGAAGCCTCTCACCCTTCTCTGACCTTGGTCCCTGCAGCTGGGAACCCTTGGAGGTGGAATGGGGGAGAGAGGAATGGGGCTCCACTGCACTGGGGACAGGTGGACCTCGGCCGGCAGGCCAGGGAGAGAAGAATGGGGGTTTGAGGCCGGAAGAGGAGGAGGAGGGTGAAGAAGAGGAGGGGGAAGCGGAGGACAACTCCGAGGAAGCAGGGGAGGAGGGGAGGGGAACAGAGGAGGGAAGAGGAAGGCTGGAGGGCGAGGAAGAGGAGGAGGGGAGGCAGGCGAGGAGGAGGACGGGGAGGAAGGCTCGGAGGCGGTGGCGGCCGGTGACAGGTGCCTCGCGGTGGCGGCCCTCGGCAGACGTGATTGCCGCGGTGGCTGCGCGCCGGAGCGTGACTTTACAACTAATCCTGTTTGTAAGTTATTATTTATCTTCAGGAAAGTTTGTCAAACTTGGGCTTTGATTTTTCGCCCCTGATTTCCCTCTTGTGGCGCGCTCTCGCACGCGCTCCCATATAATTTATGACTGCCTCTGGTCCTGATGACAGATTATTAAAAGTAGAATTAGTTTTTCGCGCAGAATTTTTCCACTGGGAATTGGGAAGGCAGCGCTCTCCGCGGAAGGTCTCCGGCGAGGTCTCCATTACTAATAGAAGTTTTTTGATGGGGTGAGGAGACTAATGATTTGAATTTACTGTGGCAGCAGTCACGTGGGCGGGAAGGCATCAGCCGAAGAGACAAGAGGTTAACTTTCTCCCTGTGGAGAGGTTTATTGGATTGTTTAGCAGCAGAAGGATAATGTTTTTGTCATAGACTGCTGGTGCCGCGCTGCAGTGCGGTGGCCGCCAGCGCCGGGAGAGGGGGAGAGGGGGAGAGAGGGGGAGACGGGGAGCCGAGGAGACCGCGAGAGGCGGACAGACGGACGGACGCAGCCTGGGCGAGCCAGGGAGCTGCATGGGCACCCGCATACAGACACAGCGAGGCAGGGGTGGGCAACAGAGGCAGAAGGACTCCTGAGAGACCGAGACGCAGAGTGACAGACAGAAAGACAAGAGCCCCAAGAAACAAGGCAGAGAGAAAGAGGGGAGGGCTGGGGGAGTGACAACCCGGGGGCAGAACCAAAGCACGACAGGAAGGAGTGCAGGGGCGGGAGGGCCGCTCCCAGCTCCCAGGGACGAGAGAGAAGGCCCGGGTGGATGACTGGGGCCCCGGGGCGTCCAGGGCCGCCGTCGAGCCCCGGGGTCGGGGGGCGATGGTGACCCCAGGGCCGGGCTGCTCCCACCCAGGCTATCTGCCTGGGTTTCTGAAAGGCGCAGGCCGCGCCAGCGTTCCCAGCGCGGCAGGGGTGGGCCAGGCGGGACCCGCGGGAGGGGGCTGGGGGGGGGGTGGGGCGCGCGGCGGCGGCGGCGCGTTCACCTGGCCGTGCGCTCGGAACTTGTACTCCCAGCATGCCTCGACAACATGGGAACCGGGAGGGGGAGTCGCTGCGCAGCTGAGAGCCTCGGCTTAATCTTATGCACCATTAAGCACTCAGCAGCAAGCCCGTCCTGTTCATATACATCATCCACGCTTAATAAACATAATGATGACATAAGATGTAATTCTAGATGAATTTTCATTTTATAGGGAAATGGAGAATTCCTGTAGAAGGGAAAAAAAGTAAATTATCTGGGAAGTGCAAAATAAATGATGTTGCTCCCAGAGATGAATAGAGGTGTTAGAGGGAGAGAGGGAGAGAAGGAGGAAGGAGGGAGGGAGGGGAGAGAAAGAGAGACACAGAGACAAGGAGAGATAGAGTCACACAGAGATCGAGACGGGGCCCAGAAAGCCACGCGAGTGTGGGGGGGTGGGGGCGGGCTGCGGCGACGTGGGGGGAGGAACCAGGAGGGCTGGAGGCGGCCGGCGTCTGGGTGGGAGCCGTGGGGGTCCGGGGCTGGTGTTTGGCGGAGGGGTCGAGGGCTGGGGGCTGCAGCGGCCCGGGCCGAGGCGAGGGTGACGGTGACGGACGGGGCCGGGCCAGGCGGCTCATTCATCAAGGGAAGGATCAGGGGCCCGCGGAGTCACTTACGGGCGGAAATTGAATTCTGATGAAAGCGCGGAGAGGCGAGGGCGGGGGGAGCGAGGACCAGGCTGGGGCCGAGTTCCCAGACTTGCTAAGGGGGAGGGGGAAGGGCCCACAGAGACTTTCCAGATTGAAGTCCACGCCTCCTTCCTGTCTGGAACCCACCCGACCCCCCACCTGCCCGCCCAGGCACCTCGCTGGGCTATCCTGCCCAGCTTGAGAAAGCGGTGAGGCCTGAGGGTGTATCTCCAAATATAGTCGGAGCCCGCTCCCCATGGATTTTGACTGCCAGGTGTCCTGGTCTGACCAGGGAATGGCTGTGGGACAGGGGATGAGGTCAGAGGGATGAGGGGGCTGTCCAGTGAGAGAATTAGAGGGAAGTTAGGGGGGCAAGAATGGTTAATGGAGATTTGGTGGTGGGACTTCAAAGAGCCAGGGAGGGGGAAGGGCAGCTACATGGAAGGGGTGAAAAGGGTCAGGGTAGTTAGTGGAGGAAGCCAATGAGAGGGTCTTGGGGGCTAAAGCGATATGGTGGAGGGTCGGGTGAAGGGCTTGGGGGAGTGCCTGATGGGAGGAACAGTGTAGCTGCTATGGAAAGCTGGCCCAGGAGAGGAGAAGTGGGGGTGTCAGCATATTAACTGCAAAGACTTCCTCTATTAAGAGGGAAGAACCTTGTGAATGAGAACAGCAGCCTGGATAACACTGACAGAGGGCCCGGGGGGATGATGGGAAACCCCCAGAACAGCATGGGGCAGAGTCAGTTCCGTCCAGAGTCTCCCCCTGTGAATGGGGACATCTCAACTGGCGGGAAGACTCCAAGCTTCTCCTGATAAGGGAATGAGGTGGACAGTTTCTGCTGCCTCAGGCAAAGAAAGCAGATAAAGACAGGAGCCATGGAGTTCCCCCTGGTGTTAGTTTCCACAGGACCAAATTCTGGCCTCCCCTCTTTTCCTTAGCATCTCTCCTGTTCACCTTGTGGGGGGCACAAACACCCTGTTTATGCTGGGTTGGGTCAGGGAGAGGGGGTTCCAAACAGAAGCCTGCCCACTGGCACATGTGTCCAAACCCAACGGTCCTAATTCTCCACACGCTTTGCAGTCGCCATCAACTGGTCCACAAAGTCTTTGCCAGCCACTCCCTCCCCTCACTCAGGGGTACTCAAAGCCTGGTGCCCAAAGAGAATGGGGCCAGCAGTTCTGATCTGCAGCAGGTAAAGAGAAGGGGCAAGAAATTGCGGTTGCAGAGGCGGAGAAACCATGCTCCAGGAGTCACTGTGCTGCTGGTAGTCATGGTGAGGTCCAGAATGAAAGCCTTAGAGAAAATGACATTGAATCTGGCATGATGGACCTTGGGACCCCAACCCAAAGAAAATGGGGTGAGGTGAGGCTAATGGTGGCACCTGAGGTAGAAGAGAGAGCAAGGACAAAAGAGAGGACCATCTCATGTTTCTATTTGCTTAGACGGGGCTCAGGAGGGGTATAGAGGAACTGGGAGAGGCATCACCGAGAATCAAAGCCAGAAAAGCAGGTTGAGGGGGAAGGTGATGAGTGGTGAAGGTGGTGGAATTGGTGGAGGAGATGGGAATGGTGGAGGTTGTGGGAGTGGGGAAGGTGGTGGAATTGGTGGAGGTGGTAGGAGTGGTGGAAGTGGTGGGATTGGTGGAAGTGGTGGGATTGGTGGAGGTGGTGGAATTGGTGGAGGTGGTGGGAGTGGTGGAGGTGGTGGAATTGGTGGAGGTGGTGGGAGTGGTGGAGGTGGTGGAATTGGTGGAGGTGGTGGGAGTGGTGGAGGTGGTGGAATTGGTGGAGGTGGTGGGAGTGGTGGAGGTGGTGGAATTGGTGGAGGTGGTGGGAGTGGTGGAGGTGGTGGAATTGGTGGAGGTGGTGGGAGTGGTGGAGGTGGTAGGATTGGTGGAGGTGGTGGGATTGGTGGAAGAGATGGGAATGGTGGAGGTTGTGGGAGTGGGGAAGGTGGTGGAATTGGTGGAGGTGGTGGGAGTGGTGGAAGTGGTAGGATTGGTGGAGGTGGTAGGGGTGGGGAAGGTGGTAGGAGTGGTGAAGGTGGTGGGAGTGGTGGAGGTGGTGGGATTGGTGGAGATGGTGGGAGTGTGGTGGTGGTGGGAGTGGTGGTGGTGGTGGGAGTGGTGGAGGTGGTGGGAGTGGTGGAGGTGGTGGGAGTGGTGGAGGTGGTGGGAGTGGTGGTGGTGGTGAGAGTGGTGGTAGTGGGATTGGTGGAGGTGGTGGAATTGGTGGAGGTGGTGTGATTGGTGGTGGTGGTGGGATTGGTGAAGGTGGTGGGAGTGGTGGAGGTACTGGGAGTGGTGCAGGTGGTGGGAGTGGTGGAGGTGGTGTAATTGGTGGAGGTGGTGAGAGTGGTGGAGGTGTTGTGATTGGTGGAAGTGGTGGGAGTGGTGAAGGTGGTGAGCACGGAATGCTTGTTGCTGTTTTAACTAATCCAAATAAGACGAGTCTGCCGTTATGTTCTGGACTCTGTGCCAAAGTGACCGTCACGTAGTGGCCATTTGGCACTAGTTGGGGGATCCACCTTTAAGGGAGTGGAGCCTTGAAGGGGTCTCCTTTCTGCCCATTTGCGAGTATGTCTATTTAAGCTCATACAGGGAGCTGGAGTGACAGTTGGCTGGTCAGCCACATGGCTGGTCCTCACAGGGTCAGAGGGGACTCTCAGGGAAGGAGTGGAAGAAGATGATTCCTTCAACCCTGCAGTGCCAGTGTAATCAGCTGCGGGTGTATGAAAAGGGGTGGCATGCACCCCCTCAGGAAGGAGCAGGTCTTTGCAATAGAGCTAAGTACTTTACACTGGGCATTCTGAGAAAGTACACAAACACCCACAATCTCCCCTTCTCTTCTCTGTCTTTACCCATATAATCTGTGTAACTATTTACCTTAGGCATGTACAACATACCCAACACATAAAGCTAGACATGTAGCCAATTCCACATGTATGCATAAACAGGGCCTCATATGTAAATACACACATAGCCATTTGTATTTGCCGTTACAATGTGCGTGTATGAATTGTCGCTTCAATGATCAGAGTATGATTATATATCACAATATCAAGAGTCCACAAATTCACAAGTACACACATGAACATGAATATAAATGTATATAGGGGTTCATTTACATGTACATGAACATATACTTCATGCCCTGTTCATGTACCCAGGGGTTCTTTTTGAAAAGGGAAGAACCCAATGGGGCAAGTGGGGGGTGGGGAACATGGTGGGGGGAGCATTTGAAATTGCAAGAACGACAGAGAAGTAATGAGCTGAGAAACGCAGGCCTGGCTCCTGCCTGCCCCCACCCCTTGATAGACCCTCCCTTAAGGGCCCAATGCCACGGTCCCCTCACCTCCCTTGGGGCCCGAGTTTTAATTTGGGCGGCGTAATTTTGGTGCGAACGGTTGGGCGCCTTTCGTTGGGAAATTGGGAGGAATGCAAACAAGATTTCACTTCATTAAACAGGGGGCAAACAGTAGAGAAATTGCACTTACTTATGGAAATGACTTTTAAACATGCACAGCATTTACTGGCACTGCCCGTGCTGAAATTCTTCGAGGATTATACATGTGAATAATTCACTGCAGGCCAATTAGAACTCGCTCTGTCCCTAACCCCCCCCAACCCCCATGCCACCCCATCTTGATGATGGCCCAGTCTTCTGCCTCCTCCCAGCTCCCTTTCTTTCCCCCTCATTCCTAGTCTTACACTTTGGAACCCATGAAAAGAAGTAGGCTGTCACACACACTTTTAAGAGACACCTCAAACATGGTGACACACAGGTATTATAAAACCTCAAACATGTTCAAATACACACAGATACAACGTGCAAACACAGGGTGAGACACTGTGATGCCTCAACATGGCCACACACAGATCAATTTTGATGACTCAGACATGTCAATACACATTAGGAAAACTCAACAGTGGTGAGAAACAGACTTTGGAATACCTCAAACATGGCAGTACACATTGTGACAACTTACACATAATCCAGGCAGGGGATAACACTGTCATAAATACATATGTGCTTACGTGTACTCATACAGGTTAATGATTGAAACACAAGGATTCACAGACACACGTTGTCACCACGTAAACATCTGATAACTCACACACAATGCATATACATTGTGCCAACTCAAACAGAGAGAGACACATTAGATTGTTAAAACACAAATTTAATCAGCTGAGAGAGATGTCTCGCACCTGTAATCCCAGCTACTCAGGAGGCTGAGGCAGGAGAATCGCTTGAACCCGGGAGATGGAGGTTGCAGTGAGTGGAGATAGGCCACTGCACTCCAGCCTGGGCAACAAAAGCAAAACTCACTCTCAAAAAAATAAAAAAGAAAGAAACTAAAAAACAAAATCACAAATGTATTGACACGAAGATAACTCATAACAACTCAAACTTGGAGCCATAAGCAGACACACTGGTGATACTGTCATAATCTGGAGACAATTCAGAAAAGGTAACACAATTACACAAGTTGATCAACTCAGAACTGATTACACACCTTAATATTCCTGAGAACTAAAACCTGGCAACATATACAAGCAAGGTAAATACAAGGATATACTCATGGCGACAGTTTAAATGTAATAACCAACACACATTCTGCCTCCTGAAACATGCTGGCTTACAAGAACACACGGCAACTCAAACATGGTCACACACATCAGGGTCGTTCAAACATGGTAAGATAGATTTAGGCATGCATTTCCTCAACTCAGGCATCAGGGTAATTCCAGTGTCACCCACATGTTTTGACAAATATGGTACACAAAGAGCACATTATGAAAATCCCAACATGAGCCGGGCGTGGTGGGCTCATGCCTGTAATCTCAGCACTTTGGGAGGCCAAAGTGGGTGGATCACCAGAGGTCAGGAGTTCAAGACCAGCCTGGCCAACATGGAGAAACTCTGTCTCTACTAAAAATACAAAAATTAGCTGGACGTGGTAATGCACACCTGTAATCCCAGATACTTTGGGACACTGAAGCAGGAGAATTGCTTGCACCTGGGAGACCGAGGTTGCAGTGAGCCGATATCGCACCATTGCACTCTAGCCTAGGTGACAAGAGTGAAACTCCACCTCAAAAAAAAAAAAAAATCCCAATATGATGATATTCATACTGTGACATATTAAATATTCACTTATTTGCATGTTATATGAAGGCAAACATAGGGACACAGTTTCTGTGACAACCCAAACATGCTGACACACAGGAGAGGGTGAGACACATTCACAGGTTATGACACATATGAAGACAGCCTTGAAACAAAATACTCAGCATTGACACAAAAATATAAACTGAAACAGCAAATGCAAACATACTCTAACCCTTGGACTCCCAAATGACTCAATGACACACAAATGCTGAGCAGAAACTCTGAGACATAATGACGATACATAGTAACACTTAGTTACCGATACATAGTACACAATTGGACTGCCACTGCCACACCCTCACTGACAGACACACCCTGACCCCTAAACCCCTGCCCCTGATACCAACCAAACCCCTATTCACTTAATCTAATTAACAGTACAGAAGCTGTCTTTTTTTCTTCTTTTCTTTTTTGAGACAGAGTCTCGCCCTGTCATCCAGGCTGGAGTGCAATGGCGCGATCTCAGCTCACTGCAACCTTCGCCTCCCAGGTTCTAGCGATTCTCCTGCCTCAGCCTCCCAAGTAGCTGGGATTACAGGCATCCACCACTATGCCTGGCTAATTTGTTGTATCTTTAGTAGAGACCAGGTTTCATCATGTTGGCCAGGCTGGCCTCGAACTCCTGACATCTTGATTCACCTGCCTCAGCCTCCCAAAGTGCTGGGATTACAGGCGTGAGCCACTGTGCCCAGCCCACATAGTACCGAAGCTGTCTTAGTAAAAACGAGGCACTAGACGCCAAGCACAAACGTAGGGCTGAAAAAGGAGTGAAGAGAAATAGGGTGTCATCTGTAAATCCATGACAGAACTCACATGGAGAAGGAACGAGTTAAGAATAATGACGGCAGCCCAGTGCGGTGGCTCATGCCTGTAATCCCAGCACTTTGGGAGGCTGGGGCTGGTGGATTACTTGGGGTCAGGAGTTCAAGACCAGCCTGGCCAACATGGTGAAACTCCATCTTTACTAAAAATACAAAAAAATTAGGTGGGCGTGATGGCGAGCGCCTGTAATCCCACCGACTCGGGAAGCTGAGGCAGGAGAATCACTTGAACCTAGGAGGTGGAGGTTGAAATGATCTGAGATCATGCCATTGCACTCCAGCTCAGGTGACAGTGAGAGACTACTTCAGAAAGAAAAAGAAAGAAAGAGAGAGAGAGAGGAAGGAATTAAGGAAGGAATTAAGGAAAGAAGGAAGGAGAGAAAAGAAAAAGGAAGGAAGGGAAAAGAAAGTTAGGATATGTGCCTGGGAGTGAGCTGGTGGGTTGCTGTTGTCATCATGTGGTGGGTGGTGCAGTGTCCCCTGCCAGGACTTCAAGATCATTAAGAACGACAGCAACAAAGCAATCAGATAACTGTGCAGCGCCACAACAGGCCACCCACCATGGGGGCTGGGGACTGCTGACCTCTCAGAGGACCAAGCTCTATTGGGACTCTTGCTCCCAAGAGCAGTCAGCATTTTTGGGCCACTCCCATTTCACAGAAGGAGGCATTGAGGACAAATGACCAACAAGGTCATGCTGAGTCTGGGGGAGGGGTAAGGGCGTAAGAGCCTCTGGAGGCAGAGAGAGGAACAGAGAGAAGGTGGAGGCACCAGACCTTGTCCACCCCTTCCCACCCATGACAGAGAGTACCTGGGACCACAGCTGCTCTGCTGCCTTCCCCCACCCTGCCTGCCTCTCCTTCCACCAAGTCCCAGCCCACCCCCAGCCTCATCCCCTCCCTCAGTCCCAGTCCTAGCCTCCCTCCTCCATCCCCTCCCCCACTTTCTCCCTTGCTCACTCTCTCTCTCCAACGGGCACATGTCAGAGAACATTATGTGCACCGCGAATTTGCATAATTCAAGAAGCATCAAATTAAATTTGCATAATTCCTTTGATTACACTTGTTATTAAATGTAAGTGACATTGATTTACAAAATGGCCCAATATAAGGTTAATAGCAAATGTCACCTTCCAACAGGGTGAGCGTGTGTGTGAGTGCGTGCGGCAGGGGCAGGGGATTGCGGGAGGATGGACCTGAGTCCTCGAATCTCTTTTCTGCCAGGCTCAGCACCTCCCTGCACACCCTTCCTGTGCTTCTCCTCAGCTGCTCCAGGCCCTTGGTCTCTCCTCCCCAGGTTCTGAGTACTAACATAGGGGAAACAACTCAGGGTACAGCCCCTGATTTCTTCCCCTTCTTCCAGGGCTGGATCCAGTGAGCTTAGGTTGCAGAGTCAAAGGGAAACGTTCCAAATTGCAGTGTGTTAGAGTGATTAGGGATCATAAACTATGAAGTATAGGGGTGCTTCGAATTTGCCCCAAAGACAAATATCTTCAGGTAAGTCACTGAATGGATGTGGTGCTCTCACTCAGCTTCTGATGTGAGTGAGAACAGGAGACTCGGCAGGGGCTGGGCGGCAGGGCAGGTACGGACTGAGTTCACAGGACTCCAGGCACAGGCAGTGAGGACCGACTGAGGGTAGTGTGGACACATCCTCTGAGCAACAAAGAGACCCAGGTGCAAGACCACGAGGACTCAGGAGCCCAGCAGGGAGACTCCTAGTGAGCTAAGACTAGCGATGGGGGCCAGGGGGATCCACAGCTTGGTGTCTGAGTCACCATGCCTTCGAAGCCCAGAGAAGGAGAGGGATGGAAGTGTCATTCCCCTGCCCCCCAGAGAGATAACAGCCTCCATAAGACATCAGCAAGGGCACTCAGGACCAGGAAAAGGGAAAAGAGCTACCGTGACAACTGTGAAGTGCAAGGACACAGAGGTACACAGCGCAGGACACAGACCCACTCCCACCACCAACACACAACACTTGCACATGCGCACTCAGCCCCCTGCAGACACACATACCCCAGCACGGGTGTGTGTGTGTGTGTGTGTGTGTGTGTACACGGTTGTGGGCATTACAGCCACATGAACATGGAGGGACATAAGGACCCAAGTATACTTGTGGACCATATTACACATTCAGACACATGGATGACTGGCCTCTAAAGCACGTGAAAGTGGAAACTCACAGACACAGAAACACACAGAGATAGAGCGCCTTCAAGTTCATGACAGTGAGAACGTGAACAGGAATACTCTCTGCCTTCAGAAGGGGCTCCCCCTCCCCAGGGGGTCTTCCCATTGCCTCCCAGAACTTGGAGGAGTTGGCGTGGAGAGGATTGTGGGAGAGGTGTTTGGAGAGGGCTCCTGCTTCTGGGCCACCACCACTTTGTGGGAGCAATTGAAGAATCTTGGTGTCCGCACACAGCCTCCTTTGGAGCTGCCCTCCCCCTACACCCCTTGCTGAAAGGTCCCTTCCCTCCTCCTTAATCTGCCACTGTGTGTGTGTTTGTGTGTGCTGGGGCCGGGGCAGTGCCTCACCATTCATCCTCTCCCTGGGTGAGAATATCGACAAGGCGGTAACTAATCATTAAACCCACTGGCCCCTTTAAACAAGGAAGGAGAATTATGAGCAGGACTGTGGGGGACAGGGACCCCCTCACAGGCCCTCTGGGTGGGAGGTGGGCTCAGGACTGAGCTCTGAACACACTTGAGAGCCAAACTCAATAATCATTGGCTCCAGCAGAGGAGAACTGGGGAACTCCAACCTGGGGGTAGGAGGTGGAACAGCATCTGCACTGGAACCTACAGACAGATGCCGAATCCAGGCACAGCATTCACACACGGACACGCGTATACAAGGACCTACAGATGCATATACCTTGTGAACACCCACAAATAAATGCACGATGCACAGGACAGACACAGGTTACACACTCCTCCCATGAAGTCCCCACCCTCCGCCAGCACAAACAGATTCACATATTTTTTTTTTTTGAGACAGGATCTCACTGTGTTGTCCAGGCTGGAGTGCAGTGGTACAATCTTGGCTCACTGCAACCTCCACCTCCTGGGCTCGAGCGATCCTCCTACCTCAGCCTCCTGAGTAGCTGGGACTACAGGCATCCGCTACCATGCCCAGCTAATTTTTGTATTTTTTTGTAGAAATGGAGTTTCACCATGTTGCCCAAGCTGGTCTTGAACTTCTGGGCTCAAGTGATCCGTCTTGGCCTCCCAAAGTGCTGGGATTACAGGCATGAGCCACTGAGCCCAGTCAGATTCATAGATTCTTGCAGTGTGATAATCATAATGGTCAAGAATGACAGTCCTAGGTTGACAGGAATCTGTGTTCAAATTCTAATTCTACCATTTCCCAGCTGAGAGGCCTTTAGATACTTAACTAAGTCATTCAGAACTCCTGTTTCCTTATCTGTTGAGTGGGTATAATAATAGTGCCTACCCTGAGGAGCTGTTATGAGTATTAAATGAGATAATAAATGGAAAGTGCCTGGCACATAGTAAGTGACAGGTGCTTCACATTTATCATCTTGGCCAGGTGCGGTCACTCACGCCTGTAATCTCAGCACTTTGGGAGGCCAAGGCAGGCGGATCACTTGAGGTCAGGGATTCGAGAACAGCCTGGCCAACATGGTGAAACGCCGTCTCTACTAAAAATACAGAAATTAGCCAGGCATAGTGGTGCATGTCTGTAATCCCAGCTACTTGGGAGGCTAAGGCAGGAGAATCACTTGAACCCAGGAGGTGGAGGTTGCAGTGAGCCGAGATCAAGCCACTGCACTCCAGCTTGGGCGACAGAGTGAGACTCCGTCTCAAAAAACAAAACAAAACGAAAAACAGCAACAACAACAAACCATTTATCATCTCGTAGGTGATCTTAGCTGCTGCTGGTGATGTTGCTATTTCCAATCCTGAATATTTACTGAGTACCTTCTATGTCCCAGTCATTGCGCAGGCCCTGGGGACACAGTGATATCCCAGGCTGACAGTCCTGGGGACTCCAGGGGACTAAAGGACTGAGGACGAAGCCTCACGCTCCTCACTCACCCCCACTGCAGGGCAGGTGCAACAGACATGGGAGGTCTGGGGAAGGCTGGGCTGGGCATTGTTTTTTCACCTGCCTGGGTCGTTGCTGCCTTCCACTCTCCACCTTCAAAGAAGATTGGTGCAGCACTAAAAACTACTCCCCCTTTCCCTGAGCTGTTCCTTCCACCCCCATGTTAGTCATTTCCTGACTTGCAAACCCTGAGTTCTGACATGCACACCACCCCCATCCCACCACCGTGTTTTTGTTTTTATTCTGATTGTCACAGGCCGCCCAGGTCCATGCAGGAGGACAGAGTGGACAGCGTAGGCACACACGGAGAGCACATATTCCTGTCCTTGGGTTCTGTGCCCAGAGTCACCTCCCTTCATATCCCCCTGCCCTAACCAGGTGGGGCCACTGCTGCCGGTCTCCTAATTAGCAAATCCACAGGCTCCTCGGTATTTCTTCTCTTCGACCTCTGCGGCATTTGGCAGCAACTCCACCCCTCCTCCTTGAAACTGTCTCCTTTCTTGATTTCCATGACATTGCACCTCCCTGCTTCCCCTCCTCCATCTCTGAAGTTCCTGTTCTGGTCTCCCACTCACCCCTCTGCCTTCTCCCAACCCTTAAATCTAACTCTGCCTAACCATTCTTCCCTCAAACCTCTTCTCTCCCCCTCTGTCTTTTCACAAGCACAGTCAATCCCAACTCGACCCATTATCTCTCTGGAAATAAACACCCAGTTGAGATTTCTAACCACCAACTCTATCTCCCAAATGACAAGCCTAAATTTCCACCTGCCTGTTTCAGCTAGTACGTCAAATTCCCCATGTCCAAGACTGATCACATTCATTTCTTTGGCAAACGTTTCTCGAGCACATATGACATCCAGACACTGTGGCAGGCACTGAGGATACCAAGTGAAGGATGCAGTCTCTGCCCTCAGAGAGCTTAGAGTCTAAGAGGCTCCCCCTCCTCCTGACCTTCCATTCTTTCCTCCTTCCATCCTTCCAATTATAGAGCCTCTGAATCATCTACTCGTTTTGCCCCCAAAGCTCACACCCTTGTTATGTTTTCCCTACTTCCTCCTCATCCTGTCAACTGTCAAGTCCTGGAAGATCTTTGTCCCAAATCAGGTCCCGTCATTTCTTGCCTCCTGAGCAGTTTCCTCGACACCTGTCTCTAGGATGTAGTTTGTCCCATGATCCCTACTAAATCTACCTGTCAAAAGCACAGCTCTGATGATGAGTTGAATTGTGTGCTCCCGCTCCCAATTTGTTGAAGACCTAACCTCTAGTACCTGTGAACGTGACGTTTTCTGGAAACAGGGGCTTTGCAGATGTAATTCTGATGCAGGTTAAGATGAGGTCCCACTGACATAGTGTAGGCTCTTAATCCAATATGACTGGTGTCCTTAGAAGGACACTGGTGTCATGCAAAGACACAGACACACAGACACAGAGGGAAGACAGCCGTGTGAGGCCAGAGGCAGAGACGGGAGTGGTGCTGCCACAAGTGTTGGAATACCTGGGGTTGCTAGAAGCCGAAAGAGGCAAGGAAGGGTCCTTCCTTAAAGACTTTGAGGGAGCAAGGCCCTCTGATACCTTGATTTTTTTTCTCTCTGAGATGGAGCCTCACTCTGCTGCCCACGCTGGACGGCGGTGACGTGAACTGGGCTCACTGCAGCCTCCACTTCCTGGGTTTAAGCGATTCTCTTGTCTCAGCCTCCTAAGTAGCTGGAGTTACAGGCATGTGCCACCATGCCTGGCTAATTTTTTGTATTTTTAATAGAGATGGATTTCACCATGTTTCCCAGGCTGGTTTCAAATTCCTGGCTTCACGTGATCCACCCACCTTGGCCTTCCAAAGTGCTGGGATTACAGGTGTGAGCCGCTGTACCTGGCCCAAACCTTGATTTTTGACGTTGAGCCTCCAGAACTGTGAGAGGATAATTTTCTGTTGTTTTAAGGTACTTGGTTTGTGATTCTTTGCTATGGTGGTCCCAGGAAACTAATACAATGACACAGCCAAACCTGGATTAAAACTGGGATAACAGTTATCACTTCAAAGCATTATTCTCATATATGATTTAATTTCATTTTTGTCACAGTCTTAAGAAGTAGTTATTTATTTTTCATACTTTTTTTTTTTTTGAGGCAGAGTCTCGCTCTGTCGCCAGGCTGGAGTACAGTGGCGCGATCTCAGCTCACTGCAACCTCCACCTCCCGAGTTCAAGCAATTCTCTTGCCTCAGCCTCCCAGGTAGCTGAGACTACAGGTACATGCCACCATGCCCAGCTAATTTTTGTATTTTTAGTAGAGACAGAGTTTCACCATGTTGGCCAGGATGGTCTTGATTTCTTGACCTCATGATCTGCCTGCCTTGGCCTCCTAAAGTGCTGGGATTATAGATGTGAGCCACCATGCCTGGCTGGCTATTTCATCCTATCTTATAAATGAGGAAACTAGATACAAAGAGCCTAAATAAGTCACCAAGATCATACACTTTGGGCTGAGGTCCCAAACTCTGTACCCTTAAGCTCTAAGCAGTTTTGTCTCTCAAGGCTGGCCACAAACTTATCATTCTGGCTCCATTTCCAGTTCCTTTTCTGCTCATAATCTAAGCGTTAGCCAAACTGGTCTATTTGCTGTTTTTTCAAGGAGTGGGTCAAATGCCACCTCCCTAGTGATCATCTAATGAGAAGGGACCCTCCCCTGTGATTCCTTTTCCACTGCGTGTCACCCTTGCCTGACCCATCTCTGACTGCCCCACATAACTTAGTGGAGCACCAGGCATGCGTCTTCTAGAAAGGTGTTTCACACTGACCCACTGTTCTTTCCCCTGAGGAAGCCTTTATTCCATATGTCAAGGCTTTGGACAGACCCACTTTGGATCCAGGCTCTGGGGCTAACTTGTTGATAGCCAGAGTTTCGGGTTACTGACTTGTAAAATGGGGATGATAACAACTCTTACCTCACAGACTTGTGAAGAAGAGAACTGACATGTTGTAGTAGACATCCAGTACTGTTGGCTAAAATCCCCTGGGAATGGTGGTCTCTCCTTCGGAAGCCAATATGTGGTCTCAGAGAATCTCCTAATCCTACCCTAGCCCTAGCCACCTGAACATCTGACCTGTGGGGATCAATCTGGGTCCTTCTCTGGGACCCCTCGCAAAGGAACTGAGGGGAGAGATAAACCACCCCTGGTGATGGCAGCTGCAGGTGAAACCCCAGAGAGAGAGCATTTGGGTGTCCATCCAGGTTCCGCTCTGAATGTTCCAGACGCTCGATGCCATCTCTGCCCTTCCCACTCCTTATTTGTACCTACACTTGATTACCTGAGATGTTCCCATTTCTTCCAGTAGATATCCCTCTTTGCCTAAACTAATTCAAATTGGATTGCTATGGCTTGCAACCAAATGAGTCTTGATGGATACAACCTATAAGGAAGGGGCTGGCACATAGTAGGGGCCCAAAAATTGTTAGTTCCTCCCCTAGGGAAGAAACAAATGGAATCCCTAGTCCCAGAGAGTGTGTCCTTTGGGGCTGTCCCAGAGAGGATCAGAACCTCTGCTCAGTTCTTACCTCCAGAAGATGACTGGACAGCCTGGCGAGGGCCTGAGGCTCAAAAGGCTGCAGCCCTTCGATCACTGTGAAATCAGAAACGTTTCATTCAGCAGGTGCGGTGACTCAAGCCTGTAATCCCAGCACTTTGGGAGGCTGAGGTAGGCAGATCACTTGGGGTCAGGAGTTTGAGACCAGCCTGGCCAACATGGCAAAACCCCATCTCTACTAAAAATACAAAAATTAGGCAGGCATGGTGGCATATGCCTGTAGTCTCAGCTGCTGGGGAGGCTGAGGCACAAGAATGGCTTGAGCCCTTGAGATGGAGGTTGCAGTGAGCTGAGGTCACACCACTGCACTCCAGCCTGGGTGATAGCGACTCCATCTCAAAAAATAAAAAATAATAAAATAAAATAAACATTCTATTCATACTTTTTGATCACTAGCAAAAATAATTTATGAGTAATAGCAAACAAGCTGACCCAAATTTTAAAGACAGAGGAAAAACTTATAAAACCAAAAATGGGGCTTAGCATGAATAGGTAAAGACAGACGATTTTAAAAATTTTCAGGAGGTGATCACCTTGGGTAGAAACGAAATCATGATAGATTATTTAAAACCTGGGCAAGGCGAGGTGGCTCTGCCTGTAATCTCAGCCCTTTGGGAGGCCGAGGCAAGGCAGACAATAAGGTCAAGAGTTCGAGACCAGCCTGACCAACATGGTGAAACTCTGTCTCTACTAAAAATACAAAAACTAGCCAGGCATGGTGGCACGTGCCTATAATCCCATCTACTCAGGAGGCTGAGGCAGAAAATCACTTGAATCTGGGAGGCAGAGATTGCAGTGAACCAAGATTGCGCCACTACACTCCAGCCTGGGTGACAGGCAAGACTCTGTCTCAAAAAAAACCAACAAAGAAAACCCCTGGGATCACTAGGCAGACGTCTCCCAGCTGAGTCACAGGCAGAGGAGGCTGTGTGAACCTCTGAGCCATCCTAGCTGCCCCTCCGCAGTGCTCTGCTCCCAGGAAAGCCTGGCATTGAGTGGAGCGTGGAGCAGACTGTGGCTGGTGACAGATCCACCGTGGTCTTACATTAGAAAGCAGCCTTCTCTTGAAGGCAGGTATGACAAGTAATTGCCTCTGAAAAACGGAGTTGGTAGGGTTGTGACGATGGGGTAATTTTCACATTTTACTCTGCATACTTCTCTGTATTGTTGCAATCTTTTACTTTGAGTATATATTATGGTGTAATTTTAAAAGATTTAGAGAAAGCAGAAAGCAGTCTTACTGTGGGTGCATGCATGAGTGCTGTTGGGGCACACGCGGGGCTCCATGTCGTCCTGCCGAAATCCTTCGTGGGGACCTTGGTGAGCTGAGCTTACCCTCCTTCTGCTCCTTTCCCAGCCGCGGCTCAGCAGGCTCGTCTTCCTGGGTACAAACGGCCCGGTGTTTGGCTTCGAGGACTGCCTGCTGCAGCAGAGGCCCTGGGACCAACGCGGGCGGGGCGGCTCCGTCTGCTTCCCATATGGGGACATTGTCTGTTCCTGCCTGAGGGCCACCTCCCCTCCTGCCTCACATTGTCCCCTTGCTGTCTCCTGCTGGCCCAAGCCCTGGCCTGCATCTTCCCTTTCATTAGCCTCCTAGTGGTAGCCCCAGGCAGGTCACAGGGGGCTGGGATGCTGCTCGCTCTTCTCCAGCCCTGAGCCCCTGGCCAGCTCACCCTGGACTCTTCCCAGCCTGGAGTCTCAGCCTCACGTGTACACACAGGATGTACGAGGAGCAGGAAGCCCCAGCTGGGCAGGGCCTCTGGTCACATGGGTGCTTCTGCTGACCTTGGCTCAGGCCCCAGGGGAGAAGTGGGGGAGGAGAAGGGCACAATCATCACCCGTTCTCCTTGCAAAACCCCCATACTTTATTAATCTGGGTTTGGTGGGAATGAGGCTGGAGTTCCTCACAGTCACCCAGGGCTGGAGGCTGCCACTTTGGGAGCAAATCTAGAGAATACGGGGTTAGGAGGAGGCCATCCCCAGCTCTGGCAATGCTCTGACCCTGCAGGGGAGGGTCTTTGGGGTTTGTCTTGACAGATAAATTTCTACAAAGCCTCCTTCCAGATATTCAAGGACAGACTGCCTAACAGGGCACAGTGTCCAACAGAAAGCAAAAGCCACACAAATGGCTCAGCTCAGCCCTTGTCTCCCCCTTCCCTACCTAGAACCTCACTTCAGCAGCCAGAGCTTCTCTGATCAGGTGGTGCACATCCCACTGCTTCAGGGTTCTCTCCTCTACCTGCCACTCAAGGCCCAGGCCGAGCCTCCCCCTGTTCCAAAACCTTCCCTCTACTCCACCCTATCCTCTGAACTCTCTCAGCACTTCTTGCTGAAACAGGGCCCAAGAATCTGCATTTCTAACAAATTCCCAGATGATGCTGATAGTACGAATCCAGGACCACACTTTGAGAACTACGGGTTTGGACCATTTCCTAGGGCCAGGAAATCTTCCGGGGCAGGGGCTGGGGGCAGGTGGAAGAGGTGAAGGATGGCTGTGGAGCCCTGATACAAAGGCAGAGAAAACCTAATCCGTATATCCAGCTACACACACATTCAGGATATCCGTTGCTTAGCGAAAAGAAACTGGAAGTTAAAGTCAAGAGGCCTGGGTTATCTACCACTCACTGGCTCACCAGCTGCCAGGTTTGATACAGATCATTGATCTCTTTTAGCCTCAGCTTCCTCATCTATAAGTGGGGATAATATTAATCCTGACCCAGAGGTTACTGAAAAGATCTAACAGGATAATACTTGTAAGAGTGTTAGGCAAACTCTAGGAGCTTGACAGGTATTTGTTGACAAGGTGGGGGATTTATTTGTATTTCTCAAACACACAGTATTTATAATCTGTCACACTGTGTTTTAAACTGTTTTGTAAATATTTAATGAATTTAACCCTCATAAGAATCCTATGAAAAAGGAGCTATTGTTATTCTTCCTTTTTTTTTTTTTTTTTTGAGATGGAGTCTAGCTCTGTCACCCAGGCTAGAGTGTGGTGGCGCAATCTTGGCTCACTGCAACCTCCGCCTCCTGGGTTCAAGCGATTGTCCTTCCTTAGTCTCCGGAGTAAGTGGGACTACAGGCACTTGCCACCACCCCTGGCTAATTTTTTTGTATTTTTAATAGAGACAGGGTTTTACCGTATTGGCCAAGCTGATCTGAAACTCCTGACCTTGTGATCTGCCCTCCTTGGCCTCCCAAAGTGCTGGGATTACAGGCACGAGCCACCATGCCTGGCCTATTCTTTTCATTTTATAGATGGGAACACTGTGGTTAAGTAACTTGCTGGTAATCGCACAGCTAGCAAATGGCACAGCTTGGTGTTGAACTCAGCTGCCCCAGAGTGTGCGCCTAACCGTCACTCTGCGCTGCCCAGCTACATGTTGGCTTATACGTCCGTCAGTATGTGCGTGTTTGCAAAGGTGTACACATTAAGTTTCTAAGAGGTTCCCATGTGTATAAGTGCTTACAAGAGTGTGTACCAAATATATATAGTCTCATGGTAATAGTAACAGAAATCAGTTATCGAACACTTACTCTATGCCTGGTGCTTTGCTAACCATGACTACCACTGACTCCTCACAGCCCTACATGGTAAATTATATTATTATTCTCATTTTCCTGTTGAAAGATGCTGAGCAAGGTTAACTAATTATCCAAGGTCACACCTCCAGAGATGAGTGGAGCAGGAAGGTTTAACTGGATGTCAGCAGAGCCTTATGCTTAACCCCTAGGCTGCACTGAGTGTGTCTGTTCAGCATGGGGATATTGTATGTAAGGGTACGTTTGCATGTAAGTATCAATCTGTCTCTCTGTCCATTTGTCCATCCATCCATTTATCCAGCCATCCATTTACCCACCCTTATGTGTCTATCATTGGCAGCTGAGGCCATTGTCTTTGGTCAAGTTTTTTGAAAGCCAAGCAGTGGGAGACCGAAGAAGAAGTAACAGAAGGAGCTACAGCCCCTTTCAGCTGGCTCAAACTTCCTGGGATGTGTTCCCTTGAGTCCAGAATGCCTGTAAGGGACACAGCCTTGCCCGGGTGTGCGGGGGGGAGACATCTTACACAAAAGGGTGGCTGCATTCTTTTTCTCACTCTTAACACACTGGACCAGTGGGCAGGGACGAGGTGGGCACAGAGGGACCTTGCACACTCCTCAGAAGGCAAATTGGGAGCTGACCCTACATCTATCCGTGCTGGGTGCTCACCCAGTGGGCCAGAATCTGTACATTGGAATCCAAACTAGTTTGTATCTTCAAGAGTGATTTCCTTTATGTTTTTCCTTTGCTTTTATTTTATTTTATTTTTTGGGGGGGGATAGAGTCTCACTCTGTCACCCAGACTGGAATGCAATGGCGTGATCTCGGCTCACTGCAAACTTCACCTCCTGGGTTCAAGCAATTCTTCTGCCTCAGCCTCCTGAGTAGCTGGGATTACAGGCGCCCACCACCATGCCCAGCTCATTTTTGTATTTTTAGTAGAGATGGGTTTTACCATATTGGCCAGGCTGGTCTGGAACCACCTGCTTCAGCCTCCCAAAGTGCTGGGATTACAGGTGTGAGCCACATGCCCAGCTTCTTATCATTTCTTAACTGTGGGTTTTTTTGGTGGGGGATTGCTAAATCTGGTTTTAAAGAGAGAGAAAGCTGAATGACTGAGCTAAGTTAATGTTTCAAGGAAAGTGAGACTAGTAGGCAAGAGAATGAAAAGATCTGGGAGACAAGAGGGTGACCAGTATGATTAAAAAGTTTCTTTTTGGAGTGGGGGCCAAGTTACCTGGATGTGATGGGGTAAATATTATTTTCTATCTCGAAGAAAAATGTATGATATTTATACTGTCTCAGAACAAATAGGCCTGTGACTGATGGATAGTTTACCATTTATGTAGCTGGTTTCATGTACTTTTGACAGCTCAATCAGGATTCCAACAGTTATAAAAAATGATTTTCTCCTAGGAAGTTGCAGGAGAGGAACACGTGCCCTCACCCCCACCCTGTGCCCACCGGGTACTGTGCCTCTGATAGGAAAAGACATGGATGTGCAGAGTAGTATGGGGGCAGGAGAAGCCGCTGGATGTCCCCAGAGTTTCCCAGGTTGAACATAGGGTACCTCATTTCCCCAGGGCTGCCTGGGGACTATTTGGCTGGATTGAGACCCAGAAGCCATTTGGGAATGTCATTGAGTCCTTACTGTTCCTGGGACTGGCCATGAGGAAGAAACTCTCATCAAGAACCCTGGAACCCAAGAGAGTTGGACCCAGATGGAGACTGGCCTTGAGACCACATGGAGGCTTTGGGCCTGAGTGCACCCCTCATCGGGGAACCAGGCTGTGTCTAAGCCACTATCCCTACTGAGGACAAGGGGAAGGGCTGTGGCCATCCAGGCACTCAGTTGGAGGCAGGAAAAGTGACAGTAGCCAGAGCAGGAGGGTGGAAGGTAGGAGGTAGTATTTTGCCACTGTGCCCATGCTCAGGGGCATTTTGGGTGCGGGTTTGCTTGCTTTAAAGATGTTTCAATGAGGAAAAGCCCAGATTTGTACCAAAGATCAGTTAGCAGAGGATGGGGTGGTAAAGTGGGAAGACAGGAAGTCCTCAGCTCACCTTGGAGGTTTTGCCCACACTAGGGCAGGTGACTGACCTGAGAGAAACCCAGAGCTGGCACAGACCTGCCACCAGAGATGTCTTCAAGCCTCCGGCTTATGACTTTGAGAATATCAGTCAGACCTTCAAGGTCACTTTCAAGGAAGCCTCCCCTCAAGGTGGGACTGGCTTTGTCGCATGGGCACAGGAGCCCTCCTTAAGGGCAAGGATGTTCACATACTTTTTTGTTTTTTTTTTTTTTTTTAGCATTACTCACAACCTAAGCAAGCTCTGGAGTCAGGTTACCTGGGTTCAAATCCACTGTCCTCCACTTACTGACTGTGTGATCTTAAGCAAGTCCCTTAACCTCTCTGGGCCCCAATTTCTTCATTTGCAAAATGAGTATATGTTGAAACAATCTCATAGGATTGCTGTAAAGATTGAATAAAATATCATACCGTATCCATTTAGCACGGTGTTTGGCACATTGCACTAAATGGTAATTATTTCTCCTCCTCCTCCCTCTTTTTCATAATTACCACTCCGTTACTCAGACTACGTGCAAGGCATAACAACATGCATTTATTTAAAAATGTATACCAAAGTAGCTGTGTATACTAAATATATACTAAAGTAGTTATTGGGGATACAGTATTAGATGATGAGTACAATATGACCTAGCATTTGTTAGGCACCTACTCTGTGCTAAAACTCTATTAAAATACTCAAATACATTATTTCATTCACGAAGGTCCTTGCCTTCATGAAGCTAACAGTTTAGACTTTTACTTTTTTTTTTTAGAGATGGAGTTTCGCTCTGTTGCCCAAGCTGGAGTGAGCTGGTGTGATCATAGCTCACTACAGCCTCAAACTCCTGGACTCAAGCAATTCTCCCACCTTAGCCTCAGTCTCCCAAGTATCTTTGACTACAGGTGTGCACTACCTCACTTGACTAATGTATTTCAATTTTAATTTTTAGAGATGGGGTCTTGAACTCCTGGGCTCAAGCGATCCTCCTGCCTCAGCCTCCCAAGTAGCTGGGATTATAAGCACAAGCCACTGTGGCCAGCCATAAATTTATCAGTTTAAAAGGAGCTTTACGGCCTGGTGCGGTGGCTCACGCCTGTAATCCCAGCACTTTGGGAGGACAAGTGGGCGGATCACCTGAGGAGTTTTGAGACAAGCCTGGTAAACAGGGTGAAGTCCCGCCTCTAGTGAAAATTTTTAAAAAAGAGTTAGCTGGGTGTGTTGGTGCATGCCTGTAATTCCAGTTACTCAGGAGGCTGAGGCAGGAGGAACACTTGAACCCTGAAGGTGGAGGTTGCAGTGAGCTGAGATCACGCCACTGCACTCCAGCCTGGGTGACAGAGCGAGACTCCATCTCAAACAAACAAAAAAATGGAGCTTTACATACATTATCCAATGTTGTCTTCACAGGAATCCCATGAGGGAGATATTGTTGCCCCCATTCTACAGACAGAGAAATTGAGACAGGAAGGTCAGATCAGACATGTGGGACTTAGATTCAAACACCCAGCTCTGTGGTTCGAAGCCCATGCTCCTTCTCCCGTGCCATGCTGCTGCCCCACCTCCACACTGCTAAATATGCACACATTAATTGTCATGTCTATAGAAGTGTGGGTCTGTAGAAGGGTGTGCGCTCCTGTATATCTGGACACATTTCTATGACTGAAAGCCTTATGTTAGTAGGTGTGAGTGATTTGTATAATTATATTTCTGAATCTTATGCCCGAGGGAGAAGGTTTATATGACTTTGCAGGATTGTGTGGGTAAGTGCAAATGTGGTTCGATTATGGGTTGGTGTAGCTGTGTGTGGGTGTGTTGTGTGTCTATGGATGGCTCAGGTTAGTGGAGGGTGGCACTGGCATATGGGACTCTTTCGACTTCCCTGTTAAAGGAGGGGAGAGAGGTGCTGGGAGGTGGGAAGGGTGGTCTGCTAGAGGGACCCTTGCTGGAGGGGGGCATCCATCGGGCCTGGGCCTGGCTGTTGGCGGCTGGCTCCACTACCTAGTGCTGGGTTTCAGGCGGAGAGACGGAGAAGCTCATTTCTCCTTAAACACCGCAGATTAAGGGCCCGCAGTGGGCACGGGCGGGAGGGCGCCGTGTCGCTCATGTTACAAATCAATTCATTACCGGCACTCGCAGTCTCCTCCGATCTTCAAGGATCGGGGGGTTTGATGAAGAGGATTCATTTCAAGAAATAAACCTTTTAAATTAACCACAAGATGAGGGAAATTTCTTTATTTAAAAAATGCTCAGGCCCTGCCGGCTTTGTTTTCTCTCTTATTAGCATTGTTATTAATAATCCCACCCTCTCTCTCTAGGGGAGAGTCCGCCCTGCCCTGGGAGGCAGAGCAGCCACGGGGATGGAGGACAGGCCTCCTGCCCAGGTACCTTGGCCAGGTCTGTCAAATCCACCAAGGTCTCCCAAGGTCCAACAGTGGGACCCCCAACCAGGCTCTGTGGCCCAATAGACTCTCAGGCAGGTCACCAGGAACCTGCCGTGTGACCTTGGGTAAGTCATTTCACCCCTCTTTCCTCAACAGCTAAGTGACCATAAAATCATCACTTTTTACAGCTGGACCTTAAAGTTAGGAGTTTAGCTCTTGTTTATCAGTGAGCAGACAGGTCCAGAGAAGGCTGATGACTGACCCAAGGTCACACAGAAGCTTCTTAGCAGAGATGCATTCGATACCAGCCCTAATTCCTGGTGTAGTTTCTACCTGGAAACAAGCATTTGGACTTGTGATGTGTAAATTACAAAGCACCTTGAAACACTCTGTCTCACCAGAACTGTACCAATAACTTGTCAGGTGTATATTACCATCCCTACTTTACAGATGAGAAAATTGAGGTGCTTTTTTGGCAGGAAGCATGCCCTACCCTATTGTGTCATCTGATTAGAGTTTAATAAAACAACTATTTACAAAGGTACAGGCAAGGATTAGGAAAAGTACAAGTGATGGAACAGTGTCCCGGGGCCAGTAACAGTGGGAAGCCATGGCCAAACCAGGACTAAAAAAGACAAAGAGGAAAGGAGAAAAGTTACCATAACCAGGAGAGAACTCTGTATGGAGAGTTCTGGAGAGCTGTGGCCTTTATCGGGGAAATGCAGCTAATCTGCAACCAGTTGGAAGAGGAGGAGCTAAGAAGCTCCCTCCTGTGCATCTCTTTCCGTCAATCCCAAGGGAGCCAGCCAGCTGAAGCGGATGGTGCAGGCCAGTCTCCCAGGACCACAGCAGGGTAGAAAAGGGTGGGAACGGATCTGGAAGGACCAGACCACCAGCCAGGGGCAACATGCCCTGCCAGTTAATGGCAGAGAGAGGATGTGCCCTCAGGACTGCTGAGTCTAAGGATCTCCTAAATCCAAGCCATAGTCGTTTATGTCACCCTGCTCTGCCCAGGGATATCTGGTCAAATGAAATGCTAGGCCTGGATGTATAATCTAGGGCAGGCAATGGCTTTCTCTCTCTGCTACTCCAGGAGGAAGTAGAACCAAATACTGGCATCCAGTGATAACAGGTGACAGCATCTTACCTCTCAGGGTATATGTCTGCATCAGAGCAGGGACTTTGGGAAACTCAAAGCTTTCACCCAGTGGACCACAGGATCCCCTTCTACAGGCCCACTGTGCAGACAAAGTCTGCCCTAAAAGAGCCTGTAGACCACAGAGCAGGTGTAGGAATCAGGTAGAGCAGATGCCACCCCCTCCACTCACCGCCACATACACACACACACACACACACACACACACACACACACACACACGGAGGCTGCCTTAGTCCAACCAGGCTGCTATCACAATCCCTGAGACTGAGCTACTTATTTATTCATTTATTTAATTTATGATTATTGTTACTTTTTGAGACAGAGTCTTGCTCTGTCACCCAGGCTGGAGTGCAGTGGCATGATCTCAGCTCACTGCAACCTCTGCCTCCTGGGTTCAAGCGATTCTCCTGCCTCAGCCTCCTGAGTAGCTGGAATTGTAGGCACCTGCCACCAAGCCCAGCTAATTTTTGTATTTTTAGTAGAGACAGGGTTTCACCATGTTGGCCAAGCTGGTCTCGAACTCCTGGCCTCAAGTGATCCGCCCACCTTGGCCTCCCAAGGTGCTGGAATTACAGGCATGAGCCATCACACCCGGCCCCAAGATTGGATAATTTATAAACAACAGAAATGTATTGCTCACCGTTCTGGAGGCTGGGGAGTTCAAGATCAAGGCGCCGGAAGTGAGAGTCTGGTAAAGGCCCGATCTCTCCTTCCTGTGCATCTTGCTGCGTCCTCACTTGGCGGAAGAGGAAAAGAGATAAACAGCTCTCTCATGTTCTTTCATAAATGCGTGAGTTCATGAGGGGAGAGCCTTAGTGATCTCATCACTTCCCGGGGCCCCACCTCTAAATACTAGCACATTGGGTATTAGGTTCCAACATAGGAATCCGGGGGGGGGGGACACGAACATTCTGGCCTTAGCAGAGGGAGAAGAGTGGGGCCTGGAGAGAACACAGCCCACCACCCTCTGTGGGGCCACTGCTTGATGCAGGATGGGTCAAGGACCCAGGGAAACCCAGATTATTAGGGTCTCCTTTATTTGCCACCCCCCAAAAAGGAAAGCCAGGCTGATAGATTCAGGTCATGGGAAAATGGAGAGACAATGGGGCCTGGAAAGGTGAAGAGCTCAGAGCCCTGAGCGCCCAAAGCCTGGAATGCCAGGGAATTGGGGGTTCTGCAACCTGGGAGTACGGGATGGGAGCTGCCAGGGACGGGGTATACCCAGGCCATTTAAATTCTGCTTTCCAGCTTCCACCCCAACTGGTATTGGCAGGTCATTTCTAGGGTGGGGATCTGTATTCCTCCTTAGAGCAGGGCTCCCCCAGGCCAGGGCCACATTCGTCATCCTCAAACTAGGGGTCTCTGGGAGTGGGGCCTTAGCTCATCTTCTTCGTGGCCTCCTAAACTCAGCCCAGAGTTCTGGTCCCAGGTGGGGGTTTCATTTCAGATATGGCCTCCCCACCTAAGAAGATACAAACCCCAAAGTCTCCCTCCGCCTTCCTAGTCCCCTCCCAGCCCCTGTCCCTGCTGCAGACGGGAGCAAGGAAGGAGAGGAGAAGAAAAAGGCCTTCCCAGCCTAGGCATGGACCTGCCCAGGTGTGTGGGGGGGGACCAGCTCACCATCTCATTAACGTAGAATTGTTTTTAGGTTAATAATCTTGCGTTAATTTTCCCTTAAAATATTGTCTTTGACCGTTAAATGCTCACACTGTTATAAAAAGAACGTAATAAATGATCTTGAAGCAAATTCTCCTGCCAAATGTCATAATTTATTTGCATAATTAGCTCTTAATTTTAATTCAATATGCAAATCCACGCTTCCTTTCCATTGCAGCCGCCTGTTTCCCAGCCGGGCGGCCATGAATTTACTGTGACGCTCTCTCCACGGCTGTCAGAGGCGGGGGTGCGGAGGCAGGCACCTTCTGGGGCTGGTGCCTGGAGGAGGGGCTCAGACACATAGATTCAGATGGACAGGTCCATGGGCCCCACTATCTGGGCCCCACAGATGGGCCCGTGTGGACACCAGCATACCACATACTGAGGGCATATGTAGAGACCCAGAGATGAAGGTAGATGAACCCAGATTGACAGGCGAACACATCAAGCAATGCACAGGCACTCACTGAGACACATACAAGCAGAAACACTGCCACACATGAACATAGATCCCCATGAAGTCACATGACTTCATGGACTCAGACATACAGACTGACATTGAGACATGGGCATGCCTAGATACACCTACAAACAAACTCAGACAAACAGAGGCCCAGCCAATGAGCAGAGATGCAGGGGCAGCCCAGACATGTATCCGGCAGACACAAATACTCACGGCAGAGAGATGCATGGGCCCAGGTATAGGTGTGAAGGACCATAGAGCTGCTGAAGCTACACATCAATATGGGCACACACGTAAACAGACATGCTATTCCAGGTAGAAACTTGACAACCCTACAGAAAAGCTTCAGCATGCCACGTGGACACCCACACACACTTTAGGACTTGGCCTTCAAGCCTCCATAGCAACATTTTTGAGACATCTTAGGGTTCATGGAAAGAACACAGAATGTAGAGTCAAGGTGTCTGGTTCTAGTACCAGCTCCTCCTTTCATTCGCTGTGGGACCTTGAGCAAGCCACTTCAATTTTTGTTCAATGACAGCTTTATTAAGCTATAACTCATGGGCCAGGCACGGTGGCTAACGCCTCTAATCCCAGCACTTTGGGAGGCCGAGGTGGACAGATCACAAGGTCAGGAGTTCGACACCAGCCTGACCAACATGGTGAAACCCTGTCTCTACTAAAACATAAAAAATTAGTTGGATGTGGTGGCACACGCCTGTAATCCCAGCTACTCAGGAGGCTGAGGCAGGAGAATCACTTGAACCCAGGAGGCGGAGGTTGTAGTGAGCTGGGATCATGCCACTGCACTCCAGCCTGGGTGACAGAGCAAGACTCTGTCTCAAAAAAAAAAAAAAAAAAAATTAGCCAGGCATGGTGGTGGGCACCTGTAATCCCAGCTACTTAGGAGGCTAAGCCAGAGAATTGCTTGAACCCGGGAGGCAGAGGTTGCAGTGAGCCGAGATTGCACCACTGCACTCCAGCCTGGGCAACAGAGTGAGACCCCATCTCAAAAAAAAAAAAATCTAACTCACATACCATACAATACCTATTCAACATGTACAAGTCAATGATTTTTAGTATATTCACAGGGTCATGGAACCATTACCACAATACATTTTAGAACATTTTAATCACCCTCAGAAACCCCATTCCCATTACCAGTCACTCTTTTCCCCCAACACCCCCTGCTCAGCCCTAAGCAACCACTAATTGATTTTCTGTCTCTATTTATTTGCGTTACATATAAAGGGAATCATACACTATATGTTTTTTTGGTGACTGGCTTCTCTCATTTAACATGTTTGCAATAGTCATCTGTGTTGTAGCATGAATCAGTATTTCATTCCTTTTTACGGCAATGGACTAATATTCCATTTTATAGATATACCCCTTTTTATGTGTGCATTTGTCAGTTGACGGACATTTGAGTTGTTTTTACTTTTTGGCAATCCTGAATAACACTGCTATGAACATCCCTGTACAAGTTTTAGTGTGGACCTATGTTTTTATCTCTCGAGTCTATTTATAAGTGTAGAAGTTCATCTTCTTAGAGTTTGGTTTTCTCATCAAAAAAATAAAAGGGCCAGGCGCCGCAGCCAAGGCGGGCAGATCACCTGAGGTCGGGAGTTCAAGACAGCCTGACCAACATGGAGAAATGCCATCTCTACTAAAAATACAAAATTAGCCCGGCATGGTGGCACATGCCTGTAATCCCAGCTACTTGGGAGGCCGAGGCAGAAGAATCGCTTGAACCCAGGAGGGAGAGGTTGCGAGATCGCGCCACTTCACTCCAGCCTGGGCAACAAGAGCAAAATTCCATCTCAAAAAAAACAAACAAGAAAAAAGAAAAAGGCTCGTTCTAATGGAACTCTCACAGGCTTCTCCAGCGGCCTTTGTTTATGATTAACATGGCATTCTCAAGTTGAGATCATGGCCCTTCTCACTTAGTCACACACAGACACAGGTATACTTGTGTGCACACACACACACACAAGGACACACCGCATAGTCACACACTCAGCCACCAACACAGCCACCTGACCCGTAATCCCATTGCCCCAAAGGCACAGATGTACCCAAGGTGACCTAAGCACCCACAGGGACCCAATGCAGGGATGCCTAGAGTAAAAGACGGAAATGGAGGTGGAGAGATTGTGATAGCTACATGGAAGAACGTTGTGCCCACAGATGGGCCTTTCACCTCGAAGGCAGGGGTGAAGTCTGGAGTTTGGGAGGAAGGGGTCAGCAGAGTGAGAGGGCGAGGTGTTAAGAGATGGAGGTGCTCTGGGATGGGGGCTGTGCAGTTGGATAGAGGTCTGGTTTGAACACCAGGACACTTGCGTCCCACTTCCCCATCTGCTTCGGCCCTACCCTCGCCCTGACCAGGGTATCCTTTGTCCCCTACCCCTCATCCCTGGAGGAAACGTGACCCCTCCCCCACCTTTGTCCCCCTTTCCCCCACAAGCTAAGGAGACAAAAGGGATCCTTTTCCAGGATAATTAAGCCTCAAAGACAGCGGCTCCTCCCAGGAAACTGATCAGGTTTGCCCTGGGAGAGCCCTTGAGTGTGGGAAGGGAGGGAAAGGGAGGTGGTGACACACAGAGGGATGACCAGGACACAGGAACGTGAGCTCCGAGACCGCCAGGCAGACAGTATTCCTGCGGTCATATATCGCCTGTCACAAGAGTTGGAACTTTATTTCCCTTTCTTAGGAGAGGGGTCAGGTAATTATCGACAGACTTGAATCCACTATCTCCCACAATCACAGATTCCTGGGTGTGGACAAGCAGAAGATGCATGTGTGCCTGTGTGATGTGTGTTGATGCTGTTGCTGTGTCTGTGTAAATGTGAATGTGTGTCTGTCCCCCCACCCTCTCGCCCCCGACCCACGCCCCCTGCAGAAGACTCGCAGTGCGGCCTCAGCGGAGCTTCTAACCTGGAGTGATCGCTTTCCCGATTTGCCACTTTAGTACTCTTGTTAATGAATTTTTAATCTTCTTAATGACATTAAACACGGAAAGTAATTAAGGAAAACAAGTTTGAAACTGCTGACTTCAACCCTTTATTCACAACTATTTAATGTAGAATTAATTTGATTTTGCCCATTATTCAAATGAAGACGCTACCTTCTGCTCGGCCCCAGGCCTGTTCCCTCGTCCCCGTCCCCCCAAATGCCCAGAGACCCCCTGTCATGATCACCCAGTTGTTATTGACCCAAGTGGGTGCTGGTTTCTGTGTGCCGTGTCTGTGCTGAGGGCTGCAGGTGATGACTAAGCCAAACTCCTGGATGACGAGGAAGGCAGAGCGGCCTCTGTAAGAGGTCAGGATTGGAGGCAACTAGGAGGGAACCAGGAAAACAGAGCCCCTTCCCCACCCCGAGTCCATCTCGGATTTCCACCTCTGGATACTCCATCAATAGCTCCTACGAGCTCCATGACCTGTGCACTCAAGTGTTTGGATGTCGGAAGCCTTGGGTATTCAGATGTTTGGACATTTGATATTAGAATATAGAAATCTGTAGAATTCAAAATAATCAGGTGTTTGGAGGCTCAGTGCTGGGGTGGGTACCTGAATGGTCACGTCCCATGACGTCCATTTTGCAGAATTTTAGACCAAAAGAAAGAAGCTTCCACTTCTAAACCCTGGGCCTCAGGCCACTGTCTGGATGAAGCTAAAATGGGAGGTCATAGCTGTTTGAAGCTGGGCTTGAAACCAATCCAGGTCCTGGAAGCAGAAACCAGGCCCCACGACAGAGCCAGCACATCCCTAAGCCTGAGGGTTTGGCTGCCACCTTCTAGAAGGGGCCCTGAAGTTGCCTCCGGACCCTCGATGAAAGGGAAGGTGGGGTCCAAAGGGGCCCCGGGGCTGTCAGTGCCTGGGCCTTCTTCACGCCTGAAGGCAGTGGAGCAGGCAGCTCTTCTCTAGGGCGAAGTGCTCACAGTTGGGTGGCGGAGTTGGAAGAACAGGTGCAGGAGGTCCCCCCAGCCTCTGGATTCCTGCCCCTCCACTTTAGCCTTGGGTCCTGGACCCTGCTTTGTGTGGAAGTACGCATGTGCCTGTGTGGTGGCCAGGACAGCAGGCAGCAGAGGGAAATGGGAACAGCTTGGCACTCAGCCGCAGGTGGATCTGACTTAAATCCTGACTTTGGGCAAGTCCCTGACCTCTCCTTTCCTCCTCACTGAAGTGGGGGAGACCGATTCTCACCCCAAGGAGTTGTTGTGTTGACTAAATGAGATGCTACAGGTGCAATCCCAGCACAGCATCTGGAATGCTGGGGGCCTGCCCATCAATCCCTGCCCCATCACTCCCAAGCCCCACCCACGGGGAGAAAAGGAGACCCCAGGAATGTGCCAGAGAAAGAAAACAGAACTTCTGGGGCTGGGGACCAAAGAGGGTCTCAGAAAGATGTGGACTTGCCCAGATACCCTGAGAGTGGGGAGGGGAGGGCTGATGGGAAGGGAGTAAGCATTGGAGAGCTGCCTCTCCCATCCTTGAACGGGCTCAGAAATGTTCCTTTCAGTCATTCCCCTGAATTATATCCCCAGGAGGGGAGGATGGGTTTTCTCCCTCCCTCCCTCCCTCCCCGCTTACCCCTTCCTCTTGCCTCTTCTCTCTAAACAAGCCTCCCCCAAGTCGCTTCACTCTTCTCAGCTCCTGGAAGAAAAGCAGCCCGAGCCCATTGCCCCCGCCCTCACGCTGCGCTGAGCCTGATCGCCCAAGCTGATGCCAGAGTCTCTCCTGCCCCTTCCTCCCATTCCAGGGACTTTATGGGCTGAGACGCTGCTGGCTCGCTCACTTCTCCCTCTCTCCCGGTCCTCTTTCCATCATTCTCTGCATCTCTTCCTCCCTCTTTCTTTCTTCCCCTGCCACGGACAGCCTTGCTTCTCCCCTGTCTTTCTTCATCTCTGTGTCTATTTTGCCTCTTGGTCTTTCTCACCTTCTTGAAAGACCATGAACTCTAGAACATTTCTAGCTACAACTACCCAGGGCACACTCTCAGGAAAGGAAAAACACCTAGAGCCAGCAGGGGACAATGGGAGGAACCCACCGTTGTGGGAGGGGCCCACCTCAAGATGGCCCTGGGGTAGGGGGAGTCCTGAAACTGGCCTGCAGTTCCGTCCAAGAGAGGCCAGAACTGGTGTGACAGTGATCTCCTGTCTCCCAGTGACTCTGCCATCTCCCCCTCCTTGTTGATATCCTGGAAGGGCCAGGAGGATTCCGAAGAAGAGGACTTGACCAGGTTAGCACACTCACATCACCCTCCCCTCCACACACACACCCCAACCCTCCCCAACAAAGACCCACGCTCTGTCACACACAACACACACAAACAGACCATGTGGTGCCTCACTCGCACACAGACACAAACATGCACAGGCACAGACACACGTGGTTGCAGATGCACACTCACAGATACACACAGCTCCCCACACACAGATCGTACACACACAGGCACAGATGCGCACGCACACACACATATACACGCAGAGATCCCACGGGCGCCCAAAAGCACAGGGCAATGATTAATGTCCCCTCAGAAAAAGAAATTATATCGAATAAATTAAACTACTGTGGCAGCAAATTGAAAAATAAGGATGTAAATGAGGTTTGAATACTTAATATCGAAGACAAGGGGGGGAAGGAGAAGGGATTGCTGGGTCCCCTGAGAAGGGAAAGGATGGTCCCTCCTGCCTCCCAATTCAACTCTGGCTCCTGTCCAGAGACCTCAGAGCTGGGGCAGGGCCAGTGCATGGGCTCAGTCGGCAGCAGGACCCTCCCCCACAGGACCAAGGCAGACAAAATCCCAGAACCTATGGAAAGACTCAGGGAGGGAGGATGGGGAGGAGGAGGTGAGGCCGCCTGGCATCACCCCAAAACCTAACCCTGACACTCTCAGCACGCAAAGGGACACTTGTTTTCAGGTAGTCCTTCCAAGACCCATCTCGAGAGAAGGCCTTCCTAACTCATTTCTCCCCCTGGCCCCTGCCCACTCCACGACACTCAAAGGCACCTGACCACCTATGCCTTGCTCAGCCTTCCACCATCAATCTCAAAGCTGCACGCACTCCCAGAACTCACCTGCCTCCTCGCACCCCCAATGTGTCCTAACCCAGACCCATCCTGCACACACCACAGATATTCAGCCCACTTGCCCACCCACACCCCAATGCCACCCATGCCAGGGTGGCACAGTTCCACCCACACCAAGTACCCCCCAAACCCCAGGACACGTACGTTTTCAAACACACACACTTTCCTTGTAGCAGCACATCATGACATAGTCCTTGCCACACCCCCCTACATACAAACCATCTCACACACACACACACAGCCGGGGTAGCCCATCCTTGGGTCCCAGTCCCCTGACAACTGTGGGAGGGATGGGTGGGAGGGTTGGGAGAGGCTTCTGGTTAAGCTTTAATAAGCAAGTATTCCCTACACACACAAGCGCAAGCGCACGCGCGCACGCGCACACACTCACACACACACACACCCCGCGACTGGCGTGTGGAGCACTTCCACTCAGCCTCCATCTCTCTTTCTCTCTGCCTCTACCTCTGTCGCTGGCTCAGTTTCCCTCACTCTGCTGTCAACTGGTTTCTCACTGTCGCCTTTGTCTCAGACACCCCAATATATCCTCGCCTCCCCGTCCTCCCCCATCGGTCACCGGCCTGGGGCTGCTACCCACCCCACCCTCCGCCACCCCACCCCCCTCGCTGCCCCCCAGCCCCTTCCCCCTCCTCCGCGTCGCTCACTGGCGTCTCTGTTCATATATATTTAGTATTTATTTACAAGGCTGGGTTTTTTCCCTGGGCGGGAAGCCAGCCGTGCACAGAAATCCTTAAGATGCTATAAAGCTGGTGAGGTATAAAATGGAAAGTGGTTAGTGCGCTATTTGGAGATATCTCACCGGCGGCCGCTCCGCCGCCCCGCCGCCCGCTGTAAATCTCCAGGAGTTTAGCGCGCTTGTCTGGTATCTGGCCGCCAGGGAGGGGCCGGGCGGGGGCGGGGGCTTCCCCAGAGCCGATAGTGGCCCCTGCGCCAGGACCTCTCAGCAGAGGCCTGGGGAGCGCCGCCCCCTCCTCAAAGGGACAGGGGCTAAGGGGGCTGGGGAGTCCCCTTCTGGGGAAACAAAGGCTCCCCGCCCAACCTCTTCTGAACTTCGCCAAGGGGACCAAAAAAGAGGAGTAAAGACCTTGAGCCTGGCCAGATGCGGTAGCTCACGACTGTAATCCCAGCACTTTGGGAGGCCGAGGCGGGTGGGTCGCCTGAGGTCAGGAGTTCCAGACCAGCCTGGCCAAGGTAGTGAAACCCTGTCTCTACTAAAAATACCAAAAATTAGCTGGGCGTGGTGGCGGGCGCCTGTAGTCCCAGCTAGCGGGAGGCTGAACCTGGGAGGCGGAGGTTGAGGTGAGCCGGAGATCGCGCCTTTGCACTCTAGCCTGGGCAACAAGAGCCAAACTCCGTCGAAAGAAAGAGAGAACGAAAGAAAGAAAGAGAGAGATAGCGAAAGAGAGACAGAGAGAAAGGGAAGGAAGGAAGGAGGGAGGGAGGACCCTCAGCCTGGAGGAGGTCCCTCATCATCGCACATGCCCGGCAAGAGGTCACTCAAGGACAGGGAAGAGTTTAGGGGGAGGCCCAGAGTGAGATTTTGCTTAGGTTAGGAACCAAGGTTCTGCCACTGATAAGCCGGGGTGTGCTCACACAAGTTGTTTCACCTGCCTGGGCCTCAGTTTCCTCTTCTTCAATGGGATCATGATCGTTCCTACTAAGGGTAAAGGGAAAGAGTAGATGAGTGCATCCGGTAAAGGATTTAGCACCATGCCTGGTACATCGTAGGTGCTCAATAAATGCTAACTAGTGTTCTTTGTGCCCATGAGCTCAGTTAGCACTTGGTTCTTCCAGTTATTTTCTAAGTTGCTTCTTTATTTAGTCAGCTAGCCACGGCTTCCATCCACCCATCCATTCAGTGACTTTCCACTCTGTGGTTCTGGGCTCTGTAACAAAGAATTCTGCAGGAGGCAACAGAGGATCCCAAGTCTGGATGGGGCAGTCAATCTAGACCAAAAGGGTAAAAGAGCCACTCCTGGATTAAGTAGCATTGCCGGGCAGCTGGGAGGAAAGGGGTGGCCCAGTACATCAGCTTGCCCATCAGTGACTGAGGCAGTCCTTGGAGTTCCCGTGGTCTGAGAGTCACAGGAGAAGCAGGCCCTATGTCAAGAAGCAGCGAGACTGGGAGCCCCCAAGGGCAGCTCTCATCTCCTGCTCATCCCCGCCCCACTGGCAGAGCCCAGAGCTGGCTCTCAGGAGCTGTGCAGTAAGTGCCCTTTGATTGATGAGTTGGGAAGGCTGAACTCTGCCACACTCCCCTCTCACTCTGGAGGGATGACACACCTGTCATACAGCCTGCACACGCGTGTCCCAGCTCACCTGGACACATGTCAGGAGTGTCAGGAGTAATGACAGGGAACTCTTAGGTGGTCACTGTCCAGAACAGGACATTTAGAAGAGCCAAGTGTGTGTCACGTAGCCATGTCCTAGCAAGTTAAGGTGTATTCTTTCATTCACTCACTCCTTCATTCACTTATTCAACAAGTGTTTATTGAGGATCCTGGGCTAGGGTCTGAGGGTCACCCAAACAAACATTATTAGGTCCTGGCTCTCAGGAAGTTTATAGTTCAAGAAAGCTGTAGGACAGGCTTACAAGCAATAGCAGTTAGGACAGCCATGCCAGGAGCCAGGAAAGCTATAGAGAGGGCTTAGAAGGTTTCTGGAAAAGAGGAACCACTGCTGAGTGGGGGAGAACAATAACAGTAATAATTATAGTAGCCAGCAGGCACCTTGCACGCATTTATAGGTAATATTCACAAGATGGCTTTGCTTGAATCAGGACTTGCAGAGGAATAAAATATTGATGGGCAGAGAGGAGTTGGGGTTTTGGAAGGTGATGCCATTCCCGAAGGAGATTGTCACAGGCAGAGGAAGGACATGAGTGAATGCTCATAGGTGGGAAGGCACTGGGTGGGGAATGTTGGGGGGAACCAGTCTGATTTAGCTGGCAATTTAGCTGGCAAATATAAGCACGGAGGAGAGTAATGGGAAGGCTTGGAGAGCGGGGGTGGGCAGGGGTCAGATAACAAAGGGACCTGAATATCAGAATAAGGAGTTTGTACATTCTATAGCAGGCAATGGGGAGCCACTGAGGGTGTTTGAGCAGGGGAATGACATGATCAGAGCTGTGCTTTAGGAGCGTTATTCTGACAGCAGTGTGTAGAACAATTGGAGACAGTAAAACTGAAAGGCAGCAGAAGATGCCTGATCTGGTGCCTGGTGCGGCAGGCACTCAATTGGAGTTTGTTGGTTGAATTGAAGTGACCTAGGAGAGCCATAAGGACCTTCATGGGGGTGGTGGTGACGGTGAGGCAAAGGTGGGTGCAAAAGGCATCAGGAAGTATGTCTGAAACTTGTTAGTTGATGGAAGGTGGGGATGAGGACCAGGAAGGAGACAGAGGCTCCAAGAGTCCTGTGAGGGTCAATGGTGAGTGACAGGGCTACTAACAAATTGGGGGAGTCACAAGTTGTTGCTGGTTTTAGGAGAGACTACGAGCTCGCTTTCCCACAGGTTAGCCTTGCACTGCCTGAATCGTGGGCTTAGAGCTCAAGAGAAGCTTGGAATTAGAGGTAGATGTTTCCATCACCTGCTGAAGGGGTTGGAGTGTGAGATTTCCTGAGAGTCTGCAGGGAGGGGACAGCAGAGAACTGAAGCTGAAGCTTTGCACTCTATCCATACCTGAGGGAGTTCGTGGGAAGCAAAAAAGACAGAGAAGGAGTGTTAGAGGTGAGAGAGGAGTGAGCGAAAGCAAAGGGCGAGGAGCCAGGGGAGGAGTGAGCTTTAGGGAGTGCCAGTATTCTCAAGGGTTCCCATGGGATGGGGTCTGAGAATCAGATGTAGGGTCTGTTGGTCAGGAGACTGGACAGGAGGCCAGGACAACCTTGCGCAGGGAACTATGGGTGGAGTGGAGGCAGAAACTCATTCCTGAGAGCAGGGGACACCCCAGAACATAGTATTCACAGATTCTCCATTGCCTGCCCACTGCTCAGACCAAGCCCCAGACTTGCCATTTCACCAGAGACCCTCCTGTCCCTTTCCTAGGTGGAGTAGTTGCCAAGCTGGCCTGGAGAGGAAAGTGGGGATCAATGAGATGGACTGCTCTCTGCCTTGGGATCCCCAAGACCCTGAGATCTCCACACATCGGGGGGCTTGTTAAGTTCATGCTGTTTATTTGGCTGCGGACCGTGCAACCACACTCTTCTCTCTGGTGCAGTCTACACCTGTGTCCAGTCATCCCCTGGACATGCTTGGCCATCCTCTTCCCTGGTATCCTTGGCCATATCCCAAGCACTTGGGCTGGTGGTGCCCAGGTCCTCAGGATCCCAGGACCCTGGTGTACAGAATGTGGCTGGGAAGCAGGGGGAGCAGAGGAGACAGGACCCAGAACGTTGCCTCTCATTTAGGAGGAGCTAGGCACGGGAAGTAGTGTGGGCCCCCACCTTCCCGAAGGGGACCCGCAGTCCTAAATGCCCCCGCGCCTTCTCCATATTGTGGGAAAAGCTGCCGCATCCATCACTGTCAGGCACCGAGTTTGAATAAATTTGAATGCACTGAGCCGTGGGCTGCAGTTTCTATAATATCACTTTCCAGTTTGAATATTTCACTTACTTTTTTTTTTGAATTTCTTTTTTATCCAACAGTTTCTCCTCCTTTTCATCTACCCCTGCTGCAGCGAAGCTAGGATATAGAGAGAGGCCAGTGCCTCGAGGGTGTCAGAGATGGGAAGAGGCCAGGCCTTTGCCAGCTTTGGCATCTCTGTCCTCCCATCCACTGGGACCCCCACCCAGCGCATGTGCTCCCTGGACCCAGAGCCTGATCTCCCTCAGCTTATGTAGATGGGGAAACAGCAGCCAGAGAATGAGCCACCCTCACACTCCACCCCTTCAGCATGGTCTCATGTGCCAGGGCCCCTGATTCTTCCCTAACAGGGGCCCAAACCCCTCACCTACTGACCCTCCATCACACGGGCTCATACACACATCATCTGATATATTGATTTTTCCCTAATTGTTAATAGTAGATCGCAATTTCCCACTAGGAAGTTTGCTCCTAAGTCTCTCCAGCCACTATCCTGCCTTCCTTTGTATATAAGAAGCCCAATTCCAGACCCTTTCCACCATCTCCCCTGCAGCCCTTCTCTCTACATCCATCAGTGTGGTGTCACCAATACAGCCATGGCTTCTGGATGAGGGCTGCTGGGAGGGAGAAAAGAACTAGGGTCCTGATGGTGCATCCCAGAGAACCACCCCCAGGTCCTGGCCATGAACCCCATGATTTTCTAGACCTTGCTGGTGCCAACTCCACTCCCTGCCCAGAGCTCAGGGACTAGGGAGAGCCAAGGAGCAAATCAGGAATGAGATTATCCAGGATCAAACAAGTCAGGATTGCATTTGAAGTGGAGTCCAGATGGGGGGTGGGAAGGTAAGGAGGTTCAGAGGGTCTTCTGGGAACCCTTTGAGTCTGTGAATATCTTTCCTTAGGGGAGGTCTGGCTACAGGCCATTCATAAGCCCACTATCCATGGCCCTTGGACCATCCATAAGGCATGGCCACTACGCTGACAATCTCTAGAGGGCAGTTACCCTCCATGAGGCTGGTGGTAGCACTGACCATCAGTGAAGACACTCTGCTACATAGGCGACACTGACCAGCCAGCTGACATTGAATACTCCAACTATCTAAAAAGAACTCAAGACATTGACCCTGTGCGAATCCGTGACCTCCTTGATCTCCTCCAAGGAGACACCAACCATGTAGGTTATCTTCCATGGAGACGTGTTCATAGGACATATCCCCTTCCTCCTGCCAGAAACAGCACTTGCTTCAAATACTGACAGTCTCCCACAATGCCTGTAGCTACCACACGGAAGGGATGTATGGTGGAAGGTGGCAGGTGGGGGATGAGGGGAAGCAGACAGCCTCAGTGATCGAGGACCTTCTGGAGATGATGATATAGCTCCCTGCTGTGTGCCTGATCCTCGTGCTCACAGTTAGGTCATGGGAGGGCAGGAGACAGGGAGGAAATGGCCAGCCTTTGAGAAGCTCACAGTTCGGCTAGAGAGCTGAAATTGTCATTAAAAGTAATATTTATGCCAGGTGCAGTGGCTCACACCTGTAGTCCCAGCACTTTGGGAGGCCGAGGAGGGCAGATCACCTATGGTCAGGAGTTTGAGACCAGCCTGGTCAACATGGTGAAACCCCATCTCTACTAAAACTACAAAAATTAGCTGGGCATGGTGGCAGGTGCCTGTAATCCCAGCTACTCAGGAGGCTGAGGCAGGAGAATCACTTGAACCTGGATAGTGGAGGTTGCAGTGAGCTGAGATTGCACCACTGCACTACAGCCTGGGCAACAGAGTGAGACGCCATCAAAAAAAAGAGAAGTAATATTTATTTCTACTTTACATTTTGCCATATTCAAAGGAGTTTAAGATTAGGAAATGCACACATGTAAGCACACACACACAAACACACCACTCAAACAGTCAAGAAGAAGAGAGAGGACACTTGGAAACTATTTAAAGGCAGGAGGGAGATAAATGACAGGACTGGAGATCTGGTGGCAGAGAGTGTGTGCAGTTAGTGTGGCCCCTGCTGGCTGAGTGCATGCTGTAAGTGGCCCACCTCTCAGGGAGCTCATGCACCATGGGTTCAGGTAGTCAGGGAAGGCTTTCTGGAGGAGGTGGAACCAGTCTGGGGACTTAACAGATGGCAGAAGTCCTAAACAGGAGAAAACACTAGGAGCGGGATTCCAGGAGCAGGGCCAGAATGAGCCAAGTCAGAGAAATGAATGGAAGGTGAACATATGGCCAGTGCCAGGTCAGGAAGGGGCTGGCAATGGGATTGGTGAGTTTGGGGGTAGGGTGAGCAGGTGGGAGTGATACAACATATTCAGGGGACAGTGAAGAGATGAGAGAGAAACTGAAGGCCACCAATGGAGAGGCTGGGGGTGGTCGATGTGCTGAGAGCACTTAGGAGTTACCTCAGACTATCTTGGCACCACCCCAGTATTTCCTAATTCTAATTCAGGACCTTCAGCACCCCTTTCCTGCAGTACCCCCCACCCTCCATGAGCTCAAATGCAGCATCCCAGCAAAGACAGAACTCACCAGGGAGAGAGGCCACACAAAACAGGGGGCCCTGGAGGAAGAAGCACCCACCCCATGAGGTCCCCCCCCCCCAGGGTGCCCTGTCGGGGCCTGCAGTGGGAGGGAATGTGGTGTGAAGGCAGAGGCTCTCCTGCTGCACCATGACAGATGATTGACTCGAAACAATATCTAAGGCGATCAGGATAAAGTGCTGGCCATTTCAAGGCTCAGCAGAATTCAGATTCTAATTAGACTTCTCACCACATTCCAAATAAAAATGGTTCCCCCTGGTATCCTCTTTGCCTATCAGGTGTCTCTCCCTGATCGCTGGAACAAAACGCATAAAGAAAGTGATTAAAGCCATAACAAAGGCATAAAATTGGAATTATCACTGCCACCACATCTGGGAGCACCGAGTGTCACCACGCCGCCCCCTCCTCCCCCAAACCCACACACATGCAGAAGGGCTGCCCCGTCACAGCTCCCGGCTGGGCACCCCGCAATGGCAGCCATCAGATGGGTAGGAGGAGATGGAGGCCCAGGGGCCCCGGGGTGGGTGCTTGGGATGGAACTAGGGGATCTAAAGAGCCAGCGGTCGAGATTAGGAGGTGAGTGACATGGGTAAAAATGAGGGGCTCCAGACCAGAGGAACAAGGGGGTGAGTGGACCAAGGAGTGAAAGGTAAGACAAGACAACGGTCACCGTCTCTAGCGTCTAGAGGTTTACTAGTGGGGAGGGGCCTTGGGGCGCTTGCCTTGATGATCTCGCTAGGACATGCACACACACACACACACACACACACACACACACACACACACACACACGGCTCATGGCATGCTATAAATATTCCCAAGCATTCCACATGGTGTCTATCTCTGTTGCCAATGCCAACAGACCAAAAGTCCCCCCAACTGACCCACTGCCCTTCCAAGTAGGCTGGAAAACGGGACTGAAAACCAGCTCTGACCACTGAACCCAGGGTTGGTTTTCGGTCTCCTTTTCCAGCCTACTTCCAATAGGGGGAACCTACCTCCAGAGTCTACTAAATCCCCCAACATGTGTGTGCACAGCCAGCAGGCAATCCAGAGACCTCCGTCCCCTACAACACACATTCGTGTGCGCACACACACAGACATGCCACACACACACCACGCCTACAACAATATCCTCTCACAGTGCACACACTCTGAAAACATATCACAAAGGCCCCCCATCTCCCTGGGGTGCCCTGGCCAGAGGGGTGTCTCTGGCCTCTCCAGCTCTCCCGCCTCCCTACTGCAGCCCCCATCTGCCCCCTCACAGCCAGCCTGGTACCTGGTACTGGGCAGCCTTGTTCCCTGCGTGGGGTGGGTAGACAGGCGGGAGGTCCAGAGGAGGGTGAAGGAGTGGGAGCGGGGCTCTGAGCAGGGACGATATAAAATTAAAAGGTAAAAAGCAGGAACGCAAATGGAGGGTGCTTTCAGCTTTCACATTATTAATGACTCTTCAAAAAATCGGCGAGTTTTCCAATCTTCTCTGAGAAGCGCTTGAAGGAGCTCACAGATGAAACTGACCTTCAAAATGTTCTTTGGTCTTTAGTTAAGAAATTCGCTCGCCATTATGGCATCATTAGGGGAAACAAGGATAAAATTACTCCATGGTTAATGACCTATAGTATCTCCCCCACCAAAATTTGTTTCAGATCTAATAAAACTGTGCTTAACACACTCGGATGAGTTATGAGGACTGTTCTGCAGGGTATTAAAATGTGGAAAATAGATTTTCCGAAGCTGGGGGGACTGGACTTTTTGAATCAGATAGCAGAATGGAATTTTCTGGGCAATAAATTCTTCCATGTCTCAATTTCATCTCGAGCTCTCTCTCTCCTGCCTGCCTCTGCCCCTCTCTCTCTCCCTCATACTCCCCCCCCCGCAACTCTCTCTCTCTCTCTCTCCATCTTTTCCTAAAATACTGAAGCAACATAGAAACCTTTTGAATTTGAAGCCTACATAAACTTTGAGAAAATCATAGTGACAAAGGCCATCTGCGTGTGACAGTGGGCGGCTGCGTGTGTGCACACATTGTCATGGGTTCTGCCTGTCTCACAAGAGTGGAGGCAAGGAGGCAGCTTTCCCCACCACCTCATCCAAGTGCTTCTATTCACACTCAAGGAGGGAGTGCCCCTTTCAGCTCTCTACTGCTGGCCAGGCTGGCCGATCTCACCCTCTACCCCCAAATCACAGGGCATACCCTTCCTCATGAACCTTCCTGATACAACTCTTCTCCCACCTGGGCCTCAGCACACACCAAGGCCAGGTGTCAGCCTGTATGTAGGTACATCTGTCCTTGTCCACCCCAAACTTCATGGTAACGAGAAGGGGGTTGGCTGCACTGGCCTTGCAAAGGGTCAGAGCTGCCCTGTTTTGCACACATGCGTGCCATGAGCACATGTTAGCACTATTGATGGTGCACACCCAGGCAGCCTGGCCAGCCAGGCTGGAGGCTGAGACCTGAGCCCCAGGCCCAAGCAGTGGCTGAAGGTTTTCGGGGGCTGGATACTGCCGCGGAGAGAGGTGGCTGGCGAGGTAATGGCATTTTGCTCTCTTTAAACTTTAATCTTTCCTATTAATTCCCTGCAACTGGAGAATGTGTGAGAGTTAATGTTCCGTGAACGTGTTTCGCACTCGGCAGTCTCTTCGAGCTAATTACCTTCAGGTGCTAAATGGAGGGAAATTGCAATCCATTTGGATGTGAAAAAATTTCGCCTTCCCGTCCCCTGTGAGACATCCTTTTTCCTGAGTGCTGCAGAAAGAATGCTCTCTGGGTGGGAGTTTTTTTCCTAATGTTTTTTTTCTTCGGCCCTCTCCCCCGCCCTCTTTCTCCAAGAGTCTGGGTTTTGCAGGACAGCTGTGGTTGGAGACCGGAGGAGGCTGGGCCTAGGCTCAAGGTCCTCATCTGCGGTGGAGGCCAGGTGGGAAGGGACTTCATGCCGGGGAGACACCCTGGCTGAGAATCTCGTCCCCCCCTTGGAGGCCCTGGAGTGGAAGGTGTATTTACACGCTTAATAACACGCTTATTACCAATGTTTCTCAGCTGCTAGGTTTTGAATACAGATATAATAGAATTTTACAAGCCACATAAAAGCTGTCCTTCTCTTGGATCCTTAACTGGGGTGGCTGGTAGGGCGGAGGACAGGGCATGGAGAGTGGAAAAGATGGGGCACTTGAGGAGGGAAGGAGGGAAAATGGACCAGAGAACTAGAGAAGAGAAAGAAACAGAATGGGAAGAAGATGGGTCTACAACTGGGGTTGTATGAAGATGAGAAGGAGGAGGAACAGGTCAGAACTTCTGTCTCCACACCACAGGAAACTTGGAGCACCAGGAGGAAAGCGCTAAGGCCAAGGAGTCTGCTCTGAAAGCCCTTTAGGTCTCAAGAGAGCACGCCCACCTTAGTGAAGCACCTATCCCTCCAGCCCCATCCTTGACCTCTGATCTCAGACCTGGAGCTGAACAAAGCCTCACAAAAAGAGACATCTAATTTTACCACCTCCCTCTGTCCTGGTTCCAACCCACTGGCCCTTGCAAACCCCATTCCTTAAACTCGGTTGAGTTAGGGAGCTGCCCAAACGGAACATTTTGCTTCTCCGCCGGACAGGAGAGAATCTGGTTTTAAAAGCACAAGACAGAACCCTCCCAGGATAAGCAGCACTCCACTTAGAAGAAGATTTGGATGTCCACAGTGGCCCTGGGTTTCACCCTCCCCATGGGGTCCCCTCTCTGACCTCACATATGCCCTACTTGTGAGGGGGACAGCCATTCTTTCTGACAATGAAAAACCCACATCAAGAGAATATATTGGGAAAATATAGAAGTGACTTAGGTTTATTTATTTTTAAAAGCTTTTTTAATTCTGGAGAATTAAAAATATATTACAAAAAAAAAAAAAACTTTCCATAGACTTACTACCTAGCTTCAACAATTATCAACACATAGCTGATCTTATCTATGTCTCCCTGCACTCTCCCCTAGGATTATTTGGAAGCAAATCACATGTTTCAAATCAGTTCATCCATACATATTTCAATATGTATTTCCAAAAGTTAAAGACTCTTGTTTTTTTTTTTTATTGTTTTTTTTTTTTTTTTGAGAAGGAGTCTCGCTCTGTCACCCAGGCTGGAGTGCAGTGGGGCTATTTCAGCTCACTGCAACCTTCGCCTCCCAGATTCAAGCGATTCTCCTGCCTCAGCCTCCAGAGTAGCTGGGACCACAGGCATGTGCCACCACACCCGCCTAATTTTTTGTATTTTTAATAGAGACGGGATTTCACTTCACCGTGTTAGCCAGGATGCTCTCAATCTCCTGATCTTGTGATCCGCCCACCTCGGCCTCCCAAAGTGCTGGGATTACAGGCATGAGCCACTGTGCCTGACCTAAAGTTAAGGACTCTTAACCACAACACTATCATCTCACCTAATAAAAATTAACTATAATCTCTTACTCTCATCAAATATCTATTTGGTGTTCAAATTTCCCTGACTCGGATTCTGATCAAGATCCACAAATTGTGTGCGGTTGATGTGGCTCTTAGGCTTCTTTTATTCCATAGTTTACACTTTCTTTTATTTATTTATTTATTTATTTTCCCTTCTTGCAATTTACTAAAGAAACTGTGGGCCATTTACCCTATGGAATTTTGTTCATTTTGGGTTTTGCCAGTTGCATCCCTGTGGTATCTTTTAACATGTTTCTCTTTCCCTTTAAATTGGTAGCTTCTAGAGTTGTTTGGCTTCAGGTTTGATTTTTGTGTTTTTTTTTTTGTTGTTGTTTTTGGCAAGATGTTTTACAGGTGGTGTGACCTTCCCATTGCAGCATGTCAGGACCACATAATTTCTTGTTGTCTTTCTTTTCATAATATTAAGACTAATCAGTGGGTTCCATTGCATCAACCTGATCCATCCATTATAAAATTCCCTTCAGCGTTTTTCCCCCTCCACCAGCTTTCTGTCTCATGGTTTTGCAGCCATTTACTATCGTTGACTAAATCTATTATTTCATTAGAGGTTGTTGGATTTGCTTTTAAATTGTTTATGTTCCCCAAATTTTTATTTAGAAACATTTTAAACCTACAGGATTGTTCACTATTTCAGTGAACACCCATATACTCTGCCGCAGATTTGCTACTTTGTAACTATTTCCCACAGTTGCTCTGTGTCTCCCTTTCTCTTTCTGAAATATTTGTGTTAGTTGTTGACATAGGATGTTTCACTCCTAAATTCTTCAGCATTTGTCTGTTAAGAACAAAGACATTCTTCTATACTGCACAGTGCAATGATCACTTTCAGAAAATGTAACAATTATCTGATATAGAGACCATATTCAAAACCCTTCAATTATCCCAATAATGCCCTTTATAGCTACCCTCAACCCCATTCCAAGATCTTGCATTGCATTTATTTATTTTGTCTCTTTTGTCTCTTGAATCTCCTTTATTCTGAAGTAGTTCAGCTTCTTCTTTTTTTTTTGTCTTGCATGAACTTAGTAGTTTTGGAAAATCCAGGCAGAATGTCCCGCAATTTAGACTTGTCTCTGATGTTTCCTCATGACTAAGTTCAGGCTAAACATTCTGGGCTGGGATACATGTCAGTGACATGTCCTCAGCACATCACATGGGGGACACATGACGTCAGTTTCTTCCATTACTGGCAATCATTTTTAAGGTAGTATCTAGATTTATTCATTGTAAAAGTAACCCTTTCCCCTTTATAATTAATCATTGATCTGTGGGGGAACTTTGACACTGTGTGAATATCCTGTTCTCTCTCTCTCTCTCTTTTTTTTTTTGAGACAGAATTTTGCTTTTGTTGCCCAGGCTGGAGTGCAATGGCGTGATCTTGACTTACTGAAACCTCTGCCTCCTCTGTTCAAGTGATTCTCCTGCCTCAGCCTCCCGAGTAGCTGGGATCACAGGCACCCACCACTATGCCCGGCTAATTTTTTTTTTGTAGTAGAGATGAGGTTTTACCATGTTGATCAGGCTGGTCTTGAACTCCTGATCTCAGGTGATTCACCCGCCTCAGCCTCCCAAAGTGCTGGGATTACAGTCATGAGACACCGCACCTGGCCAAATATCCTGTTCTCTAAGCATCTATCAGCCAGTGGTTTTAGCATCCTCTGATAATATTGCCTGGATCAATTATGACTACGGTGGTTACAAAATAATGTATTTTCTAACTCTGTAATTACTTCTACCTTTATTAGTTGGCAGTTTTCTGTAGTGGCCTTTATTTTTAATAAGGGAGACTGTTCCAGGCTGGGCACAGGGGCTCATGCCTGTGATCCAGGCACTTTGGGAGGCCAAGGCAGGCAGATCACCTGAGGTCAGGAGTTCAAGACCAGCCTGATCAACATAGAGAAACCTTGTCTGTACTAAAAATACAAAATTAGCTGGGCATGGTGGCGCATGCCTGTAATCCCAGCTACTTGGGAGGCTGAGGCAGGAGAATTGCTTGAACCTCGAGGTGGAGGTTGTGGTGAACCGAGATGGCGTCATTGCACTTCAGCCTGGACAATAAGAGTGAAACTCTTGACTCAAAAAAAAAAAAAAAAAAAAATGTTCCCATATAGAATGTCTTGATAAGAATGGGGAAGCTGTGCTGGTTAGAACTAGGCATGACTGCGGTCCCTGGGGATACCATGCCCATGCAGGCAGTGCCACCAAACAGCAACCTAAGCACACCCATTACCCCAGGGATCCTCCCCACAGGGCCAGGTAGCCCTATGGTCTATAAGGGACTCTACCACATATAACCAGATACAGAAATGGTTTCCTGGAAAACCATCTGCAGGATCAGATATATCCATGGCCTCTGAGGAATAACACTCTCAGAAACAGGTAAACCCATGGCACATAGAGAATACAGAAAGAATGCAGGATCAGGTGCACTGAAAATCCACAAGGAATACCACCATACAGGATCGAGTATGGCCAGTGTCTTCAGAGAGCCCTGCCCTCTGGATGCAGCTCCAGAATATACAAAATTTATTCTGAATTCTTGCCCTGATTCCCTGAATGGTTCTCACAACACAATTTTGATCCTAGAGTAGTTTACCAGTTGCCTGGTCCAACATTGTTAATGGGACCCTTTGGTGTAGCAACTTGCTCTGGTCTAGTAGAAGTCCCAGATACCTGCTAGGCAGGGAAAGCCAAGGTCAGAGCTTTCCAGCTACTCATCTGGCATGAGACAAGACAGTCCTACCCAACTAATGACAGGTAGGTTCAGTATCTGCTCTTGGGTGGGCTGACCTACCACCATTATTGGAGCCTTTGGGCCACCATGAACCAGAGCGTCTGAATTAACAGATGCATGAATTGCTAGGAGAAAGATCCTTCCTACTGAAGACTTTCTTCCTTAACTAAGCCATGTTAATAAAGCAATAAATGGCCAGGTGTGGTGGCTCATGCCTGTAATCCCAGCACTTTGGGAGGCGGAGGTGAGCAGATCACAAGGTCAGGAGATCAAGACCATCCTGGCTAACATGGTGAAACCCCATCTCTACTAAAAATACAAAAAATTAGCCAGACATGGTGGCAAGCACCTGTAGTCCCAGCTACTCAGGAGGCCAAGGCAGGAGAATCACTAGAACCTGGGAGATGGAGGTTGCATGAGCCAAGATCGCACCACTGCACTCCAGCCTGGGTGACAGACTCAGACTCCATCTAAAAATAAATAAATAAATAAATTTAATTAAATAAAGCAATAAATGACAGAAAGTAACCTGAGCTAGCTTAAGCATAAAGGGATATATACTAAGAATATCCAAGAGTATCTCACACATTTGGGCTTGAAAAGGACAGAAGCCATGGCAGCTCTCCATCTCTAGAAGCCAAAGTCCATTGGCCATCTTCTTCATGATGCTTTTTTTTTTTTAAGACAGAGTCTTGCTCTGTCACCTAGGCTGTAGTGCAGTGGCATAATCTCGGCGCACCACAACCTCTGCCTCCTATGTTCAAATGATTCTCCTACCTCAGCCTCTCAAGTAGCTAGGATTACAGGCATGTGCCACCACACTCAGCTAATTTTTGTATTTTTAGTAGAGACGGGTTTTCTCCATGTTGGCCAGGCTGGTCTCGAACTCCTGACCACAAGCTATCCACCTGCCTCGGCCTCCCAAAGTGCAGCACACCCAGCCCATGATACTATTAATGTGATTCTTTTGCAAGCATTCCAGTCTCTGGTCCCATCAGTTCAAATTCCCAACTCCCAAGAGCAGAAACTTGATTAGCTCACTTTGTGTGAGGTCTTGCTTCAGTCAACTGTGACCAAATGTAGCTCCAGGAAATCCACCCTTGTGGGTAGGGAGAGTAGCTCCCAAAGATGCTGGACAGGTACTGCAAGAGGTGCATGTCACGGAAATAAACTCACAAACTCCAAAAGATGGGCAGATGAAAACTCGAGAACAACTCCATCATAAAGGGCAAGACCTTGACCTCAGAGCATGCTGGCTGGAGTTGAAGGATGGCGCCAAGAAGGCCACACACCAAGTCCCATGGATCAATCACAGTGTAATAGGTTTGGAGGTACAAAAATATCCAAGGGGAGGTGTGTCCAGAAGGTACAATTCTGAGTGTCTGTAGATGTCTGGTTAGGTTGAGGCTGGAACATCACATTCTGATCCAGCTTCAGACGTGAGGACTTCTGTGGATGGTAAGCCTCGCCCAGCTTCCTACCACCTTGTTTTCCAGCCACTTGATCTACTAAAAGGACATATACCAAACTCTCCACCTTGACTCCAAATCCCAGAGCAGCCCCTTAGGTCCCTCCCACTCACAGAAGTCAGTTTGAGAGAAGCACCCAGGATACATCCATGCTGTTGGATATTTTTGAGCCCCATGGAGGATTGACTTCTTTCCCAGCCCAGTTTGTCACCCTTGCCCACTATTGGGGAATTCTGGTTAGTGGTTTCTCCTGTCCCCTAGACTTTGCTAAGTTCAAACACTAAAAGTTTACGATAAATATGTACCTAAATTGTGCAACAATTATAAGCTGTGCGTGACAAGTATAGCATGTTTATTTCCAGCAATGCCTTGTCTTGGTGTTCACAACATGGGGTGAGCACACCCTATCCAGGCAGGCACAAGTCAGTGCAGATGCAGTCAGAGCAGGAAGCTGTCCCTCAGCTCCCCAGCCATAGCGGAAGAGCCTGCCCCGGCTGGACTCAAGCTCTGCCAGGATCTCTCCAGTACGCTGATTAGTAAATCTCCTTGTTAGATTGCTCCTTGTATCAATAAGTAATGTCCTGCTTTATCCCTATTAATGCTTTTGCTCTTAAATTCTTGTCTGACATCAACATTGCTAGCCTAGCTTCCCTTTGGTTAATATTTGCCTAGAATATCTTGTTCTATATCTTCATTTTCAACCTCTCTGTGGCTTTATGTTATGCAAGTCCTTTGTGAATAGCCTCAACCTAGATTTTTTTTTTTTAATCTGATTTGAAAGTCTCTGTAAATGGGCAAGTTTTATTTGTCTACATTTATTGTGATTCATGCATTTGGCCTTACTTCTGTCATCTTATTTTGTGTTTTATATTTACTACGACTTTTCTTTTTCTTTTCCTCTTTTTTCTCTTTGTTTTTCCCTCTTTCATGCTTTTTACAGCATTGATCAAGTTTTCTTTATTCTCTCTATTCTTTATTTTCTTGTCTACTGGTATGGAAGTTAAATATTTCTTGAGAAGTAAGAGTTACCTCTAACTTTTTGAAAATATGTACATTTAACTTAATAAAGACTAAGTAATTAGTAAAAAGGACTAATTTTTACTTAATAAAGTCAATCTATATTTCTGTTCTCTTAAATAGTAGAAGGATCTTAGAATGTAAGCCAACTCTTTTCATCTTTCATGTTATTTATTAATCAATATTTTAGTTCCATCATATTTTATACTTTCAAAATAGTCATTATTATTTAGATTTACATACATGTTTACCAATTTATTTGCATACCACTGCTTCTAATAACCCAATTCTTCCTTTTGTGTGAATTTCCTTCTGAGGTACATCTTTCAGACATTCTCTTAGCAAGAATCTGTGAATAACAAACTCATTCATTTGTATCTTAGTCTTTTTTTCCCAACATTTCTATTAAATGATAATTATATGGGTATGGAACTATAAGTTGATAGTTATTTTTCTTCAGCATTTTGAGCCTATAATTGTGTATCTTCTGGTTTCGACTGTTCCTGAGAAGCCTGCTGTCTGTGTAAGTGTCATTATGCCGATAGCTTTTAAGTCTTTTGTTTCTGATGTTCTGCAATCTCACTACAATGTGTTTAGATGTTAACCTATTTTTATTTATTCTGCTCAGTTACCCAGTCATGTTCCTTCTTACTGATAATTCATTTCTGCATTCAATACTAGAAAATTCTTCACCATTAATTACATCTTCATCTACTTCTTTCTCTGTTCTCTTCTTCTGGATTTTATAACATCTCCATTGGACTTTCTTATTTTAGATCTTTTAACTTCATGTTTTTTAACTTCTCCTTCGTATTTGCTATGACTTTAACTGTCTGCATTTTATTTTGGGTACTTTCTAATATGTCTTCCAGTTCATTAATTCTCTCTTCATCAGTGTTGTCAACACTGTTCTGATTTAAATATTGCTTTAGTTCTAGAAATTATATTTGGCTCTTTTTCAACTCTGCTTCCCCCTCTCCCTGTTATATTTTATTCTTGCCTTTTGGATTTTATTTTTTCCCTTATTTTTTGGAGCATTTTAAATATATTTATTTTAAAGTATTTTATATTTTTAAAAATCTATACACTTATTTGAATTCTCCAATATATTGTTCTTGCTGACTCTGTTTTTCTTTCTCTCTCTCTCTCTTTCTTTTTCTTTTACCCAGGCTGGAGTGCAGGGGTGCAATCATGGCTTACTACAGCCTTAACCTCCCCCTGGCTTGAGTGATCCTGCCACTTCAGCCTCCTGAGTAGCTAGGACCACAGGCATTTGCCACCATGCCTGGCTAATTTTTAAATGATTTATAGAGACAGGCCCTCCCCATATTGCCCAGGCTGGGCAACATGAACTCATGGGCTCAAGCAATTCTCCCACCTCAGTCTCCCAAAGTGCTGAGATTACAGGTGTGAGTCACTGTGCCTGGCCAATTTTCTTTCTTATAGTGGCTAATTTCCTTGTTGTTTGTAGTCTTTGATTGTGAACTCATCTCCAGCAGGACTTGATTTCTATGGGACACTTGCATGACCTTAGCCATGGCAGAGCCATATAATGAACAGTTTGCCTCTGCTGAGACCCCATGGGTTCACCAGTAAATAAACTGGTGACCAATAAATAAACTAGTCACCATTTCTGGGCCAGTTTATTTATTATTTTCTTGAATTAAGGTTACCACAGCTTGTATGTAGTGCAAACTTGCACTCCATACCCATGTTTGTCACAGGCTTGGGGTTCTAATTTCTCAGAGATGACTCTTTTTTCATCCTTAGGCCCAGAAAAATGACAAGCTACTCTATTGAATCCCCCATTGGTGAGTTAAGTTTGCTGATTCCTGTTACATGGAGAGGCAATATTCATGGTTCCTAACTTAATGAAGGGAACTCAGTTCCAGCTTCCTGACATATAGAGGCCTGGGGACTGCTCTTCAGTCTTCATCACTGTTAAACTCTAGCTCTTATGACATATTATTGTCTCTAAGGCCTTTCTGAGCACCCCCCGCCCCAGAACCCTGGCTATGAGTCTTCTTTTCATTCCTGACACTTAGGGACTTTCATTTATTGCTTTAACTGTGGTTGCATGGTTGTATACTGTTCAACTGTTATATTTTATATATTTTTAATGTATCATATATAATTGTTACAAAGTTTATATTTCTAGAGGGTGATGTCATGTAACATCCACTTAGTCTGCCATATCTCCTGAAATCTCCATAATATATATGGAGATTTCACATATATATGGATATTTCATATATATATGGAGATTTTTATATGTATTTATATTATATGTTTTGTTTTGTTTTGTTTTGCTTTTTTTGAAATGGAGTCTGCTCTGTCACCCAGGCTGGAGTGCAGTGATGCGATCTTGGCTCACTGCAACCTCAGCCTCCTGGGTTCAAGCGATTCTCCTGCCTCAGCCTCCCAAGTAGCTGGGATTATATGCATGCACCACCACGCCCAGCTAATTTTTGTATTTTTAGTAGAGACGGGGTTTCACTATGTTGGCCAGGTTGATCTCAATCTCTTGACTTTATGATCTGCCCGCCTCAGCCTCCCAAAGTGCTGGGAATACAGGCATGAGCCACCATGCCCAGCATCTCCTTATATTTTTGTGTGTCAATCCAGTCCATCTCTCCCACTACATTATACTTCTTTTAAGGTTTTAAGGGCAAAGTATTTTCTTTCTTTCTTTTCTTTTTTTTTTTTTTTGAGACAGCATCTTGTTCTATTGCCCAGGCTGGAGTGCAGTGGAGTGCAACCTCTGCCTCCTGAGTTCAAGTAATTCTTATACTTCAGCCTCCTGAGTAGCTGGGATTACAGGCGCACGCCACTATACTCAGCTTTTTTTTTTTTTTTTTTTTAAAGTAGAGACAGGGTTTCATCATGTTGGCCAGTCTGGTCTCGAACTCCTGGCCTCAAGTGATCCTCCTGCCTCGGCCTCCCAATGTGCTGGGATTACAGACATGAGCCACTGTGCCCAGCCTGCTGTTCATATTTTTACTGCACTCAAGTACCTAGCACAGTTCTCTGAACTGAGTAGGTCCTCATTAAATGTTGTTATTCTTCATATTAATGTTATTTTTACTATTTCCAAACTCAATGTTTAGGAATGGCAGAAAACCAGATTTTGTATCTGTTATGAGCATTTACACTACACAGTCAGGTTGTATTTAGATATATATAGAAGCCAGCCTGGGCAACATGACAAAACTTAGTCTCTACAAAAAATACAAAAAAAATTAGCCAGACTGGTAGTGTGTACCTATAGTCCCAGCTACCCAGGAGACTAAGGTGGGAGGATCACTTGAGCCTCAGAGGTCAAGGCTGCAGTGAGCTGTGATAAGAACACTGCACTACAGCCTGGGCAACAGAATGACACCTAGTCAAAAAAAAAAAAAAAAAAAAAAGCAGAGGTGGTGGCTCACATCTGTAATCTCAGCAGTTTGGGAGGCTGAGACAGGTGAACTGCTTGAGCCCAGGAGTTCAAAACCAGCCTGGGCAATGTGGTGAGACCCCATCTCTACAAAAAATACAAAAATTAGCCGGGCATGGTGGTGCATGCCTATAGTCCTAGCTACTTGGGAGGCTGAGGTGGGAGGATCGTTTGAGCCTGGGAGGTGAAGGCTGCAGTGAGCCATGATTGTGCCACTGCACTCCAGCCTGAGTGAAAGAGCGAGACCCTCTCTCATTAAAAAAATATATATATATTTATATATATATATATGTATACACACACACACATACATATATATGTAAGCATTTAGCATGGTGCCTGGCACAGACTAAGCACTCAATAAGTTTTAGTTATTATTACTGATATTATTAAACAGAACTTTTAAAACAACCTGCACTTACCTGGCTCACTGGCTTAAGTGACGCCATTAATCCTTTGTTACACATGCTGACTTAACACTCGTGGCTCATCAAACGTTCACAGGCTGGGACACCATGCACTTGTGCTCCCCCATTTGGTTGAATTGCATGAGTACCCAGAGTCATTTGTTTTTAACTCAGCCTGTTTATGCCAGCTGCACATACTATCCTTATATAATTTAACTAAATGTTACATAAACCAATAAAATACGAGTGCAAAACTAATGTTGCTGTTTGGAAAGATTCCATAACAGCAAGTTGCTTAAAGTTTTTGTTACCAAATTACATATTGGTGAGACAACTGGAAAAGACGAGGAACAATCATAAACAAATCTAGGAATTTGCACTCAGATTGTTTCTCAAATACTTCCCAGTTCCCAATCTATGTTAAAGAAATCAAAGCTGTAAATGGCAGTCAGTACATTCTGGGTGTAGCTCATTAAAGAAAGATGAGGCTGGGCGCAGAGGCTTACACCTGCAATCCCAACACTTTGAGAGGCTGAGGCAGGTGAATCACCTGAGGTCAGGAGTTTGAGACCAGCCTGGCCAACATGGGGAAACCCTGTCTCTACTAAAAATACAAAAATTAACAGGCATGATGGCGGGTGCCTGTAATCCCAGGGGCTTGGGAGGCTGAGGCAAGAGAATCGCTTGAACCCAGGAGATGGAGGTTGTGGTGAGCTGAGATTGTGCCACTGCACTCCAGCCTGGGTGACAGAGTGAGACTACATCTCAAAAAAATAAGAGAGAGAGAAAAAGAAAAATGACGGTGAAATGCCAATCAGCACGTTCATACACAAAGAAAGGTCTTGGTCTTACATCTACAAAGTGGAGAGCAAATATTCCTTTATTTGTTTTAAGCTAAAATAAAAAAAAATTATGGTATGTAAAAGCAAACTGAAGTGATCTCAGCACTCAAGAAATGTAGGGTTTGGAGAGGGAAACTGATAAGAATGTTATTGATTTTAGTGGATTATAATGAAAGTTAATGGGGAAGAGGGGAGGGGGAAGCCTAATGAGCAATGACTGCAGAGGATTCCTGGATGGGCTTGTCCCTAAACTAGCTCTACTCTCCCTCACATCTATCTCTTAGCTCCTTTCAAATCTTCCTGCAGCATAAAAAGTTTTAAGACTTACCTTCCAGCTTTGTACAGTGGCCCCCTTAATTTCAGATACCCCCACCTTTTTTAAAGACAGGGTTTCATTCTTTACCCAGGCTGGGGTGCAGTGGCACAAACAGGGCTTACTGCAGCCTCGACCTCCTGGGATCAAGTGATACTTTCGCTTCAGCCTCCCATGTAGCTGGGACCACAGGCACACGCCACCACGCCTGGCTAATGTTTTGATTTTTTTTCTTTTGGTAGAGATGTGGGTCTCACTTTTTTGCCCAGGCTGGTCTTGAACTCCGGGGCTCAAGCAATCCTCTTGCCTTGACCTCCCAAAATGCTGAGATTACAGGTGTAATCTTACGCCTGTAATCTTACACCCATATCCCAGTATTGACATAATCTACAGGGGAAATTGCTGTTTTACCTGGCATTAAAGAGGAGCCTCAAGGATCACAGATGCTTTTGGGAATTTGCATACATGCATTTACTTAAAACTTTTTTGATTTTTTTTTTTTTTTTTTTTTGAGATGAAGTTTCGCTCTTGTTGCCCAAGCTGGAGTGCAGTGGTGCTATCTCAGCTCACTGCAACCTCTGCCTCCTGGGTTCAAGCAATTCTCCTACTTCAGCCTCCTGAGTAGCTGGAATTACAGGTATGCGCCACCACACCTGGCTAATTTTTATATTTTCGTAGAGATGGAGTTTCACCATGTTAGCCAGGCTGGTCTCGAAATCCTTGCCTCAAGAGATCCATCTGCCTCAGCCTCCCAATGTGTTGGGATTACAGGTGTCAGCCACCGCACCCGGACTTTTTGATTCTTTATATAATATTTCAGCTGTGCTTCATCTCCCAGGGTGAGGTCTATGAAGAACTTGTGCAAAACAAGCTGTACTAATTTTCTTTGATGGTTTCTTAAAATTAATCTTTTTATTTTGAGGTAATTTTAGATTCACGTGCAGTTGTAGGATATAACACAAAACCATTTTCACAGTTTCACCTGCGTAATGGTAACATCTTACAAAACTGGAGCACAGTATCACAAGCAGGATATTGACATCCATAACAGCCAAGGTACAGAACACATCCATCACCACTGGGATCACTCCTGCTGCCATCTTGTAGCCACACCTTCTTCTGCCTAGCCCTCGCTCCCTTCTTAGCCACTGGCAACCACTAATCTGTTCTCCATTTTTATAGTTTTGTCATTTCAAGAATATCATATAAATGAAACCATACAATATGTAACTTTTTTTTTTTTTTTCCCAAGACAATCTTGCTGTGTCGCCTAGGCTGTAGTGCAGTGGCACCATCTTGGCTCACTGCAACCTTCACCTCCTGGGTTCAAGCAATTCTGGTGCCTCAGTCTCCCAAGCAGCTAGGACTACAGGTGTGCACCACCATGCCTGGCTAGTTTTTTGTATTTTTAGTAGAGACAGGGTTTTGCCATGTTGCCCAGACTGGCCTCACACTCCTGGCCTCAAGTGATCCACCTGCCTCAGCCTCCCAAAGTGCTGAGATTACAGGTGTGAGCCACCACACCCAGCCAATGTGCAACCTTCCGAGACACTTTTTTCAGACACATAAATCTCTGGAGAATGATCTAGGTCATTACATGTGACCTACACATTACTTCATTCCTTTTTATGACTGGTAGTGTTCCTTGGCATGGATGTACCACCATGCACCATTCACCCTCGGAGGGATACCAGGATTGTTTCCAGTTGGGGTTATGATTAATAAAGCTGCTATGAACAATTGTATGCAGGTTTTGTGAGGACATCATTATAAATATCTAGGAGTACACCTGCTGGATCCTACGATTAATTTTTTTAAGAAACTGCCAAACTATTTTCCGAAGTGACTATACCATTTGACAACCTACTAGCAATGTGCCAGTGACCATTTCCCTGCATTCTTGCCAGCATTTGGGATTGCCACTTAATTTTTTTCTGTTTTTTTTTTTTTTCTTTTTTTTGGAAGCCTCAATCTGTTTATTTAGATGAGAATGTTAATTGAATGGAATTTTCTTAACCCAGAAGGTAGTATTTACAATGCATAATCATTTACTTGTAGTGATTGTTTAAGGGTAACACTTGTTTAAGTTTTTTACACTATAGCATTTATGCAATGGTTTACAGAATTCATGGAATTATTTTTATCAGTATGGGAATTAATTAAAACCTTGAATCTTTGTCTGCTTCTCTGAGTACAAGCCTGGCCAGCTGGTCCCTGGGGGTCCCCACCGGCCGGCTTCTCTGTGGGGCTCTTCACACCAAAGTCTCACAAGCTCCCACGCAGGCCCGGGTCGCCCCGCAGCTGCTCTGGAGGCCCCGCTCTGGGCGTCTTGTGGCCTAAGTGCTCCAAGCTGGAGGTTTCTGTGGGCTTCTCATGGGGGATGCCATGCTGGGTGAGGAGACCGTTCAGCCTTTTCATCTCCTTTGACAGTTCTTTATGAGCCTTCCTGCAGTTTTCCAGGGTCTCAAACCCTAAGCCATCAGGACCTCCCCTCCAGCTGGGGGGGGGTTCATTTTATTCTGGGCTCCTTAAGTAGCCAGCGTCCTCAAAAAGTGTCCGCAGCAACTTCTCATGGCCCTATGGGGTGATCAGCTCGTCGGCCAGGTCCTGTTCCACCTGGTTCCACCGCCGCTGCAGGGCCTCTGGCAGGGCTGGGTATACTAGCAAGGAGTGGGGGTGGCAGACGAGGGGGGTCTAGAACGTCAGCGCATACACACAGGTGCTGGGCTAGGACACGTGGGCCAGCCGGTTGCGGCAGGCGTCGCCATCCCTCATCCACATGCCCATGAAGGTGTTGTTGGCGATCTCCCACTCGTGCCAGATGCCAAGGATCCCGCTGTAGGCGTTCCAGCGGAAGGTCTGCTCGTGCTGGGTCACGTTGTGGAATGGACAGAACTCGTACTTGTTCGTGGACTCCACCAGGCTGAAGCACTTGCCGGAGAGTTGGGAGAGATGCACGGGCCCAGACACGGGGAAGGATCGCTCTTGGCCTGGAGGCGACTGGCCTGGGGCAAGAACGGGTTGTTCACCCGAACGTGTTGGGCTCCTCCACCACCTTCATCTTCGTGGCACCTGCTGGCGCAGGCCCACGCACAGGGAGCCCGAGGAGCAGCAAGAGGCGCGCCAGCCCCGCCGCCATCGCGAGGCAGTGGCCGCGAGGTCACGTGGGTTGGCGGTCACGTGCTTTTCTGTTTTTAAGAGATGGGGTCTTGCTATGTTGCCTAGGCTGGAGGGCAGTGGCTATTCACAGGTACAATCCCGCTACTGACAGGTGTGTATGATATCTCATTGGGTTTTTATTATTATTATTATTATACTAATGGCTAATGTTACTGAACACCTTTTCATGTGATTATTTGCCGTATGTATGTATCCTCTTCCGAGAAATGCCTCTTCATGTCTTTTGCCCATCTTCTAATTGGATTATTGTTTTTTGTTTTTACTGTTGAGTTTTAAATGGTATTTTTTTTTTTTTTTTTTTTTTTTTGAGATGGAGTCTCGCTCTGTCACCCAGGCTGGACTGCAGTGGCATGATCTCAGCTCACTGCAACCTCGCCTCCTGGGTTCAAGTAATTCTCTGCCTCAGTCTCCCAAGTAGTTGGGATAACAGGCACCTGCCACCATGCGTGGCTAATTTTTTGTAGTTTTAGTAGAGATGGGGTTCCACTATCTTGGTCAGGCTGGTCTTGACCTCCTGATGTCATGATCCACCTGCCTTAGCCTCCCAAAGTGCTGGGATTATAGGCATGAGCCACTGTGCCTAGTCTTAAATGGTCTTTTTAAATTTTTTATTTTTATTTTTTGAGAGAGAGGATCTCACTCTGTTGCCCAAGCTGGAGTGCAGTGAGCATGATCATGGCTCACTGTAACCTCCACCTCCCAAGCTCAAGCAATCCTCCTACCTCAGTCTACCAAGTAGCTGGTACTACAAGTGTGCACCACCAGGCCCGGCTAATTTTTAAAAGATTTTGTAGACATGAGGTCTCACTATATTGCCCAGGCTGGTCTCCAGCAATTCACCCACCTCAGCCCCCCAAAGTGTTGGGATTATAGGTATGAGCCACTGTGCCTGGTCTAAATATTCTTCATATATTCTAGATATTAGTCCTTTGTTGGACATGTGGTTTGCTAATATTTTATCTCAGTCTCTAGTTTGTCTTTTCACCCTCTTAACAGGGTCTTTCACAGAGCTAAAATATTAAAATTGATAAAGTCTAATTTATTCATTTTTCCTTACATGGATCATGCTTTTATTTTTTAAAAATTCTTTACTATCTTTATGGCATTCATTTTTTTCTTAGAGACAGGGTTTCACAATGTTGACAAGACTAGTCTCAAACTCCTGGCTTCAAGCAATCCTCCCAACTAGGTTTCCCTGAGCACTGGGATTACAGGCATGAACCACCACGCCCAATTTCTGGCTCATACTTGTGGTGTCAGCTCTAAGAACTCTTTTTCTAGTCCAAGATCCTGATGAATTTTGCCTATGTTCTTTACTAAATGTTTGACAATTTTATATTTTACATTTGTGCATTGGGTCTATGATTCATTTGTTTTGTTTTGTTTTGTTTGAGACAGAGTTTTGCTCTGTCACCCAGACTGGAGTGCAGTGGCGTGGTCTTGGCTCACTGCAACTTCTGACTCCCTGGTTCAAGCGATTCTCTTGCCTCAGCCTCCGGAGTAGCTGGAATTACAGGCACGCACCACCACACCCAGCTATTTTTGTATTTTTAGTAGAGATAGGGTTTTGCCGTGTTGGCCAGGATGGTCTCTATCTCCTGACCTCGTGATCCCCCTGCCTCGACCTCCCAGAGTGCTGGGATTACAGGCGTGAGCCACCGCACCCGGCCTGGTTACTATAGCTTTATCCTTCTTTTTAAAAACTGTTTTTAGCTATTTTAGCTCCTTTGCCTTTAACAGATAAATTTTAGAATAATGTTATCTATATTTGCAAAACATCTTGCTGTGATTTTCATAGGAATTTTGTTAGACCTGTATATCAACTTGGGAAGAATCAACATCTTTATTGTATTGAGTCTTCCTTTTTTTTTTTTTTGACAGCGTCTCACTCTGTCACTCGGGCTGGAGTGCAGTGGCATGATCACGGCTCACTGCAGCCTGGAACTCTTGGGCTCAGTTGATCCTCCCATTTCAGCCTCCTGAGTAGCTAGGACTGCAGGTGCATGTCACCATGCCTGGCTAATTTTTTGGTATTTTTTTGTAGAGATGGAGTTTTGCCACGTTACCCAGGCTGGTCTTGAACTCCTGGACTAAAGCAGTCCACCTCCCTCAGATTCGCCTCCCTCAGATTCCCAAAGTGCTGGGATTACAAGGGTGAGCTACCACAGTTGGCCAAGTCTTCCAATCTGTAAATATGGTATGTCTCTTCATTTATTTATTAGATCTTCTTTGATTTATTTCATCAGCATTTTGCAGTTTTCAGCATACAAGTTCTGCCTGTTTTGTTATATTTACACCTGTGTATTTCATTTTATTTTTGAGTGATTGTAAATAGTATTTGATTTTTAATTTCAGTGTCCATGTGTTCATTGCTAGTATATAGAAATGCAATTGATGTTTTTGTATATTTATCTTGTATTCTTCAAACTTGCTGAACTCACTTTTTAGTTCTAGAACTTTTTTGTAGATTCCTTTGGATTTTTTAAGCAGAAAATAATGTTTTCTTTTCTGATCTGTCTTTCTTTCTTTTTTTTTTTTTTTTTTAAACAGTCTCACCAAGCTGGAGTTCAGTAGCACGATCTCGGATCACTGCAACATTCACCTCCTGGGTTCAAGCGATTCTCGTGCCTCAATCTCCCAAGTAGCTGAGACTACAGGTACTAATTTGTATTTTTGGTAGAGACAGGGTTTTGCCATGTTGGCCAGGCTGGTCTTGAATTCCTGGCCTCATGTGATCTGCCCACCTTGGCTTCCCCAAGTAAGGGGATTATAGGTGTGAGCCATTGCGCCTGGCCTGATCTGCATGCTTCTTATTTCCTTTTCTTGTATTATGGCACCAGCTTCTTTGTTCCAGTTCGATTTTGTCAGATGCTTTTTCTGCATCAACTGATATGATTATGTTAATCATATCTGTTTAGTCTGTTAATAGCGTAGAGTACTTTAGCTGATTTTGGAGTATTGGACCAGCCTTTCATCCTTGGAATAAACTCCAACTATTCATAGTATCTGATTTTTATTCTACGTTGCTGGATTCTACATGCTAGCATTTTCTTGAGTGTTTCTACATTTATTTTCATGAAGAATATTGGTCTGTAATTCTATTATTTTTTCTTTTTTTCATACCGTATTTGTATGATGGTATCTGGGTAATATTAGTTTTATAAAATTAATTGGAAAGTGTTCCCTCTTCTATTTTCTGGAAAAGATTTCATAATGTTGTTGTTCCTTCTTATTTAAACATTTGTTAGAATTCTCCAGTAAAACCATATAAGACTGGAGATTTCCTTTTTGGGGAGTTTTTAAATTATGAATTCAATTTCCTTACTAGAGGGCTATTCAAATTATCTATTTCCTATTGGGAGAGTTTATATTTTTTAGTTTATATTTTTAAAGGAATTTGTCCAGTTAATCTAAATTGCCAATATTTGTACATGTAGTTTTTCATAGTATTCTGTTATCCATTTGATGTCTGCAGGGTCTATAGTGATATCTCTTGTTTTATACTTGATTGGTAATTTGTGTCTTCATTCTATTTCTTTGTCAGTCTTGCTAGGGGATTTTTAGTTTTATTGATCTTTCAAAAAACTAGTTCTTTGTTTCACTTATTTTCTCTATTATTTTTACATTTCCAATTTTGTTGACTTTTGCTCTTGTATTTATTGTTTCTTCTGCTTGCTTTGGATTTCCTTTGCTCTTCTTTTTCTAGATTCTTGAGGTAGAAGCTTAGATTGCTGATTTGAAATTTTCTTCTTTTCTAATGCATACATTTCGTGCTATAAATTTTCCTGTCACCACTGCTTTAGCTATGACCCACACATTTTGAGATGTTGTTATCATCTTTATTCAGTTCAGCGTATCTTTGTGACTACCTCTTTGACCCATGGATTATTTACAAGTGTGTTGTTTTGTTTCCAAGTGTTTGAAGATTTTCTTGTTGTCTTTCTATTATCAATTCAATTTTTTTAAATTCCATTTGTGGTCAAAGAACACAGTCTATATAATTTCAATTCTTTTAAATTTGCTGAGTTTGTTTAATGACTCAGCATATGCTCTATCTTGGCATATGTCCTACGGGCACTTGGAAAAAAATGTGTATTTTGCTGTTGTTGAATGGAATGCTTTATAAATGTCAATAAGATCAAATTCGTTGGTGGTATTGTTGAGTTATTTTGGTTTTCTGTCTATTTAGTTCTATCAATTGTTAAGGGATATTGAAGTTTTCAACTATGTATTTGCCTGTTTCTTCCTTCAGTTCTATCAGGTTTTGCTTTACATATTTTGCAACTATGTTGCTTGGTGCATAGACATTTAGAATTGTTCTTGATGGATTGACACTTTTATAATTACATCATGTCCCTCTCTATCTCTGGTAATTTTCTTTGCTCTAAGGTAGACTTTATCTGATATTAATGTAGCCATTCCTATTTTGTTTAACATTTGTATGATATATCTTTTTCCATCCTTTTGCTTTCAATCTGCCTATATAGTTACATTTGAAGTGAGTTTCTTATAGGCAGCATATAGTTGGATCATAAATATCAATCAATTCTGTCAATCTATGTTTTTTAGTAGATTGGCCATTTATATTTAATGTACATAGGCCATTTATATTTAATGTGATTATTCAATATGTTAGGGCCTAAGTCTGCCACTTTATTTTTTGTTTGCTGTTCTTTCTGTTTTTCATTTGTTTTCTTTTTCCTGCCTTTCTGGAAAACTCCAACTATTCATAGTATCTACTTTTATTAGAATTCTACTTTTATTTTTCTGTATTGTTTTTGAGTGTATCATTTTGTATAGCTTTTGTAATGGTGCCTTTAAATATCACATCATATATATGTGTGTGTATGTATACACACACACACACACACACACACACACACACACACAGAGCTTATCACAGCAGTCTATTGGTCATTATAATTTTACCAGTTCAAATGAACTGTAGAAACTTTGTCTCCCTTTACATCCCTTTATCCTCACTATGTATAGTTGTCTTACATAGTGCCCCTACATACATCAGATAGTGTTGAAATTTTTGCTTCAATAGTCAAACACAATTTAGAAAGTTTAAGAGGAGAAGGAAAGTTTATTGTATTTACCCAGATTTTCACTTACTGTATTCTTTCTTACTTCCTGATGTTCCAAGAATCCTTTTTTATCATTTACTTTCTATTTAGAAAACTTCCTTTAGCCATTTTTTTTTAGGGTGAATCAGCTGGTAATGCATTCTCTTAGTTTTCCTTCATCTGAGAATGTCTTCATTTTCCTTCATTTTCCCCCTTTCCCCTTTTTTCTTTCTAATTGATGAACCTACATGGATATGTCAGTATTACCCAAATTCCATCATTTCCATTAAGGATCACTCTTAGTATTACATTCTATGGGCTTGAAGAAATGTATGACATGTATCTACCATTATAGTATCATATAGAGTATTTTCACTGCCCTCAAAATTCTCTTTCTCTGCCTATTCATCCCTCCCTCCCCCAAACCCTTGGCAACCAGTGATCTTTTCACTTTCTCCACAGATTTGCCTTTTCCAGAATGTCATATAGTTGAAATTTCATAGCATGTAGCCTTTTCAAACTGACTTCTTTCACTTAGTAATATGCATTAAATTATCTTCTTATCTGAAATAGCTTGATTGCTTATTTCTTTTTCATGCTGAATAATATTTAATTGTCTAGATGTACCATAGGTTATCCATTCACCTACTGAAGTACATCTTGTTTACTTCCAAGTCTTGTCCACTATGAATAAAACTGCCATAAACATTTGATATAGGTTTTTGTGTATTTCAACTCCTTTGGGTACACAGCAAGGAATGTGATTGCTGGATTGTCTGGTATTGGTGTGTTCAATTTTATAAGAAACTGCCAAACTATCTTCCAAAGTGCCTCTATCCCTTTCATTTCTGAAAGATATTTTTGCTGGATATTTTATGTTGACAGTTCTTTCATTTCAGAAAAATGTGGCACCACTGTGTTCTTCTGGCCTCTATGGTTTTTGATGAGAAATCCACTATCATTAAAATTGTCTTTTTCCTATAGGTAAGGTGTCATTTCATTTTTGCTGCTTTTAAGATGTTTTTTCTGCATCTTCATTATCAGAAGTTGGACATGATGGTCTTAGCACAGATTTGCATTTGTCTTGTTTGGGGTTCACACAACTTCTTGAATCTGTTGATTCATATCTTTTGCCAAATTTGGGGAAATTTTGCCATTCTTTCTTTGAGTCCTTTTTCAGCCCTGTTCTCTTTCTCATTTATTCTGAAACTCCAATGACACAACTGTTATATCTTAAAGCATTTTTGTGGTGTTTGTTTTAAAATGTTTGTCAGATATTTCTAACATCTTTGGCATCTATTAATTGTCTTTTTCCATTCATTCTGAGATCTTCCTGGTTCTTGGTATGATGAGTGATTTCTGATTGAAACTTGAATGTTTTGTATGTTTTATGAGACTCTTGATCTTATCTAAACTTTCTTTTTTAGCTGGGTTCCTCTGACATTGCTCTAGCAGGTGAAGGGGGTGATTGCAGTCTTATTATTGCAAAGTAGGGTAGAAGTCCAGATTTCCCATTTGGCCTCCCTTCTTGTTACTGCTGGATGGAGGTAGGAGTTCCAGCTCCCCCACCAATGTCTCCACTGATACCTCCCTAGCTGCAAGGGATAGCAGTGCCTTGTTACTGCTACCCATATGGCCTCCATTGACACAAAGGGTGTGTGTGTAAATTCCTGACTCTACTAGGCCTCCTCTGTGATGTAGAGGAAGGGGTGCCTCATCACTGCTGGGTAGGGGTAAAGTCTAGGCTTCTCACATGGCCTCCACTGACTCTTGATCCTGCTAGCAGAGATGAACATTCCAAGCTCTCTACTTGACCTTTCCTGAATACCCTGCAGGGACTTGACATGCCTTACTACAGCCTGGTAAGGGTAAAAGTTAAGGCTCACCACTTAATCACTCAGCCTTCGGTGGCCTGAATGGGGATGGGGCTACAAGTTTTTCTGCAGTGTTTGACTGGATTAGAGTGGTTATTGTCTAAAAATATTCTCTCTAGACTACCCACTTTCTAGTCCTTTGACTAGAGGGAGGCTTTTTGTTGAGGCTTTTATTTTGCAGGGGTGGGGTGGGGTCTGTACTCAGCATTTCCAAGTTGCTGGCTTATTTTGCTCCAAGTCTGGGATACATGAGGTGAGGTAAAAACAAAACTCAGGAAACTCACCACCATGTTGTTCCTTAGATTCCAAGGTCTCTGACTGGTCTGCCTTCTCTCCATGTTTCAGAGTCTTCTTATGTTTGCTTTATGTATATTGTCCAGGGTTTTTAGGTGTACTTAGTGGAAAGTCCAGGGTTTTTAGTTCTACTTAGTGGAAAGACTAGAGAAAGTATATCTACTCCATCTTTTCAGGATGGAAACCTCTTTTGATCATTTTGATGCCAATCATTCTGCTGATCCTTCAGGACATGGCAGGTACCACGTAGGCTCTGCAGGGGAACAGAAATAAACGGGTCATGGCTCCTGTAAGCCAGGACCTCACCACTAGGTGGGACAGAAAGCCAGGTCTCATGTAGCTTGACATTCGATCATGATTAAGAGCTTGGCTTGAAATCAGATAGGACTGAGTCCCAATTCCAGCTCTGACACTTCCAAGCTCTGTAACCCTGCATAAATTAATCTCTCCAAACTTCAGTCTCCTAACTTACAAAATATGGGAGAGATTTGTCCAATTTCTCTTTTTCTTTTTTTTTTTTTTTTGAGACGGAGTCTTGCTGTGTTGGCAGGCTGGAGAGCAGTGGCGCAATCTCAGCTCACTGCAACCTCTGCCTCCCGGGTTCAAGCGATTCTCCTGCCTCAGCCCCCCGAGTAGCTGGGACTACAGGTGCACACCACCACGCCCAGCTAATTTTTGTGTTTTTAGTAGAGACGGGGTTTCACCATGTTGACCAGGATGGTCTTGATCACTTGACCTCATGATCTACCTATCTCGCCTCCCAAAGTGCTGGGATTACAGGCGTGAGCCACGGTGCCTGGCCCAACTAGTCCAATTTCATAGGTTGTTGGTGGATTATGTTAAATGAAATAGTGCATTTAAATCTCTTTGCATGGTGTCAGCACATAGCAAGTGCTTAGAAAATATTAATTGTTACTCTTAAAAGGCAGGCTGGGCCAACTGTAATAATTCTTTTTCAGCCTTGTCCTTTGCAGACAGAGGTGTCCTCTTTACTTACTTTGTGCCTACTGCTTCTCTATTCTCTTTGATCAATTGTGGGAACCTTTTCCACCTGTGTCTTTAGAGGGGCTGAGATAAATGGGTACACAGGATGAGGGGCAAAAGAATGTTCACTTTCTGTTTTTATTCATTCATTCCTTTAATTATTCATGTATTACTACATCAAATCCTTATTGAACACTAACCCTGTGCTTGGCAACATGAGGGGAGCTTAAGATCTAGCAGAATAGGCATCAAAGTGATGATAATTCTGGCAGACTCTAAATGCCGAGAAGGATGCAATCAAAATACTCTGAGCTCAGAAAGAGTAGAAATCACATTTGAGTAGAAGAATCAGGGAAGGATTCTTGGAGAAGGAGCATCTGAGATGCACTTCAATAGATAGACATGGAGAATAGGCATGAGATGAGCAAAAACCTAAAGACAGAAAAGTAAAAGTTGTCTCCTTAGAAAACAAATAGGGTGACATGAGAACAGAAAACCAACACCACGTGTTCTCACTCATAAGTGGGTGTTGAACAATGAGAACACACGGACACGGGGGGGGGGGGGGGAACATCACACACCGGGGCTGAGGGGGTGTGGGGCTAAGGGAGGAATAGCAGGGGGTAGGGGATGGGGGAGGGATAGCATTAGGAGAAATACCTGATGTAGATGATGGGGTGATGGATGCAGCAAATCACCACCATAGCACGTGTATACCTATGTAACAAACCTGCACGATCTACACACAGAACTTAAAGTATAATAATAATAATAATAATAAAGAAAATAAATAGTGAAGTTTGGCTAGAATGTAGTGTATTTGTAAGGGGTAGAATGAGAGGAGGCTGGGAAGTATGCTGGGGCTACTGTTTAGAGCTTTGAGTATAAGGTATATAAGTCAGGATTAGAGTTGACTACAAGCAGTTAAATTACAATAGCTTAGACACATAAGGGTCTGTTTTTCTCTAGTATAATAAGTTCAGACTTTGACAATCTGGGATTGGTATGGCAGCTCTACTGTCACCAGGGACCCAGATTCCATAGATCCTCAGCAAGTGCTTCCATCTTTAAGGCTGCCTCATAGTCTAAGATGCCAGTGGAGCTCTAGTGCACCAGGCAGGAAGGAGAAAGAAAGGGAAGACAGGCAATCTGTCCAACTATCTACCTTCTTTATAGAACTTTTATATAATCCTCCAGGAAGTGGCACCTAAAACTTATATCTTATCAGCTGGAACTTAACCACATGGGCACTTATCTACAAGGGATACTGAGAAATAAAGTTCTTAAAAATCTGGGCATATTGCTTCCCTAAATAAGATATGAGTTCTATTATCAAAGAAGAAAAAGGAGAATGAATACTGAATTGGCAACTGGAAATCTCTGCAACATCAGAGTAAGGAGTTTAGACTTAATTCAGTAGGAAGTGAGAGCCCTGTGGTGGATTGTTTAGCAGAAGACAGGTACAATGCAAGTTGTTGACTTGAAAGACTAGTCTTGGAGTGTGGAGAACAGACTGCAGTAGAAAGAGATTAGAGGCAGAGAGATCAGTTAGAAGGCAGTGTCACTGGTCAGGGAGGGAAGTGATGAAGATAAGCAATAGAAAGTGAAGGGAACATAGGGGAGACATATTTAAGGAGTGTATTATTAGAGTGGCAGCTGATTGGATGTGAGAGTGTTAAAGTAAACCATAGATTGATTTTTTAATGGGAAACTTCAGACAGTTGACCAATGGACGTGGAATTGAATGGTAGGGCCATTTCTGGAAAGAGGGAAATCAGTAGAAGAGCTTATTTGAGGCAAGGTGATGAGCTTAGTTTAGAACAAAAGGTTTAGGCAAAACATATATGTCAATGGTTCTCAAAATGTGGTCCCCAGACAAACAGCATCAACATGACCTGGGGATTTGTTAAAAATGAAAATTTATAGATTAGATGCCAGTCCTACTGAATCAGAAACTGTGGGGTTAGGGCCCAGCAATCAGTGTGTTTTAACAAATACAGAGTGTATATCTATATATTAAAGTAATAAATGATAGGATATTAAATAGAGATGTGTAAAACATTCCATTTACAACTGCATCAAAAATATTAAATAATGGCCAAGCGCAGTGCCTCACACTTATAATCCCAGGTGTGGATTACAGCACTTTGGGAGGCCGAAGTGGACAGATCATTTGAGGCCAGGAGTTTGAGACCAGCCTGGCCAACATGGTGAAATGCTGTCTCTACTAAAAATACAAAAATTAGCCTGGCGTGGTGGTGCACACCCATAATCCTAGCTACTCGGGAGGCTGAGGTAGGAGAATTGCTTGAGCCTGGGAGGCACAGGTTGCAGTGAGTCAAGAATGGGCCACTGCACTCCAGCCTGGGTGACAGAGTAAGTCTGTGTGAAAAATAAAAAATAAAAAATAAAATATATAGGGATTAATTTGACCAATAATGTACAAGCCCTGTATCCTGAAAACCATAAAACATTACTGACAGAAAGTAAAGAGATCCAAATAAATGGAGAAATATGTTCATGCATTGGAAGACTCAATATTGATAAGGTGCCAATAATCACTTAATTGATCTACAGATTCAATGCAACCTCAAAATCCCAGCAGACTTTTTTTATTTGTAGAACTTGACAAATGGATTCTAAGGTGCATATGGAAATGAAAAAGGCCTAGAATAGCCAAAATCACTTTGAAAAATAAAGTTGAAAGGCTTATGCTATCTAATTTTAAGACTTATAGAGATACTGCAATATGATATTAGTATAAAGACAGACAAACAGATCAGTGGAACAGAATAGAGTTCAGAAATAAAACCACACATAGATGATAAATTGATTCTTGAAAAAGTACCAAGGAAATTCAATGAAGAAAGGATAATCTTTTCAACAAATGATGCTGGAACAACTGAGTAGACATGTGTAAACACAAAACAAAACAAAATAAACGTCAACCCTTACCTCACACCGTATACTAAAATTAACTCAAAAAGTATCATAGACCTAATATAAGAGCTAAAACCATAAAACATCTATAAGAAAAACATAGAAGAAAATCTTAGTGACAGGTTTGGCAAAGATTTCTTAAATGTGACCCCAGGCTGGGTGCGATGGCTCACACCTGTAATCCCTGCACTTTGGGAAGCTGAGGCAGGCCAATCACTTGAGGCTACGAGTTTGAGACCAGCCTGGCCAACATGGTGAAACCCTGCCTCTACTAAAAATACAAAAAATTAGCCACACATGGTGGCACACTCCTATAGTTCCAGCTACTTGGGAGGCTGAGGCAGGAGAACTGCTTGAACCTGGAAGACAGTGGCTGCAGCGAGCCAAGATTGTGCCACTGCACTCCAGACACAGTGAGACTCTGTCTCAAAAAAAAAAAAAAAAAAGATGTGATTCCAAAAAGCACAAACTTTAAAAAACATCAATAAATTAGATTTAAAGTTAAAATGTTTGCTCTTCAAAAGAAAGATATTGTTTTTTAAAATGAAAAGGAGGCTGGGCACAGTGGCTCACACCTGTAATCCCAGCACTTTGGGAGGCCAAGGCAGGTAGATCACTTGAAGTCAGGAGTTTGAGACCATCCTGGCCAAGAAGGTGAAAACTCATCTCTACTAAAAATATAAAAATTAGCTGGGCATGGTGGTGCATGCCTGTAGTCCCCAACTGCTCAGGAGGCTGAAACAGAAGAATCACTGGAACCCAGGAGGCAGAGGTTGCACTGAGCTGAGATTGTGCCACTGCACTCCGACCTGGGCAACAGAGGGAGATTTTGTCAAGAAGAAAAGAAGTAAAGAAAAAGAAAGAAAGAGAGATAGAGAAAGAAAGAAAGAGAAAGAAAGAAAAAAAGAAAGGAAAGAGAAAGAAAGAGAGGGAGGAAGGACGGGAGGGAAGGAGGAAGAGAGGAAGGAAGGAAGAAAGAAAGAAAGGGAGGGGAGAGTAAGCCACATACAGGGAGAAATTATTTGCAAAACATATATTCAATGAAGAACTTGTGTTCTAGAATATATAAGGAACACAGTGAAAAAGTATGAAGACAACAATCCAATTTTTAAAATAAGCAAAAGATGTGAATAGATACTTAACCCAAGAAGACAAATGAATGGCACATAAGCACCTGAAAAGCTACTTAATATTGTTACTCATTAAGAAAATGCAAAGTAAAACCACAAAGATATACCACTACCTCCCACTAGAATGGCTAAAGTTTAAAACTGACCATACTAGATGTTGGCAAGAATGTGGAGCAATTGAAATTTCATACACTGGGCTGGCGCAGTGGCTCACGTCTATAATCCCAGCACTTTGGGAGGCCAAGGTGGGCAGATCACCTAAGGTCAGGAGTTCAAGACCAGCCTGGCCAACATAGTGAAACGCCGTCTCAAAAAAATAAAAAATAAAAATAAATAAATTTTTTAAAAAAGAAATTTCAGTGTATAAATGACACAACCAGTTCGGAAAACAGTCTGGCAAATCCTCATAAACATATACTGTCTATATGACCTAGCCATTCCCCCTCCCAAGAGAAATAAAAGTACAAAGATTTTGACATGAATATCCTTAGCAGCTTTATTTGTAATTGCCCCCAAACTGGAAACAACTCAAGTGTCCATCAACAGGTGAACTGGAAAACAAATTGTTGTATATTCATATAATAGATAACTACTTAGTAATAAAAAGGAATGAACTATTGATACATGCAACAATGTGGATTAATCTCAAAATAACTATACTGAGTAGAATAAGCCAGAAACAATAAATAGTATAGATATGTTTTCATTTACACAAAATCCTAGAAAATATAAATTAACCTGTAGTGACAGAAACAGGTTAATGGTTGCCTGGAGATGGGTTTGGATGCTGAGGGGGAGGAAAGAAGGGATTACAAAAGGAAACAATGGGATTCTGAGGGGATGGTGGTGGTGGTGATTATTTGGATCATGGTGTTGTTTTCATGGATGCATCCATATGTCAAAACTTATCAAATTGCTTATTTTAAGATTTGCAGTTCATTGTATATCAATGATATATTAATAATGCTGTAAAAATACTTCTTGACCCTGACCTAGGTCTATTGAATTACTCTGTGAATAGGGCTCAGCAGTCTGTGTTTTGACAAACACTCCAGGTGATTCTGATACACAGTAAGGTCTGAGAACCACAAACTCCCAGCAGGTGGTTGAAATAAGGCTCTGGACTAGAGTACAGACTTAAGAGTTACCTGGTTGGAGGTCAAAGGTTGAAGTTGTAGGAAGAGGGGATTTAGAGAGTAAAGAACAGAAAGCAAGAGGTGGAGACTTAGAGAAAACCCACGCTCAGGAGATGGGAGGAGAAGGAGGAACAGGTGACAGCAACAAGGAAGTGGCAGGCTGAGGCTAGGGGAAGAAATGTAACAGATGCCAAAGAGGGATTTCAAGATACAGAGTGACAAGCAGTGATGATACCAATGGGATAACTTCTGTTTGCATAAGTGCTTTCTAGTTTCCAAATAGTTTTCACATTCATTAATGCATTAACCATGCAAGGGTGAGCAGACAGACATGGAAAACGTGCCTGGTGGGCCCCACAGTCAACAGGAAAGAGCCAGGATTAGGAGTCAGAGAGACCTGGGTGGAATCTAGCTCCTTTACTTACTCATGTGTACATTTCCTCAAGTTTCCTGAACTGAGTCTCTCTACATTCAAAATGGAGATAAATTTTACCCACTAACAGGGCAGAATCTTTATGGTATGTAAAATACCTGCACCAGATACTGGCAAAGTTCTTAGTGTCTTTACGCTCTCCACCTCCACCTCCACCCCCACCCTCACCCCCACCCCCCACCTCCACCTCCACCCCCACCCTCACCCCCACCCCCACCTCCACCTCATGATTCCTCATCTTACACATAAAGAAACAGAGGCCCTAAATCTTAACGTTTTAGTTAAGAGAGAGAGAAACAAAAAGATACATCTTAATGTTTTAGTTAAGAGAAAAAAAAGATAAGAAAAGAAACAGAGGCCCAGTGGGGGTAAGTGATGTACCCAAGGTCAGAGGACTGGTAGGCACTCCATGTTTGGAAGGAAGCACATTCTTGACTTGGAATCCATGAACCAACTGGGCAGGTCCATGGTGGGCCTTGTGGGTTCTGTGAAACTCCTAAAGTCACATGCAGACTGGGCAAGAATGTGGTTTATTTCCTGAAGCAAGTGTCCATTATCTACAATGGCATCTTCAGGGGGGGCAGGATCTAAAAATGCTAACAACTTCTGCTCAGAGGTCAGCTGTGTTTATTTTTCCCAAGTTTCTTGATTCACACCTCCCCATATTCTCAGCCACCTATCTTCCTAACATCCATCTTCTTCCAGAATGTAGTTTCACTCCCTCTCTGCTGACTGACCAGTCTGCAAACCAGGGAACTTGCTTCATGGTCTCAACCCAGATCATTCATTCACTCCCCCAAGCAACCGCTGATCACCTGCAGGTCTAGTCAGTTCTGTACTGGCACAGGGAAAAGGCAGATGAAGATCCCACTTTGAAGGAGCTTACAGACCAGTAGAGGAGAGAGGGCAGGGACAGAGACAAAAGGCGGCCTGTGGCCAGAAACATGAGAGAAGGAGCACCGTAAAGGTCATGTGGGAAGACTGCATTTGGACTGCTCCCAGCACTGACCCCTGGGAATCTCCCCTTTCCACAGGTCTGGCCATTCGGAAATGGGCAACCTTCCGCTTCAGCTTCATTCTTCAACCATCACAACCTGCCTACCACCAACTACTTTGATGAAGTGCTCATCTTAAAGTCAGCTACCAGGAACCTCTTTGGCAGACTCTGCCACCTTTATCGTTCTTGCTTTCTGTACCATTGAGCCATGCTGGCTGGCACCTCCTCGGGTCTCCTTCTTCCCTTGGCTTTCATGCCAACAGCAGCTCCAGGTTTCCTCCCTCTTCTCTGGGGCCTCTTCTATCTCTCTCACATGTCCCTTTAATGATTGTGTTTGCCACAGTCCATCCGCAGCCCACATCTCCTCCTTCCCCACACACTCACCTCATCCAGGCCCAGGACTCCCCATGACCACACTTTCACTTCTTGTTTCCATTCAGACCTGTCTCAGAGGTCAGCTTGGAAGCAACCGATTGCATCTCCTGCTGGAAGTCCCTCAAGAATATCAATCTCAACTCATCTGCAATGAACTCACCAAATCTATGTGTGTATTCGCAGAGACAGCCACCCAAACTGGAAACCCGGGGGTCACTGTGAGTGCTATCTTTTTCATCACCTCTTTCATCTAAGCAATCACTAAGTCTTGTGAGTTTTCCTTCTTGAGAGCTTTTCAGCTGGCCTCGTCTACTGCTACTGCCTTAGTTGTGGCCCTCATCGTCTCTGCAGTACCCTGCAGTAGCCTTCGAGCTGCGCCTTCCCCTGGTCTCCTCCCACCCCAGTCCAGCCTGTTATGGTGAGTAACAGTAGCAAATCTTTGCTGAGGGCTTATGACACGCCAGCCTGACCTACACAATCTCACTTCATTCTTACAACAACCCTAAGAGGCAGGCACTATTATTATTCCCATTTCACAGATGAGGTGATCAAGGCACAGAGAGGTTAAGTAACTTGTTAGCAAAACAGCTAGTAAGTGACAGTGACAGGATTATTCTATCGTGCAAATCTTAATTATGTCATATATTGTCCTAAAATCCTTTATGGACTCCCATCCCCCATAATACAAAGTCTCAAATTCTTTAGCCCAGAAGACCTATCCACCTCTCTTGTGCCATCTTTACCTCTGGGTTTTAGTACATATTGTTCTTTCTGCCAGAAACTCCCTTTTCCCTCTGTCTCCCCCTCCTGGCATTTTGTGGCCTGTGTAACGCCTACTCATTCTTCTTCTTCTTCTTTTTTTTTTTTTTTTTGAGATGGAGTTTCACTCTTGTTCCCCAGGCTGGAGTGCAATGCGCAATCTCGGCTCACTGCAATCTCTGCCTCCCAGGTTCAAGCGATTCTCCTGCCTCAGTCTCCCAAGTAGCTGGGATTACAGGCATGCGACACCACACCCAGCTAATTTTGTATTTTTAGTAGAGACGGGGTTTCTCCATGTTGGTCAGGCTGGTCTTGAACTCCCAGCCTCAGGTGATCCGCCCGCCTTGGCCTCCCAAAGTACTGGGATTACAGGTGTGAGCCAGTGCACCCAGCCACCCCTACTCATTCTTCTAGCCTCAGCCCAGGCATTGGCTCACACTGAAACCTTCCTTGATTGCTCTGTTCTCTCCAGTTTGGGTTGGTGCCTGCGGTGAACACTGCAATGTGCCACCCAGATCCCCCTTCAATGAGGGACTTATCGCCAGTTGCTGGGAGCGCTAGCAGATAGTCCTCAGCTGTCAGCTCTCATGGGAGAATGACTTCAGCTGAAGAAAGCTCCCTGGCTCAAAGTTACACCCACTTCCTGGGCCCACTCATATCCCTGACCCATCAATGTCAGGGTAGAAAGCTGAGTTCTCTGGCCACAACTTGGGAAAAAGCTGAAGGGCCATTCCAGCGCCAGGGTGCTCCAGAGGGCAGGTCTTGGCCCATCCTGGCTCCTTCCTCTCCCCTTCCACAGGTTCTTGTCTCCAGAGCTCCCTGCACGTTAATCTCCTTCTCAGAATCTGCTTCCTCGTGAAGCACCCCATGCGCGTGTCCTCCCAGCTAGGCTCTGAGCTCCCTGAAGACTCTGATCCAAGGCTGGGGTGCTACTGCAGAAAGGCACAGTCCCCCATGAGCTCTAGCCTCAGGGGTAGCTCTTTAAACATGGGGCAATACATGACAAAACTTCTGTCTTCATCGATTCACCTGCTCACGGCTTCCTAATCAGATAATTCATCTCCAGGTGGCCTTGGACTTCCTGGCCCCAGGTGAGTGATTAATTTGGTGACTCTTGCTGTCCCCAGTACTCCCAAGCCCCACCTCCAGTAACCCCCAAACTAGACCATGAGGCCAGAGCCTTGAATCTGTGGTTTCGACACTTTTTTTTTTTTTTTTTTTTTTTTTTTGAGACAAAGTCTTGCTCTGTTGCCCAGGCTGGAGTGCAGTGGCTCAACCTCGGCTCATTGCAACCTCTGCCTCCCAGGTTCAAGAGATTCTCCTGCCTCAGCCTCCCAAGTAGCTGAGACTACAGGCACCCGCCACCCAGCTAATTTTTCTATTTTCAGTAGAGACACGGTTTCACCATGTTGGCCAGGGTGGTGGTCTCAAACTTCTGAGGCACACTGTGACCACTCTGAAAACAAGTTACTCGCACTGACACTGCTTTCAGCTGTGATAATATGAACACTTTCCAAAGCATGAGCACTCTCGGACCTCACATCCTTGAATTCCAAATTCCAAATCCAATCCCTGATCCTCACATCCAAGAAATAGCACTGTATACTAGAAAAGGCATGACTTTAGAAGCAAATGAATCTGAGTTCAATTCCTGGATTTTCCACTTATCGGCTATGAGACCTTGGGTAAGAAACTTTAGCTAACTGGCTGGGCACAGTGGCTCACACCTGTAATCCCAGCACTTTGGAAGGTCAAGGCGGCCAAATCACCTGAGATCAGGAGTTCGGGACCAGCCTGACCAACATGGTGAAACCCCATCTCTACTAAAAATACAAAAATTAGCCAGCCATAGGGACACATGTCTGTTGTCCCAGCTACTTGGGAGTCAGAGGTTGCAGTGAGCTGAGATCAGGCCACTGCATTCTAGCCTGGGCAACAGAGCGAGACTCTGTCTCAAAAAAAAAAAAAAAGAAAAAGGAAAAAAAAAAAAGAAACTTTACCTGAAGCCTTCATCTCCTCATCTGTGGAAGAGACACCAATCCCTTCTTGTGAGGGCTTGGTTTGTTTTTCATTAGATACCATCTATAAGACCATCAGCCCACAGAGGCCACTTGGTACCTGTTAGCTCTTTTCCTCTAAACTTGAGAATCCTGAGTCCACAGAGCCAAAAGAACTCTCACTTGCATAGTACTGACTTTATGCCAGCGATTGTTCTAAGCACTCTCCTTATTCTAACTCAGTCCTCTCAACAATCCTGCAAGGTACATACTATTAGTAACCTCATTTTGCACTTGAGAAAATGGGACACAGAGAAGTTAAGTAGAATGTGGTCTTAAGAGCCACATTCATGAAGCTGTCTAGGGTCAAGACCCTGAGGAAGCAGCATTTAAGGGTCTCAAAGTTCTGCTAAACATGAGCTGAAAGGCCTGTCCAGGGAGCTGAAGAAGGTGAAGAATGGGAGCCTGGAGCACACAGAATATTTGTGAATCACAGAACTCAGTAGTTTGCCCAAGGTCACACAGCTAGGAAGAGGTGAAATTAGGCTGGCGCGGTGGCTCACACCTGTAATCCCAGCACTTTGGGAGGCCGAGGTGGGCAGATCTTGAGTTCAGAAGTTTGATACAAGTCTGGCCAACATAGTGAAATCCCATCTCTACTATAAACACAAAAAATTAGCTGGGTATGGTGATGTGTGCCTGTAATCCCAGCTACTTGGGAGGCTGAGGCAGGAGAATCGTGTGAACCCAGGAGGCAGAGGTTGCACTGAGCCGAGATGGCGCCACTGCACTCCAGCCCAGGCGACAGTGCGAGACTTCATCTCAAAAAAAAAAAAAAAAGGAAAGAATTAGAATTTGGGCAGTCCGGCTCCAGAGTCTGTGCTCTAGGTGTGGGAGAAGCCTCATCTGTGAAATGGGATCGCCTCGTCTGTAAATGGGAATAATAGTAGTGCCTGCCTCTTAGGGTTGTTGTTTAAGAATAAAGCAAGATTGTATTGGTCAGGCTGGCATGTGATAAGCCCTCAGTGAAGATTTGCTATACCCTGCACATAGTAGGCCCTTAAGGAAGCTTACTGATATTGACGAGGAGGAGGAAAAAGGGCAGGGCAGTGGAGGGAGGAAGATGCCCCTGTCTTGGCAGGCAACGAAGAAGGTTGAGGGAACAGGTTGGGACACTCCAGGGCTTGCTTGGACACACTGGGGCCCAGGGGAGTATGAAGCCCAGAATATGAAAGAGTCTTGGGGGTGAGCTGTCCACGAGCCTGGAGGAGCCTGGAACTCTGACCAGGGCGGGGTGGAAAGCACAAGACACGGCCATGAACTTGCTGGTACTGATGTCAGCCTTGGTTGTTGGCAGGTCAGTATGCATATATATAAGGGCGTGTTTGGTGCCTGTGAGTCTGAGTCGGAGCCTTTTGCAGAGGCATCAAGGAAGGCTTTTTGGAACAGGTGACTTCTGAATGCAGCTTTAAAAGCTGTATTAATATAATGTGGATGGTGGTGAAGCAGGAAACTGCTGGCTGTCAGGGAAGGTGGCCAGTCCTGAAGGTCTTGTGGGGGAGTGGGAGTAAGGGAATTGGAAGCAGGGATTTGGGGCCATATGGCACAGAGCTTGGAATGCCACACTGAACCATCTTTGTCAGTGGGGCGATTGCTTGGAATACTGCTTCAGAAAGAATAACCAGGCAGCAGGAGATGGGGGCGAAGCTGAGGAGGGAAGCTGTAACAGCCAGGAGGAAAACCCTGGGGTCACCCTTGGCCTGCATGCTTGTGAAGTCATCTTCTATGGCCCCCTGCTCCCCCTGACAGATTGATTCTCCTGGGGGAAAGGACAAGGGGACCACCAAAGAGCCATCAGCCCCTTGGGATTCTCAGAAAGCACAGAACTCTCATCCTCTTGCTGCAGTGGAAGTGGGACCTGGAGCCCAAAGGGGCAGGAAGAATGCTGATGGCCTGGAGAGAGGCAGAGTTAGAGGAGGAAAGCGAGCCCACAGGCAGGGCATACAGTGCTTGTCGTATATTTCTTGATCAATTGTCTAAAAGAAAGACAGAAACACCCAAAAAGAGAAACATACAAAGGGAAGAAGAAAAGAGAAGATACCTCCAGAAGAGGAACTTGTCTGATTTCTTACTTGTCTCCCATGGCACCAGCCAGTGCCTTGTACAGAGTTGGAGCTTGATATTTATTTGTTGAACTGAGAGACTCAGATATTCATAAAGTGTCCAACAAGTGAGATGGACATAAAAATGGGGAAAGCCAAGTTTTTTTGGGGGTGGGGGTCGTTGGTGGTCCTCCCTGCCTTTGCGGCCATCTGTTTGTCATTATTTCCATGCCCCATAACAAAAACACAAGTCCTGGCCAGGCGCGGTGGCTCACGCCTATAATCCCAGCACTTTGGGAGGCCAAGGGGGGTGGATCACCTGAAGTCAGGAGTTGAGACCACCCTGGCCAACATGGTGAAACCCTGTCTCTACTAAAAATACAAAAATTCTAAAAATACAAAAACTAGCCGGGTGTGGTGGTGGGCACCTGTAGTCTCAGGTACTCGGGAGGCTGAGGCAGGAGAATCTCTTGAACCCGGGAGGCGGAGGTTGCAGTGAGCCGAGATGGCGCCACTGCACTCCAGCCTGGGCGACAGAGCCAGACTTCATCTCAAAAAAAAAAAAAAAAAAAAAAAAAGCAAGTCCAAAGGCTGGACTTGAGCCTGAAAAGTGAACAGGTGTTAAAGCATGACTTACTTCAGAGGTCTAATCCCAGGTCCTTGGAATCCTGGCAGGAAGGAAGAGGTGGTCAGGAAAAGAACCCTAGGCCAGGACTTAGTTGGTGGATTTTGGGGAAAGACGGCTTGGGGTCACCGGATGTGGGGTAAGGGGCGGAAGGAGGTTCCCTGCCTTCCCATGGTTCCCAGCCTCTCCCCCTCACCATCCCAAACCCAGGCCCTGCTCAAAGGCAGCCTCTGACACACAAGTAAATGCCTTATTATGGGAGACAGAGCTCAGCCATGGGTATGGGGACTCAGAGACAGAAGCAGGTAAACGGGGGAGGAGGAGGCAGAGAGGGAGGGTAGGGGAGAGGGAAAAGAAGAGAGGGAAAAGGGAAAGGGGCAGAGAGAGGAAGAAGGAAGGAAGGGACAGAGACAGAGACATAGAGACAGATGTTTTTCCCAAACTAGAAAATCACAGTCAATAGAAACAACTATGTACAGGTGCTAAACATAAACATCAGGGGCTCAGAGTCTGATTATCTTTCCAACTGTCAGCTCCTTGGTTTACCTGTTTATCTCTCTGATTAATGTGGCCCCGTGGTGGCTGGGTGCGGTGGCTCATGCCTATAATCCCAGCACTTTGGGAGGCTGAGGCGGGCGGATCACGAGGTCAGGAGTTCAAGACCAACCTGGCCAACACGGTGAAACTTTGTCTCTTCTAAAAATACAAAAATTAGCCTGGCGTGGTGGCGGGCACCTGTAATCCTAGCTACTTGGGAGGCCGAGGCAGGAGAATCACTTGAACCCAGTAGGAGGAGGTTGCAGTGAGCTGAGATCATGCCACTGAACTCTAGCCTGGGCAACAGAGCAAGACTCTGTCTTGAAAAAAAAATGTGGCTCCGTGGCATCACCAGCGCTAGATTCCTTTCACATCTCGTCTCTGTCATCCTTGGCATCCTTTTGAACTCAGGCTGAACCTCAGGATGTCAAAAAGGCTGGAGCAACCCAAAATACTACAGCTTTACATAGCAAAGTCGAGACTCCAAAAGAAGGGAAGGGGCATATCCCTTCCATCTATTCCTTTTTCAGACCAAGGTAAAATTTCCCAAAAGGCTCCATCATAGACTACCTCCCACATATCAATGGTCAGAATTGTATCATATGTCCATTCCCAAATCATCCATCCAAGATGAATGAAGTTGCCATGATTTTCCCAGACCAATTAGGAGTCACCTCTTTGGCAAGGGAAGGGTTCAGCTTTCCCAAAGCATTTGGACTTCAAACACTAAACAAAAGTGGGTTCCTTAATAAAGAAGGATGGAATGTGGGGCCTGGCTGCAGGGTAGGCCATTAGCAGAGCCAGCTCCATTCTGCGTCCTGAGCTATGCATCCATCTTCTCTGTGCAACCAGCTGTCCATCTGTCTGTCTATCAGTTCACCTGCCTGTCTGTTGGTCTATCTGTCAGTCACTCCTCAGGACTGTCTGCCTGCCTGCCTATTCATGTCAGTCTGTGTGTCTATCTGTACATCTATTTATGTCTCTATTTGTCTTTTGGTATATCTAGAAATAAATCTATCCACCAGTTGGTGTGTTTTGCCAGTATGCCTATCTGTCACTATCTATCCATCTTGAGTTTCCGTCCACTACTGCCCTCTCTCCCTTACCTGTCCCATGTTTAACAAGTGGACAGGTCTTTTGTTTCCCTCCCTGCACAGAATGGTCTGAAATAACTCATGAAACTCATTACCTTAGACAGCGCACAGACCACAGGGCCCCTCACAACAACAGCGACGGCAGCAAGATGGCCAGAGTTAACATGTCTCACCTTCCCAGGCCCCATCCAGAGGCTGAGCTGCCATGGTCTCTACCAGTAGTGATCAGGCCCTCCTATAGCTGAGATCCCCAAGGGTTTCCATTGATTCACTCATGCTTGGACAAATATTGATTGAGTACTATGTGCCAAGCCTTTTGTTAGATGATGGGGATACAGAGGTGAACAGGACAGGCAGGAAGCCCCCATGTGTGCACACAGAAGTCCTCAAATATACATTTGCAGACATACACTGCCACATCAGGAACCGCCAGCCTCAGCAAACATGTGTTGATCAAGGTATGTAGATGGCACTTAAGCCAGTGTCGTTCAAAAGCACATCTTACACACACACACAGTGTTTAGTGCCCTGAGGCCCCCATAGGAGGGCACAGGATTCCTTATTTCTGTTCCCACATCTACTCTTTCTTTCTTTTTTTTTTTTTTGAGATGGAGTTTTGCTCTTGTTGCCCAGGCTAGATGGAGTGCAGTGGCATGATCTTGGCTCACTGCAACCTCTGCCTCCTGGGTTCAAGCGGTTCTCCTGCCTCAGGCTCCTGAGTAGCTGAGAATACATGCGCCTACACCACAGCCAGCTAACTTTTATATCTGTAGTAGAGACAGGGTTTCACCATGTTGGCCAGGCTGGTCTCACAGGTGATCCACCTACCTCGGCCTCCCAAAGTGCTGAGATTACAGGCACGAGCCACCACGCCTGGCCCCACATCTACTCCTGACTCCCTGCATGACCTTGAGTGATCATTTCTCGACCATGCATATCCCCTTATATAAAACAGGGCAACACCTGGCTCAGGGACCAAACCCCCCATCATTCCCTCGGACTACTCTCTTCACATTCCTTTACGGCATAAAAGTTGCTTCCTGTCTCTCACCGTGAATGTGTCTCTCTCCTTCCTCCTATCTCTGACCGCCTGCCTTCTTCATGTCTCCAGCGGTTCTCCCCTGACAGTGCTCCTGGTTCTCTTTCCCTTTGGAGTATCTGGGAATGGGTCTCTGTCTTCGTATGGTGTTTCCGTGTGAATATTTAGTGGCATGAAGGTAGAGTGCTTGAGTTCACGTCTGAGTATACGTTTGAGCTGCTGTGTATTTGTATGTGTGTCTGCTGCAGGTCTCTGTGTGTTTTTATCCAAGTGTGCACATACACACGCGCACTCGGCTCCCCTAATATGCTGAACGGGCCATTACGCCTCTTGCATGCAGGGCTGGGGGCGGGTGGGTGGGGGCAGAGGGAGGCAGCAGGATTCTGTAAGAACATTAAATCCCAAATAAAGTAGAAAATATTTTTTAAAATTACTGACTTCCCGTTTTCTCCGAAATGGAGTGAAATGAGGCTGGTCCCGAGGCGGGGGCTCCATAGGGCCAGCCACTGGAAAGGGGCAGCACTTTATTTTTTATTTTTGTAATAAGAGGAACTGAATTAGAAAAAACGGGGAAGGAAGAGCAGAGTCAGATTGTTAAAGGATTCAATGAGCTGTGGCCAATGTATTCGAAAGGTGCTTAAGGCAGCAGAGCCGCTCACCAAACACACACATGCACACACACACACACACACACAGCCACACCAAGGCACCACACACGCAATCACACTCACATCACTGAGACAAAGGCACGCTCAGCCACACTCATGTTGGGACACACACAGGGCACAAAGACACACCAACCCCATCCCCCACACATCCCCCCGCACAGCCAGCACACACTCCATCTCAGTCTCCAGGGCAACTTGGATGTACCCCTAGAGGCACAAAGGAATCCAGTGCAAATAGTTACACACAATGATAAGGACACACACATTCATGGGCACACAAAGACCGACAATCACCACTTCTGGATCCACACCGATACATCCACATACTTCAATACAACTGCTAAACACACATCTACACGCCTGTCCACTCACAACAGATTCACGGCAGACAGAGCTCACACACACTAACAGCCTGTCCTCTCACCCAGACACCCACTGTGACTGGCCCACAAAGAGCCCCAGGCCCCCAGACACATCTTCACCATCACACACGGTCACCCAACACACCCACATACAATTAATAACAATTACTTAGCGACTTATAGTTGAACGTTTCTACCAAGCGAAGCTTCACACTCATCCTGTGAAACAGACACACTTATTTCAGCTTAGAGACAAGCAACACAGCGCAGGGGGGTAAAGGACCTACCCCGAAGCCACACCTGAGCAGCAGGCCAAGCCAGGGCCCAGCCTCCTGCTTTACCATTTAAATCCCCACACGCAGAGAGCAGAACACACACACACACACACACACTGCCTTGCTCACACACTCTTAAGCACTTGGCCTCACACAAATTAATTTATGCAGGTTCAGTCCACACCCTGGACAGTAATACACACACACAGAGCCATCTCTTTCTACCTCCCTTCTTCTTTTCTCTTTCTCCAGTTGCTGCCCTGTCCTGCCTGTCTGAGACAGACTGAGCTAAGGTGACGTTTTAGTGGGAGAGGGGAGGTGGCATGGGCCAGGCTCTTCCTCTCAGTTACACCTACTCGTGCCTCCCGCCCCACCAAAAAAACCCACTTCTAGTGCTGACCTAGCCCCCTCCTCCAGGGCCTGAGAAAGGTGAGCTCTGACTTCCCTCGCCCACTCCTCCCACACATTCTAACCAAGGGGACATTAAAAAGTGCTGACAGGGCCGGGAGAGGCCACCTGCCTGCCCGCCAGCCAGGCCACTTTCATCTCAGCCGCCCCCCCCGCCACAGCCGCCTGCCCTTCCCCTCCTCCAGGTCCCTCTTTATTAATCTGGCCCTGTCTGGCCAGCCCTGGCCGGACCAGTTGCCCCCATCTCCCCCTCTCCACTCCAGCTCTGCAGGGGAGGTTCCTGCTGTCCAGCATGCCAGGGCCACCAGGCAGAGGCTCCACTCCCTGCATCAATCATCCCAGAGAGCGCCCCCAACAGTCTGGGGAAAGCTCATTTGGCTCTGGATTTACAGCAGGAGAGGGGGGTCTCCCCCTGCCACCCACAGACGCTTCACACCCACCAAGCGTCACTAGGTCAGGGCACATATGCTGACAGTCGTATATTCACACTGCACAGTAACACACACAACCACTTACCACCTCAGCCACACGATGCTGTCACATCAAGTCACACACAAAACCCACAATGGCAGTCACATGTAATAACACCTAGAACAGACTTACACCAACAACCATACAAGAACACAGCTACCCGCATGGTCAGTCACCTAGAGCACATGGTTAACACATTCACACACATGACACAATGCACCAGTGCTGCACACACACACACACATACAATCACTCATGATCTTCGTTGCCCATAATGATGATTTGACAGAATCAACTTCATAGTGGCACTTAATAACTTCAAGTTTATTGAATGATATAGTGGCAATACATTCACACACCAAGATACACACATATGTACCTTAGAGCTCAAATAGATATGCCATAAAAAGTGGAAACAAGCCCTGCTAAGAATGTCCCAAGCAGAATGTGACTAAAGTCAGAAAAGCAGACCAGAGAAGGAGATGGAATGAAAGGAACCCACCTCCGTCAGGGTTGGGGACAGGGCATTCAGTTACCCTTTGCAACTGGAGACATCTTTTTGAAACACAAATCTAATCCTCGAATAAAGCCCCAGCACTACTGAACAGCCTGCAAAACCCATCTGGAAAGTGGCCCCTGCCTGCCCATCTGGCCATGGCTCCCAGAGCTCTGGCCACACCAGCCTTCTCCCCCACCCCTTCACCCCATCTCGCTCCCCCACTGCCACAGGGGCTTTGCATGTGCTGCTGCTGGATCTCTTGGAACACTCTTCTCTCTTCCCCCTCATTTACCTTTAGCTTTCAGCTGTGGGTCACTTTCTAACTAGGCTAAATCCCCCCATTAATGAGCCCTCCTTATCATAGCATTGATCTCTCTTTTGTGCACTTCTCACACATGTAGTTTTCGGTCCCTACCACTAGACTTGAAAGCCCTATGAGGGCAGATAGTGTTTGTTTTTGCTTCCCATTGACTCCTAGGACTTGTACCTAATAGTCTTAAGGGCAGACTGTGTACTGGGCACAAAGTAGGTGCTCAGTAAATATGTGTTGTGTGAACGAATGAAAAACACAAATTACATTTTTTAAAAACACTAGAGGGACAGCTTGGCCAGAAATTAATAAGTCCTAGAATGCTAGAATTGGGAGGAATTGGGGAAATCCTGAGTTTTTGCTCTTGCTGTGTGATCTTGGAAGAGTCCCTTCACTTCTCTGGACCTTTCTCATCTGTAAATGAAGAAATTGGGCTTTCAGAATGTGCTCTGTGGAGCTCTAAGGGTTCTCAGGAGCATCTAGGGCTGCTATGGGTGAAGGTTAGAGAAAGGGTAAGTTTCATCCAACATATTGTTGTTTTTATCTATGTGTGTGTGTGTGTGTGTGTGTGTGTGTGTGTGTGTGTGTGTATTCAGAATTATTAAAAATATCCTTGGAAACTCCTGGACTAGGTAAGCTCTAGTTCCCTTACAGAATATTACAATGCAATAGAGGCAAAAATGGTTCCCAAACAGTCAGAAAGCAGAGCCCGTGCTGCTTTTTATCTGCAAAGTTATCTAAGTGGACCCCCGTCTGCAGACTCAACCGAGGAAAGGAGCAATAAGAATTGAATGAGCCCAATTGGAGGAGGATTCCTAGAGGAGAGGAGTTTTCAACATCCCATGCAGATTCCTAACTCTGGTGACAGACTCAAAGAGACCAGGGAGCTGGTGGGGGAGGGAGTCGGGGGCGCCACTTCTCAGAAGGGACTGTGATCAAAGCAACAGCCAAAAAAAAAGGCTAGTCAGGGCTGAATAGGAGTGGCTGGGGGAGGAGGGAGATGCAGGGTGGCCTGAGTGCTTGTTTGAAAGCCTATATGCACTGAAGATGGCAAGTAGGAAAAACTCTAAAGACAGGTCACCTCACAGGGACAGAGCTTTCTCCTAGGGAAGGGAGTGCTGAGGGCAGAGGAGGCAGGGAATCCTCTGGAGCCAGACGAGTGAGGACGCAGGCTATTTTTCTCCATGTTCCTTGAAGCCAGGGCAGAGGAAACAGCCTCAAACTGGGGGTCAAGTGTGTGTGTTTCGCAGAGGTGCAGATTAGAGAACAGAGCTGGGGAGAAAGCCGCTACGTTAGACCTGAGGTTGGCTGAGGCTGGGGGTGGTTCCCTGTGAACCCTAGTTCAGGGAAACACTCCTCTCCTGCTCGCTTCCCCCTCCGCAGGCCTCAGTGTTTCCCGGCTCTCAGGTACACACCCTCTTCAACTTGCCTCCTGAACCTCAGCTCTGTCCACTCTCCTTGAACTCCCAAATTCCTCCTGCCCCCCCCCCCCCCACCCCAGGCATCTTCACCCTCAGCAGCTCCACTGTTCCTGGCTTCCACCCTGCTTCTCTGCCAGCTCCTAGGCCTCTTTCCTGCAGCTGGCAGCGCTGGCAATGCCCTCTCCTGGTTCTCCACTGACTCCCGGCAGCTCTCTCCTCACTCCCTCCCCATGCAGAAGGGGTCTAGCCAGGCTTAGGCTGCAGGTTTTCAGCGCTTACCCCTCTGCTAGACACACTCACCTACAACCAGGACTTCAAGTTCAACAAGCAACCCCATAGGAATGACCCTCCAAGGGGCCCTATTTTATATGTCTATTGAGTGTCAGGGGTACTCACTAGATGTGGAATAATGACTCCCAAATCGGTACCTCAGTCCTGACTTCCAACTGGCATCTCTAGCCCCTCACCAGACAGCTCTCAGACTCCCCAGCGTCACCTGAAATTCACTGTGATCACCTGAGCCCCTGCCCAGCCCACCTCTCCCAGAATTCCCCTCCCAGGTCATGCACCTGCTAGGGCCAGCCCAACCCATTCGCCACTCTTCACACTAGGAGTTTGCCTTCAAATGTCCCTCATTGTGGCTTTTTATCTGCACGCTCCAACCCCAACCCCAGACCAGCCCAGGTGCCTTTACCGCCTTTAGAGTTTGTTCCCCACTCCCTGAATGGGCCCCTCTTCTCCCTCTCTAACCCATCCTCTTCCCTGGCTGCATGAGTGATCTTCCCAAATGCATCATGTCCCTCATCCAGAACCCCATGACTCTCCATTGCCCCTGCTCAGCGTCCAGACCCCTCAGCCTACCTCACCCCCACCCTCCCCTCTAGGAAGCCTTGCCCCATAGGTCTGATTCTTCCCAGCCCCTTACAGACCTCCAAGCTCATTTTATACCTTTTCCAGCTACTCCAATAGCTGGAGCTGCAACTCTTCTGAGGAGTTAAATCCCAAGCGTCCTTTCCAGCTGAGCTTCTCCTCCACACTCTCAACTGGGTATGAATGACCACTTTTAACACTCCTGGCTCCTACCACCAAAAGTCAGTAGCTCCTTGCTGTCCACACCCTATTGCTCCCTCTCCCCATCTCTCCCCTTAAGAAAGTCAGTAGCTTCTCCAGGGCGCTGTTACAGCAAAAATGCCCCTTGTTGAGAACCACTGGGTGGATGCTGCGCGCTTGACTTTCCCCATGGGACCCTCTCTAAATGACTAATATGCCTCAGGACCTTCACCTGCCTCTAAGTCCTTAGCTTCTGGCTGGAGGCTGTAAGGAGTAATGATGGTGGTGATGATGATGATGATGGTGGCCATTGCAGCACCCCCTTCAGCAGCACTTTCTATGTACTAGACAGTTTCAAATCCTCTAAATAGATTCATTCATTTCATCATCATTACAACCCTATGAGATAGTGTTACTATTATCTCTGTTTTTCAGATGAGAAAATTAAGGGAGAAATTAAGTAACTTGCCCAAGGTCACCTACCTAGTAAGTAGCCGATGAAAAGGCGTAGCAGAAAGCCACACTTTGGAGCCACTTCTCAGAAGGGACTGTGATCAAAGCAACAGAAAAAAAGCCTTTTGAAAACCAACTGTCACCAACTGGCTGTGTGATCTTGGCCAAGTCCCTTCCCCTCTCTGAAGCTCAATTTCCTCATTTGTAATATAGTAAAACAGCGCCTAGTTCACAGTGGTTGAGAGAGGATTCGTGAATACAGAACACTCCTTGGCATGAAGCAACCACTCCCTTTCTGTACCTCCTTCTGTCCTTCCCTCCACTCACAGCCTACCTCACATCCTTAAAAATCATAACAATGACAATGCCTCGCACTTGAACTCAGGCCCTTGAGTCCAGGGTCCAGGCTTTTGACCCCACACACCGCATGGCTCCCCCACACTGCTCCACCAGTCCCTCCCAGGCCGGGCTGTGGCAGCTGTCCCTCCCTTCCCCCAGGGAGGCCTCTCACTGTCCTCATCGTGTCCTGGTCCCTGGCCCCTAGCCCCCCTCAGCCTGGCACTGAGCCTGTCATAATCAGGTCAGACCATGGCCTGCTAGCTCCATCCTGCCCCCCAGATGCAGTATCAGCCTCGCCCAAGGCAAATCCCAGGCCAGCTGCACTGCATCCCAGTCCTACCAGACAATACATCACACGCCTAGATTGCTCCTTTGACTCCCAAATTCTTCGCAATAGTACTTCCACCCCCTCCTGTGTCTGTCCAGCCCAGCCTCACCCTGGCCACCCTAAGCTGAAGAAGCCAATCCCAACCTTTATTCTTACTTTCAAGAGATCAAAGCCTGGATCCAGGTTGAGCCCCATGACTTCACCTCCTTCTCCCCATTTCTCTGAGGCTTCAACCTCCTCCAGACCCTGCCCCCTCCTTCCCCCTTTTAGAACTTGGCTCCTTCAAGTGTCTGCTCTGTCTGGTAGCCTCCATCTCCCCCCTCTCAAGTGGCCCTTCTCCTATGTCCTCTGTCTATAGATTTGCTCCTCTCCCCCTAGCTAACAAAGCATTGCTGCAGTCTCTTCAATACCAGCCTGTCTCAGTCCACTGTGTACTTCTCAAAGGATAACCTGCAGTTGTTGACACTTGCTCTGCCCCCCACTTCCTCTCCACCAACTCACCCTCTAACCTCTACCATTCTGCTGACCTCTTCATCCCCAACTCTAATGACCTTCACTAGGCCTCACTCCTATCTCCTGCACTCGAACTCCTCTTCAGAGTTGACCCTGGTTCCCACCCGTCCCGTGTCCTTCCCCCCTCCCTACCTCTCTGATCTCTGCTCTGTTTCACTCCCGCTTACCTGGGGAAATGCCTCTTGGACACGTTCACACCTCCCCTCCAAACCCTCTTTCTCTCCTTTCTCCTTTGGTGTTCTCATCTGCCCAGTCCTCACAACCTCTGCGAAGTTGAGCCCAACCCTGAGTTTCTTTCCTCTGGGTTCCAGCCTCATACCTCCCGTTGCAGCCAGACCCCTCTGCCCTACCCTCTCCCTGTGCCTCAACAATGGTCAGAGCCGTCCTCTTCATCTCTTAACTGCCCTCCAAACCTCAGGAAAACCAGCCCTCTGTAGCTTTGCTCCCTGTAGACCAACATGCCACAGCGTGCCATCCATATATATATATTTTGGAGACAGAGTCTTGCTCTATGGCCCAGGCTGGAGTGCAATGGCGCGATCTCAGCTCACTGCAACCTCCATGTCCCGGGTTCAAGCCATTCTCCTGCCTCAGCCTCCCAAGTACCTAGGATTAGAGGCATGCATCACCATGCCCGGCTAGTTTTTATATTTTTAGTAGAGACGGGGTTTCACCATGTTGGCCAGGCTGGTCTCAAACTCCTGGCCATAAGCAATCCACCTGCCTTGGCCTCCCAAAGTGCTGGGATTCCAGGCGTGAGCCATTGCACCGGCCCCAATATATTTTTTCTTAATTTTTCATAAATTCATAATCGAGGGAAAAAGCAAAAGATAAATGTTCCCCATTTGAAGATGCAGCTCTAGCTGCCCTCCTTCAAGGGGCCTTTTGTAGGCTCCTACCCACCTCTGACCTCCCAGGTGTTCACCATCAAAGCTCACCACCCACCACTTGACCCTGCTGCATCTCCCCCTTCTCTAGGCAAGGCATGAGTCCTGTCTCCACACCAGGTGCTGGGATCCTCAGAGGGTAACGAGGCTGGGCCTTCACTTAAGGGATCTGCTCCCCCAAGGGCAACTGGGAAAAACAGCATCACATGGTATGTAAGTTCTCTTCCAGCTCCACTATTCAAGGATTTGGAATTTGAGAGTTCCTTCTAGACTGTTCCTCTGGGAAGGTCTTCAGAGTGTCTTCAGTTAGCAGATATCCACATGTTCATGAGCTGCTGACAAGAGTGCCCCCCGCTTTTGAGTAGTTGAGGCCCAAGAGAAACCAGGAGGATCATAAGATACTGTGTGTGGACATAGGGGTGAGGGAAGTGTCCTGGAGACAAACTCCCTTGAAAATCTCCTCCAATAAGCTAACCTTCCTACACACACACACACACACACACACTCTTTGCCTAAACCCCCTGGAGACAGAAACGTTTCCCTACAAACTCTTAAGGAGCATCCTCCTCCCTTCTTTCTCCAAAAAAGGGAACAGTCAGCATCCTAGGGCTCAGTGCCTCACCACAAATCACAAAGCATGGCTGCCCCCATGGGGCTTCACTGAGCATGGCAGCCTCCATTACCCATCCTCCTGCCCCATCAGGACAGAACCAACCTCCATCTCCAGCCCTCCAAGAAAACGCCAATGGCCTCTGCGTCCCCTCCAGTTCCTTCCCCCTCTCGCACTCCTCCCAGAAGGCTGAGTCCACTCCCTGCAGCAATCCCTCACCCTCAACACGCCGTCCACCCACACCCTCCTGTCCCCCGCTCCTATGCGGCACCCACACCCCCGGACTGTCCTTGGTTCACCCCGCCCCAGGTCTCCAACGCCCATCCGGAGCTTCCAGGTTGCGTCCCGATTCCAGCCCCGGCCGCCGCCTCCAGCCACCTGGGCCAGGGCTGCCTGAAGAGCAACCCCGTGTCCTCGGCAGGCTCGCCCCGGGCTTGAGGAGGGGACCTCATCTCCAAATGAGGTCAGAGGACCACGGACTCACCTGAGAAACTGGTTACAAATACAAATTCCTGGACCCCACCCAGAACTACTGAATTATTCTGGCGGTGGAGCCCGAAACCTGCCCCGCCCGCAGCCCCGCCGGCGAGCCCGCTGCGGTCCAGACCCAGGGCCCAGTCTGATGCCCAACCCCTCGTCCCAGCGCCCCGAGCGAGCGTGGCAGCCACTCCGCTTTGAACAGCAAAAGAACTCGAGACAGAGTCGAGCTGGGCTGCGGAAGCCCACGGCCAGTCGGTAGAGGGTCAGGGGCCCCAGGCTCTTCCGTGGCCCCACAGACTCTCATGTTAGAAGAGCCGCACCCCGCCCCGCACCATGGGCCACGTGCCAAGTCGCTCAAGGCGGAACATGTGGCCCCAGCAGAAGCCACATCCGGATTCTACACGTGCTGGTCCGCGGGAGAGCTTCTTCCACACCACTGGCGTCTTCTTGCCACCCAGGAGACCTGGGCCGGCGGCGCCCCAGCAGAGCAGGGCCCACGGGCTCCCCGCAGTGGGGAGTGCGGGAAACGCAGCTGCGGCCTCGCCGCACACTCCGCTCCCGCGATTGGCTCAGGATCCCTGCGTGGAGCGAGTGCGCCACGCTGCGGCCGCAGCAGGGACGACACGTCCCAGGGGGAGGGCGCAGGAAAGACGGTGCGTGAGGTCCAAATTTCCAGGTTCCCTCCCACCTCAATGCCCCGTTTTATAGCCACCCCCTCAGGCTGACCTCTACCCTAGACCCCTTCTAACTAATCGCTAGCCGCCTGACTTCAGGAAGGCCAGGGATGAAAATCAGAGGCTAATGCCTCTGGGCAGCCATAGGGAGTGAGGAAATGCAGACCCCACATTTTCCCCTAAATCCTAGAAATATGCTCCAGATAAAAGTCTTTGCCTGGGTTCAGATAATAGACTCCTGTCCTTCATTCTAGAAATTTCAGCACCATAGAATCACTGGCAAGTTTCTGACAGTATTCAGGCCCATTGCCATGCTGGCTTCCTATCAAAAATCTCATTTGTCACTGACCTTAGCAGGGGAAAAAGACCTCAGAATTAGACCCAGTACTCCAGAGGTGGCCTGACCATCTCAGAAAGCAGCGGAGTAGCACCTCCCTTGACCTGGCTGCTCCGTTTAGTTAATGCAGTTCATGGCTGTGGTAGGATTTTAGCAGTCACATCACACAGTTGACTCATATTGAGCTTGCAGTCAACTAAACCCCCCAGGTCTTTTCTTCAGGAACTGCTGTCAAGCTGGGCCAGCCCCCACACCCGGTACTTATGTCATTGATTTTGTTTTAACCTAAGTGCAGGACTCAACATTCATCCCTGTTAAGTCTAATCTTGTTGGTTCCAGCCTGTTGAAATCGTTTTGAATCCTGACTCTTTCATGCAAAGTATTAACTGCCCCTCCTAGCTCTATCACCTACAAACTTGAGGAGCCTGCTGCTTTAGTCAGTTGTCAATAAAAATGTCAGACAGGACACAGGCCCAGACTGAGTCCTCAGGCATACTGCTGGAGACTTCCCTCTAGTCTAGGCTGACATGGATCCATTAATCAACCCTCACTGGGTCTGGCTCTTCACCAAGCTTCCTAGCCATTTGATTCAGATGCTTCTGCCACAACTACAGATAACATGAGAAGCTTTGTCAGCTTCTTTGCCAGAAATGTCTCTTGCCCAAGCTGTGGCCCCCACATCAAGCTTAGGCATTCTCTCTACCCTCCACACCCCACCATCACTTGTTTACTCATAACTTTAGGGGATTAGATTTCCAATGGTGCCCCCCTCCTGCATGACTTGAAGTAGTATTTCTGAGCTTCAGGATCACCTTGTGTGTACCTTTGCTAAGTATTTCATATCCCATCATCCCATGCCTCCTCTGAGATCTTATTCTCTATATTCCCTCTCCTGCCGCCTTCTTTGCCTGTAAGTGTGCAGTGGCCTCCCTTGCCTAAAAAGCCCTCTACTTGCTGCCTCCTTAAACTGTGGATGGCTTTTGCTTCTGTCCCTCCTCTTGAAAATCCAAACACTTCTAAACTCACCTTTCATGTCTCCTAAACCTTTAGCAATCTGGGCTGCCAATCTCTCAGCTGAGCAACCATACTGCCCAAGCAGTGGGCAGAGATGGTGGAGGTGGAAGCAGAAGATTCACAGCAAGATCACAAAGATCAGATACAGGAACTGCATAAAGCAGAGAGCCCAGGACCACTCACAGATCAAAGTCAGGCTGCAGTCAAACTAAGCAGGTGACCAGGATGTTCACAAGGGCTGAGACATGAGGTCAGGGCCTAGACAAAGTGCCTGGTCACAGACAAGCGTCGTGAACACTGAGGAGCCCGAGCCTGGGAACTTCTTACACATTTGCTTTCGGGGTTAGAATCTGTCCTGGAGCCAGGTCAGCTGGGAAGGCAGCCTGGTTGGAGGGGAGATGTTGTGAACAGAGAGGGCCGGGGCCTATGCTTTTCCTGAGCCCTTATTTCTAGGCTACCCAGCATCAGTTGTTAGGAACTCCAGAGTGCCTAAAGTTCAGGGCCATACACTCAAATGTCTATGTGGGCCAGACAGGTCACATGAGTGAGATGTAGGGTACAACAGTGAAGAGTGGACACTGGCAAGCGGAAAGTAATACAGCCAAGGGGGCAGCTGCTATTCAGCTCTAGCCAACGGTTGTCATATGGGAAAGGCAATTTCATTACTGCCAGATCTGATTTTCCAGAGAAGCGAGAAATCTTTTTAGGTGCAAGTTTTCTGATCTTTAGTGCTGTCAGTTTTTTAAAACTGAAAAACTTGTACTGGCCAAACAAAACCGTATCTGTGCCCCTGACTGGACCAGTAGTGACTGTAGAGGCTAAGTGACTTGGGTATGTGGTAATACTACATTTAGAACCCTCTGTCCGAGTTTCTTATTAATGTCAATGAGGGTGACTTTTGGGTAATATAGAAACAATTTATATTCACAAATTACTTTGGTTTAAAAAATACATTCAAGGCCAGGTGCAGTGACTCACGCCTGTAATCTCAGCACTTGGGGAGGCCAAGGCAGGTGGATTACCTGGGTCGAGAGATTGAGACTAGTTTGACCAACGTGGAGAAACCCTGCCTCTACTAAAAATACAAAATTAGCCAGGCATGGTGGCACGTGACTGCAATCCCAGCTACTCGGGAGGCTGAGGCAGGAGAATCACTTGAATACAGGAGACAGAGGTTGCAGTGAGCTGAGATCATGCCATTGCACTCCAACCAGGGCAACAAGTGCGAAACTCTGTCTCAAATAAATAAATAAGTAAATAAATAAATAAAATACGTTCAAGGCCAGGCACAGTAGCTCATGCCTGTAATCTCAGAACTTTGGGAGGCTAGGCAGAAGGACTGCTTGAGCCCAGATGTTTGAGATCCGCCTAGGCAATAAAATGAGGCCCCTGTCTCTACAAAAAATAAAAAATTAGCCAGGTGTGGTGGCACGTGCCTGTGGTCCCAGCTACACGAGAGGCTGAGACAGGAGGATCACTTGAGTCCAGGAGGTTGAGGCTGCAGTGAGCCATGCTTGCACCACTGCACTCCAGCCTGTGTGAAAAAGGCCTTGTCTCAAAAAAGAGCAAACAAACCATTCAACTCTTCAAAGTTACAAACCCAAAATCCTACCTCTTTTCTAAGCTTTTAAGTTCTCCTAACAAATCTTATATTTTGCTTATAAAACAAAAAAGTTTGACATTTGATCCAACTTACATTTAACTAAACTCCTTTAAACACTTAAATGGCATTTATATGATTAATATATTTGATTTCCTTAAGTACTTAATTTATCTGACCAAGACAAAAACCTTCTCAAGTACTTACATCTCCAATAAATTAAGTTTATAAATACAGCAAATCTTAAGTCGTTCTAAATGTTCTAAAACTATAGAGACTTAGCAATGATTGCACCACTGTACTCCAGCCTGGGTGACAGAACAAGACCCTGTCTCCAAAACAAGTTTTGTAAAGAAAAAAAAAAAAAAGAAACTTACCAAGATTTCAACTTAAAATTCTAGAATAAATACACACATTTTAGTTGGCATTATAAAGCAAACCTGTTACTCTCACAAATGCTCTTCCATATGTCAAGAACTTAAAATACAAACTGCACAGATCCTTACAGCAAATAGTAATGATATGGGTTTGATGTTTTTAAACACGCCTGTTCTTCATCCTAAGTCATCCATCATTAAAAGATGCACACCGGCCGGGCACGGTGGCTCACGCCTGTAATCCCAGCACTTTGGGAGGTCAAGGCGGGCAGATCATGAGGTCAGGAGTTTGAGACCAGGCTGGCTGATATGGTGAAACCCCGTCTCTACTAAAAATACAAAAATTAGTTGGGTATGGTGGGGTGCGTCTGTAGTTCCAGATACTCAGGAGGCTGAGGCAGAAGAATCACTTGAACCCAGGAGGCAGAGGTTTCAGTGAGCCAAGATCATGCCACTGCACTCCAGCCTGGGCGACAGAGTGAGGCTCCATCTCAAAAAAAAAAAAGCAAAAATGCACACCTACCAAGGAAACAACTGATGCCACTCTAAGTATTTTGGAGGTTATCTTCTCAGATGACTGAGATTGCAGAACCACCAGAAATGTTGGTTGGGGCGCTGTGAAAGGACCCAGAAAGCGTAATTTGTGGCCTCATAAAGCCCTATAGCATGGCCTCCATTACATAAAGAGGCAGTCAGCTAGCTCACATCCCTGATTTTGACACTATTCAGGACCTAACTGTACTTTCTCATAGAAGTCTAAAATCCCATCTAGGCTGTCAGATACCTTGTCTCAGTGGAACATTTGCTTAGCTCTCAAAACACAAAAGGTCTTCTCATCTCAATGATTTCTGCCTTTTTTTTTTTTTTTTTTTTTTTTTGAGAAAGAGTTTTGCTCTGTCACCCAGGCTGGAGTGCAATGGCACAATCTCAGCTCATCGCAACCTCCGGCTCCCGGGTTCAAGCAATTCTCCTGCCTCAGCCTCCCAAGTAGCTGGGATTACAGGCATGTGCTACCATGCCCAGCTAGTTCTGTATTTTTGATAGAGACAGGGGTTGGTCAGGCTGGTCTGGAACTCCTGACCTCAGGTGATCTGCCCACCTCAGCAATTTCTGCTTATTTCTAGGTGAACCACAGCTCTTAGAGTTTTTTGTTTTTTCAAGAAACGGGGTGTCACTATGCTCCCTAAGCTGGTCTCAAACTCCTGGCCTCAAGCTATCCTCCTGCCTCAGCCTCCTAAAGTGTTGGGATTACAGGTGCACCATTATGCCCAGAAACTCTTAAGTTTTTAAGATGAAACCTGGTTGAATGCAGGATTTCTCTCACAACTTTGACTTCTGGTCACAATTCCTAAGGTTCTCCTGATAGAACGCTGGTCTCCTCACCCTTAGTTCAGGGTCTTGTCCCCCACTCCTCATTGCCCATCCTCATTTAGCTTTCCCCTCTAGAACTTAACACCCATCTTCTTTCTTGAGACTCTCTTAGCATCATCCTTTCTGTGCCCCACCCCCATGCCAACTAGATTCCCAGAGGTCCCTACTCCGTCTCCAATACTGTGGAGTCCCACTCCCTTCTCCATGATTCTTCCCCATTCACACTCACGCTCCCTCTTAGGGAACTGTTCTCTCTTCAGAAAAGGGAAATCTGATATTACTTGTTCACACCAAGACACGCACAATTGAGTCCTCCTTTTCATGCTGGGTAAATGATGCTTCCTAAGAAGAAACGGAGGAAAGGAAACTAACATTTCTTGAGCACTTACTAGGCACTATGCACTGAATTTACTGTTTCACTTGAGTTGTCTCATTCTCAATAGCCACATAAAAGGACCTGTTAAGAAATCCAAAGGCCGGGTGCCGTGGCTCATGCTGTATTTCAGCAGTTTGGGAAGCTGAGGCAGGAGGACCTGAGACCTAGGAACCTAGGAGTTGGAGACCAGCCTAGGCAACATGAGGGCCCATCTCTACAAAAAATAAAAATAAAAAAATTGGCTGGGCATGGTGGTACAAATCTATAGTCCCAGCTACTTGGGAGGCTGAGGCGAGAGGATCACTTATGCCCAGGAGGTCAAGGCTGCAGTGAGCTGTTTGCACCACTGCACGCCAGCCTAGACGACACAGCACTCCAGCCTGGGTGACATGGCAAGACCCACCAAAAAAAAAAAAAAAGAAAGAAATCCAACCCAGCACTTTGGGAGGCCAAGGTGAGTGGACTGCCTGAGGTCAGGAGATCAAGATCAGCCTGACCAACATGATGAAACCTCATCTCTACTAAAAAAAATTAAAAAATTAGTTGGGTATGGTGGCGGGTGCCTTAATCCCAGCTACACAGGAGGCTGAGGCAGGAGAATTGCCTGAAACTGGGAGGCGGAGGTTGCAGTAAGCCGAGATTTTGCCATTGCACTCCAACCTGGGCAACAAGTGTGAAACTCCGTTTCAAAAAAAAAAAAAAAAGAAGAAAGAAAGAAATTCAAGCTCAGAGATGGTAAGTAATTTGACCATCTCACTGTTAGGAAAAGGTGAAAACCTAGTCCAGTCGATGTAACTTCAAAATCATTCTCTGGCTCAGCACACTGCTTTTCCTTTTTAAATCAAAACCAAATCCTTACTAGTCAAATATTAGCAGAGTGAAAGGACAGAGTTCTGGTGGGAAAATGCTGCTTTACTGATTTCTGGCTAGAAACATGAGGCTCTAATCCGAAAACTCCCATGGCTATGCCCCTCCCACTCTCTAAAAGATCTCCCGAAACCCCTACACTCTCAACATCTAGCATTTATATAGTGCTCAGTTTACATAGTATTTCCACACACATTGGCAGGCTGTCATATTATTAAGCACTTTTTTTCAAATGAGGGGGACTGAATCATAGAGAGATGAACACCCCCAAAGCCACCCAGTGTGTATAAAGTACATCGACGTTCTCAGTTAGGTTCACTGGCTGGAAGCTTGTGTTCTCTCCACTCAGCCGCACTGTGTCCTCCAGACATCCTCCTGCCCCATTTCCTTTATTCTTCTGGGAATCAGATGGCAACCCAGAACCTAGGTCCCTGTTCCTGTTCAAGACCCTGCCCTAGTAAAACGCTTTTGTCCCCAGTCCAGCACTTCATGGACTTTCAGTCCCTTCCACAACTTTTATCTTTTCCACCTTGCTTCTCCTGCCCCAAGTCACCTCTTCCGTGATTTCACTTCAACCCAAAGTATCTTAAGAGTCAGAGTAGGATCAGAAAAGCCTTACTGCTGTAGTTTCTCTCCAGGCACTAAAGAAACACCTTTCATAGACACTTAGTCTTTCTAATAAAACCTTTTTCTGAGTGCATGAGCCAGGTGTTTTAAAAACATCAGGCCAGGCACAGTGGTTCATGCCTGTAACCCCAGCACTTTGGGAGGCTGAGGCGGGCGGATCACGAGGTCAGGGGTTTGAGACCAGCCTGGCCAACACGGTGAAACCCCGTCTCTACTAAAAATACAAAAATTATCCGGGCATGGTGGTATATGCCTACAGTCCCAGCTACCTGGGAGGCTGAGGCAGGAGAACTGCTTGAACCTGGGAGGCAGAGGTTGCAGTGAGCCAAGATTGCGCCACTACACTCCAGCCCGGGCAATAGAGCAAGACTCCCTCTCAAAAAAAAAAAAAAAAAATTATCACAAGCCCTTATAACAATGTTGCAAGCTATGTGCTATTTCCTACCCCTCACAGGGGAATAAGTTGAGACCCAGAGACACGGACTTACCTAAGGTTAGAATTAGCAAGTGGCAAATGGTGATTCAAACCCACGAGTCACCTCCAAAGCCTCTGTTCTTGTCAGTGCATCACACAAACCCTTGTGAAAACAATGACCAAGCAGACTGTAAAGTAGGTGGGGTTTTGTTCAAATAATATGATCAAAAATTCACAATTCAAAAACCTGGAGGCAACACTCTCAGACCCACGGTCCTACCTCTAGACTAGCATGGCAGCCTCTGCGACAATCTCCTTGTCTCCCGCATCCCTGCGCACATCCCAGGGCCTCCTTCATGCCCTCTGACTGTGCTGCGGGCTCACACAAATCTTCCATGCCTCTTTAGGAACTGTCCTTTTATCTCCTTGGGGAGTGGCAGCTCTGATGTCTTATTTTCGCCCAGTTATGTTTCAGGTACCTTTAAGATCATTAAAAATTTTTTGGAAGATCGTTCCTCAGTGATGGCATAGGTGATAGGGTCCTTGTAAGAGTCAGAGGTTACAGACAGGCGTAGAAACTGGTAACATGAGCATGAGTTGATGCTTATACCTCTGCTCTGCTCAGGAGCTGACAACTAGATAAGCCCTGAGACTAGAAACAGGACCTTAGTCAGAAAGCTAGATGGGGAAGAACAGTAAAGACTGAGAGACACAGAAAAGCTGGGGCTGCTGGTAGTTAACGACCGAGCCTTTGCTATGGACCACTCTGCTAAGCCTTACCCTGACAACGTAAATGTCTTCCCCACACATATAAAGAAGTCAAGTTTCGGGCAGTTTGTCATTTGCTCAAAGTCATGCAGAATGGCAGGAAAGACTCCATTCTCAACCACTACACCATACTGCACTATACATATTCAAGAGGTAATAAACACCTGACCCAGGCTTAGCTTAGATGATGGGTTAAGGAGAAGAGCTTTCCTGATAGTTCTGACCTCAACGACTAAGTGAATACATTTTAAGTAAACCAAATAAAACAGCAAAATTAGCTAGACCCAAAGAGAATGTTTCCAAGGCCCAGAGCCAGTTATCTAGAAGAGGTGACTGCAAGGTGACTATGGAATGGTCTGCAGTCCAGAAGGATGGCTTGCACAAGCTAAAGAGGTATCTTCTTCACCCGTGAGGCTAGGGAACAGGAGCTGAGCAAGAGGATCTGAGTATTTACAGAGAACTGCAGAGAGGCTTGGCTTATAGTGAGGAGGAGGGGAGGTAGTTGGGGGTGGGGATGGACCTAAGAGAAGATGAATGGGATCATGTTGTGGAAGGGGCTGAGAATTCGAGCCAGCCATAACACATCTCAGGCTGAAGTCTGAGTAACTTGATTCAACATTTCTTCCAAGTAGGGTCTCGCACAGTGGCTCCAGAGATCACAACACAGATGAGGACAGTGGAAGGCTACAAATGAACAAATCCAATCTATGTCCACTCCAGGACAAATCTGAGCCAGCAACCGAGACTTTCAGATTTCTGTGACCAAAGGGTTTTCTTTTTGGGATCTATTGTCTCACCCATTCCCTGGAATAATTTACAACAAAACCCTTAGGCATTGAGAAGCAGTGTTTGTTTTGGACTGGAAGAAGAAACTAAAGGAGAAAACCCCAACCTCTGGTTAATTATTCCCACGTATCAGTTTGGACTTACCACTTTCTGCAGGAAGCCTATCATATAAACCTGGACATGGTGAGGTGCTTCTCCCCTATGTAGCCTAATTCTAATTGGCTGCCTGTCTCCCCCCACTGAACTGAGAGCAGCACACAGGAACTAATACAGTACCTGGAACAGAAGTGCTCAACAAATGGTAGCTATGAATATCCCACTCATATTTTTCTAAATTTTCTGATTGCCCTATTACCCTAGAACAATCCTAACATTCTTGTTATTTTTTATTTTTATTTTTATTTTTTAGAGGGAGTCTCGCTGTTGTCACCCAGGCTAGAGTGCAATGACACGATCTCGGCTCACTGCAACCTGTGCCTCCCGGGTTCAAGTGATTTTCCTGCCACAGCCTCCCGAGTAGCTGGTATTACAAGCACCCATCACCATGCCTGGCTAATTTTTGTATTTTTAGTAGAGATGGGGTTTCACCGTGTTGGCCAGGCTGGTCTCAAACTCCTGACCTCAAGTGATCCACCCACCTCAGCCTCCCAAAGTGCTGGGATTACAGGCGTGAGCCACCATATCTGGCCCATAATTGTAATTTTTAAAAAATTATTCTAAAAAAATTTATTAAGAGATAGGGGTCTCACTACGCTGCCTAGGCTGGTCTTGAACTCCTGGGCTCAAGCGATCCTCCTGCCTCAGCCTCCTGAAGTGCTGAGATTACAGACACGAGCCATCACACCCAGCCAACACTTATAATTTAAATACATGGAAAGGCATGGACTAAAATTGAATCAAGGGGGGCCTGATCTGACTGCTATTATATTTCATGATGTGAGGAGACAACAGATTCTCCAGGTGTAATGAGGATTCATTCAGCTCCACAGCCTCTCACACAGTGCAAGGGGAGCTCAGACCTGCAACCTTCTCACCCAAGGCCCTGGGCTGGGAGTACAGCAGTCAAGTCTGGCTGCCCAGGCAGAAGAGGTATCAGATACTCCCCTGTTTCTCTTCCTCTAGGGTGGGTTTAGGTACTAGACTCTTCTGTCTACCCTCAACTCAATATGGTTTATCTCAGGTGTTTCTCGTTTTTCCCTATGCTTTTCTTAAGAGAGACAGAATCTGTTTAGAGATCACTAAAATCACGTTTCTGAGTAAAGCACATAATAAATATAACCACCACCACCACAGCCATTTATTAAGTGCTTGCCAGGCACTGTGCTAAAGCTTTACACACATTGTTTCAGTTAATCCAACAACGCCGAGGTAGATATTTTCAACATGCCCCCTCCACCCATGTCATTACAGTTGAGGAAACTGAGCTCAGACAGGTTAAGTAAATCAACCAAGGTCAAACCCAGCTGGTAAGCAGTGAAGCTAGAAATTTGAACCAACTATATCTGACTCCAAAATCCACGCCTTTAAACACTATGCTAGATTGTTTACCATTGAAAGTTAAAGAACACATGCTCCTTCCCAAAATATGAGCGAACAGATTTTAAGTGGGAAAGTGGGAGTGGGGGGATATATGTAAATTAGTTAATCAGCTAAGGGACTCAAATTCTTGGAGGAGTCGCGATAGTCTGGGTATAAGCTGACTACTGGGTCCTCTCATCTCTTCAGCTGCCAGAGCCTTTCTCATTAAGAACTCCACTCCTGGCTGGGCGTGGTGGCTCATACCTGGCATCCCAGAACTTTGGGAGGCCGAGGCGGGTGGATCACCCAAGGTCGGGAGTTTGACACCAGCCTGACCAACATGGAGAAACCTCATCTCTACTAAAAATACAAAAATTAGCTAGGTGTGGTGGCACATGCCTGTAATCCCAGCTACTTGGGAGGCTGAGGCAGGACAATTGCTTGAATCTGGGAGGCACAGGTTGCAGTGAGCCAAGATAGTGCCATTGCACTCCAGCCTGAGCAACAAGAGAGAAACTCCGTCTAAAAAAAAAAAAAAAAAGAAAGAAAGAAAGAAAAAATACCACTCCACTCCTGACATCTGACTACGCAATACACTGTTTCCCTTTCAGCAAGCACTGGGATGCAGAGGTCGGGCAAATTTGGTGACACAGAGCCAAAGACACCTCAGAGAAATTAGGAGACACTCAAAAAAGTCCATCACCCCTGAACTGCTGGTCCCTAAGGCACACAGATGCATTTAGATGGAACCCTCCGTGAAGGGGACACATTACATATATCATGTGTGATGCCCATCACCACCCTGCAAAGGGGATATTGGTATCTCCTTCTGATAGTTCAGTTCTTCTGTGCTGGCTTCGCAGGCCTGGCCCCATTGTCAGTAAGTCTCCTCAACAACCCCTGCACCTCTCCCCTCAGCTGGTCCTGTACTACTCCCCAGGTGCCCTCCCCCTAACCCATCCCCAGAGGCTTCACTGACCACAGGCCCCCAGGCCTCACCACTTCGTTTCTGAGGTTTTGCCCCCAAGAAATGCCCTCAAAGTGCTCAGCAAGGCTCCATTCATCCATGACCTATGACGATTAAACCGAGATGGCTAAAGACAAGCAGAAAGGGCTACCAGAGTGAGACAAGCTAAACCAGGATGTACAGAGCTGACAAGAGAAGGTCGAGAAGACACAGCAGACATAGAGCAAGAGGACTAGCCATGGGCAAAACAAACAGAGCTGTCAAAAATCAGAAAAGGGAGATGGCCCTAAGATGAACAGGGATGACCCCAGAGAGAGGGATCCTAAAGACAAGTCTATTCAAACACTTGGAGCCATGGAGTTTCTGAGGGAAGGACAACTGTTTAGGAAAAAGGGTCTCGGTGAGGAGGCTGCTGGAGAGACGAGGCAGGGGAGAGCTGAATACGGGAAACTGCAGGCAGCTCTGGAGAGACACCAGAACTTCCCTTCAGAGCTGGCAGTTTGAGAAAACATCAGCAAAGTGTGCAGGGAGTGGAAGACAAGCAGCTGGAGGTCTCAAGGGGGAGTAAGACACTGGCTGAAAGGCCAGGCCTCTGGAGCCCTGGAGCTACTTCTAGGCACACCTCATCATCTACCCTATCTGGGTGAAACTGGTCCCTGAGGGTCAGTCCCTACAGCCGTTGCCAAATGCTGTACCAGACTTTGAAGGGTGGAAGACTCAGGGGTAGGGAATCTACTGAGAGACGAGACACAGCTCCATTTCTGGGAAGTTCCCATTCCAAAGAGAGAGAACCACCAACCCCCATTCCTTCATCCTTCAGGGATCCTCTCATCTAAGGAACTCACTGCATTCAAGTCACAAAACTCAGGAATGAATAGCAGTTAGTATACTGTCCTTGAAGTTTGAAAGGACAGCGGAAGGTTAAAGGTGACACAGAGACATGGGAGGAGCCAAGGTGGGTTGCTCTGCACCTGAAGACTCATCCTATTACTGAACCTCAGCACTGTTCACACATCTGGGCCAGAGGCCTGAGCCCTCTGCACAGCCACAGCTGCACTGATGAGGGGTTGTGGGGACATCAATGTCACTACGAAGCCTAGAATAGAGGCCCTCTCACGGGAGCCCAGAGGCTTTGAGGAGCCTAGAGGTAGAGCTTTGCTCTCTACTGGTTTCCTCCTCTCTCAACAGTCCCTAATCTTGTCCACACAGGGTGCACAATATACACGTGTGGCCTTGTACCTTCTGGTTGCTTCATGTAATTTCTCCAACTAAGCAGAGGCTCCTGGGATTTGATAACGATCAGATTTTCCTCATGCCCTGCAGTGCTAGAATGTAACAAATACTCGTCACAGGTGGGCTATCAGGGGTGCTATTACAGAAGCATTTTCCACAAATGGCAAATACATGTCGAAACTTTTTCTTCGTTATTCTTTGCCTTATAGCTTGTACTTGATACCCATCTACTTCTATCTTCGTTGGCTCATACCCAAAGATGTCTGTTCCTATATCCATCTCAGGCTGGGGACTGGGTCCCTAGTCTTTGTTAAGAAATACAAACTCTGTCCACTTGTGGCAATACTAAAAGAAGATGTAGCCGACTAGTCTCTGGGGGCAGAGGGAGGGAGTGTCTCCCCCACACTGGGCTGGCCCACTGATAAGAATCCTTCCCCCTCTCTGTCTCCTAACAGATTCAGATTAATGATCGCTCATTCCTAATTGTCAAATTTCTTTTCCTTCATCCTGTGTCTAATCACCAGTGACAGAAACCATTACGCAAATGAGAGCAGACGACTTCCCCCAACTGTTCACGTTGGTAAAAACCTTGTAATTTAGAGCTCTGATATGTAGGGGAAGCTGGTCTCCCCCCAGGCATCCTGGGCATCTGCTCAACTGATGCCCAGAACAGCCCCTCCTCCATCCCCAGAACTCCAACCCCCCAACAAATATTTGACTTTACAAAACACGAGTTTTCTCTGTACCTGCTGGTGTGAATAGAGGAGGCTGCAACATGGCTCACCTCTATACAGGTCTAAACCCGCACCTTCCCTTGCTGTATCTGTGTACCCTACACTGCCAGCTAGGATGGGGGTGAACAACTACAGCAGAAATGGTTCTCTGTGGCAACCAGAATTTGAGCCTAAACATCCCTAAACAAGGTAATTGAAGGGGAAAACCGCATCCTTTCCTTGGGGGAAGCAGTGGCAGCTGAATATGAACCAAGACTCTTAGTGCCATCTAGAACTACAGCTTCAGTTCTATAGAGGCAAAAGCATGCTGGGAGGAGTTATGGGTCCTATTCAAGGACACACAAGTAATGCAATTAGAGATAGAACTCAGTTCCCCCATAGCTGCTTCTAGCACTAATTCATAATATGGCTTCCCAGGCAGTTTTTCCAAGATGTTGTTAGTGGGCGCCTAGGAGAGCTTTTACCCTCAGCTGTGTATTCTCCACCATCTTGGGCTGGGTCTGCCTTCAGATACTGCCCAGTGCGGTGATATCTGAGGACAGAACCTGTGGTACAAGGAGGGAGGTAAGGAAGGAAAATCAATATAATCTGGTGGAAAGGGAGGAACAGGAAACAGTGCTAAGTTAGAACTGATTGTAACTCATCACCTAATCTCTCTGAGCCCATTTCTTCCTCTGTGAGAATACCTACCTTGCAGGATAGTGAGGAACAAAGATAAAAGCACTAGGCATATATTACGTGTCTAAAAATCAGGGTCACTCTTGTATTACCCAAGGATCAAGACCAATCCTGTGAAGGTTCCAAGATTAGCCTTTTCCTTCCCTCCCCCTTCAGCCACCTTAGGTGAGACCTGTGTCAGCACAGAACCCAGCAAGGACCAGCTGAGTGCACACCTCCTTGACGCATCACCCACATCTTTGAGGGCTGAGCCAGGAATACAGCAGACCTCCTGAGGAGAACGAAGATAATGTACTGTCTTTCCAAGTGTGACTGTGGCCAAGTTTATCCTCTGTCTGCCTTGTTTTCTTTGCTGCACTCGTCTTTCCCAAAAGAAGTAGAGGGATAGAGATCACTACAATCACATTTCCCAGCATTGACTATATTTGAAAGAGCTACACTTGAGAAGGTACCATGTCTTCACACCCACACTGCATCAGAGAACCCCAGAATGAGGTACAAATAAACACCCCTCCTCAAAAAACAAACTCAGGCATGCAAACGCATACAAACACATCCTCTCAGTCCATCAGTGCACTATAAACTGAGCTTCGGGGTGAGAGTCAGAGCTCAGATGCTGGAAGTAAACCTTTGGCAAAAGAAAAAAGAAAATAAAACCAGAGAACTTCCAACTCTTCTTCCCTTCCAGAGAGAAGGGGATGAAGACAGGAAGAGAGGTGAGGAGACACAGGGCCACCACAATGCCCAATCCCAGGGGCCCCACTCCTACTGAACAGATGTGAATGGTGGCCCTTCAAGTTGTGCAATCACAGCTGCCCACCTGTAAGCTGCGGCCCTGAGAGGGTGCCCATGAGAAGCTCCTAACAGAAAAGGAAATTTGACTTCCATGCTCTACCAGTTGCCCTGACTATTGGGGGTGTTGTGGCACATTAAATGGGGTCTGGCAGAGGCGCTGGCTTTAAGAGGCAAGGCTATGTGTTTGCCCATGCCCTGAGGTGGATCACAGGTAGTAAGTGAGCTGCCTGGGCTTGACCCCATTTCACTATCCAGCTAGGAAGCTCAGCAAAAGTAAAGGATATGGCCTGGGCAGGGAGCATCGTAGGGCCTGGAGGCTCTAGCCAGTCAGCCTCGGACAGGCTGCAGTGAGACCTGGCCAACATATGATGGCTAAAATCCAAGTGTAAAAGCTTAGGATAAGTCAGGCAGTACTTCCTGGGGGCTCACACTGTACTATCCCACTGGAAAAGGTAAACAGTGGAGAACCTTAGTAAGTAGGGAGGCTGGCCAGTGTGGATACACACACATACACGAACATGCGCGCACACACACACAGGCTTGTACCCCTAGGCAGGCCAGTGTGGATACATACACATATGAACACACACACACACACAGCCTGCACCCCCTAGAACCTACACACACACACACACACACACACACACACACACACACACACACAGCCTGCACCCCCTAGAACCTAGAGAAGCCACAGCTAGGAGAACTCCCTTGGTACCCACCATAGGGGCAAGAGCTGGTGCTGAAAGAGACAAATTGTATGTGTCTGTAATTTGTAACTTATGCACAATCATTGGTTCTTATGTCCCAAGGTCCTTTTATGTATGGCTTGAGCTTGTAGGTCCCAGTTGGAACCCTATCTAATCCTCTCTCTCACAGGAAGGCTATCTAGGCTCTCAAAGGCAAGCCTCCCCCTCTCATTCACCCCATTAGAGTCCCAGTAGCCATTCCCATACTGCCTAGAGCTTGACTATGCAAAAACTGTCAGGAGGCAGACTGCCCTAATGATCAGACTAGCTCTGGCCCTACAGCCCAGATGCAGTGGGGGTCAAGAGCATCTCCCTCTCTCTCTCAGGCTGAGGCACTGAGGTTGCAGGAGATAGGGCTGAGAGCCAGAAGTGATATCCTGACCCAGAAGGGAGGAAGAGGGAACAGATACATACATGCGTGTGCATGCACACACATGCACAAACATTCTGAGGCTGACAGACTAACATACACAGACATGATGATAACCAAAAAAAGCTGGGGACTCCACACACTGAATGCAGGACTTTAGGCGGGGGGCAGAGAGAGAAGGTGCTGGGGCACAAGAGGCAAGGGTATGAAGTCCCTCCAAATAGGAGTGGAGTGCCAACTGCCCTGCCTTGCCCCAAACACCTGCCTCCTGGGCCATGGCAAGAGTCCAGTCCATTAAGTGCAGCGTGCAATACTAGCGCTTGGAGTCTCCTGTCCTCATCAGTGAAGCGGTGTGGACGGGATAGCAGTCACCTGGCAGGAGGCCTTGACTCCTGGCAGGCTAGTTGTATCGGCCCTTGATCATTGTGTTCAACAAGGGCCCCACCTGTAAAGAGACATGAGGAGCCCATCAGAACTGCCTGTTCCCTGGCCCTGGAGTTGGACAGGGTGTGTCTGGAGACATCAGATGTCCAGCCAACGACAGGGACAACGTTTTCATACAACCTTGTGAACCCTCTAATCACCTATCTTCCTGAAGGTCAATCCAGTATTTTGGGACATAGCTCTTGTCCTCACGGGTCCATCTTGTACTATTCCTCCCTCTCACAACACCCTGTCTCTTACTGTAGTCAGCCCCAAACTGACGGACATGGTAGAGGAGCTAAAAATCCCCAAACACCCAAGAGTGTCTGCATGTTTCTCCAGAATGTTAACTGCCTCCATATCCTCAAAAAACGATCACCAGCAATTGGGGCTGATGCTGTCTCCTACCACCACAGGTATCTATGGGTGATGAGGTTACCCACAAGAAGCAGGTAAGAGCCCTACAAATACCTCCCCCCATGTACCCAATGGGCCACTGGCACACCTGCATGGGAAGCAGGTCTCAACACTACCTACAGCAGCCTGGCACAGCTGGGAGAGTGCAAGGAGATGCTTTAGTGCTCGCTTCCTGTTCCAGAAGAATCCCCTCAGGGAGCCCCCCAGATGGCACACAAGCCCCATGGGGAACATTACCACTAGCATGGAACAAATTATAATTGATCCGCCAGTCAAGCCCAGCTATCACCAGAAAACAAGAATTTTTCTGAACATACCCATAACCTCTATGGAGAGAGAGGACACAGATACTGAAACACAAAAGCTATAAAGAATGTCACTCCAATCCTGACTTTCCCTAGCCAACCCACCCACTGAGCCATAGGAGTGCCACTTTGGGGCAGTCACATACCTCTTGTGGGTTTCCCAAGGCCTCTCCAAGCATCTTCTCAATGTTTCTCATTATGGCCACTTTCTGATGAGCCTTCAGAGGATATTCAATTCTCTTAGGGGTGGGAGCCCCCTACAAAAGAAGCAGTAGCTCAGGAAATGCGTTTAGCAGCAGGCACCAGTGTCACTCTACTGTTCTTAGTACCATCCTCCCTCTTAAGAAACCCAATTCTTGCTGGGTGCAGTGGCTCACACCTGTAATCCCAGTACTTTGGGAGGCCAAGGTGGGTGGATCACTTGAGGTCAGGAGTTCCAGAAGAGCCTGGCCAACATGGTGAAATCCCATTTCTTCTAAAAATACAAAAATGAGCCGGGCATGGTGGAGTGTGCCTGTGATCCCAGCTACTCAGGAGGCTGAGGCAGGCGAATCACCTGAACCCAGGAGGTGGAAGTTGCAGTGAGCCAAGATCGTACCACTGCACTCCAGCCTGGGAGACAGAGCAAGACTCCGTCTCAAAAAATATATTTAAAAAAAGAAAGAAAGAAAGAAAAGAAACCCACTTCAATCCTATCCCTCTTCATCTCCCCCAGACACCTAGGAATCACTTCCATGGGTAGTCAACTATCCCATCCAAAATCATTTATTATACCTACCTCACCCAAGACCCAGTTCCATCTGGAAAAAAACAAAAAGAGCAAATCATATTCACCTTATACCAGAAGTTCACAGTGATGGTAATCCCCCCCCATTTAGTAATGACTCTATATGATGCCACCTGCAAGAAAACAAACAGGCTCCTGTTTACTACTGATACTTTTGTGGGGGGGGTGGGGCTGGAGGGGCTGAAAAACTAGGTAGAGGCCAATTAAGGAAGATAGTGAAGATAACATCTTTACACTTATCCTGTGAAAAAACACACACTGGGGTTAGAGGTAGTGGTGTTCAGTCTCTAAATACCAAAGAACCAAGAACAGTTTCTCTAGGCTCAAACCTCTGGAATCTCTTAGGACTTGAAGAATTGTCATGTTGTCCTAGAGTCAGGGGCTATCATTCCCCCCTGACTCCCCCACCGGTTCAGTACACTCACATCTGGATATGCCAACCTTCCTATAGACCACATAAAACCAATCTTGCCGTAACTCAGAAGGGACACAGACAAGGCTTTCCAGGGAATGGAAAAGAAAGCTCCCAAGAAGCCCCCAGCCCTAGCCCCCTTCTCACCAGTACATTGGGATGTAAAGAACATCACCAGGGCCAACCACTGTTTCGTAACCAACGACATTTTGGAAATTAGGGAACCTCTCGTAGTCAGGATTGTCAAAGTCCACCTAAGAAGTTCAAGAGAAAAGAAAAAAAATATCAGTCAATCACCAAATCTTTACCAGTAAAACTACTATGTGGCAGTTTGGTAGTAAAAACCAACAAACAAAACGATGCCTTTAAAAAGTCTTTAGAATTTATATTCAGCAGAAGATATAATGCACATTAAACTCTGAGAGAGAACAATGTAAGACAGTCCACGTTTGAATGTTAAATGATAAAGAATTATAGGCCTTCAGTGCTCCTGAGGTCAGAGGACCTACTCCACAGCCCGAGGATATAAGGAATTATCCTCCAGGCAAACCTTCAGAAACTTTCTCCCAAAAACCTATTCTAACCAGCAAAGACTCCTATATGAAGTAGCTAGACAGCTTTCTAAAGAAAGGAAAGGATAATTCTGGCTGACCACAGTCAATCACATACCTCACTTAAATCCAGGAAATATATTAAACAATATAGCTCAGTTTTATTCGCCCTTTCCATATCAAAAAGAAACTATCCATGACAAAAGCAAACAATCATTAAATCCAATGGAAACATTTTGTTCCATGAACTTATAAGCCAATCAAACAGAGTAACCAGAGTCATCAGCATCAATGACGGCGTCTGGCTCGAGAATTAACTCTGTGGGGCTAGTTATACTTAAAAACATTCGGTGGCCACTCCAGGGAGCCTGGATATGTGAGCTACACTGAAATTTTCCTCTTGGTGTGTTAAGGCAAGACCAGCCTATAATCCAAACCTGGCCTATCACTATGGGGAAGGGGAAAGACATTCCAGCCTAGGCATTCCTACAATCTAGAGTTCTATATCCTTCTCAGACCATACAAGCTCACCTGGCTCTGTCTGTCACACGGGTGATGAACAGGATATGGGTAGAGGCACTCAAACTGATCCGGAGGAAATAAGATGCATCGCTTGTAGCCTTTTATCTGAGCAAAAAAGTTCTGCTGCTCATCATAGTGAGCAGGTGTCACATTTCCTGTAAGAAGAAAGGCATTTTTGTATGCAGAACAGTGGTTCTACTGCACAAGCTGGAATACAGGACCCAGTGCTGGACAAAAACCCAGCCTGCCTTCCCAGCTAAGAGTTTCAAATCAAAATTTAGGCAGAAATCAGGGAAATTCCAATTACAACTCTCAGAAAATGAGATGTTATACTTGCATGGTAATAAATCTAGCAAACATCACTGGTTAAGGGTCCACTATCGGCTAGCTAAGTCAACTTTCCTAAATGAAGGCTGCTGCCCTTACTGGAAGCAAGAATACATCAAAATGATACTCGAAAATCTGGTAGGGTAATCAACTGTGTATACGTGTACTCTTCTTGACTATGGCAGGAATTCAAGGGAAGGAAAACAGAAATGACTGGTATCAACAACATATACACGAGGAGTTAACCAGCCATTCTAAGTTGTATGATTAGGTAGTTCTGTATTTACTTTGGGTAGCTCTGTGGAACTCAAAGATTCTCAACCTTTCCTCCCACTTCAATACACCTAAGGGATGCAATAATTTTTTTTTTTTTTAAGAGACAGGGTTTTGCCACGTTGCCCAGGCTGGTCTCAAACTCCTGGGCTCAAGTGAACTGTCCGCCTCAGGCTCCCAAAGTGTTAGGATTACAGGCGCGAGCCACCGCATCCAGCCAAGACAACACTTCTTAGAGCAACATGGGGCTCACTGGTACAAGTGATTTTCGTTGGAGGGAAGAGTATCAGATGACTGAAGATAGTGTTGTATAATTTAAATCTGGCAAATTATTTTACTATTATTATTATTTTTTGAGACGGAGTTTCGCTCTTTGTTGCCCAGGCTGGAGTGCAGTGGTGCGATCTCGGCTCACTGCTACCTCCGTCTCCCAGGTTCAAGCAATTCTCCTGTCTCAGCCTCCCGAGTAGCTGGGACTACAGGCGCCTGCCACCATGCCTGGCTAATTTTTGTATTTTTAGTAGAGATGGGGTTTCACCATGTTGGCCAGGCTGGTCTTGAACTCCTGACCTCAGGTGATCCACCTGACTCGGCCTCCCAAAGTGCTGGGATTACAGACGTGAGCCATCATGCCCTGTGGCACATTATTTTAAATGCCACCTTGAATTAGTTGTGCCCTAGTGTATGTTCCATCTACTCCTTTATAACTAGGACCATGTCTGTTGTTTGGCCTTTGCACAGTCCATGAGTTGAACACACGCTTTTGCAGGGCATGGAATTTAGAAGATATTCCGGCAGCTCTGTCTAGGTATGCCAAGACAGATGCCTTAAGTGATGAGGGACCACCTGCATCCTCAAAGGAGAACTGCTCTCTCATCTCTGTCCAAAGATCCACTTCCACATACCCTACCGCAGAAAATGCAGCAACAGAAAGACTTAAGAGTCAGGTAAATCAGAACTGGCTCTTTCTTGGCAGGTCAACCAACAGTTGGTTTCAAAGGGGCAGGTAAGACCAGCTACAGTAGTTCACATCTGTAATCCCAACACTTTAGGAGGCCAAGGTGGGAGAATCACTTCAGCCCAGGAGTTCGAGACTAGTCTGGGCAAAATAGGGAGACCCCCATCTCTACAGAAAAATATTTTAAGAATTAGCCAGGAATGGTGGCTTACACCCATAGTCACAGCTACCTGGAAGGCTGAAGTGAGAGGATCGTTTGAGACTGGGAGGTTAAGGCTACAGTGAGCCCTGATCATGCCACTGCACTCCAGCCTGGGTGACAGAGCAAGACACTGTCTCAATAAAAAAAACAAAAACAATAAATAAAGTGGCAGGTAAGTGTTAATTCACAAGCCACATGGCTGGAAATCTTTATTAGTACTAGCAGCAAAAGATCCAAATCTGAAGAATGGACAATGAAACGAGAAGAAACCAAGGAGTTCAGTGGTGGACAATAAGTAACTTCTCTGCTTCCTTGTTCAACCCAGGTTATTCACCATTTACTAAGTACCTACCATGGACCTGGCACTGAGCTACTGCCAGAAATAAAAATAAGAATGAAACAATGACCCTGTCTCATAAATAGCTCTCATTCTCCTGAGAGGAGTTTAAGGCCTCTCCTTTCATTCAAAAGGAAAACAAAGCAAAAAAAAAAAAAAAAATTCACATATTTATTAGTGTATGCATAAATTTCTCGAGCAGAAAGCACAGTAACTAATAATATGCAATACCTCCAGGGAGGAAACTGAAAGGCTGAGAGACAGGGGTGGAAGAGGTATTAATATTTATCACTACATACCTATTTACACCGTTTGAATTTAAACTCCATGAATGTATTATCTATTTAAAAGATAAAAGTTGAACTCATATTAAAAAATAAGTTTCCCCTCTTTTACTGGGATAAAAATTTTATGACTACAAACAGATCTAGTAGAGAAAAGTGGTACCGTCGCGCACCACATAATGACATTTTGGTCAACAACAGACTGCATCTACAACAGTGCTCCCATAAGATTATAATGGAGCAGGCCTGTACAGGTATACCATTTTTTATCTTTTTTGGCAATAAAAAAATTCCCAAAGTACCATTTTTTATCCTTATAATATTTTTTTATTTTGTCAACTTTTTCCTGCAGTATTTCATACCATATTTTTACTATATCTTTTCTCTATTTAGCTATATTTAGATACACAAATACTTACCATTGTGCTATAACTACCTACAATATTCAGTACAGAAAAATGCTAACACCATTTAGCCTAGGTGTACAGCAGGCTACACAATCTAGGTTTGCGTAACTACACGCTGTTGCACAACGACGAAGTCACCTAACAATACATTTCTCAGAACGTATCGCTGTCATTACGTGTCACATGACTGTAATTCAGAGAGGTCCCTAATATCTCAGCATATGCACGCACATACCAGCTGAGGGGAAAAGGGAACGTTATGGAATACATGAAACTAGCTTAAAGACTCGACATACATTATTTCATTTAATCTTCACAACTATTTACAAGACATTATCATGTTTCATTTCTTTCCCTTTTTTTTTTTAAAGAGACAGGGTCTCACTCTGTCACTCAGGCTGCAGTGCAGTGGTGCAATCATAGTTCACTGCAGTCTCAAACTCCTGGCCTCAAGCAATGCTCCTGCCTTGGCCTCCCAAAGTGGTGGGATTACAGGCATGAGCTACCATGCCTAGTTCTATTATGTTTCTTTTACAGATGAGTAGGCTGAGGTTTAAAAAAGTGAAGTGGCTTGTTCAAAGTCATGGAGCCAAAATTAGACATGAGGTTCAGGGCCGGGCGTGGATGTTCACGCCTGTAATCCCAGCACTTTGGGAGGCCAAGGCAGGCGGATCACAAGGTCAAGAGTTTGAAACCCGGATGACCAACATGGTGAAACCCCCGTTACTACTAAAAAATACAAAAATACAAAAATTAGCCAGCCATGGTGGCACGCACCTGTAATCCCAGCTACTCAGGGGGCTGAGGCAGGAGAATCGCTTGAACCCAGGAGGCAGAGGTTGCAGTGAGCCAAGATCACACCATTGCACTCCAGCCTGGGTGACAGAGCGAGACACTGTCCCCGGGGGGGGGGGGGGGAAGAAATTAGGTTTGTATGACTCCAAGCCATGCTGCTTTTGAAAGATTTCTTACCTTCCATGCCGATGAGCAGCAGGTTAGAGGTCAGCTGCCCCCAGCCACGCTTTCCCTGTTGCTTATTAATCCAGTTCCAGTTAAAACCCAAGAAGTCCATGACAATCTTCCTGCCCACAGTGTCATTGAGTGTTTGCTGCAGATATAACCTATGTTTCCCAAGAAGAAAATCCTATTAGTGCATGTACACACAGCCCCTGGCATGGCCTCCCCCACATCTGAAAATACAAACACAAATCCGTACCAGCATCTCCCACAGAGAACATATGTAGTCATGCAAACCTCACCCAACATGGATTCTCATGGAACTGAATTCTTACTTTCCTTCACTGAGTTCTGTTCAACACCAAACTTTTTAATTTATTGTTTCTTTTTGTTAAGAAACAGGCTCTCACTATGTTGCCCAGGTTGGTCTCAAACTCTTGGGCTCAAGCAATCCTCCTGCTTCTGCCTCCCAAAGTGCTAAGATTACAGGTGTGAGACACTGCATCTGGTCCCCAAACTTTTTCTTTAAGGAAGTGATGCTTAACCTTTTTTGGGTCACAGAATGACTCTTAAGAATACAAGGAGTAGAAGGGTGGTATGAAAACTAAAACTAAAAAAAAAAATCTCAAGAAGAAGTCCCAGCTACTTGGGAGGCTGAGATAGGAGAATCACTTGAATCTGGGAGGCAGAGGTTGCAGTGAGCCGGGATCACGCCACTGCACTCCAGTCTCGGTGACTAGAGCAAGACACCATGTCAAAAAAATGAATACACAAATAAATAAAACGAATCCACGGAGGTTCCCCATAAAAATGCACATACACAGAGAACTTTCACACAATTTCAGATTCCTAGAAGCCTATCCATAGACCCTAGAATGATGAATCGGTCTTACTCCAGAGACTCGCAGAGCCTCAGGCATCTCCTCTGGCCCTTGATGACCACTGTGGTAAATTGTATTACTGTTCACCAAGAGGTGGTTCCTTCAGTGTGGGAGTTTTTTTTCACATCCCCTTGAAGACAGGCTTGCTTATTTAACCTGCTCTGGCCAAGGAAATGTCCACAGATGTGTTGTTTCCAACTGTAACTTAAGAACCAACCAGTCCACACTATAACATCTCTTCCCCTCTGCCACAGCAACCCAAAAGTTCCAGATAGTAGCTGCTAGGGCAATGTGAGTGCCAGAGCGAATAAGATGATATAAAGAGCAATATGACGTTAACCATGATGAACATGTAGTGATAAGTAAGTCTCTGTTGTTTCTAGCCCCTGAGCTCTGGTTTGAAGCCTAGTTTATCTTAACTGATTCCGCCACCTATCCTGTTGCAGCCTTCTATAGCTGAAGTAAGGAAGACAGCTTATTAAGTAAAGGCCTCAGGCTCCTAACATACCTGAGGAAGGTTGTAAGTCACTTAAGGGATATGAAAACCCAGAAACACTTGAACAAGCCCACAAGTGACATTTAGTAAGTGTGCAAACCTGAAAAAAAGGCAAAAGCATCTCTGTCCTGGTCCTGAGATCATTACTTCAAAAGGCTGAAAGGGGTCAGGTGCAGTGTCTCACACCTGTAATCCCAGCACTTGGGGAGGCCAAGGGAGGTACATTATCTGAGCTCAGGAGTTCAAGACCAGCCTGGGCAACATGGCAAAACCTGGTCTCTACCAAAAATACAAAAAATTAGCCAGGCATGGTGATTGCAGCGCATACCTGTGGTCCCTGCTACTTGGGAGGCTGAGGTGGGAGGATCAGTTGAGCGTGGGAGGTAAAAGTTGCAGTAAGCTGAGATCACGCCACTGCACTCCAGCCTGGGTGACAGAGCAAGACCATCACAAAAAAAAAAAAAAGTTAAAAGGCATCTCACTGCCTAGAATTGCAATGTTTAAGGCAATGTTAATCAGAAAATCTTTTTCTTTTTTTTTTTTTTTGAGACGGAGTTTCACTTTGTCACCCAGGCTGGAGTGCAGTGGCGTAATCTTGGCTCACTGCAACCTCTGCTTCTTGGGTTCAAGTGAGTCTCCTGCCTCACCCTCCCAACTAGCTGAGACTGCAGGTGTGCGCCACCATGCTTGGCTAATTTTTATATTTTTAGTAGAGACGGGGTTTCACCATGTTGGCCAGGCTAGTCTCGAACTCCTGACCTCAGGTAATCTGACGGCTTCAGCCTCCCAAAGTGCTGAAATTACAGGTGTGAGCTGCCACGCCCAGCCTTAATAGGAAATCTTGATAAGTCGGAAATACTACCTTTGTAGGAATGTGGAATCCTCAAGACTCAATGCAATTCTCCCCAAAGATGATAATATATATATTCATACAAAAATTATGCAAGTAACTTTGAAAAAGTCAGTGATACTCCCTAAATATGAATCTAAACAATATAAGGATTACACCAGAACGGTAAATGCTCAAAATAGCTCAGAGGATCCTAATACATTTTACCCCATAACCACAACAACCTGTCCAATCATACAGTGAAGCTGGTCAGTGCTAAAGTCAGCTGATAGGGCAAAACTTGCAATCGATTAAAGAGTTTTCCTTGAAAACTCTTTAATCACCCGTGAAGTACAGATTACACTCATTCTTAAGCAAAATGCTCTCACTATGGGAGGCAAGAAACTTCAAGTAACTGAAGAACCACAAGAGTCACGTATCTTACGCTCATTCTAGGGTATATGTTCATTTAAAGGAATTACACATTCCACTGCATCATTTAAATCAATCTTTTTCTCAATGCTGGGTGTGTGTGTATGGAAGTGTGCACCTGCACACTGTTAAATTTGAGGAAATTAATGCATGAGTTAACTGAACTGAACCAATATAGAAGACATCATGGACAGATCCATCACAGTTCATAACCTGGAAACTCTTCTGGTCAAAAATCCCATCATTATGACAACTGCTAAGTGTTAAGAAGAAAAAAGATATTTCAAATCCATTCACTAAGCCACAGACTGCTGATAGGGAGTCAGGAACAGGAGTGAGTGAGGCAGAAGACTAGAGAGAAACCCAGGGTTGGACACCAAATGTGAGAGGGTCATTCACCCTGAAGTACTCAGCGAAAGCAATTCCCCAGAGGCAGTGTTACAGTGTGGGATCGAACACTGTCTGGGACCTACATAAGAGCTGTCCTCATAACCAGGAATAAGAGCAGAGAGGAAGAATCACTTTCTTGTGTGTCTGGTGTTTCTGTTGCATTAAGAAAAACAAATTTAATCTGATCTTCCCTAAGCTAGAGAATCCTGACCTTCTTTACTCCAAAATCACAACAAACCATACAACTTTTCAGGTTGAACTATCCCCAGTCATCACAATACTTAAGGACAATGGCTACAAACTGGCACTTTCAGAGCTAAATCCAGTGACAGTCATTTTTGTTTGCCCCCCTGCAATTTTTTTTTTAAATCTAGTTTAATTGCTCACATTTAAAAATCAAAAGATTTTAAATAAAAATCCTGATTTTAAACTTCTCTTGAAAATCAGAATATCTCGCAACCCTCAAATTGCACTCCAAAACTGAAGCAAGCAGTCAAGTAATGACTTCTCACTATGGTTTTGTTCTCGTTATCAATTTTGTAGAAACTAGCTCTCACCATGCTTCCCACGCTGGTCTTCAACTCCTGGGCTCAAGCAATCCTCCCGCCTCGGCCTCCCAAAGTGCTGGGATTACAGGCATGAGCCACCCCGCCCAGCCTTGACTTCTCACTTCGGAACACGGCTTATGCCTTCAGCTTCATCACAGATTTCACCCAGACAATATTACTCCTTTCATTCACCTGCCTGACCCTTCTAGGCAACTAACTCTCACTTTATGAGGAAGAAGATGAGAAACCAGAGACTCAGAGCTCAAGTTTAATCATTCCCTCATCCCTCAGGCTACAGAACTAGCTGGCTATGGCACCAAGAACCACGAAGAACTCAAATCCCTTAAAGGCTTGAAGACCAGACTTCTCCTTCAACCGGAATCCAGAGATGGGAGAGGCCAATCTCTACTTCACCCAATTCTGCCACACCTTCAAACAAGTATAGGAAAGGAAAATGAGTGCCCTAAATCCAACAGAAAACTACGATTTGGGAGTTTACCTCTCTTCCCCTCCTCGCTGCTGTATATCCTGCAGTTTCTCAACAAACTCATGAAATTTCATTTCTTCCCTGTTGGACCTCGGCTTAAAGTTCTGGAAATTAGCCATCTTCTTCTCATCAAAATACAAGAACTTGTGGGTGCTGGCACTGTACACAGAGAAGTCTCCATTGCCAATATTCTCTTGCAGGTATTCAAGATCCCATTTCAAGGCAGGATACACAAGATTGGTGTCGGTCAGCACCACAGGCTCCTAAATGAAAACACCGGGTGAAAAACACCAAATGAAGTAATGCCAAGGAGCCGGTGGGTTCGCCTCCTAGATCCCACCTACTTCTCAACTTAAGAGTAATTTTTCCCGTTAATCAGCACGAACCCCTCAAGTTCCTTATCTCCTCGGCTTTCTCTCCACCTTCCCAAAGGCCCTAGTCTAGCGCCCCGCCAGTCTCCCATCTCTTTCACCATTCGCCTCTGACCTCTCAACTGGGTACCTTCCTCGACTCCCTTTAGACACGACCCCGCCCCCCCACCTCATTCTCAATAAGCTCCTCCGCCCGGGGGGTCGCTCTGACTCAGACGTGGTATGGGCCTAGTCGGGAAGCTATAACTGCGCAACTGGGATTCATCCCAGGCCGGGCCGAGGGCTCCGGCCTCCTCCCGGGGCTCTCCAGAGCCGGACGCCGCGGCCTCCGCCGCCGTCGCCGCCATCTCCACCGCCAGGGACGGCCCCCGCCGGAACCGGAAGCTCCGCCTATTCCGGACAAAACACACAAACACACACACACACACACACACACACACACACACACACACACACACACACAACGGAAATCATAGAGATGAGCTGCGAGAGAGAGCGGTCCAGAAACACAAAGAACGCGGAGCTGAGGCCTTGAGGAAGCGCTTCCTACTGGTAACATGCAGCTCTGCATCCTAGGCTCCACTCCTGAAGAAGTGGGGCTAGACACTAGTCCCACAGACTAGGGACGATCATCTGGTAGAGCAAAACACAAAACAGTGCTGCCCCAGTGTGCCCACGTCTACACACGAGTCAAAGAAGGAAGCAAGTTCAGTTAGGCATTAAACTGTACACTCACGAATAGGGAGAAAAGCAAACTCTTGACCCACCTAAAGAAGTCAGAAGGATGCTTTCGGATCAAAGAAAAAAAAAAGAGGTCAGAAGGAAAAGCAATGATCACATTGGTAGATGTAGGGCAACGGCTGCCTGAAGCCCTAGGCAAAAGATATACAGCAAGTTGAATTCTTCCAAAATCAAGGACAGTTTTCTTTTGTTTAGCACCATTTGATTTTTCTGCCTATATCACCAATATAGATTCAAACAATTATAAAAGGCCATATTAGTTACCTCTATTGGTAACATTGGTTTCATGGCAAGCATATATTCAAGTAGGAGAAATGATGATATAGGCAGAAGAATCAAATTGATTTTATGATCAATATAGTTTGAATCTATATTGATTATAAAAGGCCCTGTTAATTACCTCTATTGCTTACTTGGACAGTTCTTCTGACTGGCTGTGAGAGGCCCAATTCTAAGATGTATTCCAAGATTTGTACCCTATGGTGTACACAATTCTGTATACATTTCTCTCCTTAAAAAGAAAACACGACTGCGAATATGGTAGAGTGTCACTCCTGTAATTAGGTTAGCTTATATGACAAAGATGTAATTAAAGCCCCTAACCAATTAACTTTAAGGTAATCAAAAAGGAGATGATTTATCCTGGTAGGCTTAATCTTATCACTCTAGCCCTTTAAATCGGGGCTAGAGGTCAGAGACAGAATCTAAGAGATTTGAAACCACAGCACAGCTGTCCTGTTTGCCTTGAAGGAGCAAACTGCCATATGGCAGGAAATGGCAGGTGGACTCTAGGAGCTGAGAAAGGCTCATGGGTGACAGCCAACAAGAAAGTGGGCACCTTAATCCTACAAATGCAAGTAACTGAATTCTGGCAACAACCACTGAACTTGGGAAAGGACACACAGAGATCCTCAGATGAGATCACCAACCCAGCCAACACTTTGATGTCAGCCTGAAAAGACCCTGAGCTGAGGACTCAGCCAACCAGTACCTGGACTCATGGAATATGTGAGAAAATAAATTGGTATTTTGGGCTGCTAAATTTATAGTAATTTGTTATGCCACAACAGAAACGAATGCACTGGCTTAACTATGTAATTATGCTACATAGTAACCATGCAACATCAAACCAATAATAGGGCTACCTCTGTGCAAGGGTTTGAGGCTCTAGGTGACAATCAAGGCTTTCATTTTATCTGCAGTGTTTGAATTTTTCATTTTTATTTTTTGTGAGATAGGGTCTTATTCTGTCACCCAGGCTGGAGTGCAGTGGTGCAATCTCAGTTCACTGCAACCTCCACCTTCCCAGCTCAAGCAATCCGCCTACCACAGCCTCCCAAGTAGCTGGGACTACAGGCACATGCCACCTGGCTATTTTTATTTTTATTTTTTTCTGTAGAGACAGGGTTTCACCATGTTGCCCAGGCTGAATGTTTGAATTTTTACAAGAATGTATTGATTTATAACCTTGGGAATTAAAAATAATTTAGGCCAGGCATTGTGGCTCATGCCTGTAATCCCAGGACTTTTCCAGGCTGAAGCAGGAGGATCACTTGAGCCTGGGTGTTCAAACCAGCCTGGGCAACATAACAAGACCTCGTCTCTACAAAAATTTTTAAAAATTAGCCTGGTGTGGTGGTGCATGCCTGTAGTCCCAGCTACTAGGGAGGCTGAGGTGGGAGAGGTGGGAGGATTGTTTGAGCCTGGGAGGTGGAGGCTGCAGTGAGCCATGATCATGCCACTGCACTCCAGCCTGGATGACAGAGCAAGACCCTGTCTTACTAAAAATAAAGAAATGAATTAAGATCAAGAAGATTCAAAGAACTAAAATCAAGAATGAAACAGGGATATTACCCCAAACAAAAGGCGTATAAGGACATATTATGAACAATCGTATGTCAAAAAATTAGAGAACCTAGATGAAATGGCCAAATTCCTAGAAAGGCACAAGTTATAATAGCTGATTCAAGAAGAAGTGGAAAATCTGAATAGACCTGTAACAGGAGATTGAATTAGGAATCAAAAACATCCCATAAAGAAAAGCCCAGAAATTGGGCGCAGTGGCTTACACCTGTAATCCTAACACTTTGGGAGGCAGAGGTGAGCAAATCACTTGAGCCCAGAAGATTGCGACCACACTGGGCAACATGGCAAAACTCAGTCTCTACCAAATCCCACCAGCCAAAACAAAAACAAAAACAAAAACTAGCAGACATGGTGGCACGCCTGTAGTCCCAGCTATTTGGGAAGCTGAAGTGGGAGGGTCACTTGAGCCCAGGAGGTAGAGGTTGCAGTCCACCGAGATCATACCACTGCACTCTAGCCGTTTGAGGCAGAGTTAGGCCTTATCTCGAAAAGAAAAGAAAAGGCCGGGCACAGTGGCTTATACCTGTAATCCCAGCACTTTGGGAGGCCGAGGTGGGCAAATCACTTGAGGTCAGAAGTTCGAAACCAGCCTCGCCAACATGGTGAAACCCCCATCGCTACCAAAAATACAAAAATTAGCCAGGCATGGTGGTGCACGTCTGTAGTCCCAGCTACTCTGGGAGGCTGAGGCAGGAGACTTGCTTGAACCCAGGAGGTAGAAGCCACAGTGAGCTGAGATCATGCCACTGCACTGCAGCCTGGACAATGAGCAAGACTTCATCTCAAAAGAAAAAGAAAAAAGCTCAAGACCAGATGGATTCACTGATGTTCACCAAACATTTTTAAAAAATTAACACTGGGCCGGGCATGCTACTCACACCTGTAATCCCAGCACTTTGGGAGGCTGAGGTGGGTGGATTACTTGAGGTCAGGAGTTCGACCAATATGGTGAAACTCCATCTCTACTAAAAATACAAAATTAGCTGGTCGTGGTGGCTCATGCCTGTAGTCCCAGCTACTTGGGAGGCTGAGGCAGGAGAATCACTTGAACGTGGGAGGCGGAGGTTGCAGTGACATAAGATCGCGCCACTGCACTCTAGCCCGGGCAACAAGAGCAAAACACTATCTCAAAAAAAAAAAAAATTAACACCAATCCTTCATAAACTCTTCCAAAAAACAGAACATGTCTGAATTCATTCTATGAGGCCAGCATTACTGTGATATCAAAACAAGACAAAGACATCACAAGAAAACTATCAACCAGTAGTTCTTATGAATATAGATGCAAAAATCCTAACAGAATACTAGCAAACTGAGTCTAACGTCATATACAAATAATTAAATACCATGACCAAGTGGGATTTATTCCAGGAATGCAAGGTCAGTTCAACATCTGAAAATGATCAATATAACACACCATGTAGTGATCAATATTTTATTAATCATTTATAATCAACATAATACAATATATTAGTAAAAGAAAAAAAAACCCTACACGATCATCTCAATAGACACAGAAAAAGCTTTTGACAAACTCCAGCACCCTTTCATGATAAACACAGGGTTCCAAAGGACACTGTAAGAAAGTAAGAAAAACCTACAGAGTCAGAGAAAATATTTACAAATTGTGTATCTGATCAGGAAATTGTATCTAGAATACATAAAGAACTCTTACAACTCAACAATAAAAAGACAAACCAATTTAAAAATGAACGAACGGTTTGAACAGACATTCCTCCAAAGAAGATTTACCATGGCCAATAAGCACATGGAAAGATGCTCAACATTATTAGTCGTCAGGGTACTGCAAATGAAAACTGCCATGAAATACCATTCACCGGCACTCACATGGCAATAATAAAAAAAGACAGTAACAGGTGTCGATAAAGATGTGAAGAAACTGGAACCCTCACACACTGCTAGTGGGGATGCAACATGCCACATCTGCTTTGAAAAACAATTTGGCAGTTCTTCAGAAAGTTAAACCATAGAGTTACTCTATGACCCAGCAATTCTACTCCCCAGGCATATAACCAAAAGGATAGAAGACGTATATCCATACAAAAATTTATACAAAAATGTTCATAGCAGCATTATTCACAATATCCAAAAAAGCAAAACCAACTCAAATGTCCATTAACTGATGTGTATAAATAAAATGCTGTACTGTACATTCATATAATGAAATATTCTACAACCAAAAAAGGAATGACGTACTGATATGTGCTACAACACAGACAACCTTTGAAAACATTATCCTAAGTGAAAGAAAACGGACACAAAAGGCCACCTATTACATGATCCATTTATATAAACTACCCTAATAGGCAAATCCATCGAAACAAAGTAAATCAGTGGTTGCCAGCAGGTAGAAGTAGGGGTAATGTGCTAATGGGTTTTTTTGGAAGCAATAAAAATGTTTTAGAATTAGATAGTGATGATGATTGCCCAACTTTGTAAATGTACTAAAAATTACTTTATTGTACACTTTAAAAGGGTGAATTTTTTTTTTTTTTTGAGACAGAGTCTTGCTCTGTTGCCCAGGCTGGAGTACAGTGGCGTGATCTCAGCTCATTGCAAACTCTGTCTCCTGTGTTCAAGTGATTCTCCTGCCTCAGCCTCCCGAGTAGCTGGGATTACAAGCATGCACCACCATGCCCAGCTAATTTTTGTATTTTTTAGTAGAGATGGTGTTTGGTTGTGTTGGCCAGGCTGTTCTTGAGCTTCTGACCGCAAGTGATCTTCCCGCCTCAGCCTCCCAAAGTGGTGGGATTACAGACATGAGCCACCATGTCTGTAAAAGGGTAAATTTATGGCATGTGAATAAGATCTCAAAAAAAATAAATTAGATCAATTCTGTTTCTTGACCTTAATTAGATCAGGGTTTGCTATTGGTTGAATGCAGATGTTGTCCAATTATTCTGAACATCAACAAGACAGCAAGTTGTATAGTCCTCCCCAAAATTTACATATTAAGTAGTATATATCCGTATTTATTTACTTTTAATTTTTATAACTTAAAAAAAGAGAGACGGAGTCTCACTATGTCTCCCAGGCTGGTCTCAAACTCCTGGTCTCAAGTCATTCTCCAACCTAGTCTTCCAAAGCGTTAGGATTATAGGGGGTGAGCCACAGCTCCCAGCTTACATACATCTTTATTGCTCTGATATATACTTGAGAAATGTTTATAATAATAGGTTCTGCTCCGAAACTGTGGTCGCCTGAAAAGTCACTGGAAATACATGCATATTTATAATGTGTAAGTTATTCAAATCCCAAGTGAAAACATTCATAGGCAAACATAATAATGTCTCCAATTCTTCTGATGAGTTAAGAGTTTGTTCATTACGGGCCGGTTTGAAATTTGTTTTATTCAAGTCCTACCAACTCTGGGACTTTAAGCTGTCTCTGGGGAGCTGCCTGTTGTGATAGGTTTAATTTTACATTTGTTGGGTTGAGGTAACTGAGACATGCAGATGGAAACACGGACTGAAACTAAGGAGCCGCCAATTCAGGGCCGATTTGTGAGTTGCACTGGCGTCTAAGTGAAAATCAGCCGATCTGGACAACAGAACAAGCAAGACCAACGGAATCTGAGGAATGATCACGTTTGGGGATGGAAGGAAGTGCCCGTCAAGGAGAGGAAAGCAAGCAACCAGAGAAGAGAGTAAGACAGGCTCATTTCACTAGTACAGCTCCTGGGGGAGGTGGTTGAGCTGTCTACCTGAGTTGCTGAGGTTCTGAGTTCCCATTATCCCTGGGATGTCAGCTCGGGGGGGGAAAAAGGACACAACATTCTGAAATGTAAACGAGACCAGCCTGGTTTTCTCTTCTTCCCGCTTATCCCTGCCAGCCTCTATCCAACCCCTGGCTTCCCAGCTCCGTATTTAGACCCCGCCCCTGTTAAATCCTTCGACATTTCTTCACTCCCGGCTTCCTCCGTCCAGGTTTGGCCCGGCTCAGCCGCCGTGACGGGCCTTTGCGCATGTGCAGAAGGAAACCGTGAAGAAGGTGAAGATGGCGGTGGCCAGGGCCGGGGTCCTGGGAATCAGGTGGCTCCAAAGGGCATCCCGGAACGTGGTGCCGCTGGGCGCACGGACAGGTCCGCGAGAACGGGCGAGGCCTCAGTGTGGGAAGTGGATGCCTGAGGTTTGGTGTATCGGGAGGGGGGGATTGTGCATGCCGCGGCGGCAGCGTCCAGGTAGGGAGCGGAGGTGGCGTTGATATATCCGGAAAATGGGTGGAGAGTCGCGCTGATCCTGCGAAATCCCGGGCTCGGTTCTCTGCAGCCCCTGCGACTTGAGGCCTTCGGAGCGGCTGGAGAGCGGGGGTCGCTTCTGACTTGTTCTCTTCTGCGCTTTAGCCTTCCACCTTACGAAGGACATGCTCCCGGGGCCCTATCCTAAGACCCCAGAAGAACGGGCCGCCGCCGCCAAGAAGTATAATATGCGTGTGGAAGACTACGAACCTTACCCGGATGATGGCATGGGGTGAGACAGAGTGGGTCTGCTCGCACCCAAGTAGTGATGGCTGGGTTGGGTGGTTTGAATGTGACCCTTTCTCCCGAACCTTCTCATGACTCCTCGAGAGTCAATGGAGTGGGTGCTTTTCTCTGTGGAGGGAGGGTGGGAGGGGGTGGGTGAGCAGCTGCAGCTGAGAAGACTTCAATTTTCTCCTTGGCTCAGGCTGTTTTCTCAAATTAAGAAGCCGAGGTTTTAATGGCTCCCTCGAGGACCCCCGAATAGCAGGAACCTTCCTTGGCTCTATCCAGAGCGTCGAGTTTCATTTAGATTGAGCATCTGCTGGGCTCAGGTGCTGTCATCCAGGCATGTGACCAGGTTGAAGCTGGACTCCTGTCATGAGAACCTTATTTGTAAACGGAGTACTCTGTATTTGCGTTCCCCCCCCCCCCCGCCGCCTTTTTTGTTTGTTTGTTTTGTTTTTGTTTTTAGACGGAGTCTCGCTCTGTTGCCTAGGCTGGAGTGCAGTGATGTGATTTCAGCTCACCGCAACCTCCGCCTCCCGGGTTCAAGCGATTCTCCTGAATAGCTGGGATTCCTGGCGTGCGCCACCACGCCCGGCTAATTTTTGTGTTTTTAGTAGAGACGAGGTTTCACCATGTTGGGCAGGCTGATCTCGAACGCCTGAGCTCGTACGCCTGAGCTCGTGATCCGCCCGCCTCAGCCTCCCAAAGTACTGGGATTACAGGTGTGAGCCACCGCGACCAACCGTGTGTCTCTTTAAAAAAAAAAAAATTATCTTAGGGCTGTGGATATCGTAGCAACTATTAAGCAGATTAAACAGCCAGCCCCCTTAATCCAGTTGATGTTATCCTATCCCTTCCACCCTCTTCCGTATCCATACCCACATAACATCCCAATGGTTAATTATCTGAAGTGATTATCATCACCTTTATTTCCTTTCCTAACATCACTCTTTCAATTTTGGTTTCAGCAGTTTCTATGCTTCTTGTTATACAATCATTTTGTGACACATGTCTAGTTGTCATCATTTCCTGTTTTTTATTATGTTGTGGACAAGAACAGCCTTGTTCAAAGTCAGTGTCAGACGAACCTGGATTTGTTGGGGAAAACCCAGCTTAGCAAGGGTCCCATGAGGTGTTGGAGACATGGAGATGAATGCCAACCGGGGGGTCAACGAACACAGTTACTATGAGAAGAATGCTTTTCCAATCTGTTCCCTTTTTGTTTTTAATTCCAATTAGCTGGGTGACTTTGGATTCAGACCCTAAACTTTTTTTTTTTTTTTTTTTTTTTTTGAGACAGAGTCTCACTCAGTCACCAGGCGCCAGGCTGGAGTGCAGTGGCACGACCTTGGCTCACTGCAACCTCCGCTGCCCGGGTTCAAGCATTCTCCTGCCTCAGCCTCCCGAGTAGCTGGGACTACAGGCGCGCGCCACCACGCCCAGCTAATTTTTTTGTATTTTTAGTAGAGACGGGGTTTCACCATGTTGACCAGGACGGTCTCGATCTCTTGACCTCGTGATCCGCCCGCCTCGGCCTCCCAAAGTGCTGGGATTACAGGCGTGAGCCACCGCGCCCGGCCCAGACCCTAAACTTTTAATTTTTCATTTTCTATCTAATGAGGGAATCAGAGTACAGTCATGTGTCATTTCTGGGAAATGTGTTGTTAGGCGATTTCCTCATTGTACGAACATCAGAGAGTGTGCTTACCTAAACCAAGATAGTATAGCCTGCTACAAACCTCGGCTTTATGGTATGGCCTATTGCTCTTAGGCTATAAACCTCTACAGCATGTTGCTGTACTAAATACTGTGGGCAATTGTTACCCAATGGTATTTGTGTATCTAAACATATCTAAACATAGAAAAGGTATAGTAAAAAAATGCTATAAAAGATAAAAAATGTTACACCTGTATAGGTCAGCTTTATTATAAACTTATGGGACCTCCCTTGTATATGTGGTCTGTCCTTGACCAAAATGTTATGTGGCACATGATTGTTATTGATTGTTAAATTCCCTTTCAGCTCTATCACATGATTGTGTGACTTTTTTTCTTTTTATTGGAAGAAGGTTAGGGAAAGCTGGTGGGTTTTTTTTTTTTTGTGAGACAGAGTTTCACTCTTATTGCCCAGGCTCGAGTGTGATGGCATGATCTTGGCTCACTGCAACCTCCACCTCCTGGGTTCAAGGAATTCTTCTGCCTCAGCCTCCTGAGTGGCTGAGATTATAGGTGCCCGCCACCATGCCTAGCTAATTTTTGTATTTTTAGTTGAGATGGGGTTTCGCCATGTTGACCAGTCTGGTCTTGAACTTCTGACCTCAGGTGATCCACCCACCTCGGCCTCTCAGTGCTGGGATAGCAGGTGTGAGCCACTATGCCTGGCCCAGGGAAAGCTTATATATGTTGAACTATTTCAGAGTTTGCCATGAACTTTTAAATACAATTTGGACTTCTGTGATTAGTTCGGTGCTAAGTGACTAGAACTTGAGCTCTTGCCTTGAAATTTAGGTCCTTTGTCCTTAGGTGAGGCAGTTATCTCTGCCACTTGGTTTCTCATCCCTAAGATGAGGAGACTGAATTCAGTCTAAAGGCTGCTCACAGCCCCTTCCAGAAGTTCTTGCTGTCTTTCAGGTATGGCGACTACCCGAAGCTCCCTGACCGCTCACAGCATGAGAGGGATCCATGGTATGACTGGGACCAACCAGACCTGAGGTTGAACTGGGGTGAAACGGTGGAGAAATACCATATCTCATTTGACCTTCCTTCTCCCTTTGTCTTCTTGGAGATTCTTCAGCTCAGATGGCACCTCTTCGACTAAATAATACTAAGCTTTTCTGCGGAAGGAGGCAAGGTCCAGTGATGTGAGATCTGAGGTTGCATGTGGCACACTGAATGGGATGTCTGGGAATAATGAAAGCTCTGTACTGTGAAAGTTGTGCACTTCCATGATTGAGCTGACCCTATTCAGCAGAACCTAGGCAGAGGCCAGCATCCAATCGTGTAGGGCAGTGTGCCTCAGAATATTGCCCTAGGGCAGTAGAATGCTTCTATCTAGCCTTGTATCGGGCTCTGATCACTCTGGACTTGCCTGCATTTTGCAGGAAGAGTAGTATGTGACAATTATTTGTCTTTCTGCCTCAGATGCACTGGGATATAGACATGTATACCAGGAACCGTGTGGATGCGTCCCACACCTATTTCTTGGGATGACATGCGTAAGCAGCTCTGGAGCTTCGTGGCTTTCATGATTTTCATGTTCTGGGGTCGGGCATATGTATCCTGTCTATCAGCCTGTGGTGAGTATCTGAGAAGTGCTCCCTTAGGCACGTTTGCTCAGCCCCATTTCCTGACGGAGTGAAGTCTCTGGGGTAGGAATCCAATCAATACCAAGCTTGGCTTCCCAGAGTCTTAGGAGAGAGGAAGATAGGAGGGCCTTACCCAGCGGAGCACTCCTCCATCCCTACTTCTTGGACCAGTCTGAGTGAGTAGATACACTTTAAGACTAGATGAGCAACTAGTGTGTGGAAACCAGCTGGTCTCCAGAGTTGCCATTTGGCGATTATATTTACTAACGATATTTCATTAAGTGATCTTTCGCAATAGAGTTAAGGAATCTTGAGCTAAAATCTTATCCTTTGTTAGACATGTGAAGGGCACTTCCTGTAATATTCTGGAAGCAATTAAGTGTCTACTAGAGGCATAGACTTACATTTTGGAGAATGTAAAGGACATAGAAAGTGATTTCTCTAGCTTTCAGGAAGTTTAGTTAAGAAAATTTAGATAAGTGACACAAGCAACATTTGAACAGATACATGGGAATTCTGCACAATTTATGTGTATATATGTTTGTAGTGAATGTATATGCTTAGCGGTATGAGTTACTGTCAAGGAGAAGGGTTAGCTAGAGCTAATACACACACAAAAAAAGGCTTTGGGTGGTGGGAAGTTGGAGAAAACATTTGGGGCAAAAGAAAACAATGGAGGCCAGGCATGGTGGCTCGTGCCTGTAATCCCAGCACTTTGGGAGGCTGAGGTGGGCGGATTGCTTGAGCTCAGGAGTTCGAGACCAGACTGGGCAGCATGATGAAACCCCGTCTCTAAAAAAAATACAAAAATATTAGCTGGGCATGGTGGTGCACACCTGTAATCCCAGCTACTTGGGAGGCTGAGGCACAAGAATCCTTTGAACTCACTCGGGAGGCAGAAGTTGCAGTTAGCTGAAATCATACTACTGCCCTCCAGCCTGGGGAGAGAGCAAGACTGTCTTAAAAGAAGAAAGAAAGAAAGAAAAAAAGGAAAAGGAGAGTGAGTTAGCTAGAGTAAAATAGATGTGTAAGATAGTTCCTAGATAACCAGCTGCATTGGTTTCCTGGAGACCTGCTAAAAATTCAGATTCCCAGGCCCCACTTCTCCGCGTTCCTAATTCAGAAACATCACAGTAGGGGTCTAGAAGCAATATTTTTAACAAGCTCCCAGGTAATTCTGATGTGCATCTAGATTTGGAAATCACTGTGTTAAAAAATTTTGTGAGGTGAGTTGATCAGTTAGGTTGGACAGCTTTTATTTCATTGCTAAGGGATTTGTACTTGGTGGCGTAATAAAGCATTAATTCAACAAATATTTATGGAGCCTCTACTATGTACCAGGTGCAGACCGGGCTAGCGGTTGGGGGATACAGTGATGACTTGGTCTGTCACTAGGTGGCAGGGAGCTATTTTGGGTTTTCGAACAGAAGAGTGACATCATGAATGCTGAGTTCTTAGGAAGATTAATCTGGGAGTAATCTCCAGCATGTATTGGAAGGAGAGTGGCTGAAAGCAGGGAGGCTGCTGTGTTTGCAGTTGGCTGCCCAGTGCTACCTCTGCAGAGACAATCAATGTCCTGGAGGTAGCTGGGATGTCTGTGTGCACTGACACGAGCCTTCCCACCAAGCCCCAGGGGCTCCATGCTGGAGAATGCACGTAGGGCTGTGGTGAGCACTAACTTCACTTCAGAGGAGCAAGAAACAGTGTGGCTCTTCCATTTTTCAGTTCTGTAAGCACATCACCCTTTTCTCCTCCCCCTTGAGCTGTGTTCTCTGACAGCTGTTTGTTGGTAAAGCCAGCAGCCCCTAAAGCACGTCCCCGCCTTGTCTCCTCTGTGCTTTCCCCACCACTGCTCCTGCACGCCTCATTTGCTGGGCCACTTTAGTGGTGGAGCCATTAGAGGCTGAGTGACTTAAAGGAGATTGAGTCTGTCTCGACCCCGAGAGAGAGTGGGATGGATGGATGCATCGTCTCATTTAGAAAGCGTTGCCTCTGACTCTGACACTCTCTCTTTCTTTACCTCCCCTCCCTCTCTCCCCCTTCCCCTCCCTTCCCTCTCCCCCTTCCCTCCCCCTTTCTCCTTCTCCCTCATAGTGTAGGCACCACTTCTCTTACAATTTAGGATTTCTCTCTGCCTTGGGCTGAGTGGGGAAGAGGAGTGCTGTTCCTGCCATCCTAGCCCAGCTGGGTCTGACCAGAGGCTACTGCATACCCATTTACCATGCATGACTGTTAACTCAGAGTGGGGTGTAGCCAGGTATTGACTGAAGAATGTATGTTCTTGTTGACCTGTGTTTTTTCCTTAGGCACCAAAGCAGTATCCTTACAATGATCTGTACCTGGAACGAGGCGGCGATCCCTCCAAAGAACCTAAGCCGGTGGTTCACTATGAGATCTGAGGAGGCTTCATGGGCTTTTGTGCCCTCTAACTAGGACTCCCTCATTCCTAGAAATTTGACCTTAATGAAATCCCTAATAAAACTCAGTGCTGTGGTATTTGTGCCTCATTTCCCCAGGAATAGTCACTGCCCTGAGGAACCTCATCCTTTTCCCTTTTTTTCTGCTTGATGTCTGCCCTCTTCCCTATTTTCTTCTTCTGAAATTTAAAGGATAGGAGGGTGGGGTGGATGGGTGCTTAAGCACAACATGTGAATTTGTTAATTTCACTTGGGCTGTGAAGGTACTTAAGGGTTTTAGCTGTGTGGCAGGTGTTAAGGATCGCTCCTTTTCCCATTTACAGGGTCAAGGAAGAAATGTTCTGACTTCCCAAGTTGGAACAACATTTATTTCCCATAAAAAACCTTTCTAGGCTGGGTGCAGTAGACTGTACGCATATAATCCCAACGCTTTGGGAGGCTGAGGCAGAAGGACTGCTTGAAGCTCAGGACTTGGAGAGCAGCCTGGGCAACATGATGAGACCCCACCTCTGCAAAAAAATTTTTTTTCAAAAAATTAGCTGGGCACAGCAGTATGCACATGTGGTCCCAGCTATGCAGAAGGCTGAGGTGGGAGGATCACTTGAGCCCAGGAGGGTGCAGTGAGCCGTGTTTGCAACACCATTCCAGCGTGGACAACACAGCAAACCCTGTCTTGAAAAAAGCTGTGGCACGGCATGGTGTCTCACGCCTGTAATCCCAACACTTTGGGAGGCCGAGGCAGGTGAATCACTTGAGGCCAAGAGTTCAAGACCAGACTGACTAACATAGCAAAACCCCATCTCTACTAAAAATACAAACATTAGCCGAGTTTGGTGGTAAATGCTCATAATCCCAGCTACTCAGGAGGCTGAGGCAGAAGAATCGCTTAAACCCAGGAGGTAGAGGTTGCAATGAGATGGTTGCCACTGTACTTCAGCCCGGGTGATAAAGCAAGACTGTCTGAAAAACAAAAACCTTAATAATAGTGGTTAGTTGGAAAAAATTGTGTTCTAACGTGTTTCAAATATATTACAGGATTAATAGGGTTTTTTTTGTCCTGTCTGCCTAAGGCTGGGACTGCCTCTGATCTTATTTCCGTTATAAGAATATTTCTTATTCCAGAGTAGCTTCTGAATCATAGCATCTTAATAAATTGACATTACCTGTATTTATGAATTAGAGGACAGTTCAGTGAGTTACTATTGAACATGTTCATAGCTTTCATTCCTTTTTTTTTTTTAAATATGGAATGCTTCACGAATTTGCATGTCATCCACACTCCTGTAACAGCCTTAGAGGAAAACTGTTTTTGAGAGTCTAACTCATGCATCTGTTTTTTTGTTTTGTTTAGAGATAGGGTCTTCCTCTGTTCCCCAGGCTGAAGTGCAGTAGCACAATCAGCTCCCTGTAACCTCAAACTCCTGGGCTCAAGGGATCGTCCTTGCTCAGCCTCCCTAGTAGCTAGGACTACTGGTACAAGACCTGATACAAAACCTATCTTATTTTTTGTTGAAATGGGATCTTGCTATGTTGCCCAGGCTGGCTCAAACTCCTGGCCTCAAGCAATCCTGCCTCAGCCTCCTAAAGCACTGGGAATACAGGCAGGAGCCACTGTACCTGGCCCTCATGCATCTATTTTTTTTTTTCTTTTGAGACAGAGTTTCACTCTTGTCACCCAGGGTGTAGTGCAATGGTGCAATCTCGGCTCACTGCAACCTCCACCTCCCAAGTTCAAGCGATTCTGCCTCAGCCTTCTGAGTAGCTGGGATCACAGGTGTGTGCCACCACACCTGGCTAATTTTTGTATGTTTAGTAGAGACGGGGTTTCACCATGTTGGCCAGGCTGGTCTCAAACTCCTGACCTCAGGTAATCCACCCACCTCAGCCTCCCAAAGTGCTGGGATTACAAGCGTGAACCATTACACCTGGCCCCCACTGGCTTTTTAGCTGTTTTCATTCTCTGTAGCATTAATAATTTCCTTAACATCTGTGTGCCTAATATGTATCAAACACTGATAGGCCGTGGAGAGCATCTACCTCCCAGACCCAAGCAGTCCTCTCACCATAGCCTCCCAAGCAGCTGGGACCACAGGTGGGCACCACCTGGCTAATTTTTATATTTTTTGTAGGCACGGTTTCACCATGTTGCTCAGGCTGGTCTTGAACTTCTGGGCTCAAGCAATCCACCTCCTGCCTTGGTCTCCCAAAGTGTTGGGATTATGGGTGTGGGCCACTATGCCAGGCCAAAAAGAATTTTTTTTTTTTTTTTTGAGACAAGGTCTCACTCTGTCGCCCAGGCTGGAGTGCAGTGGTGTGATGTCAGCTCACTGTAACCTCCGCCTCCCGGGTTCAAGCGATTCTCATGCCTCAGCCTCCCGAGCAGCTGGGACTACAGGCATGCACCACTACGCCTGGCTAATTTTTGTATTTTTGGTAGTCATGGGGTTTCAGCATGTTGGCCAGGCTGGTCTCAAACTCCTGACCTCAGGTGATATACCCACCAAGGCCTCCTAAAGTGCTGGGATTACAGGTGTAAGCCACCGTCCCCAGCCTGTCTACAGGACATTTTTATCTGGAAGTGGCACAATTTCCTCCACATAAAAAATACGTGATCTTTTCACGGCCCCCTCCTCACCTGAAGTTCTCTAGCTCTACTTTTTTTTTTGAAATGGAGTCTCGCTCTAGCCCAGGCTGGAGTGCAGTTGCGCAATCTCGGCTCGCTGCAACCTCCGCCTCCCGGTCCCGGTTCAAGCAATTCTCCTACCTCAGCCTCCCAAGTAGCTGGGATTACAGGCACGAGCCACCATGCCCAGCTAATTTTTGTATTTTTTTAGTAGAGACGGGGTTTCACCATGTTGGCTAGTCTGGTCTTGAACTCCCGACCTGGTGATCCGCCCGCCTTGGCCTCCCAACGTGCTGGGATTACAGGCGTGAGCCACCGCGCCTGGCCAATATTCTTTATCTTATTGCATCCTACCCCGTAATTTTCAGTAACTCTCACTTATCTGCAGAATTGAATTGGAACTCCACAATCCGCATCCAATCCCCTCCTGCCTCTGTTTCATTCACGCTATGGAAAATTCCAGGGTGCCTATTGGCTGGTTTGGCTTCTTCCTCCTTGCTGGAATATCACCTGTGTTCTTGCAGCTCCAAAGGATAACAGCCCTCCTATGATCCTGAAATATTTCAGGAAGCCCCTGGCCCTGTAGTCTCACCCCACACACACTTACAGCCCTTAATTCAACCAAGTTTTGGGCACCAGTTTCTGCTGGGCTGCAGGGCATCACTCACTGCCATTTACAGCCTCGATTGCTTTTTACCTTTTCAACTAAATGGATTCCACTGAGGGCTCCTGGGGCTAGGGCCGGGTCTTCTCCCTGGCTGAAACTCAACAGACGGGAACTTACTGGTCCGGATCTGACCCACTGCGCAATCACAGGGCAGGTGAGGGAGACCCGGTTAAAACCTATAATCCCGTTTGGAAACGTTCTCCGTGGGTCTGTCCTGGTCTTGGGCTCGACGCCCGCGGAACGTGTTTACTACGGAGCCCTGCCGGGTCCCAGCCGCTTTGGCCCTCCGCAGCCGCCGTCCACAGCGCCCGGCTCCGCGCGAGAAGACCCACTCCGGGCTCCGCGCCTGACCCCTACACGGGGTCCTCCGCGCAGGTTGGTTCGCCCCGCCGGTCTGGGTCCTTGGGAGCAGAGATTGCGCTGAGACCCGGAGCCCTGCTCCTTCCTCGGTAGAGCGCTGAAGGGAGCCGGCTCGCTGCGGAGACCCTGGCCCGCGCCTGCCCTGCCCGCGGGTCCTGGCCCCGGGGGGCCTCCGCTACGCCTGCTCTTGAATTGGATCCGGCTCTGCTGTCCCTGCCGCACGGGAGCCCTCAGCCCGACGCGGGTCTCCCTGTTCAGCGCTGCCCTCGCGCCTTCCCGTCCGCCTTGGTGCTGACCTGGCCCGCCGGGTGTCGCTGCGTTTGGGCCGGGCGGGAAGGCCTGTCGTTGCTGACCCTGGTGCGCCGGGCTTCGGCGACCGCGGGGAAGAAGCTGTGCTGACCGTCCTCCCTAGGGACTGGACTGCCAAGGGTAGCTGGTGCCCTCCTGCACGGCAGGTCTGTCCAGCATTTCCTTGGTTATCTCCCCCTCACGCCCTCATGGCCAATCTGACCCCGGCGGGGGCCCTTTTTGTAACAGATGCCTCTGAACAATGTGAATTAAGAGCCCATTTTCCCAATTCCTAGACTGTCAGCGATTTAAACACTTTCTGGTTTAGTTTCGACTAGTACAGTGGTTAGAAATACAGGCTCTTGAGGGTGATGGAGGTTCACATCCTGGCCTAGCCAGTTGTCATCTCTGGAAAGTGGGGGATAATCGTAATATTTACTTACCTAACAGGACCATTGAGAGAATTAGATGAGCTATGCACATCAAATGCACAGCTCCTTATCGTAGCTCCTGTTTTTGTTATTAGGGGCTTTCCCCAGAAGTCTGAAAATGATTGTGACCAGCAGGTGGCACTAGTGACTGTATAGCAGAGTGTTGAGCTGGTCACAGGATACCCGACAGTAGCCACCAGTGTTTAAAGGTCCTTGGAAATCTTGGCTTAACGGGCAGCCTTAAACTTTCTTCAAGCTGGAAAGTACATTAGAGATTAAGTAATACTATCTCCTGTTTTTATAGGTGAGACTGATCTGACTATAGCTTATTCAAGCAGGTCACAGTAGGTTCCAGGCTTTCTCAACTTCAGTGTAATTTTTTAAAAAATCCTTTCTACCTCTTTGCTAGCCTGTTGGGATGGGACCTTGAATAAACATTAGAATTAGATCAGAAACCACAGAGTTAAAATGGATGTCTACATTCGAGCTCTTACCATATGCCAGAGGTTCGTTTGGAAACTAGTTGCAACATGGCGAACAAAAGCAAACACAGTGCCTGCTCTCATGGAGCTTGCATATTAGTGAAAGAGACCGACAATGTAAATGTAAATAAATATGTAATTATAAATTGCTAGGAAGAAAAAAATTGAAACTGTTTGTGATTGGGTAGTTCACTTATCTGGGGAAGTGAGAGGCTGAGCCCAGAAAGAGATAAGGAGCCAGTCATGTTGAAAGTGAAGGGAAGAGCATTCAGAGTATAGGGAACAGCATTTGCAAAGGCTCTAAGGAAGGAAAATGTCAGGAAATTAAAGGCTAACGTGGCTAAGCACAATGAATAAGGAGAAGAATCAAAAGATGAAGTGGTAGGCTGGAGCCTCTGGGCAGGGCTCAAAGAAGTTTGAATTTTATTTTGTGTATGAGAGAAATCATTGAAAGATTTTAAGCGTAGAATGCCAAAATCCTGTTATTTATTTTAGAAGTTCACTCCTGCTGCTGTGTAAAGAGTGAATTGGGTAATGGCCTGAGTAGTAAGTGGTTAGCTAGTTGGAAGACTGTTGCAGTAATCCAGGTGATAGATGATATAATCAAAAAGGCTGTTGGCAGCAAAAATAGAGAAAAGTAGACAGATTAAGATATGTTTTGGAGGTAAAATCAGACTAAATGATGAATTAGAAGAGAAAGAGGGAGAAGAGAAGGAAGGATCAAGAGGGATTTTCAGGCTTCTGGGTTGAGCAATTGGGTGAATAGTGGAACCATTTACCAAGATGAAGAAAACTGGAGGAAGAATAGAAGAGATTGTGACTTTGCTCCTTTCTGGAAAAAAAAAAAACCCAGAAGAGATGGTAGAATAGAGAATTTCATTTTAGACAGACTAAAATGGGAGTTTGCAACCCACGTTAGGTATCTGCTATATCCAGGGAAATATTTGATTAGAAATTGCATATAAGCAGGCTGATCACTTGCGGTCAGGAGTTCGAGACCAGCCTGGCCAACACGGTAAAACCCCCTTCTCTACTAAAAATATAAAAATTAGCCGGGCATGGTGGTATATGCCTGTAATCCCAGCCACTCAGGAGGCTGAGGCAAGAGAATCGCATCACTTGAACCCAGGGGGCGGAGGTTGTGATGAACTGAGATTGTGCCATTGCAAGACTCTGTCTCAAAAAAAAAAAAAAAAAAGAAAAAAAAAAAAAGAAAAGAAATTGGACATAAGAACTTGGAGCTTAGAGGAGAGATTTGTGGTGGTGGTGTCAATTTGGGGATCATCAGCATATGGATGCTATTTAAAGCCAAGGAAATGGACAAAAAGCACTGAGGGATTGTCTGGTTTGATGGTTATCACCACTGGACCTGTGGTAGCCAGTGTGGTTGAATATCTTTTGGGGTTTAAAGCATAAGATTTCAGTAATTGGGTAAATGAACTATCCTTAGATCTGCAGATGGTCACGTATTTGTCACTCTGTGTTGCCCTGAGATGCCCTATCTTCGAGAAGACAAACGAGATCTCTTGACCACAGATGCTCCCTGGATCTGGCTGTTAAGTTTGCTGGTTTCTATTTTCAGTGGGCCAAGGGCCATGTCAGTTTTCTGCCACCTGCAGGATACACCATGAAGCTGAAGGAACTTGAGCGGCCCGCTGTCCAGGTGTGGAGTCCAGCCAGCCAGTACCCTTTGTATCTGGCCACAGGTATGGTGACACTGTGGATTAGGATCCATTGAAAGTACATAGGTTGAGGGGAACTTAGTATCTAGAATTATTGATTGGACATCAGAGAAAGCTTTCAGCTCATAGGAAGTAGGATGGCTCACAGCATAAGCAAGGGGATATTAGATGTTTTGGGGACGTGAGGGCTGCCAATGACTGTGGCTCAAGGTTAGGTACATTATGTTTTCTTGCTTTTGTGGAGTTACCTTTTGAGAAAGGGTGTATCTAGCTCTCTTCTATTCCTCCTCCTCTTCACTCCTTAACTCTCTTACACCTGAAATCCCTGCACATATTGTTGCTCATATGCTGCCTCTTGACTTTTCTTGTGCCTAGGAACATCTGCCCAACAGCTAGATTCCTCCTTCAGCACAAATGGCGCATTGGAAATATTTGAGGTTGATTTCAGGGACCCTTCTCTGGACTTGAAACGTAAAGGAGTCCTTTCTGCCTCGAGCAGGTATTGTCTGATCTATTGATGGGTATACAGGGTAGATCCTGACAAATATATTGATGAGGAATCCTGGGAGTGGTGTGTGTTTTTCAGGGCTCATGAGAGCCACGTGAGGGAAGAAGGAGCTTTGCCAAGTTGGAAAGAAGTTAACTCAGGGCTTATTTTGCAAAAGGATTTTGAAAACAACCACCCCCACCTTTCCAGTCAGCAGCAGTAGCAGTGTCAGGCTGAATGCATGTGATAGAGATGCCTCAGACAAGCCTGGACCCACGTGTACCTGATCTGTCTTTGAACCCAGAGATACTGGCTCCTTCCTCCCTTGGCTCTTGTGAATATAACAGCCTTACACAATATCCCCCTCTCTGCCAACAAGGAAAAGAACGAATGATCCTCTCCTCATCGATCTTAGACACTGATTGGTTCTCATGGATTCTGTGACTCTTGCAGGCTTCCAGCTCTAGATGTTATCATTTATTGAGCACATGTGTACAGCCAGACGCTGTGCTAGAAGGTCTGTACATTTTATTTATTCGTCATAATAAGCCTAAGTGATAAGTACCATATTCCCATTTTACATAGGAGGGAACTGAAACTCTGAGAAGCTAGGATTTAAGTCAAGGCCTATCTGAGTCCATAGGCTACCTTCTTTCCATTATTGTGCTGTTCTTTTAAAGGTTATAAAGGTGGGGCTTACGATCTGAAGCAGTGGTCTCCAAATTTTTATATCATCAGAAAAAATGTGAATATTTGTTATATTCAAGTTACATATGCAATGTAAATATATACATGTGTTACTATACTTTTTCTTTTTCTTTTTTTTTTGCCCCTTTCTAGGACAACTTTTTTTTTTTTTTTTTTTTTTTTTAAGAACAGGGTCTCACTCTGTCACCCAGGCTGGATTACAGTGGCATGAGCCCGCCTTACTGCAACCTATTGACTTTCTTCCTTAGCCTCCTGCCTTAGCCTCCTGAGTACCTAGGATTATAGGTGTGAGCCACTGTGCCCAGCTAGACCACCTTTTTTGTTTTTTAACTTTTTATTTTTTAAAAATCCAAGCTTACTGGAAAGTTGCAGAACAGTACACACCCACCCATCTCTTTCTCCAAACCCATGCAAAGATAGAGGGCCACTCATTCTTTGCTTTATATCTTCCTCTCTCCTTTTTTCTGTGTTATCTTCTGCTTGGTGTGGCATAAGGGACAGTTGTGTGGGGCTGTAGCATTGGCCATAATACCAACAAAGCTATGTGACTTGAGAAATCAAGTCAGTCACCTTAAGTTCCCTCACTTATGTATAAAGAAAAGATTGTACAAGCTGACTTCTAAGAAACTATCTGAGACCTGAATTCAGGTTTCATGTTCAGTCTCTTATTCCCTTTTATTTTCTAGTAGTCTTCCTCCCTTTTCCTTTTTTTAAACCTCTTCCTGTATCTCTTCATTATCAACTAAACATATGCCTTTCAGAATCTTCCCCATTCTCTGCCTGCCCTTTTCTCCAAACCCATGCCTCAACCAAATTTGGATCCTGAAGATCCCCTTAATCATCAGTCTGTGATGCATCAGTGAAATCTTACCTACCTAGAAATATTTGACTAAAAGAAAAATGTTCTGAAACACCAGTATGGGTATAGATAAGCGACAGCCTGAAGCTATAAATAGACTGAAGAGAGTGCATGGTTAAACGCCTCTGGATGCCGTCAGAATCAATATGGATTAGCATGTGCAGTGAAGCAAACAGTGTTTGGTTAGATGAATTTCACTCAAAAAGAAAGATTTCTGGGAGAATAATACATTGTTTATATCATTGACTGAGGACATAGCTGCTGTGGGTAAATGAGGTGGAGAGGCCAATGTGTGATCTGCTGTACCTTAGCCTCTCTATACACTGAGTTTCTAGCTCTCTGGAGTGGCCCAATAACCTCTAGAGGAACCACCCTCAAGTAACATGGAGAAAGTAGAGGATCTGTCTTCTGTCATTCTATTTTTATCTCAATTCTAGCTCCTCAATTCTTGGGGAGCACTGTGTCCTCTCTTTGGGTGCCTTCTGTAAGGGACAACGTCAAGCAGAAAAAAATCATTTGTGTACTTCTCTTGGTTTTCCTGTTCTCAAGACTTGCCTTTCTAGAGGCATCAAGATAGATAATAGAGAGAACATGGGTTAGTTATTGCATAGACCTGAGTTGATATCCCAGCTCTTCCCCTTGCTGTCCTCTTGGACACGTGATCTAACTTCTCTGAACCTTTTTTTCCCACTGTAAATTGAAGATTCACAGTAGATGCATAGTAGTTTGCTGTATATTAGGCATTGAGAAAAGTGGCTTGCCTCTCAGCCAGCCAATGCTCCATTCATTCTCCAGCTTGGAATACTGCCTTAACCACTCAGTTTGACTTCTAGGGAGACTTGAGTGTCCCAAGTTATTTTGGCTTGAATGTGGACAAACTCTTTTCACTTTAGTTCACTAACATGAAGCTGGGATTTTTTTGAAAAGAAACTTACTTAGAAAATGACGTAAAAAAATAGACATAAGGTATCGCTGTATTGACCAGGCTGGTTTCCATCTCCTGGGCACAAGTGATCCTCCTGCCTTAGCCTCCTGAGTACCTGGGATTATAGGTGTGAGCCACTGTGCCCAGCTAGACCACCTTTTTTGTTTTTTAACTTTTTATTTTTTAAAAATCCAAGCTTACTGGGAAGTTGCAGAACAGCACACACCCACCCATCTCTTTCTCAAACCCGTGCCTCAACCAAATTTGGATCCTGAAGATCCTCTTGTTCTGTTTTCACTTGCAGAGTAGAGATGATTGACACTTTCTGAGCACCCTGAATGATCCAGTCACCTTCCTTGCTTAACTCCACCCAGGTGTGCCCATTTTCCCAGGTGCTCTCTGTCACAACCTATTCAAGCGCCAGCTTTACCCTCACTAGCGAGGTGGTTAACCACAGACATGTGCTTTCTGCATGCATACAGAAAGAAAATCTTTTTGTCACACCCTGTGTGTGGCATTTCAGGCACTCCGAAGTAACTGCCCTCTTCTCCAACCCTTTGGTGACTCCCCCTTGAGGTCTCAGGTACCTTTTACTCTGCTCTGTTATGTCATGTGTTCTGACCATGCTGAGGTCACTGCACCCTTTGCATTCCCATGTGGGTTTTTCACTGGACATACCCTCCTCTGGTTTCCGTGTGACCTGCTGTGGGCTTCTCTAGCTACTCAGTTGACATGCCCTCTACCCCTGCTGAGCTCCAGTCCCTGGATGACATGGCTGCCTCTTGAGCCTGTATGGAAAAACTTCCCTGTGCTATATTAGGATCACTGCAACCTTAGAAAACAGCCTTTCTGACACTAGCCTCTTGGCTAGCATTGTGTCGGCTCTGCTGTTTTGCATCAGATGCTGACCTGGTCTGAGCTGGTGCTCCATGCTTTGCTTCTGACCGGCTGGCTCTGCTCCAGTGACTGGCCTAACAAGTTCCTGCCTGTCACCCCGCTCAGTTGCTTTGCTGACTGTTCCCAGGGAATATTTCATTGCAGTTAGAGATCTCGTAACATCATTTGGCATGATACCTGGCTTCTCCAAAGGGCTGTGGAAATGTCCTTGGCTAGCAGCTATGAAGTGAGAGACAGATCATCTATAAGTCTTCAGAGATTTCACATGCCTTCCGTAGGGGCTTTGCAGAGGACCCAAACTTGTCTGAAAGGGGATCCAGGGACTCAAAGGGATCTTTTTCTCTGGGGCCACACATTGTCATTATCTTATTAGAAGCATCCTCAGAAAGCCAGAAAAGCATTTTCTGAGTGGAAATGTATCCTTTCGTGCTTCTGTGTCTCTAGGGCTGGCCCTTTGCAGCCACATAGCCACTCCAGTGGGCCAGCAACATGGGAGAGGCATTGGGTCTTTTCTCATTTCCAGTTTGAGAGTGAAGAGGGGACAGCAATTGTTGGTCTTGGGATCCTGATTCTATTAGTTACAGAAGAACTTGGATCTTTCTCTTAATAGGAGACAATATTTTATGATGTTAAGAGCTCAGGCTCTGGAATAAGATGGGCCTGACTTTGAACCTTGACCCTGCTACTTCCTAGCATTTATCATGAAATAGGGATAAAATTACTAGCTCTGTGTACAGAAATTTTATAACTTCTTTGTGCCTCAGTTTCCTCAATTGAAAATGGAAATAATAGTAATACTTCACAAGGTTGTTAAATATTCAATCAGCTAATAAATCTAAAGCATTTAAAACAGTGCTGATACATAGCAAGTATTCAGTCAGTGTAAGTGGTTGTAAGTGGTTGCTATTATTACCTGACTATTTTGAGTTGTGAAGATTACATGAAGTAATCTATTTGAAGTATATATCACAGGGCCTATATAACCCCAATGTTAACTTAAAAATGTACATGTATATACACTTCCACACAACTCAGAGGCAGTGGCTTCTTGGCTTCTAGTGTAACATAGATGGAATATTTTTTTCAGAGAAAGGGCAGGACTGGGCAGAGGATACCTCCCTTCTGTCTGGGAAATGAAGGAGACAGGCAGGTCCCAGCTAGGAGTGGGGGATGCTTGCATAATGGCAGAAGCTGAAAAGATGTCATCCCATGCTTACTGACATGAACCTAAGTTTGTACTGATGCCAGTTCCTCCTCTTTGTAGGTTTCACAAGCTGATCTGGGGGAGCTTTGGCAGTGGACTTCTGGAAGGCTCCGGGGTTATTGCAGGCGGCGGGGACAATGGCATGCTTATTCTATACAATGTGACCCACATCCTGTCTTCGGGGAAGGAGCCTGTGATTGCCCAGAAACAGAAGCACACGGGGGCTGTCAGAGCCCTCGACTTTAATCCTTGCCAGGTACTGTATTTCAGTTGGTCAACATGGCCAAGCCAGGGAGCAACAGATCTGAGTGGAAGCATTCACTTGTGGCCTCTGGTCTGTAACTCTGACCCCTTTCCAGGCTGTTTCAGGGGAGGCTTTTGATAGCCCCAAATATGGGCCTCTTTCCTCCTTTCTTGCTCTCTTCTTCCTACGGTGTGCGTCTCCAAACACCTTTTGTTCATACAGGGCAACCTCCTGGCTTCAGGAGCCAGCACTTCTGAAATCTTCATTTGGGATTTGAATAACTTGAGTGTACCAGTGACCCTGGGATCCAAGTCACAGGTGAGCAGCACCCCCAGCACCCAACCCTTGCTGCTGCTTGGAGTGTGCAGCTGATTTTCCTAAATAAACTTGAGTCCTGCAGCCAGTCAGAGCTCGAGAGATTTCAGGCTCTACCACTGGAGGGCAGTAAAGCTCCACAGACTAACGTGCTACCAGCCAGACAAGAGCTAGGATGGTGGGTGGGTGGAGGGTGTGTATGGGGTGGTTGGTTTGTGCTCATTACTTGTTCTAGGAGTTTCTGGGAGGCAGATGAAAGGTGAGGAGAGCAAAAGACAGCACAAGAAGGGATGGGAGTGCTGTTTCTCACAGTAGAGCTTTCGCAGGGTTGGGTAGGGCACTGGGCCCAGCAAAGAGGGGAGCAAGGGTAGGACCCCAGACAGACCTTTGTCCTTTTTGTGGGGAGGGTCAGCTTTGTTCTCTCTGGATGTGGCTGTCCCATGCAGTTGGGGGTCTGGTCTTCTGTCTTGGAGAGCCTCTCTCTCAATCTGTAACTGGGCCCATCTTTTTGCTTCCTGGTCTTTTCTCTGTTTTGCGCTTACAGTATCACGAGGTAAGGTAAGTATGAATTTGATAGCATCTTGTGGTTTCTTTCTTGGCCTCACTCTCTCTGGGGGTCTTGGGTTTTCCTCCCTCCCTCCCTCATCTTCTTCCTTCTCTCTCTCTTTGTCCTAGACAAGAGGGCTGTTTTAAAAATCTTGACTCTATCCTCTTAGGAGAACCTTGGGAAAGAATAAAACCTAGATGTGCCTGCCATGCCCTCTGCTTCTACACCTAATACCCTAAAGGATCCTCCCTGGAAAATTCAAATCCCAACTTCCCAACACTTTCTTAGTTTGGGTAGCCCAGTGTTTGTTCTTGGATTTGCTGTGGGTGGCTGGGAGCAGTGGAACAGCAGATGTCACTTTGTCCAGGAGGTGACAAGTTGTCATCTTCCTGTCCCCATCCTGCCTTAGCAGCCCCCAGAGGACATCAAGGCATTGTCTTGGAACCGGCAAGCCCAACACATTCTGTCTTCTGCTTACCCCAGTGGCAAGGCGGTTGTGTGGGATCTCAGGAAGAATGAGCCTATCATCAAAGTCAGTGATCACAGCAACAGGGTGAGTAGTGGAGGCTCTGGCTTCCCTCTCCTGCCTAGCAGTTAGAGCTGCCCTCCCACGCCAGAGTTCTGCTTTCAGCTGTTGGACATGTGAAGTCAGCCACTTAGCACATTTCCTATTGAGAGTGAAAACTTAGGGAAGCTAAACAGAGCTGATCTGGAAGCTTCTAAGCTTCTACCATTTCTTACTCATGGCCATCACACTCTGATGGCTGTGGTGTTCCCTGTCACATAGAAGAGACACAAAATTTTCCCATTTCAGCTGGGCGAAAGAGTCAGGTTACAGCACCCATTGGGATCTGCTTTGTTCACAGATGCACTGCTCAGGCCTGGCCTGGCATCCTGACATAGCCACCCAGTTAGTGCTGTGCTCAGAGGATGATCGTCTCCCCGTGATTCAGCTGTGGGACTTGCGCTTTGCCTCCTCACCGCTGAAGGTGCTGGAGGGCCACAGCAGGTAGCATCTCAGACGTCATCCATATCCTTGCGGGGGATGGTGGGCATAACTCACCTGGGTAGGAGGCAATGTATCCCTCACTTTAGCTACTAAATATCCTCCCTGGCTTTAAAGCCATTCCAGTGAACATACAGTTACCCAATACTAGCTCCAGCCCTAAGCAAGAGGACGCCCTTAGACCCTGAGGTTATGGAGAGGAGGCTGAGATTCCATCTAAATTCCAGAGATGGGAATGGAATCGGGTCATGAGAAACACTGGAACAGTGTTAGTCCCCAGGCTCTGATATGAGGATAATGTTCATTTCTTTAGGTGATGACCTTGCCTCCTCCAGGACTTCTTCATAAAAACAATTTGACTCCTGTCTATCCTGTGAACAGCCCTCCACAATCTGTTCTTTCTAAGCAAAGGGCCGTGCTGCCTTTATATCTCCTTGGAGTGTTTTATTTTTCTAGACCAGTTCTTGCTCTGTCATTGAGACTGTAATGCAGTGGTGTGATCAGGGCTCACTGTGGCCTCGATCTCCTGGGCTCAAGTGATCCTCCCGTCTCAGCCTCCCAAAGTGAGGCTGAGCCACTGTGCCTGACCTCCTTGGAGACTTTTTATGGTTAGGTCTTTACTACCTCCTGGGCTAAAAGTAGCCATAGGGATGAGTGTTTGTGTGATTCATACTGATTCATAATCTCTACTCTCTAATCAGTACAAAGAAGTAGGCAGTCCTGCGGTGACCTGAGAGAGGCCGAGTGGTGCAGTGCATAGTGAACAGGCTCCGGGGTTTGATTTGGGTTCTGACTCTGCAGCTGTTGGAAAGTTACTTAATTTTTCAAAACCTCATTTTCTTCATTTGTAAGATAATATCAGACCATGGATTTTATAGGGCATGATCTGATATGCCCTATAAAATGTATCAAAGACATATAAAGCACCCTACTGATACTAGGCATTCAACAAATGCTAGTTCTTCTTTTCTTCCCTTTTTAGGGGAATCTTGTCAGTGTCGTGGAGCCAGGCTGATGCTGAACTGCTGCTCAGCAGTGCTAAGGACAGCCAGATCTTGTGCTGGAACCTGGGGAGCAGTGAGGTAGGCTGGCCCTTCTGTGGGCATGCTGGGATGGGGGAGAGAGGGTAGAAAAATCTCAGCTGCAGCCTTGTGTTTTGGGTTTCATGGACTGTCCCTAATGGTGTGTTCCCTCATATTAGGTGGTATATAAGCTACCCACACAGAGCAGCTGGTGCTTTGATGTGCAGTGGTGCCCTCGGGACCCTTCCGTGTTCTCTGCTGCCTCCTTCGACGGTTGGATCAGTTTGTACTCTGTGATGGGTAGGAGCTGGGAAGTCCAGCACATGAGACAGGCTGACAAGGTTTGAAGGACTTGGCAGAGAATGCTGGAGGGAAGGGGCTATTTGTGGGAGAGAGACATATGGCCTGAGAAGTGGGGGACTAGTGGAGATTAGGAGACCAGGGCTCTGGGTTTGGGAGGGCTGCACCTTTGCTCTAGTGCCCATCTTCCTGAAAGGCTGTCAGTTTCTGCCACAATATGAAGAAGGCCTTCACCTTGACTCTTGTTGGATGGGTCCTGTAGTATTTTGGGGACAGTGGGACCCCCTTTGAAGAAGGCCTTCACCTTGACTTTTGTTGTTGGATGGGCCCTGTAGTATTTTGGGGACAGTGGGACCCCCTTTGCTGGGACAGTTATTTCAGGAGTATGACTTTTATCTTTCTCTCTCCTATAGATCCATTTTGTGCCACACTCCATTGTAGACTTTCAATGTAGTAGTCTTTCCAAGAGCCTCCTTGCTCCCACCCTCACTAACACTCACTTCCCCATCCCCTGGAATATGGGAATCTGACCTTTCTAGGTCAAATTGGGGTCTCAAGGATTCCTCCCAAAATGGAGTTTGTAGGTTCCTGACTCCCTGCCACTTTAGGATGGTGATGCAGGTGGCTTTTCCCCCAGATCTCCTCTTCCTTCAGCAAAGGCCAGCCTCTTCCACCACTGCAGGTGCCAGAGCAAGTGGCACAAGCGTCACTGATACCTCCCCTGAAGAAACCCCCCAAGTGGATTAGAAGACCAACAGGTGTTTCATTTGCTGTAAGTGTAGTGGATGTATAGGTGTGGTTGTGTGTGTGTTTATGTTTGTGAAGCCTCCCATGTGCCCGGCATGGAGCTAAGTTCTGTAGGAGATGTCTTCCCACTACCTCTGTCTCAGAATGGACCCCACTTTACCTTTCAAGGAGAGAGTTACTATAGCTTCCCTCTTTTCACTTCATGTATTCTGTATCTTCTGCAGTCCTGTCTAAAGGGAGGTGACTGCCTTAGAATTCTCAGTTATGGAGATATAGCCTGAGATTCCATCTGAGTTTTCTCTAACCCTTACATGTCTGGACTGGTAGTAAGGAACTACAAAGAAGGAAAGAAAAAACAGATTTTATTCTTTCATTCCTCTATTCAAAACCTTTGGGCCTTCCATTGCTTTATAGACAAGGCTAAATGTACACAGGGCTCCACTTACCTTTCTAGTGTTCATTTCCATCTCATTCTCAGATGTTCCCTATGCTCCAATAACTCCTTTCTGTTTCATTAATAACTCCTCAACTCTCCTGTCTCTGCTTGTACCCTAACCTTCAGCTTCTCTCCTGGGCCCATTGAATCCTACTGCAGCCTTTCAGGGCCTCTCTCTCTCTCTCTCTTTTTTTTTGTTTTGGAGACGGAGTCTTGCTCTATTGCCCAGGCTGAAGTGCAGTGGTGTAATCTCGGCTCACTGCAACGTCCGCCTCCTGGGTTCAGGCTATTCTCTTGCCTCAGCCTTCCAAGTAGCGGGGACTAGAGGCACATGCTGCCACGCCCGGCTAATTTTTTATATTTTAGTAGAGACAAGATTTCACCATGTTGCCCAGGCTGGTCTCGAACTCCTGAGCTCAGGCAATTCGCCTACCTCGGCCTCCCAAAGTGCTAGGACTACAGGTATGAGCCACTGCACCTGGCCACAAGGTCCCTCTCTTAAATACTATCTCCTGCTTGGTGCCTATCTTTAAGCCAAGTCAAAATTAACCTCTCTCTATAATCCCGCAGATTTATACTTTGGTAATGATACATTCTAACTATGCTAAAGTTATTTATATACATGTATGCAGACCGTACTAAGTAATAGACTCCTTAAGGATGGGGACTGTGTCTTGCTGATTTTTATATCCCCAAAGTGGTGCTTCACAAACTATTAATGTGCATACACATCACTTGGGGATCGTGTTAAAATTCAGAATCTGGTTCATTGAGTCGGGGGTAAGGCCCAAAATTCTGATTTTTCGGCAGTCTCCCAGTTGATGCCCTTGGAACTGGTCTGAGGACTAGCACTCTGAATAGCAAGGCCCTGAAACACTTGGTGCGTGCTGTAAATACTAGGTTTGAATTGAAAACAGATGTATAAAAGTAAAAGTTCTTGTTTTCAAAGCCAACAGTTTTATTGGGGAGGCAAGACTAACACATTCAATAGTCTGTGAGCTTAAAAAGAAAAGAGGTAGGGAAGTGAAGAATTCTGAGGTGAAGAGGCCTGAATTCTTATCATAGCTTTGTTGTTTATTAGCTGGGTAACCTTGAACAAATCATTTAACCTCTCAGAACTTAATTGTTCTTATCTGTAAAACAAGGATAGTGATGCCTGCCCAGCTTAAGTTAGAAAATTAACATGAACCATATAAGAATGTATGTACCCACTTTGTAAAACTATCAAGTACTATGCAAATCAAAAGTTAAAATGGTTTGTTTAGCACTAATCTGTGGTGTAGATTTTGCGCTGTAGTAGGCAAGATAAATGAAAATTCCTTTTTTTTTAAAAAAAAGACACTCAGCGTCAGGATCAGACTATTACATTTAGCAATCAACAGCATGGGTGCAAAAAAAAAAAAAAAAAGAAAAAATCTACATTAAAACCCTTTGTTGGAATGCTTTACACTTTCCACAGAACAGAAACTAAAATAACCTGTTATACAATTAGTCACAAATACAGTCCTCGAGTTTTTTGCCCCTACACATGAATATTTGTCTAAATCATGTCTTCTTTGTAGCAGCAAGGCCCTGCACCACTCTGCTTGGCTGAGTTCACAAATCTGTTGTAACCTGGAGCTTCCCCCGTCACTTCTCTGGCTCTCCTCTCCTGCTAAGCTTGGTTTCCTAATTAAAATCTTCTGCCACTGCCATAGCTACTGCTGCTACTGGAACCGCCATAGCCACCTTGGTTTCCTGTTTTGGCAAAATATTGGCCGCCACCATCATAGGGGCCAGAGCTCTGCCTCCAAAGTTTCCTCCCTTCATGGGTCCAAAATTTGAAGACTGATTGTTGTAACTGCCAAAATCATTGTAGCTTCCACCACCTCCAAAATTGCCTCCGTCATTACCAAATCCATTATAGCCATCCCCCACTGCCACCACATCCACCACCACCACGGCTGCCACCAAAGCCACCATGACCACTGAAGTTTCCTCCACGACCAAAGTTTTCATTCCCACCGAAACCACCTGCACGACCACCACCAAAGTTTCCAGAACCACTTCGACCTCTTTGGCTGGATGAAGCACTAGCCATCTCTTTGACAGGGCTTTCCTAACTTCACAGTTCTGGCCATTCACAGTATGGTATTCCTGAATGACAGTCTTATCCACGGAGTCATGGTCGTCAAAGGTTACAAAGGCAAAGCGCCTTTTCTTGCCACTGCCTCTGTCAGTCATGATTTCCATCACTTCAATTTTTCCATGCTGTTCAAAATAATCTCTTAGGTGATGTTCTTCAGTGTCTTCTTTAATGCCACCAACGAATATTTTTTTCACAGTTAAGTGGGCACCTGGTCTTTGAGAATCTTCTCTTGAGACAGCTCTCTTTGGTTCCACAACTCTTCCATCCACTTTGTGTGGCCTTGCATTCATGGCTGCATCCACCTCCTCCACAGTGGCATACGTGATGAACCCAAAGCCCCTGGAGCGCTTGGTGTTTGGATCTCTCATTACCACACAGTCTGTGAGCGTTCCCCATTGCTCAAAATGGCTCCTGAGGCTCTGATCGGTTGTTTCAAAGCTCAACCCTCCAATGAAGAGCTTCCTCAGCTGTTCCAGCTCCTTAGGAGACTCTGACTTAGACATAATCTCAGGGAGAAGAGAGACTTTAACAATGCTTCTTTCTTGTCCACGGGCAGAAAGGACTAAATGAGAATTCTAACTGGGAGAGTTCATTAAGGAGGTAGATATTGGGAAAAGAAATGGTGAATAGTTAGGGAGTAAAGCAATAGTTAACCCCAAATAATCTGTACAACAAACCCCATGACACAAGTTTACCTTACAACAAACATGCACATTTATTGCATTAGATTGAATTTTTTTTTAACCTAAAGTAAAAGTTAAAAAAAAAAGTTGTCAACCTTGGATACATATTGGAATAACCTGAAGAATTCTGGCCACCTTCCCCCGCCCCGAATTTCTGATTGTATTGTCTGGGGTGTGGCCTGGCAAGTCTGGATTGTTGTCCACGTGGTTTTAATATGCAGCCAGAGTTGAGAACTGCTGGAGTAAAAAGGGCTTGTCTAAGGTCCTATTTTGTGCCAGATGCTTTATATAAGGCATCTAATTTGGTGAGAAGGATGCTCCAGGTGGGGGTGTTGTGGATAAAGGCACAGGAACACACCAGGCATTTTAGGGATGCAGAGTGATTGTAATAAGCAGGGAAAGAGAGACTGGGAAAGATAGGTTTGCCCCTGATTTTGCAGAGGTTTGTGCACTGCAGGCAGGGGGAGCTTAAGCTCTTTCCTGTGGCCTTGTGAAACCACACAAACTCCTGAATAGCAGCAGGGTGATACAAGCAATATCAGGGAAGTCTAAGGCTTGAATTGGAGGAGGGAAAAGGACGGAACACCAGCACACTATTCTAGTAATCTGGGTGTACTAACACTGGGAATGGGATGGAGTGGACCTGCATGAAAGACAGTGAACAAGAAGAGGTAGGACTTTGTCATTGCTTGGCCGTAGGGGATATGAAGACTTTGCTAATGCTGAGGTATTTAGCCCAAGTGACTGGGAGAATGGTGGTACTGGGACGGGTGAGCAGAAGGTGAGTACTGTTTGGTGAAGTCTGAAGCCGATGGTCCTAAGAGTGCAGAAGTGGTTTTGGTAGGGAGGCACATTTGATACTAAAGGCCTAATCCTATTCTACCCCCCTCAGGAACTCTCTTATTTTATTGATTTCCTAGCCTAGGGTCAACCATTAGATGCCTTCTTGGTGAACCTGACTTAGTGTTAGTTTTTGGCTTGAAGGTATAAGCTTTACCCTTCTTGCTTTTCCTCACCAGTTTGGAGGGAAGCTGGTTACTTTTGGCCTCCCCAGCACTCCTGCCCGTCTGATGTCACAGCCTTGCTCCCACCTAGTCTTCATCAGTCAAGTCACCACAGAATCTGAATTCCTGATTCGATCAACTGAGCTGCAGGAGGCCCTGGGATCAGGAAATCTACTGACTTACTGTCAGAACAAGAGCCAGCAAGCTTTACTGCAAAGCGAAAAGACGCTGTGGCAGTTCCTGAAGGTAGGAAGCCTGAAGGCTAGCTGCTCAGAAATGTTTCCCCAAAGCCTGGAACTACAACCTGTGTCACCTGCAGGAGAGGTGCAAGCACACTGGGCCCCAGATGACAGAGGCCTTAACTCCCATTAGTATTTTCCCCACACCATACCTACCATCTGGACGAAAACCGTCACCCTTTACCAGAGGCTCAAAGGCCATTTGGGAAGTGGCTAGGGATGGGGAATACACGAGGTGTTTTCCTTTGTTGCTACTGTTGCTGATGTCCTAGATACTTTGCCAGGGCCAAGGCAGAGGCCTTCATGGTATCATGCCAAAGGGCAGGTAAGGTAATGGGGGAGGAAGAAAAAAGGAAGGAAAGAGAAAAGAAGAGAAAAGAAGATCAATCAGAAGGACACATTGTCATAAGACGGCTTTGAGTTTGTTTCAAGTAACCCAAGGCACGTCCTTGGAGTGGGCCCTAGGGTTCAGGTGCCTCTGTACACTGGAGGCGTGGATTCAGTTCCAGTTCTCATTTAATTTCAAGATTAGTATGACACCAGGAGAAGCACTAGACCTGTCAAAGGAAAAGCAAGGGAGAGATCTGAAGGAAGAAAGGGAAGTAGCTGACTGGTCAGTCAGTGGGATGATTGTGCAAATGTTTGGAGTTGTACAGAAGAATGCAGAAAGGACTGGGCCTGTACCAGGGCACCTGAGAGGGACTTGAAATTTGAGCTTTAGGCACAGTAGAGCTTTATGAAGGTGGACATCAGGAAGTTAGGAAAGAGAAAAAGGATTTGAGACAGACCTTGAGTATACAGTGAAGCTAGAGAATGATGTCAGAAGAAAAGAGTAAAAGGTGATGCTTTGGTTGTAAGCAGGATACAAGTTCCAGGAATGGTGAGATGGGAAAGAGAGGGAGTGGTCAGGAGTTCAACCTTTACGCTGCTGCACAAAGGGGATGGTGGTACCTATAGGACAGGGCATTCTGTTTTGGTTTTGGTTTTGGTTTTTTGAGATGGAGTTTTTCTCTGTCGCCCAGGCTGGAGTGCAATGGCATGATCTTAGTTTACTGCAACCCCTGTCTCCCGAGTTCAAGTGATTCTCCTGCCTCAGCCTCCCGACTGGCTGGGATTACAGGCACCTACCACCATGCCCTGCTGATTTTTATATTTTTGGTAGAGACAGGGTTTCACCGTGTTGACCAGGCTAGTCTCAAACTCCCAGATTCAGGTGATCTGCCTACCCTAGCCTCCCAGAGTGGTGGGATTACAGGTGTGAGCCACCATGCCTTGCCGGCATTCTGGTTTAAAAGCTATGCCAGAGCTGTCCATCATGGGTTCCTGGTTGGGGGTGGTGAACATTTCCAAGGGAAGAGCATGAAAGAGAAGGGTGCCCAGAGAGACTATGAGAAATGTATGGTTAGAAATCATGGTTCAGTGTGGAGTAAATTAAGGGCCCGGGACAGCGAACCAAGATTACAGGGGCTTCAGAAAGGCTTGCTCCTTGGTATTTGGGACATTGAGTGGGAAACTGACTTTGTTTACTGTATCCATGCAACTTCTACCAGATGTCTTCTCAAAGAAACATTTAGGCCCATAAGACTACTGTAGGCTACACTTGGCATCGGTCTCCTTGGAAGGATATGGGATGGGGACCGCAGCAGGGTAGCATCAGGCAGGCCTCTTCTGTGGGATTCCTTTCAGCAGTCATGCAGCAATTCAGAGTTCTCTTCTTCCCCCCCCCAGAGACAGCTCAGGTATAAGGAGATGAGAATATACATTAGGCAGGTGTATAAGTTGCCCTGACTTAGAAGCTCTTGCCCACAAAAGCCAATATATCTTATACCAATTCTAAAAGCATAGCTTCCAGAATCCCTGCAAGGAATCTGTCCAGTTACAAGAGCCACTGCAATCAGGGAAACACATAGCATGTTGTCCACATTAATTATTTCTAGGTTACATAGTTCCAGTCCAGATGCAATTTACCAATCACAATCATGTTGCCTAGGAACAGCTGGCATTTTACTCTTACCAGACTAGCAGGGTAACAGAGCTAGGAAGTCAATGGAAGGTCAAATTCTCACATGCAAGGGGCAGGGGACTATGTTAACATTGCCCATAGCCCATCAGTAAGTCAGATCTGGAGAGGAAAAGGGAAACATGGCATTGGACTGCTGAGGGTACTTCTGGTAGTACAAAGAACTACATTTGACGGTATACTGGCACAGATGCCCAGCTTGGTGTAGGAAGAGGGTCATTTATGTTCATTTAATGGAATCTTTTCTGTGTTGTGTGGTTTCTTAGGTGACCTTAGAGCAAGACTCCAGAATGAAATTCCTAAAGCTTTTAGGATACAGTAAAGATGAGCTTCAGAAGAAGGTAAGCTGCTTTTCACATCAGAAACGTGTACCTGTTGAAGAGAAGAAGAGAATGTTTCCAGAGGAAACCACCTCAGAATACCTCTTCCTGGCCTTATTTTTGCATATGTGAGCATTTTACATCCTAGAATTTGTTTCTCAGAAAAATAGATCAGGGATCTCAGAGAGTCCAGTTGGTGGGGTATGGAGGTGGGAAAAGTGGATAATGCTTATTTGATCTTACATTGGAAGGAGTGGTTTTCACAGGTCTCTCCCTGCAGGTGGCCACATGGTTGAAGAGTGACGTGGGGCTAGGTGAGAGTCCTCAGCCCAAGGGAAATGACCTCAGCAGTGACAGACAACAGGTCTTCTGCAGCCAGGTGTGGTGGGAGCCCAGTCAGCCTGACCTAGGCTAACACAGGAAACCTGCCTTTCGGATGCCTTTTCCTTCCTGGCCTTTTTCTTTGCTCTCTGTATGTGCTTAGCTTCTGTAGAAGTCTTCAAACTCCTCATTCTCTTAGAACTAGAGTGAGAAACACAGTCCCTAAACTTCGGACTGAGAGTGGAGAACTGTGTCTTAGCCATGAACTGTGGCCCTTCCCAAAAGTTACCTGGCTATTTTTTTAGTTTTACCCATTAACAGCCAAATAGTAGGGCTCTCAGAGCTACTAAGCCAGCTCTCTGTCTTCTGAGTCCATCCTCAGTAGTCACCTCTGTCCTTTCTTATACAGGCCTCCAAACACACCACAGAGGAAGCCTCTGCTTCCTCAGCCTTCTTTGATGAGCTGGTCCCTCAGAACGTGACTCCTTGGGAGATCCCCATCACAAAAGGTACCCTGACTCTGAAGGAGAGAGAGAGTCTCTGCTTAGGAGTAGGTGGGCCCAGAGGTTTTAGACTTGAGACATTTCCTTCTTGTCCCTGCCTCATGCCTTCCTCCCACCATCTCAAATGCTGAGTGAGTCACTTACCAGTTAGAGCCCTCTCTGGTTATAGATTTTCATGGATAGGTCCTTCCTATGGAAGGCCTTCTGTCAGGAGATTTTCTTCTATCCTTCTTGCTGAAAGGACTGTAACCCTGCCCACGGCGATCAAGCACACCTTACACTGTGCCAGTTCGCTCCCTTGTCTTGGGCCTGTCTTTAGACCTGGGCACCAAAATACATTTTGTTGCCAAGGAAGGAAGCTTGAGGGTGTAGTCTGGAGGAAAGCAGGCTGAGTGATGTAGAGATACAGAGGGTGTGCTGTGGGCCCTGCCAGGGGCAGGAAGTTAGGATCTGAGAGCAACTCATGCAGAGGGGGATGCTTCTGCCTGCAGATGTTGATGGACTTCTAAGCCAGGCTCTCCTGCTTGGGGAGCTGGGCCCGGCTGTGGAGCTGTGTCTGAAGGAAGAGCGCTTTGCTGATGCCATTCTCCTGGCCCAGGCCGGGGGTGCAGATCTGCTGAAGCAAACACAGGAGCACTACTTGGCCAAGAAGAAAACCAAAATCTCCTCGGTAACTGCCCATCATGCAGGAGAAAAAGGGAGGGGATTACTGGGACCTCGTGAGGTGGATACTCACACCTTGGGACCTGTGTTTGAGTATCTGCCTGCCTCTCTCTTTCTACTCTAACCGCCCCCACCTCACCACTAGCCCCTACTCGGTGGTCTAACGGGAGGCCTGTGCAGGACTCCTGCTGCCTATGCTGAATGGATGGCTGATGGCCTCTTTCCCTCTCTGCCCATTACAGCTTCTAGCCTGTGTTGTGCAGAAGAATTGGAAGGATGTGGTGTGTACCTGTAGCCTGAAGAACTGGAGAGAGGCACTGGCCTTGCTACTGACGTACTCAGGCCCGGAGAAATTCCCTGAGCTCTGTGGTAGGTGTGGTCCCAGGCTTCAGGGTGAAATGGTGTGTCTCCGGCATGGAGTAAGGGATGCATGCAGGGCGGAGGTGGAGGTGAGCACTGGGAGGCCAGGCCATGTTGTCAGGGCTAGAGTCTGGCCCAGCCAGGAGGCAGGGACCACAGTGCATGCCCTACTTTCAGAGGGGGATCCTTTGTTGTCCTGTTTTATTTTGTCTTGTCACATCGTGATGTGAGAACTTTCTCCTTCTCTGTACAGCAACACTCAGTTTCAGTGTTGTCTTAAAGCCACTGCAGCTACTTGTCCCAAGCTCATGGTCCTCTCCCTGTTTCCAAACAGGAGAAGGAGGGGTGCACAGGGCAGCTGTGCCATTAATGAAATTTCCCTCTCTCTGCAGACATGCTGGGAACTCGCATGGAACAGGAGGGCGGCAGGGCCCTAACCTCCGAAGCCCGACTCTGTTATGTGTGCTCAGGGAGTGTGGAGCGGCTGGTGGAGTGCTGGGCAAAATGCCAGCAGGCTTTGTCCCCCATGGCTCTGCAGGTACCCCTTCTCTTCAGGGCACTGGCCACTCCATACCAGGCCCTTAGGAGGCTAGTGGTGGAGGATGTGCAGAGATAGCAGAGTCGAATCTTTTGGGACAGGCTGGAGGCAAGGTGTTAGGGAGGAGCGAAGGGTCCTCAATGTCTGGGATTGTCTCTTCTTCCCTCAAAGGAGACCAAGCAGCAGCTGCTTCATTGTTAGTCCTCATAATCTTTTTCCTATCTCAGGTTTGGTTTTACAAATGTATTCAGTATTTGAGCAATTGTGGCTTGGCCCTTCTATTAGCTACTGTAAAAAATTCTGTGGATCTAAACTACCAGGTGTCCCATGAGTCACCACAGAAAGTGGGGGTCACAGACTCATGTAGAGACAAAAGTCACACATGAAACAATTAGTGTAACAGACTCTGTGGTTGATGATGTATACATAGAAAGGGTAAAAAAGCAAAAGGAAGAGGCAGAGATGTACAAAAATCTAAGACCCAGATGGGTCCAGTTAAATCCAATCCTAACAGCTTGGGAGGTGAGGCCAAGTGTCCCTTCTTTGTCATGGTTCTTACATGTCATCATCTGCTGCCTTCACCTAGGCATGGCCAGGTACCCTCATCTCCACCCATAGTAGGAGATCCCTGAATGAGCTGCCTGGGCTTAGAGAGCAGGATATGCCTTAATGAGAGCTTACCACCCTCATCCTTGTCCTTATAGGACCTGATGGAGAAGGTGATGGTTCTTAACAGGAGCTTGGAGCTACTGCGGGGTCCTCTTGGGGTGAGCCCAGGCCCTGCCACAACCTATAGGGTCACTCAGTATGCCAACCTTCTGGCAGCCCAGGGCAGCCTGACCACTGCCATGAGCTTTCTCCCCACTGACTGTGCTCAGGTAAGTGGGGCCATGTGGAGAGAGCAAACCATTTCATTCAGTCATCTAATATTGATTGAGCACTTCCATGTTCCAGGCACCATGCTAATGCTGAAGCTCCTAGGATAGATAAGATCGAATCCCTTAAGCACCTTACAGTCTACTGGGGAAAGATGAGATGTTCGTGACTTATGGTGCCATAACAGAAGTTTATACTGAGCACTGTGGGAGTCCAGGGAAGGGACTGATTTTTGCCTGGAGAAGTCAAGGAAGGCTTCCCAATGTTTAAAACAGCTGAGCTGGACCTTCAAAGAGAAGTAGCTTACCAGCAGATGCAGGGCATTCTAAGCAGAAATAATAGCAAGGAGGGAGGCATGAAGGTGTTTGGCGGGGATTCGGCAACTTTGAGTCATTTCTAAGGGGGCTAGAGTGTACAGCAGGGGGCGTCCAAGGGTGAGAATACAGTGGTGAGTTCTTAGTGTCTGTTTCTGGTTGGGCCAGTAAAGCCCCTTCCTCATCTCTCTTTCCACTTATCACTAGAGACAGAAACCAAAAACCATGACTTCAGGCTGCTAAAAGCCTAAAACCAAACAGAACAACAACAAAATAAGACGAGTTGGACAAGCTTGGCATAGAGGGTCAGCTAAAATTTGACTGCTACCTGGGGCCTTGATTATTTTAATTTACTTGACACAGCTCTTCCTCATTAAAACTTATAGCCACCAGTTCAGCAGCTAAGAGATCGGCTTTTTCATGCCCAAGGTTCTGCTGTTTTGGGCAAACAATCTCCCCCTTTCCCTTTCCCCCGGATTGTTGTGGGAGCTACCCCTCACTCTAAAGAGACATCATCTTACAGATTGGAATCCCAGCCTTCTCACCAGGTAAGACCTTATTTGTTAATTCATTAGTTCATTCATTCAGTAATACTTATGTGTCAAGCGTGTTTCTGGGCACTTGGAATATATTAGTGAACAAAACTGATGAAAATTCCCAACTTCCATAGAACATAGATTCAGTTCTTTTTATAATAAATAACTGTTTATTGAACAGCTACTAGGCTCTTAGAACATAAAGGTGCAAAAATCGTGATACTTGCCCTCAAGTAGCTCATAGTCTAGTGGAAAGATAGATACGTAAAAAATAGCTACAGTAAAATTCTTAAATACCATGATTGGGGTATGGCAAGGGGCTATACGATCACACAGAAGAAAGCAGTTTACTCTGTATGGTGAGCTTGGTGGGGCAGTTCAGGGAGTGCTTCAGAATCAGTCTGATGTTTGATCAGCGTCTCAAAGATTAAAAGTTATTTAGGCCAAGGAATGGGTAGGTGAAGACTGTTTCAAGCACAGAGAATAGCAGGTACAAAGACACTGAAGCAAGAGTAAGCTGAGGCCTTTTGAGGATTACTGATATTTAATGGGACTGCAACACAGGTGTTTGTGGCTGTGAAGTGAAGTTAGATGAAGCTGGAACAACGGGTAGGAGTTAGATCACTAAGGACGTAGCATTCTGGGCTAAAGAACTTGACAGGGAGGAGCTATTGAACAGTTTTATGAAGGGGAGAGATATAATTAGCTGCATGTTAGGGCCAGGCTGGAGGGAGTAAGGAGGCTATAGCAAAGGATGATGAAGACATAAAATAACCTAAAGCTGGCCAGTGAGGTTGGATTTGAGATACTTAGTACTTAGTAGATAGAACTGACAGAATTGCTGATAGTTTGGAGAGGTGTGTGTGTGGCTGGGAAGCTGAGGGAAAGGAAGGAGATTCTGGCCCAAGTGCCCAGGTGGATTGGGTACTGTTAACATACGAGGCCAGAAGCTTACTAGAGGAGCTGGGGAACAGAATCCAGGGAGATTTGGATACAGCGTTATCAGGCAGAAGCTCTGATGGCTCATCTTATCCCCACCTTCAATTAGGAATCCCTACCCTAATTCCTTTTTTTTTCCTCCCTTTCTCCCTTCCTTTCTTCCCTCGCTTGTCTGTCCTTTCACCCCTTCCCCTTCCCCTCCCCTCCTCTTCCTCTCTCTTTTCATTTAAAAATAACTATGGATTCACAGGAGGTGGCAAAGAAATGTACTGGTATGTCTCCTGCATCCCAACACCACCTCCCCCCCCATGTCAGCATCTCACACAACCACAGTGCAGTATCAAAACCAAGAAATTAACATTAATGCAATCCATAGAGTCAGATTTCAGATTCAGTTACCACCAGTTTTACATATTGTTATGTGTGTTTATGCAGTGTTGTCACATTGCGGTCTGTAACCACCAAATTCAAGATAGTTCATTTTACCATCACCACGAGACTCTTGAGTTACCTCTTTTATAGCTGCACGTGTCCCACGTTCTCATCCTTGGCTTCACCAATAGGTTCTCTAGCTCTATCACTGTTATTTAACGATTGTTACCTGAATAGAATCGTGCAATATGTAGCCTTTTGAGATTGGCTTTTCTCACTTAGCATAACTTCTTTGAGATTCATTCAAGTTGTTGTGTGTACCGGTAGTTCATGCATTCTTATTGCAGAGTAGTATTTCATGGTGTGAATGTAGCATGGTTTTTATTTTTTTATCCATTCAAACTCTGAAGGGCATTTGGGTAGTTTTCAGTTTGGGGCTATTATGAATAAAGCTGCTGAGTATTCATATACAAGTTCCTAATTGACATCTTTACTAGGTTCAGTCTCTCAATCCATGAACGTGACATGTTTCGCTAATGCTCTCTCCATCAGTGTTTTGTAATTTTTATCACACCAATCCTGTGCATATTTTGTCCAATTCATACTTAAGGTTTTAATTTTTGTAATATCACCTATCAGCTCATGCCTATTAAGTATTTAATTTTCTCGAGCAGTTTAAAATCACATCACATTATATTTCGAATCTTGGTTTCCACGTGTTCATTTTAAGTATGTAGAAATGCAGTTGATTTTTATGTGTTGATCTGGTTATATCCTGTGACTTTCTGAATAGTTGTAGAAGTTTTTTGCGGATTCCGTGGAGTTTTCTATTAGACAGTCATGTTGTCTGCAAATCTACAAACAGATGGTTTCCTTTCTTTTCAATCTGTGTGCATTTAATTTCTTTTTCATGCCTTATTGTAGTGACTAGGATTTCCAGTCTATGTTAAATAAGAATAGTGAACATGAGCCGGGTGCTGTGGCTCATGCCTGTAATCCCAGCAGTTTGGGAGGCTGAGGTGGGTGGATCACCTGCGGTCAGGAGTTCAAGACCAGCCTGGCCAACATGGTGAGACCTCCGTCTCTACTAAAAATATAAAATTAGCTGGGCATGATGGCACATGCCTGTAATCCCAGCTGCTCAGGAGGCAAAGCTGGAGAGTTGCTTGAACCCGGTACGTGGAGGTTGCAGTGAGCTGAGATTGCACCATTGCACTCTAGCCTGGGCCAACAAGACTGAAACTCCGTCTCAGAAAAAAAGAATAGTGAACATGAATGTCCTTGCCTTGTTTCCGGTCTGAGAGGAAAAAACATTCAGTATTTCAGCATTAAGTATGATGTTAGCTTTAGGTTTTTTGTAGATGCTCTTTATGAGACCAAGGACGTTTCCCTCTATTCCTTGTGTCTTAGTCCATTGTGTGCCACTATAACAGAATACCACAGAGTAATTTATAAAGAACAGAAATATATTTCTTACAGTTCCGGAGTCCAAGATTAAGGCATCAGCAGGTATGGCCTCTGGTTCCAGGCTGGTGCCTTGCTGCTATGTCCTCACATAGCAGGCGAGATGGGCAGGAGAAAGCAAACCCACTCCTGCAAGCCCTTTTTATAGTGGCATTAATCCATTAATGAGGACAGAGCCCTGATGACCTCAACACTTCCAAAAAGTCTCACGTCCCAACACTGTTGCATTGAGGATTTTCAGCACGTGAATTTTGGGGAACATATTCCGACCGTAACACCTTGTGTACTAGATCGTGAATCGGTGTTGAGTTTTGTCATGTTTTTTCTGCATCATTTCTGTGATCATACTATTTTCCTTCTTTAGCTTGTTGATATAGGGGATTAAATTGATTGGTTTTTGAATATGTTGCACCAGCTTTGCATGACCTGGAATAAATCCCACTTTCTTGTGGAATATTATTTTTTGTATACATTATTTGATTTGCTAAAATTTTGTTGAGGATTTTTTTTGTCTAAGTTCATGAGAAATATTGATGTTTAGTTTTATTTTCTGCCATCTTTTTCTGGTATTGGCATCAGGGTAATACTGGTCTCATGAAATTAGGAAGTGCTCCTTCTGTTTTCTGGAAGAGATTATGTAAACTTTGTATTAATTCTTTGACTGTTTAGTGAAATTCTCCAGTGAAACCATCTCGGCCTGGAGATTTCTTCTTTGGGAGCTTTTAAATGACAAATTCAATGTCTTTAATTGTTGTGGGACTACCCAGATCTTCTTTCATTGTGACTGAGTTTTGGTAGTTTGTGGTTCTCGAGGAATTGGCCCATTGCTGATAAGTTGTCAAACATATGAATGTCAAGTTATTTGTAGTATTTCTTTTAACGTAGTAATCCTTTTAATGGCTTTGGACCTGTTGTAATATTCTCTGTTTCGTCTCTGATGATGATTTATGTCTTCTCTCTTTTTATCCATTTTTATGTGTTTATCAATTTTATTGATTTCTTTTTCCTCAAAGAACTAGTTTTTGTTTCACTAATTTTCCCTATTACTTTTTTTGTTTTCTATTACTTACCTTTCTCTTTCCTTTCTAAGAGCTGATGCTTTTTTCTCTTCATAGGTTCCAGCTCTATCTCCACGGCCAAGGCTTTTCACCCCTCAGTCGTCACCAGTGATGCCCTTGACACCTTTCCATCCTAACCCTTATCAGGCCCCCAGGATGCAGAATATAAGTGACTACAGGGCACCTGGGTCCCAGGCCGTCCAGCCTTTGCCTCTGGGCCCTGGGGTAAGGCCTGGTGAGTGAGTTACTGAAGATCTATCTAGGCAGAGCACAGAGGTCTCAGGAAAGCAGCTGGCATGGCCAGCATGGATCTGAGGGGTCTGTATGTCTGTCTAGTGACAGGAGCTTGGAAGTTGAGAATTCTGAATTCCTAATGCTGTCACTGGCTTTGTACCTTTGGCAATATACCAAAGTGTTGTGTTGGTTATTTCAACCCTATGAGGTTGTTTTGAAGGTCACATAAGGAATATAGTTAAAAGAATTTTGTAAATTACAGATTTCCATATGCATGCATTAATCATTTATTATTAATTTTTTGTTGCTATCCTGTTTCTCCCTGATATGCTCTGAGTTGCTCCTGAATTGAAGTTTAGTGACAAATGACCTATTTCTCTTCCACTTCAGCTTCATTTCAGCCACAGCTATTAGGAGGGCACAGGGCTCAAGCTCCTAACCCTGTGGGATTCCCTGGGACATGGCCTCTTCCTGGTTCCCCTCTACCCATGGCATCCCCAGACATCATGCAGCCTGGCTCTACCTCCCTGCCTGAGACTCCTAGACTGTTCCCTCTGCTTCCTGTGAGACCACCAGGTCCCAGCCACATGATCTCCCACGCCCAGCCCCTCCTGCGAGCTTCCCTGTGTCAACTCCTCCAGGGGGCCCAGGTGCCCCATGCTCCAGTGTCCTCCCAACCACTGGCGTCATGACTCCTCACCCAGGTCGGTCTTCCCTCCATGGGTCCCTCTTCTGGGTTATTGCCTCCCCTGCCTCTCCCACTACTTTGGGAGTCTTTCCTCAAGCCAGAGGGCTGGGGTCCCATTGGGGAGGGTGGCCAGGAGTGTAGATGGTCTGCAGCGGGAGGTATGGTAGACTCCAACTCAAAGAATGCTTCCAGCTTTCAGATCAGAAACTAACAGTGTTTTCCACTATGCACCTACAAGCCTCTATCTTTTTACCCTATAGGACCTCAAGATTCCTGGAAAGATGCTCCAGCCTCCAGGAGAAACCTCCAGAGGAACAAGGTCAATGCACCTTTCCCCACCCACTCCCTTGTACATTCCCCAGTGACCTACGTTCTAATTCCTTAGAGGATTCGGTCAGTCCTTCCCCTTCTCAGGCTGTCCCCATTCTCCTCCCACTTACTCTGCTCCCCCTCAGGAACCTTGTCTTTCCCTCTTACACACATACGCAAGTTTCCTCATTTCCCGGTTTCCCACACTCACTCTTCTGCCTCCTTGTTCACTGTCATTCCCACCACTCCCCCAAAACCAGAGCCATGGAGTCTCTCAGCTTAGACTCATGTGTCTTTCCTTCTGTCTCTTTAGCTGCCAGAGACATTTATACCCCCAGCACCAATTACTGCTCCAGTTATGAGCCTCACCCCTGAACTACGAGGGATTCTTCTCTCACAGCCCCCTGTCTCCGGTGTGAGTCATGTCTCCCCCACGAGCTCCAGGAGAACGCAGCCTGCAGGTGACAGGGACAGTGTATTCCCCTCCCTTGGGAAACCTTCCAGCCCTCCTTGGGTATAGGTCATGGTAGATGGGCCTCATTCTTCAAGGTAGAGACAGTCTCTGAACTGAGGGAGACTGGGGGCAGGTACCAGGTGTCCTTACTGCAGAGAGAGGGAGGCTGCTCCTCTCCTTAAGTCTGCTCTAATGGGAACAGTGTGACTATGAGTCACTGAGGACTAGTCCTTAAGGAAGCCATGAGAAGGACAGCTTGCCCCTCTGGACTTCTCCCCCACTTCCTTATCAGCAACTTCAGCAGCTGCCCCCTGAGAAGGTGGAGAGGAAGGAGCTGCCTCCAGAGCATCAGTCCTTGAAGACCAGCTTTGAGGCCCTTCTCCAGCGCTGCTCCCTGTCTGCAACTGACTTAGTAAGTCTCAGCCTTCTCCCACAGTGCCCTCCTCGCACCCCTAGCTGGTTCCAGGACCTCAGCTGTGGACCGGTTCCTTGTGTGACTCTCTTCTCACTGCCTCTGGGCATGCTCTCTCTATCTGTACTTATTTGATGTCCTTGTGGAGCAGGAGAGACTTGGAGTCTGGTCTGAAGTCCAGCTCCTTGGTAGCAGGACCCAGCAGCATTGAGACTAAAGACAGCAGGAGTAGTGGAAGCAGGGTGGAGCCAGGAGTGAGGAAGTCTGCCGTTCCTTTGCTGGCTGTGCCAGCTTGAGCAAGTCACTTCCTTCTCGGGCCTTCACTTCCTTTGTGAAATGAAGCCATTCTAGCTCTAACATACTGTGATTCTTTATGGCCCTGGGTAGTGTTAGCCTTGGGGGTTGGGGTTGGAATCTATTTCTTTCCCTGCAGAAGACAAAAAGGAAACTGGAAGAGGCAGCCCAGCGTCTGGAGTGTCTATATGAGAAGCTCTGTGAGGGGACAGTAAGTACACCTAGCTGTGCTCCCACTGTCTCCTGCCCTCCCCACCATCACCATGGCCAAGGAAGCCCAGCGTCTTTTCTTTCCATAGGTCTCACTGACCTGGGGTCCCCCACAAAATACATGCCTCCTGCCTGAACTGAGCCCCGGAACTTAAGTCCTCCCTTATCGCTTCCAGGCTGCCAGGGCAGGGCCTGGGTTGGGCTCACTAACCTAAGGGTCCCTCCCTCCACAGCTGTCACCTCATGTCGTGGCTGGGCTCCACGAGGTTGCTCGATGTGTGGATGCAGGAAGCTTTGAGCAGGGCCTCGCGGTGCATGCCCAGGTGGTGGGCTGCAGCAGCTTCAGCGAGGTGTCCAGCTTCATGCCTATCCTGAAGGCTGTCCTCACCATCGCTCATAAGCTGCAGGTCTAAACCAGGCAGCCTCTCTTGCTAGGAGGCCACTTCTGCTGTTCTTAACTCCTCCCTGCAGAAGAGGGGACTTTTGCAACAGATTGTTTGTTTTTCCTGACTCTTTTCCTTGCTGCCAGGTATGTGATGCTGCAGGCTTGGCTCCAAATCAGCTGAGTGCCTGCTTTTTACTCCTTCATGCCTGGCCTTCTAGGATCTATCCAAGACTCTCTCAGACCTGGAGGCAGGGCACAGAGTCAGTTCTTCACTCTCCCTAATATTATACTCTGTAAGGACCTGGGGCAGGGTATCTTCTCCCTCAGGGATATTCTGTTTAAGTGGCTTCTGAGAGGGTGAACAGGATTGTTACGTCCAAGTCTACCTCTGCTGTGACCCATCTTGTGGGTCTTTTGTTTCTCCCCTCTGTGGTTTATGAGCTTGCCCTTACCTTCTCCCTGCCTCTGACTTCGTATTTCCAGATCCGAATTTCTCTGTAGCACAGGGCCTGGGGTAGAGCTCACTGCTGTTCACCCTTTGAACAAATCTTGGATGCGAGGGATGGGTGCTGAGCAGAACCAAGAGAGGAAACTTTGGCGCTGTTAAAATGGAATTTCTCATCTGCTAGTGTTATTAAGGGTGGGCTAGATTAGATGGAAGGTGAACTGCTTTTTGCCAGAAGCTGTCTTAGGCATGAGATAGGAGCCTATGGAGAACTGCCCTTGACCCCACTTATGCTGGAGCCCTAGCCCAAGGCCATTCCTTCTGTGATGATGAAGCCCAGTTCTGGAATAGGAGCCATATGAAGGAATGATTCTCTTTAGCACTGCTCCTCAAGGGTTGGGGGCCCTTCTCACTGTCAGCCACCGCATGTCTCAGGGCTACCTTCTCCTATTGCATTTTCGTTTGTGGCACTGTATTTGATACAGTGATGTACTCAATGGTGCAATAAAGCTGCTTCGATTTGGTTTCCTCTGTCACCTCCCAGTCATTGCCTCCCCCGGGTCCTATTTTGCCATTACCTTTCTAGTCCTCTTTATCCTTGCTTCCGGCATCCTAGTAAAGCAGGGGGAGAGGCTCAGGGAGAGAAATCAAGAAAGTTAAAGGAAGGTGTCCAGTCCCACTGAATTAGGTTCTCTCCTTGCAGCATTTGTGGTCACCCTGCTGGGTGTGTTGGGGGTTGGGGGTTGTCTCCCTTCACCCGTGCCTGGTGTTCAGTTCCAGGGTTTTCCCCACCCCACTTCAGGGCTGAGCTCAGCTATACAAAGGGACTGGGTGTGAAGCCAGGGGTCCTAGCCCTAATCCTGTTGTAGATCCCATCATGTCTGCGGGCTAGATGTGTGTGTGTTTGGGAGGGAGGGATTGTTAGGCAGTATTTGTTTGTAAAGCCACTTGCTCTTCAGATAATACTTGCACTAACTTCTATTGATGAAGCAGTGTGAGCCCCAGCAAAGTCCTTTCCCAAAGTGTCTTTGAAGCCAAGAGCCCATTGAAGGGAAGAAAGGCCGGGAGAGGGGATTAGTTTGTTCAGCAGCTGTGAATTTCAGTGGGAGGTTGATGAACTCCGAAGTCTTTGTTTAAATTAAAGTGGGGGAGAAAAAAGCCGCTGCTGGAGCGAGAGCCCCACTTGGGGCCCTGAACTAACACAAGGAGAAGTCTGAGCTGCAGGGAGCTGTGTACTGACTGTGAAGACTTTTCCCAAACACTCTCGGAAAAGGTGTTGTGAGAAGACAAGGGGGCGGAGTGGCGGATTAGCATGTGAAATGAAGTTTTCATTGACTCCGGTGGGGGTAGAAGGCTATTTTAATGGCATTTTGTTCTCCTATTTTCTCTTTTGGAGCTCTTTAGAGATATTGTTTTGCTAAGACAGGCTTTCTTCCCCTATCTTTCCAGTCTGAGGACTGCCTCTATGGGAGCCAACGTAAATATTTCTCCTCCAGGAATGTGGGTTAATTAAAAGGAAATGAATGAGTGGAAGCATCCAATCCAGAACTACAATAGGCGAGTGCCCTGGCCTGCCCTCCCCCTCCCACCACCGCCAGCACCACCAGCACCGAGGACGACCCCGTCTCTGTGCCCTAACCTGCTGCTAAGGCCATTTGAGGCTGCGATTCTTTTCAAAAAGAAAAAGCTCTGCCTGTATGTAGTCTCACAGGCCAGGGACAGGAAGGAGACCGTGGCTTTGCCCACCCCAGCCAATGTCCTTGTCACTTCTCAGGACCTCCCTCTGTTTCTGTCCCCTGGCTGAGACAGATGGGCTCCTGAAGAGCACACAAGAGGTGGGAAGGGGCCTGTGCTCTGCACTCACCCCACAGTAACTTACTAGTTGGGGGAAGAAGCCAGTCATCTTTCTCAGCATCAGTTTAAATCTGTAAAACAAAAGATTTGACTAGCTGACCTCCAAGATGTCTTCCCAAGCACCAGTTCTGGAGTTGTCTACTTTGTAAAGGGACCACAGCCCTGGCAATTGAGTGTAAGGTGAGAACTGAAGCTCCACGATGCAGCAGTGGCGGTGCTGGTTCGCTACTGTCTCCACCTGTGTTTGCTGAATGAACAAGTGAGCAAGTGGATATTGCAAAAGGAAGGGAAAAGCAATACAGATCCAAGGCAGCTCAGTCATGTTTTCTTGTTAGAACTGGAATGAATCTGGTATTCATTTGGGGATATAAAACAATAACCTAGGCCAGGCGGAGGGGCTCATGCCTGTAATCCCAGCACTTTGGGAGGCCAAGGTAGGTAGATCACGAGGTGAAGAGATCGAGACCATCCTGACCAACACGATGAAACCCCATCTCTACTAAAAATACAAAAACTAGCTGGGCATGGTGGTGTACACCTGTGGTCCCAGCTACTAGGGAGGCTGAGGCAGGAGAATCCCTTGAACCTGGGAGGAAGAGTTTGCAGTGAGCCGAGATCACACCACTGCACTTCATCCTGGCGACAAAGCAAGACTCCGTCTCAACAACAAAAAAGCAAAAAACAACAACCTATGAAATAATGTTCCGGCAGCATGATGCGGAGGGCTGACCTAGAGTTACCAAATACGAAGCACGATACTACTCTTGCTTTTATGCTAAGAGACTTCCTGAGAATGCAGCTTTACTTTACAACACTGTACTTTAAAATTTTCTAGCTGCCGTGCCAAACTCTTTGTGTACATCATTAAGTAATTCTGCAAAGTGGGACAGGTAGGTTAGTATATACTGCTGCTTAAGGAGAAAAGGTGAGTTGGGAGATTCAGGAGGCCCAGATAAAAGCGGAGGGAAGACGTGAAGGGCCTTTTGTTGACAGAGTTGGAAATGAAGCACTAGGAACACCTGAAAGGAAGTGTATCCCCTGGTCAGGAAGGAGAAACTCTCTCCTCAGTGTTAGTAAGACCAGAAGGTGTGAGTGAAGCCAGGGGCTTGGGATCTGACCTGGCCATTGCCTCAGTTTGGAATACGGGAGCCCTTCCACTCTTACAGGTAAGCCCCTAGAGTCTTGACTTTTGTTACCTGGAACCAGCCACACCGCTTTCTCCTACTCTGGGAGAGGAACGTTGAGGTTGTCTAGCATCTGACCAGTTCTGCTTCAGAAGAGCTGCCCAGTCCCAGACCCGGGACTGTCCTAGGGCAAGAAAGCTGGCTGGGAAGCTCCTTGGTCTACAGAGGGTCTGTCAGGGATTGGTCTTCCCCTCCCCCAAGGACTTGCTCTGTTTCATAAACAAGTCCCTGCTGTACTCTTCTCTGAGAATAAAACCAGAAGACTCAGGTACCACAAGCAGCAAGCTCATGGCTGTTGAGTGAATGTATTAGATTTATATAGATGATTTACTAATCCTTGGCACATTAGTCTCAAGCCAGGTAACTACTTGGGCCATCACGGAAGTGAGGCTCCAGGGAGGATGGTATCCTGCCAAGATGGGAGGGAGGAGAGAGCCTAAGATTGTTACAACATCCCACCCCAATATCCTCAAGAATAAGTGCAGTACCTAGAAAAAGAGCACATGTCAGAACGACTACAATAAATTAAGAGTTCAAGGTGCTGACCTTCCCAGTAGCAACAGTTTCATTGCAGGAAGTTTACTTATCGAAGGAAGATATCCAGTGCTTTGAATCCTGCCTGTTTGAGAACCAGATTGGGTTAGTGAGAAGGAAGGGTCTCAGTTTCTCATTCTTACGACCTGCCTGTAGAGGTGGATACCAGGATCTGAACAGGAAAGTGGCTTTATTTACCTCACTCTTGGCTCAGAGGAACAAAGATCCTTTGGGGAAGAAGTAGAGTTGGTTGCTAGAAGGAAGTAGGTCAGGAGCAGGGAGAAGGTACCTTTAAAGGATAGAAAATGACTGTACTCTGCCCTTAACATAGTTCCTAGACCTTTGGGGTCTGTATCTGGAGTCCTGTGGGTGATTGTCCAGAAAGGTCATTGCCCCACTAGTAAAGTCCATTCATGACATGGTATCACAAGGATGAGTAGCACCCTTGGTGTTTGAGTCATCACTCCAGGGCCCCCTTCTCCATCTTCAACCTCTGCCTCGAGGAACCAACCCCAAAGATGTGGTTTTCCCAGGCCAGTTTCCTCAGTTTCTTTTAGGGAAAGAAAGGAAAGGGAGAAGAGGAGAGAAAGCATTCAAGATTGCTGGGGAGTCTGTGTCAGCAGGTAGGGGAGGAACTCTGCAGAAGAGAGGTGCAGCAGTGGGTGAGCCCTGGTAGCAAACAGTGGGCAAAAGGGCAAAGCCGTGGCTTTACCTGGGCCCTGCATGTCTGAGAAGGGCTCTTCCAGTGCCTAAGGCTTGATAGGCCAGGTCAGGCATTAGGGTTGCTAGAAGAGGGGAGGAGGAACACCTATTCTCATCCTAATCCAAGGAAGATCCGTAGCTCAAAGTCTGAGTTCTCAGTCCTAGGTGTGGCTGCCAGGAGGATTCAGACAGAGCTCTAGGAGAGCACAGAGGAATTGGGGACACAGGTTGGAAAGTGGCAAGCTTCGGAGAAATTGCAGTCTCCCTCTCAGGATCCCTAGGTCTGGGAGTGTGGGCTCCCCATTCCCTAGGTTCCACAATTACCGGGGTCTCTAAAAGAAGCCAAGAACTAGTGGGGAAAAGGAGGCGGCAGAGGAAACCTTTAGGGTTTTCTCCCGGGTTTGTGCGCAGCGCCCCCGCGCGGCCTCTCCACGCGGCTACAGAAATACTTGGTGACCTTCCGGCGGCACTGCTCGCAGCGGACTGCGCAGCACCAGTGGAACTTGCAGTTGCAGCTGGACACGGTCTCCGCCCGGCGCTCCTCCACGGCCAGCCCGCAGTCCCCGCAGAGCCGGCGGCAGCTGCGGCGTTCCCAGCGACCCAGGGCTCGCCCGCGCTTCAGGCACTCTCGGCCTTCGGTGCCCAGCAGCCCTAGAGTTTTGTTCTCCAAGCAGTAGTCCGGGGGAGTCCTCCAGGTGCACCAGCTCCCGGGTGGAGATGGAGCGAAAGGTGTCGGCGATAGCGCCGCGGCTGGCCGCGCTGTTGCTAGCACCCTGCAGCAGGTCCACCTTGAGTGCCGCGTGGTACTTCTCCTTCAGGTGCGCGCCCACCTCGCGGAACTCGGGCAGCTGCAGCCAACAAGTCTGCGTGGTGCAGCTGCCAGACACGCCGTGGCACTTGCACGTGCGTTTCATGGTGCCCTTCACCGCCTGGGGAGAGAGGCCCGGGATTAAGCACGAGGCAAGCTTCTGCGCCTGCGAGGGTTGGGAGTAGTCTAGTCAGTCTACTGGGCCAGCCCACTTGGTACCTCATTTTGCCAATCTTTTAAATGAACTGAAGAGTTGTTCGCACCTGGGGCTAATACTGAATGGAGCCAGCAGCTGCCTATTCCCAAGGGCTGCGGGACTCACCTTGCGGCCAGCTTCGTTGTTGTGCAGGTTCATGGCTGCCCGTGCATCCTGTCCTGTTTCCAGGGCATCGACAAACTGCTTGGAAATCGTCTCTCCAAAGCCCACATTGTCACTGCAGCCTCCCCCACAACCAGCCTTGGCCCCCTGGAAAAGTGCAGGGGAAGGACAGGTCATTGAACAAGCGGGCGCAGAGCCTCCTGGGCTGCTGTTTCTAATTGGGTTGGGGTTGGGGGGTCCAGGATAGGAGAGGATTAAGATTGGGTGAGTGCCATGCATCCAGATCAGCGGCCCTCTAGATTTGTTTTTGCCACCTTTACACGCCCACTTCCAGGTTCAGGCAATCCCCCTGCTCAGGGCTCAATGACCTATGCAGTTGCCGAGTGGATTCTCTGCAAGGTGCCAGTATACTCCTCTGCCAACAGTGCCTCTTCCCATGGGCAGAGGGTGCACGTGCCCTGCTGGTGATTGAAGTCTAGAAGTGACAAAATGGTGCCAAAAAGATGAGGAAAGCTCAAGCATTGAGGGCGAAAGAGGGGCACAATTGAAATATGGAACAACGATGTTGGAAACTGGTCGAGAGGGCACAGGGGTTTGGAGAGGGCGCTGGAGATGAAGAATGGAAAGTAGACAGAGTTAGGCAACATGGCAGGAAGTTCTCCCCTGCGTTTGAGAGAAGGAATCCCTAGAGTGTTGTTTCTTTATAATTATGTTTAAATTAAGGGAACTACTCAATGGGAAAAGAAGGTCCTAAGCTACATTTAACCTGGCTTGTCATTTTAGGGTTTTGGATCAAACTCATTCACACATCTTCCGCGTGATTTTCTTCATATTTAGAAGAATACAGCTCTTCTTCACCCCCATCAGGCTTTCATCCGTTATGTGAATTCAACTGGCCTATGCTACCCATCCCCCACACTGACTACTCACCCAGTTGCCCATTGCGGGAGTCATCACAGCCACAGTTATCAAAATCTCCAAGGCTGCAGTTTCTAGTCAGGGTGTACATGACTCCAGCAGAACTGATGGCATGCACAAATGCTGTCTCCCGATTAGCTAGCAGGAACCAAAATCCAGAGTTAGAGGGAGGGGTTGCAGCCCAAAGAAATACCTGTCATGCTACCTTTCTTTAATAACCATCATTGTATCCTCTTTTCCCAGCTCCATCCTATTTCCCCATCTTTATTATTATTATTTTTTAACTTTTACTTTTTGCAGAGATAGGTCTCACTATGTTGCCCAGGCTTGTCTTGAACTCCAGGCTCAAATAGTTTTTCTACCTCATCCTCCCAAGAGCCTGGGATTACAGGCTTGAGCCACTGTGCCTGGCCTTCCCATCTTTATAGTGTCTCTTACCCTCTTCCATGGTCTGCTTCAGCCCTGGCCTTAGCCCTACTCTTCTCCTCCCCTGTCTTTTTAGGACATACATTTTATGACCAGGTGGCTAGGGTACTGCTGACACACATGACTGTAAATGATTTGCGTGGGAAAGAGCCTGAGGAAGAAATGGAGAGGGAGATGAATCAGAAGGCTAGGTTGTAAAGAACCCATCCCCCACTTTCTCCTGGAACACTAGGGTCTACGAGTCCCTAAAGAGTGGCCATGCCACTGAATCCCCTGGTCACATGGCCAGGGACTACCCCTGGGGCTCTAACCTGTGACCAGGGGTCCAGTGGCATGGCCACTCTTTATCTTCTCCCCCCTGGGAATCTGGTCTCTAAGTCAGTCTCCACTTGCCCAGTACCTCTGCTAAAGAAGGGGCTAAGAGGAATGAGGAATTGTGACCCCTGCCTACCTCCTGATGTAACTTATATTGTGGGGTGACCTTTAGCCAACTGGGAGGCCAAGGATGGTATGAGAAGGGAGTAAGGCAAGATCCATTTGTTGAGCAATGATGGTATTGAGAAAGAAAAAACTCTATAGGTGGGAAAAAGGAGGTACAAAAGGAAAAGAGGGGATCCTGGAGATGGAGATGACCTAAGAGAAGAGAGCTGGTGAGGAATAAGGGTGTCGAGGAGGCAAGGGACTATCCCTAGGGCTCTAACCTGTGACCAGGGGGTCCAGGAGCTGTAGACGAGGCTTTCCTTACCACTGCGAAGCCCGCCATAGCTGGACAGCTGCAGGGCTCTCTCAGGGCAGTTCCAGCGGTCCCAGGCAAACTGATACTTGCATTCTTCAATACCACTCTGGGCACCAGCTGCCACACTGCTGGAATAAATCAGGTAAGCCTATAGGGACATAGGGGTAAAAATTCAGACTGAACTTAGGAGGTATTTACCCTAAACTGACCAAACCCTTCTCCTTCCTGCTCACTCTCTCATTCCTCCAAAAGAATGACAGAGTAAGCACTTAAATATGCCGTCTCATTTGACGTCACAGATAAGCTGTGAAACAGGCACTATTTTATAGTTCAGGAAACCGCGGCTCAGGGAGTGAGGTAAAGTAATTTGCCCAAAGTCCCAGAGCTAGCAAATGGCAGAACTAGAAATGAAACTCAGTTTTATCAGACTCTATTCCCTATTATCCTTTATTCACTATACTATACTGCCTTTCCAAAATGAGCCCAAATCACATAATTCATGAAATTTAAGCAGTTCTCATGACATGACCATCTTAGAAAACAACATTTTGGAACTGAAAATGCCATGAATGTAAAGATCATGAGTACAATTCCAGTATTTGGCCCTGAGAAGGACGTGTGACTTTGCAGCCTGACAGCTATAAAAGGCTGTTGTTGATTTTTATGACTCTGAAAATTCTAGCCATAAATTCAGAATTAATGCTCCTGAGTTCTTATCTCAGCTCTGACAGTGGTTTGCTATGTGGTTTTAGATGTGTCCCTAACACTCTCTGGGTCTCAGTCTTTCTATCTGTAACATATACTGCATAATAAAAGATGTGGATATAATGAAAAATCTACATTTATCATCTTTAGTCAACAGACTAAGATTAGTGACATCCATATCAATTAAAGCAATTTGTTCTTACCTTTGGACCAGTCATCAGGAAATTGTTCATTGACCTATAAGAGAAAAACAAAACAAAACAAAAAACAGAATATAATGCAGAGACACCAACTTGTTTCTGCTTCCAAGAGTGGTAAGAATTATTTCAGCAAATATAATAGGAAGAAAGGGAAGCTAGTTTTACCCAGGAAACACTGCATTACAAACCTAGTAAAGATAATTTACGGCCAGGTGCGGTGACTCATGCCTGTATTCCCAGCACTTCGGGAAGCTGAGGTGGGCGGATCCCTTGAGGTCGGGAGTTTGAGACCAGCCTGGCCAACATGGCGAAAACCTGTCTCTGCTAAAAATACAAAAATTAGCGGGGCATGGTAGCAGGCACCTGTAATCCCAGCTACTCGGGAGGCTGAGGTATGAGAATCACTTGAACCTGGGAGGTGGAGGTTGCAGTGAGCCGAGATTGCACCACTGCACTCCAGCGTGGACGACAGAGTGAGATTCTGTCTAAAAAACAAAAACAAAAAACAAAAATGAACTTGCCATATGACTTAGCAATTGCACTCTTGGGCATTTATCCCAGAGAAATGAAGACTTATTTTCCCTCAGAAATTTGTACCAGGATGCTCATAGCCACTTTATTCATAATAGTCAAAAACTGAAAACTACCCAATGTCTTTCAAAGGGTGAATGGTTTAAAAAAACTGTGGTACATGGCCAGGCGCGGTGGTTCTGTCTGTAATCCCAGCACTTTGGGCAGCCAAGGTGGGCGGATCACCAGATCAGGAGTTCGAGACCAGCCTGGCCAACATGGTGAAACACTGTCTCTACTAAAAATACGAAAATACTACGAAGTCTAGCAAAACTAAGACCTACTTTTTAAAGCTTGATAGGCAACCTCAAGTCAACTGAAGAGAACCACTGCTTGATCAGGTATAGTAGTACCAGCAAAACACAGAAATAAAATTCAGAATGACTTAAATGAATTCACAGTTTCCAAAGCCATTATAGGTCTGGAGATGAATTTCTGATCCTTAAAGACATGTTAGAGGAGTCAGCCAGGTCCTTTGCCTTGGGGAAAGGGGCTTGAGCTTGTTCCAACTCAACACTTCTTATGTTAGGAGTAACACTCAAAGAGTTTGGACATTACCAAGCCTGACAGAGGGAGTTCCCATTTTCCATAAGACAAAAATTATCGGGAAAGAAAACAAAACAAATTGAGTGACAAAGAAAAAGCTTTGCCATAGCCATGACGTGTCTTCCTGTGAAAGGAGTCTAAGTCAGAACTACAGGGAGTGATAGAGATTCTAGAGAATTCTTTCCTAGAAGATCCTACAATATGCAAAGATTTGTATGATGCCCTGGTCTAGCCCAACTGATCAACGAATGAGTCTTAATTGAGAACCTGTCATGGAACAACACTATAGGCCTTATTTGAACAACATTCCTATAAAGTGACTTGTGTTTGTTTTGTTTTTTGTTGTTGTTATTTGTTTTGTTTTGTTTTTTTGAGATGGAGTCTTGCTCTGTCTTGCCCTGGCTGGAGTGCAGTGGTGCGATTGCTGCTCACTGCAGACTCCACCTCTCAGGACTTGAGTTTTGTTTGTTCGTTTGTTTGTTTTTTGAGACAGAGTCTTGCTCTGTCTTGCCCAGACTGGAGTGCAGTGGCATGATCTTGGCTCACTGCAGCCTCTGCCTCCTGGGCTCAAGTGATTCTCCTGTCTTGGACTTCCCGAGTAGCTGGGATTACAGGCGTGTGCCACCAAACCCAGCTAATTTTGTGTTTTCAGTAGAGACAGTGTTTCACCATGTTGACCAGGTTGGTCTTGAACTCTTGACCTCAGGCACACCTCAGCCTCCCTAAGTGCTGGGCTTATAGGCATGAGCCACTGTGCTCGGCCAACCTGTGTTGTTAACCTCCAAGTTATTTGCAGATATATTTGAACCTTGAAAAGACTTGGCTGGGTGCCATGGCTCATGCCTATAATCCCAGCACTTTGGGAGGCCAAGGCAGGCCGATCACAAGGTCAGGAGTTCGAGACCAGCCTGACCAACATGGTGAAACCCCGTCTCTACTGAAGATACAAAAATTAGCCAGGCGTGGTGGTGCACACCTGTAATTCCAGCTACTCAGGAGGCTGAGGCAAGAGAATTGCCTGAACCTGGGAGACAGGTTGCAGTGAGCCAAGATCGCACCACTGCACTCCAGCCTGGGCGACAGACAGAGACTCTGTCTCAAAAAAAAAAAAGAAAAAAGAAAAGACTGTCCTGTAGTGAGTACCAAAGGAAGAGGATCTTGTCCTTGGTCAATGAGACAATGGCATGATGTCCTTTTGTAGGTAAAATATAGATTGCATAAAACATAGTGAGTGTGTGTTGTGAGAAGATGCAAAGAGAACCAAAAGGAAAGGAATTTAAGTGTTCGTATGGGTGCCATCTAGGGACAGTTATGTGATTAAAGGAAAGATGCTAATGAACATTGAAGATATAAATTTTTTTGAAGATATAAATTTTGTTTAACAAATGGAGGCTGCTATACAGACAGAACATGGTAAAACCAGTATACTCCCAGATGGAGGTACAGGCTTCCCATTTCCCCTGAGGTTGTGCAGATGCTGATGATATGACCCAGATTCAGGACCATTCAAAGGGTTTATGCCTTCCTGAACTCTTCCAACTCCTCTCAGACCTCTGCTTGAACTCTAGACTTGCATATCCAACCGTATTCTTGGCATCTCTCCTTCAGTGTTTAATACTCAAATTTTGCATGTCCAAAGCCGAACTCCTGATCCTCACTGCCACCACCCAAGCCTACCCCTTCTATAGTCTTCCCCATCTTCTCCATCTAAGTAAAGGACTGTTCCTCCTAGTTGTTCAGACAAAAATTATAAAGAGTCACCTTATTTTTTATTTATTTACATTTTTTGTGACCGAGTCTTGCTCTGTCACACAGGGGTAGAGTGCAGTGGCGCAATCTTGGTTCATTACAACCTCTGCCGCCTGAGTTCAAGCAATTCTTGTGCCTCAGCCTCCCAAGAAGCTGAGATTACGGGCATGCACTACCACACCTGGCTAATTTTTGTATTTTTAGTAGAGATAGGGTTTGGCCGCGTTGGCCAGGCTGCTCTCAAACTTCCGACCTCAAGCAATCTGCCCGCCTTGGCCTCCGAAAGTGCTGGGATGACAGGCATGAGCCACTGTGCCAAGCCAAGAGTCATCTTTGACTCCTTTCTTTCTCTCACATCCTGTTTCAATCTGTCCTCAAATCCTGCTAGCTCCAGCTCAAAATATATCCAGCATCTAACCAGTTCTCAGCACCTTCGCTGTTCTCACCCTGGCTCAGGCTGTCATCTCTCGTTTGGATTATAGTAAAAGCCTACTGATTGATCTCCTTGCTTCTGCCTTTGTTCTCCCAAATTCTATTCTTGAAATGAGTGGTCCGTTTAAAGAGTAATACCTTTAAAATATAAATCGAATGTTGCCACTTTCTGCTCAAAATCCTCTAATAATTTCCTATTTCACACCAAGAAGAAGTTAATTCCTACAGTGGTTTATAAGCCCTTCACAATCTGGCCTCCAGTTAAACCTCTGACCTGATCTCCTGTTTTCCCCCTCGCTGCTCTTCACCAGCTGTGCTGGTCTCCTTGTTGTTCCTCTCACCCACCCGGCACTCTCCAGCCTTGAGGTCGTTGCACTTACTGTTCTCTGTTCCTGGAATCCTGGAATGCTTTGGACTCAGTTGTCTACAAGCTTGTTCCTTCACCTACCTCAGCCCTTTAATCACGTGTCCTTCTCCCTGAGCCCTCCCTTCATCATCATGTTTAAAATTGCAACTCCATCTCCCCCATCCCCTTTCTCTGCTTATGAACACTATATGCTTTTATTTATGTATTCACTGTTTGCCTCCTCCCACTAGGCTATAAGCGCCATTAAGGTAAATTTTGTTGTTGTTGTTGGTTGGACTATTTTGTTCATCAAGTATTACCAGTGCCTTGAACAGTGCCTGGCAGTAATAAGCATTTAATGTTTATTAAATGTTTATTAAATATATTTTAGGCTGGGTGCAGTGGCTCACACCTGTAATCCTGGCACTTTGGGAGGCCGAGGCGGGTGGATAACCTGAGGTTGGGAGTTTGAGATCAGCCTGACCAACATGGAGAAACCCCTTCTCTACTAAAAATACAAAATTAGCTGGGCGTGGTGGTGTGCACCTGTAATCCCAACTTGGGAGGCTGAGGCAGGAGAATCACTTGAACCCGGGAGGTGGCGGTTGCAGTGAGCAGAGATTGCACCACTGCACTCCAGCCTGGGCAACAAGAGCGAAACTCCGTCTCAAAAAAAAAAAAAAATTATATATATATATATATATATATATATATATTTTTAATGTTTGTTGAATGAATGAATGCAGGAACCCACATTTAGGGGTGGGACTAGGAAGAAATATCATCTGAGGAAACTCAAAAGGAGCAGCTATCTAGAGAAAGGGGGACCTCCCTCATTCATGCCCATGGTTCTAACCATCTTGATTAAATGATGTCTCCCCCAATCCTTAACTTCAGCCCTAACTTCTTTCTTGAGATTCGGAGCTGCATTTCCATGTGAAGGCTAGATTTCTCTACTGGGAATGTTTCAAATTGTGAAGACGGTTTATCTAAAAGCTAACTCATCTTTCCTACCAAACTAGCTACTTCTCCTGACTTGACTTTTTTTTTTTTTAATTAATGGAACCACCATTTTGCCAAGTCTCTACCAACTTGCTCTCATCATCCAGTCAGTTACCAAGTGTATAGTCTTCAGCTAGACCAGTCTTCTGAAAGACTGATTCTGATGTCATTCTTCTGCTCAAGAATCTTCCACAGCTTTCCAACTTTTGGTACTCAAGACCCTCCATAATCTGATTACATAACCTTTCCAGTCTCATTTCCCATTAAATATCCCTACCTGTCCAATCCGATAGTCAAGCTGAACCAGTTGCTACTCCTGAGCACCCATGCATTCATGCCTCTATGCCTTTGTTCGGCTGATCTGTTAAATTTCACCTATTAGTATTTGCAGCCAGTGGTGCTGGGACAACTGGATATACACATACAAAATGATGACAGATTGTTATTGCACAACATATATTTATTTAACATTGCAACTCCCCCATCCCCTTTAATTAACTCAGAGTGTATCATATCATAGACCTAAAGTAACTGCAAAAACTGTAAAACTCTTAGAACAAAGGATGCATGTACATTTTTGTGATGTAGGGTTTGGCAGTGGTTTTGTAGATAGGATAAGAAAAGTGCAAGTGACAAAGCATAGATAAATTGAACTTCTTCAAAATTAAAAACATTTGCACTTCAAAAAACACCATCAAGATAGCAAAAAGATAACTCACAGAATGGGAGAAAATATTCACAATGCACATATCTGATAAGGGATTAATCTACAAAATATATAGATGACTCCTAAAACTCAACCACAGCAAAACTTGATTAAAAAATCAGCAAAGGGCTGGGCGTGGTGGCTCATGCCTGTAATCCCAGCACTCTGGGAGGCTGAAGCAGGCAGGTCACTTGAGGTCAGGAGTTTAAGGCTAGCCTGGGCAACGTGGTGAAACCCTGTCTCCACCAAAAAATACAAGAATTAGCTGGGTGTGGTGGCATACACCTGTAGTTCCCAGCTACTCGGGAAGCTGAGGCAGGGGAATGGGCTTGAACCCGGAAGGCGGAGGTTGCAGTGAGCAAAGAGTGCACCACTAAACTCCAGCTTGGGCAACACAGCAACACTCTGTCCTAATCAATCAATCAATTTTTTAAAAAAAATCGGTAAGGGACTTAAATAGATATTTCCTCAAAGAAGATATGAAGTAGCCAATAGGCACATGAAAAGATGCACAATATCTTTTTGGAGTGATTAAAATGTTCTAAAATGGATTGTGGTGAGGGTTGCACGAATCCATGAATTGGCTAAAAAAATTAGTGATTTGTATACTTTTGAAGAGTGCCTGTTATGGTATGTAGATTATATCTCAATAAAGCTCTTACTTAAAAATCTCACTTATTCTTGAATAAGTACTGGTGCAAAAGCCACAACCAGCACGTCTTGAAGTCTCACAGCAACTTTTCTCTGTTTCCTATTAAGGTTTCCCTTTCCTCCCGTATACTTGACTATAAGTACAGGCTGCCTTAATTATCTCTGTATACCCTCCAGTTCCTAATCTAGTACTTTGAGCATAGTAAGTGCCTGTAAAAGTGAATTGAATAAAAGGATTTTGAACTAAAAAAGAAAGATCATCAGATGCAACAGACAATTTAAGGAGAAAAAGAACTGCAAAAAGATTTTGAGGAATATAAGAAGTCTGTGGCAAGCCAGCGCTCCCAGTAATTTTTTAATGTAGTGAGCAGATGACTGTGCTACATTAGCACATGATCATACTGCAAGAGTAACAGGCAGCAAACGCTGAGCATGTGTACACAGAGGTTAGTGCTCTCATCAAACCTTTGGCAGAGTCAATCTGACACTCTTAGTGCTATGTATAATTGTTATTGTGCTTCATGGTAATTAGGTATGTGGTGAGCAAGTTACATAAATAACTGTGGTTTGTTGTGCTTTTACACTACCAAGTAAAAATCGTATAATTGTTTCTTCTTGTGTTAGTCCTCCAGTATACGTGTGTGTATACACTGATATATAAAGTTTAATCATATCATGTAATAATAGCTAGCATTTGTCAAGTATGTGAAGAACTCTTCTAAGTGCTTTACCTGTATCATCTTTTTTAATTTTCATAATGTTTTCATAGAAAAGTATAGTGGGTACTATACGTTTCATTGAGTGTTTATTTTGTGCACTCCAAGTACATTTATTTATTTATTTATTTATTTAGAGAGTCTTGCTCTGTAGTCCAGGCTGAAATACAGTGCCCTGACCATGGCCCACTGCAGCCTCAACCTACCAGACTCAAGCAATCTTCCCACCTCAGCCTCCGAGTAGCTGGGACTAAAGGCACATGCCACCATGCCTGGCTAATTTGTGTACTTTTTAGTAGAGACAGGGTTTCACTATGTTGGCCAGGCTAGTCTCGAACTCCTGACCTCAAGTGATCCACCCACCTCGACCTCCCAAAGTGCTGGAATGACAGGGGTGAGCCACACACCTGGCATATTTTTATTTTGTATTTTTTGTAGAAATGGGGTCCGTTGTGTTGCCAGGACTGATCAAGTGCTTTTAAGTGTTTTACCTATTTTAAGTTTATATAATTATCACAATTATATGAAGTGGAAACTATTATATCTTCCATTTTACAGAAACAGAGACTGAAGTGTAGAGTGGTCAGCCCGCCTCACACAGCTAGTTAAGTGGTAAGGCCAGGATTGGATCCTAGGCAGTCCTACTCTGGAGCATGTACTCTACCTGCTGTGCTTTTCTGAAGCCCCTATTTCCCTTGTTCTTACTCCCACTGACTAATCCAGGAGTCCTAATTCCTGAAAAATTCTTCATAAGTATTTCTGAGAGGTCTAAGCCATCTTTTGCACACACTCGTGAATACACCCAGTTAACTGTCACATTGTCTCTGCTACTTTTTTATCCTTTCATTGTACTAGCCTTCGCTTCTATGTCCACAAAACAACCACATCTGCCAGGGCACAGGCTCTGCTTTCTTATTTATTTATTTATTTAGAGATAGAGTCTTACTCTGTCACCCAGGCTGGAGTGCAGCTGCGAGACCTCAGCTCACTGCAACCTCTGACTCCCTGGTTCAAGTGATTCTCCTACCCCAGCCTCCCGAGTAGCTGAGATTACAGGCGTGCACCACCACACCCGGTAAAGACGGGGTTTCACCATCTTGGCCACGATGGTCTTGATCTCAGGACTTTGTGATCCACCTGCCTCGGCCTCCCAAAGTTCTGGGATCACAGGCATGAACCACCACGCCTGGCTTAGGCTCTGCTTTATCTGGGTAGCATCACATCTACTGGGCGCATTTTCTAGGGACTGTTCCTGCTCACACTGGGTTCTATGTATAAAAGAGTAGGGATCAACAAATACTAAAGGACACTGTATGCAGAGGTGGGGAGGGGACACCGTGTGTGGCTTAATGACAGGTTTATGTTCTGAGAAATGTGTCTTTAGGTGATTTTGTCACTGTGCAAACATCATAGAATGTACTTATACAAACCGAGATGACTAGCCTACTACACACCCATGCTATATGTTACACCTATTGCTCCTAGGCTACAAACCTGTACAGCATGTTATTATACTGACTACTGTGGGCAATTATAACATGATGGCAAGTATTTGTGTATCTAAATAAAACATAGGCTAGGCATGGTGGCTCACGCCTGTAATCCCAGCACTTTGGGAGACTGAGGCAGGTGTATCACCTGAGATTGGGAGTTTGAGACCAGCCTGGTTAACATGGTGAAACCCCGTCTCTACTAAAATACAAAAATTAGCCAGGCGTGGTGGCACTTGCCTGTAGTCCCAGCTACTTGAGAGGCTGAGGCAGGAGAATTCCTTGAGCCCGGAAGGCAAAGGTTGCAGTGAGCCAGGATTGCACCCACTGTACTCCAGCCTGGCAACAGAGCCAGACTCTGTCTCAAACAAACAATTTTATTTTAAATGGTGTACTTCTATAGGGCACTCACTATGAATGGAGCTTGCTGAAATGGAAGTTGCTGTGGGTGAGTCAGTGAGTGAGGGAGTTAATGTGAAACTCTAGGACATTACTGTAGACTACTGAAGACTTCATAAGCACTGTACACCTCTGCTGCGCTGTTTATTTTTGAAATTTCCTCAATAATAACCTTAGCTTACTGTAACTTTTTTACTTTGTAAACTTTTAAATTTTTTAAACTTTTTGACTCTCGTAATAATACTTAGCTTAAAACACAAATATATTGTACAGCTGTACAAAAATATTTTCTTTCTTTATATCTTTATTCTTTAAGCTTTTTTCTATTAATGTTTTTACCTTTTAACCTTTTTTATTACAAACCAAGACACACACACATTAGCCTAGGCCTGCACAGGGTCAGGATTGTCAATATCACTGTCTTCCACGTCCGCATCCTGTCCCACTGGAAGGTCTTTGGGGGCAATAACACACACGAAGCTGTCATCTCCTCTGCTAATGTTTTTTTCTGAATAACTCCTGAAAGGCCTGTCTGAGGCTATTTTACAGTTAGCTTTTTTTTTTCTTTTCATACGTAGAAAGAGGATACTCTAAGATAACAATGAAAAAGTATAGTGTAGCAAGCACATAAGCCAGTAACATAATCATTTATTATCATCATCAAATATTGTGTACTAATTATATGTGCTATGTTTTTATACAACTGGCAACGCAGTCAGTTCATTTACACCAGCATCATCACAAACACGTGAGTAATGTGTTGAGCTGAGAAGTTCAGATGGCTACCATGTCACTAAGCGATAGGAACTTTTCAGCTCCTTTATAATCTTATGGGACCACTGTCATATATGTGATTCGCCATTGACCAAAATGTCACTATGCAGTATATGACTGTATATAAAAGCCCTCTGGTCTGGGCATGGTGGCTCATACCTGTAATTACAGCACTTTGGGAGACTGAGTGGGCGGATCACTTGAGGTGGGGAGTTCGAGACCAGCCTGGCCTACATGGTAAAACCCGTCACTACTAAAAATACAAAAATTAGTGGTGTGGTGGCACACATCTGTAATCACAGCTACTTGGGAGGCTGAGGCAGGAGAATCACTTGAACCCAGGAGGCAAAGGTTGCAGTGAGCCAAGGTTGTGCCACTGAGCTCTTTGGACATTCTGCTCATTCTTTCTGCAAACTTAAGTCTGCTCTAAAAAATGGATCTATTAATTTTTTTTTTAAGAAAGAACAAATGTCTTTCAACCCCGTTTAGAGTTTTACTTTTCCACTTAGGTATCAAAACAGTCACTTGTGTAAAGGGTCTTATAGAGTTTTAGTAAAATATGTATTTTTTAGGTTTGGCTTATAGCACCTCCTCCTAGTAATCCTCCACCCACTTTGTTGGTCTGTAACCAGGGGGCTTGGTAGCAAATTCAAGTGACAAGCTTCATTGCTGGAACTTCTTAGTTCTCTTCCCCTAAGAGCAAATGCACTCTCGGGAAGATTCTGCAGTCACTCATTTAGATAAACTTCTAGGGCCTGTATCCCTACCCATTCTCCTGATGTAGCCAGCTATGCTGAATACAGTTGGTGAGCCCAAAGGGTGGTCTTTTCAAACAGTGCCAAGCTTGCAAAGAAATGGGAGATTTTTTTAAAAAGTATTAAATTGTCTCTCTAGTGTTGTGTTGATACACTTTCCATGCTCAGCCTTCAGGGACCTCATACTGAAAGTGCCTTGCTCACCTAGGAGCAGCGTGCATTGGCCATGGCACTCCGGCCATTGCTGACTCAACTACCCTGGACTTCGTCCATCCCTCTAATGACCCTCTGGAGAATAAGCACCAGTGTACTTTCTGATTACCTTGAGAGCTGGCAGTTTCCATTGACTTAAAAGCAAATAAGGGGACTAGGATCTGGCCAGATAAGCAGATAATTCCTCAGTAAGACTCTGACAGAAGCTAGCCCTGTTGCTGTCTCCAGGCACTTAAAGAAGGTGACTTTGGTGAGAGCATCTTCCCCAGAATTGTCCCTGGCCTTACTGTAATTCTCAGTGGTGAGGGGTGTAACAACCACATGCCACCAGCTCCCATTAGCTGTTGGGTGGCTGTACTGCCTGACCTAGATAGGACTGGATTTTCTCCCTACCTTATTCCCATCTCATGGTATCTGTCTTTTTTTTTTTTTTTTTTTTTTTTGACAGAGTCTCGCTCTGTTGCCCAGACTGCAGTGCAGCGGCACGATCTTGGCTCACTGCAACCTCTGCCTCCCTGGTTCAAGCAACTCTTGTGCTTCAGCTTCCCAAGTAGCTGAGACTATATAGGTTATGCACCACCACGCTCAGCTAGTTTTTGTATTTTTAGCAGAGACAGGGTTTTGCCATATTGTCCAGGCTGGTTTTGAGCTCCTGACCTCAAGCAGTCTGCCCGCCTTAGCCTCCTAAAGTGCTGGGATTACAGGCATGAGCTACTGCATCTGCCCTCGTAGTATCTTTCTTGCTTTAGTGTTCTGTTAGAGGTGTTTTATCAATCTAGAACAGTAAAGTACAAAATGTAGATTGCATGAGAATCCTTTTGGGGAGTTTAGTGCACATGCAGACTCCTGGGCCCCCAGCTCCAGAGACTCTTGTTCAGTGGTAGTGGTAAGGGAGGAGGGAGAATGAGTGGTAGAGAGCTGCATGCCCAGGTTCCCAAGATGGTTATACTGCAGGTAGTCCTCACCTGAGAAACACCGGGCCAGAGGGAGAACAGGGAGATGCTTGCAAGCATCTAATACCTAAGTAATAATTTGAGGGGCTGGGAGACTTAGATTATTTCTACGGTCTTCTGGAAAATGGCTCTCCAACTGCAACATTCTCCTTTTTTGTATCTGGGTGACGTGTCTTCTGGTTTTAGTAGTTCTCAAAGCTTTCATTGGTCATTGCCTGGAAGGGCTGGACCTCTAACTGCACTGATCATTAGTCATGGGTCGATTTCCTTCTTTGTAGTTTTTCTTTGTGTTATAGAGTGTTTCCAACAATTACTGCTGACTTGCTTGTATACACCTTTCCATACTAGGAATCAAATATTTCCCGGGGGATAGGGGGGCAATATGCCCATAAGGATTCCAAGTCTTTGCCTGGGGCTATCTGCCCTCTAGCCCCTCCATTCACTACCTCCACTCACAGAAGTCTTTAAGGCCACAGCTATTATCTTACATTCTTAGACCTCCTGTGCATGCTTGTCACCAATCCTGAAGAAAGCAACTCACTCTTAGGTCTATCCCTTTTCCTATAAGCTTCTAAGGCTCATGCTTCTCCCAAGTCGATTTTCCAACAGTAAGAATATGGGAGAACAATCATCCCCAACCCCGCCACCCTTCTGAGAGCTCACAATAATGTCTCACTGTAAGTAGCATCTGCTGTCACTTGATCCCACCTAGGCTGGTGGTCAAACTGCGTCCTTCTGTCCTTGCCTTCCCTACCTCCTCTAATATGAACACTTACAAGGAAGTTCTTTCTCCTTCCTTTTAATGTGTGTCTTGATCCTTGCTATTCTTCTTGCTGAATATCTTTTCCTAGGTGTTAAAAACCATCCGTGGATACAGATACATTAGTAGTTGTGAGGCTGCAGGTGATGTGCAAAGCAGAGCCCTGCAGACTTTCTATCATTTTCTGTTACTTCGCTGCTCTAGGGATCTTCTAACCTTGCAACACGTCAGTGGCTATAATCTAGCCACAATTAAAAATTCTTTCATTTAGGGCACTATAGCTCCTCAAACACGCATGTCTTTCTGCATTATGTGGCTTCTCTCCTGGGTAGCTTTGCCTTCTGAATTGCCTAGTCCATAATCAGCCTGATCGACAGTAAAAGTTTTTCCCAGGAAGCTGGGATGGGAGGGGGAGGGACTTCAGATTAACCCAGATACAAATGCCACAGCTTCTTTTTTAGCTCTTGGAAAGCCTCCAAGCTTCTTTTGTTTATTTGTGTGCTTAGGCTGTTTTTTATTGTTGTTTGTTTACCTAACATTCACTATCCATAGATGCACACACATTGATAGAGAGAGCCCTTCTTTACCTGTTACCATCTGAAGAAGTTTACATTATTTTATGACCTTAGGAAGTTCACAGAAAATCTCAAGTTTCCATTCTCTGTCTAGCATGTCTCATTGTAGACAAGGGGTTTAAACCACTAACCAATTCACGCGTTTAAACTATTTCTTCCTTTTTGGGGGCTGTTCTCCAAACTAGCAGAGCCCACAAGATGCTTTCTATCACATCACATTGTATGGTTTGCAGTTTCACAGTCATGGTGAGAACACATGCCTGATTCTGCATAGCCCATGCCACAGATGGGCACTGGACCAGAGTGCCAGGTACCATGCCATGCCACATTTAGACGTACATCTCCCTTTGCACGACGAGGCCAAATGTGTGGGCTGGACTTCCTCTCCCCTTAGCAACAGCGTCCTTTCCCAGGAAGCTCCTCAGCCTTATGCAGCAAGCTTCTTGCAGGCCAGCCCCACGAGTGTGCCAGGTATGTCTCAATGCATTTGAATCCCAGTGGTTTATGTCGCTTAAAGTTAGGGTTTTCCTGTTTTTAAAAAAGCTAAGGTTCTGGCCAGGTGTGGTAGCTCATGCCTGTAATCCTAGCACTCCAGGGGGTTGAGGTGGGCAGATCACCTGAGGTCAGGAGTTTGAGACCAGCCTGGCCAACATGGTGAAACCCCATCTCTACTAAAAATATAAAAATTAACCAGGCGTGGTGGTGGGCACCTGTAATCCCAGCTGCTTGGGAGGCTGAGGCAGGAGAATCGCTTGAACCTGGGAGGCAGAGACTGCAGTGAGCCAAGACTGTGCCACTGCACTCCAGCCTGCTGAGAAGAGTGAAACTCGCTCTCACAAAAAAAAAAAAAAAAAAAAAAAGGGGTGCAGAGTTAAAGGCTAAGGGGAGGGTATGGAGTAGGGAAGCTGCCTGGAGCTATAGCTGGAAGGTGCTCCAGTGATAGCAGCTTTCTCTTAGAAAGTTCTGACAGCAGCTTTTCACTCCATAGAACTCTCACGATGCCTGGGGCTGGAAAGAGCCCAAAGATAGCTCTTCTGAGTGAGTTTCCATGTAACAGCCTCTGTTCCACAGCTTCTGACCTATAGAACACAGGCGAACGGCATACACAAAGGTATGTTCACACATGCGCACATACACACAATTACATGGAAAGTAGGTCTTACAAATAACCATGAAATAATATCCCATTGGTCCCCAGATTTTCTTCACTACCCTTATCTGATCATCCCTGAGGGTATTTGAACTAGGAACTATTCACTATACAATTTGAGAGAGTTGAGTTTAAAATGCAAATTTTTTTTTCAAGGGTGAAAAGCATGACTAATTCTTACCCATTCTAAAGTATTGAAATCAGGCTTTCCTATTTAACTAGGGAAAGGGATTAGGAGGTAGAAGTTACAAGGTATCTGAAGTCTTGAAGAGAAGTATTCAGACTTTCAAAGACAAATTTCCTCCCCACTTCAAAATGTGTCAAGAGCGAACAAAGCTGGTGTCAGTGGAGGGATCTATTTCAGTAGGGCAACAGAACACAAGCCAGATTGCAGAGTGAAGAGTTAGGAGCGGCTAGTGCTGACTCGTTGCAGGAGGACGGCGTTGAAAGAAAAAAGAGAAATGATTGCAATGGAGATTGGGGCCAAAGGAAGATCTCTTTCTTTCCTTCCTTCCTTCCTTCCTTCCTTCCTTCCTTCCTTCCTTCCTTCCTTCCCCTCCCTTCCTCTTTCTTTCCTTTCCTTTCCTTCTTTCTCTCTCTCTTCCTTCCTTTCCTTTTCTTTCTTTCTCTCTCTCTCTTTTCTTTCTTTTGAGGAGTTTCGCTCTTGTTGCCCAGATTGGAAGGTGGGAGTACAATAGCATAATCTCAGCTCACTGCAACCTCTGCCTCCCGGGTTCAAGCGACTCTCCTGCCTCATTCTCTCTAGTAGCTGGGATTATAGGCAGATGTCATGACACCCAGCTAATTTTTTGTATTTTTAGTAGAGACAGGGTTTCATCATGTTAGTCAAGGCTGGTTTTGAACTCCTGACCTCAGGTGATCCGCCCACCTTGGCCTCCCAAAGTGCTGGGATTACAGGCGTGAGCCACTGCACACGGCCAAGGTATTTTTCCCGATGAGTATAGAAAGAAACATTCAGGAATGGGTAGCTTTTGGTCATATTCCCCTATCTAGTTCACCAATTTAAAGTCCATCTGTTTCTTCAAAGGGAGTTCAGCCCTGTAAATCATTCTAAAAATGTTTTTTATAAATGTGAATTTTCTATATAATAATTCAGTGCCCTAAAATATGAAAGAGAAAACAAGTCTTGCAAGCCAGTTGTCCCACAGGACAACTCTGTACTTTGCAAAAGAAGCTCAGGCAGATTCCTTCAGACGTGAATCACAAATGTTCAGGGGATCATCTTTTCCCCTGCAACTGATATGCCATTTGTATTTCCGGATATTTTATAGAGTGATAGGATATCTTCCCTGTCCTCATTTCCTTCCTTCTTTGTGTATTGTAGCAAGTCCTGCTGAGAAACATTAAGCTACAGAAAATCACGTCAACACTTAGCATCTAAATGAGGACTGTGGCGGGGATAAGCTATACTCAGGCTCTTTTCCTTAGTCTCTAAGTGAGAGCTGCTAAGAACAGCTCAAGCCACCATTCCCAGAAAGCCTGAGATCACAGGAACTTTTTCTGCAGTCATGATGGAGGCAGAGAATTCTGTTTTGTTTTCTGATCTTGTTGCCTTGGTCCCTGCAGAACTTTAGAAAATATTTATGTTTTGCATCGATGGATATAATACCAGTTTATATCAGTATCAGGAAGGTAGGTCTACATGGTAACTCTAAGAATTATCCTGTAAAGCAACTAGGTGAACAGTTTAAGGTTGGAAGTTGACAGGTTTTGGCACTTTAGTGCCATTTTTACTGCTTAATGGAATTAAATCCAAATAGATGGTAAAATGTTCTCTCCACAAACTGATCCAGCCATCGGTTTCTACTGTCTTGGCTAACCAGCCACAGGTCCAATAGAAATAAACTCAAACATGCATTTGAATGACTTACTCCCTTTTGCTAGTTTGTATTCTTGATTTTCTCCCAAGGGCAATGGGAGAAATATACAATGTTCCCCAAACTTCATTCTAATTACTGGCCTGGATCTCTCAGACACAGGATAGATAATCCTTTTGCTATCCCTCTTCTTCCTATTTTGAACCATGGTAGTTTGGAAGATTTAGACTAACAGAAATATATGCAATTAAAAATGCTACAGAAAGTACAGAGGAAATAAGATTGGTCAGAGATTGATAACAGTTGAAGCTGAGTTATTGGGGTTTGTTATATATGCTGTTCTCAACCTTTGAAAAAACATGTTTTTCCCATAATATGAAAATTTTAAAACAAACCCAATTATCCTGAAAAGCAATAATCTCCGGAATCCAGGCTCCACCAGATGCCTTGGATTAAGGTGAGGAAATGCCACACAGGATAATGTGGACAATCTCCTGGTTCACTATTTAATATCCTGGATATTGGTAAGGGATGGAACCTTCAAAGTGTGTATGATAAACCTAAAGAACCTGAGTACAGGAAAAGGACTGAAATTCATAGCAGCAAAAGTTAATTGCAGTTTTGAATGAAGGGAAAATTCCTCCTAAAGTAGAATGGTGTAAGTTTGGCCTGGAGAGTATAAGAATTTCATCTATGGAGCTGCATAGAAAGACTGACCTATTGGCCCTCTTATAGGGTCTTATTGGGACTACTGGAATATAGCCCCATAATGTGCCAGTACCATAGGCTGCTGAAGTTGCAAAAACAACCTAGTTTTAAAAAGCGAATTTGGACTGGTCAGATGATGGTAAATTTAAATGATCCCCTTGTGATCTGATTTTCTCTGGGCTTGGAGAAACTCTAACCTAAGAAGCATACAGAGAAATGAAATGATCAATAGCAGGGGCTTACAATAAAGATTGAGAAAAACAAACCATAAAAGTTTAGCTTATAATGAGACTGAAGCGTCTGTCCAAAGTGGATGGTAGTTTCCGTTGAGAGGTCCTGGGAGTGCAGGTATATTTCAAGTGGGAGGCAACGGGGAATGTTATTTATGTGACCTAAGCTCAGTGTCTCCCCCCAGCTGTTAACCCAGCCTGATCCTTTACCGAGTGAAAAAAAAATCCACTTTCTGAAAAATAAAGATTTAGCCTAAGAAAAATTATATTGACCTTGTTTTCTAAGCCATATGAACTCTCCCCCACTTTTCTGATGAAAACAGACAAGCATCACTGGAGCCCAGAAAAAAGGAATTTTATTAATAGTCCTAAGAGATAATAGTATTATCCAATATAGAGCAGCATTAAACAAATTTTCCCAGCTGGGAAAGAAAAGAAAAAAGGAATATCTTTCCATGGAAGAGAGAGGGTTTGGATTCAAACTCCTTTTCTTCTGGTCCTTTTTTAATGCCCCTCTGTCGCTATGTAATATCACACAAAGGAGATCCTTCTTTGTGTCATATTGTTAGCCACCAAAAACTAAAACTAAAACAAAGATGCATCTCAGAGTATCCTTCTTGTCCACAAACTGGTTTCATAAGAAGAGCTGTAATGAAGTGTCTTTTCCCAGGATGCTCACAGCCTTTGTTGTTATTAATAATTATAATATAAGAGTTATTGTCTTTCATGACAAGAGAAATAGAGATTCTGGAAGGAAACGCATAGGGCTCAAGTTGTGGAGGCCATCAACAAGAAACCTGGGAATTAAACCTCTCTGGTTCTGTCTCAAAGCCCTCAGGCCTTCCTGCAGTGCAGCTGCTGATCTAGCCCACCTCAGAGCCACTCCACAAATCCCGGCTTTTTTAATGGATCAGGAACATTTTTTTTTAATGAACCAGGGATGCTTTTAAATGACTTTTTTGTACTGTCATATTTTTTTTCCAGATTCCAAAGCAGCTCCGCACACCTTACTTTTTATTTCTCTGACTTCGGAGATTCCCAACCTCTTTAAGGATGAAAATCTGCTCCTATCGTGACAGTTTTAGTGGATCCTCACTTGATCATATTCGGGTTTTTTGTATTTGTTAGTAGGAAAAACTCAATATGGCAAAAACTTATGACAGAACCCCTGTATAAATTCAGTAATTTTTAAATGAGTTTGTATTTTATTGTTCATAAGATACACCTAAAAGTAGTAGCACATAGTGTGGAGAACAGTGATTTCAGCTTTACGCATTGCTTGGTGAGACTATGTACTCAAAGACCCTTCACCAATAACTGATTCCTTCGCCAATCAGGAAACCTCCATGTTACCATCAGATGAGATTTCAAGAGCCATAGAAAGGTTACTCTAAAACATAAATATAGAGGACCACAAGATAATGTGTTTCAAAAGCTGCTTTAAAATCCAAATATTTTAGACAAATTCTTTCCCTACTGCAGAAGAGAAATGGACTGTTTTAAATTCCTGCTGCAGACCTTCGGAAAGAAGCAGAGGTGGTAACTTCTGCTGAAGAATGAGAGCAGAGCTACAGTTTACTTCTGTGTCCAGGGGCATCCTTCTGATTTGGTGGTGACGGACTTAGGTGGGGGAGAGAGCAAGAAATGAACAGAACTGGGTAAGACCCAGTGTCATTATGAACTATCATTTGGAGTAAAATGGGGCCAACCAGTTAAGGTAAAACACTTTCTAGGCCTGCTCATTCCAGATGATTAAGTACCTTGGAAGGAGAATCAAATTGGTTCCTCTCTGGCCACCATTCTAATCATCATCATCTGCGTGGCTTATCCTGCATTCTCATTCTCTTTCTTTGGAGCCATAAGGATTAAGACAAATAAATTCAAAGGAAAGAATTTTCTCAAGTTACTAAAAGACAGTTCTCCTCGGAAGTGTCCCAGCTATAAAAAATTGTGGCAAATACTTTTCAAAAAACTCATCTTGTACTGATTTACCTAGTAAAACTGCATATGATAGGGGGAATCTCGCCATTATTCTCTCCTTTTCAAGCCCAGGAATTTCTGTTGATGGACTTTTTTAGACAGTAATTTCAGGCAGGCCTACAATTGAACAGCCAAGCAGAAATTGTGGTTCTCTATTTGTTAACTGCTTTTGAGGTCCTTACATAAAAGGTTGATAATGAAGTATTAAGAGAAGCATTTCAAAGGCTGTGGTTGGTCAAATTTCTCTGCATGGCATAAAGGGGAAGACGACCTTATGCAAAACCCTGATAGTTTCATCGGAATCGTAGTCAAGATTAAATGTGAAATTTAGAAGTCACTTTTCAAATGCCACCACAGATTCTTGATGAAGTACAAATGTTTAATTTAAATTGGGGCTTATAGGAAAAAAAATTAAAATCTAATTGTATTATACAGGAGATTTGTACATTTTCTCCTCAAAGTCAGGCAAGGGGAGGAGGGGTTCTTAAACCCTGTTTTTTAAATTAGAACTTTCTTTCACATCTCTTTTTCTTTTTCTTTTGAATCCAGACACTTGAATTTGGACAGACAAGCAACCCAGCCACCTTTCAGTGTGGCTGTGTCAGTATTGGAATGAAATGAACATGACCCCCTCCAGCAGGGAAGGGAACACACAGTAAAGGTATTTTTTAAAGAACAATTCACACCGCCCTGGTGACTAGGAAAAGGAATCTCGTGTTTCTCTTTTGCTGATACTGAATCCGCTGAAGAATACCGTGAGCATCAGTAGAAATGCTCTGAAATAGTCTCCTCTCCCTTTTGTCTTTTTGTTCTCATGAAGGGGAGAGAGAGAGACTTTTTTTTTGAACGTTGAAATATTTAATTAAAATGCCAATTAAAAATGGACTAATTGGTGATTCTGCTTATAATTAGAAATGTTGCAAATTATTATATTAACTTGCAGATAGTTTTATGAAGTTGGCATACTTATCAACTTTCCAATAAAGATGGCTACACTCATTAATGATAAAAAATATATATTCGATTCTCAAAGGAAGCTTATCTGAGCAAAGAAATTTCTTTTCTTGCTTCCTCAACAGTTTGTGTAGCAATTGGATTTATATCTTGGTTAAACAGATGGTCAAAATGAGAACTGATGAAGAGAGAGACTGAGCTTATATCTGAATTGGAGAGAAACTCCAAACACCCTAGCAACCTGCATTCTGTATGTTATTGTGTACTGGTGTATTTGCTTATGAACAGTTGCATGTATAGATAGTTTATGTGGTTTCCAAGAGATAAATGAGAATGGTGATGATATTCTTTAGCATTTGTGTTTATAATTTACTAAGCACTTTCGTATACATTATCTGATTTTCTGAGCAATTTAGAAATGTTTGCAAATTGAACAAATTAAATAAATTTGTTGAGACATTTATATTTCTAAAATATTTAGTTTCAAACATGTTTGTTAACCCAATGCCCACTTGGTAGTTTACATAATATTTTTTATGTCTAGGAAATGACAGTTTGAGCAATTACTTAGAATATCCTGAAAAAAAAATAAAGTCAGAAAATCCAAAGTAAGAGCTCATTAAATTTTGTCTCCAGACTTCACCTCAAGATCAGATTCAACAAATAGAACTTGCTTTGAACTACCGTCCTCCTCTCCACAATGCCGACATCAGGATTTGGTTAAAAAAAAAAAAAAAAAAAGGCCTGCTGTCCATTTTCCCCCACATCACTTGGAATATTTGTAATAGCAATTTATAAAAATAGGAACTCCTCCTCCCATTATTAGTCCTTTATTGGTAGGGGTCCTAAAGATTCACTAAAATCAGCCACAAATTTAGAAAGAGCCCTACTCCATAGAACAGTTTTTCCTAGGCGAGATCTCAAGGCTTCCTACATTTCTGGAAATGAAATGAGCTTTACCCAACATATTACATACACTTACCTATTCCCAGTTTCAGGTAAGAGTCCAGTTACTTACCAGCTATGGCTGAGTTGGAGGACACAGGTAAAAAGAGAGATGTACACAGAAGGCTTTGAAAGAAACATAATCCTCTGGAGTAACAGCTAGAGAAAATTCTGAAAAACTGGGAGATGGGTAGGCAAGATGGAGAAATATTCTCCTCAGTGGCAGTGGGATGGAATTCTCAAAGCCCAACTTCCTTGGTGTGTAAGCGATCCCAAACAGAGTCAAGGGGAGGTGAAATGGAGCTGCCAAACGTCCAAAGGAGAGATTATCTACTTAATTAAAGTTTTTTTTTCCTCCCTCTAAGACCTACAGCCAATCAGAACTCAAGTGCCAGAGAAAGATTGAGTCAATCAAAAGAACACTCCAGGATCCTCCCAGACAAATGCAGAAGAAGGGGACCAGGAGAAAGAGGACAAAGAAAGAAGCAGGGGGAAGAGACATAGCAAATCCCCTGCACATAATCACTGCGTGGAGTCTCTTACCTCCCTCTTGCCTATCCCCTCCCACCGTAACACAACCTTCCCCCACCCATGCATGCTTACACGAGACACATAGACAGACACACACACACACACACACACACACACACACACACACAGAGCCTGGTCCCCCAAAAGGGATCCAGAAGGCACTGTGCTTTCCTGGTTGTCCTTTGTAGCACTTTGAGACTGAATTTGCATTCAGGATAGCTTTTTCTAGAAAAAATACACCAGGTGCAGGTGAACCTCCACCCTCTGATTTGAGAATGGAGGACTGCAGTCCTACCATCTAGTGTATTCTCTCTCTAAATTAGAAAGGCTAGAAACTTCAGGAAGCCTGATGGTTGTTTCTTCCTTTCAACTTTTCCATCACACAATTACTTACTGAATGCCTGTTTTATTCTCGACGCTACACTAGGCATTGTGGAAATTTTTAAAAAGCAAAACGTCATTTCTGCTGTAACAACATTTACAGCCTAGTAAGGTGACAATAAAAGAATGCAGTTTAATAAACTATTAAATAGCTACAAACTGCCTATATAGTGTAGACTTATTTAAGGAAGGTTTTCTGAAGAAGGTAGAATTTGAGTTTTTAAAGAAGGGAGGAGATTTCAATAGGCACACAAAAGTAATCTCAAAATCCCTACTTTCTTAAACTCGGGTGGTGGAGCCAGGAGGGGACCCAGGCCCTTGCTCACACTCCTCTGGGACTCTATTCCTTCTGTTTCCCTAGGGAGGAGGGTGACCTCAGCCACAGTGCTGGGGATCCTCAAAGGGCTCCAGACTAATGTCCATGTGGCCATATGGCCCCATCTTTTTTTTAATTTTCAATTAATGTTTGTGGGTACATAGTAGGTGTATATATTTATGGATTACATGAGATATTTTGATATAGCCATACAATAAATGCATAATAACCACATCAGGGTAAATGAGTATACATCACCTCAAGAATTAATCCTTTGTGTTGCAAACCCTCTCGATTATACTCTTAGTTACCATGCACAGTGAAATTATTATTGATGATAGTCACCCTGTTGTGCTACTGGATACTAGGTCTTAATCATTCTTTCTATTTTCGCACCTTCTATTTTAGCATCCACATCACCTTTCTTAAGGTCTGCCTGAGACAATGGTCTCCGTTCTCTTCTTTTATCCTTGTTCCTTTTGCTCCAAAACCCTCTCTGGCTAGACTGAACCAGAAAATAAAGAATTAATACACAAATTCACTTTCTGTATTACCTGGGCCAGATGATTTAGGATTTAGTGGTCTTTACCTCAATATCTTAACTGTGTAATTTTGTTGTCCACATGGAATCTTCTAGACCAAGTCTTTATTTGGGATTCCAAATCTTATTGTGAGATGAGCTTGGTCAGCTATGGTTCCTATACAAACAACTTTAGGTTCTTCTCTCTCTCTTCATTCAGAAAGTGAGCAGCAGAGTCTATTTCAGGCCAAGAGTCAGGTCCTAGGAAGGTAAGGAGCAATGACTCCTGGATTTCAGCCTTGACTCTTCCCTGACCACAGTTTTTGCCATTTATTTGACTAGAGAACTCCTAAGGGATGCAAAAATTCATTGGGAGGTAGAGCAGATTTGGGCAGTTTTTGTGTGAAAAGGGAGAGCTGATTTCCCCTCAGAATTTCTTCCACAAAGGAAAAAGTTAAGACTTTTATTGTTTGTTTATCTATTTATTTATTTTTAGAGACAGGGTCTCACTATGCTGTCCAAGCTGGTCTCAACCTCCTGGCTTCACAAGATGATCCTGCCTTGGTCCAATGCGCTGGGATTACAGGTGTCAGCCACCATGCCTGGCCTACTTTTATTGTTTTGCACAAAATTAATATATTTTTATAATAAAAACTTAAATATGACAGAAATAAAGAGTGCAAATTCCCTTTGATGACTTGCCTTCTCCCCTCTAGGATGACAGCAGTGAAGTTTTAGATGGCCTATCAGGAGGTTTTATATGCATATGTAAATGTGTATATACATATTTTTCACAAAAATGAGATTATATAAATTATATTTTACAAATTGCTTTTCTCATTTAAAATATATACAACTTTCTATGTTAGGGTCTAAAGATCTCTCTTACTCTTAATTTTTTAAAGAGGAGGATAGTATAAATTGTCAGGTTACAAGTAATCTGATTTTGCTCGATATTTAGGTTGTTTTCAGTCTAATTAAGGAATTGGCAGTTTTTTATTTCTTTTTTTCTGTTGTTATTCTTTGGGCGTTTAAAAGGCAACTTTTTCAACACCTGTGAAGAGAACAAAAAAAAGGCAACTTTTAAATTTATTTCACTTTGAATTGAAGTATTGCCACTTTAACACCTTGATACTAGAGGAGCGCCGTTCTCTCAGCTTCTGGTGTTGCTGGCGATCCTTGGCATTTCTTGGCTTGTGGATGCATCACTTCAATCTCAGCCTCTGTCATCACACGGTGTTCTCTTCTTCTCCTCCTCTACCTCCTCTTCCTCCTCCTCCTCCTTCTTCGTCTTCTTTCTCCTTCTTCTTCTCCTTCTTCTTTCTTCTGTTTTGTTTTGTTTTTTTCAATTTTTATTTATTTATTTATTTTTAGAGACAGTGTCTCGCTTGTCCCCCAGGCTGGAGTGCAGTGGTGCGGTCATAGCTCACTGCAGCCCTGAACTCCTAGGAACAAGCGATCCTCCTGCCTCAGCCTCCTGAGTAGCTAGGACTACAGGTGCACACCACCACACCTGGCTAATTCTTACATATTTTTTAGAGACAAGGTCTTGCTATGTTGCCCAGGCTGGTCTCAAACTCCTGCCCTCAAGCGATCCTTCCATCTTGGCCTCCCAAAGTATTGGCCTTATAGGTGTGAGCCACTGCCCCTGGCCTCTTTTCTTCTGAGAAGGACACTATTTGTGTTGGATTAAGAGGCCACACTACTCCAGCATGACCTCATGTTAAATTGACTAATTACATCTGCCACAACACCTCTATTTCCAAATAAAGTCACATGCTGAGCTAGTGGAGCTTAGGGCTTCGATATATCTTTTGAGAGGACACAACTCAACCCATAACACATAGGACACTTACCTTTAAACATTTCACTCTAAAAACTCCAACAGGTGGGCATAGTGGCTCACGCCTGTAATCCCAGCACTGGGAGGCCAAGGCAGGTGGAAAACGAGCTCAGGAGTTTAAAACCAGCCTAATCAACATGGCAAAACGCTATGTCTACCAAAAATACAAAGGTGGTGACTTATGCATGGTCAAAGGTGGTGAATCTGGCGTGGTGATTCGTGCCTGCCTGTGGTCCCAGCTACTTTGGAGGCTGAGCTGGGAGGATCACTGGAGCCTGGGAAGTCAAGGATGCCGTGTGCCGTGATCACACCACCGTACTCCAGCCTGGGAGACAGAGTGAGACCCTATCTCAAAACAACAACAACAACCAAAACACCCCCAAAACCCTGCAGCAAATCTTGTACTCGTATTCAGCTGTTGTATAATTTCAGATTTTATCACTTTGGACCCTTTTACCTGGGTGGTCAAATCCCACACAACAGATGATGGAAAGGTCTGTGATGCCGGAGCCTGCATTCTGGGTATTGAGCCCTTTTCTTATTGAGCCGTTTGAGTTATTTTGAGGAGAACTCATCAATTATTTACTGGAGGGGCAGGTGCTTGACTGATGAAGGGAGAGTGAAACTGATTCTATGTACAGACTTTTAATCAATAAGCCTCACATCTCACTTGCTCCCTCTGTTGTATCTGGGGCCTCCAGCTAAAACTCCTCCAGGATCCTGTGGACTGCCCAGTGCCCTTGGCTGCCTCCCCCCTCCACACAAACTCTAGGCAGTAGCTCCTTCTTCCGGCTCCATTACCCTTTTCTTATCTCTAACTCCAAAAAGTTGGTTGACAACTTCATTTGCTGATGGGCCCATTCATTTTTTTTTACCACTGTAAGTTTTATTTATTTCTATGTTATTTGTCATCATTATAATAGGGTGGGGTTCCAGTAGTGAGAGGGGAAAAACTGTGTTCACTTCGCCTCCTAAAACTTGTGAATATATATACTTAAAATGTTAATAGCTATTACCAAATTGCCTTTCCTTTTCAATATTTATATTTCTCTATTCTTTTTCTTCTTTTGTTGCATTGACTAAACTGGAATATGATATTGGTGATAGTAATGGGCCTCCTGATCTTATCCTATTTTGGTGGAAATGCTTCTAATATTTCATCATTCAATAAGATGTTTTGGAGGCCATTATCCTTACTGAAATGACTCAGAAGCAGAAAGCAGAAAACAGCACGTTTTCACTTATTAGTGGGAGCTAACAATGAGTACACATAGACACACAGAGTAGAATAATAGACATTAAAGACTCCGGAAGGTGGGAGGGTGAGGAGCCTGGTCCTGAAATTGTGCTTTCTGGTTGTTGCTGGCACAAATGATTTTTTAATATGCACTTTGTATTCAGAAACATTATTCACTTCAATTCTAACATTTTGGGGATATTGGTTTGCATTTTTTATATTGACATATGTGATCTGAGAATAGTGACTGTTTCTTCCTTTCATTTCTTGTTCTAACAATAACACTCCTAACAATAAAAGGAGTTTTATTGTGTCAGTTAAGACCTCTAGTTCAACAGAATAGAAATAATGATAGTGGCAACTTTTGTCTTGTTCATGAGATTAAAAGGAATAATTTTAGTGTTTCACTATGAAAGAAGATATTTGACATGACATTGTAATAACCAGTCTCTAAATGGCTCCAAGTGATCTTTGCCTAATGATATTCACACCCCATATCTGAAGAGGGCTGACCTGTGTAACAGGATATTGCAGAAATGGCGGTGTGTGACTTCTGAGGCTAGGTTATAAAAGATACTGTTTCCATCTTGCTCTCTCTTGGTTTGCCTGCTCTGGAAGAAGCCAGCTGCTGTGCTGGAAGGACACTCAAGCAGCCCTATGGAAGGATCACAGCAGCAAGGAGGCCTCCTGCCGGCAGCTAACATCAATTTGCCAGCTCTGTGAGTCAGCCACCTTGAAAGAGGATCCTCCAGCCCCAGTCAAACCTTCAGATAACTGCAGTACTAGCCAACATTCTTGACTGCAGCATTGTGGGAAATACAAAGCTGGAAGCCCTCAGCAAAGCAGCCCAAATTTCTTGCCCATAGAAACGGTATGAGATCATAAATGTGTTTAAGTGTGGTAAGCTATCAAGTTTTGGGGGTTGTTATGCTTCAATGGATAACTAATACAAAGAGCTTTGTAGAGGCTTTATCAGATTGAGGAAGTTCACCTCTATGTCTAGTTTTATAAAAGATTTTTTTCTGTTGTTGTTGAGAGAGAGTCTTGTTCTGTTGCCCAGGCACGATCTGCAACCTCCACCTCCTGGGTTCAAGCGATTGTCCTGCCTCAGCCTCCTGATTAGCTGGAACTACAAGTGCATGCCACCATGCCCGGCTAATTTTTTGTATTTTTTAGTAGAGACGTTTCACCCTGTTAGCCAGGATGGTCTCAATCTTCTGAGCTTCTGATCCGCCCTCCTCGGCCTCCCAAAGTGTGGGGATTACAGGCGTGAGCCACCACACCTGGCTTAAAAGATTTTTTAAATAATGAATTCATTTTGGGAGGTCAAGGTGGGAGGATCACTTGAAGCCAGGAGTTTGAGACCAGCCTGGGCAACGAAGTAAGACTCCCTCTTTAGAAAAAAATAAAATTAATTAATTAATTATTTTTTTAAAAAATTAATTGATATTGAATTTTATCATATGCGTTGTACTCATGTAGTGAATAAACATATTATCTTTCATTAATATGCAAATATGATTAATGATATTGGTGGATTTTCCAATGTTAAACCAAGCTTGCATTCCTAAGATAAACCGAACATGGTCATAAGGTATTGTCAGTTTTGAACATTACTAAATTTAGTTTTCCAACACTTTATTAGAATTTTGCATCTATATTACTGAGTGATTATGACCTACAATTTTTTTATTCATAAAGTTTTTGTCAAGTTTTATAAGAATTTTGCTAGTTTCAAGAAATTAGTTGGGAGTGACTTATCCTTTTCTGTACTCTAAATTGATTTGCATAAGTTGGAATTATTTTGCCCTTGAATTTATGTGAGAACTCACCGGTGAAACCACCTGGACCTGATTTTTAGCTATTGCTTAAATGCCTTAATTGTTATAGGATTATTCAGGGTTTTTATTTCTTCTTGAATCAGTCCTGGTAAGTTATATTTTTTCCTGAAAAGTGGTTCATTTGATGCAAGTTTTCATATACGTTGGTTTATAGTTGTTTATATCAGACTCTTTTTTTTTTAAAGGGACAGGGTCTCTCTGTCGCCCAGGGTGGAGTGCAGTGGTGCAATCACGGCCTACTGCAGCCTTGACCTCCCAGGTTCAATCGATCCTTCCACCTCAGCCTCCCAAGCAGCTGGGTCCACAGGTATGCACTACCCCAACTGGCTAATTTTTGTATTTTTCTTTTGTAGGGACAGAGCTTCACCATGTTGCCCAGTCTTATAATATACTCTTATTATATATTTAATCTCTGCCATACCTATAATGTTCTCATTTTCATATCTATTACTGTTCGATCCCTCCTCCTCTCTTTTTGATTAATCATACCAGAGGTTTGTAAATTTTAATCATTATTTCCCCTAAAAATCAAAATTTATTTTTTGTTAGTCTTCTCTGTTTCATGATTTTTTTTTTTTTTTTTTGAGACGGTGTCTCACTCTGTCCCCCAAGCTGGAGTACAGTGGTGCAATCTCGGATCACTGCAACCTCTGCCTCCTGGGTTCAAGCAATTCTCCTGCCTTAGCCTCCCAAGTAGCTGGGATTATAAGCACCCACCACCACATCAGGCTAATTTTTGTATTTTTAGTGAAGTTGGGGTTTCACCATGTTGGTCAGGCTGGTCTCAAACTCCTGACCTCGTGATCCTCCCACCTCAGCCTCCCAAAGTGCTGGGATTACAGGCATAAGCCACTGTACCCAGCCTATGATATTTTTTAAGTTAATAAATGCTAAGAATTGAGTACAGTGCCTAGCACACAGAAAGTGCTACATAAAATATTATTTTCTGATTTTATCCTTACTTCCTCCCTTTTACTTAATTTCTTTGGGTTCTTATGTTTTCCTTTTCCTAACTTCTTAAGCTGTATATCATTTTGTTCTTACTCTTGGATCCCTTGTTCCAGGGAAAGCCAACCCCCATGTGTGAGGACACTCAAATAGCACTATAATGATCATCTTCTTTTCAAATAAAAGCATTTAAGGTTACACATTTTCTTGTAGATACTGGATCACATATGTGGCGTATGTATGTCATTCAGTTCTAAGTACATTTTAATTCTAAGAAAATATATACTTTTCAGTTGTTGGGTGTCTTCTAGACATGTCCATTGAATTAAATGTGATTTATTATGTTTACAATTAAAACTAAATGAATGGTAAATGGATCTTATTTATCTCTAATAATGCCTTTTGCTTTAAAGTCTATTTAGTCTGACATTAATATAGCAAAACCAGTTTTTGTTGTTGTTACTGTTTGCCTGATTACTATTTCCATACTTTTACTTCCAAATGTTCTGTGTCCTTTTGTTTTTCTCATGCAAACCTCACAGAGGTAGATTTACTTTAATCACTCTATCTGTGCTTTCAATGGGACCATTTAATTCATCTACTTTTTTGTGTGATTACTGACACTGTTGAAATTCTACCATTTTGTATGTGTGATTTCTACTTGTCTCACTTCCCACCCCACCTCCCCGGCCCATGTCACTTCAATTTTTTTTCTTGCTTGTTTTAAATTGGTTAAATATTTTTTAGGTTTCTGAATTCTCTCTGGTAATTTGGAAGTTATATACTCTTTATCCTTTTAGTGTTTACCCTTGAAATTTTATTATCCATGCTCAACTTTTCAAAGTCCAAAGTTAATTAGTGTCTTTACACTCCTAACAATAAAAGGACTATAGAGGCCAAGCGTGGTGGCACATGCCTGAGCCAGCACTTTGGGAGGCCAAGGTGGGTGGATCACCTGAGGTCAGGAGTTCAAGACCAACCTGGCCAACATGGTGGAACTCCGTCTCTACTAAAAATACAAAAATTAGCCAGGCATGGTGGCACACACCTGTAATCCCAGCTACTTGGGAGACTGAGGCAGGAAAATCACTTGAACCCAGAGGCGGAGGTTGCAGTGAGCCAAAATCGTGCCATTGCATTCCAGCCTGAACAACAGAGTGAGACTCGATCTCAAAAAAAAAAAAAAAGCAGGACTACTATAGAAAACTTTAACTGCAATTATCTCCCTCCCAATTTAAATGCTTTTTACTGTCCTGCACTTTAGTTCTATCTTGTATTATTTAAACTATGTGAGGTCTGGGTGAGGTGGCTCACGCCTGTAATCCCAGCACTTGGGGGAGTGTAGGCTGATGAATTACCTGAGGTCAGGAGTTCCAGTCCAGCCTGGCCAACATGGTGAAACCCGGTCTCTACTAAAAATACAAAAATTAGCCGGATGTGGTGGCGTGTGCCTGTAATCCCAGCTATTTGGAAGGCTGAGGCTGGAGAATCGCTTGAACCTGGGGGACAGAGGTTGCAGTGAGCTGAGATTGCACAGCTGCACCCCACCTTGGGTGATAGAGTGAGACTCCATCTCAAAAATAAATAAATAAATAAATAAACCCTATGAGATACAATCATTACTGTTTAGTCATTGCCTTTTTAGGTTCACTCACATATTTACCACTTTCTTTGCTAATTATTTTATATTTTATCTTAAAAAATAGATCACTTTCCTTCTACTGGAACTACATCCTTAATAATTCCTGTAGTGAACATCTAGTAGTAATAAACATTCTCAATTATTGTTTGAAAATGTTTTTATGCTGGGTACTATGACTCACGCCTGTAATCCCAGCACGTTGGGAGGCCAAGGCAGGCAGATCAGTTGAGCTCAGTAGTTCGAGATCAGGCTGGGCAACATGGCAAAACCCCGTCTCTACAAAAAATACAAAAATTAGCTGGACACGGTGGCACAAGCCTGTAATCCTAGCTACTCAAGAGGCTGAGGCATGGGAATTACCTGAGCCTGGGAGGCAGAGGTTGCGGTGAGCTGAGATCGCTCCACTGCACTCCAGCCTGGGAGACAGAGCTAGACTCAACAACAAAAAGTTTTTATTTTATTCTTGTTTTTGAAAAATATTTTCACTGAGTATACAATTTTCAATTTAGGTTTGTATTTATTTTATTTGAGCATATTAAAGATTATTTCACTGTTTTCTGGCGTCTATCATTGCTGCTAAAATGTCAGCTGTAAAAAGTATCGGCTGTAAGTCTAATAATCTTTCCTTTGAAAGTACAGTGGCGACTTTCTCTCTGTTTTTAAGATATTCTTGTTTGTTTGTTCTACTTCAGTTATCTTAAGAAATAAGATATTCTTTTTTGCCTTGAATGTGTTACCCTTCCACTATGCTGTTTCTTTTTTTCTTTTTTTTTTTTTGTTTTTTTAGATGAAGTCTCACTCTGTTGCACAAGCTGGAGTATAGTAGCACAATCTCAGCTCACTGCAACCTCTGCCTCCCACAGCTCAAGTGATTCTCATGCCTCAGCCTCCTGAGTAGCTGGGACTACAGGTGCGTACCACCATGCCCGGCTAATTTTTTTGAGTTTTAGTAGAGATAGGGCTGCACCATGTTGCCCAGGATGGTCTTGAACTCCTGACTTCAGGTGATCCACCCACCTCGGCCCCCCCAAAGTGTTGGGATAACAGGCGTGAACCACCATGCCCGGCCCACCATGCTGTTTCTAAAGATGAGTTTCTTTTTACTTAAGTTTCTTGTGGTTTGTTAGTTTCCTTGAATCTGTGTCTTGGTACTTTTTTATTACTTCTAGGAAATTGTCAGCCCTTTCCCTTCAAATATTCCATCTTTCCCATTATCTCTCCATTCTTCTGGAATTATAATTGAATCTATGTAATATTGTTTGGGTCTTTGTCCCTGCCAAACTCATATTTAATGGCGGTCCCCGATGTTGAAGGTGAGGCCTGGTGTGAGGTGATTGGGTCATGGGGGACATTTCTCACAAATGGTTTAGCACCATCCCCTTGGAGCTGTCCTCATGACAGTGATTTCTCCCAAGATCTGGTTGTTTATTTTATTTATTTATTTTTTTTTTGAGATAGGGTCTAGCTTTGTTGTCTAGGCTAGAGTGCAATGGCACAGTCTCGGTTCACTGCAGCTGTCTCTCTCGGGCCCAAGTGATATAACTGGGACCACAGGCGTGCGTCACCAAGCCCAGCTAATTTTTGGATTTTTTTTAGTAGGGACGGGGCTTCTCCATGTTGACTGGGTTGGTCTCAAATTCCTGAGCTCAGGCAATCTGTCCACCTTGGCATCCCAAAGTGCTTGGCATTACAGGTGTGAGCTACTGTGCCCGGCCATAATTTTTTTTTAAGCAAGTCCTCCATAAAAGGATTTAATTTTGCTTTTGCCCAACACTAGGAACACTTTCAATTAATATTAATTAATTAATTAATTGATTTTTTTTGAGATGGGGTTTCACCATGTTAGCCAGGATAGTCTTGAACTCCTGACCTCATGATCTGCCTGTCTCGGCCTGCCAAAGTGCTGGAATTACAGGTGTGAGCCACCGTGCCTGCCCAATTTTTTTTTTTTTTTTTTTGGATACTGCACTGCAGCCTGGTTGACTTTGTCTCAAAAAAAAAAAAAAGAATAAATGGCTAATCACATCTCACATTTCAATATACTTTGAACCCTCTAGCTATCCTGACTAGAGTAGGAAAAAGTCCTTTCTTCCTTTAGTTCAGCCAAGACAAGGTCCTTAAATAGTAAAAAACAAAACAAAACAAAAAAATCTTTAATTTTGCAAAAGTTTAAGAAATTCAAGAATAAAACCACAGAAATAAGTGGATTTAGGGAATATAGACAAGGCTCAAGCATTCAAGGAAAAAAAGAGAATATAGAATTCATAATAGTAACTCAAATGTATTGAGCAGTTCCTGCAACCCTAAAAAGGGGTTTACATGAATGAAGTCATTTAATCTCACAACTCTTTGAGGAATGCAGTATCATTATTGTCCTCATTTATGAGTGAAGCAACCAAGGTTTAGAGAAGCCAGGTAAGGTGTCCAGATTTACACAGCAGGTAAGTGGCAGAGGCAAGATTCGAACCCAGATGTGCTTGACTCCAGAGCTTGTTGTTCTAACCACAATGCTATACTGTCTTGAAGTTGGTGGTTGGGAGAGGGAGACAGATAATGAACAAATGCAAAATAACTTCAGATAATGTATGCTATGAAATTATAATGAATAAGGACTGACTACAGGCCTACTTTAGATGTGGTCGTGGAAGTCATTTCTGAGGAGGTGATATATGAGGGGGAGACCTGAAAGATAGGAAGGCGCATTTAGTGCAGATCCAAGGAAGAACATTCCAAGTGAAAGAACAGTCAACACAAAGGTCTAGAGGCAGGAACAAGTGAGCCAGGTTTTTGGAGCCAAAAGATCTGTATGGTTGAAGATAGTGAGCAAAGAGGGGGAGAGTAGCTGGAGATAAGGTCAGAGAGGCAGAATAAACTAGATCAGGAAGCACCTGCCAGATATTTGTTTATTTATTTATTTGAGTTGGAGTCTTGCTCTGATACCAAGGCTGGAGTGCAGTGGTGCGATCTTGGCTTACTGCAACCTCCGCCTCCCAGGTTCAAATGATTCTCCTGCCTTGGGCTCCCAAGTAGCTGGGATTACAGGTGCTCGCCACCATGTCCGGCTAATTTTTGTATTTTTTTCTTTTCAGTAGAGACAGGATTTTGCCATGTTGGCCAGGCTGGTCTCAAATTCCTAACCTCAGGTGATCTGCCCTCCTTGGCCTCCCGAAGTGCAGGAATTACAGGCGTGAGCAACCGTGCCTGGTGGCCTCTACCAGATGTTTGACCTGTATTCTCAGAGCAATTGGAAGCCATGGGAGGGTTTTAAGCGAAAAAGCATCATGATATGGTTTATATTTTAGGAAAAAATATATCCTGGATGCTGTGCGAAGAGTGGATTAAAGGAGTGATAGGAAAGAAGCAGAGAGGCTGGGCACGGTGGCTCATGCCTGTAATCCCAGTACTTTGGGAGGCTGAGGCCCGTAGATCACTTGAGGTCAATGGTTCGAGACCAGCCTGGTGGTGAACATGGTGAAACCATGGTGAAACCCCGTCTCTAATAAAAATACAAAAATGTAGTGGCTTACGCCTGTAGTCCCAGCGACTCAGGAGGCTGAGGCAGGAGAATCACCTGAACCTGGGAGGCAGAGGTTGCAGTGAACCGAGACCTCACTACTGTACTCCAGCCTGGGTGACAGAGCAAGAGTCCATTTCAAAAAAAAAAAGAAAAAAAAGAAAAGAAGCAAAGAGAACCATTTAGGAAGCTATTGTGGTAATCCAGGGGAGAGACGATAATGGCTTGACCACGGGTGGTGCCAGTGGACATAGAGAGGTGGACAGATCAGAAGATTTTCCAGTACTTTGGTTCCATGATTCTCCAGAGGAAACTAATTAATTAATTAATTAATTTAGAGACAGAGTCTTGCTCTGTAGCCCAGGCTGGAGTGCAACGGTGTGATCTTGGCTCACTGCAACCTCTGCCTCCCAGGTTCAAATGATTCTCCTGCCTCAGCCTCCTGAGTAGCTGGGATTATAGGCGTGTGCCACCAGATGAGGCTAATTTTTGTATTTTTAGTAGAGATGGGGTTTCACCATGTTGGCCAGGTTGGTCTCAAACTCGTGACCTCAAGTGAGCCACCCGCCTCGGCCTTCCAAAGTGCTGGGATTACAGGCGTGAGCCACCACACCTGGCCACAAAACAAAAATAATGTAGACATGCAAGAAGTATGAACATTTCGCTTTTACTGCCTGTGATTTCACAATGGCTTGTACACTTACATTGTTTCGGGATAGAAAAGGCATTCTTTGAAATGAGAACACTAATCAAATCAGTGTCACACTGGTGTTATAACATGGTCTTGATGGAGAGCCATTCTTTGCTTTGTACAAGAGACAATGTCTCTTTTCTTCTTGCCAGTTCCCTGAAGTCACACCATGCTTATTGGAGATAAGGCCAGAAAGATGTTAGGGAAGATCATGTAGAACCTTGTATTCCAAACTAGGAACACTGTATGTTATTTTGTACAGAGAATCTTGGAAGGTTTTCCTAAACAGAGAAATAACATGATCAAGAAATTTATAAGGAGACTTAAATTGGTAAAGAGTGGATCAAAAGTCCAGGCACAGTGGCTCATGCCTGTAATCCCAGCACTTTAGGAGGCTTAGGAGGGCAGATCACGAGGTCAGGAGTTCGAGACCAGCCTGGCCAACATGGTGAAACCCCGTCTCTACTAAAAATACAAAAATTAGCTGGGCATGGTGGCGCATGCCTGTGGTCCCAGCTACTTGGTAGGCTAAGGCAGAAGAATCGCCTGAACGCAGGAGGTAGCGGTTGCAGTGAGTGGAGATCACACCACTGCATTCCAGCCTGAGCAACAAAGCAAGATTCTGTCTCAAAAAAAAAAAAAAAAAAAAAGCGTATCAAAGGAGAGAGATTCTGGAGACAGGAAAATAAGAAACTCTTGCAGTTGTCCAGGCAAAAAGTAATGGTTTAGACTAAGATAGAGATAAGGGGATTGGAAAGGAAGGGACTGATGCAGTGAAAGACATTTTGAAGGCAGATTGTATCAGCAGAACTTACAGGCAGAACTGATTGGAGTAACTGGGGTAAAAATAGTCCAGGGGTGGGGCCGGGTGTGGTGGCTCATGCCTATAATCCCAACACTTTAGGAGGCCAAGGCGGGTGGATCATCTGAGGTCAGGAGTTTGAGACCAGCCTGGCCAACGTGGTGAAACCTTGTCTCTATTAAAAATACAAAAATTAGCCAGGCATGGTGGTGCATACCTGTAGTCCCACCTACTCGGGTGGCTAAGGCGGCAGAATTGCTTGAGCTCGGGAGGTGGAGGTTGCAGTGAGCTGAGATTTTGCCACCACAGTGAGCTAAGATTGTGTCACTGCACTCCAGACTGGGAGACAGAGTGAGACCCTGTGTCAAAAAAAAAAAAAAAAAAAGCAGTCAAGGGTTGGTTCTGAGATTTTTGAATCTGGATGACTAGGATAGTAAGAGAAAGTTGGGTACAGAAAAAGACAGAGTTTGGGGGAAAGAGGAAATAGGATAGATGTGTTTCACAACAATGTGATTATACTTAACACTACTGAACTGTACATTTAAAAATGGTTAAGATGGTAAATTTTATGTTGTGTGTGTGTGTTTTTTACTGCACTAAAACAAAGAATAGGATAAAGGAAAGAATAATAAAGGCAAGCTAGTCTGTGTCAGCAACAGCAATCTGCTGAAGAGCAGGCTGGAGAGAAAAAGAATGCCTTAGTTTGGTGGACTGTAGGACAAGTCAAGGAGACAAATGGCAGCCATTCAGCATAAGACCTGAAAAAGTGAAACAGGATGTTTACTGACCACATGAGTCTGGCCAAAAGCCAGCTCTGGGGGAAACTCTCTGGGATTTTGAAGAAACATGTTGCATATTTTCTTTTTTAGAGATAGGGTCTTGCTATGTTGCCCAGGCTGGAGTGCAGCAGCTATGCACAGGTGAAATTGCACTACTGATCAACAGTTTTTGACCTGCTCTGTTTCCGACCTGAGCCAATTCACCCCTCCTTAGGCAACCTGGCGGTTCGATGCTTCCAGAAGTTCACTATATCAGTGCCAAACTTAGCACAGACACCCAATTGGTATAGTGCGCTACAGCCCAGAACTTCCGGGCTCAAGCAATCCTCCCACCTCATCCTCCCAAGTAACTGGGACTACAGGCATGCACCACTGTGCCTGGCTCCATAATTTTTTTTTTAAAAAATGAGCACCAAGTAATACACAAAGCTGTCCCTACCCAATTACTACTAGTACCTCTGCAACTGTGCAAGGGGAGGAGTGATGAAATTACACTTCATCCATGGCTATTAATGGCTTCTTGCCTGACCATTGTCTGCATGGCTTAGCAACCTCGGTTCTCCTGAGAACCAACCTGGATGGTTCTCCCTCAAGGTGTTTGATTGATGTTTCCCATCAGCCAAGGCTATTCCTTCCTCATCAGTCATTCCCTACCCTCTCATTCTGGGAGAAAATTGTGATCCATGGGTAGAGAGCTGGGAATTGGGTGACACCTTCTATTTCCATCTATGTTGTCACACAAAAACACATATTTATTGAGAATTTATTGTGCGCAGGCTACGAAGTAAATGATCAGTTTCATATGCTTTTTAAAGATAATGGTGTTATTTCATTTCTAGTATGTAATCATCTAAAACCATTAGATTACATGAATGCCTGTTAAGCAACATATCACCCATGATCATGCAATTCGGATTTTTACATTTTATTTTAAAAAAACTTTAACAGCCTTTTGTAGGTATAGTTGGTATACAGCAAACTATGTATATTTAAAATGTACAATTAGGTAAGTTTTGACAGATATATGCACCTGTGATTCTGTCACCACAATTAAGATAATGAACATATCCATCAACTCCAAAGTTTCCTCATTCCTCTTTGCAATTCCTCCTTCCCTGTACCCCTCCCAGCCTCCAGTTCCATCTTCCAGGAAACCTCCGATCTGCTTTCTGTCATGAAAGATTTCATTGCGTTTTCTACAATTTTATTTCGTTTTATTTTATTTTATGAGATGGAGTCTCACTCTGTCATCCAGGCTGGAGTGCACTGGCACAATCTCAGCTCACTGCAATCTCTTCCTCCCGAGTTCAAGTGATTCTTCTGCCCCAGCCTCCTGAGTAGTTGGAATTATAAGCATGCGCCACCACACTTGGCTAATTTTTGTATTTTCAGTTGAGACATGATTTCACCATGTTGGCCAGGCTAATCTCGAACTCCTGACCTCAGCTGATCTGCCCATCTCAGCCTTCCAAATAACTGGGATCACAGGCATGGGCTATCATGCCCGGCCATACAATTTTATATAAATGGAATCATGCAGTATATACTCTTTCTGTCTGGGTTCTTTCGCTCGATATGATGTTTTGACTTTCTCCCGTGTTGTCGCATTTATCAGTAGTTCTCTTCTTTTATTGCTTAGTAGTGTTTCATTGTGTGAGTTTGCCACATTTTGTTTACCCATTCACCTGCTGATGGTCACTGGATTGTCTCCAGTTTTATCAAGCTATTACAAATAAAACTGGCTGGGAATGCTGGCTCACGCCTGTAATCCTAACACTTTGGGAGGCTTACTCAGGAGGATCTCTTGAGCCCGGGAGTTCAAGACCAGCCTGGGCAACATAGTGAGACCCCCATCGCTATTTTTAGTATTAAAAAATAATGAAATAAAATAAAACAAATAACATTGCTGTGAATATTTTATACAAGTGTTTAATGGATCTCTGTTTTCATTTATTTGGGGTAAATATTTAGAATGAACAGGGTTTCACCATGTTGCCCAGGCTGGTCTCAAACTCCTAATCTCAGGTGACCCACCTGCCTATTCCTCCCAAAGTGCTGGGATTGCAGGCATTAGCCGCCATGCCTGGCCTTCACCTTTATTCTCTTAAGACATTATTTGTTGTGCCTATTCACTATGGTGTTTCTGGTAGTTTGTCTTTATTTCTGAATTTATTTTCTTTCTTATTAGTTCCTGAGTTCTGTCACTTTATTTCTGAGTTTGTCTGTTTTGGATTTTTACTCTTCTTTTATGTCTTGTATCATTTAAAAGGCATTTTCCAGTTTGTTTCAAAGCAAGAAGCTGTATGTCTATAGAAACTATTCTGCTTCTTATTCTCCTTTTCCTCATAATAACTTTTATTAGATTTAACCTTGATACTTTTCTGTTGCTTATTTCTATGTGAGGCTGGCATTTCTGAAATTTTAGGAGATACGAGTGTAGTGTCTAAAAGTCTGCTGGCTTGCTTCCTGTGGCTTTCTGACATTGTTTCCTTCCTCCTCCACCTTATCTGAACATCTCTTTCACTGGATTTTTTATCCCAGTCCTGCTTAATTTTGACTCTACTTCTAGACGTTTTTCCTCAGTGTGTGAACATGTCCTGAAATGGGGCCCTGGTGGTCAGTTTCGTGGGTTTTCTAGGGGCTAGATTGCTCTAGCCAGACTCATGGGCCCCACGCACTCACCCACTGATTGGATTAGGCCAATCTCCTCCAGTTCTGCCTCTTGTTCTCAGACTGACCCACCTCACTCTCCCGTTGGATCTTTGGAGTCCTCCCGTTGGGGCCTGTCAGCTGCACTGCTGCTTCCTTTGCTTTTCCCATGCAGATGCTGAAATGGCACAGAGCTTGTGGGTATTGGGTTTCCCCTCACCTGTTTGTATATGGAGTTCCTGGGGATACCCTGTCACCTAATTTTGCAAAACGTGGTCCAGGAATTTTGGGTTTGTTATCTAGTTGCCCTCTCAGTTTTCATGTGGGAATTTGGAGAGATTAAATGACTGTGCCTTCATCATTGCCATCTATCTAATATCTGTATTTGATTTGGGGGGGGAAAGTGCGAAAATAATATACTCTAGTTGTTTAAAAAAAGATCAGAGGCAAGTAAAATAAAAATGGAATGCTGTCCTCTTCCCAGCATTCTCCAGAGGTATTTACTGTTAAGAGTTGAGTATGCTTCCCTCCAAATGTTTTTCTATTCTTTTGCTGTATATGTACTTTTCTATCACTTTGCTATTTGCATTTTCTTGAAATCTTCTTTTTCCACGTATATCTCTTCCAATACACAACAATGTATTGGGTAGTATCTTTAAAGACTAATATAGTCTGATAGTTGTTATTATTTATTACAATTGCCAAGTGGATAATTATATCAGGAAGGAAACAAACTGCTTCCAGTTGCTTTGAAAATAAACATTTATTTATTTATTTATTTATTTTAATTTTTAGGGATGGGGTCTCACTATGTTGGTCAGGTTGATCTTAAACTTCTGGGCTCAAGTGATCCTTCCACCTTGGCCTCCCAAAGTGCTGGGAATATAGGCATGAGCCACCACGCCTGGCCTAAAATAAACATTTAAATAGTGTAAAGAGCCATCACAAAATAATTGATGGTATTTGTCTATAGTTGGAGAGGTCTTGGCACTCAGGACCACTGAGGGAAGACCTCCTCAATGAACTCTAGGCTGCTTCTCTTTAAGAAAATTCTGGATCTGAGTCACGGCACCAAAAAAAACAAGAAAAAGAAAATTCTGGCCAAGCATGGTGGCTGACGCCTGTAATCCAGCACTTTGGGAGGCTGAGGCAGGAAGATCTCTTGAGCTCAGCAGTTCGAGACCAGCTTGGGCAACATAATGAGACCCTGTCTCTAAAAATAAATAAATAAATAAAAATTAGCTGGTGTGGTGGTGCATGCCTGTAGTCCCAGCTACTCAGGGGCCTGAGGTGGGAGGATCCCTTGAACTCAGGAGGTCAAGGTTGCAGTGAGCTATGATCATGCCACTGCACTCCCGCCTAGGTGACAGAGTGAGACCTTATCTCAAAAAAAGGAAGGAAGGAAGGAAGGAAGGAAGGAAGGAAGGAAGGAAGGAAGGGAAGGAGGGAGGGAGGGCAGGGAGGGAGGGAGGAAGGAAGGAAAGAAGGAAGAAGAGAGAGAAAGAAAGAGCGAGCCAGGCACAGTGGCTCATACCTGTAATCCCAGCACTTTGGGAGGCCAAGACGGGCAAATCACGAGGTCAAGAGATCGAGACCATCCTGGCCAACATGGTGAAACCCCATCTCTACTAAAAAAATAAATACAAAAATTAGCTGGGCGTGGTGGCACATGCCTGTAGTCCCAGCTACTCAGGAGGCTCAGGCAGGAGAATTGCTTGAACCAGGGAGCTGAAGGTTGCAGTGAGCCAAGATTGTGCCACTGCACTCCAGCCTGGAGACAGAATGAGACTCTGTCTCAAAAAAAAAAAAAAAAAAGAATGAAAGAAAAGAGAGAAAAGAAAAAGAAAATTCTGTTTGGGTGAATAGTCAAGGCTAAAGTAATCCTCTGAATTTGGATTTCTCAGTGCTGTTTTCCTTTTTTCCAGCTGTGTATGAGGATTAGTCTTGGACCCAAGAAGAAGGAGACGAAGGACCTCCACTCCCCAGGCTGTAACATGGCCTGGGAGCCTCAGCATCCTTGGAGTGGGGCTCTGCCCACAGCTCTATTGCTACTTAAGTAACATGGAGCAAGTCACTTTAACCCTCTGGACTCAAGGATAAATTCTATTTGTAGAAAATTGTTTCAAAATGATTTTTAAGTTAATTCTAAAAAATAAAGAAGATATACAGTAAAGAGAAGTGTGCTCTTACTTCCTGGAGAACTCACTGAAATAGATTCTCAGAAAGTTTGTTATTGAATTGAGAAAGAGAAGCTGTGTTCATAGAACCCTTGCAGGGCTGAATCTCCTAAAAAGAGTTTCCCTTCTTAATCTTGAATAAGCAAAGTACCATTCACCTTCTGGAGAACTTTTTATTGTTATTTTTTTGTTTTATTTATTTTTTGAGATGAAGTTTTGTTCTTGTTTCCCAGGCTGGGGTGCAATGGCACCATCTCAGCTGACTGCAACCTCCGCCTCCTGGGTCCAAGTGATTCTTCTGCCTCAGCCTCCCGAATAGCTGAGATTATAGGCACACACCACCACACCTGGCTAATTTTTTATATTTTTAGTAGAGACGGGGTTTCACCATGTTGGCCAGGCTGGTCTCGAACTCCTGACCTCAGGTGATCCACCCACCTCGGCCTCTCAAAGGCCAGGATTACAGATGTGAGCCACCATGCCCAGCCTAGAGAGCTTTTTAAAAAGACAGATGACTGGGCTTCTCCCAAAATTTATGAATCAGCGTTTCTTGGGATGCACTTTCCCATTCTATTTGGTAAGCTCTTCTCCTCTTTCCCTTATACCCTGCCCCTTCACATATGTGCATTATCTGCTTGGCCTCTGAAAGCTTTTAAGTTTGATACCCTGGAACTAGACAATTTTTTATTTTTTAATTTTTGTGAGACAGAGTCTCACTCTGTTGCCCAGGCTGGAGTGGAGTGAAATAATCACAGCTCACTGCAGCCTCGACCCCCCCGGGCTCAAACAGTCCTCCAGCCTCAGCCACCTAAGTAGCTGGGGCTGCAGGCATGTACCACTATGCCCAGCTACTTCTTTATTTTTATTTTTGTATTTTTTGTAGAGCTGGGGTTTCACCATATTGTCCAGGCTAGTCTCTAACTCCTGGGCTCAAGTGATTCGCCTGCCTCAGCCTCCCAGAGTGCTGGGATTACAGGTGTGAGCCACTGTGCTCAGCTGGGAATAGGGAATTTTTAAGGCCATGTGTTCTCAATGTGAGCTCTAAGGGGGTGGGGTTGGGGAGTGGGTTAAAGTACAGATTCCTGGGCTTCACAAAGGCTTACTGAATCAGAATCTTCTAGTCACTCAGGAAAGCAGACTTTCATACGTGCTCCTGATGATGGAAGTTTGAAAACGCCTGCTAAAGTTAAGTTCTGCTGATACCATTATGTGTATGTTTGTTTGTTTGTTTGTTTGAGATAGAGTCTCACTCTGTCACCCAGGCTGGAGTACAGTGGCGTGATCTCAGGTCACTACAACCTCTGCCTCCTGGGTTCAAGCAATTCTCCTGCCTCAGCCTCCTGAGTAACTGGAATTACAGGAGACTGCCACCATGCCCTGCTCATTTTTGTATTTTTTGTAGAGACAGGGATTCACCATGTTGGCCAGGCTAGTCTCGAACTCCTGACCTCAGGTAATCCACCCTCCTTGGCCTCCCAAAGTGCTGGGATTACAGGCATGAGCCACCGTGCCCAGCCCCGATGATATCATTCTAATATTATATAAAGCGAGAGGAATGGGGGAAAGGGAATGAAGGATTGATCAATATATTAATTTCATCTTCCTGCTATGATTCTGGAGAGGGAAGGACATTGTCTTTACTTTCTTTCTACGTTATTACAGACAAGGTCAACCAGCTCTCCTCAAAGCAGGGCATGAGGACATGAGAAGAACATGTCCATAGAGGGCATCAGATTTGAAATTCATGGGAGAGAAGTCCCAGAGATCAATGTAGCAGAAAAAGTGATAAGGCTAATACCACTACTATTAACTAACATTTATTGAACACCACCTGCCAGGCAGCGTGCTGAGGACTTTATATTATCTAATTTGAGTCTTACATCAGCTTTCAGAGGCAGGTATGATTGTCCCCTATTATAAATAAATGTTCAGAAAGATTAGGTAACTTTCATAATATCCAGTGGTTGAATGAGCTGTTGAGTTAGGGTTCAAACCCAGTTCTAAATGATGCCAAAGGTAGCCAGACCCCCTTGTTCCCTAACCGGGATGCTCCGTACATAGAAGGGAGGCAGTGGGGCCCCGTACTAGGGGATTATGAAGCTGTTGGGTCACGAAATCTTTGCCAAAAATAGGCTGGAGAAAACATTGAACAGAGGTTTATTTGTAGATAAATTCCTGCAGGGTATAGACAGGTCTCCTCCCTAAATATTGCTCTTACTTCCTAGAGAACTCATTGAAACATAAAAGATTCTAAAAAATTTGTTGTTGCTGAATCGAGAAATGGAAGTTTGTTGAGAAAGGCTAAGTGTACGATTGCTGAGAAATGCTGAGTGTCTGATAAAATATATTGTTTGCTAAGAAGAATGATGGCAAGGAAAACCTAGCCGCACCCCCGACCCCTCCACAAGTAGAAAGCGACTTGGGGCATTCTAAAGTGGCAGGACAATATATAAATATCATACACCGGTTAAAGCAATTCTTTAAGCGCAGAACATCTGACCCTGCCCCCGTGGCTCCCTCGTGGAGAATACTTTTTAGTTTGTCTGATCAGTGGTAAGCAGGCACCAGCTGCCTACTTGGTATATTTTTGTGTTAAGAGAAAATACTGAACATCTGTTTGTTAATAAGCATCACCTGTTTAGAGAGACTAAATACATGGGTCAGAGTAGGTTCGGGGCTCTCAGCCCGGAATGCTGTCAGCCCCTGAGGCTCTCAGCTTGGAAGGCTGTTGGTTTCCCCGGATAGTCCCACTTTGCTGTTCTATCTGGGTGTCTGCTTCTCAATTCCTTCAGCACTGCCTGGGTGGGGGTCTCTACGGCTGGTCTCAGTGAAGTTGTAAGGCCAGGTGTGGTGGCTCACACCTATAATCCCGTCATTTTGGGAAGCCGAGGTGGGTGGATCACCTGAGGTCAGGAGTTCAAGACCAGCCTGGTCAACATGGTGAAATCCTGTCTCTATTAAAAAAAAAAAAAAAAAAAATTAGCCGGGGATGGTGGTGGGCACCTGTAATCCCAGCTACTCGGGAGGCTGGGGCAGGAGAATCACTTGAACCAGGAAGTGGTGTTGCGGTGAGCCGAGATCGTGCCACTGCACTCCAGCCTGGGCGACAGAGCGAGACTACGTCTTAAAAAAAAAAAAAAAGTATTCACAGAGTCCTGAGATGGCTGATTCCCCTTAAAATATTTTTTCCCATCTAAATCTTAGATAAACAATACACCCAATGATCTTCTGAAAAGCTTTTTTAAAAAAACAGATGACTGGGCTTCTCTCACAATTTATGAATCAGAGTTTCTTGGGATAAAATCTGGGAATCTGTATCTTTAAAAAGGTTCTCCTGGTTATTCTGCCGGTCAGTCAGATTTGGGAACTATTGGATTAAACCATCCCAAAATGAATTCTTTGGACGAGGGGATAACTTTCCTAATTGCAATGGGTCAGATTTGGGGTGCTAGGGAAGCCCCATCTGACAGAAGTAGCCCACTAGCTTTCTTCCCTAACATCTCCTTCCCCTACTTCCCTGGCGTCCTCCCCTACACTTTCTAATTCTTGTCACCGTCTTTCCTACCGTAAACTGGCCCTAAAATGACACTTAGAACAGCAGCGCCACATTGTGGAGAGAAACAATATAGTGCTCCGAAAGGCACAGAACACCGTCCTCGCAGATCACCGGGGCTGCAGTTACCAATTTGTCCGGCAGGAGGCACCACTTCCTTACGTTTTTAAGTGAGGACGGGTCTTTGCCCCACAAAACCTGGTAAAACCTAGATGATCTCAGAAAACATCCCTGAGAAGGCACGGGATGGAGCATCTGTGTCAGATCAGAAATCAAAAACCTCCACTTTGTGAAACTAGAATAAACCGGGAAGAGACTAAGTGCATAGGCGTGAGCAAGCCTTATGTTGAGGTTAAAAGGCAAGCTCTATCACGGTCTTGGTCAGGGTCAAACTAGGCGGGCTCCAAGACACGTCTATCTGGGATACAAGGCACTGTCAGATATCTCTTGGAAAGAGTTCTGTTTTATATGGTACACATGAGTCTGGCATTAATCAATAGATCTGGTCTCTGTAATAAAGATATTTATACCAAATGACACATCTGTTTATGTTGGTGGAGCAGGGTTGGATCGCTGCGGGGGTGTTCTGAGTATGCACCCTTTGATTTCTTGCCACCTGGTGAAGTGTCTCTCTCTCTCTCTCTGTCTCTCTCACACACACATACACACACAGGCCTTTCTGATATTTGTACCTGGACACATCTCTTCTATGGCATGTTTAGTGATCCAGCTAAATTAATATGGCTAGGAAAAAAAAGATATATTTACAGAAATTCACCAATCTATCTGGTTGCTTTCCCTTCATACTTTCTAATAGCTGCCCTCAGGCCCCAGATGAAGTAAGAAGAATGTATACCTTGGTAGATTTGCATGAAGATTTCCTGGCAGATGATTGCGTGTTTTGTTTTGTTTTTTTGAGGCAGAGTTTCACTCTTGTCACCCAGGCTAAAGTGCAATGGCACAATCTTGGCTTACAGCAACTTCTGCCTCCCGGGTTCAAGTGATTCTCCTGTCTCAGCCTTCCAAGTAGCTGGGATTACAGGTGCCTGCCACCACACTCGGCTAATATTTGTATTTTTTAGTAAAGATGGGGGTTTCACCATGTTGGCCCGACTGGTCTCGAACTCCTAGCCTCGGGTAACCCGCCCCTTCGGCCTCCCAAAGTACCGGGATTACAGGCATGAGCCACTACGTTCGGCCTGTTTCTCTACTTTGACTCTTCTAGCTGCTTGGTTTTGTGAGCTCTGGAGTTACGCTGGCAGCCAGGATCTCGTGATTTACTGTTAGTGTTTTCCCTGTTGTTTTGTTTTCTCTGATAGGTTTGCTGTCTCCCTAACTAAACTGTGAGCTCTTTGACTGCAAGCTGTAAGCCCAGATCTCTTCTACCTCTTAAGCACTTATGCACACATTGTTGGATGTGTGCTGTGTCCTCAATACAAATGTTTAGGTCATTAGTTTGAATAATGAGGAAAGGTCTCTTAAAAGACTGAGAAGCAGGCTGGGTGCGATGGCTCATGGCTGTAATCCTAACACTTTGGGAAGCCAAGGCAGGAGGACTGCTTGAGCCTAGGAGTTCCAGACCAGCCTGGGCAACATAGGGAGACCCCTGTCTCCTTAAAATAACAATTAATAAACGAAAGAGAAGTAAAGGAGAACCAAAACAGAGAAAGAAAGAAAACATAATGTTTCTAAAAGATTGACTTAAATGACCAATCAAAGGAAGTAACTGATAAAAGATAAATAAAAAAGAAACTCTAAGGTGACGTGAAAGGAGGATATTGGATTTCTAGCTTTTTCACAAAATGGAAATGCTATTGTGGACAATGATAACTTCTGAGGAGGTGTTCATGGTCAAAGAAATAAGATTTCCACCTTGGGAGACCAAGGCAAGTGGACCACCTGAAGTCAGGAATTCAAGACCAGCCTAGTCAACATGGTGAAACCCCATCTATACTAAAAATACCAAATATATATATATATGTATATTTATATTTATATATCTGGGCATGGTGGCTCACACCTGTAGTCCCAGCTACTCAGGAGGTTGAGGCAGAAGATTCATTTGAGCCCAGGAGGTGGAGGTTGCAGTGAACTGAGATTGTGCCACTGCACTCCAGCCTGGGCAACAGAGCCAGACTCCGTCTCAAAATAAAATATAGTAAAATTTCCTTACAATTTAAGGAAAAGTGAATGGAATGTGAGGTATCCTGTGAAAGAAAGTTGTAATTTTGGAATAAGTTCAAATGAACGAATAAGCACACAGATTTAGTGTATAGGCCAAGCTTTAAACTCTCTCTGAATGTGACAATCAAATGTTGCATAACAAAATCCTTTTAAATCTTCCTTTCTTGCTCTGTAGAATTGAACCAGTTTATCTACGAAAATCTCAAAAAATTCTTTAGCTTTAGATTCTCAAGTACAGTGAATAAAAAGGCCAGACTTCCTGCTATTTATGTATTTATTTTATTTTACCTTATTTTATTTTGAGACACGGTCTCACTGTCACCCAGGCTGGTGTGCAGTGGTGTTGATCTCTGCTCACTGTAGCCTCCATGTCCTGGGCTCAAGTGATCCTCCCACCTCAGCCTCCCGAGTAGCTGGGAAGTGATCTTTCCACCTCAGCCTCCCGAGTAGCTGGGACTTCAGACACTCATCACCACACCCGACTAATTTTGTTTATTTTTTGTAGAGATGATGTCTCACTGTGTTGTCCAGGCTGATCTTAAACTCCTGGACTCAAACTATTCCCCCACCTTGGCCTCTCGAAGTACTGGGATTACAGGTATGGCTATTTCTTATTTTTAATTTGCTTTTTAATTGCACATATATTCGATAGAATACATCTGGAGTGTTTTAAAGCCAAAGTCACAATCGTATCTTGCTCAAGTCTGTTTCATATTTAAACAATTGTTTTTCTATCTCTGAAGTGATTGTTTTGACAGCAGCATTTCATATTGTTTGAGGGAGCAATAATCCATTGATTTTATCGGTATACATGTGAAATGGCTGGGATTTCGATCAGCAATTTTGTCGCGGTTGTAAAGAAAAAGAAGTCTAAAAACTAAAATCTTGGGAAATAATATATATTTACATAAATTGAAAAAAAAAGATATATTTACAGAAATTCACTAATCTATCTGGTTGCTTTCCCTTCATACTTTCTAATAGCTGCCCTCAGGCCCCAGGTTAAGTAAGAAGAATGTATACCTTTGTAGATTTGCATGAAGATTTCCTGGCAGATGATTACGTGGGTTTTGTTTTGTTTTGTTTTTTTGAGGCAGAGTTTCATTCTTGTCACCCAGGCTAGAGTGCAATGGCACAATCTTGGCTTACAGCAACTTCTGCCTCCTCCCGGGTTCAAGTGATTCTCCTGTCTCAGCCTTCCAAGTAGCTGGGATTACAGGTGCCTGCCACCACACTCAGCTAATTTTTGTATTTTTTAGTAAAGATGGGGTTTCACCATGTTGGCCAGACTGGTCTCGAACTCCTGGCCGCAGGTAACCCGCCCCCTTCGGCCTCCCAAAGTACCGGGATTACAGGCATGAGCCACTACGCTCGGCCTGTCTCTCTACTTTGACTCTTCTAGCTGCTTGGTTTTGTGAGCTCTGGAGTTACGCTGGCAGCCAGGATCTCGTGGTTTACTGTTAATGTTTTCCCTGTTGTCTTGTTTTCTCTGATAGGTTTGCTGTCTCCCTAACTAAACTGTGAGCTCTTTGACTGCAAGCTGTAAGCCCAGATCACAGTATACTGGTTAAGTTTCTAACTATGGGTTGATGAGAAGAGGCTTTTTGTTTGAAATCTCTCTAAATTGCCTCAGTCCATTTTAGTGCTTTAATAAGTAGTCTAATGAACATAATTAAATCTTCTCTTAACTGATTCAGCACCCTGTAATGCCTCAGGAGCATTACTCTGAACATAATATATAATTTTAGAAAGTACTATAGCCACAGAAGATATGGGAGTTTAGGATGACTCACTGGACATGTCTTTACTTTAAAAAAAAAAAAAAGTCCCTGTAATCTGTGCATTTCGTTGTATGTAAATTTATGTTCATTGTAAATACCTGTTACATATCATAGAATAATAAACTGCTCAATCATTTAATCCATAAGGACTTTTGTGATAGTGAAATTCAATGTCATTGTTTAACAGATGAGAAAACTAAGAATAAGAAAATAAGAAGGAGTAGTACAACTAGGGATAAGACCAATGTCTCCTGATTGAAAATCCAGTGGCCTCACCGTACTGCAACTTTCTCTTTCTTTCTATTTTTTTGAGATGGAGTTTTGCTCTTGTTACCCAGGCTGGAGTGCAATGGCTCGATCTCGGCTCACCACAACCTCCGCCTCCTGGGTTCAAGCAATTCTCCTGCCTCAGCCTCCCGAGTAGCTGAGACTACAGGCGTGTGCCACCATGCCCAGCTAATTTTTGTATTTTTAGTAGAGACGAGATTTCACCATGTTGACCATGATGATCTCCATTTCTTGACCTTGTGATCCACCCGCCTCGGCCTCCTAAAGTGCTGGGATTATAGGCGTGAGCCACCGTGCCCGGCCTTTTCTTTCTTTTTTTTTTTTTTTTTGACGGAGTTTTGCTCGTTGCCTGGGCTGGAGTGCCATGGCATGATCTCGGCTTACCGCAACCTCCGTCTCCCAGGTTCAAGCGATTCTCCTGCCCCAACCTCCCGAGTGGCTGGGATAACAGGCATGTGCCACCATGCCCAGCTAATTTTGTAATTTTGGTAGAGATAGGGTTTCTCTATATTGGTCAGGCTGGTCTTGAACTCCCGACTTCAGGTGATCTGCCCGCCTTGGCCTCCCAAAGTGCTGGGATTACAGGGGTGAGCCACCGCACCTGGCTCATGCTACAACTTTCAAATGATTTGGAATTCTTGTCATTTCTCTCCCTTCCCCCATACAAGTGGAGTTCATTTTCAAAACTGAATATTTGAGATTTTTGGCTAAAGGAACATAAGCTCCACTAAAGTATCAACTCTGCTGAAGCAAGGATTTTTGTCTGTTTTGTTCACTGATGTCGTCTCAACATCTAGAATAGTTTCTGCCCCTTAGAAAGCCCTCAATAGATGCATGTAGAATGAAAGAATGAAATGAAGATTGAATATCTATTACACACAAGATAACTTGATTTTGAGCTCATAGGCTGTATATAGTTCTATATTAATCTACTCAACAGTCATTAGGACTCACAGGCTAGAATCATGATAGTCACAACTTTGAGTATACAATGAGAAAACATAAGAAATATTAGTTGTTGTGATAAAACATTCTGAGCTTTTGTTTTAGGTTCTCTTTGGCTGTTCTCTTTGTATTTCAGTTTCAAACACCAAGTGTTGGAATTTAGAAGCTCTTAGAAGCCCAGATATTACTAAACTTTAAAAATGTTATTTGGATAGTCAGATGAGTCATCAAAATAGAAAATGTCAAAACTCGGCTTTGCAAAGCTGTTTCAAAATATAAATTCTAGGCTGGGCACGGTGGCTCACGCCTGTCATCCCAGCACTTTGGGATGCCGAGGCAGGCAGATCACGAGGTCCAGACATCGAGACCATCCTGGCCAACATGGCAAAACCCTGTCTCTATTTTTTAAAAAATACAAAAATTAGCTGGGTGTGGTGGCGTACACCTGTAGTCCCAGGTATTCGGGAGGCTGGGGCAGGAGAATCGCTTGAACCCAGGAGGTGGAGGTTGCAGTGAGCTGAGATTGTACCACTGCATTCCAGCCTGGACAACAGAGCGAGACTCCCTCTAAAAAAAAAAAAAAAAAGTTCAAAATTTAAGTGTGTGCATGTAAGGTTATATGCCCACGCAGGAGTATTTGGACTCAGAGTCGTGGTTTCAATAATAGCAAATCAGAAGATGGTATTTATCTTACAATGCATGAAAATAAATAAATAAATAAAATTTTTAAAATTGCAGCTTGGGAGGCCAAGACAAGAGGATCACTTGAGTCCAGGAGTTTGGGACTAGCCTGGGCAACATAGCAAGACCCTGTCTTTATTTTGTTTAATTTTTTAATTTAAAAATAGAACTGGCATTTATCTATAAAAATGGACCGTTATCCCCTTTACATTCCAGAAAATGCTTTAGGTCTCCAGAATTCCTTGAGTTTCTTTTTTAAAAATGTATTGTTTTATTTATTATAGATCAATGTTTGTTTGTTTGTTTATTTATTTATTTGGGAATAGAGTCTCACTCTTGTTGCCCAGGCAGGAGTGCAGTGGCCCAGTCTTGGCTCACTACAACCTCCAACCTCCTGGGTTCAGATGATCCTCCCACCTCAGCCTCCCAAGTAGCTGAGACTATAGGCACATGACACCACACCCAGCTAATTTTCTATATTTTTTGCAGAGACAGGGTTTTGCAATTTGCCCAGGCTAGTCTTGAATTGCTGGGCTCAAGCAATCCTCCCGCCTCAGCCTCCCAAAGTGCTGGAATTATAGGTGTGAGCCACCACACCTGGCATATTTATTTTTTAAAACATAATTTCAATTTTTATTTTTCAATTTATATTTTAGATTTAGGGAGTACATGTACAGATTTGTTACCTGAGTATATTTTGTGATGCTGAGGTTTGGGGTACAAATGATCCCATCACCCAGGTACTGAGCATAGTACCCAGCAGTTACTTTTGCTTCTCTCCCTCCCCCACTTACCAGTCCCCAGTTTCTGTGATTGACATCATTATGTCCACATGTACCCACTTCTAAGTGAGAATATGGGTATTTGGTGTTCTGTTCCTGTGTTAATTTACTTATGATAATGGCCCCTAGCTGCATCCATATTGCTGCAAAGGACATAATTTAGTTCTTTTTCATGGCTGTGTAGTATTCCATAGTATATAGGTTCCATGTTTTCTTTATCCAATCTACCATTGATAGGCACCTATACTGATTCCATGTCTTTGCTATTGTGCTGTGTCTTTTTGGTGGAATGATTTGTTTTCTTTTGGATATATACCCAGTAACGGATTGCTGCATTGAATGGTAGTTCCGTTTTAAGTTTTTTGAGAAATCTCCAAATTGCTTTCCACAGTGGCTGAACTAATCTACATTCCCACCAACAGTGTATAAGCGTTCCCTTTTCCCTGAAACCTCACCAGCAGCTTTTTTGTTTTGTTTTGTTTGTTTGTTTGTTTGAGACGGAGTCTTGCCCTGTTGCCCAGGCTGGAGTGCAGTGGCACGAACTCAGCTCACTGCAACCTCTGCCTCCCAGGTTCAAGCAATTCTCCTGCCTCAGCCTCCGAAGTAGCTGGGATTACAGGCTCATGCCACCATGCTCAGCTAATTTTTGTATTTTTAGTAGAGATGGGGTTTCACTATGTTGGCCAGGCTGGTCTCAAACACCTGACCTCAGATGATCCACCCACATCAGCCTCCAAAAGTGCTTGGATTACAGGCATTAGCCACCACTCCCAGCCACATCTGTTTTTTTGGGTGTTTTTTTTTTTTTGACTCTTTAATAATAGCCATTCTATTTAGCATGAGACGGTATCTCATTGTGGTGTTTATTTGCATTTCTCTGATGGTTAGTGATGTGGAGCATTTTTTCATGTTTGTTAGCCACCTGTATGTCTTGAGAAGTGTCTGTTCATGTCTTTTCCCATTGTTTCATTGGGTTATTTGGGTTTCACTTATTTAATAGTTTAAGTGAGTTCCTTATAGATTCTAGATATTATAACTTTGTTGGATATGTAGTTTGTGAATATTTTCTCCCATTCTGTAGATCATCTGTTACTCTGCTGATAGTTTCTTTTGCTGTGTAGAAAGAAGCTCCTTAGTTTAATTAGGTCCTGGCTGAGTTAACTTTTGTTTATGGAGACAGGTAGGAGTCCAATTTCATTCTACATATGGCTAGCCAGCTATCCCAGCATCATTTACTGAATAGGGAGTCATTTCCCTATTGTTCATTTTTGTCAATTTTGTTGAAGATCAGATCACTGTAGATGCACAGCTTTATTTCTGGGTTCTCTATTCAGTTCCCTTGGTCTATGTTCTGTTTTTGTACCAGTACCATGCTGTTTTGGTTACTGTAACATTATAGTATAGTTTGAAGTCAGGTACTATGATGTTCCAGTTTTGTTCTTTTTGCACGGAATTGTTTTGGCTATTTGACGTCTTTTTTTGTTCCATATGAATTTTAGAATGATTTTTTCTAGTTCTATGAAAAATAACATTAGTAGCTTGGTAGGAATAGTGTTGAGATTCTTCCAGTTCATGAGCATGGAATGTCTTTCCATTTGTTTATGTCACCTTTGATTTCTTTTAGCAGTGTTGTATAGTTCTTCTTGTTTTGTAGATCTTCTTGAAAGATCTTGGAGATCTTTCATCTCCTTGGTTAGATGTATTCTTGGGGTTTTGTGTGTGCTGACTGTGGCTAATGTAAATGGGATTGAATTCTTGATTTGGCTCTCAGCTTGAACATTATTAGTGTATAGAAATGCTGCTGATTTTTGTACATTGATTTTATATCGTCAAACTTTTCCTGAAGTCTCAACTTTTATTTTAGAATCAGGAGGTACATGTGCTGGTTTGTTACCTGTATATATTGCATGACACTGAGGTTTGGGGTATGAATGTATGAATGATCTTGTCACCCTATAGTGAGCATAGTACCCCACAGGTAGTTTTCAGCCATTGCCCCTCTCTTTCCCCTCCCTCCACTAGTAGTCACCCATGTCTATTGTTGACATCTTTATGTTCATATGTACCCAGTGTCTAGCTCCCACTTCTAAATGAGAACATGTGGTATCTGGTTTTCTGTTCCTGCATGAATTTGCTTAGAATACTAGCCTCCAGCTGCATGCATGTTATTGCAGAGGACGTTACTTCATTCATTCTTTTTTTTGAGACAGGGTGTCACCCTGTCACCCTGACTGGAGTGCAGTGGCATGATCTTGGCTTACCACAACCTCTACCTCCCAGGCTCTAGTGATTCTGCTGCCTCAGCCTCCAGAGTAGCTAGGATTACAGGGCTGCACCACTACTGCCTGGCTAATTTTTGTATTTTTAGTAGAAACGGGGTTTTGCCATGTTGGCCAGGCCCAAACTCCTGACCTCAGGTAATTCACCCACCTTGGCCTCCCAAAGTGCTAGGATTACAGGCATAAGCTACTGTGTACAGCCCTCCTTTTTTTTTTTCCTTTTTCTTTTTAAGACAGAATTTCACACTGTTGTTGCCCAGGCTGGAGTGCAATGATGAGATCTTGGCTCACTGCAACCTCTGCCTCCCAGGTTCAAGCGGTTCTCCTGCCTCAACCTCCTGACAGGCATGCGCCACCACACCTGGCTAATTTTTTGTATTTTTAGTAGAGACGGGATTTCTCCATGTTGGTCAGGCTGGTCTTGAACTCCCGACCACAGGTGATCCACCCTCCTCAGCCTCCCAAAGTGCTGGGATTATAGGCGTGAGCCACCGCACAAAACAGTCTCTCACTTTAGTTGCCAAGGTTGGAGTGCAATGACGTGATCCCAGCTCACTGCAGCCTTGACCTCCTGGGCTCAGGTGATTCTCCCACCTTAGTCTCCTGAGTAGCTGGGACCGTAGGCATACGCCACCATCCCTGGCTAATTTGTTTTTTTTTGTATTTTTAGTGGAGACGGGGTTTTACCATGTTGTCCAGGCTGGTTTCGAACTCCTGGACTCAAACAATCCACACACCTGGGCCTCTCAAAGTGCTGGGATTACAGGCGTGAGCCACCACGCCCAGCCTGATTTCTTTTTTTTTTTTTTAATGGCTACAAATTTATTTTTCCTTTTTTCTTGAATTACCACAAAATCATAAGTTCTCTGAAGTCAAGATAATGTCTAATTCACATTTGTATGAAAGTGGTTATTACAGTGTCAGAAAAGAAATTTAATAAGTACTTGTTGAATGAATGAATTTTAGAGACAGACTTAAGAGCCCTCTTCTAGATTGCAATGATAGATGGAAATGTTAATAGAAATGAGTTCATGGTGTCCAGAAAAAAGTAACTGGAGAATAGATGGATAAGTGATTAAGGGAGATGAAGCCAGGTGCAGTGGCTCATGCCTGTAATCCCAGCACTTTGGGAGGCTGAGGTGGATGGATCACCTGAGTTCAGGAGTTCAAGACCAGTGTGGCCAACATGGTGAAACCTCATCTCTACAAAAATACAAAAATTAGCTGGGCATGATGGTGGGTACCTGTAATCCCAGCTACTCAAGAGGCTGAGGTGGGAGAATCACTTGAACCTGGGAGGCAGAGGTTGCAGTGAGCCGAGATTGTGCCATTGTATTCCAGCCTGGTCAACAGAGCGAGATTCCCTCTCAAAAAAAAAAAAAAAAAAAAAGATTAAGGGAAACAAAGACTTAACTTTTTGGAGCTCCAATCTTGGGTATTTTTGAGTTTGCCTCTAAACCTTAATCCTCATAATCACAAATGTCCACTGGGGACGGAACTTCCTAAGAAACACACACACACACACACACAAACGAGTTTGTACTTCCCAAAGTACATTGAAAGGATACCTTTCCTATCATCTATTTCTTAATCTTATCTGATTTCTGAGCTAACATACCTATTAATAAGAGTCTAGGCTGGGCGCCATGGCTCATGCCTGTAATGCCAACACTTTGGGAGGCCGAGGCAGGCGCATGACCTGAGGTAAGGAGTTTAAGACCAGCCTGGCCAACATGGTGAAACCCCATCTCTCCTAAAAATACAAAAATTAGCTGGGCATGGTGACACACGCCTGTAGTTTCAGCTAATTGGGAGAATGAGGCAGGAGAATTGCTTGAACCCAGGAGGCAGAGGTTGCAGTGAGCCAAGATCGTGCCACTGTATTCCAGCCCAGTGGCAGAGGGAGACTCAATCTCAAAAAAAAAAAAAAAAAAAAAAAAAAAAAAAAAAAAATTCAAAAAATTAGCTGGGTGTGGTGGCAGGTGCTTGTAATCCCAGCTACTCCAGGGGCTGAGGCAGGAGAATTGCTTGAATCCAGGAGGCAGAAGTTAGGGTGAGCCGAGGTCATGCCCCTCCACTCCAGCCTGGGCAACAAGAGCGAAACTCTGTCTCAAAACAAAACAAAAAGAGTCTTACATGTACCCTGGAGATATTGTTTACTGTACTCTTGAGCTCAGATTTTTTTTTTTTTTTGAGACAGAGTTTCGCTCTTGTTACCCAGGCTGGAGTGCAATGGTGCGATCTCAGCTCACTGCAATCTCCTCCTCCCGGTTCCAAGCGATTCTCCTGCCTCAGCCTCCCTAGTAGCTGAGATTACAGGCATGAGCTACCATGCCCAGGTAATTTTGTATTTTTTGTAGAGACAGGGTTTTTTCATGTTGGTCAGGCTGGTCTCAAACTCCCAACTTCAGGTGATCCACCCACCTCGGCCTCCCAAAGTGACAGGATTACTGGCGTGAGCCACCGCGCCCGGCAGAGCACAGATTTCTATTTAAATCAACTTGAACCTCTTCTGAAGCAGAAAGTATGTAGTCGGAGTGATCACAAAGTGGCAAAAATGGCTGGACGTGGAGAATGCAAGGAGGAGACTCCTTCCCAACTCCTTAGACCAGGAAGATGAGGCCTTTGGGAGGCAAAGGATCTGAAACCTGGTGAGACAGGCAAAGTAGATGGAGTGTGCAGGCTCCTGACTGCAGAACTTTTAGGATCCAAGGTCAATCTGAGGCCACAAAGGCCAGGGATGTTGTGAGGGTCTGGTTTTCTGTACCAAAGCCTTGGAAAGGCATTTTTCATTGCCAACTTTTCCTGATCATTTAATTTTTAAAATGTTGAGAGCAGGGACAGAATCTGTATTTTCATTGCATTTTCCAAAGACAGTCTAGTTAACAATGGGCTAAATGTATAAAAAAGACTCCAGTGGTAAATGACACTTTAGGTTAATGTTTAACTTCTTAACTCCTAGGAAAGGAAGTGTCATCTTGTATTTTTATCATTTACTTTAAGGTTTAAAGCATTTTACACCAATGGTTTTTTGTTTTATTTTGTTCTCCCAATATCCCTATAACTAGATAAGGGACAAGGATTGTGATACACAGCCGGGTGCAGTGGCTCACCCCTGTAGTCTCAGCACTTTGAGAGGCTGCGGTGGGCGAATTACCTGAGGTCAGGAGTTCGAGACTAGCATGGCCTACATGGTGAAACCCCACCTCTACCAAAAACACAAAAATTAGCCGAGTGTGGTGGTGCGCACCTGTAATCCCAGCTACTCAGGAGGCTGAGGCTGAGCTGAGGTCCTGCCATTGTACTCTAGCCTGGGCGACAAGAGCGAGACTCCATCTCAAAAAAAAAAAGAATTATGATACACAACAAATCACATCTCTAATTAAAAAAAAAAATGTTAACTATTAATCCCAATTTCTCAGCTGAGAGAGGTTTTGTTGTTTTTTTAAACATTTTTTGCTTGCCCCGTTGAATAGCTTCTTTGCAGAGAAGAAGTTGGGAAGCTTAGAGAACCATCTTAAAATTTCTTAACAGAGCTTTATGTTGCTGTTTGGGTAAGGTCCTGAACAATATCTATGGAGTTCCAGTGGAGTTCCTTTGGTTAACCAAACCCTGACAGTAAATCCTTTGACCTCCTTTGAAAGTAAGGATTATAGGTAACCTAAGAAATTAGCCAGGCATGGTGGCATGTACCTGTAATCCTAGCGACTCAGGAGGCTGAGGCAGGAGAATTGCTTGAACCCAGGAGGCGGAGGTTGCAGTGAGCTGAGATTGTGCCATGGCACTCCAGCCTCGGCAACAGAGTGAGACTCTGTCTAAAAAAATAAAAAAAAAAAAAGTAAAGATAACCTAAGGCAAAATGATGAAGTAATCAGTTATCTACCCTATCACTCCTACTTTAGGCGTTCACGCTGAAAACCTCCTCCTTGACTCTGGTCCTCCATGTTACCTCTTCCTCAAAGGCTTGATCTCTGTCACACTCCAGTCTCTCTCTTCAAAAAAGAAAAAAAATCCATATTCTTCATTTTCTCCTCTCTGAATAAAGACTGCAAAGTTGACAAGTGGGGAATCTGCTAAATTAATTCATGGGCAGATTACATTTGTTAAATCCATTTCTCTCCTTTCCACTTCCACCTTGATTCATTGGCTTTTGTCCATGGCTATATTAATCCAAAAGCCTAATGGTGAGCAAGGTAGATGTCTTCATGACAGGAGTGGTTGTGGGGACCAGCAGTGCTTAAAATCAGGTGTTGGAGTCTAAGCAGGGGGAGAAGCAACCATGTAGGGGTGGGTGAAGAGAGCAGCTGTGTGGAGGGGGAAGCTGATGTGCAGGGTTGGACCCCAGGTGCTGTGAGGAGACATCCATTTGCTGAAGAACAGGATGGTCAACAGTTGGAAAGTATCTCCCCACCACATAATTAGTACCTTTCCTCTACCACCTTAATCAATTGAACCAAATTACTATCCCCAGTAATGGGACAAATATAAATCACGTGCCACCCGATGGGATGCAGTAAGCACATAGCATCAGCGCTTTGGTGACAGTCCCAACGGAGACACATAACTTGAGTCTCATCATGAGGGTACATTCCTCAAGCCCACATTGAGGGACGCTCTAAAAACAAGTGGCTGTTAAGCTCCAAAGTGTCAAGAGTGTGAAAGTCAGGAAAAGACTGTTCTAGATTGAAGGCAACTAAAGAGACAGGATAACTATATGCAATGCATGATTCCAGATTGAATTCTTCTGCTAAAAAGGACATTCTTGGGACAACTGAATGAGGCCTGAGTTTATGGTTGTAATGTGGTTATATAGGAGAATGCTTGTTGAAAACACGCACTAAAGAATGCAAAGCTGTGAGTTTCTATCTTTTTTGAGAGAAAATAATAATAAAGAATACAAATGTGAAGGGCTAAACTGGCAACTAACTTTCAAATGGTTCAGAAAAACAAAAGTTTCTTTGAACTGTACTTGCAACTTTTCTAAAGTTTGGGATTGTCTATATAAAAAGATAACATCTACGATTGATATTAAAAATTAACAAACAGAGGCCAGGTACAGAGGTTCACGTCTATAATCCTAGCCCTTTGGGAGGCCAAGGTGGGTGGATCACCTGAGGCCAGGAGTTTGAAACCCAGCCTGGCCAATATGGTGAAACCCTGCCTCTACTAAAAATACAAAAATTAGCCAGGCATGGTGGCACAGGCCTGTAATCTCAGCTTCTTGGAGGCTGAGGCAGGAGAGTCACTTGAACCTGGGAGGCGGAGGTTGCAGTGAGCCAAGATCATGCCACTGCACTCCAGCCTAGGCAACAGAACAAGAGTTCTCCTCAAAAAAAAAAAAAAAAAAAAGGTAACATCATCATCTAGGGTTATTGGTCAATGCTGGGAATGTTTTCTATCTTATGATCATAAAAAGTAAATGCTGGAAAAGTGTTTACTTCAATGCTTAGACATAGCATGTGCTGGACCCAGGCAAGAAAAGCCTCTGCCCTGGGCCCCAGGTTTTAGGATTCTTTTATCCATGGGACCAAGGGGATGTGTCCACTCTGGATTTGTGTCACCCACTTCAAGACTAGGGATTTGGGCCAAGCGAGGTGGCTCACGCCTATAATCCCAGCACTTTGGGAGGCCGAGGCTGGCAGATCACCTGAGGCCAAGAGTTCAAGACTACCCTGGTCAACATGGTGAAACCCCATCTCTACTAAAAAGACAAAAATAAACCCACATGGCAGTGGGCACCTGTAATCACAGCTACTCGGGAGGCTGAAGCAGAAGAATCACTTGAACTGGGAAGGTGGAGGTTGCAGTGAGCCGAAATCGTGCCACTGTACTCCATCCAGCCTGGGTGACAAGAGCAAGCCTCTGTCACACACACAAAAAAAAGACTAGAGACTTGGAACCCCAAAATATCTTGGCCAGATGTCCCCAAACCCACTTCCAGAGCCTGTGTGGACCTCTTCCCTGGGTCTATCCTCCCAAGGATGTACTGTACACACCCTGTGCACACCTCACTAGACCCAAGGGGGTGGCTGCTTGATTGTTGCGTGACTGAGACTTAAACTTGGGAGCTGCAGAGTTCATGTGAATGAGCATGAGAACCCTCCTGGTGTGGACAGAGCTGGGGTAGAGAGAGAAGGGAGGTGTTTAGAAGCTGGTGCTGGGGCCAGCTCGTCCCATACCACCACATTCTGATGTGGGACTCTCAGGAGCTTGAGAATTCCAAACCCAAATCTAGCCTTCTAGGTTATGAAGGCATATATGTCAAGGGAAAAGGAAAGAATATCTCTTTCTCCTATTTTATTTAACCGTTTGTTAGCTCGATTTGAAAATTTTAAATATTTAAGTACATCTTTGTTGTCTTGTGACCCTACAAATGGTAGGTTGAAAATCCTCCTGGCAACCTTTGTTTCCCACCGTATCATCATGAAAAGAAACATTAGGAAAGTGTAATTTAAAAGGTCCACTGGACCAGTCTGTGCCTTTCATTACAATTTTTTTTTTTTTTTTTTTTTTTGAGATGGATTCATACTCTGTCGCCCAGGCTGGAGTGTGGTGGCATGATCTCAGCTCACTGCAACCTCTACCTCCCAAGTTCAAGCAATTCTCCTGCCTCAGCCTCCTGGGTAGCTGAGATTACAGGCACATGCCACCATGCCTAGCTAATATTTTGTATTTTTAGGAGAGCTAGGGTTTCACCATGTTGGTCAGGTTGGTCTTAAACTCCTGACCTCAAGTGATCCACCTCTGCCTCCCAAAGTGCTGGGATTACAGGCATGAGTCACTGTGCCTGGCCTTTACAATATTTTTATTATTGTTGTTGTTGTTTTGAGATGGAGTTTCACTCTTATTGCCCAGGCTAGAGTGCAATGGTGCAATCTTGGCTCACCACAACTTCCGCCTCCCGAGTTCAAGCGATTCTCCTGCCTTCCAAGTAGCTGGGATTACAGGCATGCACCACCACACCCGGCAAATTCTGTATATTTAGTAGAGACGCAGTTTCTCCATGTTGATCAGGCTGGTCTCAAACTCCTAACCTCAGGTGATCTGCCTGCCTCAGCCTCCCAAAGTGCTGGGATTACAGGTGTGAGCCACCACACCCGGCCTACACTATTTTTTAAACCGCTCATAGGCATTTCATAAGCCAAGTTGGCACAAGAATAATTCGACCATGGGAATAACCAGTATGTGCCAAGCAATCACTTTAGAGAAGCAAAGGTGAGTGCCTGGAGATGGCACCACCCGGTTAGGTAAGACATCACTCTCTCTCGAATGGCAGGATGGGCATATCATTAACTCTATCCAGATCAAACCAAACTGCTGCATGATGTACCAAGTGCTTCCCTGTCGTCTACAAAAACAAAGTTATCATGTTCAAGTTACTGATGCTTCATATTTTTTCTTTTTTTTTTTTTTTTTGAGACAAGGTCTCCCTCTGTCATCCAGGCTGGAGTGCAGTGACATGATCTTGGCTCACTGCAACATCCGCCTCCTGAATTCAAGCGATTCTCCTGCCTCAGCCTCCTGAATAGCTGGGATTACAGGCACCCGCCACCACAGCCTGGCTAAATGTTGTATTTTTAGTAGAGATGGGATTTCACCATGTTGCCCAGGCTGGTCTTGAACTCCTGTCCTCAGGTGATCCACCCGCCTCAGCCTCCCAAAGTGCTGGGATAACACGTATAAGCCATCGTGCCCGGCAGATGCTTCATATTTTCAAACTGGCCAAAATGTGTATTTTTGTGAGAAGTTTGAATTTGAAACTAATCTGATTCTGTCTCTTTTCCTTCCTCTTTCTTTTTCTCCTTTCTTCACTCCTTCCATCTTCCATTTATTTTTTTTCAGAAAAAGAAAGCTATTGGGAATACTTCTGTCTTGGAAAGTAAACAGACTTTTTAGGAAGAAAGCAGACGAGTTTATAGACCGAGAGTCCAGAACTTCTGCTTTTTTCTTGCTTGCTTTTGTTTTTTAAAAATATTCTATGTTGGCCGGGTACAGTGGCTCATGCCTGTAATCCCAGCACTTTGGGAGGCTGAGGCGGGTGGATCATGAGGTCAAGAGATCGAGACCATCCTGGCTAATATGGTGAAATCCCGTCTCTACTAAAAATACAAAAATTAGCTGGGCATGGTGGTGGGCAGCTGTAATCCCAGCTATTCAGGAGGCTGAGGCAGGGGAATCACTCGAACCTGGGAGGCGGAGGTTGCAGTAAGCCAAGATTGTGCCACTGCACTCCAGCCTGGGCGACAGAGCAAGACTCCGTCTCAAAAAAAGGAATTTTATGTTTTTAGAGATGGGGTCTCTCTACGTTGCCCAGGCTGGTTTGAAAATCCTGGGCTCCAGTAACCCTCCTGCCTCAGTCCTTCAAAGTGCTGGTACTATAGGCAAGGGCCCCCATGCCTGGCCAGGACTTTTGCATCTCTTCCGCTTTTTTTTTTTTTTTTTTGAGATGAAGTTTCACTCTTGTCGTCCAGGCTGGAGTGCAGTGATTCGCAATTGATCTCACTGACTCACTGACTGCAACCTCTGCCTCCCGGGTTCAAGTGATTCTCCTACCTCAGCCACCTGATTATAGGTACATGCCACCAGACCAGCAATTTCTTTCTTTCTTTTTTTTTTTTTTTTTTATATTTTTAGTACAGGCAAGATTTCTCCATGTTGTCCAGGCTGGTCTCAAACTTTTGGCCTCAGAAGATCCACCTGCCTCGGCCTCCCAAAGTGCTGGGATTACAGGCATGAGCCTTTTCTTCCCATGCAATAAAAGGAAAATATATTGGTCAAACTTTTCTTCCCATTTCTAGGAGGGTCCCACCATGTGCTCTTAAACAAGTTCTGTAGTTTCTTCATGACTCTTTTTTTCTCAATCATTTACCACACAGAGCTGACACTTCTACTCCCCAAAGGGAATGGCTATCTGCATAAACTGAATAACCAAGGAAAAGTACAGAATGTCATGTGAATATGTTTTATTCATGAGAAACAGTATGAAAGCTGTGTACAGTGAAGAAAGAACTTTTGGTCACAGAGGGTATTTTTTTTCCAGCCACACCCACATATTGACAGCAATCTCAGCCAGTTGTGCCCTCTCTGATTACAAAGAGGTAACACTAAAAATTCTGGCTGTAGCAGAGTCCTAGTTCACATAAAAGGGACAATTTTGGAAGCAAGACTCATGGGTGGCAGAGCTGGGGGAGCAGTCACAAAGACAAGGGTCACTTCCAGTTCTAAGATTCCAGAATTCTAGTTTTTTGAGTTTGGGAGAAAGGATGCTCAGCTAAGCAGAAGCAGCCAACCTTCCTCAGTCAGTGTTAAAAGTGTGGCACCGCTCAGCCTGCCTGAGGTCGATTTTAATGTCTTATCTTCACCTGGGTTTAAATCAGTTGTGGTCACATAGATTACAAATATAGAGTTTTTAGGAGGGACTCGGTGGCTCATGCCTGTAATCCCAACACTTTGAGAGGCCGTAGGCCAGCAGATCACTTGAGGTCAGGAGTTCTAGACCAACCTGGCCAACATAGTGAAAACCTATCTCTACTAAAAATACAAAAATAAGCTGGGCATGGTGGTACGCATCTGTAATCACAGCTACTCAGGAGGCTGAGGCATGAAAATCCCCTGAACCTGGGAGGCAGAGGTTGTAGTGAGCCGAGATTGTACCACTGCACTCCAGCCTGGGTAACACAGAGAAACTCTGTCTCAAAAAAAAGCAAGTATAGGATTTTTAAAAAGCATTAGTTTTGTGTGGATGAATATGAAAGTTTGGAACGTATGCCTTTTACTGACATCACAAAAAGCTTGACCAATATATTTTCCTTTTATTGAATTAGTCATTTAATTACCAGATGGGAGAGAAATAGAGATTTTTTTTTTTTTAGACAGAGTTTTGTTCTTGTCGCCCAGGCTGGAGTGCAGTGGCATGATCTCGCCTCACCCCAACCTCTGCCTCCTGAGTTCAAGCGATTCTCCAGCCTCAGCTTCCCAAGTAGCTGGGATTACAGGCAGCCGCCACTAGGTTTTTATTTTCAGTAGAGACGGGTTTCACCATGTTGGCCAGGCTGGTCTTAAACTCCTGACCTCAGGTGATCCACCCACCTTGGCCTCTCAAAGTGCTGGGATTACAGGCATGAGCCACTGCCAGAAAGAGACTTCTGAAGCCAAAGATAATTGAAGGCAAGCCCTTGAGTGTTAAACCAAAAATAGGATTAATGAAGGGCCTGGTGTCTATGTCTTCCTAGGCAGAGGGTGGAATGGGATGGAGGTGCAAAGCTCTGAGAGAGAAGTTTCTGTCTCACAAAATGAAAAGGAAGAGCTACTGGCAGGAACAGAGGCAACTGCCAGTTAGTCCTCTATTAGCTGTCACTCTGCCCCTACCCCCTGGCCTGCACCAGCCTGTCACTACTGAGTCTCAGAGCCTACACCTGGCTACCTGGCTAGGGACACTCACTATCCTCCTTATCCCACCCACATCTTTATAAAGTCCCTCATTGAATAAAGTGTCCATGAAAGGGTTCGCTTTCTTCATAAAATTCCAGTAACTGAGGAAAGTCTCATCCTCCTCTTGAAGTTTGGAAACACATTTACAGTTAATGTATAGTGTATATACTATACACTATCTATAAATATATAGTATATATTACTCTCATTTTTCATCCTGCGAGTAAAATGAGTAAATTCCTGTGCATTTCCTCCTGATCCTTGTGGTAATTAAATCCTTGCAAAAAGAGCTTTTCTGTGAAATGTTTAAGGAAAATTTTTTAAATTGCAGTTGTGGCAGGGTGTGGTGGCTCATGCCTGTAATCCCAGCACTTTGGGAGGCCAAGGCAGGTGATCACTTGAGGTCAGGAGTTCCAGACCAGCCTGGCCAACATGGTGAAACTCCATCTCTACTAAAAACACAAAAATTAGCCGAGTGTGGTGGCGGATGCCTGTAGTCCCAGCTACTAGAAGGCTGAGGCAGGAGAATTGCTTCAATCTGAAAGGCAGAGGTTGCAGTGAGCTGAGATTGCACCACTACACTCCAACCTGGGCGACAGAGCGAGACTCCGTCTCAAAAATAAATAAAATAAAAATTAGAGTTATTATTGCAGAGTATTCACGAAGAGAATATATTTTTTTCCCTAGAATCCTTCATCTGAATCCCAAGGCTACATGAAAGTGGAATTTCTTTTTTTTTTTTGCAACGGAGTCTCATTTTGTCGCCCAGGCTGGAGTGCAGTGGTGCCACTTTGGCTCACTGCAACCTCCGCTTCCTGGGTTCAAGCAATTCTCCTGCCTCAGCCCCCTGAGTAGCTAGGACTACAGGTGCATGTCACCATGCCCAGGTAATTTTTTGTATTTTTAGTAGAGATGAGGCTTCACCATGTTAGCCAGGATGGTCTTAATCTCCTGACCTCATGACTCACCTGCCTCAGCCTCCCAAAGTGCTGGGATTACAGGCATGAGCCTCCATGCCCAGCAAAAGTGGAACTTCTGTCCTGAAGGAAATCAAAAGATTGTTACTAGAATATGCTAAAACTCCTTTTTTTTTTTTTTTGCTTAATGAGAGAGTCACTGTTTCCTATTGCAACGCTTTGTGAGGGCTTCTCAGGTGCATCTGTTAGATTTTGATTCCAAACCTGGCTTCTGCAGGTGAGGTATGTTTAGGTCATTGGTGTGACCAAGTGGCAACAAATAATCTAAGAATGTCCTTGGTGTCTGCTCTCTCTGCCAACTTTAAATTTGGGAAGGTTGCAGGCTAGCTTTAAACCTAGGGGATTGGCCTGGTGAGGTGGCTCACGCCTATAAACTTAGCACTTTGGGAGGCCGAGGCGGGTGAATCACTTGAAGTCAGGAGTTTGAGACCAGCCTAGCCAACATGGTGAAACCCTGTCTCTACTAAAAATACAAAAAAATTAGCCAGGCATGGTGGTGGGTGCCTGTAATCCCAGATATTTGGGAGGCTGAGGCTGGAGAATCACTTGAACCCAGGTGGCGGACCACACCACTGCACTCCAGCCTGGGTGACAGCAAGACTCCATCGCAAAAAAAAAAAAAAAAAAGGAAAAGAAAATATTTTTACCTAAGTTTACATAGTTTTCTGTTTTAGATAATGTTATTAAGTCGATATGTATAAAAGTCTATGAAAAAAACCTATTTCCTTCAGGCCTGGAGCACAATCCAACTGCCTATTTCGGCACGGGGTAAAAGCTCCATTTGGAAAATTGTCTGACACGTAGCAGGCACTCATATTAACTAAATTGTCTCTGCTGTGTTCAACTGCTAACTCCCTAGATCAGCTTCTGTGCTCTCAAGAGTACTCTCAAAGTCTAAGTAAAGCCTTTTCCTGTAACTGCGATGATAAGTAACTTGAGTTCACTTACCAAAATCTTTTTTAAAAATTAAGACATCGTATATGTTACAAAGCTCAGAGCAGGCCGGGCACAGTGGCTCACACCTGTAATCCCAGCCCTTTGTGAGGCCAAGGCATGAGGATTGCTTGAGCCTAGGAGTTTGAGACTAGTCTGGGCAACATAGGGAAATCCCGTCTTTCAAAAAAAAAAATTTTTTTTTAATTAGCCAGGCAAACTGGCATGCAGCCCAGCTACTCGGGAGGCTGAGTCAAGAGGATGGAGAGGATTGCTTGAGCCCAGGAGGTGAAGACTGCAGTAAGCCATGGTCATGTACTCTAGCTCAGGTGACAGAGTAAGCAGAGTAAGACCGTGCCTAAAAAAATAAAGCTCAACACAGATAGCATTTTATTAACCTCTACTACTAGAAAGGGGAAGACTCATAGGAATATATAAACTACCAGCTTCCAATTCCTCAATTGCTTCCTCCCTAGTTTCTCCATATACCAGATAAATATGCAATATTTTACATTCTGCCGATGATAGAGTGCCAATTAATGTTGGCAAGATCATTTAAAATGGAAATGTAGAGTCTGTTAAAGAAGCAGGAAACAGAATATAAGAGCAAGCCCTCACAACTGACTAAATTTTTTTTTTTTTTTTTCGAGACGGCATCTCACTCTTTGGCCCAGGCTGGAGTGCAGTGGCGTGATGTCAGCTCACTGAGACCTCTGCCGCCCAGGTTCAAGCAATTCTCCTGCCTCAACCTCCCAAATAGCTGGGATTACAGGCACCTGCCACTGCTCCCGGCTAATTTTTGTAGTTTTAGTAGAGACAGATTTCACCACCTTGGCCAGGCTCGTCTTGAACTCCTGACCTCATGATCCACCCACCTTGGCCTCCCAAAGTGCTGGGATTATAGGCATGAGCCACCACTCCTGGCCTATTGGCTAGATTTTATAATGTTACATAACATGTTTTTTGTACCAGAGGAATAGGGTAGTTGACTTTTAAAAGAGTTGTTGTTTTCTTAAAGTCTTCGTGTTACTTTGGCAATAGTAAAATAGCAGTCCAAATTAGCAATTGCTTAAAATGTTTGAAGGGTCAAGCATCTGGGAGAATGGCAACCCGATGTAGCCCTCCCTTGTTTGTTTTCATCTTTCATTCTACAAGCAATTGCTGAATGAATATACACTGTGTGCCATCAGTATTCTAGCCTGTATGGGAGATATTGTTTTATTTTTATTTTTTTGAGACGGAGTCTCTGTTGCCCAGGCTGGAGTGCAGTGGCGTGACCTCAGCTCACTGCAACCTCCGCCTCCCAAGTTCAAGTGATTCTCCCGCTTCAGCCTCCCAAGTAGCTGGGATTATAGGCGAGCACCACACCCGGCCAATTTTCATGTTTTTAGTAGAGATGGGTTTCACCATGTTGGCCAGGCTGGTCTCAAACTCCTGACCTCAAGTGATCTGCTTGCCCTGGCCTCCCAAAGTGCTGGAATTAAAGGCATGAGCCAGTGCACCTGGCCTATTTTATTTTGTTTTGTTTTATTTTATTTTATTTTATTTTAGAGACAGAGTCTTGCTCTGTTGCCCAGGCTGGAGTGCAGCACCGTGGTCATAGCTTACTGCACACTTGAACCCCTGGACTCAAGTGATCCTCCTGCCTCAACCTCCTGAATAGCTAGGACTACAGGCGTACACCACCATATCTGGCTAATTTTTAAATTTTTTGTCGAGATGGGTATCTCACTATGTTTCCCAGGCTGATCTCTGACCTCTGAACTCAAGCGATCCTCCCACCTCGGTCTCCCAAAGTGCTGGGATTATAGATAGGTGTGAGCCACCACTTCTGGCCTTTATGGGACATATACAGGCATATAAGAGGGCAACATCTTCCATTAAGGTTATAATTTAGCAGAGGAAGTAAGATGTGCATATATAAATATCCAGGATATTATATAAGACAGGATATAAGGAAAGTGCAAAGTACTTTCCTGGAGTGATTGGGACAGTATGTGGGGGAGCTAGCCTCTGAGCTGGCACAAATAGGACAGGAGGAGAGGGAAGGAACATCCAGGCAGAGGTAACTATATGGGGGAATACATGGCCAAACTTCCTCCTCTGTGAAGTCTTCTCTGACCCTCTCCCCATTCTCCTTAGCTGTCCCAAATTGAGATAGACTCCTTCTGCCTTCTTGCTTTCTGTAATTGTTAAGTACCTTCATTGTAACACTTATTAATAGATATAACTCTTGTCTGCCTGTCTGTCACTCCAGTAAATTATAATCTCCTTTAGGGCAGGAACTGAGTACTTTCATCTTTGTTTTCCTAGCACTTAGCAGGGCTTCTGACATGTAAAGCTACTTGACAAATACTTGAGGGAGAAGGGAAATCAATTATAGAATGCGTTCAAGGAGCAGCAAGTACTACAATATGGCTGGAATCAAAGATTCATGCAGGAAAGCAGTGGGAATTAAAGCTACAAAAGTAGGTGGGAAAATTGGTCTGATAATATCAAGTGCTGGTAAAGAAGTGGAGGAGTAGAAACTCATACACTGCCGATGAGACTGTTAAGTTGGCACAACCATTTGGAGAACTATTTATCGATATCTAATAAAGTCTAATGCTTGTATCCTGTGACCCAGAAATTTCAATTCTCAGGAGACTCTTACACATGTATACCAAGGAGACAGATACAACATATTTACAGTAAAAAGCTGGAAATAAATTCAATGTCCATGAACAGAAGAATGGATGAATAACTAGAAATACATATATCAATGTGGGTGAATATATAACATTGAGTGGATCATATTGTCATTAATATTCTTAAAAGAATAAGAAAATATTGCAAGCTGGGCGTATTGGCTCACACCTGTAATCTCAGCACCTTGGGAGGCTGAGGCTAGAGGATTGCTTGAAGTTAGGAATTCAAGATTAGTCTGGGCAACAAAGAAGATCCTGCCTCTAAAAACACAAAACAAAAAAAAAACCATAAAACCCAGAAAATATTGCATCCATGGAAGTAGACAAGATACAGTAAAAAGAAACATTCTAGAAGAATCTTTGGAAATTAAAGTATGATAACAGGTCGTAAAAACTCAACAGGGTCAGGCAAGATGGTTCACACCTATAATCCCAGCACTTTGGGAGGATGAGGCGGGTGGATCACCTAAGCTCAGGAGTTCGAGACCAGCCTGGCCAACACGGTGAAACCCCATCTCTACAAAAATACAAAACTTAGCCGGGTATGGTGGTGGGTGCCTGTAATCCCAGCTACTCAGGAGGCTAAAGCAGGAGAATCCCTTGAACCTGGGAATTGGAGGTTGCAGTGAGCTGAGATCGAGCCACTGCACTCCAGCCTGGGCAATAAGAGCGAAACTCCATCTAAAAAAAAAAACTGAGATAGAAGGTTTGTAAGATAAAGTTCAGGGAATCTAGAAAGCCAAGCAAAAGAAAAAAAAACATGGAAAATAATATAGGAATTTTTTTAATAGAGAATTCTGAAGATTCAAGAGAGAGAACAAAGAAAATGGAGGAGGAAGATGAAATCATCAATTAATCAAAAAAAATCCTCAGAATTGAAGGAAAAACATTTCTAGATTGAAATGGATTAGCAAATGTATTTGCTAATGGATGGAAATGGATCCATACTGAGGCACATCATCACGAAATTTTGGGAAACCAAGAACAAAGAGAATATCTTTAAAATATGCCTTTTTCACAAGACTAATAAAGAACGAGTTCTCAGATGGGCATGGGGGCTCACACCTGTAATCCCAGCACTTTGGGAGGCCGAGGCAGGCAGATCACTTCAGGCCAGGAGCTTGAGACCAGCCTGGCCAACATGGTGAAACCCCATCTCTACTAAAAATACAAAAATTAGCCAAGTATGGTGGCACATGCCTGTAGTCCCAACTACTCAGGAGGTTGAGACACAAGAATCACTTGAACCTGTGAGGCGGAGGTTGCAGTGAGCCAAGCTCATGCCACCACACCCAGCCTGGCAACATAGTGAGACTCTGCCTCAAAAAAAAAAAAAAAAAAATGGGTTTCTCCAAAGCAAGGGAGTAAACCAAGAAAGAGGAACACAAAGGATCCAGAATAGTCAATCTAACACAGGAGAGAATGATGCTGAAGAGAATTCCCAGGACAAAAATTATGTATGAAACAGGTTGAGAGAGTAACCAGTCCAGATTAGAGCATGTGAGGGGGCTCCAGGAAAAGGAAATTGAAAAAATATCTGATGTGACCAAATATATTGAGAAGAGATGTAGACAACTGGAGTGGGAGGGGAGGTTGAGTTAAATTAATAATAAGTACATAGAAAAATACAACTATTCGGTCCAAAGAAAACAAAAAAATTGTGTAAGAGAAGAACATTACTTGGCTTACTTGGGTATATTACTTGGCTTATTTGTGAACAGTATTTGCATAGTCATAGCAGTATAAACATTGACTTTTTTTTGAGAGAGTCTCATTCTGTTGCCCAAGCTGGAGGGCAATAGTGTGACCTCAGCTCACTGCAACCTCCACCTCCCTGGTTCAAGTGATTCTCTGCCTCAGTCTCCTGAGTAGCTGGGATTACAGGCGCCCACCACCAGGGCCAACTAATTTTTGTATTTTTGGTAGAGACAGCGTTTCCCCATCTTAGCCAGGCTGGTCTTGATTCCTGACCTCATGATTCACCCTCCTCGGCCTCCCAAAGTGCTGGGATTACAGGTGTGAGCCACCACACCGGACCATACTGACTAATTAGCCAAAATTATAACACAAATGTATTGAGAGGACAGAGAAAGTGAAGCATGCAGATGCCATGTGAATGAGTGAGGATGTGGTAGTGGTGGCACTGGTGATGGTGAAAAATATGCAAGTCTCATCTTCTCTGGTGGGAAGTTCATAAATAATGTAAAAATGTTTAAATTAACACATAGTTATATAAACCTTTAGAGGTAAGTCATTTAGAGATAGAGAGGTAAATGCCAGAGGTTTCCATTAAAAGGAGTTGAAAGTGATTACCTTTGAGGAGAAGAAAATGGTGAGGAGAGGAGGCTGGAGCACTGCTACTTCAAAACAAGCCCTATGGTGGGGGTGGGGGGAGTGGGGTGGATGGGGACAAACCTTAAAGGCCATTTAATTCTTTAAATCATGTACGAGTATAACTTAAATATAAAATAAGAATAAAATGAAGAAAAAAAAAAAAAAGAAGAACACAATACAAAGAGACTATAGGACACTTTTCCAAGTTGGGAGACCTCCACCCCCAGTCGATTTCTATGACATTGTCTTATGTGATATCTCGCGCCAATCTTCCGCCACACTCAGACGAGGGTGCTGACAAGAGTGGAAGGGAGGCACTGACTGGATCTCGATCTGCCCTGTCAGGCTCTGGTTAGAATCCCGAGTCAGCAGTCCGTTAACACTAAATGACTCCTCTCCAGGCCAGTTAAAGATTTTTCTACTGAAATTACAAATATCAGAACCAGGCTGACTCAATTCTAAAGTGTTTCTTCTTCCTCCCATTCCACTGAATATCATGATTCCAAAACCCATGATTCTTTTTTTTTTTTTCTGAAATGGTGTCTTGCTCTGTCGCCCAGGCTAGAGTGCAGTGGTGCGATCTCAGCTCACTGCAACCTCCACCTCCCGGTTTCAAGCAATTCCCCTGCCTCAGCCTCCCAAGTAGCTGGGATTACAGGCACCTGCCACTGCGCCCGGCTATAAAACTCATGATTCTAAACACACCTTGTACTCCTTTCTCTTGGTTTTTCTCCACTCGTTGCTAGAATGGCCTTGGGGTCCATCTGTCTTTGGCGGCACTCATACTTGCCAGGTCTTTTAACACTTGGGTAACAAACTATTTTTTTACTCTTTCACCTAACTCTCTTGCCTTCACAGAGGATAAAAGGCAGACGTACAGTTGGCTGTGGTTATTTTTTTGTACAGAAAACTATCTTTACCTAACGTTCTACAGTATTTTTCCTTTTTCTTCACTGGCTGTTCTACTGGCTCTGATTCTAAGGCTGGTCCATGACATAAATAAGGAATTGTTTGGGGAACAAAGCTGGAATGACCTTGGTAAACCGGGTGTGCTCATCCATTTACTGCGTAGTACTCAAGGGAGAAGAATGTCTCATTTCAGATTAGTTCAAAACAAAACTTTGTCCTTGCTTCTGACCTAGACAGCCCTCTTATGTGTGATAAAGAAGGCATACTTAATGCTATTTTCAAGTAAATAAAGCTAGAAGGGATATTTAATATCTTGGAAGACTGAATTGGAATTCATAAAGCTCTCAATAGGTTCCAAAGTTAGAGTTTTTTTAACAAATAAATGAAATTTACCAGGGATATTTTTAAAGTCGTATGCTTATATTCGAAATATTAATTTCACAAACATAGGATGAGGAAGACTTAGCTTAACAGTTCAATTGAAAAAGGCTATGAATCTTGACTGACCACAAGCTTAACAAGTTGTTTTTTTATTATTAGTTTTGTAGGCTGAACAACTTGACAGCAGGAAGTGGCCAGGGAATGACTACCAAAATGTAAAATACTTCTCTTTTTACTTTTAACAACACAGGCAAGATTGTTTGAGTGTATCAATCAGTTCACAAATATTTACTGAGGATCTGCTGTGTCTATTATGAGGAAGGGGGTGTGGCAGTAGAACGAAAGGAAGGCCCAAGAATTTTTGAACAGGTTGGACAGACAACATATACATAGGAAACGATAGCAGTAATGATTACTGACATTTGAATAGTGCTTTAATTTATTATGTCTCTCATTTATACCACCACTTCAGGCTTCATAGCTGCCCTATGAGGTGGTAAGCAAAATATAGTTATTTTATTTTATTTTTTTAATTTTTGAGACAGAGTCTTGCTCTGTCGCCCAGACTAGAGTGCAGTGGTGTGATCTCGGCTCACTGTAACCTCTGCCTCCTGAGTTCAAGGGATTCTCCTGCCTCAGCCTCCCGAGTAGCTGGGACTACAGGCTCGTGCCACCCCGTCTGGCTAATTTCTGTATTTTTAGTAGAGACGGGGTTTCACTAGGTTGGCCAGGCTGGTCTCGAACTCCTGACCTCAAGTGATCTGTCTGCCTTGGCCTCCCAAAGTGCTGGGATTACAGGCATAAGCCACCATGCCCGGCTAATTATCATTTTAAAGAAGAGAAGACTGAGGCTGGGAGAAATTAAAGCAGTGATTCTCAAACGTTTAGCTCTCAACCCCTTTATGTCCTTAAAATTATTTAGGTATTTCACACTATATACAAAAAAATTAAATCAAAATGGATCAAAGACCTAAATGTAAGAGCTGTAACTATAAAACTCTTAAAAGAAAACTAAGTGTAAATCTTTGTGACCTTGAAACAGACAATGGCTTCTTTAATGTGACACCAAAAGCACAAGCAACAAAATAAAAAATAGATAATTGGACTGCATCAAAATTAAAAAGTGTAATGCTTCAAAAGATACTAGCAGCCAGGCGTGGTGGCTCACACCTGTAATCACAGCACTTCGGGAGGCTAAGGTGGGAAGACTGCTTGAGCCCAGGAGTTTGAGACCAGCCTGGGCAACATAGTGAGATCTTATATTTACAAAAAAAATTTAAAAATCAGCCAGGCGCGGTGGCACATACCTGTGGTCCAGCTACTTGGGAGGCTGAGGCGGGAGGATCACTGGGGCCTGAGAACTCGAGGCTTCAGTGAGTTGTGTTCAGTCCACTCAAGACTGAGCAACAGAACAAGATGCTGTCTCTAAAAAAACGGAAAAAATAACAATAAAAACCTATTACATTATAACAAATTTTTAAGGAAAATAACTATTTTCCAAAGCAAACAAATATTTAGTGAGATGAGAGTTATTTTACATTTTTATTAATTTCATGAATATCTGACTTAATAGAAGACATCTGGATTCTCATATCTATTGCCATATGTTGTTTGGTTGAAATAGATGAAGAAAATCTAATCTCATTCAAATATGTGGTTGGAAAAGTGAGGAGGATTTTTTTATTTTTATTTTTTTGAGATGGGGTCTCACTCTGTCACCCAGGCTGCAGTGCAGTGGCCCAATCTCGGTTTGCTTCAACCTCCACCTCCCTGGGCTGAAGTGATCCTCCTGGGCTCAAGGGATCCTCCCACGTCAGCGTCCCAAGTAGCTGGGAATACATGCGCATGCCACCACACCCAACTAATTTTTGTATTTTGGTAAAGACGAAGTTTCGCCATGTTGTCCAGGCTGATCTTGAATTCTGGACTCAAGTGATCCGCTCACTTTGGCCTCCCAAAGTGCTGGGATTACTGGCGTGAGCCACTGCGGTGGGGGGAGAATTTCAATAGATAATTGTGGATATTATTCTTTGATACTACACAAAAACTCAACAAGTATAGTATCTTAAAGGCTAGTTGCACTGGGGAATTTGAAACCATGTTAATGAATTTTTTGTATTCCATTGCACTATAGTTCATTGGTGTAACTTGCATTTTCTTTTCTTTTTTTTGTTTTTTGTTTTTGAAACATGGTCTTACTCCATCACCCAGGCTGGAGGGCAGTGGCACAGTCATAGCTCCCTGTAACCTCGAACTCCTGAGCTCAAGCAATCCTCCCAGCTTAGCCTCCCAAGTAGCTAAGACTTCAGGCACATGCCACCATGCTTGGCTAATTTTTTTACTCTTATTATTTTTATAGATGGGATCTTGCTATGTTGGCCAGGCTGGTCTCAAACTCCTGGCCTCAAGCGATCCTCCAGCCTCTGCCTCCCAACATGCTGGGATTAGAGGCATGAGCCACCACACCTGGCCTCATTTGCATTTTCAGTGCATGTTTTATCCATGCATGATTTTGTAACATTGTGTTTTGGTCATTTGAAAAGTGTTCATTCCCTGAGTTATACAAATCTTCTAAAACGTTGACGCATTTTATTCTATAACGTTTAAAACAATCACATTTGTTAACATCACCACTGATGTCATCAGATGATTCTTTAATTATTGGGAAGCTGTCAAGCTTAGTACCACATGCAAGATTTCCAAAATTCTGATTTTTATTTGAAAGCCTTTTTTTTTTTTTTAATTTTTTTTGGACAAGGTCTTGCTCCGTTGCCTGGGCTGGAGTGCAGTGACACAATCATGGCTCACCGCAGCCTTGGCCTCCCAGGCTCAAGTGATCCTTCCACCTCAACTGGTACATGCCACCGTGCCTGGCTATTTTTTTTTTCTTTTTGGAGAGACTGCCCAGGCTGCTCTCGAACTCCTGAGCTCAAGTGCTCCTCCAGCCTCAGCCTCCCTAAGTGCAGGGATTATAGGCAAAAGCCACTGCTGAAAGCTCAGATTTTATCACTGGAACAAATAGTGCAAGTTGTTATCTTGAAGTAACAATTTTACTTGCCTCATGTTCTTGAAACCGCAAAATACCCAAGTCTGAACAACCTGTTTGTCATTCTTTCAAACAAAATGATACTACATGAAAAAGGGGTTAATTCAGTTCATAACTATAATGATCACACTAACGTTTTTCCTCAAAACCACTATTCTTTAACATGTAGCAAAAGTACTTTGTAAGTACTTCCTACTTCCCATTTCATGCCACAGTTTTTAAAGGATGTTCTTAAGGATCAAAATGTAATACCATTAATCATTTTTATCTTACCGAGAACATCTTGGCCAGGCGCAGTGGCTCACACCTGTAATCCTAGCACTGTGGGAGGCTGAGGTAGGAAGATCACCTGAGGTCAGGAGTTTAAGAACAGCCTGGCCAACCTGGTGAAACCTCATCTCTACTAAAAATACAAAAATTAGCCAGGTACGGTGGTGGGCGCCTATAATCCTAGCTACTCGGGAAGCTGAGGCAGGAGAATCACTTGAACCTGGGAGGCAGATGTTGCAGTGAGTCAACATTGCACCATTGCATTCCAGCCTAGGGGACAGAGCGAGACTCCGTCTCAAAAAAAAAAAAACTTAAATGAAACAATTTCCCTCCAAGTGCAGGGCAGTGAGAAATGTAATGTCCACTGGTACAGTTTGGTGCTACTACCTTGATTCCTCTTAAGGTGCAAAGAATTTCCCACCATCAGTAGCAATGTCAATATGATGGTGAAAAAAGGCAAATAAAGGTTTAGTATCAGCATAAACATCATTTTGGTCTTCTGGATACCCTGTAAATTACGTGGGGTACCCTCAAGGATCCATGGACTACACATTGAAAACCTCTGCGTAAATATCTTTCCCCAAAGTCACACATCTATTGAGTAGTAGAACCAATACTTGAAACTGGGTCTCGTATCCGAGTCCACGGCACCAAAAAAAAAAAAAAAAGAAACTGGATCATACTGTCTCCTAGCTTAACGGTTTCTCCATTGCACCACAGTATGCACAATGAATGATACAGATAGGAAGTATAATAACTCACATTAAAACCAAATAATTAAATTTCTACCAGAGGCCTACTTAGAAATACAGTTAGTGTTTATCAACCAGGTATGACCACTTTACGCTCACCTAGTCCAGATCATAAAGACAGCTTAAACAGATTTGGTCAAAACCATGAAGAAATAGCTTGACAATCAAGAGATGAGATTGACATCTATTTCCTAGACTGAAAATAAAATAACTCTTATTACCTTATGTTTAGTTAAAGGGCTTTGATGTGCTTAATATCACAGTCTTAAAACTAGGTGGAACCTAAGAGGTATTTAATTCATTATCTCATCCCATTCAGGAACCTGCTTACAGAATCTTGGATGAGTTGAACAAATCTGGTGAGAGAAGCAGCTTAGTCCTCCCACGACACTGTAGAACAACTCAAGTTATTTGAGCTGCCCTCCCGTCCATTGCCACGCTTGCTCTCATTCCCATAGAGTTTTATCTTTTTATTCAACCCTCTGGACAATGAGGAATAGGAATAGGTCTGTTTCCTCATCTGTGTTATATTTTAAGTCAGCTACTGAGGCCCCTCATAAACCTCCCCCCGCTGCATGGTTTTTTTTTTTTGAGACAAGGTCTTGCTCTGTCACCCAGGCTGGAGTGCAGTGGTATGACTGTAGCTCACTGAAGCCTCAACCTCTCAGGCTCAAGCAATCCTTCCACTTCAGCCTCCCAAGTAGCTGGGACCACAGCTGTGTACCACCACATCCCACTAATTATTTTTTATTTTTTGTAGAGACAGGGTCTCCCTATGTTGTTCAGGCTGTTCTTGAACTTCTGGGCTCAAGCAATCCTGCAGTGGCCTCTTGAAGTGTTGGGATTATAGGCACGAGTCACCATGCCCAGTGCCCTTTTTCAGTCTTAAAGTGCTCAGTTTCTCAACTTTCCTTTCGTCTGGACCCATTCCAGGGTCTTTTATTTGTTGGTGGTTTTCTTTTAGAGGCCCAGGTGTGGCCTTTACTCATTCTCCGGGCCTTGTTCCCAGTCTCGCCCCCTTTATGCTGTGGAACTGGGTCATCCTTCCCTTCTTTTTTTTTTTTTTTTTGAGATGGATCTCAGTCTGTCGCCCAGGTGTGATCTCAGCTCACTGCAACCTCCACCTCCCAGGTTCAAGCAATTCTCCTGTCTCAGCCTCCCAAGTAGCTGGGACTACAGGCATACGCCACTGCGCCCAGCTAATTTTTGTATTTTTAGTAGAGACAGGGTTTGATCATATTGGTCAGGCTGATCTCGAACTCCTGACCTCAGGTAATCCACCCACCTCAGCTTCTCAAAGTGCTGGGATTACAGGCGTGAGCCACTGCACCTGGCCCATCCTTCCCTTCTCTACTGATTGAGCCTTTCTTGTGTTCCAGGCACTGGACTCTGGTCTGCCATTTAATCCCCAGCCAACCCTATGAAGTAGGTACCATCAATAGTCCCCCTCTTGTTAAAATTAATGCACTATAGTTTGAGGAGTTGGATAATTGTGCAGAGCTGTGTAACCATTCACCTCAATGAATATATGGAACAGCTCCCTCATCCTAAAAGTTTCTCCATGCCTTTTTATTTTTTTTTTGAGACAGTCTCACTCTGCCACACAGGCTGTAGTACAGTGGCACAATCTCAGCTCACTGCAACCTCTGCCTCTTCAGTTCAAAAGATTCTCATGCTTCAGCCTCCTGAGTAGGTGGGACTACAGGCATGCACTACCATGCCGGGCTAATTTTTGTATTTTTAGTAGAGACGGGGTTTCACCATGTTGGCTAGGCTGGTCTCAAACTCCTGACCTCAGGTGATCCGCCTGTCTCGGCCTCCCAAAGTGCTGGGATCATAGGCCTAAGCCACCGTGCCTGGCATATATACTATTTTTTAAACTGGGTGTTTCTAAGATGCACTGGGGGGAGAAAAGATGCATTGAATAACTCTTTATGGCAATTATAGAGTTTTACAACATAATTTTAATGGCTGTATAGTACTCTATCAAATGAATGTTTCATAATTTATGTAATGGATGCCCGTTGTTTTGTATATATATAAATAATGTCCTGCTTCCTCTTCCTGGAATTATTTTCTTCTATTATAGTAGCATAGTTTGCTTTTTTTTATTTTTCATATCTTTCTGATACTTCTTTGTCTGTTTTGCTAGCTCTGTTTCCTCCTTTTTTTTTTTTTTTTTTTTTTTGAGACAGAATCTCTCCCTATTGCCCAGGCTGGAGTGCAGTGGCACAATCTTGGCTCTCTGAAACCTCTGCTTCCCATGTTCAAGCAATTCTCCTACATTAGCCTCCTGAACAGCTGGGATTACAGGCGCCCACCACCACCATGCCTGGCTGATATTTAGTGGAGACAGGGTTTCACCATGTTGGCTAGGCTGGTCTTGAACTCCTGACCTCAGGTGATCCACCCACCTTGGCCTCCAAAGTGTGGGATTACAGGCATGAGCTACCACATCTGGCCTCTGTGTCCTCTTTCTATTTTCCCAAGATTCTGTACTTGAATCTTCTTTTTCTTTGAGACAGAGTCTTGCTCTTGCTCTGTTGCCCAGGCTGGAGTGCAGTGCTATCTCAGCTCATTGCAGCCTTGACCTCCCCAGGCTCATGTGATCCTCCCAACTCAGCCTCCCAAGTAGCTGGGATTACAGGCATGTATCACAACACCGGCTAATTTTTGCATTTTTTGTAGAGACGGAGTCTCGCCATGTTGCCCAGCCTGGTCTCAAACTTCTGGGTTTAAGCAGTCCTCCTGCCTCAGCCTCCCAAAATGCTGGGATTACAGGCATGAGCCACCATACTCTGCCCGAATCTTCTTCCATAATTTCTCTTTAGGTTATCAATTTTCTCTCCAGCTCCAGTATAAACCCTTTGGATCTCATCTCTACTTCTCTTCCCGACACCAGATCCTAATTACCAACTATCTACCGGGTATTATTTAAACAGGGATATACTTCTTGCAATTCAAACGCCACATGTCAAAAACTGAACTCTATTCCCTTTCCAAAATCTCTCTGCTTCTCTCTTCTCTCTCCTTTTAGCTACCTATTTCAGGTAGGGGAAGTGCTGTCCTTTTAGCCACTCAGGCTAGAAACCTCAGTCTTCTGATTGCTCTCCTCATTCATCTCACATATCCAATCAATAAAGTGCTATTGATTCTCCTCTCTAAAAGCCTCCCAGTTTGTGCCCTTCCTCTCCATTCCCACCGTGACTATACCAGCTTTTGAGGTCCCATGATACCTCACCAGAGTGGTAACAATAGCCTCCCCAACTGATCTCCACTCCCCGCCCCCTCTCCCCGCTGCTCTACTATGTTGCCATGAGAGTTAACTTTGTGAAACAGAGAGATTATTTTCCTTTCCTGCCTGAAAATATCTGATGACTGCTTATCTGTTAATATCTTATCACTTACAGAAGCAAGTCTAAAGTCTCCACCGTCCCCTCCCACTTACCCACCACACGCCACCTTCCTGCGCTGGTTGCGTCAGCCTCGAACGTTCCTGAACGCTTTGCTGTTGCTGTGCTTTTACTCACGTTCTCCCCTGTGACTGCCCAATCTTTAGTGTGTTTTGCTGACTCCTGGCCCTCTGCCTCTTCCATGAGAGGCGTTTTTACACGATTGCAGACAGGAATAAAAATGAGCTCTGCCTACTGGCCCGTCCTGGTTAGCAAGCTCTACACCACCTCAAAGGCAGCTATGGACTAAGAGCCCACAGGGTGATCTTGGGGAAGAGGCGTTTTTGCACGATTGCAGACAGGAATAAAAATGAGCTCTGCCTACTGGCCCGTCCTGGTTAGCAAGCTCAACATCACCTCAAAGGCAGCTATGGACTAACAGCCCACAGGGTGATCTTGGGTTATGAGGGTGGGCTGGCCGTGGAGATGGCTAAGGCGCTTCACACGTCTCCCCCAGCTGGGAAGCGATGGGACCTCGGCGGGCAGGGAACGCAATCTCCACCCGTCTGGAAAACTCTTGAGTTCTGGGGCACTGTTCGCGTCCGGACTAAGTGGCGTGTCCGCATTTTCCCCCATTCCAGGGCAGGGCAGACTGAGGTAGGAGAGCAGAGCCCCGAGGCCGACTCCCCGGAACAAAAAAAAAAGAAAAGAAAAAACCGCTCCCGCCGACCTGTGATTCACAGGAGCAGGAGGCTGGAAGGACCGCGCCTCCTGATTGGAGCAGACAGAATCAGACAAGCTTGGGGGCCGCTGATTGGCTGCGGCGTGGTCAGGCGCTGTTGGGCTGTTGTAAATGTAAATAGCTCTTGAAGGCCCGGGTCTGTGACCGGTAGTAACCCCGGCGAGAGGGGGGTGGAGCGGGAGGCTCTTCCTCTCCATTCATGTCTGCTGCCAGCCAGGCCCAGACAGGCAGGCCCTTCAGCGGAGGGGGACTGGGCAGGACTCGGCGATGGGTGTCTTCGGAGATCTTAAGCTTGAGCTCAAAGTTAAACACTCACCTGCAGGGCTGAGCCAGGGCTGGCACCTTCCACGCCAAGCCGCTTCCTATCTGCGCTCAGCTTTGACTGTTTAAAAGTTTAATATGATGTTCTGGGGGAGGACCGAGGCGCTGGAGGTCGCTAGGAGGGTAGTTTTATGGAGTCGCGTTAGTGGCTGTAGTAGGTGTACCTTAGTGACCACAGTGAGGTGGTAGCCTGTCCTCGCCTCCTCCTGGTTACACATCCTATTTGTGGAAAAGGAAAGAATGGAGGCCCTCTACTTCAGGGGGAAAGGGGAGTCTGTGGGGAACTGGCTTTCTAAAAGGTAGGGAGGAGGAAAAGGGACAGATTGGTACACGTTAAGAGGACGACTCTCATACATTGCTGGAGAAAATGTAAAATGGTGTAGCCACAGGGGGAAACAGTTTGATAGCACTACAAAAAGTTAAATACAAATTTAGCATCTGGGCCAGGTGTGGTGGCTCACACCTGTAATACCAGCACTTTGGGAGGCCAAGACGGGCAGATCACCTGAGGTCAGGAGTTCGAAACCAGCCTGGCCAACATGATAAAACCCTGTCTCTACTAAAAACAGCAAAATTAGCCGGGTGTGGTGGTGGGCGCCTGTAGACCCAGCTACTGTGGAGGCTGAGGCAGGAGAATCGCTTGAACCTGGGAGGCAGAGGTTGCAGTGAGCCGATCTCTCACCATTGCACTCCAGCCTGGGCAACAGAGCGGGACTCTATCTAAAAAAATAATAATAGCATCTGACCCAGCAACTCCACTCCTAGATACAAAACCTAATAAATTATAAACAGATACTCAAATATTTGCACTCAAATGTTCATGGCAGTGCTATTCTCAATAGCTAAAAGGTGGAAACAACTCCAGTGTTTATCAGTGAATGAATCAGTAAACCAACTGTGGTATATTCATACAATGGAATATGAATAGGTAATAAACAGGAACGAAGTGCTGATATATTGTCCAACAGGGATGAATGTTGAAAGATTATGCCAAGAGAAGGAAGCCAGACACAGAAGATCACATATTGTACGATTCCATGTATATGAAATATCCTGAATTGTTAAATCCGTAGAAACAGAAAGCTGATTGGTGGTCGCCAGGGGCCAAATGTGGGTGGGAAGATGGGGAATCACTGTTGAATGGGTTCAAATTTTCTTTTGGGGTGAAAATGTTTTAGAACCAAAGGTAGTGTTTCCATAATATTGTGAATGCACTAAGCGCCACAGAACTGGTCACTTTAAAATGGTTAGTTTGGCCTGGCACGTTGGCTTACACCTGTAATCCCAGCACTTTGGGAGGCTGGGGCGGGTGGATCACCTGACATCAGGAGTGTGAAACTAGCTTAGCCAACAGAGTGAAACCCCATCTCTACCAAAAATTTAAAAAATTAGCTGGGCGTGGTGATGAGTGTCTGTAATCCCAGCTACTCAGAAGGCTGAGGCAGGAGAATTACTTGAACGTGGGAGGCGGAGGTTGCAGTGAGCCGAGATCATGCCATTGCACTCCAGCCTGGATGGCAAGAGCGAAACCCCGTCTCAAAATAAAATAAAATAGTTTGGCAGGGCGTGGTGGCTCATGGCTGTAATCCCAGCACTTTGGGAGGCCAAGGTAGGAGGATTGCTTGAGCCCAGGAGTTTGAGACCAGCCTGGGCAATACAGTGAATCCCCATCTCAATAAAAAAAATGGTTAGTTTTATGTTATGTGAATTCCCTCTCAATTAAAATGCATCTCTCTCTCTCTCTTTCTCAAACTGACAAACTAAAAGGTGAGCTTTTCCTACTGTCCATAATTCTCTAAGAAAGAAGTAAGAAACAGCAATTCTGAGTCCTCTGCTGCCTTTCACTTTCACTTTTCCCTCTGATTTTTGAAGTCTGGCATGGCCCTGACTGCTCACTGCTGCCCATGGAAAATGGCCAGGAGGGAGAGGGCCCCTTTGGCCCCTCTGAGAAGGTCCTTGCCTGGGCCCATAACCACTGTGAGTCAGCGCGGCACACACACTGAGCCTTTGTGACCGCTCTGAGGCCAGGGTGTAGCTTGCTGGGTGGGACTGGGTGGGGGAAGGGAGGGCCTGGGTCCTAAAAGTGGGAAGGCTTCTGCCTCCAGCAACCCGAGTATGGAATCTCAGCTGCTTGGAGCCTGCAATTAGGGCCTGTGGCATTTGTTCCAAAGTCAGTGTATAAGAATCAGCGCCTTGCCTGCAGCACAGAAAGTTAACTACAGGTCACAAAATATGACTCCTACTCCCGGTGACATTTCACATAGTTTGTAGCAGCGACAGAATTTAGAACAAGACATGAGCTCATTCTGTTGTTTCAAGTGCTGACTGTTCAGGGGCAGGGAGACATTTCTGAAAGAGGAAGATGCTCTTGAGGAGTTCAGAACCTTACAGGAGGGTGAAGTGTGGTTTAGGAAAGGTAGACAGGACGTATCTATGGTTTGAGAGGAAAGCTTAAAACCCAGGTGTGACTGAATGTTAAGATGGGTCAGGTGGTGGAGGGGGCTGGGTTCTTCTGCAACAGTGGATGCATCTGCTGTTTGTGCAAAAGTTAAGCTCCCTGCCACTGCCACCCAGGGAGGAGGGACACACCAGGCTTTGCCTCTGCGTATAACTGAGTATCAGCAGTCATATAGTTGGACATATGAGAGATTATGACATATCTAGTTTGTCATCTACTCCACACCCAGTAGAGCCAGTAGTTAAGACCATAGGTCTGGAGCCAGATCATAGCACCATTATACATTTTCTCACAGCTTTTTCTCCGGATGAACTCAGTTACCTCATCAGTAAAATCCCGGTAGTAATAGCACCTGCTTCTGATGCAGTGCATTAGCACACCGTCAAGCATTCAGTACAGCGCTCAGCTCTAGTAAATATTGTTATCCTTATTGTGATTGCATCCACAAGTCTGATGGACTCAGAACTTTAATTTCTCATGCAAAAGGAAGTTAAATCTGTGTTTATGCAGTTGCCTAACCCCCTTTAACTAAATGTAAACATGGTATCTGGATTTTTCCAAGTAACTTGGTATAGCCAAATTGTCATGTTATACTCTAGTTTATAGCAGCTTGCCTTTTCTTATGTGGCTAGCCTTTGTCCCCTTGAAGTTTGAGACTAGAGACCACATCACTGTATATTTAAGAGAACATGGACTGGGCACGGTGGCTCACTCATGCCTGTAATCCCAGCACTTTGGGAGGCCGAGGCAGGCAGATCACTTGAGGTCAGAAGCTCGAGGCCACCCTAGCCAACATGATGAAACCCCATCTCTACCAAAAATAAAAAATATTAGCCAGGCGTGGTGACAGGTGCCTGTAATCCCAGCTACTTGGGAGGCTAAGACAGGAGAATCACTTGAACCCGGGAGGCAGAGGTTGGAGTGAGCAGAGAATGTGCCAGCCTGGGCAACAGAACGAGACTCCATCTCAAAAAAAAAAAAAAAAAAATAAGAAAGAGAACACAGAGCACTTCCTTTAATCAAAAAACTTATTTTCATCAGTGCTTCCTTAATATATTTGGGTTTGTATCTCAGCTACAACTAGTGGTAAAACATTAAAATAGAGGGCCTTTTTCTCAGATAGTATTTTAATTAAGATATAATTTATATCTCATAAAATTACTCTTTTAGTGTATGATTCAGACATTTTTAGTATATTCACAGAACCATGCAACCCTTACCAAAATCTAACTTTAGAACATTTTCATCACTTCCCACAGAACCTGTGCACATTAGCAATCCTCCCCCCGAGTCTTTGGCAACCACAGATCAGCTTTCTGTTTCAGATGTGCCATTCTGGACATTTCATAATAAATGAACCCATATAATATATAGTCTTTTGCATCTAACTTCTTTGCCTTCTTTGACTTTGAATAAAGTTTTCAAGGTCCATCCCTGTTGTCCATATTATTTCCATATCATGTATCAGTACTTCCTTCATTTTTTATGGCCAAATAATATTCCATTCTATAAATATCCCACATTGTGTTTATCTGTTCATCTGTTGATGGGAGTTTGTGTTGTTTCTAGTTTTTGGCTATTATATAATGCAGCTATGAACATTCATGTGCACGTTTTTGTGTGGACATCTGTTTTCAGTTCTCTTGCCTATATACCTAGGAGCAGAATTGCTGGGTCATATGGTAACTAGGTTTTTAACCTTTTGAAGAACTGCCATACTGTTTTCCAAAGCAAATGCACAATTTTAGATTCCCATCAGCAATGCATGAGGGTTCGAATTTCACCACAGCCTCACCAACACTTATTAACTTTTTAAAAATTACAGGACTGGGGTGTGGTGGCTCACACCTGTAATCCCAGCCAAAGTGGGAGAATCACTTGAGTCCAGGAGTTTAAGACCAGCCTGGGCAACACAGACAGACCTCATCTCTTTAAAAAAAAAAAAAAGAAAAAAAAAAGAAAGAGAAAAGTTATAGCCATCCTAGTAGGTATGAAGTGGTACTCATTATGTTTTTTAAAAAATTGGTTGGACATGGTGGCTCACACCTGTAATTCCAGCACTTTTGGAGGCCGAGGTAGGTGGATCACTTGTGATCAGGAGTTTGAGACCAGCCTGTCTAACATGGTGAAACCCTGTCTTTACTAAAAAAAAATACAAAAATTAGCTGGGCATGGTGGCAGATACCTGTAATCCCAGATACTCAGGAGGCTAAGGCTGGAGAATCTCTTGAACCTGGGAGGCAGGGGTTGTAGTGAGCCAAGGTTGTGCCACTGCACTCCAGCCTGGGCCACAGAATGAGACTCCATCTCAAATTAAAAAAAAATTACTATTTTAAAAACGTTCAGCTATCTGTACCAGATCATTGTGGTCCTAGTGTATTTTCTTGGTGACTAATGATGTTGACCATTTTTCATGTGCTTCTGGTCATTTGTGTATCTTCTTTTGAAAAATGTCTGTTCATGTATCAACCACTTGGGAGGCTGAGGCAGAAGGATCACTCGAGCCTGGGAAATCAAGGCTGCAGTGAGCTATAATTATGTCTCTGCACTCCAGCCTGGGTGAGACCATGCCCCCCCCCAAAATTTTTTTTTTAGTTTGATAAAGTTCATCTTTTTTTTTTTGTTTTTTTGAGACAGAGTTTCACTCTTGTTGCCTGGGCTGGAGTGTAATGGCTCAATCTTGGCTCACAGCAACCTCCGCCTCCCAGGTTCTAGTGATTCTTCTGCCTCAGCCTCCCAAGTAGCTGGGATTACAGGCATGCACCACCATGCCCGGCTAATATTTTGTATTTTTAGTAGAGACGGGGTTTCTTCATGTTGGTCAGGCTAGTCTCAAACTCCCAACCTCAGGGATTACAGGCATGAGCCACCATGCCCAATCCAATTTATCTATTTTTAAAGTTTTTGTTGCTTGTGCTTTTACTGTCATAGCTAAGAAACTATTGTCTAATCCAAGGTGGTGAAGATTTACACCTGTGTTTTCTCCTAAGAGTTTTAGAGTTTTTGTTGATCCATTTTGAGTTAATACTGGCACATGGTGTGAGGTAGTGGACCGACATTCTTTTGCATGTGGGTATCTAATTGTCCCAGCAGCATTTGTTAAAAACTATTCTTTCCTCATTGAATTGTCTAAGCATCTTTGTCAAAAATCAGTTGGCCATAGATGTATGGTCTTATTTCTATACCTTCAATTTCACTGATCTATATGTCTATCTTTATGCCAGTACCATACTGTCTGCATGACTGGCCCTTTGAAGTAATTTTGAAATCAGGAAATGTGAGACCTTCAATTTTGTGCCTTTTTCATCATTTGTTTTTTGCTATTCTGGGTCCCTTGAATTTTTCTATGAATTTTAGCATCAGCTTGTCAATTTCTCTAAAAAAAAAAAAAAGCTGGAATTTGATAAAGATTGCTTTGAGGCTAATGCCCTTTTCAGCATTAGCCCACCTGCACCCAGGTGAAATTATTTAAAAAAAAAAAAAAAAAAAAAAAAGATTGCCTTGAATCTGTAGATCAATTTTGGGAGTATGACCACATTAACAATATTGTCTTTAATCCATGAACATGGGATTTCTTTTTATTTATTTAGTAGGTCTTCTTTAATTTCTTTCAACAGCATTTTGTAGTTTTCAGTGTACCATTCTTATGTACTTGTATGGTTAAATTTATTCCTATTTGTTTTATTTTTTTGGTGTTGTTATAAGTGGAATTCTTTAATTTCAATTTCAAATTATTCATTTCTAGTTTAATTTGATTTTTGCATATTGATATTATTATATCCTGCAATCTTGCTGAACTCATTAGCTTTAATATGTGTATGTGTGTGTATTCTTTAAGATTTTCTGTATAGTCATGTCATCTGCAAATAGAGATCGTTCTTCCTTTCCAATTTAGATGCCTCTTCTTTTCTATCCTGACAGACATCTTTAGGAACTATCTTGGTTCTTCTAGGGAAAAGTGAAAAAACTGGTAGCCATCTGGGCATTGGAAATTTTATTTCTATGCTCTTCTCCATTATTATCTTAATTTCTCTTTTGTCCTTTTGTCCCATGGTTAATCTTGATTTCAGAACAGAACCTTAACTTCTTTATACCTTTTATGAAACATATCAAAATCAGGGTTCATTACTTTGTTCCCCTAAAAGCTCTTATTCTACAAATCACCCTTTCAGGTAAGCTTATCACATATTCCCTCTGTCTTGAATTCAACTGACCCTGTTCATCAACTCTTTTCCAGCTCTATGATAAATCTATTTTCTTCTTCCTCTTTGGAACTTTTGCAGCTAGTAATAAGGAAACAGCCCCAGGATGAAATAACAAATACGCAAAATACAGATTCCTGGAGGAAGCATAGAGGTTTAATCAGAGGGAGCTCAAACAATTGTGAAATAAGAGGATATAAGAAAGCAGCAAAGGCCACGTGTGGTCACAGTTACTTTGGAGGCTGCGGCAGGAGGATCTCTTTTTTTTTTTTTTTTTTTTTTTTTGAGACGGGATTTCACCATGTTGGTCAGGCTGGTCTTGAACTCCGGACCTCAGGTGATCCGCCCGCCTTGACCTCCAAAGTGCTTGGGATTACAGGCGTGAGCCACCACGCCCGGCCTGGATCTCTTGGTCCTAGTAGTTAAATGCTGCAGTAAGCCATGATTGCACCACTGCACTCCAGCCTGAGTGACACAGCAGGACCCTGTTTGAAATAAAAAAACAGAAAGCAGCAAAGAGCATAGTGAGGATAAATTATTTAAATTGAGGCTGGGCTTGGTGGCTCACGCTTGTAATCCCAGCACTTTGGGAGGCCGAGGCAGGTGGATCACCTGAGGTCAGGAGCTTGAGACCAGCCTGGCCAACATGGCAAAACACTGTCTCTACTAAAAATACAAAAATTAGCCGGGCAGGCGTGGTGGCAGGTGCCATCACAGCTACTCGGGAGGCTGAGGCAGAAGAATCGCTTGAACTTGGGAGGCTGAGGTTGCAGTGAGCCGAGATGGCGCCACTGTACTCCAGGCTGGGCGACAGAGGGAGACTCTGTCTCAAAAAAAAAAAAAAAGTTAATTAGATCCCAGTTAATGGGAAACAAAGTGGAGACTTGGAAGAAACTGTGCAGTTACAGAATGACTGAAAAAATACTCTGGCTTGAACACATTAAGCAAAATAGAGAGGGAAAGGAACTCGTGGTAGAAAGCCAGATATTGATGAAGAAAACATCACCATTAAGGTCTAGCAAGGCCTCCATGTACATAGTTTTGAGTTTGGATACTCTGAATTACTCTGAGAGACTTGTGCTTCTTGTCCAAGGTGAGGGCAGCCTGAGATTAGAAAGTAAGGTAAGCTAGTAGAATTGGCTCTGGGGAGCTCTTAGAAACCCTGGTATTGGTCAAGGTGGCTCCTGATGGAATATAGAGCTTCTTTAAACTCTAAAAAAAGTCTGCCTTCTTTTTTCCGTAGGAGGATTATCAGATAAAGTAGTAAAAGCTAGGCTGGGTGTGGTGGCTCACACCTGTTTTCCTAGCACTTTGGGAGGCCGAGGTGGGAGGATCGCTTCAGCCCAGGAGTTTGAGACCAGCCTAGCCAATATAGTGAGACCTGTCTCTTGAAAAATAAAACTAAAAAATTAGCCAGTTACGGTGGCACATGCCTGTAGTCTCAGCTACTCGGGAGGCTGAGGCAGAAGAATCACTTGTGACCAGGAGTTTCAGACTGCAGTGAGTTACAATCACACCACTCCACTCCAGCCTGGGCAACAGAGCAAGACCCTATCTTAAGAAAAATAATTTAAAAAGTATTAAAAGCTAAAATGAAAAACCAAAAACCAAAACTGTTTCCACTTTGTGCACCTGTGAGCGTGAAACCCTCTGCTCTAGGAACGTACAAGCCTTCTCTTGGTTTTCCTTTCTTCCTGCTGTTGTGCATATCAGCATTCTCAAGCAGCCATTTTATTCCCTGGAGGCGATTACATTTCAGAAACAGGAAAGAGCTGGATTGCTCAGCCTGGGTTGCAAGGAAAATAACTGCTTTTGACCAGGTGTGGCGGCTCATGCCTGTAATCTCAGCACTTTGGGAGGCCGAGGCAGGTGGATCGCCTGAGGTGAGGTGTTCGAGACCAGCCTGATCAACATGGGGAAACCCCGTCTCAACTAAAAATACAAAATTAGCCGGGCGTGGTGGCACGTGCCTGTAATCCCAGCTACTTGGAAGGCTGAGGCAGGAGAATGCTTGAACGGAAGAGGCAGAGGTTGCAGTGAGCCATTGCACTCCAGCCTGGGAAACAAGAGCGAAACTCTGTCTTAAAAAAAAAAAACAAAAAAAACTGCTTTCCCAGGGAGTGCTTCTCCTGCTGGTCTCTTCCTCTCCCAGTATCTCTATCTTAGGTCTCTGTGCCCAACCACGTGACACAACTGAGAACCCTGGCACTTCCCCAGGCTCAAGCTGCCAGCTGGTGTTAATGTGTTTGATTTAATGGCAGCAGACTCCTGGCTTCCTGCTTCCCAGAGTTTAACCTAAAGTTACCTTTAGGACAGCAGGGCAGGTTACTGGGGTATGAGTCAACCATTGTAACTTCTCCGTCTTTTATACTCTTAAAGGTATAGACATAGATAGAAGCCAATCACAGCCAAAAAAAACTCCCAGACCCAGCGCAATCAGATTCACTTCACTTTTATTATGAACAAACACAATCTCAGATCAGTACAACTAGCTTCAGAGTTGATATTAATAGAAATTATTCCAAAATTATTTTGTCACAAATAACTACTATCCCACATAAAAAGGGAAAAATCCCACCCAATCAAAGAAAAGGTATCCTGCGTATGTTTCCATGGCAACGAGTTTATGCATTCTCAAATTTTCTTCTGGCTAGTTATCCACCACTTCTCCAACGGATTCATTCACTCTCTTGGAGAACCATATAGACTAATGAAAACTAATGATAGCATCCGGGACACATGGACATATTAAGTTCATGGTGGACACTGCTATTATAAAAAATACTCAGGTCTTGAGAATTCCTGTGCTGAAGGATCCCAAAATGCTTTATAAAAAGCATTAGTCACGCCTCAAAACTGCCCTTTGAGGTAGGTCAGTATTATTATCCCCCATTTTAACAGAAGGAAAACTGAGGCACATTATAGTTAAGTGACTTGCCCAGGGTCATGTAGCAAGTCAGTGGCACAGTGGTAGGAGAGGCCCTGGCCTTAACCACCAGCATAGCATTGCCACCTTGCTTTATTTAACCTTTCATGCTGACCCATTTGAGCTACACTTACAGAGGATACACTCAGGATACTACCAAACCAAAGAGAAAAAATTCCATTTTAAATGCTACAACCATCTTTTAACCTAAAAAAAAGAATAAATCAAATACATTCAAATTACTTCCACCCTCCATCAAATTTGGGCACTTAAGAAAAACAGCCCTAACAAAAATCTCGAGAATGAAGCCCAGAAGGGAATCCTGCAATTCGCGATACTGACAATCCTCCATTCAGGCCCCTTTTCTACCAGCCACTTCTGTAGGCTCTAAGGTGCAAAGGGACTCCGCAGAGGGAGTGAGGGCAGGCTCATATGCAACACTGATTAGAAAGATGTAAGGCACCAGGTAAGTTGTCAGCACACCCCCAAAGCAAGGCTGTTAGAGATCTAGACTCTTGATCAGATCTGAGTTTCTCATTCATGTGTCACTTGAATTGAGCTTCAGAATTTTGAAAATAGTGTTCCTTACTCAGCAGACAAACCCCCACCCATACCCACACATATATTGGGGCCCTCAGCCTGAGGTCTCCATCCAGCCTTATGTAAGGGTCATGGTACAGATCAGATCCATGGCACACGATTACAATAGGAAGAAGTGAAAGTTATTTTTATTGTTCATATATTATCAAGCAGGCATCTGGTGACCTGTGGAATTAGAAGTACCCAGCTGACATTTCCAAGGGGTCACAGGTCAACAGATCTAAACTACATTGATCTTCCCTTAGATTCTTTTCTACTGAGGTGAATAGCTCAAAAGACAAGGATGCCTTTAGTCCAGGCTAACCCCTGTAGCCTCTATGCGATTAACACAGGAAGAAAGGCCCTCCTCCCTTCCACCACTGGGGCTCAACAGTGGACTGAGCGTTTGGTAGTGTACATATCTAATCTTAATACAGCAAAGCCAGGCTTCCGCTTTGATGACTGAGGTACAGGGACAGGAGTGGTCCAAGGTTCTAAGACCACTCATGTTCTGTTTCTGTTCTTTTCCAGACTTCTATACTATTGTCTGCCCTAGGCCGTAGAGAATGCTGGTTAGTTTGCTGAACAGACGCTCTGTTCAGCAGGTTTTGTGGTATCTCAAATCCCAAGTCTCAGCCAAACCTTTGCAGTCCACCCTGACTCCAGGGAACAGGGCCTCCTTTCGAGGTGAGGCACTTGGGTTCTTGCCCTTCCAGTGAGGACTATTTCCTCCTACTTCTACAAGCATTGCACTGCCAGCTGAGAGCGCTGACTCAGGCGGGGCAGCCTTACTGAGCAAGCAGGGGGCATTCAGCATGCTCTCTGGTTCTGACCCAGACAGAGGGGACTGAAAACAAACCCTCTTTTGCTCTGTGGCTGGCTCACTGGCTCAACGTGAGCGCTTGGCTTGGCCATGCCCCCCCGAGAGAGGGGCTCTGGGCCAGAGAGGTTTCTGGGAGGGTTTGCCAGCCTTGTCTTGAGCCATCAGTGTGGCAGGGGAGTACAGGGTGTAGGTGGAGACAGGCCGGAGGCCACGTGAAAGTGGCAGCCGGCTCTACTTTCGAAAGAGAAGCAGTGGTTCAGTGACCCTGAGCATTCTGTCTGCAGGAGGGAGCTGCCTGGACAGCAAGTCATCACCAACTCTGAATACACACAAAGGAGGCTGCCCATCCAGGGAAAGAAGAAAACGTTCAGGGAAGAGAAAGATCTGCTAAGAGAAAAGGGACAGACAGGATAGAGCCAGGAATCAAGAATCAGGATAGTGAAGGGATTCCTAACCCTGCACCCCAGGCAGTTCTATTCATTAGGCTAGATGTTAAAAGAGCCAAAAAGAAGAAAAAGGGGGGGGGGGGGCACAACACTGAGGAGAGAGAAGCCTTCTAGATTTTATCCATTTCAAGGAGAAACTGGAACTAATTAATGAATGGAGCTAACATCTAGCTTATTTTATTAAGACTTTCACTAACTTCCTCAGTAACCTTCTCATGCCCTTGGCAATGTGTTCTCAGATCCTTTTCTATATGAAGTTCGCTCTTAGAAGCTGCCTACAGATCCTGTCCCTCAGCCTCTCCATCTCACGTCCAGCAGTGGAGAGGAAACTGGCAACCCAACTAATTCCTCCTCTCCTTCAGAGTTTTTTCAAACATCCCTCTTTGGGAGGGAAATACTCTAAGTGAAATAGTTTAATGATCTAAGCAATGTTTATGTGTATATATATTTTATGTTTGACCCGACTCCACCTCCTAAAATCTTTCCCTTTTTTGGATGTTTGGAAATGCCACAGCCATCTTATTACTATGAGGGGAGCAACTAATATCCTGAAGATGGCAGAGCAGAGGAAAGAATTTTGATGAGCAGCTCATGGAATCCTCAAAATTCTACGAGCTACTGTATTTACCAATTCTGGAAACACCCAACTTCAAGACTTCTTGATACGTGACCTAAGAAATCTCCTTGTCATTAAAGAAAAAAAAAGTGTCTTTGAAGAAATAATTTTAAGACTGAGATGAAAAAAAGAAAAAAAAAAAGAAAAAAAGAAAAAAAAAAATCCCTTCCCCAGCAGAGACCACTTTTACTACAAACTTATGTTTCTTATCCTCAGCCTAAACTATACATTATGACATTGAGATTAGCATTGCCAAACTCCACAGCCACTTCTTACCCCAAGCCAGGAGAAAGGAAGCATGCTGTGTGGTGGGGCTTGAAGTCCTCACTAGGTAGGCAGCTGCATGTCTGATCATGGCAAGAGCTTCCTCTTGCTTCATTTCCCTCGTCCTTACATTCTTACATGCTAACTCCCTCCCCCGACAATTTACCTGCTTTAGAAGCTCTGTGTCAAATGAAGTTACTTTTCCGTTCCATCTAGCAAAAGCCTGGGCTGAACATAATTCACAGGGAACTGCCCAGGTTCTGTTTTATCTCTAGCTTGAGCCACCTGCCTCAAAGCTCACAACAGCTCAAGGAAAGAGAGTTATTTGGAGCAAAGACTATTACTTTTAGGCTACAGAAAGGCTGTCTAGGCTTTGGAAGCTGGACACTGAACAATGACTGATCAGCTGCTTGCCTGGGAAGCAATGAGAAGAGAAAGGAAGGTGATAGCAACAAAGTGAAAGGACGACAATGGGCTTAGAAGAGAGAGAGGATAAGAGAAGAAAAAATATCAGCTTAGCATCATAAAGGCAGAGTTCTTGGCTTTCAATACTTTCGCATTTTAAAAGAATACTGTACTGGAACAGGTTAACGTCATCATCTTTAGCATCCTGGTAGCATTATTCAGTAGTTAATAAACAGACATAAAACCTCTGCCTGGCTGACTTAGAAAAAGAGCCTGAGGGACCCCAAACTCAGCCACTCTTGTAGCTTCCATCCCCCAGTTCTTTTAATCCTGGCCAAGATGGCGGCCTTGGAGACTTTCTTCCGGTCATAGGCCAGACCGAGGGCAGCCATGCAATCAATGAAGAATGTGGTTAAGTTGATGTGCCAGCGGTACTCACTGGCAGAGTAGTCGTAGGGAAAGGAGTGGTGGTAGTTGTGGAAGCCCTCACCTGAAACAAAAGCAAGAGACGTTATAGAGTGCGGGTGCATCGAGGTCTTCTTGATGTGTGCATACCAGTTAGCTAGCAGGGTACCTCACACCAAATAGATCCCCCTCAGAGGCAACTTTACTTTTATTTTATTATTTTACTTTTTCTGTAGAGATGGTGTCTTGCCATGTTGCAAACAACTCTCCCACCTTGACCACTCAAAGCGCTAGGATTATAGTCATGAGTCACTGCGCGCAGCCAGTGAAAGGCATCTTAAGGAGTGATTGGAGAGACCCTGGTCACCCATGGCTGTCTGGGAGCCTGGTGGGGAGGAGACTCACAGTTTCTCAGAGGTTAAAATGACTAGAGAAAAGCTGCTACTTTCGGGAATGGATTTCAGACTGGAAATTCGAAATTCACTACTGGCCCTGCCCTCAAGGCTCTGTGTTTATGTGCGTGTGTCTGCAGAATGACTCTTAAAAAAAGGAGTAAAGGAGCACATCTTTCCCCCACCACACTACCTCTAGGGGTGGGTGGTTCCTACAGAGTGAGCCCTGCAGCCAAGGGTGAGAAGAAAGGCCAGCCCAGCGGCTGGAATCTCCTCTGCCACTGCAGTTTGGAGGTGGGGGTGGGGGTGCTGCTCTGACTTTTTTGACCTTTGTCCCTGGTGTGGGGGAAGGTGCTGATAAAACAGAGGCTCTCTGAGGGAAGAAAAATGGAAATACTTAGATACTCTCTAACCTCTGAGATTCTGAGGACTCTTGGGATGACCATTTCACTTTGCTGGAGAGAGGAAAACAAACAAATTCTGGATTCAGGGCAATTTTGTAACGTGTAAAGCTTTGGAAACTCTACAGATAGAGACTTTGCCAACTCTTGGCAGGACTCTTCTTCTGAACCACAGCCAACAGTAATACTGACCCTAATCAAGCTTGGGTAAAGAATAGCTACTAAGAGCTAATATTGGGCTCTGTGTGGATAAAAATACCCTCAGACAGACCAGTCATGGCATTAATCAGAAGCAAGGGAAGGAAGTCCTGCAAAGTAAATGATATCATCCAGGGCATTCCAAGGTATGTCCACTCTCTGTGACACTCGATGATCTGCAGGGTGAATGAAGAGGAGGGGGAGTAGAATGCCAGGAATAAAGGTACTGAGGATTATTAATTTCCAATAATGGTTTTGCAGCTGGGCTCTGTGTAAGCACTACCAGGCCTTTAGTTACCAGATTTAAAATGGAATCAGATACACCCAGAGACACAGGGAGAAAAAAAAAAGAGGAAGAGGGTCAATGACTAGAAAGAAGACAGGACTTTGCAACTGGGGCAGCAAGAGACAGCCCAAGAAAGGCTCAAGGGATAAGGTTGATTTGGCAGAGAAGATGAGCATGTGACCATGGGGGAGATAATTCAAGAAACAAAAAGATTAGGGTGGCAGGAAACAGAGCCAGAGGAAACAAAGAGTGAGGTGATAAGGGAGGAAAGCAGCCTGGCAAGGAGGAGTGAATGATAACCAAGACAGGTCAGATATTGGCAGCTACTGTGAACTCAGAGGCTGGAGGTAGGGAAGGTTACTAGAGATCCATTTGCAATACAGGACACATCTCATGCCAGAAACTCCGTTCCTATGATAATCTCAGATTTATACAGTGTATGTGATTTATTTTAATCATGGGTAAAAGTAAGAATAGGCACAATGGCAAGAAGATGCCTGAAAGGAGCAAGGAGATACACGAAAGTTAAAAAAATATAGGGAAAAAATTGCTTTTATTTTTATTATTAGTTTTTTGAGATGGAGTCTTGCTCTGTCACCCAGGCTGGAGTGAGTGCAGTGGCACAATGTTGGCTCACTGAAACCTCCACCACCTGAGTTCAAGCAATTCTCCTGCCTCAGCCTCCTGAGTAGCTGGGACTACAGGTGTGTTCCATCATGCCTGGCTAATTTTTTTTTTTTTTTAGTAGGGACAGAGCTTCGCTATATTGACCAGGCTGATCTCTAACTCCTGACCTCAAGTGATCCACTCACCTTGGCTTCCCAAAGTGCTAGACTTACAAGTGCTGGAATTACAGGTGTGAGCCACCATGCCTAGACAAATAAATCCTTTTAATAAAGACAGGCCAGTCAAGGTGGCTCACGCCTATAATCCCAGCATTTTGGAAGGCCGAGATGGTCAGATCACTCAAGCTCAGGAGTTTGAGACCAGCCTGGGCAACATGGCAAAACCCTGTCTCTACAAAAAAATACAAAAATTAGCCAAGCATGGTGGCATGCACCTGTAGTCCCAGTTACTTGGGAGGCGGAGGCCAGAGGATCACTTGAGCCCAGGAGCTCATAGCTGCAGTGAGCCGTGATCACACCATTGCACTCAAACCTGGGCAACAGAGTGAGACTCTGTCTCAACAAAAACAACAATTTAAAAGACTTAGTAAAGATGGTTAAGGTGGAGAATATAAAAGAAGATTTTAAAGAGAAAATGAGTGTAAGGCAATGAGCTGCATAGATGTGTAGAGTAGTATGGTTGTCTAGATATTATCGAAGGACCAATAGCACCAGTTGCTGGAGAGGAAGAGGCCACCAGATCTATTTAAGCAAAACTCATCCAGGGCCTTGACCAAAGTCTATAGTCAGTTGGAAAGAGGGGACAGAGAAAAAAAATGTAGATACTTTAGGAAGCTGAGGCAGAAGGATCACTTGAGCCTAGAGTTCAAGACCAGCCTGGGCACCATGGTGAGAACCCATCTCATTTGAAAAGAAACAGTCAACATTAGAAAACTGAGCAGGAACTTGTGATCAAACTAACTGCTGTATTGGGAGATTCCTGAAGGCATGTTGGGGGAAGGGATGTTCCTAGCTCAGAACAGAAGAGAGAAAAATAGAGGACAAGAGGAGACAAGATGGTAGGTGGTAGTAGAGGGCCACCAGCAGTTTACTTTGATGCCCTTCATAATGGCATCGCCAAACAGTAAGGCATGGCACACACTTAGAGTATGGCATATCTGAGTAGAGTGGAAAGATTAAAAAATTGTGCGGCATACTTGAAGTTTATAAAACACTAGCCTTGCCGGCCACTCAGATGACCCCAGTCCAGCCCAGAGCTGATGAAAGAAAGGAAAACTCCAAGGCGCTCATCATACGTGGCATTTGGTTTTCCATTTTTTTTTTCTTTTCTTTTTCTTAGTAGAAACAGGGTTTCACCACGTTGGCCAGACTGGTCTCAAACTCTTGACCTCAGGTGATCTGCCTGCCTCGGCCTCCCAAAATGCTGGGATTACAGGCGTGAGCCACCACATCTGGACCATATATGACATTTGGAAATTGTTTTAGAACCTGGAATCAAAATCAGTGTTTTCTTTTTTATCCTTTCATTTTTACATAAAACATGTTGCCTGACTCTCATAGGATTTTCCAATATACCACCCCCCTAGTTTTATAGTGGAAAAACTGAGATACAAAGTAGCCATAAAAAACAGGTTTATCGAGTTTTTCTGGCTCCTAGCCTAATACCCGGATAAGCAGACCACTATATGTTCTTGCTTGGACCACTGACTTACCCACAGCTCCAAGCGAAACCAGGACGTTCTCCCGGGGGCTAATGTTCTTGTCATAAGGACGATATCCGTAGAGGTGGGCAGCGCTGTCACCAGCCAGGTGGCATTAAGCACTACAGCATATCGCAAGAAAGTGGCAACGTACAAGCTGTGTTGAAAGTTTCACCCCAGAAATAAAAGGGCACAAGTGTGGGCAGGATGAAGCACATCAGCAGCACGCCAGGTTTGTAGTACCTATGTTGACAGACCAGACACCAGGTCAGTGGAGGGGGACTCCACACCTACCTGGATCTTCCGCACTAACTGGGATGGGCTGTCTCTTTCTCCATCATGAGTACAGTGTGGCGGACAACAGCAAGAGGGAATGGGGTGGAAAACTCTTTTAAGGATGTGGTGTTACCTCACTTCTTAGATGAGGTGATGGGGAGGGGTTAAATGACTTTTCTAGGATCATACCAGTATCCACTATGACATGGTAGAGCAAGGAGTGAAAGCTGAATTGCTTGTCTCTGTCTCCTGACTCTTAAGTTCATTGTTTTATTATTTTTTTGTTTTCTTTTTTACAGGGTCTCACTCTGTTGCCAAGGCTAAAGTGCAGTGGCATGACCGTGTTCCACTGCAGCCTTGAACTCCTGGGCTCAAGAGATCCTCCCACCTCAGCCCCCTGAGTAGCTGGGGGACCACAGGCATGAACCATCATACCCATCTAGTTATCAATTTTTTGTAGAGATGAGGTCTCACTATGTTGCCCAGGCTGGTCTTGAATGCCTAAGCTTTCAAACGATCCTCCCGCCTCAGCCTCCCAAAGTGCTGGGATTATAGGCATGAGCCACCAAGCCCAGCCATCACTGATTTTCACTAGCGCATAATACCACATTGGTAAAATAGGTGAGGTCCAAATTACAAACTAATGAACAGACTTCTTCATCCTTGACTCGTTTTCCAATCTGCCTTTGGGCTCCTTTCTCTTTCTCATTAGTACTCTTATTCAGTCTGTGTTTAGTGTCATGCCTCCATTTTCTGCTAGCTACCCCCCCAATTCTTTGGTCTTCTTTTCCCTCAGAGGCCCACTGAGTGTCCTTGATCACCTGCAGCTGTCTGTCCCTCTGGAAGCCCTTTCTCAACCTTCATTCTCAATGTACACCAGGCCATTGACATTCCAAGGACACTGATTCCCTATAACCCTTTAGCAGTCAAGTCTTTGACTTTTACATCACTGATACTCACTACACCCAACTCTTTTTTTCCATTTCTGCCACTGCTTTCCTAGCAGGGGTTCTCATTACCTAGTTTATATCCCTACTTCTCGGTTTGGCTCAATGGTTTCTTACACTTGCTCTAAAAGCAGCCTTCCTAAAGCACACCTCTAACTGCCACACTGCAGTTCAAAAAATGTAATGGCTTCCTATTGCCTAAATCCTAAGTCTGCTTTTAGGACTCTACAAGAACGGCAGTCTCTCCAGTCTTACTTCTTCCCATACCCCATACTTCAAGCAAAAGGACTCTATTGCTGGAACATGCTTCATGCTTTAGCTCATTCTGTTTCTTGTGTTTGCACTGTCCCTCCCCCACACATAGTTGTAGAAATTTCTATCTGTTGGTGGATTCCAACACTACTTATTTCATAAACACTTCCTTGGCGTTGCCCATTGAGCAATCTCCCTCCTCTTTGTACCTCTCACAGTACAGAAAATATTCTGCCTTATATCATGGTTATTTGGACACTTGGCTTATCCTTCTACCCCTGACAGGCTACAAACTTTTTGAAGGTAAGAACTAAGCTACCAGCCTTGGCAATAATAGCGACTGAGACCTTGCCTCCACAAATATTAGCCAGGCATGGTGGTCTGCGCCTGTAGTCCCAGGTACTCGGCAGGCTGAGGTGGAAGGATTGTTTGAGCCTGGGATGTCAAGGCTGCAGTGAACCAGGGTTGTGCCACTGCACTCCAGCCTGGGCAACAGAGAAAGACTCTGTTAAAAATAAAAAAATTAAAACACTTAGGCAACTAGGCTGTAATCATCTTTGAATCTATGACTGTCCTAGGTCAACAAACATCTGTTGAATGTAATGAGTTTAATTAAGATAGCTCAGAGAGAAAGAAACAGAGCAATAGTCCATGGCTATGGGCCTGTGGGGACGTTACAAATTGGGATTTTAAATTATGAGTGTGAACAGGCAAACCCAGTCCATTTCTCAGCATATATATATATATATATACACACACACACACATTTTGCAATCTAGAATATGCTCTGAACTCAGCTTATATTTTATAAGTCTTAGGAGACAAGATGGGGTCCCTAACCAGCAGGTGCCAGGGCCACATCCCCCACCTCCATCAGGCCCTCACTCACCTCCTCTGGAACATCACCAGTTTCTCAGCTTTTAGGTCAGACAAGTCCAGCGTACCGCCCCTTCTCTTTGACAGCTGGGTGTTTGCGCACAAGCAGCCAGCCCACGTGAGAGAAGAAAAAGCCACGTCGGGAATTATGAGGATCAGCATCTGTTTCTGAAAACTTGTGGTGGGCACGGTGGTCACGAGCCCATTCAAAGACATCATTCTGGCGAGAGAGAGAAGAGGAATGTAAGGCTGGAGGATAGACACGCTCTTAGGAGAATTCCAATGGACAGTTATCAATAGCCCAAGGCTCTCAGCCCAACCTTACAAAATACCCAGGAATTTGGGCTCCAAAGGAGTTATGGAGTTGCCTTCCCTCTTCTCCCAACTTGCCACTGAAGCTTAAGTGGAAAAAGCAACTTAAAACCCCAGGACCACAGGAATAGGACTGCTGTTTCTTGAAGGTTATATGGTGGGTGGAATGGAGGTAAATCATACAGAGCTCAGAGAGTTTCAAGAAGTGAGAACGTTACAATTCTTTAAGCCAGAAATGCTGGAAAAGATCCTCATGGGGTACCTAATCCCTGGGCATGGAGAACATGAGTCAGACAGCCCTGTGTCCTAGGGTCTCAATCAGTAGATAAAGCTGCAGGGTGCACCATTCTGGTGCCTTGCAAAGAGAGCTCAGATAACCCAATAAGGCCAGGCATGCAACTCATGATCATGGCTGCATTTTCAAACGACCTCTGGGCTTCTCCATGACTTTTTCCATCCCTTAAAGAATGTACCAATATCTTGGGCTGGGTGCAGTGGCTAATGCCTGCAATCTCAGTACAGTGGAGGCTGAGGCAGGTGGATTACCTGAGCTCAGGAGTTCAAGACCAGCCTGGGCAACATGACAAAACCCTATCTCTACTAAAATCACAAGAATGTACCAATAACTCTCTTCCCTCCTTTTGCTCCACAGGACAACCTCAGAAGCCTTCAAACTATAAGCTGCTAAGGCAGAGATGATTATGCAAATGTGTTAAGTTCTTGGGCTATTGCCATGACTTAAGTTGGTTTCCTTTCTTCCTCTTGCTCCAAGCTAAGCCCCACACCACATGCTATTATTTGCCCATTGCTACAGCTTTATGGCTATGATGCGTTCCCCTTTCCCTACTTCCCTTCATTTTGTCTTTGCTTTAAACTTTTTGCCTCAACAAACCTCAGTGTTTTTACTTAGCCAGCATGGCATCCCAAGAAAGGGTCACAATGTTGGGTTGGTCTGTATAATCTCTGTGACTTTCTTTCCTCATCTGTAAAATGGGGATAATAATAGTATCTACTTCCTAAGATTGTTGTGAGGAATGTATATCAAATGCCTAGAATAGTGCCAGGCACATAATGCAATAAAAGTTGTCTGCTCTCATTATCTGAATATAAGAGTTTGTGAGTCTGGGAACATCAACTTCAATCCCACTGTGGTGGAGTCCTAAGTTATTCACTTTTTTTTTTGAGACAGAGTCTTACTCTGTCAACAGGCTGGAGTGCAATGGCATGATCTCGGCTCACTGCAACCTCCACCTCCTGGGTTCAAGCGATTCTCCTACCTCAGCCTTCCGAGTAGCTGGGACTACAGGCATGCGCCACCGTACCCAGCTAATTTTTAATTTTTAGTAGAGACAGGGTTTCACCATCTTGGCCAGGATGGTCTCGATCTCTTGACCTCACGATCCGCCTGTCTTGGCCTCCCAAAGTGCTGGGATTACAGGCGTGAGCCACCGTCCCTGGCGAAGTTGTTCACTTAAAAAAAAATTTTTTTTAAAAGTTGGGGTCTCATCACCCACGCTGGAGTGCAGTGGTGATATTATGGCTCACTGCAGCTTCAAACTCCTGGGCTCCAGCAGTCCTCCCACTTCTGTCTCCCTAGTACTAAGATATTCATTTAAATAGTGAATTTATTGTCCAATGTCTGCCCAGGCACCCAAGGTCAGTGTCTCTGGCTTATGTGCCAAAGCCCCTTATGATGAAGAGCCACAACAGCCAGACTGTGTGACAACGCAGGTACCTTAGGATCCAAAATAATCCTACACATCCAGAGTATTTCTCATTTATCTTCCAGTTCCCTTTCCCAAGACCCAGAAGTCTCTTCATGCTTTATGGACTTAAGGACTGAACTGGCACTTGAGGTGACCACAGGAGAGAAGAAAGTGAAACCGCTGCCCAGGTGTGGCTCCTCTCTGGCTGCTGATCCCTCCTTTCTGCCCCCAGATCTTTGATAGGGTGGAGGACAAATAGCTGAGCAGAGACAGCTTCTTACCTGGAATGCCATTGTGTTGGCAATGATCAGAAAGACCCGCAGGGGCAGCCGAGCTTTGTAAGTTCGGTGGCTCCACAGGCGATGAACTCCTGCTGTTATGCCCAGGGCACTGACAAAATAGTAGAATAACCCTGCCAGGAGAAGACAGTGGGGGAGTCACCAACCAGTGTGAGTTCCATCTGGGAAAGGATGCCAGAGAAGCCCTCTGGATGTTAGAAACTGTGTCTTCTTCAGGCTTTGGGTGAGAATTGCCTTACCATGAACTCTAGGGATAACCATGTCCCTTGATTTCACCACTTGAAAAATCATCACCCCCCAGCCTCTCAAAGATAAAAAAGATTAAAAAAAAGAAAATAAGCAAAGGAATCCCAAGAACTAAGGAGTCAGAAAGGCAGGAGAGAGAATAATGCTCTTACCACTCATTCTTCGTCTGGAAGGGATTCTTCTTCCAGGGCCTAGCTATCTAGCTATCTCCTTTCACTTCTATCTAGGCCTTCTCTAAGGTGTTTTTTTTCCTTTTTTTTTTTTGAGACAGAGTCTCACTCTGTCGCTCAGGCTGGAATGCAATGGCGTGATCTCGGCTCGGTGCGATCTCAGCTCACCGCAACCTCTGCCTCCTGGGTTCAAGCAATTCTCTGCCTCAGCCTCCTGAGTAGCTGGGATTACAGGCACACATCACCACACCCGGCTAACTTTTGTATTTTTAGTAGAGATGGGGTTTCACCATCTTGGCCAGGCTAGTCTTGAACTCCTGACCACGTGATCCACCTGAACTCAGACTCCCAAAGTGCTGGGATTACTGGTGTGAGCCATCATATCCGGCGGCCTTCTCTAAGGTTTTAAGGGCCACAAACTATTCCTGCAGAGCTCAGGACCCATAAGCAAGGGTGTTATTAAAATAACAGCAGAAGGCCAGGTGCGGTGGCTCACACTTGTCATCCCAGCACTTTGGGAGGCCAAGGCAGGATGATCCCTTGAGCCCAGGAGTTTGAGACCAGCCTGGGTAACATAGGGAGACCTTGTCTCTAGATAATTTTAAAAATTAGCTGGGCATGGTGGCATCTGCCTGTGGTCCCAGCTACTCCACAGGTTGAGGTGGGAGGATCTCTTGAGCCCATAAGGTCAAGGCTGTGGGGGAGCCATGATCACGCCCCTGCACTGATGCCTGATCAACAGAGCAAGACCCTACCTCAAAAAATAAAATAACAGCCAGTACAATCTGGGCACTGACCAACTTGAGAAGCCCTTAGTTATAGGGGACTTTTAGGGGATTCAGAACTATGGCCATTTATCAACTGGTACAAAAAGCATTTCAATATTCTAGCAGGCAGTGTGGCCATATAAGGGGAAAATTAGCCCTGTGCATAAGTGCTATTTGCACAGTGTCTTAAGTTTGACCAAAGATTTTAATATTCTCCACTTTATTGGGTACCTTCAATGGGGTTAGGTGGTATTAACACCCTCACTTTGCAGCTGAAGAAATAGATGCTCAGAGAGGTGAAGTGTTTATCTGAGGTCACATGGCTAGTAAGAAATGAAGCCATGGTTTGAAGCTACATTTTCTGTTGACAAGCAGTTCACCTTCTAGCTATACCATCCACCTCCCCCAAGATACGTGCACAGCTCCTGTCTCTCCTTCGCCACGTCCCTGTCAGTCCCTGTCAGACCATACTCTTACTGGGCAATGCTCGTTCTAGACAATGGTGGGACATTCTTCAAGCTGTCAATGGAGCTCCCCACCATTGTCTTGCCTCACCTTCCTGGAGGCCTGGAGGCTCAGGAGGTGCCAGAAATAATCTCTAACTGGGAAGTGGGTTGCTGAGCACCCATTTCTTCCTCTGTTCAGTAGCTCTAGCAGGCAGCTGTGGCCTTGGTAGAAACTGTTAACAATGTTTCATTCCTAGGGAAACAGCTAGAAACAATAGAGCCTCAGTGGCCACAGAGCTTAGCTGCAGTTGGAGACACCACACATTGTAACAAATTGTCCCATGTTCTTTTGCAGCGCTTCCTAAACAACCTCCTTTTTCCCCAATGCTACCTCCATTTTTCTTTCCTTTTCCTCCTACAGGATCTCCAAGAGAGACATACAGCCAGAGTCAGCCTCAACAAGAGCTCTCTCCACATTGCCTCAGAGTGGGGATTAAGGCCCCAGGTGATCTGGCTTCAAGCCAAGTGATGACCAACATCTCCCCCAGATGCAGTACCTGACCTGCATGTTACCCAGAAATTCATCCGTTGAGCCAGAGCCCTCTCCAATGACCAAAGGAGCTTCTGGGGTTGTTTCTTGCCACATAATACCCTGGGGTAAGTTGACTCAGAAAGTACATAAAATCCTATGTTAACAGGGAAATTGGGACAAGAACTCAGGCACTCTGGTGCCTTTTCCAGAAACACCTTTAGGCCTATCACATAGAAGGGCTTCAAACAGCTGGAGACTCAGTCCCTCTCTCCTCCTCAGGGGAAGAAATACTAATGTCCAAATTGATGGTTAAGCAACACCTCATTGCTCTGGCCTTAAGAAAGAGACTTGAAGGGTTTTGCCTCTGGCTCTCAGTGTTGCCAGAGGTTTTCTCCTCAGTCCTGCCCTAAGGGCTCCTTTGGGAGACTCCAAGATACAAGTTTCTCAAAATTGCTCAGTCATAAGAAATGCTGGAATCACGAGCAGTTGCTAACATTGTCTGTAGGGATTAAAACCAGAAAGACGAAGCTCCTAAACTCTGAAGGTGGGAAGAGAAGATGCCCAGGTTGAGACCTCTGACCCTCCTCCCCTCATCCTCCTTGTTTCTTCAGAGTTCTGATATTCCCATATCAAGATGGTCATTCTGTCAGCTAAGCCATCCACCAAAGGGCCCAGTAAAATAAGTTACCATCCAGTCTCTGTGAGCCACGTTTCTCTGCCCGAAGGCATAGCACACACCCATGGGCAAGTCACCAAAATAAAGGTAGCAGGCACAGTCTTGGCTTTGGGATAGTATTCTGCTCCCTGTACTAGCAGCTGAAGGTGACCAAGCAGAGGCAATTGGGTCATACTCTGGGCTTCAGAACACCTACAGGGAGTGCTGAGGCTGGAAGGAGCTTGCAGGTGAGCAAATTACTTGTGAAGACTCTCCTCTTGGGGAGAAAGGGTGGAGAGAGGCATCCAGTCTCCCTGGGGGAATCCTATCCCGGCTCTTCATCCCTCATGCTGCAAAAGAAGTTCTGCTGGATCCTCAGAGGGGCTAGACAACAGATGTCGCCCTCCCCTCACTAATGCAAGAGCCCTTCCTGGTATGCGGATGAACTTATATGCACCTGGCCTATTCGCTCTGTCTCTACCACAGCTGCGACACATATGTAACCCAAGGAATGCTACCTTCCTAATCCTAAAAAAGTACTGTTGCCCACAGGTGGCACCTAGAAAAACTGAGATCCTGACAAAGGAGCTCTTCTCAGTTGCATTTCACTATAGCACCTGGAGGATTTTCCGAAACAAAGCTTAGTGAACCAGATCTCACCATCTTTGGAAGACCTAAGAGGTCCTGAGGGAAACAGCTAAAACTTGGCCTACCAGCCCTTCTGCATAACTACCCACCAACGGTGAGCTGTCAGGTATCCCACACCCAGGCTGCTCTGAAAAACCTCAAGTTGTTTTCTGGAGGAGTAGTCCTGGCTCAGTACCCCTTAGAAAGTAGCAATGCGGGGCCCCTGGTCTGTAGCGCTTCCTGCTCTCCCTTCCCAACTTAGGCTCATGGTGGCAGAGGTGAAAAAGCCTGCAAAGCACATGTGTGTATCCAGGGGGCAGGGCCAGGCCATCAGGCCAATAGGTCCCTGAAACAGCTGAGCTAAGGGCAGGTCAGGGACAAACTGGGAACTGTCTCCCTCATTACAGCAGCCTTAAGACCAGGGTCTCTTTTCTGAGGGCTCTTTTCTGGCCTTGCCTCGATGTCCCTGGCAAGGAGGGATGGGTAGGACTGGTATTAGAAGGTTCAGAATTCTTGGCACTTCACGGCATCAGGAGGGGGTCCTGGAGCAGGCTGGATAGGGGATGGAACATGAAACATTTCTTCAACCTGATTTCATTCTAAGAGCATTTTGTTGACTGGCATGTGCAGTACCCTGGAGACCTATGCAGAGTAACACGCCAACACACATCTATGTGACTTGGGTTACACGGGAGCTTCTTCATCTTCCTCTGTAACACAGAAGCCTGCTCTGGCCAAGGGATAAGGTCAAAATAGTTTTGTGGATGACGACCGCTGTTCCTCCCTTTCCAACGAACTCTCTCCCTGACTAGTTTCCCTCTGCGCTAGCCCATGACTGCTCAGCACAGACCCTAGAAAGCCAATGGTTTAGTACCATGTTCCCATGCCTCCCAGGTATAGGGCTTTGATGCTTTTGTGGCTGGCAGGCGTGGGACAGGCAGCCAAGCAACTGACTCAAACAGAAAAGCTCTTTCAGGAAAAGCTGACTCCAGCACAGGTCTACACTTCAAGGCCCACAGCACATGGTCCCAGAGCTCTCAATGTCCCCAGCACTGACATTCCTGCATTTCAGTCCACCCCCCCGCTCCCCAAGACTCTATTCCCAGCCCACTAGGCCTGAAGCCTGAAGAGAAATGCTTGAGAAAAACCCCAGCCGGGAGGCTGGGAGAGGCTGGTGTTCTATGTAAGATCCTATCTTATTACAAGAGCAGTGAGTACTTGGAGGACTGAGTCAGGAGGACAGGGAGGCTGCTTACCCCAAAGCCAGGTGTAGAACTTGCAGGTAGGAATCAAAATGATCCCATACAGGGCACCCAAGTGTAGCAGAGACATCAGGATGATGTTTCTCCAGACATATTCAACCTTGGGCCTTGGGCCTTCCTTATCCTTGTAGGTGGGGTCATATATATCATCTTTTATATCAGGGCGAATGTCTTCTTCCAAATAGAGGGGCGTCTTCTCCAACTTATCTTCTCCATTCTGCGGGACCCTGGAGGGAGTCGCTGTGATGGTAGTGGTGGTGGTATAGGAGCTAGAGATCTGGAAGGGAGAGGAAGCAGAGTCTGGAGAGGAGACACGGAGAGCCAGGAGGAGACACGTGGAGGCAGCTGGGGCTACTCCGCTCTCTAATCACCCTGGGGGAAGGGTGGACAGCACAAGCACAGACCCTCCCCCAGCGCCCGGGTTCACTGAAGGTAGGGTGTATCCGAGATGCAATGGAGAAAAGTTCCCAGAAACTGTGCAGATAGATTAGGGGCGGAGGGCGAGGGGGGCGAAGGGCGGAGAACGAGGAGGGTGGAGGGCGAGGAGGGCGAGGGGGGCGAGGGGCGCGAAACCTACGGGAGGCGGCAGTAGGAAGGAGAGGTAAAGCACTCACATCCCCACGAACACAAAGGAAAGCCCGCATAATTCATAAAAGCACTAGCACGAACGGATTTTTCTTTAGAGCCTAAGAAAAGTTGGAGACTCAAATCTCCCAATTACAATCCACATTCCCAATTCACTGAAGGCAGCACAACTCGAAAAGGACGGCCAAGTCCTCCGCGATGCTCTCCCCTCTCTTCTGCCACCAACCCGTCCCCTGGAATCCCAGCCCGCGCCGGCGACCCTGCGGTGCGGGGCCACGCTGGAAAGCTCACCTCCTCCTGCAGCAAGTGGGCCGGCATCTTGGCTCGCGGATGCCGAGATGACTTTCCAGGGGCTGAGGCTGCGGAGCGGAGTTCGGGGGCGCCGGGGGACTTCGGTTTCGGAGCTCGCCGGTGCACACTGGATGGGTGTCGGGGCCCCGAGCCGAAGTGCGTGGAGGTTCCCGAGCCGGGAATTTAAAGGCTAGAGCTGGCAGTGGGTGACCGTATCCCGTATTTCCTCAGCCCCGTTTTATCCGCTGCCAAGCAGGGGCAAAGTGCGCGGAGTTGACTGGCGCGGGCGGCCCCGCGTGGAGGTGAGGGAGGGACGGGGAGGAGACAGAGGCCGAGGCTCGCGGCGACCGCAGCCGGGCGCCGGGATGCTGCCGACACCACACCGCACCGCCCGGCCCCGGCCCCTGCCCCTGCCCCTGGGGAAATGCTAATGAGGCTCTTGTACACCCTGGCTTGTCATTGGCCGAAGGGAATTTGGTGCCACCTCGTCCTGCCGTTGCCATTGGCTCGGCGCAATCTGCTGTCCCCCTCTGCCGCCAGCTCCTCGCTCCCCCCTCCCCTCCCTTTCTCCTTCTCGGCTTCTCTTCCACCGGCCGCTGGGCCTCTGCCCGGCATCCCGCGTCGGGAGCTTTCTCTCTGAAAGGGGCTGGGGCCCCTGTTTGGGGCTGGGGCGCGGGGTCTAGCCCAGGAACGGCCCGGGGCACACGGCGAACGGGTGGGTGGGCACTGGGGGAAGTTTCTCAGGAAACAGTGGGGAAGCCTCGGGGGGTGCCCACAACTCACAACTCCGTCCCATCTTCCCCGTCCCCCCCCAGGCGCTTGGCAGCGGGATGTGGCCGCCACCTCGGGGTCGGGAGCTCAGGGGACGCGGGAAGACCCGCCTCCCTCTCGGGCGAGCGCCGGGTGCTAGGTCCGCGGACGAACAATGGCTCTGCCCCGCCCACCAGCCACGCGCTGCTCACCCGGGACCGCACCGGACTCCGGCCGCACGGACTGACTGGTGTGTGTGCCCGCGCGCACGCACCCTGTTCAGGCCCCGGGCGGGCAGTCCGATCCCCTTGTCCGCGCCTCCAGGTTGCGTGCGGGACGTTTTGGAGCTTCTTCAGACTGACAGATTGTAGTTTTGGAATCTTCTTCGTGGAAAGAGGCAGGAAACACTGGCATGTGCTTTCACCCAGCAGCAGGCGAAAAGGCTTGGATGTGGAATAAGAATAGCTGGCAGGTATCGAATTGCTACTGCCAGCCAATTCACAAGAATCATTTTCTGTAATACCCACTGTGACCCTGGGAGGTGGGTACCCCATTATTCCATTTTAAAATAGAGGAAAGTGAGATATGAAGAGATGGAATAACTTGCCCATAGTCACGGCAGCCAGTAAGTGATGGAGCTGGCTGTTGAGCCCAGAAACGCCATATGAGAGCCCAAGCTCTTCATACCTGCTCAGGACCATACTGCCCTCTGTCCCTGAGATTCTCTGACCCTACTGATCTGTCCCTGTGCCCCATCTTTTCCTGGCCTGTGGGAGTCTTACCATGAGAGCTCTGAACCAGGCAGACTATGCATTCACCCAGTGTCCTTCCATGCCCATGTCTCCCCAATACTGAATACTGCCCCAGGGTCCTTTCTCAGCGAAAGGGAGAAAATAGGGGTGCTGTGCCAATGATTCCCTTCTTGGAAGAGAAGCACCTGGGATTTCCTGGGGGGAAGACTAAGCAGCTCTCTTGTTGGCCACTGGTCTCAGGGTCAGGCCAGCTCTCTGGCCAGTGACCAGGAGCCTGCATTCCAGGCCTGGCTCCCTGTCCGGTGTGAAAGCTCTGAACAAGACTGGATGATTTTAGATGTGGACAGCTTATCTAGTCATGGCTCAGAAGTACTTGGTGTGTGGCATAGAAATCTGTGCATGGGCTGCCGCCCTTCAGGTTCTCTCTGCAATGTCTGATTTGCTTAATTTTTTTTTTTTTTTTTTTTTGAGACGGAGTTTCGCTCTTGTTGCTCAGGCTGGAATGCAATGGTGCAATCTCGGCGCACCGCAACTTCCACCTCCCAGGTTCAAGCCATTCTCCTGCCTCAGTCTCCCAAGTAGCTGGGATTACAGGCATGCGCTACCCCCACTCAGCTAATTCTTTTGTATTTTTAGTAGAGACGGAGTTTCACCATGTTGGCCAGGTTGGTGTCGAACTCCTGACCTCAGGTGATCCTCTCGCCTTGGCCTCCCAAGGTGCTGGGATTACAGGCGTGAGCCTGTATTATTTTCAAAATAAAGAAAAGTTTGATTTTTATTATTTTGTTTACATCCAAGCTCCTTAATTTGGGTATTCAAAGTGCTTCATGATTTTAATCCAGCCTTAATTTTCACTTCCTACTTAATATCACTTGGACCTTCATCAAACTGCACATTTGTCAATAGAAAATAATAAAACTAAAAAAAAACACAAAAAAAAAAAACAAAAAAAACTCTGCACTCTTGCTTGCTTGCTTTTTTTTTTTTTTTTTTTTTTTTTTGAGACAGGGTTTTGTTTGTTGGCCAGACTGGAGTGCAATGGTGCTATCTTGGCTCACCACAACCTCTGCCTCCTGGGTTCAAGCAATTCTGCTCAGCCTCCCGAGTAGCTGGGATTATAGGTGCGTGCCACCACACCTGGCTAATTTTTTTTTTTTTTTTTTTTTTTTTGTATTTTTAGTAAAGGCGAGGTTTCTCCATGTTGGTCAGGCTGGTCTTGAACTCCCACCTCAGGTGATCCAGCCACCTCGGCCTCCCAAAGTGCTGGGATTACAGGCATGAGCCACCGCACCCGGCCCTACTCTTGCTGATTTCTAAACATGCTTCATCTTCTCAAGTTTTTCTTCCCCTGAACTCCGTCTGTCAAAATATTACCCATGATCCAGCAATCCCACTCCTAGATATAAACCCAAGAGAAATGAAAACATATGTTCACACAAATTTATATATGATCATTCATAGAAGTATTATTTATAATCGCCAAAAAGTAGAAACAACCTAAATGTCTGTCAGCTAATGAACAAATAAGACGAGGTTTCCAGGCATACTGACTCCACCTGTAATCCCAGCACTTTGGGAAGAGAAGGTGGGAGGATGATGGCAACATAGTGAGACCTTGTCTCAACAACAAAAATACAGCCCGAGGAACATAGCAAGAGCAAGACCTTGTCTATACTAAAAATAATTGTTTTAGGTCAGGTGCAGTAGCTCACGCCTGTACTCCCGGCACTTTGGGAGGCCGTGGTGGGTGGGTCACGAGGTCAGGAGTTCAAGACCAGCCTGGCCAAGATGGTGAAACCTCGTCTCTACTAAAAATACAAAAATTAACTGGGCTTGGTGATGGGCTCCTGTAATCCCATCTACTTGGGAGGCAGGAAAATCACTTGAACCCAGGAGGTGGAGGTTGCAGTGAGGCTGGAGACGTGCTTGAGCCCAGGAGGGGGGAGGCTGCCGTGAGCTATTATTATGCTACTGCACTCCAGCCTAGGCAACAGAGTGATGTCCTGTTTCAAGAAAAAAAAGTATTAGCTGGGCATGGTGGCATGTGTCTATAGTCCCAGCTACTTGGGAGGCTAGGCAGGAGTATCACTTGAGCCCAGGAAGCCAAGACTGCAGTGAGCTGTCATCGTGCCTCTGCACTCCAGCCTGGGTAACAAAGTGAGACCCTGTCTCAAAACAACAACAACAAAAAAGAAAGAAAATAAGTACATAAAATGAAAATTAAAAAGTAAAAATTAGCCAGGCATGGCGGTATGTGCCTGTAGTTCTAGCTACTCTGGAGGCTGAGGTGGGAGGATCGCTTGAGCCAGGAGTTTGTTACAGTGAACTATGATTGTGCCACTGCACTTCAGCCTAGGTGACAGAGTGAGACCCTGTCTCTAATAATAATAAGAAGAAGAAGATGTGGGATACTCACATAATGGAATATTATTTGAGAATAAAAAAGAATAAAGTACTGGTAGATACTATAATATAAGTGAGCTTTAAAAATATAATGCTAAGTGAAAGAAGTCCGTCACATGCTAAGTGAAGTCCCACATGTTGTTTGGTTCCATTTATATGAAATGTCCAGAATTGGCACATTTATATAGAGAGAAAGTAGATTGGTGGTTGTCCAGGGCTTGGAAGGAGGATGGAGGATGTTGGGGGGGTGATGGCTAAGGAATTCAAGGTTTATTTTTGGAGTACTAACGATGTTCTATAATTGATTGTGGTGATGAATGCACACCTGTGAATATGCTAAAAGCCATTAAATTGTCTGATTTAAATGGATGAATTCTGTGGTATATAAATTATATCTCAATAAGAAAAGTTATTTATTTATTTTTGTTTGTTTTTTTAAAAAACTAAAGTCTGGGCGTGGCGGCTCATGCCTGTAATCCTAGCACTTTGGGAGGCCGAGGCAGGTGGATCACCTGAGGTCAGGAGTTCTAGATCAGGCTGGGCAACATGGCAAAACCTACTAAAAATACAAATAATTAGCTGGGCATGGTTTCGGGTGCCTATAATCCCAGCTGCTAGGGAGGCTGAGGCAGAAGAATCTCTTGAACCCAGGGGGTGGGGCTGGAGGTTGCAGTGAGCTGAGATCTCATCACTGCACTCCAGCTTGGGTGAAAAGAACAAAATTCCATCTCAAAAAAAAAAATTCAGCTGGGCATGGTGGCTCATGCCTGTAATCCCAGCACTTTGGGAGGCCGAGGAGGGAGGATCACGAGGTTAGGAGATCGAGACCATCCTGACTAACACGGTGAAACCTGTCTCTACTAAAAATACAAAAATTAGCTGGGTGCGGTGGCACATGCCTGTAATCCCAGCTACTCGGGAGGCTGAGGCAGGAGAATCGCTTGAAAGCAGGAGACGTGGGTGCAGTGAGCCGAGATCTCGCCATTACACGTTAGCCTGGGCGACAGAGTGAGACTCCATCTCAAAAAAAAAAAAAATCTAAAATGAGATACCACTACACACTTACTAGAATGACCAAGTTAAAAAAGACTGAGAACAGCTGGAACTCGCATACATTGCTGGTGGGAGCATGATGTCATACAACTATTTTGGCAAACAATTTGGCAGTTTCTTGTAATGTTAAATATTCATCTATCCTAAATCTCAGACATTTAATTCCTAGGAGTTTCCTCAAGCAAAATCAAACATATGCCCACAAAAAGACTTATACAAGAAAATTTATGGTAGTTTATAATAGCTTCAAATAGGGAACATCACAAAAGTTCATCAATAGGAAAATGGATAAACAATTTATGGAATATTCATACAATAGACACTCAACAAAAAAGAATGAACTTCAGGAACAAGGCAAAGATGTCTCATCTCATCACTCCTTTTCAACATTGTGCTGGAAGTCCTAGCTAATGTAATCAGACAGAAAAGGAAATAGACAAATAGATTAATGGAACAAAATAGAGATCCCCCAAATAGACCCACGTAAATATAGTCAACTGATCTTTGACAAAAGAGCAAAGGCAATGCAATGGAAGTAAACAGTAAATGGTGCTGGAACAACTGGACATCTACATGCGAAAAAAACAAATCTAGGCACAGACCTTACACCCTTCCCAAATACTAACTCAAAATGGATTATAGACCTAACTGTAAATGTAAAACTGTAACACTCCTCAAAGATGACAAAGAGAAAATCTAGGTGAACCTTGGGTTTGGCAATGACTTTTTAAATATGTGAAAGGCATAATCTATGAAATAAATAATTGATAAATTGGACTTCGTTACAATTAAAATTTTGTGCTCTGTGAAAAACACTGTGAAGAGAATGAAAAGACAAACCACAGACTGGGAGAAAATATTTGCAAAAGACATTGACTGGTGAAGGACTGTTACACAAAATACACAGAGCTCTTGAGACTCAACAATAAGAAAATGAATAACCCAATTTTAAAATGGGCCAAAGACCTGAACATACGTCTCACCAAAAAAATAAATAAATAAATAAATACAGCTGGCCAATAAGCATAGGAAAATGCTCGATATCAGGGAAATGCAAATTAAAGCAACAAGTTACTGCTACATACCTATTAGAATCGCCAAAATCCCGAACACTGACATCTGGCGCTGATGAGGATGTGGGGCAACAGGAACTCTCTTATATTGTCAGTGGAAATGCAGCAGCCACTTTGGAAGACTGGCAGTTTCAACGGGCGCAGTAGCTCACGCCGGTAATCCCAGCACTTTGGGAGGCTGAGGTGGGCAGATCACTTGAGGTCAGGAGTTCGACTCCAGGTTGGCCAACATGGCGAGAACCTGTCTCTACTAAAAATACAAAAATTAGCTGGGTGTGGTGAAGTGGCCCATGTCTGTAATCCCAGATACTCATGAGGTTGAGGCAGGAGAATTGCTTGAACCCAGGAGGGAGAGGTTGCAGTGAGCTGCGATCATACCCCTGCACTCCAGCCTGGGTGACAGAGCAAGACTCTGTCTGGAAAAAAAAAAAAAGAAAGAAAGAAAGACTGGCAGTTTCTTAGAAAAACTAAACATAGTCTGTATTTTTTTTTTTTTTTTTTTTTTTTTTTTTTGAGACGGAGTCTTGCTCTGTCATCCAGGCTGGAGTGCAGTGGCACAATCTTGGCTCACTGCAACCTCCGCCTCCTGGGTTCAAGCGGTTCTCCTGCCTCAGCCTCCTGAATAGCTGGGATTACAGGCCTGCCACCATGCCTGGCTAATTTTTGTATTTTTAGGAGAGATGGTTTTTCACTATGTTGGCCAGGCTGGTCTCAAATTTCTGACCTCAGGTGATCAGCCACCATGGCCTTCCAAAGTGCTGGAGTTACAGGCATGAGCCACTGCACTTGGCATTTTTTTTTTTTGACAGGGTCTCACTGTCACCCAGACTGGAGTGCAGTGGTGTGATCATGGCTCACTGCAGTCTTGACCTCCTAGGCTCAAGTGATCCTCCCACCTTCTCCTCCCAAGTAGCCGAAACCACAAGCATGTGCCACCATGCCCAGCTAATTTTTTTATTTTGTAGAGACAAGGTCATTGCATGTTGCCCAGGCTGGTCTCAAACTCCTGGGCTCAAGTGATCCTCCTACCTCAGCCTCCCAAAGTGTTGGGATTACAGGCATGAGCCACCACACCCGGCCTCCAGAAAAAGTTCTATGTCTTGATTTGGGTGGTGGTTGCCTGAGAATGTACAATTGTCAAGATTCATCAAACTGAGTGCTTGTGATCTGCACATTTTACTGTGAAGTAATTATATCTCCAGTGAAAACAATTAGCAAGGGTTGGAAACCAGAGTATGAGCCCAGAAAAGGGTGTCCTAAATTTGCCTCATTCATTCATTCAAAATGCAATCGATGTTTATTGAGCCCTTGTTATGGACGAGGCACTATTGTTGGAGCTAGGGACACTGGTGACCAAGTTCCATGTGGGAGAGGCAATCAACAAAATAAACAGATAAATGTCAGGCGCGGAAAAAGATAAGGGAATTTAGAGTAAGTTGTTCTATAAAATGCATGAAATTTCAAGATTCTGGCATCATCTTTGCTCAAGAGGAACCCAAGCAACGCTCTTTTTTATGTTTTTGTTTTGCTTTGAGACAGAGTTTCACTCTGGCTCCCCACGCTAGAGCGCAGTGGCACAGTCTCATGTCACTGCCACCTCTGCGAGCTCAAGCAGTCCTCCCATCTCAGCCCTCTGAGTAGCCGAGACTAGCTGCCATGACCTGCTGATTTCTTTTTTTGAGAGACAGGGTTTTGCCATATTGCTCATGCTGGTCTCAAACTACTGGGCTTGGGCGATCTGCCTGCCTCGGCTTCCCAAAGTGCTGGGATTACAAGTGTGAGCTACTGTGTCCAGCCTGGTTTTGTTTCTTAACTCAGTGTCCACTTGCCCTTTACACCCGGTGTTGCAGGCATTGTGTCTATAATTTTCCTAGCTGAATTCACACTTGGCTGTGGCTTTTCTGGCTCCCGTTTAGGGTACAAATACAGTAATCAGGACATGCCATTATGGATGTTTCCAGAACTGGCCCCAGTGTAGGCAGACTCTCCATCCGATGAAGCTGTTTCCAAGAGCATCGATAGCTCCAGGAAAGAGCCCCAGGGCAGAACTGGCCAGCGGAGCCCAAGTCTCTTAATCTAGGCTTTCATCCTTACCTGACCTCTGCCAGGGTAGGAATCTTTCTGAGTAATTCTGCGCCCTCACTCTTACTGGATTTTGCTTTCCAGCAGAGTTCTGGCAGCTGAGCTATCTCTAGCACCTGAGCTGTTGCATTTACCTGACCTTTTCCCTCATAGGAACACCTGGTGGGAAGGAGGATCATTCAGAGGATTTCTCTCATCTCACTGCTAAGAGGGCAACAATGTTGATTGTCCTGTCAAAATTTCTGTCCACCCACGAAGAAAGGATATGACCCTGAGCAGGTCACCGTCCAGAGAGATGAGACAGCGTGGTGCCTCGTGCACAGTGGAGGTGCTTGTCAGAGTGGCACTGGCCACCGCCCCCCGCCCCCCGCCCTGCCTCCTGCAGAGGCCTCTCTGGAATCACCGGTCATTTGTCACTTCGAGCATGGCTTCAGGTTTCTCAGGCTAAGCAGTTCAGTAACAATGTGGTAGAGTTCCTCGGGAAATCATGGCCTCCCTGGAAGGGGTGTCCTCTGGGGGGCAGAGAGGGAGGATGGTCAACTCCCTGAGCTTTCGAGAGTTTTCGGGGCAGAAGCAGACTTATGGGGCATCGTCATTTCGCCTCGTCTCACCTCTGGTGACTATGAGTCACTTTGGCTGCAAAGTCAATTGCCACATCTGTGAAGACATCCTCCTTGTTGACCCTGATATGGCCTGGGCAAGGGTTTTGTTTTTTGTGTTTTTTTGAGAGTGGTGGTGTGATCTCAGCTCACTGCAACCTCCGCCTTCCAGGTTCAAGTGATTTTTCTGCCTCAGTCTCCCAAATAGCTGGGATTACAGGCACCTGCCACCATGCCTGGTTAATTTTGTATGTTTAGTAGAGACAGGGTTTTGCCATGTTGGTCAGGCTGGTCTCAAACTCCTGGCCTCAAGTGATTCACTCACCTTGGCCTCCCAAGGTGCTGGGACTATAGGGGTGAGCCACTGCGCCTGGCCCTGGGCAAGGGTTTTGAAATCTATGGGCGCATTCTGCATGGTGGGCTTTCTGATAGTTTGTTGGTGTTCTCGCTCCATGGACTCATGGTGAAGACTCCAGAGTCCTAGGCAACTAACTTACTTTCTTGCTTTCTTTTCTTTCTTTCTTCCTTCCTTCCTTCTCTTTCTTTTCTTTCTTTTCTTTTCTCTCTTTTCTCTTCTCTCTCTCCTTCCTTCCTTCTCCCTTCCTCCCTCCCTCCCTCCCTTCCTCCCTTCTCCTTTCCTTCCTTCCTCCCTCCCTCCCTCCCTTCCTCCCTTCCTCCCTCCCTTCCTCCCTTCCTCCCTTCTCCTTTCCTTCCTCCTCCCTTCCTCCCTTCCTCCCTTCCTCCCTTCCTCCCTCTCTCCTTCCCTCCCTTCCTTCCTCCCTCCCTACCTCCCTCCTCCTTTCCTTCCTCCCTTCCTCCCTTCCTTCCTTCCTTCCTCCCTTCCTCCCTTCCTTCCTTCCTCCCTCCCTCCCTCCCTTCCTCCCCTTCCTCCCTTCTCCTTTCCTCCTTCCTTCCTCCCTTCCTCCCTCCCTCCCTCCCTCCTCCCTTCTCCTTTCCTTCCTTCCTTCCTTCCTCCCTTCCTCCCTTCCTCTCTTCCTCCCTCCCTCCCTTCCTCCCTTCCTTCCTTCCTCCCTCCCTCCCTCCCTTCCTTCCTCCCTCCCTCCCTCCCTCCCTCCCTTCCTTCCTCCCTCCCTTCCTTCCTCCCTCCCTCCTCCCTTCCTCCCGTCTCCTTTCCTTCCTTCCTTCCTTCCTTCCTCCCTTCCTCCCTTCCTCCCTCCCTTCCTCCCTTCTCCTTTCCTTCCTTCCTTCCTCCCTTCCTCCCTCCCTCCCTCCCTCCCTTCCTCCCTTCCTCCCTCCCTCCCTCCCTTCCTCTCTTCCTCCCTTCTCCTTTCCTCCCTTCCTTCCTTCCTTTCTTCCTTCCTTCAGGTGGAGCCTTGCTCTGTCTGGAAGTGCAGTGGTGCCTGGAGTGCCGCGGTGCAATCTTGGCACACTGCAACTTCCACCTCCCAGGTTCAAGCAATTCTTGTGCCTCAGCCTCCTGAGTAGCTGGGAATACAGGCACCTACCACCATGCCCAGCTAATTTTTGTATTTTCAGTAGAGACAGAGTCTCATCACGTTGGCCAGGCTGGTCTGGAACTCCTGACCTCAAATAATTCACCTGCCTCAGCCTCCCAAAGTTCTGGGACTACAGGCACACGTCAGCACACCTGGCTAATTTTTGTATTTTTAGTAGAGATGGGATTTCACCATGCGGTGGTCTTTCTGATGGTTTGTTGGTGTCTCTGTGCTCCCTGGACTCACACTGGAGACTCTGGAGTCCTGGGCATTCTGATACTGAGTCTGGATTGCTTCGTGACTGACCAGACCACACCTCTGCAAGTTTCCATTTCTTCCTCTATTTCACAGTGGTAAAGGGGGTGACACAGGAGCTTTTATATCCCTCCAGAGCTCAGGAAATAAGCCAAGCCCTGGAGGGATATAAAAGAGCAGGATTCCAGAGCCTGTTTCTTATTCTTCCAACTCTAGTCTGAGCTTCATTTCTGACTTGCTCTTTCTTTTATTATTATTCTATATTTTATAAAAAATATAATGGGGATAGGGTCTCACCTTGTTGTCCAGGCTGGTCTCGAACTTGTGGGCTCAAGTGATCCACCCGCCTCAGCCTCTCAAAGCGTTGGGATTACAGGTGTGAGCCACTGGCTCTGGCTTTCTCTTTTAATGCAAGTGGGGAGGGGAAAGCAGCTTTCAACTCTCATGTCTTTGCTTGGAGGTGAGAATTGGAACATCTGGCTCTGGCCTCCCCAAGGTTTGGGGAAAGGATGACGGTGCATGTGATAGGCTTTCTGCACATGTATGGCCTTTATCCCAGGAACCCATGTGACTCCGCTGCATGCCTGTTTATGACATGGACAGGCCCAGCGCTGGGGACAGTGTTGGCTTCACTTTTCTCTGTTATTGACACATTAGGAGAGGAGGCTTCAGGACACATGTCTGCAATTGTGGTACACTCATCTGTAGAAAGAAAAGGAAATGAATTGCATCTCAGGGCTGGGGGATGGAGGATCTGTGGGTGTCCTGTCCCCAGCCAGCTGCCAACCAGAGAGAGGGGGATCTGCATGTAGCCCGGACAGCCCACTTACCATTCCCTTCCTTTCGTCGTTCTGGGCTCCTTGCAAGGAAAGGCTAGAAATAGCCATAAGGGCTCTGAACCTGGAGAGGTGAGGTTTATACGTGGACTGACTATAGGCCCCACAAGTGCTCAGGGACCTCAGGGCTGTCCCCGGTCTCAGTTCCTTCCCTTCTGCTTCCTCACCCTTTTACATTTTTTAAAAAACCCAGATTTAAGCCAAACTTTGGATGTAAAATAAGAAAACATCATCCCTTCCCTTGACCTAAGGCCCTAGCGCTTAAGTGTCTGAAACTAGGCACATGCTCTTCCCCATGACTGGCGGGTGCTGAGCCCAAGCCCTCTCCCAGCCACTGTCACTTCAGCCATTCCAGATCCTGAGATTAAAGTGTCAGCTTGCTCAAATAAACAAGCATGCTGAGACACATTGTCATCCAGCCAAGCCCATGGCTCTGTCCATCCACACTGCCCGTGGCATCATGACACTGGGCAAGAGGCCAGAGCTGCAGAAAGTCCCTCCTAACACTGGTCCTCTCAGCCTTTCCCGTGACAGGGCAGTGTGGGGAAGGGATAGAAGCCAGCTCCTGTCCCAGAGGTTGCCTGAGTCAGTGCTCTGTGCCAAGAGAGTAGGGCAGGGTCCTTCCTGGATGTGGGCTCTTTCTTGTCCAGTGTCCAAGCTGGATAGCCAGGAGGAATGGGGAGAGTGACTCCTCCCCCCTCCTGCCAGGCTCAGGCTATTCTGCCTTTATGGAGCCTGTCTGGCCACCACTGGCCTCTGGAGGAGATTGGGGAAAACAAGAGGTTGGGCCCCCGCACTTCCATGAATATATTAATTCACTAATTCAGGGACATTTTGTGGAATACCCACATGAGTCTCAGACACAGTGGTAAGAGCTGAGGTCAGAGGAGATCATAGGTGACCTTGGGCCGTTCACCATAGTAAGGAGATCTTTTTTTGTTTTTTGAGACAGAGTCTCGCTCTGTCGCCCAAGCTGGAGTGCAGTGACACGATCTGCAACCTCCACCTCTGGGGTTCAAGCAATTCTCCTACCTCAGCCTCCTGAGTAGCTGGGATTACAGGCATATACCACCATGACCGGCTAATGTTTGTATTTTTAGTAAAGATGAAGTTTCACCGGCCGGGCGCGGTGGCTCACGCCTATAATCCCAGCACTTTGGGAGGCGGAGGCAGGTGGATCACGAGGTCAAGAGATCGAGACCATCCTGGTCAACATAGTGAAACCCCGTCTCTACTAAAGATACAAAAATTAGCTGGGCATGGTGGCGCATGCCTGTAGTCCCAGCTACTCGGGAGGCTGAGGCAGGAGAATTGCTTGAACCCAGGGGCGGAGGTTGCGGTGAGCTGAGATCGTGTCATTGCACTCCAGCATGGGTAACAAGAGCGAAACTCCGTCTCAAAAAAAAAAAAAAAAAAAAAAGATGAGGTTTCACCATGTTGGCTGGGCTAGTCTCAAACTCCCAACCTCGTTATCTGCCTGCCTAAGCCTCCCAAAGGGATGCAATTACAGGCGTGAGCCACTGTGCCCGGCTGGAGATCTTTATAACTCTAGATGATCGTGCTATAGGTTCCAGAGAAAGGTAAACTCCAGATCAGCTCCCGAGAACCAGGGAAGACTTCCTGGAGGAGATGGTGCTGCTAAATCTCAAGGGACCATTAAAGGTGAATGTGGAGAAGGGCAGTTGGCAAGTTCAGAGGCCTAGAGGAGGAAAAGACTGAACTGACATTCTATGAACAAGGACCCTCAAATATGACTCCTCCTTGGCCCCAGGCTGGAGCGATGGCACAGCACGCCCTCCCCCGGTAGAGAAGAGGCCAGTGCATAGCCCTGCACAGCTCCCTGTGGTGGCAGCATCTGTCTCTCCACACCCTCCACAGAGCCACGGCCTCTCACTCCAGCCCTTTCCACATGTGCTCGCGCACGGGAATGTCTGCACACACAGGTGTGCGTACTAGGGAAGAGGCCCCGACCAACTTATTAGCTACCCCTGGGGCCTGGAGGTAGGTCCTCAGATCAGATAGTGCGTGTGATGTCTCAAGGGCAGAATGTATGAGATGGAGACTGACAGTCCTGGCAGATGAGGCCTGGGGACAAAGGCCTTAGGACCAGGACCAGGGCCAGAGAGTTCTGCGGTGGTCTGACCTTACAAAGATGCCTTTTTCCAGGCCACAGACTCCTCTCTCCCTCCTCTGGAGGCTCACAGGGGGTCTTTTCCCCAGCCTCGAAGGCTACCCCTTTCTGAGCAAGCCAACTAGGATGAACACATGGAGAGGAAAGGCAGATACAGGCCCAGGACCGCCAACAACAAATAACAAGCTGAAGGGAAGGTCTCTCCAGCCCTGACTCAACTTCGGAGCCACGGTAAGAGAGAAGAGGAGCTTGCCCTCGAGTTGCCTTTTTTCTTTTCTCTCTTTCTTTCTTTCTTTTTTTTTTTTTTGGTGAGATGAAGTCTTGCTCTGTTGCCCAGGCTGGAGTACAGTGGCACAATTTCTGCTCACTGCAACCTCTGCCTCCCAGGTTCAAGCAATTCTCCTGCCTCAGCCTCCCAATTAGCTGGGATTACAGGTGCGCACCACCACACCTGGCTAATTTTTTATATTTTTAGTAGAGACGGGGTTTCATCATGTTGGCCAGGCTGGACTCGAACTGCTGAGCTTGCGATCTGCCCGCCTCGGCCTCCCAAAAGGCTGGGATTATAGGCATGATCCACTGTGTCTGGCCCCCGTGCTGCCTTCGTGGTCGTAGAGAGGTACACCCCCATTTTCTTCCTGCCGTTGCTAGAGTGCTCCGAGGAAGGTCACAACTCTCTTGAGGAGTTCAGAACCCATGCCTCTCTCCCTGCTGTAGGTGAAAGGAACAGGCCCTGGCCATTCCTGGTCCTTCACCCCTTTTGCTTCTCTCCTCCCTACTGCCCCTCCCAAGCTGCTGCTTCCCCTACAAGGGAAGCTTTCCTGAGTCCATCTAGTCTTGTGCCCCAGCCAGCCAGCTCTCCCTCGGCCTTCCCTTTGCCTGACAGTAACCTCTCCGGCAGCTGATGTCACCCTGGCTTTGCACTGACACAGCAGCTGAGCTGGCCACAGCAGGGCGGTGAGGTCCAGAGGGCAGCTGGCTGTGTCTGAGGCCAAGATCCCCTCAGCACTCCCCCAGGGCTCTTCCTCAGCCAAGAGCCTGCTTCTCTCTCATTCCATGCCTCTAGCCCCACGTAGCCGCCTGGGGATAGAGTGTTGACTCAACCTCCCCTGTGCCCAGCGGAAATCAATTCTCTGCTCTGTGTGAGGGAGAATGGAGCCAAAGCTCTGCTCCCACCCCTGGGGAGCTCACAGATTTCTAAGAGAAACAGGACAAAGCACAACAGCAAACTGGGCAGATTAGCGTCTGATGAAGGCAGAGTGTAAACACACCATATTACACAGGTTAGGAGTTCAGGGAAGAGAGAGGGGTGCCCTTCCTAGAGATGCCCCTAGAATTGGGTAGGGGGAGAGAATGGGCTGGTGATAGAGTCACTCCGTGTTTGTTTGTTTTTTAAGTGTCTATTTATGTGCACTTTGGCGCTTTGACAATCTGTTAATATTTGCCCACGTATTTACCTCTATTTTGCAAGGCTCAGAAAAGTTGTACCAGCCTGGGGGTGCTGGGGTGGGGATTTGTCTGTACCTAACATCTGCTAGGTGCGAACTAGGTACTTAATATATTGTGTCTAGTAATTCATTCTTCCCAGCCACAGAACAAACATGCTAAGCAGAAAGTCAGAGGGACACTTGCTGGCTGCATCTCCCCCTGCCCTACCACCATTCACCACTTCTCCCGTGATCACATTCCCTGCTGCACAGGCCCTGGAGGCCTGGCCCCTGGGCACGCTACAGTCTGGAAGACTCCCCAGGTCAGCTAAAGGCTTCGTCATCCTACTGCAGCCCCCAACTCCACCTTTCTTCCCCATCTCCCCCTACCCAGAGAGAAAGGGAAAACCCCATGCTAGCCCTCAGCTTTACCTTCAGCATCTAAGGTGTACATTAATGTCATCAGGTGAATTTCCATGCTGTTTCTCTGCTGTTCCCACACCTGGAGTTGGCTGGATTTCCTTTTCAAGCCCAGAGTTATTTCTTCTCATGTCCTAAGGGACTCTGGATTTGCAATATCATCTGGCCTAGATATGCTCTTGCAGAGTCTTTGGTGTCCCCATGTCCTCCTTTCAGGGACAGCCCAGAAACCCAACTGCCTTTATCCCATCCCTCCCAAGCCTGCAGCTGAGGACCAGCCAGGGAGAGAGGGGGAGCCAAGCCTGGAGCCCCATGCACAGCAGGCCCTTCAGCCCCACCTCAGTTGCCACAGCCTCAGCGGCACCCACAGAGCCCCAAAGGGGGCTGTGGACCCTGTCGGTCCCCAGGACACGCCAAGAACCCATCACTGGTTTCCCCTAACATGCACTTTACCAAACCTCTGCTTTCCCCAGACAAGTGCCAACATCTTTTTCTGCTCCCCAAGAGCTACCTGGCTCTCTGAGCCACCTGGCAAAGCTATGGCTGCCTGTCACATAGTTCAGGGAGGTCTATGAGGCTCAGCTGAGGCTGGGACCTCGCCACCAACTCTGGGACCAGAGGATGGATGGTTACCTGAGAAACAGAGACCCCCCCCCCAGGAAAGGGATGGGGCCTGGCTCTGACCAGCTAGCTTTCAGCCAGGGCAGGCTGGCACCTGGGATCGGGTTTGAAGCCAACACCCAAGTAATCCCATTACCTCCTTCATGTTTTAGGCCTTCTAAGCAAGAAGCAGCCGAAGGAGAGACATGGAAATGTAGGGCTTGCTTGTGAGGGTGAGTGTGCCAGGATTCATCCAGGAGAGCAGGCACAGAGGCTGATTCTAGGGCATGGGAGGAGCCATGGGGAGGGGGGTGTAGAGAGAAGGAAATGAAATCGAGGAGTGAAATCAGCACACGAGGTGAGAGGTGAGGGTTGAGTTGTCTCCCTGAGAGATGGAGAGTATATGTGGCACTTGGTAGAGACTCTCGAGGGCTGAGGCTGTCCCTTCTTTTAAAGGAAGGCAAGAAGGCAGTGAGAATGGGCCTCAGAGACCTCTGATTACAGGCAGGGCAGCTGACCAAGACATTCACCTGGGCTGCACTGCCCCAGGCCTGCTCCCACCCGGAGCATCTTTGCCAGGAGTTGAGTGTGGCTGGGATGTGAAGGCAAGCCCAGTTCTGGGAGACGCAGAACTCCCTGATGGTCTACTGTGGCTCCCGAGAGGTCTCACTGAACCTCTCTTCAACTACACACCACAGCCGTCCTCCCCATCTTCCTACCCTTTCTCCTTCACTCAGGCGGGACTTTCCTCACTTCCTGCCAGTGCCCTCAGCCTTACTCAGCTCCCTGTTTTCTCTCACAGATGTCTCTCCCCACAAGAAAAACACACACAGTTGCCCAGCCTTGGTGTCTGCTTCTCAGAGGAGCCAGTTTAATAGGGGCCATACTAGGCCTCAACAATGATAAAGCCCTGTGGGTTAGGACTGTTAGCAGGCCCAGATCTGAACCTGCAGAGTTACCCAGAGGGGGAAAAAATGGTAAGGTATAGGAAGAAGCTGGGAGAGAACTGGTTTCTAGATTGGGGCCCCTCTGAGGGCGCATCCCTCCAAACTGGATTCTCTGCTGTTTTACATCCAGAAAAGAGCAGGCTCTCCCCTATGGACAGACATGGGGCCAGGGTCCTGCTGCCACCCAGTGGCCATGGCAGGCAAAGCACCTTTGCGGCCTCGCACTGGGTCCACTGAAGCCGCTGGTGAGGGTAGGAGTAGAGAATTTGTTCTGGTGGTTGGGGTCCTCTCCCTCTGTCATTTACAGCATAAGTTACAAAAATCCTGACTTCCAAACTTAATTCCCAAACTTTCCTCCTTTAAAATTAGCACCATAGTCAGCTGGGCGCAGAGGCTCACGCCTATAATCCTAACACTTTGGGAGGCTGAGGCGGGTGGATCACCTGAGGTCAGAAGTTCAGGATCAGCCCGGCCAACATGGCGAAACCCCATCTCTACTAAAAATACAAAAATTAGCCAGGCATGATGGCAGATGCCTATAATCCCAGCTACTCGGGAGGCTGAGGTAGGAGAATCACTTGAACCGGGGGGTAGAGGTTGCAGTGAGCCGAGATTGTACCACTTCACTCCAGCCTGGGCAAAAGACAAAACTCCATCTCAAAAAATAAATAGCACCATCGTCACACACATCTATGAATGTACTACAACCACTGAAGTCTCTGTTTTAAGAAGGTGAATTGTATGGTATGTGATTCTATCTCAGTAAAATCAGCACCATAAGAAGAGGTGGGTGAGGCTTTTAGTAGGTGAAGATGAGGATGGTTGTTTCTGTTATTGGGACTCCCAACACCGATATGAAAGAAGGTCACACAGTAGGTTCTCAACAAATCTTTATTTTATTTTATTTTATTTTTTATTTTTTAAAGACAGGGTTTCACCATGTTGGTCAGGCTGGTCTTGAACTCCCGACCTCAGGTGATCCGCCCGCCTCGGCCTCCAAACTGCTTGGATTACAGGCGTGAGCTACCACGCCCGGCAACAAATCTTTAATGAATTACTAGTGTTGTTAAATGGAGCCATTTTTTTCTTTTTCTGTTCTTTGTAATTTCTTTCTCCTTTTTTTTTTTTTTGAGCCACTTTTTTCATTGCCTCACTACTCACCCTTGAAGCTGTACACACCTTCATTTCCCCAAATCTGTAGGTATCTAAAGCCTTCTTACTTTCCAAGGTCACCTGAGATCATCTAGTCTAAACATCCAAAAGCTTTTCATTGATCAGAACCCTCAAACTTTTAGCAGCACTGAATACTGTTCATCATGAGCCCCGCCCCCCAACATTTTTTTTTTGAGATAGAGTCTCACTCTATCGGCCAAGCTGGAGTGCAGTGACACAGTCTCAGCTCACTTCAACCTCCGCCTCCTGGGTTCAAGCAATTCTCCTGCCTCAGCCTCCCAAGTAGCTGGGACTATAAGCGTGCACCACCACACTAGGCTAATTTTTTGTATTTTTAGTAGAGACAGGGCTTCACCATGTTAGCCAGGATGGTCTCAATCTCCTGACCTTGTGATCTGCCTGCCTCGGCCTCCCAAAGTGCTGGGATTACAGGTATGAGCCACTGCCGAGCCCCTTTCTTAAAACCGTCCTCCACTGGCTTTTGGTCTTGAAAATCCACATCTCTCCTCCTTTCTCTCTTATGACTCTTCTGTTTTCTTTATGGCTCTTCTTCCTTTCCCTGGACCCTTAAGCTCTTTTGTGTCTTCACTCAGTTCTTTAGCAATATCATCTATTGCTGTGGCTCCAATAATCACCTCTAGCCATGTGATCCCCACATCACTCCCTTCAGTCTTTATTCCTCTCTCAAGCTTTAGCCCAAATTGGCCAATGGCTTCTCAGGTTTCATCATCTGAGTGTCTCATTAACACTTGAGACACAAACATACCCACAGCTGATTCATTGCCTTCCTGCTATAACCTTTCTCTTTCTTTTTTTTGGAGACAAGGTCTTGCTCTGTCACCCAGGCTGGAGTGTGGTGGCATGATCATGGCTTACTGCAGCTTCAGACTCCCAGGCTCAAGGGATTCTCCCGCCTCAGCCTCTCAGCTTTCTGAGTAGCTAGGATTATAGGACTACAAGCATAGGACCACCACACATGGCTTTTTTTTTTTTTTTTTTTTTTTTAATTTTGTAGAGATGGGAGTCTCACTATGTTGCCCAGACTGGTCTTAAACTCCTGGGTTCAAGCGATCCTCCCATCTCGGCCTCCCAAAGTGTGGTATTACAGGCATGAGCCACCGTTCCCAGCCTTGAAAGCTAGCTTCTTCTGACCCTTCCCCACACCCTGCTAATGTCATCATTATCCATCCGGTTGTCCAGGTCTGAGGCCTTAGAGTCACCTTTGATTTCTCTATCCCTTGAACCCTACATCCAATTAGTTGCTAATTCCATCAGGAGCTGCCTATAAGATGTCTTGCTTATCTTTCCATTCTTTTCTATTCTTATGTTACCACCTTAATTCAGCCTTTTATTATGTGTTCCTGAACTAGCACAGAAACCTTCCAGCTGATACCCTCCCTTCCAATTTCCCCTGAAACCAACCCATCTTATTGTTAGACTGTTTCTCATGAAGTCTATCTTGGATTTCATTACTCTGCTCAGAAAACGTCCGTCTTTCTATTGTCTAATGAATTAAATGTCTGGCATTCGAGGCCTTGTGCATTTGCTCCCAATCCTCTTTCCAGGCTTTTTTCTATTCTCTAGTCCAAGTGGAATGATTCTTCCAAAAAAGCACCCAATGTTCCTGCCTGCCTGCCTTTCCTCAGGCTGTTTCTTCTGCATAGGAGACAGAGAGGAAGCTATTATCTTTGCAGCCACAGGCCAAATTCCAAACTCTAATTCCCCCCATAAGCTATCTCTCTGATCCTCAGTTTCTTCATCTGTAAAGTGGAAAAAATAAAAATCTACCCCATACAATTGCATGAGAATTAACTAAGATAATGCACTGTAAAGTGTCTGACCTTTGAGTGTTAATAAATGGTAGCTATACTTTATTTCTGTCTCTTAAAATATTACCCACCCTTCAAAGTCCATCTCAATGCCATTCCTTAGAAATTCCATTCTTGACCTTCCCACTTTCTAGCCTAATCATCTGCCTTTCTTGGAAAAACTTTTAGGTGCTGTACTTCTCATTGTAGCTATTTCCATACGTGTCACACATTTCGCAGTGCTCTTTCCCAACAGTTATCTCCAAGGAAGTAATGACTAATACAATAAGTTGGCACAAGCAGGTGATAAGCAAATCTATTGCATGGATGACTTCCATGTCAAGAAATGAACTGTAATAATCTCCTGTTGAAGTGAAAAGCTAGCCAACCAGCTGGGAGTTTCTCTGAGTCTGAGATGAAAATGAGCCTCAAGTCTCATAACTATTGACTACTGGCTTTAAAAAAAATATTTTTCTGGCTGGGCACAGTGGCTCACACCTGTAATCCCAGCACTTTGAGAGGCCCAGGTGGGTGGATCATCTGAAGTCAGGAGTTCAAGGCCAACATGGTGAAACCCCCGTCTCTACTAAAAATACAAAAATTAGCTGGGTGTGGTGGTGCACTCCTGCACTCCCAGTCACTTGGGAGGCTGAGGCAGGAGAATCGCTTGCACCTGGGAGGTGGAGGTTGCAGTGAGCAGAGATCATACCACTGCACTCCAGCCTGGGTGACAGAGTGAGACTCAACCCCCACACACACCCCCAAAAATATATATATATTCTAATTGTGAAAGTACTTATAATCTTTGTAGAAGAAAATGAACACAATAAAAAGCGCCTATAACGACACTATCCAGAGATAACCACTGTTAACTTGTTTCTTTTTTTAATTACTTTTTTTTTCTGTTGGTAGGTAGTTAATTTGTTTTTAAATTTGATTTTTAGACAGGTCTCACTCTGTCGTCCAGGCTGGAATGCAGCGGCACAATCATACCTGCAGCCTTGAACTCTTGGGCTTAAGTGATCCTCCCACCTTAGCCTCCCGAGCTAGGGCTACGGGTGCACATCATCACGCCTGGCTAATTTTTAAAATTTTTGTAGAGATGGGATCTTGCTATGTTGCCCAGGCTGGTCTCAAACTCCTGAGCTCAAGCGATCCTCCCGCTTCAGCCTCCTAAAGTGCTAGAACTGGGCCACTCACTCAACTCACACACACTGGGTGTTGAGCCACTGCGCCCAGCCCAAGTCTCAACATTTCTTGCAGTATTGTGACTTTTTCTGTGTTTGGTCTTTTACTCTGTGTGTTCTTCTGTGCTTATTAGTAAAATATATTCAGATCTCAAAACACCTTGCTTTCCTCAGGGACAAGAAGTGGAAAGAGAAGTAGACCTCGTCATTCTATTTCTCAGTAGCTTCAGAAAGCCTGGTCTGTATTTCTCCCTTGTAGCACTTTTTATGATTATAAATCATAAATTATTTAAGTATGCATTGAATTCCTGTATTTTCCACCAGAATGGGGCTTCTGTGAGGCAGGGGCCATGATCATCTTCTTTGCTGCTTCATCCCTAGAGCTAACCTACCATATAGTCAGCGCTTGGTGAATATTTGTGGAGTAAACTAATGCCTGCAGGGAGGACTCTGTTTGGAAGAACATATGTCTCCTGTAAAGAAGCCCTCAGAGGCTGGGGCAAGGAGGCGACTGCCCTGAGACCCCAAAAGATGCCGGGAGTGTGTGTATCAGGAGGGTCCCCTGGTATCCCAGTCTCTCCTCTTTACAGTCACTGGGCACTCAGTTGGCTGTGCCTCACGTGGAATTTGGTGAGTGGCTCTGAGGTGAGAAGAATTGTGTTCTCTTGGGCCTTCGTCCCCAAACCCCCTTGCAGACTTTCCTTTTCTCCCTCCTGCCTTTCTTGATGCTCCCCCTCACCTGGCAGTGGCCCCTCTCTGTCTAGCCTGCTGTCTCAAATTCACGTGGTCTCTCTCTTCCCCCGACTCCACCAGCTCTAGCAGGTGGCCAGACTGATACTCAGATACTCAGCTACAGAGCCCCATCTGACGCAGCTGGAACTCTGTTTGGAAATGATAATACTGATGGATTGCCTCAGAGCGTGTGAGCACATGATGTCTGGACTACATTCAGCAAGGGATCATGGTGTGACCTCAGGACCACATTCCCAGGGGCTCAGGGAACCGAAGACTTCCTTCCTGATATTTGTTGATGGCATCATCTGTCTCCTGCCACCTGGGTTCAGTTGGTTCCTTCCATCCATTCAATCTTCTATAGAAGGCATGGACAAAGGGACACAGATTTCCAGGAGGGCCCTCTGGAAATGGGAGAAAAGCTAAGGATTTCATTCAAAAAGATCTCTTTAAAGACATGGGGCTGGGTGCAGTGGCTCATGCCTATAATCCAAGCACTTTGGGAGACTGAGGCAGGAGGATCATTTGAGGCCAGGAATTTGAGACCAGCTTGGGCAACATGGTGAAACCCTGTCTTTACAAAAAATGCAAAAGTTAGCCAGGTGTGGTGGTATGCCCTGTAGTCGTAGGTATCTGGGAGGCTGAGGTGGGAGGATTGCTTGAGCCTGGGATATTGAGGTTGCAGTGAGCTGTGATTGCACCTCTGCACTCCAGCCTAGGCAACAGAGCGAGACTCTGTCTCAAAAAATGAACAAAGAAAAAACAAATTGTAGTATTTTTGCCACGCAGATAACTAGTGGCATATTGATGAAGCTTAAGGTCTCATGCCCAGGATTCTTTCTTATAGGTAAGTGATTTCCAATATCTTCCATTAAGAATCATTGTCATAGTGAGCCATGGCTACCTATGGATTGTGTCCTGTGGTGTACGCTTATTGAGGTAGAAACGGTTAAGAATCATTATATAGTATATGGAAGCGAGCCTCCCATCTCGGCAGTTTGAAATTTGCCTCTCTCCGTAAAACTTGGAATTCTACAGAAGGTGGTTTGAGGTTTGCCTCTCCCTGTAGAACTTGGAATGTGAATCACTCCAAGATTCTATTGTCAGGAATGTGGAAGGTGCCTTTCCCCAGGGGTTCATCAGGAGAATTTATAAGGTCATGGGCCAAAGTTTCCTTCCTAGAGACTTTGCTATTTCTGGCTCTTCATCGGAGTCCAGTAGATCTGGGTGTCACTGAAGAAGCTTGCTGGGATGGGCATGGTGTGGAAAGGAAGTGCACTGGTGGTAGAAATGGGGTCATCCCCATCCCAGTGTCTACACTTGGATAGCATATTACAAAAACCACATCCCAGTGAAGCCATGGGACCAAATTCGCCAAATGGGTGAAAAGCTTCCTGATGAAGAGGTGCTTCTGATTTTGATGGGCCACAAGGCTTGTCATGTAGTTATAAAATTCCTCTAAGGCTGGGCACGGTGGTTTACACCTGTAATCCCAGCACTTTGGGAGGGTGAGGCGGGCGGATCACAAGGTCAAGATATCGAGACCATCCTGGCCAACATGATGAAACCCTGTCTCTACTAAAAATACAAAAATTAGCTGGGCATGGTGGTGTGCACCTGTAGTCCCAACTACTTGGGAGGCTGAGGGAGGAGAATCACTTGAACCCGGGAGGCGGAGGTTGCAGTGAGCCAAGGTCATGCCATTGCACTCCAGCCTGGCAACAGAGTAAGATTCCACCTCAAAAAAACAAAAAACAAAAACCAAAACTCCTCTAATAGGTGCTGTCACTCAAAGATTACCTTTCAAATTCTATCCAGGCCAAAGATTGCCTTTTGAATTCTCTCCAGGCAAATTGGTATCACTCCATTCTGCTGGTGTCAGCTGCTTGAAATAGTGTAGACGCAGAGAGTTCTGGGACCCGTGTCACTCAGAAACAATGTCAAAGTCCTGGCTGAAGGTATCTTCATTACCCACAAATTGCCGTATATGAGTAGAATGTCCAAGCATGAATGCAATAGTGAGAGAACTAAATTTGTATTGTGCTTCAGAGTACACAGTTTATAAAGACTTCTGTGTTCTACTCTCTGAATCCTAAAACATTCCTTAAGGTCAAAAGGGCAGGCATTGCTATCAACACTTTGGAGATTTGCAGATAGGTAAATTGAGTCTCAAAAGCTACTTATCCAGAACCATATACTAGTAAGTTGCGAGCCAATTGCTAAACCCAGGGACTTTATGCACGTTTTTTGTTTGTTTGAGACAGAGTCTTGCTTTGTCTCCCAGGCTTGAGTGCAGTGGTGCGATCTTGGCTCACTTCAACCTCCGCCTCCCAGGTTCAAGCGATTCTCCTTCCTCAGCCTCCCGAGTAGCTGGAATTATAGGAGTGCACTATCACACCCAGCTAAGTTTTGTATTTTTAGTAGAGATGAGGTTTCACCATGTTGGCCAGGCTGCTCTTGAACTCCTGACTTCAGGTGATCCACCCGCCTCGACCTCCCAAAGTGCTGGGATTACAGGCGTGAGCCGCCACGCCCGGCCTACACTGGTTCTTTTTAACGGGAAAAGTCAAGTGCTGGTAGGAGCTGGAGGACATGGAGAGGTACTGGACACAAGATAATCAGGAGATGCTGCTTGATTACTACACTTGCAATTTCTTGAGCAAGTTTAAACATCATAAAAATGCTAAGAACTTTTTGAGAAAATTTCTCAAGCTGTGTTGCATAAGCTGTGCTCCTGGGGCCAGTAGGGGTTGATCCACACACACATGGGGAATGGCTAACACTCAGCAGGAGAAAGCAATTGGATTTTGCCCAGGTAGGTGACCAAAGGTGAGTAAAGCAGTGCACCGGCGGCCTTGAACAATCGGAGATGTGAGACTTGTCACATGATGATCCTCCTTTAGCACATTCAAACGCCCGCTGATCACAAGCCTCCTCCAGAATTCAAAATTAACCAATGGAAATCAGATACCATTCTCCTGTTGCTCTTGCCGCTTCTCTGGACCATCCTGTTAGCTTCCTGTTCATCACCCCTATCCCGAAGTCCAGCTATGCAAGGCAGGGGTCCTTTTGCAATTATTTAAAAGGCTGGTGGGTAAGAGGCAGTGGCTCTCTTTCCCTTTGTCATCAGCTATTTAACATAAGATGGTTGATACTGGCACAGTTCCTTCTCCTTTTCTTTTGTTTATTTTTCTGGGGGAGTTTCCAAATTTATTGTTTATCAATTGATTCAGCTTGTAAATTGAGCTGTAAAACACCAGGATAGAGGACGGTCTTGGTTGCCAAATCTGTTCCCCAACCAGGGCAGCATTGTACCCTTCCAAAACTTTCTAGGCCTCCTCCAAATGACTCAAGGAATGGGAATTTCACCACCTCTCATGGGAGGTTATTTTATAGCCTCTTAACATCTTAGCCATTATGAAAGTTCTTCTGATGAAATCTTTTTTCCCTTGGGTTCATTCATTACCTTTAGATAATCCCCTAAAAAGCACCTTCACAATCCCTCTTCCTTCTTTGGGGCTTATGATGCCTTCAACTATCTGCACATGACTTTAGGCCCCCATCCCACACACACATGCACCCACACTCCTTAGCTCTTCAGCAGCCTACCCACATGCAATTTTTTTCATCTTTCCTCCTACATCAAAACCTCAAGTGAATTTGAAGGGGGGATTATGGTCCCTTCTCAAGATTCTCTCATGTCAGCTGCATCCGATCTCCTCAACCACATGCCAGATTTCTGTATGCCAACAGCCCTTCACCAGTGGAAATGACGATTTTCTGGAATGCTGTGTTCTATAGTTTAAAAAAAATAGATTCCTCCTACCTGTAGCTTATATCTAGGTTGGATCAATATTTATACAAACTATAATAAGGAGGAAAAATCTAAAGTCTGGGACTACCTTAAATCTCTCACTCTGTCACCCATGCGAGAGTGCAGTGGCGCAATCTTGGCTCATTGCAACCTCCACCTCCCGGGTTCAAGCCATTCTCCTGCCTCTGAGTAGCTGGGACTACAGGCGCGTGCCACCACACCCGGCTAATTTTTTATTTTTAGTAGAGATGGGGTTTCATTATGTTGGCCAGGCTGGTCTTCAACTCCTGACCTCAGGTGATCCGCCTGCCTCGGCCTCCCAAAGTGCTGGGATTACAGGTATAAGCAATAGCACCTGACCGAAACTTTTAAACTACAAGTAAAAATCTCAAAATAATATATTTTCCTTAAACATAGGCTATGAATTAATAAAATAGATTCAATCACCTTTTGGTAAAGGAAGCATGAAAGGATTGACTACTCATTTCTTTATGGATGAAAATTTCACATGGATGAGTGCCCCAAATGAGAAAGAACCTTCCTTTTCTTCTTCTTTGGTTATTTCCTTCCCACTGACTTTTTCAGAAGCTACCTTGTTTTGTTCTTCAACCACCCTGAATAGCTGGTAGTTTCCTTGGTCTCTGAAGGGACTCACACACAACACAGTCCTTGATGGCAATAGCAACCACCAGGAGGGTCTCACCCGCGTTATGCAACCTTGGGCCTTCCCCCTGCACTGTTTTCTTTCAACTGCACTAAGGGCCGGCCTTTTAAAGCTCTAGGGGCATCACAGACATCTTGAGAGCCCCAGGACCCCACCTATTACTCCTTTGCTTAGAAGGAACCTCTCCTTTTCCAAACCTCCCCATCCAAACCTGATGGGGCTCTTCCTTCCCCAAACCTTACCCATCCATCAAGATCTAGCTTCTGTTTCATTTCCTCCAGAGGAAGCTGCCTTTTCCTGTAAACTTCATAATGTTTAGTGTCTATACCATTAAAATATGCTACTTCACATTATTCATGCCTCCATTTGCTGCTGCTGCTGCTTTTTTTTTTTTTTGAGATAAGGTCTTGCTCTGTCGCCAAGGCTGCAGTGCAATGACATGAACACAGCTCACTGCAACCCTGACCTCCTGGCTCAAGCAGTCCTCCTGCCTCAGGCTCCTGTGTATCTGGGATCACAGACATGCACTACCATGCCCAGCTAATTTTTTAATTTTTTCGTAGAGACAGGGTCTCACTTTGTTGCCCAGGCTGGTCTTGAACTCCTAGTTTCAAGCTCGGCCTCCCAAAGTGCTGGTGTTAGCCACTGCACCTGGCCCATTTGCTCTATTTTTAAAAGTTGTATTTTATTTTTAATTGATAAATAATAATTGTGTATACTTATGAGATACAATGTGACATTTTAATACATATATACATTGTGGAGTGATCAAATCTGGTGAATTAGTACATTCATCACTTCAAATATTTATCATTTTTTGTAGTAAGAACATTTTAAATCCTCTCATTTAGCTATTTTGAAGTACACAGGACCTCCTTATTAACTATAGTCAGCACGCTGTGCAACAGAACACCAGAACGTATTCCTCTTGCCTGACTGAAACCTTTTATCCATCAACCACTCTCTTCCCCCTCTCACCCACCCCTCACCCCCAGCCTCTCGTAACCACCATTCTAGAATCTCTACTTCTATGAGTTCAGTTTTTTTATAGATTCCACATATAAGTGAGAGCATATGGCATCTGTCTCGCTATGCCTGGCTTATTTCACTGAACGTAACATTCTCTAGGTTTATCTATGTTGTGGTAATGACAGAATTCTCTGTTTTTCAAGGCTGAATATATTCTATTGTGCATACATACCACATCTTTTAAATCCATTCATCTGTTGGTGGATACTTAGATTGTTTCCATATCTTGGCTATTTTTAATAATCCTGCAATGGACAGGGGAGAGCAGACATCTCTTCAACACACTGATTTCAATTCCTTGGCACTTCCTGAAACATATGGCAATTTTATTTTTAGTTTTTTGAGGAACCTCCATACTGTTTTCCAAGATGTCTGTACTAATTTACGATACAGCCAAGTGTACCAGGGCTCCCTTTTCTCCACAGCCTCGCCAACACTTGTTATCTTTCTTTCTTTCTTTTTTCTTGAGATAGGATCTTGCTCTGTTGCCCAGGCTGCAGTACAGTGGTGTGATTTCAGCTCACTGCAGCCTCAACACCTCGACCTCCCCAGCTCAAGCAGTTCTACCACCCCAGCCACCTGAGTAGCTGGGACTACATGCACACATCACCAAGCCTGGCTTTTTTTTTTTTTTTTTTTTTTGTAGAGGCGGTGTTTCACCATGTTGCCCAGGCTGGTCTTGAACTCCTGAGCTCAAGTGATCCTCCTGCCCTGGCCTCCAAAAGTGCTGGGATTACAGGTGTGAGCCACCATGCCTTGCCAAGATCTCTTTATAGGGACACTGAAGACATGACTTTGACAAGGCTAATGTTTTGCTGAACATGAAGATGGGCTTCAGGCCAGTGGGTGGCCCTGGCTGGGGAGCCAGGAGTTGGGAAAGTCTCCCCTCTAGCCATCAAAGATGAGGAACTGCAGGGTGACCATCAGCACCTGTAGGGCCAGCCCCATTCCAGGGCTTCACGCATGCCTATAGGGGAGCCAGGGCAGCTGATCAGAGTCTGGAGCAGGGCATAGGCAGGGATGTGCCTGAGGGCCCATGCCAGGGTTTTAATTCAGGTTATAAAGAAAGCAGATCAATCCTGATGTTGCTCATAGTTCCATTTTGTGCTGAAGCTTACAATTCTAGGCCCAGGACGAGGCAGAGCAATGTGAAAAGGTTTCCAGCTCAGCTGGGTCCAGATATCCACTCCCGTTAGTCACAAGCCATACTGTCCTTGCCCTTTGTTCTCTGATCCAGCCTCCCAACCAGGTCTTAACATTTTCCCTGTACTGAGCCCCACACCCTTAAGGAATCCCCTTTCTTAGTATATCTCATCCATAAGCCAGGGGGAAGGCAAGCCTCAGAATAAGGAATATAGACTACCTGGGACTCTGCGGTCCTCTCCCCTGCCCCATCAGTGGTCAGAGACCCTGGCCCTGAAGTCTCTGAGACGGGTTCCTCCTGCCACTTTCCTTTCCCCGTGGCTGAGAGGGTGAAGTGAGGGAGGAGAGTTGCCTCTCCGTACTCCACAAGGGGACAGCTCAAGGTGAGACAGGATGGGAGCCTGAGACCCATTGGCTGCTCCTGGGAGGGGAGTAGCGCTCTTCAGCCTCCCGCCCGGGCCTTGGTCCCCACCCCAATCCATGTCGGCCCTTTCAGGAGCTTTTAGTGGGAATAAGCTCAGACCCGCAGCACAGGCCCTGGCTCCCCCTCCTGTCTCAGCTCCTCCCATTGCTCTTTGATCGTCTCTTCCGTCTGTCCTCTGGGCCCTCTCTCCACCAGGCACTTCTGCAAGCAGCCCCCTTCATCCCCAGCGTCGCCTCTTCCTCCCATTTCTCCTTCCACTCCCAGCTCCACATCCTCCTCCCATTCCCCTCTCTCCCCTCTTCAGACCCCCACCTTCCAGTTCCCTCACCTCCCCTTTCTGCAGGTCCCCTGGGGCTTGCAGCAAGAGGGAGAGAGAGCTCCTGACAGGATTGATGGTCCTTCCCTACCCTGTCCTCTCGTCTGCTCCCTCCCCATCCGGCACAGGCAGCCCCCTACAAAAGGCAGGAGCCCGGCTGTGTGGAAACAGCTGCTCTCAGACTCCCTTCCCTTCGCCCTCTGCTGGCTAGGCTGGGCTGTGCCTCCACTCCCTCTTCCTCCAGCTGAGAGTGGGCACCTGGGGTGCCGGGCCCCCCACCTCCTTCCCCATGAATGCTGTGGAAAGTCCAGAGGGGCAGGAGCTGCAAAATCTGGGAAGCGGAGCCTGGGACAACCCCGCCTACAGTGGTCCCCCCTTCCCCCTCACGGGACACTGAGGGTCTGCACCATCTCCAGCACAGGCCTCCCGCAGCCCCAACCCAAGAAGACTGAAGATGAACCCAAGGAGACGGCACACAGGACCCGGGTGTCCAGCTGCTGCCTCCTTATCTGTCGAGGCATCAGAGGTACTGGGTAGGGGGAGGGTTCTCCTGGGATATTGGAGTCGGAGGAGTCACCACAAGCTTTTGGGCAGGGAGTGGAGGTGGAATGTAATCTGAAGAAGAGGTGGTTTTTCAGTGTCACTTTGGGGTGTGTGAATTGCCTGTGGTAGGGCTGCATGCCCCAGAACACAGAGGAAAGCTGAATGGGCTACCGGTTGCAGGGAGCCTGGCACAGTCATCACTTTGGGACCCAGAGGGGTATGTGGGAGCTGCTTGGAGGAAGGATGTGGATGTGATAACACCCTAGACTGCCCCACCTGGAGCAGGTGCCTCCTTTCCATGCCTTCATTCTCTATGAGCCAGGGCCTTCACCCCTGTCGACCTCAGGGACTTGATGGGAAGGGCGAGCACAGGTGTGGGTAGAGCACCCAGATTCAGCCAAGGAAGAAGGCAATGGGCAAGGAAGGGCAGGCATGGAAAGGGGCTGAAGTCCAGGGACAGAAGGGTGGAACACTGCCACTGGGGATCCCAGGCATCTCTCCCATGCCCCTTAGGACTTTGGGGAACAACCCTGACTGAGAACACAGCTGAGAACCGGGGACTTTATGTCAAGACCACCCTGCGGGAGCTGTTGATATACATTGTGTTCCTGGTGGACATCTGTCTGTGTAAGTAGCATGTGTCTTTGTGTACATCTGTTTGTGAGAGACATCTACGTGTGCACTATCTGTATACACATTCCTGGGGGTAACATCTGTGGAGCCAGCATCTATCTGTGTACACAGGCTATGTCTGGGAACTTCAGATAACAATATTCCAATACTATCTATTTATCTTCACAGCTTAAGATATTTTGTTTAAAAGGAATTTGTCAGTTGAAGAAGGCAGATTGTTAGAAAGCTGTTAATAAAAGTTGTTTGGTCAAGAATTACAAGAGGAAGCCAGTTTTTAACTTCACTTGGCAGCCATTGTTTTCTATTGGCTGAAAAGGTGAAAGGTGAAAATGTTTACCCTTCTATAGAGAGTAGGCCAGCACGGTGGCTCATGCCTGTAATCCCAGCACTTTGGGAGGCCGAGGTGGGCACATCACCTGAGGTCAGCCTGGTCAACATGGCGAAACCCTGTCTCTACTAAAAATACGTGGATGTGATGATGCCCTAGACTGCCCCATCTGGAGCACCTGCAGGTGGGGCAGTCTAGGGCATCATCACATCCACATCCTCCCTCAAACCAGCTGGGTGTGGTAACAGGTGCCTGTAATCCCAGTTACTCAGGAGGCTGAGACAGGAGAATCACTTGAACCTGGGAGGCAGAGGTTGCAGTGAGCTAAGATTGCACCACTGCACTCCAGCCTGGGGCAGAGCGAGACTCTGTCTCCATAAAAAAGGGGGAGGGGAGTGGAAAACCATTCCCTTCTGTTTGGAAAAAATAATTTGGTGGGTTTCACATAGTTATTATACTATATCAGATTCATGTTTCTTTAGAGGCAGAAAAAGAAAAGAAAAGAGAGGAAGAAAAAGATCCAGGCGACCTTAGATCTCAGATCCCTGTTAAGAGAGGGAGGAACACAAATGGTGTGGTGATGGTCCCTGTGAGAGGCCACCATGTGGGGCCATTGGGGAAGCTCGCTGAGGCTCTAGGTATAGACACAAACTGAGAAGGTTTGATCTCTAAGTTGAGAGAAGCAAGTGAAAAGACAGGAGGGTGACTTTGGAAAGATAGAGTCAAAGAACTGTAAATAATAATACGGTTTGACCAAACAGATGCTATTAGACCTACAGGTAATGACAGCAACTTTGTATTTGGTTTATTACTTCTTTCAAACGTTGCACAAGTGATGTTTGCCTAGTTTAGAATAGTCGTGTGTCAGGTCATGTTTTGATAAAAGCTGTAGGTTAGGCCATACAACTCAGGTGCCCTCATTACTAGGTGTTCTAGGCTCCATAACACTGTTCTTGTCAGGGTGCATACATTTTCTGAAAGTGGAGTCAGAGAGTCAGTCTGATAACATCAGCGTTGATGACACATTGGGTTTTTGAGGCACGCACATTTGTGCGAGCCCTCCAGGAAAGCTGGCAGAAAGCACTTGCTTCTGGCTGTGCTCTACCGGGCTCACTCTGTGCTGGACAGAAGGGGCAGTCCTCTGTGTTTACCACCCGCCACTCGGCAGGGAAAGGACACAGTGCGTGTGAGGGACAACGGCCTGCCCAATGTGCATTTTGTGGGGCTCTTTCAATTCCTTTCAGCAAATGGCTGTCAGAAATTCATTTGTTGATGTATTGATTTTTTTTGTCCTAACCATCTGCTAGCAAGGAGGATTCATCTCCTTTTCAGATCCCGTGACAGCAGCTGAAACCCACAGGCAGAGCCTTTCTCTATAAATGACTTAAATATCTCTCTTTCCAGATTAGCCTCTGGAATGGGACTGTTTCTAGCTCCCCAGAGTTACAGTGAACCATTTTTTTTTCATGATCTGTGGTTTTCTTTTTAATTATCTTAAGTCTTATGATCACACATAATTTTTAAATTTGTGTATATCTCCTCTACTTTAATCCTTTTAAGTTGGCAAAAGCACCATTCCCAATCACAAATACATAGCAGTTCTACAGTTTTGTTTCTGAATGGCTGTTTAAAGACAACCCTAAATTATAACTTAGTTTGACTTAGATTGTAAAGAATTCAAGAGTGAAGTTTAATTGGCTACTAGGCATGTGACCTTATAGATTATCTATAAAATGTGTGAAGTGTAAAATAATTTTTGATATTCCACATAAACCACACTAAAATGGCTTTCAATAAGTAAAAGGAACCATTTTAAATACAGGGAATTCTAATTAGATTGGCATAGTTAAGGCCAAAAATATAAAGTAGCCATTGCTACCCATTGATCTTCAACCCTTGCCTTTAAGAGGCCAATGAACAAAAAACACAGGTGAATCTTGCTTGGTTCTGAGACAGTGAAGGAATTTCCCCCCATATTTAAATATATTCACATAACCAGTTATATAAATCTAAATATAAAACCAATCTCCATTAAGTTTTAAGATGGCACTCACCATCTTTGTGAAAAGTTTAACATTGCTAACAAAGTCTAATCATATCTTTAGAAGGAGTAAATAGTGATAGCATTTACTTAATTGGAATTACTGTTAAAATTCAAAAACTGAACATACTCATTTAACCACAAGCCAGTCTTAGTTTTAAATCAGGACTTCCCAACAAAATATTCTGTCATTCATGCATGATGTAAATTCTGGTGTATGAGATCTATTAAAGTATGGTACACATAAAAAAAGTCATGAGACGTTTGTTTTGTAATAAATAAGGCAGTGGCCAATTATTACTCGTTAGTAGCTTTTTTGAGATAAGCTATCAAGTCTGCCCCTTTCTCCCTTCTTCTTAATGCCAGCAAATATCATTTTTGTTCCAGGGATGTACTTCTTGGGATTCTCCAAATACTCCATCAGTGTATCCTCTCCCCCAGGTGACGCCTTTGTTCTTATTGGCATCAGTGTAAGGGAATCCAGTGGGCTGACCTGTCTTCCACTCAGTGATACCATGGAGATTAGGCCCAGTCTGTGCTTGCCTCCCTTTTCCACGGTGTGGCATTGGGAACACTTCTGAACAAAAATCTTCTTGCCTTTCTCAACATCACCCATATTTAATTCTCTTTCTTCATCGCTGGCGCAACAAAGGTTACCACTCTGAAGGTGGACGTCCCTCTATCTCACAGTGAACCATTTTTAACTCCACTCTATGGGGCGGGAAAGGGTGGAAGCTTGGGTTCTGGAAGTCCAGGAGTCCAATTCACTCATGTTCTCTGCTTTCTGAGATCTCAGTTGCATTGCTGGATGGTCTGTGACTTGCCAAAATCTGAGTCATATACTCAGTCCAATAATTACAGGATCCTTGAGTGGACAGGAGCTTTAGAGGTCATCTAGTTTCAGGATGCAGAATACATGGAATCCTTTCTCTATGATCCTTCCCGTGGTGCTCTGTCAGGTGGCCAACCAGCCCATCCTGGGGAGTGTAAACAAGGCCTTCACTGTTTCATGGCAACCCATTCTATGATTGGGCAGCTCTGTTTCCTTCCTCTTATGGAGCTCCCTCCTCTGAGCCAGACATTGGACTGAGAAGCACATAGATGACTGATGCTTGGGCCTTTCCCCCTCAGAGGCTCACTTCCTTTTTAGGACTTTCTTCTATTAAGCCAACTACTGAGGTGTCCCTGTTGCTCTCTTGAAGTGACAACCTTTCAGCTGTTTGAATGGATATAGCTTCCCCTTGGTCATCTGTTCTCTAGGTTAAATAACTTCTATTTTATCACTAAACCAGTCACTATACTATGGTTTTCAGAGGTGGTATTATGCAGAGATTGAAGGCATGGGCTCCAAATTTGCACAGGTTTGGGTCAGACACCATGCACTGCCATTCACCATTTGAGGGCCCTGGAGCAATTTGCTTAACGTCTTTGAATTTCAGTTTCCTCATCTGTGCTTATGCAATCCAATAGGATTATGTGAGATAATAGCCATAAAATCATTAACTCAGTGCCTGGCATATATTAAAAGCAGTTTCGGAATGTTCTCCATGATGGTTGGTGCCTGCAGACTTCATCTATGTGATGCCTGGCACTGGACAAAATATGCCACGGACAATCTGACCAACACAGAGTACTGCAGCGCCATTACTTCTGTCGTAGTCAGATTCGGGGGCTTGTGAGGAAACACAGAGGAAGTGATATCTGAGCTATAACCTGAGAGATATGGAGGATTTATCCCCTTGAAAGGGAGGTGAATAGAAAAGAAGTCTCTGGGAAGAGGGGACAGCATGTGGCAAGGCCCAAAAGGGACAGTTAAAGTGCATCAACGTGGCTGGAGCAGAGACTTTGAGAAGCAAAGTGGTAAAAGACGACAAGGCTGGCCTTAAAGAAGGGGCCGATCATGAGGGGCCCTATAAGGCATGACGAAGAATTTGGACTTTATTCTGAGGGATACAGGGGAGCTATTGAAGAGTTTTAAGCACAGGAGTGACATGATGAATTTTGAGTTCTCCAGAGGAGAAGACTGAAGTATAGACCTTGGATCACAGAGGTATCTCTGGGAAAGTTGAGCAGGGAAGATAATAGTCCTGTGCTAAGGATGTTAATGGGATTTTAAAAAACAAAAACCTTATCAGGGCCACTGAGTCAATCCAGTGGCAGTATAACATGCTGGGTAAGCAGTGGGGCTCTGGAGTCTACTATGTGGGTTGAAGGTCTGGCACTTCCCCAATTATCAGTTGTGTGATCCTGAGAAATTTTGCTAACCTCTCTTAGCCTTGGATAATGATCATACCCCCCATCTGCCCCCCCGAGAAGATCATTAGGTAGGTTAAATAAAATAGTTCACTAATACACTTAGCACAGTGTTTGGCACATGGTAAATAATGCCTATTGTCTTTCAGTCCCAGCAGGCACTGTAAAACAGTATGGCGGCATCATAAACCCTGCCAGCAGTGGAGGGTGAGGAAGGGAGAATTAATGTGATACCTTTAAACCTCAGAAAACCTCCAAGTCCTGTGGAATTGGGCTCTTAATAAAGACCCTGAAATCATTAGACTACCTGAAAATGTGCCATTTAACTGCCTTGGACCTAAGAATTAAAGTCCATGCCAGGCATGGTATCTCACGCCTGTAATCCCAGCACTTTGGGAGGCCAAGTTGGGTGGATCATGAGGTTAAGAATTCCAGACCAGCCTGACCAAGATGATGAAACCCCGTCTCTACTAAAAATATAAAAGTTAGCCAGGCGTGGTGGCAGGCACCTGTAATCCCAGCTATTCTGGAGGCTGAGGCAGGAGAATCTCTTGAACTCGGAAGGCGGAGGTTGCAGTGAGCCGAGATCCCAACATTGCACTCCAGCCTGGACAACAGAGCAAGACTTGGGCTCAAAAAAAAAGAATTAAAGTCCGGACTCACAAAGTGCCGGCCCCACAAGAACTTTTTATGAAACAGAATTAGGAGGCCCTCACATTCTGATGATTCCTACAACATCTAGTAAGATAATACTAATACTAGTTTCCTAGCCCCTGCCTCTCCCTGCCTTTCCCTTTCAAGCATATGTTCAGGCAACATGGAGCCATGGAATGGTCTAGGAGGGCCACTTGTGCTCTCCAGGGTCCTGGCCTCACCTCCCTGGTGTCTCAGCTCCCTGTTAGCCTCCCCTGAGCTCTGACCAACTGCACATAGACCATACGTTCTCAGTGGGGATGATATAGCCCCCAAGGGTGTAAAAATAGTTTCTCCAAGGGCAAAAAGAACCCCTTAGATATTACAATGGCTTTTGGGCCACCAAAGAGCCACAGTACTTAAGCAAATGTAGAGTCTGTCTGCGATATTGGAGTGGGGGAGTGATTAGGAAGAAAATGTCTAAAGAGGCTTCTGGGGAGATGGATAATGCAAAAAAGGTTAAGAAACACTGAACCAGAGGCACTTAATTTTGCTAGTCAGTATGCTAACTGAGCTCTCCTGCCTAAGGATTGGGAATACAAGTTCTAAGCCTGAAAGCGGGCACCAAGCAGGGTGGCTGTTGTGTTGCTCTATCAGGAAGCTGTTTTCTAAGAACTGGAGTGACGTGCAGTAGGATATGCAGCTGTGCCAGTGTGCTTTTCCGTGTCAGTTCCCGTGACTGGGTTCAAATACTCCAGGACCCATGTTTACTATTAGGTAAACACTGTGGCATGATGAAAACATAAAAACATTGGAGTCAGACATACTGGATTCAAATGCTAGCTCCTCTACATACTGGCTTTGTGACCTGGAACACTTGTTCTACCAACAAGGATAATAACATTGATTTTCTGGAGCTATCATGCATAAGAACCAAACACAGTCACTGGTAGTAGTTATCTTTGTATTATCCAGTGGAAATTCAAAACCCTCACCTGGTCCTCTAGACTGGTCATTAAAAAAATACCTTTCAAGAAAGAAGCCCATCTGAAAAGGCTGCATACCCGTGTGATTCCAACTATATGCCATGGTGGAAAAGACAAAAGTATGGAGATAGTAAAAGTTGTCAGTGGTTTCCAGGGGTTGGTGAAAGAGAAGGATGAAGAGGTGAAACAGAGGATTTTTTAGGGCAGTGAAACTATTCTGCATGGTGAATACCTGTCATTATATAAGAAAAACCCATAGAATGTACAATACCAAGAGTGAAACCTAACGTATACTGTGGACAATGATGTGTCAGTGGAGGTCCATTGTGTAACAAAGGTACCACCCTGGTGTTAGATGTTGATAGCAGGGGAGTCTGTACCTACATGAGGGCAAGGGATCTCTGGGAAATCTGTACCCATAGGCTGAGGCGGCTGGATCACCTGAGGTCAGGAGTTCGAGACCAGCCTGGCCAAAGTGGTGAAACCCTGTCTCTACTAAAAATACAAAAATTAACCGGGTAGTCCCAGCTACTTGGGAGACAGAGGCAGGATAATCACTTGAACCCAGGAGGCAGAGGTTGCAGTGAGCTGAGATTGCACCCCTGCAAGCCAGCCTGGGTTACAAAGTGAGACTCTGTATCAAAAAAAAAGAAAAAGAAAAAGATATAGAGTGATTATCTGTCAATTAAAAATAAATAAATAAATAACATAAAACTACCTTTCAAAATTTGTAGTTGGCTCCACATATAGGGATAGTATTATTTGAGCAGCATCCTTTAAGTGACATCAGATCTTTACATTAAAGCACTTTCCCTGGAAGCCCTCAGTTTATCACCACCACTATCATCATCATTATTAACAGCACAAACAACAAATCTCAGCTCACTCCAGCCTCAAGCTCCCAGGCTCAGGTGATTCTCCCACCTCAGCCCTGTAAGTAACTGGGTCTACAGGCAAGCACCACCACACCTGGCTAATCTTTGTATTTTTTTTGTAGAGATGGGGTTTCCCCACGTTGCCCAGTCTAGTTTTGAACTCCTGGGCTCAAGCCTTCCATAGGGCTAGGATCACAGGCATGAGCCACTGTGTGTGCCTGGCCTCTAAGTAGTTTTTATATTTTCTTTCTTTCTTCTTCTTTTTTTTTTTTTTTTGAGACAAATTCTCGCTGTTACTCAGGCTGGAGTGCTGTGGTGCAGTCTCAGCTCACTACAGCCTCAACCTCTTGGGCTCAAACAATCCTCCTACTTCAGCTCAAACAATCCAGCCTCACAAGTACCTGGGACTACAGGCGCACACCACCACACCCTGCTAATTTTTTAATTTTTTGTAGAGACAGGGTGTTGCTATGTTGTCTAGGCTGTTCTTCAACTCCTGAGCTGAAGTCATTCTCCTGCCTCGGCTTCCCCAAAGTGCTGGAATTACAGGCGTGAGCCACCGTGCCCAGCCAGTTTTTATATTTTTATTTTAAGGACTACAGTCACACCACAATTAACTAAAACATTTCTCTGGTTGTTTCAGTATTTGCCTATCATGGGTAAATGTATCTATAGCTGCAGCTTTTTTTTTCACTTTTGTTAAATTTTTTTGGGGAATTGCTAAGGAGAGAGATTACCATGAGGCCAAAAGATAGAAATATCTCCTTAGTGTTTGCTATGTGCCATCATTGTGCCTCTGTAAGGGATTATACAAATTTATTATGCCACTAGTGTTATACGATTACATCAATTCTGTTACAGCCTCATCAAATTTGGATGTTCTCATTTATAATTTTTATTATTAAATAGGTAGTAGATGGTAAACACATTAATTTACTTGCCTTTGATTACCAATGAGGATGGACAATTTTCACATTTTAATTTATAACATGTATTTATTTTTGTGTAAATTGCACGAGGGATGTTTTAGGGGGACAAAGGAGGGAAGGGAAAGTGGGGAACTTGGACCATTAGACCCTAGGTGAGGAATCAACCACCAGTGACCTCATTTCCAGGATCTGGGCTCTTGGGAGTGGAAAGAATAGACAACCACGTTAGCCGTCACCTGCACAGCAATTTGGCGGGGGACAAGCCCTAGTAGGCTCTCATGGTCAGCCATACTGACCATGTTTCTTCTCCCTTATGCTTTATTCTAGGAACTGGTGGACCTAGAAACCAAGACTATTTGGAATCTCATCTGGCTAAAATAGATCTACTTTTTCATGCAGGCAATGTGGTTGGCCCATCAATCGTCTCATAATAATAATGTCAATTGTGCAGTCCTTTAAACCTTACAAAGAGATTTCACATCTGTTATCTCATTTGATCCCGATGGCAATCATGTAATGGCTAGATATTTTTATTTTCTTTCTGCAGATTCGGGAATGTTATTTTTGTCATTACGAATAGTTCAGGAATGATTAGTCACTCAGAACTCTTTCTGAGGGGTGGAGTCAGTCGTGTCCCAGCTATTCCTCAGCAGAGAAAGTGCTGGAGAAGAATCTTCCTCCTCTCCCTGCCCACTGGGCCCACACCATCATCATGATATTTATGAAAGGGCTTCTAGCCCTTTGTCTTTTTGGAGGGATGGCTGTAGCCTTTTGTTGATGGAGGAAACATTGAAGGTCTTTGTGTAGAAATAATGGCTGTTTGTTTTAGGAGACATTATTGTTATCTCAAAGGTGCACCTGGGACTGGCCCTGTATAGGAGAGGCTCTAAGCCAGGAAATAGCTGGGTCTGGTCACCATGGAGCTGGGGAGGAGGGCAGAGACCCTCAGCTTTCAATGCTTCATGGCTACATGTGAATTAATATCAATTGGATGCGCTTATCCCTCACTGGTTGTAAAGAAATGCGTGCCTCTCTTTACTCTGCTTTCTTCTAGTGGATTTCAAGGTTCTATCCATAGATTGGTGGAATTGCATTAATAGGAGAGGTTGAAGTGAGCTTGGAGATCACAAAGAAGATGTCTTACTAGACAGTATTTCTAGAATCAATGAAGAAAGGAGCAGAAATGTATTGGAGGTTCAGGAAGTGTCTGTGGCTGGGTTCCTGTGCGGCTGTAATGATGCAGAAAATACTTTGTGATATAGAACCATGATTTTAGTGAAGGCACAGTTGCATAACGGAAAGAGCCTGTGACCTGGAATAAGGTGACCTGATCTAAATGCCGGTGCTACCAGTTATTAGCCATGCATCTTTGGCAAATAGGACGAGACACTGAAATCTTTCTTAGCTTTGATTCTTCAAGTGGCAATAACATCTGCTTTGGCAAGGCTGGTGGAAGACAAATTGGGTACTTGGTAGTACAGTACTTGGAATATAATAGGCTTTCAATAAATATTAGTTGCCATTCTTTGTCAAGATATAAATTAGTAAACATTTGAAATACATCTCCGCCGGGCACAGTGGCTCATGCCTATAATCTCAACACTTTGGGAGGCTGAGGTGGGTGGATCACCTGAAGTCAGGAGTTCAAGACCAGCCTGGGCAACATGGTGAAACCCTGTCTCTACTAAAAATACAAAAATCAGCTAGGCATGGCGGTGTGCACCTGTTATCCCAACTACTCGGGACGCTGAGGCAGGAGAATCTAGAAACCAAGACTATTTCGAATCTCATCTGGCTAAAATAGAGCTATTTTTTCATGCAGGCAATGTGGGTAACCCATCAATTGTTTCATAATAATAATGTCAGTTGTGCAGTTCTTTAAACCTTACAAAGAGATTTCACACCTGTTATCTCATTTGATCCCGATGGCAATCCTGTAATGGCTAGATTTTTTTTTTTTTTTTTTTAAGACAGGGTTTCACCATGTTGGTCAGGCTGGTCTTTAACTCCCAACCTCAGGTGATCTGCTCACCTTGGCCTCCACCCCCACACACAAGTGGTTGGATTACAGGCATGAGCCACCATGCCCGGCCATGGCTAGATATTTTTATTTTCTTTCCACAGATTAGGGAAATGTTATTTTTGTCATTATGAATAGTTCAGGAATGATTAGTTACTCAGAACTCTTTCTGAGGGGGTGGAGTCAGATCCTGTCCCAGCTATTCCTCAGCAGAGGAAGTGCTGGAGAAGAATCTTCCTCGCTCTCCCTGCCCACTGGGCCCACACCATCATCATGATATTTATGAAAGGGCTTGATATGGATTTCATGATATTTATGAAAGGAGAATCACTTGAACCTGGGAGGCGGAAATTGCAGTGAGCCGAGATCGTGCCACTGTACTTAGCCTGAGCAACAGAATGAGATTCCGTCTCAAAAGAAAGAAAGAAAAGAGTGGAAAAAAAAGAGAAAAACATCTCAATACTCTGGTTTGTTGTAGATGAGGCCAGGCTGGGGTACTGCTGTGTAAGTGGCTAGAGAAAGAGCATACAACTCATATCATATAAGCATGAGTTTGAGCACTAGCTCTGCCTCTTGCCCTGAGCAAATCAGGTACACTCTGAACTTCATGATTTATAGGAAACTTTGCTCATGGGTAAGAGGGAACCAGCAGACATGTCTGGCAGGCAACTGGGAGACATTACATAGGAAAACTCCTTGAAAACTATGAAATAAGGTACATAGGTAGGGGATTATAAGGATATTGACAATTATGTTATTGGTGGTGGCAGCAGGATGACTGAGATTTTAAGTTCAGACAGAACCTTCAGACTGGGGGAGAGGCTCTACTCACAAAAAGAAGGAATTAGGGCAATCTTTTTCTTTTCTTTCTTCCTTTCCTTTCTCTCCTTTCCTTTCCCTCCCCTCCCCTCCCCTATTCCCCTCCCCCTCCTCTCCCCCTCCCCCTCCTTTCCTTTCCTCTTTCCTTTCCTTTCTTCTTTTCTTTTCTTTCTTGAGGCCGAGTTTCACTGTGTCACTCAGGCTGGAGTGCAGTGGTGTCATCTTGTCTCACTGCGACCTCTGCCTCCTGAGTTCAAGCGATTGTCCTGCCTCAGCCTCTGGAGTAGCTGGGATTACAGGCGCACACCACCATGCCCGCCTACTTTTTGTATTTTTGGTAGAGATGGGGTTTCACCATGTTGGCCAGGCTGATGAACTCAGGTGATCCACCCACCTTGGACTCCCAAAGTGCTGGGATTACAGGCATGAGCCACTGCACCCAGCCAGGGCAATCTTTTTCAAAGATGTCCTCTGAGGATCCCTAAGACTTCCTGAGACCCTTTCGGGGGGGTTTGTGAGGTTCTCTCTTACCCAAAAACATATTTGCATAAGATTATACTTTCTTCATATACTTCAACCAAAATAACATATTGCAATGATTGTGCAGAAGCAGATATGAGAATACAGCTGTCTTCTATTAAGCCAGACATTAGGAGACTTGCAAACATGGAAAACAATTCCATTAGAATTTTTCTTTCTTTCTTTCTTTGTTTTGAGACAGGGTCTCGCTCTGTCACCGAGGCTAAGTACAGTGCTGAGATCACGGCTCACTGTAGCCTTGACCTCTCAGGCTCAAGCAATCCTCCCACCTCAGCCTCCCAAGTAACTGAGACTACAGGCATGTACCACCACACCCAGTTAACTTTTGACTTTTTGTAAAGACAGGGTCTCACTATGTTGCCCAGGCTGGTCTCAAACTCCTGAATGCAAGTGATCCTCCTGCCTTGGCCTCCCAGAGTGCTGAGGTTATAGGTATGAGCCACCTTGCTCAGCCAAATTTTTGGGGGTTTGTTTGAAAAAATATAGTATTTTTAAAAAATAAAAACATGTTATTTATTTACATGTATTGGGGTTATCATTATTTTCAAATGAATGAATGAATACATATTTACATTTTCCCTCAGTTTTAATTTCTTTTCCTTCCTTCCTTCTTTTTTGAGATGGAGTCTTGCTCTGTCACCCAGGCTGGAGTACAGTGGGGCGATCTTGGCTAACTTCAGCCACTGCCTCCCAGGCTCAAGGGATCCTCCCACCTCAGCCTCCCAAGTAGCTGGGACTACAGGCACATGCCATCATGCTCAGTTAATTTTTTGTATTTTTGATAGAGATGGGGTTTACCATGTTGCCCAGGCTGGACTCAAACTCCTGAGCTCAAGCTACCTGCCTGCCTTCGCTTCCCAAAGTGCTAGGATTATAGGCATGAACCACTGCGCCTGGCCAGTTTTAACTTTTAATAAGGTTATAACCCAAATAAATGAAAACTGTTTGCAGTCCTCAAAATGTTGAAGGGTTGCAAGGAGGTTTTGAGAACAAAAGGTGTGTAAACCACTGGCTCAAAGACTGAGTCTATGCTGGTCGAATTAGATTATTTCATAGCATGGAGTAAAAGAACATATGAGACAAAGAGAGCTTATTAGCAAAATGCTTAAACTAAGTTTGAGATCCTGGATATTCACACATTCATTCATCCAGACATTTATGAAGTCCTACCATGTGCCAGGCCCTAGGCCAAGTGCTGAAGGCTTTGAAATACCTGAGACAAGGCCGGGCACAGTGGCTCACGCCTTTAATACCAGCACTTTGGGAGGCCGAGGCAGGTGGATCATCTGAGGTTGGGAGTTTGAGATCAGCCTGACCAACATGGAGAAACCCCATCTCTACTAAAAATACAAAATTAGCCAGGCATGGTGGCCCATGCCTGTAATCCCAGCTACTTGGGAGGCTGAGGGAGGAGAATTGCTTAAACCTGGGAGGTGGAGTTTACAGTGAGCTGAGATCAAGCCATTGCAGCCAGCCTGGGCAACAGAGTGAGACCCTGTCTCAAAAAAAAAAAAAAAAAAAGAAATACCTGAGACACGTCTTCCTCCCTCAAAGAGTAAGGAAGGCTGCCATGTAAACAGTGACATAGAGTGTGATGAGCACTACAGTGGAGGGTACTCTGGGACCATGGTAAGAAGTGAGAGACAAGTGGTTAGCGAGATCTGGGAAATCTTACAGGTCCCAGAGACAGATACCATTCATGTCTGGGGAGGCCCAAAGTCATCACCATTTGCTTGCTTGCTTGCTCGCTTATTTTAACAGTGTTAAAACGTTTATAACTATTTTTAAGTCATTGCCAGGGAGGCCCAAAGTCATTGCCATTTGCTTGTTAGTTTTAATAGCGCTGGCTCTCAGCCTGGAGGAGGCAGGGGTTGGAGGAGGTAGCACCAGCCAACTAAGGCCTCAGGCTATGAATATGCAAGAGTTTTGCCATAGTCGGAGTTTCAAAGGGCAAGTAAAAGGAAAAAGGTGTAAGCCAGTATTTCTTCTCATTCCGTTACAACAGAATTCTACCCCCTTTTCCCTATAAAGAAAATCAAACTGGGAAAATCTTTGTTAACTTTTTACTTAATACATAGTCCTTGTTTTTTTTTTTTTTTTTTTAAAGACAAATAACATAGAGAATGTAAAAATCTCTCTTCATTCTCTGCAAACTAACACAGGAACAGAAAACCAAACACCACATGTTCTCACTCATAAGTGGGAGTTGAACAATGAGAACACATGGACACAGGGAGGGGGAACATCACACACAGGGGCCTGTGGAAGGGGTGGGAGGTAAGGGGAGGGAGAACATTAGGACAAATATCTAATGCATGCGGGGCTTAAAACCTAGATAACGGGTTGATAGGGGCAGCAAACCACCATGGCACATATATACCTATGTAACAAACCTGCACGTTCTTCACATGTATCCCAGAAATTGAAGTAAAATGAAATAAAATATAAAAAAAATCCCTCCCAGTAGTGACTGTTCCTAGTTTGGTATGTTTCCTTCCCTCCTTCCCTCCTTCCCTCCCTCCCTCCCTCCCTCCCTCCCTCCTTCCCTCCCTCCCTCTCTCCCTCCCTCCTTCCCTTCCTCCCTTCCTCCCTTCCTCCTTTCCTTCCTCCCTTCCTTTCTCTCTTTTTTTTGAGACCGAGTTTTGCTCTGTTGCCCAGGCTGGAGTGCAGTGGCATGATCTCGGCTCACTGCAGGCTCTGCCTTCCGGGTTCAAGCGATTCTCCTGCCTTAGCCTCTGGAGTAGCTGGTACTACAGGCACATGCCACCATGCTCCGCTAATTTTTGTATTTTTGGTAGAGATGGGGTTTCACCATGTTGACCAGGCTGGTCTCAAACTCCTGACCTCAGGTGATCCAACCACCTTGGCTTCCCAAAGTGCTGAGATTACAGGCGTGAGCCAGCACACCCAGCCCATTTCAACTGTTTTCTAGACACATATAAATATATATGAACTTTAGATAAAGAAACTTCTGTTGATTTACACTAGAAGGACGATGTAAAGTCAATACCAATGCCGCCTGTGAGACGGAATGTCCGCTGATTGTGATAAATGTAGTATAGGTGGCTCCCCTAAAATGCTGATGGCTGATGGCAATAAAGTCAGTGAAGAAGGCTCTCTGGATGCACTTTGTGAAAGATAAATCATACTTCAGAGTAACTGTAAGGACCTGCCGGCTTGCACCACAGCCCAGGATCAGAAACAGTCCTTCCTGCTAGATACTTTTGGGTCCTGGACTGTCTCTTCTCATGCCTGCTTCCTTCTCTCTCCCCAGGCACTGGGCCGTTTTGCTTTCTTCTCACCTACCTCTGCCCACAGCTTTTGACTCTTCTCTTCTCCCTGGTCCTCTGTCTCACAGCCTTTTCTATGTCTTCCTGTTCTGGACACAAGCCTATGGCTTCTTGAGATTTCTTTTTTTAAAGGGCTCTCCCTGCTGGGAATTCCAGGAAATCACATTTTCCACTTTTGGTTCTTGAACCCCAGGAAAAGTTTGATAAAGGTGTTTGAGGAAGTTCATGCCCTTCCAAGTGGTGATAACATAGTTTCTGTTTAAATTATTTACAGGCCAGGCATGGTGGTTCATGCCTGTTATCCCAGCAGTTTGTGAGAGGATTGCTTGTGTCCGGGAGTTTAAGACCAGCCTGGGCAACACAGCAAGACCTCATCTCTATTATTAAAATGAAAAAATCACACACACACACACACACACACACACACACAAATTGTTTATAAATCAAGCAACTATTAGTTACTTAAATATGCTTTTCCTTCATATGGAACCATTTGAAAGCCTCCTCTTGTGTATTGAGTGAGAAAGTCTTTGGTAAAGGAGCCGATGAATCTATCTGGGGTGACCAATGCTGTCTGCATAAAGTCTTCTTGTATGGTCTTTATTTTGCAACACTCCATGAACCAATCAATGATGAGTTATTGGTCGGTTATTGAACCAATGCCAATAATCAATTCTCTCTGGAGTTACTGGGTCTATTGAGGGTAGATAGATATAACCCAAATTAATGAAAACTGTTTGCCATCCTCGAAATGTTGAGGGTAGACCCAGTAACTCCAGAGAGAATCGATTACTGGCATTGGGTAAACATATGGTTCGGTCATGGTGTTGATTATCCTGTAATCCTCACAGAATCGTATTGATCCAGGTAGCTTACACTGCACAATTACAGGTAAAATCACTCATTACCAACTCTAGCCACTTAGTCACCTCTCCCTTATTTGTTAAGACAGTGCATAAAATTGGCAATCCAATTGGGGTGATCCCTTATGTATATAATCACTAGGTTTTTCCTGCCTGGTTTCCCATCTTTTCTGGGTCCATATGTTCAAAGATTCCAGCTTGGGCAGCTTTTAACAAGGGCCCCTCTTATGCTTCCTCAGTTTCTAGCATTCAATACATTTTTTTTGGTTCAGCTAGATTTAGGCAGCAAAAAGTTTCTGGGTGTCAGCACTAGTATACTTTCTATAGCTTTAGTTTTTCCAAAATGACCAGTCTCTGGGATACCTTGAGCAAAATAGCTCAAAGAAACACAGTAAGAGCGAATGCAACTCTTCCTCTGTAACCTTCTACAGGAGGATGTAGAATCACCGCTGCCTCATCAGCCAGAAAAATCCCTCTACTAAGACAGGCCTTTTACATTTTACTACAGCTGGTGTCTTCAGCTCTTTTGAAACAGTGTGCCCTCCTTCGCAGAGACCATAGCTACAGAAGTCTTACATGACATTAACTGAAGTTCATGCTATGTCTCCAGGTTTCTGGGCCACACAGAAGCAATGCTACTTACGGTAGTTATTTTTCCAGGATGACTCTAGAGAAGAAAACTCTTCATCTTCCTCAGGACTGTTGACTTTCTGGTTTGATTGCTATCTTAGTAAACTCTTTAAGTAGTTGTGAAATCACATAATAATTTACAAGCCATTAGCGAAAGCCATACTGAATCCATAAGAATCAGTTGCTTTGCTCTCCCTTGTATCTGTATCCAGAATGGAGTAGAACAGGGCAGTTCCAGCAGCTTCCATGTTTGATTGCCTTATGCCCTGTCCCTACTCCTGTCTGCAGTCTTCTAGGTATCCCATTTCAGTATTCCATCCCCTGAGAGAATCTATTATATTGATTCAGCATGGACAAATATCTATAAGTCTGTTCTTCCAGCTGGGCTAAGATCTCAGAGCTACTAGAAACTTCAGGGGGATCACTAACAGGATCTTGGATTTATTTCCATTTTCCAGAGTAATCATCCTCAGTCTGATTGTTTTTCCTTCAACAGCAACTCATAAAACTTTTTGGCTCTGAATCTAATTTCCTAAGAAGAAACTGGTCACGTGTCATAGGTTCTCTAGAACCAGAATCTTCTGAAGCTGAGCCCTAAAAAGCTTAATAATGCATGTATACTTTGTTACTGAAGCAGATGTGAGTGAATCTGGTTCTCTCAGTTGTAATCTCTGTAGACACACTGGTGTCAAATGCACGGTTTCACAACCTTCAGTGCATACTCTTGAGAATCTAACCCTTCCCCTCATTTCCAGGTTCCTACTTTCCTCTGCCTACTCTCCAACTTAAGAAATATGAAGTATTTGAAATCAAACTTGGAATGACCCAGTAACATTCGCCAGAATGTGTGGCGTGATGGCAGTAAAGATAATGGAAGGAGGAATTGCCCAAGAGGAAGGAGGAGGAGGAGGAGGAGGAGGAGGAGGAGAACAATAAAAGACTTTTTTTTCAGGAAGGGACTTTCCACTTCGAAAAGGGATAGGGGGTCTGTCTACCCAGTAAATGGTTTTAACCAAGAACTCTGATTAGACTTGACTTTTTTTTTTTTTTTTTAATTTCTGCGCCTTGGTCACCGCCTTCTTGGTGCCCTTCTTCGGGGCGGGAGTGGACTTTGCTGGCTCAGGCATCTTAAAACACCAGAAACGTGTCCTAGACTTGACTTTTATTAGGATAGAAAATTTGTGCTGTTTATTGACATCAGCTCTGTTTTTTCCAACAGCAAAAAGCCCCACATTTTAATGTTAATTTTCTTAGAAAGGTTTCTTTTGCAAAATATCCATCTGACATGGGTATATTCATACAAGTATATGTTGGGATATTGATTTAGCTGCAAGAACAAGAACAATATAACAGTGGCTTCAATAAGATAGAAGTCCATTTCTTTCTCACATGTCTGGGCTATAAGAAGCCCTGGACTAATATGGAGCTTCACAGGTGAGGCGGGGCCCAGGCTCCTGCTACCTTTCTGCTTTGTCATTGTCAATACATGGCTTCTTTTTTTGGTTGGTTGGTTTGTTTTTTGGAGATGGAGTCTGACTGTTGCCCAGGCTGGAGTGCAATGGCGCGATCTCAGCTCACTACAATCTTCACCTCCCGGGTTCAAGCAATTCTCCTGCCTCAGCCTCCCGAGTAGCTGGGATTATAGGTGCACGTCGCCACTCCTGACTCCTTTTTTTTGTATTTTGTTAGAGACAGGGTTTCACGTGTTGCCCAGGCTGGTCTCGAACTCCTGACCGCAAGTGATCCTCCTGCCTGGGCTTCCCAAAATGCTGGGATTAGAGGCGTGAGCCACTGCGCCCGGCCTTCAACACATGGCTTCTATCTTACGCTCCTGCTGGTGCTCTACTGTCCATACTCTGGCTAGCAGGAAGCAGGAAAGTAGAAAGGGAAGGCATGTTCCTTCCTTTAAGGACATGAGCCGGAAGTTGTAAGCGGAAGCATATTGCTCCACCCACATTTCACTGGCTGGAAGTAAACTAAATGGTCACCAGGCCTAACTGCTAAGGTAGGGTGGGTGATGTGGTATTTAGTGGGATAGCAACATGCTCCAAATATAATTGTATTATTATGTAAAAAGAGAGGAAAGGTGTTGGGGAATAACTAGCAGTCTGTGCCAGTTACAGTGAGGAGAAATCTTGTCCATAGTTTTGCATTGGGGGAAGCAACAGTTAATGGAACCTGGAGAAATTCAGGCATTAATTGAAAAATCTCCCAGAGACAAAATCTTTAGGGAGATGGATGAGAGCTGATTCTTTCCTAACAGGAGTGGATATTAAAATGCGTAGTGAAACTATTACCAGAGGCTGTTGAGGAGTCATAAAAGGGATCATTTCATGACATTGTATTGTATTTCACAAGAAAGTAGAACCACCCTAAGCTGGGCATGGTGGCTCACGCCTATAATCCCAGCACTTTGGGAGGCTGAGGTAGGCAGCTCACCTGAGGTCGGGAGTTCGAGACCAGCCTGACTAACATGGAGAAACCTGTGTTTACTAAAAATACAAAAATTAGCTGGGTGTGGTGGCATGCGTCTGTAATCTCAGCTACTCAGGAGGCTGAGGCAGGAGAATCACTTGAACCTGGGAGGCAGAGTTTGCAGTGAGCTGAGATTGTGCCACTGCACTCCAGCTTAGGCGACAGAGAGAGACTCCATCTCTAAAAAAAAAAAAAAAGTACAGATACAGTAAAATATAGCCTGTTAGAACTATAATAAAAATGGCTTAGCAAAAGAAGTGAGAAAAGGTTAGGAGAGGAAGAAAACTTGTACCTGAAAACTCAAGATTAAACAAGAGTACTGCAAATGATAACAAAACCTGAGGTTCCTGGTGGCCAAAGCAAAGAAGAAAACACAAATAGGTTTCATAGTGCTCATTGCTGAGTAAGAAAAAGCACACCAGTTAATAGGGAGGTGCTAACTCTGGGAACAATTGGCCTTGTTGGTTTTTATATAAGGAGTGTGGAATAGCATAAAGGATAAAAGCAATGTTGAAAATTGGAGCTACTGGCTGGGCATGGTGGCTCATGCCTGTAATCCTAGCACTTTGGGAGGCCAAGGAGGGCAGATTACCTGATCTCAGAAGTTCAAGACTAGCCTGGATGACATGGTGAAACCCCGTCTCTACTAAAAATACAAAAAGTTAGTTGGGAGGGGTGACGCATGCCTGTGGTCACAGCTACTGAGGAGGCTGAGGCAGGAGAATTGCTTGAACCTGGGAAGTGGAGGCTGCAGTGAGCCAAGATTGCACCACTGCACTCCAGCCTGGGTGACAGAACAAGACTCTGTCTCAAAAAAAAAAAAAAAAAAAAAAATTAAAAAAAAATTAGAGCTACTTTTCCTTTGACTCTTTTTTATACCTGCCTCCCTTAAAATTTGTATTAAATACTCATTTTGTAAGGCAATTTTAGAAGTGGGAAATGTATGAGTGTGTGTGTGTGTGTGTGTGTGTGTGAGTACATACATATATAAATGTATGCATGTATATGTATGTATATATAATATACATTTTTCATGGTATTTTAGAGATCTTGCCTTACCCAGAAATAAACCTTGAAGAGCCTGAGGACTTAATGATAAGCATGTTTTTAGAATATCATCACCAGTTGACTTGGTCAGCAAGCCCCTTTTACTACAGGGTAAGAATGTATTTTAATTAATGTAGGCTTCGGCATAGATATGCAATGTCATCCATTGCCCTCTTTTTGCTTTTATTTTTCTTGTTGTTTGTTTTTTGTTTAAGACAGAGTCTTGTTCTGTCACCCAGGCTGGAGTGTGGTGGTGTGTACACAGCTCATTGCAGCCTCAGCCTCCTGGGCTCAAGCATTCCCCCTGCCTCAGCCTCCCCAAGTAGCTGGGCTACAGATGTGTGCCACCACATCCAGCTAATTTTTTCACTTTTTGTAGAAATGGGGTCTCACCCTGTTGCCCAGGGTGGTCTTGAACTCCTGGACTCAAGCCATCCTCCTGCCTTGGCCTCCCAAATTTCTGAGATTACAGGTGTGAGCAACTGTGTCTGGCTCGCTGCCCCTCTTTTCTAGCTCTCTTTTCCTCAGAAATAATGCAACTTTTTGGAAATGTCATGGTTGCCATGTAAGTAAGGACTATGTTACAAAGGACAACCCAATGAAAACTGGCTTAAACCATAATGGGATTTATTGTCTGGGTAATGAAAATTCAAAGAAGGGCAGGGCTCAGGGCGGATCAAGCTAGTGGCTTAATTACATTGTCAAGGATCTGTCTGTTTCTATTACTCAATTCTGCCAGGGGAACAATCAGTTTCATCCTAAGACTGACTCCTCTGGGGCTTTCTCATTCACATCTAGTATAAAAAAGAAGATCCCAAAAGGTTCCAGAAATCTTTCTGTATGACTCCTTAGCCTGAAATGGGTTACAAGATGATCCCTGAACCTGTAATTGTGCTAAGGGAGGAGTCTTTGCAGATTAGCTCTGGCCTGAACTGCTTGTCCAAGTCCTATAGCCAGAGTCGGATTTAGCTTCTACCAACATATGTGAGATGATCCAGAGAGATGTGATACCTCAAATACCTCAAATAAAATCATGGTATTAGCCAGGAGAGGAGGGAACAGATCTTAACGAAGGAATAGCAAAGTTCAGTACAGCATGTAGCACCTGGAAATTTCAGCCCATAACTTGAAAACATACAGATGAAAATTTTTAGAATGATTTTATGATTTTTATATTCTTTTACTATTACTATAGCATTAAGTAAACTCCATGAGGATGAAAAGAAAGAAAATCTATTATACCACTGGTTTTTAAAAAGTCACTTTTTCCTTCAAGTTTTTACACTTAGTGTTTTTTAAAAAAATTTTCAGCCGGGCATGGTGGCTCATGCCTATAATCCCAGCACTTTGGGAGGCCGAAGCAGGCAGATCTTGAGGTCAGGAGATCGAGACCATCCTGGCTAACATGATGAAATCTCGTCTCTACTAAAAATACAAAAAATGAGCCAGGCGTGGTGGCATGCACCTGTAGTCCCAGCTACTCGGGAGGTTGAGGCAGGAGAATCGCTTGAACCTGGGAGGCGGAGGTTGCAGTGAGCCTAGATCGTGCCACTGCATTCTAACCTGGGCAACAGAATGAGACTCCATCTCAAAAAAAAAAATTTTTTTCATTGTATGGATACAATCATTGTATGGATACGGTTTTGCGTTGTTTTTATTACTGTTTCCATGACTGTATTAAGTGACTCAGTGATTTACTTAATAACTGTCTCTGTAGGATTTTAGGTTGTTTGCAATTTTTTGATATTATAAATAACTCAGTTATCATTTTTATGCATGTGACTTTTTTCTTCTTTGGGGCTCCTCTATGTCAGAATATGGTTCCTGATATAAATTTAGATACTGTTACCCATTTTATACCAGAATGGAGCTTCTTTTAAGACAGCGATCTTTTGAGTTTAACAAGTGTTTTTGCAATTCACCTTCAGACTCAGATATTAAACTCTTCAAATGGAGTTTGCTTATAAGGACATCTTATAGACTTGCACAATCCTATTTGGACTGAATTTTGAAAGGAGAGTCAGAATCCCTAATCAGAAGGATTTAGGGTGTTGGGGTGATAGCATGATATATTAGTGAAGTGTAGAATAGTGACTAAATTCATGGCTTTTGGAGTAAGGCAGACTTGAGTTTGAATCCAAGTTATATTAATACTTGCTTTCTATATGATCTTTTGACAAGTTATTTAATAACATTCTGGGGCCTGGTGCGGTGGCTCATGACTGTAATCCCAGCACTTTGGGAGGCCAAGGCGGGCAGATCACCTAAGGTCAGGCATTCGAGACCAGCCTGTTCAACATGATGAAACCCCATCTCTACCAAAAATACAAAAATTAGCCGGGCATTGTGGCGCACACCTATAATCCCAGCTACTTGGGAGACTAAGGCAGGATAATTACTTGAACCTGGGAGACATGGGTTGCAGTGAGCTGAGTTCGTGCCATTACACTCCAACCTAGGCAATAAGAGCGAGACGCCATCTCAAAAACAAACAAACAAACAAACAAAAAGACAACATTCTGAATCTGAGTTATCTGCATAAAATGGAGATGGTAGTTTCTACTTTAGCGGTATTTTTCAGAATCCTGGGAGACAGTGTGTAGAAAGCCTGGTGAATAATGCATCAATAGTTGTGGTTATTGTTATTATTGGACAATTGTGAATTTGATCTGAGGCCAAGATTAGGAAGCATGATACAGTGTGTGCAGAAGAATTTAATTTCTGCCCAGGAAAAAAAAATCAGATACTCTATATATTTTACATGAAACCATCACCTAGTCTCTGAATCCCCTTCATACATTCTCATGTAGTTATCTTCCAGTCTCTGAAGATTTCCTGGAATGAGCCCATTTCTGCCTCAAAATGGTAGTGACGTATAGACATTCTGGCATTTGACATACTGAGTCAAATCCTGACTCCTTCCACCCTCTGGTCTCATGTCACCTTGTGAAATACAAAAGGCAATTCCACTCCTTCGCTGTATCTTACAGGAAGGAACCGGGAAGGCCAGCCCTGGAACCCCCCTCCAAGTGAGCCTCACATGATCCTCAGCTGACAATCCTTTGCTGACACTCCCAGTGGTGAAAAGGATGTTTGTGACATGGCCCATTTCATAATTGGAAGCACTAGTAGCAAGGAAGGACTGCCTTTTTTATGTAGTTTAAGTTTCTCCCCCTGTAACTTTTTTATTTTTTGAGACAGGGTCTCGCTCTGTTGCACAGGCTACAGTGCAGTGTCACGATCACTGCTTACTGCAGCCTCAACCTCCAGGGCTCAAGTGATCCTCCAACCTCAGCCTGCCAAGTAGCTGGGACCACAGGAGCCCACCACCATGCTTGACTAATTTTTAAAACTTTTTGTAGAGACAAGGTCTCCCTATTTTGCCCATGCTGCTGTATGAACTCCTGGGCTCAAGTGATCCTCAAGCCCTAGCCTCTTAAAGTGTTGGGATTACAGATATGAGCCACCACACCTGGCCACCCTCTGTAACTCTATTTCTTGGGATAGTTCTGGGAGCGATACAGGATCAGTCTACAATGGAGGCAGACAGATTTCCATTTGAATCCTGGCTCCATTAGTTGTTTTCCTTGGGCAAGTTACTTGAACTCACCAAAAACTAGAATGCGTGGATAATATTGACACCCACTACATAAGGCTATAGTGGGATTAAATGAAATAAGTGTGTCAAGCACTTAGCACAGGACACATAATAGGTGTTTTGAGGCGATAGGTGTCTAGTCTGGTCATTTCTTTATCCTGATTTGGGGGAAGGGTGTTGGTGAAATGGATACGTTGAGCCTCTGTCAGATTCAGAAATCTTTGAACCAGGTGTTCCAGTTAGACAGGCTGGTTTTGACTGTAAAGTCAAACTACGATACTTATTACCTAAACAGAATAGAAACTGGTGGGGATATAAGGGGAGGGAGACACCAGGAAATGTCATCAAGTTGTTTTCTTTCTTTCTTTTTTTCCTTTTTTTGAGACAGGGTCTCATTCTGTCACCCAGGCTGGAGTGTAGTGGCACAATCATGACTCACTGCCTCCTCAATCTCCTAAGGCTCAGGTGATCTCCTGCCTCAGTCCCCTGAGTAGCTGGGACTACAGGTGTGTGCCACTACACCCAATTTTGGTACTTTCAGTAGAGACAGAGTTTCACCATGTTGCCTGGGCTGGCGTCGAACTCCTGTCTCAAGCAATCCACTCGCTTTGGCCTCCCAAAATGCTGGGATTACAGGTGTGTACACTGTTTTCAATCTTCTTCTACAATAATGCACCCAAGGGATGTGATCACCTTACATGTGTACCAGTGCTTTATGTGGGCAGCGAACTCAGTCATTTTCCCCTGGAGTGGGAAGGAGGTGTTCTAAGTGATCTGTGTAGTTTGTAAAAGCATCTCACAATCCCTGGGAAGTTCTGAGAGCCCTCTGGGAGGTTTTTTTCTCTTTCTAGTCTTTATCTTGAGAATCACCAAAATAGACTCTGGGAAACCCACTGCCTTCTTAACACCTCTATTGAAGACAGGTGGGATTGATTGGTGGTCTGATTGCAACAGGTCAAGGCAGCAGTTCTCAAAGTGTGGCCCCTTAATCACTAGTATCACTTTGGAACTTATTAGAAATGCAAATTGTTGAGCCCCACCCAAACCTACAGCAATCCATGTTTTTTGGGGGTTTTTGGTTTTGGTTTTTTGAGATGATCTTGGCTCACTGCAGCCTTGACCTCTTACCTCAGCCTCCCAAGTAGCTGGGACCCCAGGTGCACACCCCCATGCCCAGCTAATTTATGTATTTTTTTGTAGAAACAGGATCTTGTCATGTTGCCCAGGTATTGAACTCCTGGATTCAAGTGATCCACCTGCGTCAGCCTCTCAGAGTGCTGGATCACAGGCGTGAGCCCTGCACTTGGCCAGCAATTCATGTTTTAACAAGCCTTCCAGGTGATTCTGATGCATGCTAAAGTTTGCTTATCATCAATGGGTGAGAAAAGGGGGAGAAAGACACAGGAGACAAATCATCACCCCATGAACAACCCTGGGCTTCTTCTGCCCTGCTTTTAGATTCAGATTCCTGCAGCCTCCATACCTGATGCCCATCTGATGCTCTCGATGGATAACTTATCAGAGAGACTTAGTTCTGCCAGCACCATGTCTACTTTCATGCTGCGAAGGGAGGGGTTACTGACAAACTGTGCTTGCTTGCTAGATCAACCAAGAACTGGTTTTATTTCTCTTACCCAAGACTTCTATGAATGTATTGTTCTCTTTGGACTAAGGAATGTTCCAGTGTCTTTCCAACATTTAGTAAATATAAGTTGTCCTTGACTATTTTGATGACATTGCTGTGATGGGTCAAGTAATAATGCTTTACTCAGTTTGAAAATGATTCACAGCTGGGCCACCTGTAATCCCAGCACTCTGGGAGGCCAAGGTTGGTGGATCACAAGGTCAAGAGTTTGAGACCAGCCTGGCCAAGATGGTGAAACGCTGTTTCTACTGAAAATACAAAAATTAACTGGGTACAGTGGCAGGCACCTGTAATCTCAGCTACTCCAGAAGCTGAGGCAGGAGAATTGCTTGAACCTGAGAGGCAGAGATTGCAGTGAGCCGAGATCGCACCACTGCACTCTAGCCTGGGCGACAGAGCAAGACTCCATCTCAAAAAAAAAAAAAAAAAAAAGAAAAAAGAAAATAATTCACTTGGTTGGGCATAGTGGCTCACGATTGTAATCCCAGCACTTTGGAAGGCTGAGAATGGTGGATTATTTGAGATCAGGAGTTCGAGACCAGCCTGGCCATCATGGAAAACCCTGTTTCTACTAAAAATACAAAAATTAACCGGGTATGGTGGTGTGCGCCTGTAATCGTAGCTACTTGGGAGGTTGAGGCAGGGGGAATCTCTTGAACCCAGCAGGCAGAGGTTGCAGTGAGCCAAGATCACACTACTGCACTCCAGCCTGGGTAACAGAGTGAGATACCATCTCAAAAAAAAAAAAAAAAAAAAAAAAGAAAAGAAAAGAAAAGAAAAAGAAAATGATTCACTTATTTCATTTCTACCCTTTATTATAGTATTATAGTTATTTTTTATTTTTCCACTGTTGGTTCAGCCCAGCAAACACTTATTGGGAACCTACTCAACTACTTGTTGAGTAGCCTAAAGGTGTTATATTCCCAGTTTTACAGATGAGAAAGCTGAGACTCAGAGGCCAAGTCTATACTGTAAGTGGCAGAGCTGGGATTTGAACCTAGATCTGTCTGGCTCCAGTGTTAATGCTCATTCTTCTACATCAAGTTCATTCTGGGACATGTTTTCCTCAATCAAACTTTTTAAGGATAGAAACCATGACACTGCTGGTTGTGGTGTCTCACGCCTATAATTCCAGCACTTTCGGAGGCCAAAGCAGGAGGACAACTTGAGCCCAGGAGTTCAAGACCAGAACTTGTCTCTACAAAAAATTAGTCAGAAGTGGTGGCATGCACTTGTGGTCCCAGCTACTCAGGAGGCTGAAATGGAAGGATCACTTGATCCCAAGAGGTTGAGGCTGCAGTGAGCCATGATCATGCCACTGCACTCCAGTCTGGGCAACACAGCAAGACCCTGTTCCAAAAAAAAAAAAAAAAAAAAGGAAAAGAAAAGAAAATATCAAGATAAAAGAAACCATGGCACCTACCAAGGTACTTTACATGTTGTAGAATGTGATTAATGTTTGTTTAATGAAAATAAAATGTATTTTTAGAATAATTCAGTTTGTGTTTCCTAAAATGGTGGGAAAGTGTCCCTCATCTCACAGGATGGAGTATGAAATTTACAGATATAAGAATTAATGAGGGAGAAAGAGTGTTTGTATGGGGAGAGATTGTTGAATAGATACTAAACCAAATTTAGATTATAATTTAGAAAGTTTTTAAGGTTGCTTCTGGGTCTTTTCTGTACCTATGCACTTCAATTTAAAAAGTTACAAATAACGAATACTGAATTTCCACATGTCAAAGGCATTTTACCGGGTGAAGCCATTTTTCTCAGAAGATAAAATACTTAAAAATTGTCTTGTATAATAATCAGAGATATTATGCATCCATAAATGGTTGACAAGCCATTCAGAGCAACGTTAATTCTCTGAATTGGAAAAGAGGAAAGAGGAAAAGCTATAGCAATGAGCACCACCTAGTGGCTACTCAGAAGATGTGACAATTTAGCCAACCTACTTCATTAGGAAAGGTTGAGCTTGCTAACAGTTGTAACTGTGCTGGGCTGTCAGTACACAGAAGTTTGATTTCCAGTGGGAACCCATTTTCCAGATCCAGAAAAATTGAGTCCAGATAACTAACGACAAGTAATCACAGATTTGAGTTAGAAGTAAGGCCATATCTTGGACTTAATAGTGTGGAATGGGGAAATGTGAAGTAATAATATTTCCTTCTTTGCTGTTTCTCCCCCGCTGAAAAAGTAGAATGTTAATGCCCAGTTTGTGATCATTCCCCTTCCAGATGAGAAAGTGGGAGAAAATATGGCCCAAAATCTGAAAAGGAAAATTCTTGAAGGGAATTGCTCATAAAAGGCTGACAAATTCTACTTTTAAAATATTTGATGTAATTATGGACTTACAGAAAATTTGCAAGAAAAATACAAATAATTCCTGATACAATGCATACATTTCACTCAGATTTCCCACATATGAACATGTTGCCGTGCTTGCTTCTCCTTTCTCATTCTCTCTTCTCCCCACCCTACACACACACACACACACACACACACACACACACACACCTGTTTGAGAGTAAATTATAGACATAATACCCTTTTTTAAAAAATTTTTTTAGAGGCAGAGAGAGAAACAGGAGAAGGAGAGAGAAAGAAACAGCTAACTCTCACGCTGAGTGAGAGAATCCAGAAAGATGGAATTCAGGAGAGGAAAGCAGTTTCTACACTGAGTGGAAAGGAATAGAGAGAGATGGAGTTTAGGAGGGGAAGACAGGCTTCCACGAGAGTGTGGAAGGGTACTCCAGAGGGGAAATCCAGGAGAGAGAAAGATGGCTTCCACGAAAGTGTTCGTGGAAGGGGGACCCAAACATGGAGTCCCAATACTCGTTTGTTTCTAAATACTTTAATATGTATTTTCTAAAAACAAGGATATTCTCTTATCAAAGTCATAAAATTATAAGCAATCCAGTACTATCATCTAATTATTCCACTAACAGCCTTTATAGTAAAAGAAAAAAAATTATGGTCTAGGATTAGCTTTCAATTTTTTTTTTTTTTACTTTAGAATATTTACATCAAGTCAAATTTCTTTAGTCTCTTTTAACCTAGAACAATTCTTTTTTGTTTTTTTTTTTTTTGAGACAGAGTCTCACTTTTTTACCCAGTGGTGTGATCTTAGCTCATTGCAACCTCTGCCTCCTGTGCTCAAGTGATCCTCCTGCCTCAGCCTCCCAAGTAGCTGGAACTACAGGCATGCAACACTATGTCCAGTTAATTTTTGTATTATTATTATTATTTGTAGAGATAGAGTTTGGCTATATTGCCCAGGCTGCTTTTGAGCTCCTGAGCTCAAGTGATCTGCCCACCTCTGCCACCCATAGTGCTAGGATTACGGGTGTGAGCTATGGCACCTGGCCAAACCTGGAACAATTCCTTAGTTTTTCTTTGCCTTTTATTACCTGGCCAAAAAACCTGAGTAACAAAATAAATAATAAGTTATAACCCACAGGGAAAAACCTACCAAGAATCTATATGTGTCTGTGTGTGTGTGTGTGTTTGTATGTGTGTATATATCATACATGAATACATGAATTAGGAATAAGGGAAAGCTCTTCCTGAAGAGAATGTCAACTAATAAATGCAGAAGAAATTGTGGAATTAAAAAAAAAATCAATCATTTGACAATATTAGTAATAATCAGGCAAAAATCAGCAAGGGATGCTAAAACTAGCATTGATGCTAAGTGAAAGTGAAAGATTGATGAGTAACAGATTATGTACATAGTTTGAACGGGTCTCCCACAAAAATACATATTAATTACAAAAAGAAAAACAATAATTTTATAAGAAACTAGCAGATACCACCTTAATAAAAGATCAAAGTAATGAGATGAACAGACGATATGTACTTCCTGATATCATGCACTGAGAAAGACATAGTATCCCTTCTATGGTATTCCTCCCAAAAATGCATAACCTGAATTTGAAAATGAGGAAACATTAGACTAACTTAAATTGAGGGACAATCTATAAAATAAATGGCTCATACTTTTCGAATCCTGCTTTGTAAACAGAAACTTACAGAGCTCCCCTACAGGCCTAGAGGCACATGGGACTGCATGCATATGTTAGGATGTGTGAGGGAGATTAAGTCTTCAGGGTAAACGCGGGGTTTTTGGTTTTTTTTTTTAACTTCTAGCCAATGTGTGCAAAGGGAGGACCACAGGGTGATTGCCCCTAGGTCTTTTTTGATCTGGTAACACTGAGTCCCTCTCTCAAGAGATGACCATGCCCATCAGATTGCACTAGTCATACTAGGGCCAGAGGTGCTGTGCCTACCTGCCACTCCCATGGCTACAATAACTGACACCAGGGGCCATGAGACCACATCTCTATTGTAAGGTGTTTGGCCAAGGCCTTGAACTCTAGAGGGAGTACTCTAGAATTTGGGGGTACTTTCCAAAAGGCATCACTACCTTTTGAAAGAGGACAAAGGAATTACTATCCAGTGAAGAAGGCAGAAATATCTTGGCTCTGGGAAGTAAAAACTGGGAAGTTAAGCTGGTTCAGGAAAAGAAAAGTGTATTACTGAATGGAGTTCAGTCTTTCCGAGGTGAGTTGGAAGAAGAGGAGGAGACATTGTAGCTACAACCCTTCCCTAATGCATTTCCTGGCTTCCTCATCCCACCATTAGGCTCCCAACCAAGTCTAGGGGATGGGTCCAGACGGGGGATGAGCTCCCATCTTGGTAGCATCTCTGGCTCCAGAGCAATGGGCTTTCCTGTCTCCTCTGGGGGAAACGGTGAGAAGGACATAGCCTCTTGGGTTATTTTCTAGTGACCTATGGAATGACGAGCTCCAGTGCTTATTACTACACCAAAGTGATGTCTGAGCTCTTCTTACATACCGCATCAGACACTGGAGTCTCCTTTCAGGCCATCAGCAGCATGACTGACTTCTGGGATGTGAGTATAAGATCTTTTCTGTTCCTCCCTCTCTTACTCAATTGCCTGATGCCACAGGTCAGACAATGAATCAGACCTTGGGCTCAGAAATCAGATCAGTCAAGGATCAGACTGAGTTAAAGGGTCAGGCTTAATTAATGGGCTAGGCTAGAGTTCAGGTGGAGGTGGGTAAGGGATCAATATGGCGATCAGAGAATAAACCAGGAATTAGACTAATATCGTGAGTCAGAGGTAAGGCTGAACTTCAAAACCAATTTTCAATAAAGAGTAGGGTCACTTCAGGTCAGACTCTGGTCAGAATCATTGGTCAACGGAGGAGTTTTAAAAAGCAGGCCAGGGCTGGGCATGGTGGCTCACACCTATAATCCCAGTACTTTGGGAGGCCAAGGCGGGCAGATCACCTGAGGTCTGGAGTTCGAGACCAGCCTGACCAACATGGAGAAACCCCATCTCTACTAAAAATACAAAATTAGCTGGGTATGGTAGCACATGCCTGTAATCCCAGTTACTCAGGAGGCTGAGGCAGGAGAATCACTTGAACCTGGGAGGCAAAGATTGCAGTGAGCTGAGATTGTGCCGTTGCACACCAGCCTGGGTAACACAAGCAAAACTCCATCTCAAAAAAAAAAATAAAAAGCAGGCCAGGTGCAGTGGCTCACACTTGTAATCCCAGCACTTTGGGAGGCCGAGGTGGGCAAATCACATGAGGTCAGGAGTTCAAGACCAGCCTGGGCAACACGGTGAAACCCCATCTCTACTAAAAATACAAAAATACAAAAATTAGTCAGGCATAGTGATGCACACCTAAAATCCCAACTACTCGGGAGGCTGAGGCACGATAATCACTTGAACCTGGGAGGCAGAGGTTGCATTGAGCCGAAATTGTGCCACTGCATTCCAGCCTGGGTGACAGAGTGAGACTCTGTCCCCAAAAAATTAAAAAACTATATATTTTTAAAAAGCAGACTGGAGACAAGCTGGGGAGTCAGAGGATGAGGGCAAAGGTCATCCTAAGGGTAGGGGGCCAGGAGGAGACTGGGTCAGGTTTGAGCCAGCTTGTGGTTCAGTTTGCCCAGGGCCCACTACTGGACAGTTTATATTGGACCAAATGGTACAACAACCAGAGCTTGGGCCATGGCTCCCACTCCTTCATCTACTATGAGAATCTGCTGCTGGGGGTTCCGAGGCTGCGGCAGCTGAAGGTCCGCAATGACTCCTGCGTGGTGCATGAAGACTTCCGGGAGGACATTCTGAGCTGCTATGATGTCTACTCTCCAGATAAAGAAGAACAACTCCCCTTTGGGCCCCTCAATGGCACAGCGTGAGTGAGCCTGTCCTACCAATATCACAGGGATTGCCCCTGTAAAGTTGACAACATTCCAAGGTGTGGGGAACCACTTCCACTGAGGCTTACAGAGCCCTGAGAGCACTTTAGGGGACTTCAGGGGCCATCTCCCTGAGTCCCAGCTGTGACTGTTTGGGGATCTTGGCCTGTGAAACTCAGGAACAGAGGAGGTAGGTTAGCAAACACAACCATAGCCTCCGGACTTGTTCCCACACAAGGTCATAGTCACACTTGTCCTACCTTGCATGTATTCCTTCCAGGGAAAGCTTCCTTTCTTGCCTAGAAGTTGGTTAGGGGTATAGAGAATGGGTGAAATTGAAGAGCTCAACCCTTGAGATTGATACGTGGAGCAGCAAGGGGTCAAGGATGGATGACGAATTAGGGAAGAAGGGGTAAAGGGTGGACAGCACAGGACAGAAAGGGGAGGAAATGAGCACCCAGGATAGAAAGTTTAGTGGATAGAATGGAGAAACATGAGGTGGAAGAGCCTGAGGTGCAATCACAGAGCCAGAAGGATCTTTTAGTTCTGGTCCAGGTGCTTCCCTCAGGGGGATTATTCAGGTTGGCTCAAAAGTGGGGCTTAGCTTTGTCATTCAAATTGTTGAGTGACATAGTGAAAAGTCAGATTTACATTTGAGTTTCAGTTGTGTCATTTATAGCTGGATTATCTCGGAAGTGTCTTTCATAGTTTCCTCTTCTGCAAAATGTGGATAATATTCACCCTGTCTTCTCAAATGGTTGTTAGTATCAAACAGAATAGTAGACAATACATTTGGAAATCAGGTCAGTCAGGGATCAGACTGAGTCAAAGGGTCAGGCTGAGTTAATGGGTTACACACACACACACACACACACAGTATGTCAACCTGTAAAGCCCAGACAATGATAAAGCATTGTTATTGCCATGGGAGACAAACTTTTGGGCTGGCTCAGCTGGCATTTTCTGTGGCAGGTGGACATACCACTCGCAGGATGAGTTGGGGGGCTCCTCTCACTGGGGCAGGCTCACAAGCTACAGTGGAGGTGGCTACTACCTGGACCTTCCAGGATCCCGACAGGCCAGTGCAGCGGCTCTCCGGGATCTTCAGGAGGGGCTGTGGCTGGACAGGGGCACTCGGGTGGTGTTCATCGACTTCTCAGTCTACAATGCCAACATCAATCTTTTCTGTGTTCTGAGGTGAGCCCCCTTTCCCTGCTTCATCCCTCTGTCCATGGCTCCTGGTTCCAATCTCTCGTGCATTAGACCCTTCCCTAACTCGTACCCTGTGATGGGGGTGGAGAGGAGAGGAAGTGGGAGGAGTTGTCCCAGCCCAGGCTCCACTAGACATCTCCCTCTCCCCCCATAGGCTGGTGGTGGAGTTTCCAGCTACAGGAGGTGCCATCCCATCCTGGCAAATCCGCACGGTCAAGCTGATCCGCTATGTCACCAACTGGGACTTCTTTATTGTTGGCTGTGAAGTCGTCTTCTGCATTTTCATCTTCTACTATGTGGTGGAGAGATCCTGGAGCTCCACATTCACCGGCTTCGCTACCTCAGAAGCATCTGGAACATCCTGGACCTGGTGGTCATCTTGGTGAGGGACAGATATCTAGGACTTGGGACATTCTGGGAGGAGGAGGAGGATCCACCCTGATTGGGCTTCCAAGTTCTTCCTTTTGGAGCCCTAAGCCCTCCTTCTGACTTTCGGTCCAATCATCGTTAGCAGCTCCCTAAGTGAAAGGGAGATATTCCCCTCTCTCAGCCCTTGGGAACCCTGTCTCTCACACCTCCTCTCCTCCTCACCTGTCGTCGGAGCCCTGCTCTTTTTTTAAAAAATGTACTGGCCGGGTGCAGTGGCTCATGCCTGTAATCCCAGCACTTTGGGAGACCGAGGCGGGCAGATCACCTGAGGTCTGGAGTTCAAGACCAGCCTGACCAACATGGAGAAACCTGATCTCTACTAAAAATACAAAATTGGCCAGGCATGGTGGTACATGCCTATAATCCCAGCTACCTGGGAGGTTGAGGCAGGAGAATTGCTTGAACCTGGGAGGTGGAGGTTCAGGTGAGCCAAGATCTTGCCATTACACTCCAGCCAGGGCAGCAAGAGCGAAACTCCATCTCAAAAAAAAAAAAAAGTGCTGTATTCTGTTCCTCTCTTGTCCCTTTTTGTCTTTATGACCTGTTCTATGGAAAGGTTTGCCTTTTATCTTCTCTTCAAATATTCTGTTCCTTCATCATCATCTCCCTCCTATTAACAGGACCAAAGCTGGAAGTGGTGGGAGTGGAAGGAAATGACTGGTTCCAGTTCCCTATGGCCCTTTACAATCTATACATTAATATTTACCACTAGCCCCAAAGCCTTCTCTCGGATTTTAGAACACTTAAGATGCTCCCCAGTCATCCTACCAAGTTCCATTTGAACCTGAGACAGTGAACAACTCAGCAGGGGAAGGCTTTTCCCACCTGTCTTACCTACCCTGGCTCTCCCTTGGGACTTTATTTTGGAACTTCCCTTGAGATTCCCTTGCCTTCTCTGACACCCCCATCACCCCTGTGTGACAGCTCTCCATTGTGGCTGTGGGCTTCCACATATTCCGAACCCTCGAGGTGAATCGGCTGATGGGAAAGCTCCTGCAGCAGCCAAACATGTATGCGGACTTTGAGTTCCTCGCCTTCTGGCAGACACAGTACAACAACATGAATGCTGTCAACCTCTTCTTTGCCTGGATCAAGGTACCTGGAACTCCCCCACACCCAGCTTTGCTTCAAGGTGCTCATTCTCCCTTCTTTTTTTCCTTCTTCTTCTTCTTCTTTTTTTTTTATTTGAGAAGGAGTCTTTCCCAGGCTGGAGTGTACAGTGGCGTGATCTCAGCACACTGCAACTTCCACCTCCTGGGTTCAAGTGATTCTCCTGCCTCAGCCCCCTGAGTAGCTGGGACTGCAGGTGCTCAACACTATGCCCAGCTAATATTTGTACTTTTAGTAGAGATGGGGTTTTACCATGTTGGCCAGGCTGGTCTCAAACTCCTAACCTCAAGTGATCTGCCCACCTCAGCCTCTCAAAGTGCTGGGATTACAGGCATGAGCCACCGAACCCATCTATTTTTTTAAGAGGAGGTCTCACTCACCATGGCTGGAGTACAATGGCACGATCTCAGCTCACTGCAACCTCTGCCTCCCAGGTTCAAGCAATTCTCCTGCCTCAGCCTGCTGAGTAGCTGGGATCACAGGCATGCACCACCACACCTGGCTAATCTTTTGTATTTTTTAGTAGAGATGGGTTTTCACCATGTTGACCAGGCTGGTCTTGAACTCCTGACTTCAAGCAATCTACCCACCTTGGCCTCCCAAAGTACTGGGATTAAAGGAGTAAGCCACCATGCCTGGCTTTTTTTTTTTTTTTTTTTGAGACGATTCTCACTCTGTTGCCCAGACTGGAGTGCAGTGATATAATCTCAGCTCACTGCAACCTCCGCCTCCTGGGTTCAAGTGATTCTCATGCCTCAGCCTCCCAAGTAGCTGGAATTACAGGCGCATGTCACCACACCTGGCTAATTTTTATATCATTCTCCCTTCTTCAATATGTGTCTCATTTTCTTTGTCTGACTTGGCAACTTCTGTGGCCTCCATAGGCCCTTGGTGTGGACTTTTCAATGCTTTTCCCTTTTCCTTCTTCATCCCTTGGTTCAACATGGCCCTTCCAGATATTCAAGTACATCAGCTTCAACAAAACCATGACCCAGCTCTCCTCCACGCTGGCCCGCTGTGCCAAGGACATCCTGGGCTTCGCCGTCATGTTCTTCATTGTTTTCTTCGCCTATGCCCAACTCGGCTACCTGCTTTTCGGGACCCAAGTGGAAAACTTTAGCACTTTCATCAAGTGCATGTGTGTGTCCTGCCCCCTTCACTCCTCCCTGGCCCCCACCCTCCAGCTCCATGGATGTATGTATCCTTGGAGAAGATGGGTACATGCATGTGGGTGTGTCTGCGTTTAAAGTATCTGTGTGAGAGTCTCCAGAAGCCCTGCTGTGTGTGCTCAAATAATCTATATGCCCCGCCCTGTCTCCATCAGATTGGGGTAGACGTGTGGCGAGGGGTCTGTCTGTGGTTAGGAAAGTGGGATGGGGGTGTTTATTAGGCTCTGGATGAATCCCAGACCTGGTCTCTCAGTTTTACTCAGTTCCGCATAATCCTCGGGGACTTTGACTACAATGCTATCGACAATGCCAACCGCATCCTGGGCCCTGCCTACTTTGTCACCTATGTCTTCTTCGTCTTCTTCGTGCTCCTGGTGAGGTTCTCTCTGAGGGGTGGGGATGTAGAGAGCCTGTTCTGATCCCAGTATGTCCCTTACTCAGGATTAATAAGTTTCTCAAATCAAGGACGGAGAGTGGGTGGGGGCAGATGTCTGGATCTTCTGAGAGCTGGTTACTGTAGTATAGCCAGCATGGTCAGTTTGCAGGTTTGCAGAGTACAAGGGAACCTGCAGACTCCCTGAGTAAAATTAAACCCTCATTCTCCAAGGATGGAAATGGGGAGAAGAGTGCCTCATGAACAGCATTCGCTGCATCTGGAAGCTTCTATGACTGTCCTCCAAGACTCCCCTTCCTCTGGGGATCTCATGTTGATTTCTACTGCCACTACTTGGTAGCTCTCTCTCCCTGCCAACCATGAAAAATCTGGATTTTATTTATTTACTTATTTATTTTAGACAGGGTCTCACTCTGTCACCCAGGCTGGAGTGCAGTGGTGCAATCTCAGCTCACTGCAACCTCCACCTCCCAAGCTCAAACTATCCTCCTACCTCAGCTTCCTGAGTAGATAGGACCACTGGCATGGTTGGGAGCCACCACACCTAGCTAATTTTTGTATTTTTTGAAGAGACAGGGTTTTGCTATGTTGCCCAGGCTGATCTTGAACTCCTGAACTCAAGCAATCTGCCTGCTTCAGCCTTCCAAAGTGCTGGATTACAGGTTTAGGCCACTGTGCCCTGCTCTTGGATATTATTCTCACTAACAAGGCCAGCAATTTTCTTTATTTGATCAATGGATGGGGATACAGATATGGATTGGGGGATAGATGGTAAAGACTCTTACGCTGAAAAGCTTCTAGTTTCAATGACTGGTGGGCCCTTATACGAAGAAGGCCTGTGGCATATGTTGGGGTATCTCTGTGGTCAGAAAGATTACTACAGCAACTGAGAGTGAGGAAACCAGGTTGGTTAGGAAGCATGATCCATCTCTAACAGAACTGTGCTGAAAGGCTGGGCTCTGGAGACCCTGAGAAGCAGGGATTAGTGGGCTACAGAGCTGGGATGGAGAGCACTGGCCCCTTTGGAACACGTGTCTTGGACATTAATGGGGTCAGTAGGCTCAATACTTCCAGTGGGTCTAGGGGTGAGGATCCAGGTCCCCACTTTATTCTCCAGAACATGTTCCTAGCCATCATCAATGACACATATTCAGAGGTCAAGGAGGAGCTGGCTGGACAGAAGGATGAGCTACAACTTTCTGACCTCCTGAAACAGGTGACTGCTCAGTCTCCTTGAGCTACACATTTGCATCAGTGCCCCAATCTAAGGCTCTGTGTCCTGGTCTGTTCCTGACTGGTTGAGGTGCCTGTGCCCTTCTGTGCCTTCAGTTTATCCCTGGAAGCCTGGGTGGGGCTGGGGGCCAGGGATGAGTGAGCAGCCTGTGAGAACTTGTCTATTTCCTTTCTCTTTCAGGGCTACAACAAGACCCTACTCAGACTGCGTCTGAGGAAGGAGAGGGTTTCAGATGTGCAGAAGGTCCTGCAGGGTGGAGAGCAGGAGATCCAGTTTGAGGATTTCACCAATACCTTAAGGGAGTAAGCAACCAGACACCCAACCTTCTCTAATACCAGTCTCTAAGTCTTCGACCCTCAACCATACTTCATTTGCCTATAAGTCTTTGGTTTTAGTTTAGGGGCCTCTGATCTTGACTTGCAGGCTTCTGATCTTTGTCTGTAAGTCTTTGCTCCTGACCTTCTGAAGTGTGCCCTTGGTTTAAAGGTCTCTGACCGTGGTCTATAACATCCTGGATCTTATTGAACAACTCTTAGGAACCAATGTAATAATTCCCTAATCATTGAATGCACACCCCACTCCCACAAAACTCTGATTTTTGTTCTTTGCTTCCCCATAAACATTTATCTATTCCTTTAACCATTCACTCTCTGATTTCTAAACATATTAATACACATTGAACAAATACATTGTGAGCACCAGCTTCAATGCTCACAATGTATTTGTTCAATGTGTATTAATATGTTTGTCTATTACTCAGTACCAGGCACTGAGTAATAGACAACATATTTTTTTTTGAGACAGAGTCTTGCTCTGTTGCCCTGGCTGCAATGCAGTGGTACAATCTCGGCTCGCTGCAACCTCAGCTTCCTGGGGTCAAGCAATTCTCATGCCTCAGCCTCCTGAGTAGCTGGGACTACAGTCATGTGCCACCACACCCAGCTAATTTTTGTATTTTTAGTAGAGATGTGATTTTTCCATGTTGGCCAGGCTGGTCTCAAATTCTTGACCTCAAGTGATCTACCTGCCTCAGCCACCCAAAGTGCTGGGATCAGGAGACAACGTAATTAAATGAGACAAAGTCTCTGTTTTCTAAGAGCTCATAGACTTGTAAGCCAATAAACTGAATCACAGAATAAGCTCAACAGAAGTGACTAGGAGTAGAGGGTGATCAATTCTATCTCTAAGCTTAAGAGAAGGCTTCTTGGAAGAGGTAATGTCTAAATAGGGTATTGGAGGATGAATAGCTTACAGGTGGACAAGCAGAGGAAAGCTGTTCCAAGAAGAGATGAAAGCACATACAAAGGCATAGAGGTCTGAAACCAAGCAACATATACAGGAGGAATAAGTAGTTGAGCATTGCTAAGGTATTAAATAAAAGGGTGGGGGTGGGGGTGGTCATAGCAGGAGATGAGGCCAAAGAAACAGGCAAGGGCCACACTGGGAAAGGCCACACTACTACTCTGTCCAAAGAATAGGGTGCCAGAAGGGATTTCAAGAAGGGACGTATTTAGACCTGCATATTACAAAGGTTAATTACTCTAGTTGTGTTATGGAGGATGGATTTCAGGGATGGGGAGTGAAGGGGAAGCTGGGGGGATAGCAGGTTATTTAGAGGCAAATAGATTTTGCAGTAATCCCTGTAGGAAGTCATGAGGCCATGAACTTAGTGAGCAGGAGTTAGGAGAGGAAGAAGAAATAGAACTAAGTGTTTTCTTGGGAGTAAGATTGCTAGGCTTTGGTGAACCTTCTTTCCCAGAAAGCAAAACCTTTGCCAGAGTCAAGCAAAAGAGTGAGGAAGTCCATAATTGAGAGGTCACAGCCACAGTTGGGCAGAAATCATTTCATCATCCTGTTCTCCTCAGACTGGGACATGCAGAGCATGAAATCACTGAGCTCAAGGCCACCTTCACCAAGTTTGACAGAGATGGGAATCGTATTCTGGACGAGAAGGAACAGGAACAAATGCGACAGGACCTGGAGGAAGAGAGGGTGAGCCGGGCTGATGGGTGGAGAGGCAGTGTAAGGAAATAGTTCACCCTCCCCTTCCCCCTTCCCCCAGCACATCTAGAACACAAACCCAACCTGAAAACTCTCCCATAGAGAGGTGGTAAAGAACTCTCTAGAATGGTAGTTCTCAAACTGCTGCACGTTAGAATACCCTGGGGGGGGCCTTTAAAAATCTTCATGCTCAGGACACACACTCTAGACCAATTAAACCACAATCTCTGGTGTGAGGCCCAGACATCAGTACTTTTTAAAACTCCCTAGGTGATTCCAATATATAGCCAAGGTTGAGAACCATGCTGTAAAACACAGGCTTAGGGAAAAGTGACCCATTGCCTAAGAATCCCTGATAATTCCCTTGGAGGATTTTCAAACTTGGGTTCCTGGTTGTCCCTCCTCTGCCTGCTCCATCCCTATCCAGTGTAGACCAAAAAATGTCAAAGGCAGGGTGACAGCAGCCTAGAAAGTGCCAAGAACGCTGGTAATGTTCCTCCTCTGCTAAAATGAGTTGGCATCTAGTGAACACCTCATCCATCAAGGCTTCAAGGATCTTGTGTTTTCTTTGAGAGGTGACTCTCCTCCAGAGGTTGGTTCAGCACCACCACCCAGACCCTATTGTCTCCAGAGTCTGGGAGGGAAGGGGAATAGCAAGAACTAGAACCCAAGGCTTGGTTCTGAGATCCTAGTAGAACGGGGGTGATAGAACAGGAGCTGATGGCTTCCCAGAGTTATCGCCTCTCCTCTAACGTCTGACTTCCTGAGCAGGTGGCCCTCAACACTGAGATTAAGAACCTGGGCCGATCCATCGTGAGCAGCCCACAAGGGGAATCGGGCCCAGAGGCTGCCAGAGCAGGAGGCTGGTTTTCAGAGGAAGAATTCTACATGTAGGTGCAGCCAAGAAGGGCTGTCTCAAGGCTGACAACACTTCTGTTATGATATCCTATCTTGTACTTTTTCCTACAACTTTCCAATTCTTTGTCCTATCCCAGGGAGAACCTCTGCTCCCCTTTAATTGTGCCTACAAGGCTGGGTCTTCTTCTATTCTTTGTTCCAATCCAGACACATGCCCTTCTGTGAACCCTGCCTCTTTAGATGCCCAGCCCCCAGACACAGATTTCTGCTCCATTCATCTCTCTCAAACCCTACACAGGCTTACAAGGAGAGTTGTGCAGCTGGAGACTGTCCTGGAAGGAGTCGTGTCCCGGGTTGATGCTGTAGGCTCCAAGCTGAAAATGCTGGAGAGGAAGGGATGGCTGGCTCCCTCTTCAGGCGTGGTGAGAGGCCTTTCATCTGGTCCTCCTAGTTCCTCATCAGCAGAACTCTGCCATCTTTTCCATTCAGTGGGCGGGGCAAGAACATTTTTGAAAGCTATGTTTTCAGGCTCCTGGGGAAACAAGTTCACAGCTGTCAATTTATCAGCAGAGATGCATCATGGAGATAAGGCCTGGAAGTTGCTTGCCCTGGCCTGAGGGCTGCCTTGGCCACTATGAGATGATCTGTGTCAGGCTGTTTGGGCTGCTATAATAAATTATTATAGACTGGGTGGCTTATAAGCCACAAAAGTTTGTTTCTCACAGTTTGGGAGGCTGGGAAGTCTAAGATCAAGGTGCTAGTAGAATTGGTATATGTTGAGGGCCCACTTCCTGATTCATAGACAGCTGTCTTCTTGCTGTGCCCTTTCATGGTAGAAGGGGTAAGGGAAGTCCATTTTATTTTATTTTATTTTTAATTAATTTATTTATTTTTGAGACAGAGTTTTGCTCTTGTTGTCCAGGCTGGAGTGCAATGGCGTGATCTCAGTTCACTGCAACCTCTGCCTCACGGATTCAAGCGATTCTCCTGCCTCAGTCTCCTGAGTAGCTGGAATTATAGGCATGCGCCACCAAGCCCAGCTAATTTTGTATTTTTAGTAGAGACGGGGTTTCTCCATGTTGGTCAGGCTGGTCTCGAACTGCCAACCTCAGGTGATCCACCTGCCTTGGCCTCCCAAAGTGCTGGGATTATAGGCGTGAGCCACCGTGCCCGGCGGAAGTCTCTTTATAAGGGCATTAAACCCATTAATAAGGGCTACAAACTCACTATCTAATCACCTCCCAAAGGCCCCACCTCCTAATACTATCATATTGGAGGTTACAATTTCAACAGATGAGTTTGGGAGAGACACGAACAGTCTATAGCAGTCTGAGTTCTCTGGAATCAGATACAGAGAAAAGAAAAGTGGTACACAAACTATTTCTTCAAATGACTTGTCCCTTTCTTCTCCCAACAGGAGGAACAAGCCCTTTGGAAGCACCTGCAGCCAGCCCCAGCTGCGACTCCAGAGCCCTGGGGAGTCCATCATGGGCAGGAGAGTGGTGAGGGAGGAGGCCTAAAGCATCAGACAGCAGTCTCCTCTCCCTCTGCCTCCCCAGAGGCCCCCTCGCCACATCCACTGCACTTCTAGGACAACAGGTCCCGTCATGGCTGCTGCTGAGCCCCCACCCTGCAACTGGCCTTTTGAGCCAATGTTTCTGTGTGTGGTGGGCATCATGCTTAGGCTTGTGACTCAGTGTTTCTATGTGTCGCCACATAGCTCTGTGAAATAACATCTTCCACTGGTCCTTTCACTCCCTGTGCACTTAGCTCTGTGTGTTTAAAAAAAAAAAAAAAAAAAAAAAAGTTAATAACAAACAAGATAAAGGGAGGGAGGGTAATGACTCTCCCTAAGTACCTGGATAGCCATAGTTTGTGAAAAAAGGTAGAAAACAAGAAAGCAATGTCTAGATGTCTTCCTTCTTCCCAGTGAATCTTATCCTTTGTGCATCTCAAGATCTGCTGCTAGCACCCATGGGTTTCTTGTTTTCCCCTATAGAGGTTCCCTATAAAAGAGAAGAAGCCTTAGAGGAGAGGAGACTCCCACATGGTAAGATTCCAGTGTTGCAGAGGAGTTAAGAGTGAGGCACTCCCAGAGCAAAGTCTGTGAAGGCTCTTCTGCAGGAGGCTGCCTCCTGGTTCACTGAACCTGGGAACTGAGGGGGCTTTAACCAGACTAAAATGGAGCCTGAAGGGAATCAGGCAAGGAAATGACCTCAGGATTTGGAGATCTTTGAATTAATATGTGGTGGGTTCTGACATTATTCTTCTATAAGACCATGTGGGTTTCCATGGTGGCTATCAATAAAACTCCTTAGGAAAACTAGGACTTTGCATTTGCTTCTGGGATTATAGAGGGAAGAAAGGCCGAAACTGTGGGCTATCCATGTGCCTGGGCTGGGGTAGGTTCATGCTGTCTAGGAGGTATAGAGTAGGGGCAGTGATGTGAAGGAGCTGGGCTACCACAGGAGTCCTGAAATAAGAACTTCTAGCCCAGCGTGGTGGCTCACACTTGTAATCCCAGCACTTTGGGATTACAACTTGAGGCTAGAAGTTGAAGACGAGCCTGGTCAAAATGCTGAAACCCCGTCTCCACTAAAAATACAAATAAATTAGCCAGGCATGGTGGCGCGTGCCTGTAATCCCAGCTACTTGGGAGGCTGAGGCACGAGAATCGCTTCAACTCAGGAGGTGGAGGTTGCAGTGAGCTAAGCCGAGATTGTGCTACCGTACTCACGCCTCGGAGACAGAGCAAGACTCTGGTTTTTTTAAAAAAAGAACTGACTCACAGGAATGGCTTGAAATAATGGCTACTGTGGTTGCACCATAGGAAGAGTGGGGACAGGTGACAAGGGAGGCTCAGTCCTCCGAGTGGACAGAGTCAGGATAGGAGAGCTGGGGATAGTGGGTAGCTGGTGTGTGTGTGTGTATGTATATGGTGTACTGGCATGGGGGGTGGGGTGAGAGGGTGCAGATGGAGGATAACCAGGGATGAGAAACTCCCACGCCAAGATTTTGAGTGTCCAGGAGCCTGCCTGAGGCCTGCTGCGTATCTCCCCTCCCTTCTCCTGTGGTCTTTATTCCTCCTCATTTTGCACCTTTCATTCCTCCCCAGTCACTTCTCATCCATCTCTTTCACTCACCCCTGTTCTCCCCATCCCATTGAGTAATCTGTACACCTAGGAGACTTGTGAAAGAGCTTAAATGCAATTAAGATAACCAGAGTGTATCCTCCGCCCTAAAAAAGTTACAGTCCAAGTTTTCTTCAAGAAAGGCTGTATCAACTGAAGAGAAGTAGGTGCCTGCCTGCAGTTTAAGAAATAGTGAGTTGGTGTTAACCCAGGACATTGGGAAGGGGGAGTATTTAGGACCAGGGATCAATGCCTGAAGGTTTCCCAAAGCCTGGACGAAACAACCTGCAAACGTTTGGATTCCCCGAGCAATCTTTTGATGACTAACTCCAGTGCGGAGTGTCGGGGAGGCGGCCGTCTTCAGTGGTTTTGGGACGGGTCGTGAGTGGTACAAAAAGAGTGATCCCTCCAGGGTGTGACTGTAGGGATGAGCTCGCCTTCAGTCCCAGACGTCGCGACTGTTGGCAGTGGATCGATTCACAACAGCCTGGCGTAGCTTCAATTTCGGCTCCAGAATCACCCTTCGCTGTGTCGTATCTGAGGTTGGAGTGGACCGCGAGGCGCAGGATCGCCGGCCGGCTGGGCGGGCAGGGCACACCCAGTGCGCATGCGCACAACGCCGGCCCGGAAACAGCGCAGGGTCGGCCATGGCTGCGGCAGCCGAGGGCGTCTTGGCGACCCGGCGTGAGGAGCCCGCTCGAGGTACCCGGAATGGAAGTAGAGGACGCGTATGGTGGGGGACCAGGGGGTCCGTCTCGGGAGGGCGGGGTTGAGCTCACCTGGCAGGAACGGGCTGGTGAGGGAGAGGAGTGCACCTGTCTTTTGCGCGCGAGTGTTTGTCTTGTCGGGGCGACTGGGATGGTTTGGCGCGGGTGCCGGGTCTGGACGAGGGGCGGTGTGAGGGAGCTGAGTTGGTGTGTCAGGTGGGCAGGGACACGGTGAAGGACTTGAAATTACGGCAGTTGGAGAATGGAGCCGACTTGATGGAATGAAGGGTGGTGGAGGTATGCCGGAACAGGCTGCTTTGGCTGGCTTAGCTCCGGGTGTTAGGCGGGACACTTAGTCATTCTCCCTTGGCCCAGACGATGCCGCCGTGGAGACAGCTGAGGAAGCAAAGGAGCCTGCTGAAGCTGACATCACTGAGCTCTGCCGGGACATGTTCTCCAAAATGGCCACTTACCTGACTGGGGAACTGACGGGTGAGGCGGGATCTGGGTTGATTCGGGTGCGGTTTGGCGCGGGAGGCCTGGGAGTTGGTTAGCAGCATCAGTCTGCAGGCTCCCTTCCCACCCTGCATGCCCTGACACAGGCCTGTTAGAAGTTTGGGGAGGCCATGAATGGAAGAGAAAGAGAATACAATTCTGCAGGCCTCTGTAACGTAGACTAACGAGAAAACAATAACAAAAAAGAATTTATATCCAGCAACATTAATCAAGAAGTGCTTCCTTGGGGAAAGTGTATTTTGAGCAGGGTTGTGAAGGGAATTATTGGTGGAAAAGGGGGAGATGATACAACTGGTGAATGAGGTTGCATGTGCAAGCATTGTGTTTGGCTAAAGCAGAAGATATGTTTACTAGGATAAAGAAAAATGAAATTGAGGAACAGGGAGTGACTAGCAGATTCAGGGACCTATTAGGTTGTTCTGAGGATTTCACAACCCACCCTTTGGGACATGACTAGGTTTTGATCATTTTCAGGTGGACACATGACCTATGTGTGGAGGAGGATCAGAAAGTGAAATCTGGGCCAGGGACAGTGGCTCACGCCTGTAATCCCAGCATTTGGGAGGCTGAGGCAGTGGATCACTTGAGGTCCAAAATTCCAGACCAGCCTGGGCAACATGGCAAAACACTGTCTCCACTAAAATACAAAAATTAGGCTGGCGTGGTGGTGAGCACCTGTAATCCCAGCTACTGGGGAGGCTGAGGCAGGAGAATCACTTGAACCCAGGAGGTAGAGTTTGTAGGTTGCAGTGAACTGAGATCACACCACTGTACTCCAGCCTGGGTGACAGAGTGAGACTCTGTCTCAAAAAAGAAAGAAAGTGAAGTCTGGTCCAGTGTAGCATCTCATAAAGGTTTATTAAATTGTTTCACTTCCCCAGAAAATTACAGTAAGCTAAATTTGTGAACCAGAATCTATGAGAAAAGGCTTGATGCAGAATAGGCGGGGTTGTGAATCTCTAATTAATTAATTAATTAATTTTTTTTAGAGATGGGTTTCACCTTGTTGGCCAGGTTGGTCTCAAACTCCTGACCTCAGGTGATCCACCCACCTTGGCCTCCCAAAGTGCTGGGATTACAGGTGTGAGCCACCGTACCTGGCCTCTAATTTCTTTTCCTTTTTTTTTTTTTTTTTTTTTTTTTTTGCTTTTTCTGTTTTTAAGAGACAGGGTCTCACTATGTTGCCTGGACTGGTCTTGAACTCCTGAGCTCAAGTGATCCTTTTTCCAGCTATTTTGGTTGATGGCACTACCCAGGCTTAAAACCCCAGATACATCTTGGTCTGCTTCCATCCCTCAATATCTACTTGAACAAGTCCTATAAATTCCACTTCTCTAATGTTCTTGCACCCTTGCTCTCCTTTCCATTCCTTTTACTGCCACTCTGCCTCAGATCTTTATTACTTTTCTTTTATTATTATTATATATATAAATATATATATTATATTATTTTTTTAAATATGGATGGGAGTGGTGGCTCATGCCTGTAATCCCAGCACTTTGGAAGGCTGAGATGCGTGGATCACCTGAGGTCAGGAGTTCCAGACCAGCCTGGTCAACAGAATGAAGCCCCGTCTCTACTAAAAATACAAAAATTAGCCAGGTGTCGTGGCACATGCCTGTAATCCCAGCTGTTCAGGAGGCTGACACAGAAGAATTGCTTGAACCTGGGAGGTAGAAGTTATAGTGAGCTGTGATCATGCCATTGCACTCCAGCCTGGGCGACAGAGGGAGACTCTGTCCTAAATGAATGAATGAATGAATGAATGAGAGGAGGAACTACTGGCCTCAAGTGTTCCTCCTGCCTTAGCCTCCCAAACTGCTGGGATTACAGGGGTGAGCCACTGCACCCAGCTGTGACTCTCTCATTTATCAGCCTGATTATTTGTTTGTTTATTTTTGAGCAAGAGAAACCAAGTAACAAAATTTAGATTTTTGGCTTCTCTTTAATTCCAAAGATTTGGCGCTGCTACCACCCCCTGATCCCCCAATTCTTTCAAGACTATAATTGACTAGAACTGAGTAGCTGCCTCTTTTAAAAGGACTAGTGACATCTAATTTGTCCTTACCACTTCCTGTTTTCTCCTCTTTACTGAGACCTAGTGTCGGATGCCATTGATCACTATTCTCTACTGTTATTTTTATTAGTAGCAGTACAGAAATGGTTTTCTGTACCAATGTCTCTATCAAAACTGGTAAATGATGGGCTAAGAGGACCGCATATTCCAAAAAACAGGGGGAAGCATATTTCTTCATGGAAGTGGATAATTTTCTTGTGCATTTACTGTGCAAACACTTGGCTCACTTTACTCATTTATTTTATTTTATTTATTTATTTTTTGAGACGGAGTTTCACTCTTGTTACCTGGGCTGGAGTGCAGTGGCACGATCTCGGCTTACCGCAACCTATGCCTCCTGGGTTCAAGCAGTTCTCCTGCCTCAGCCTCCCGAGTAGCTGGGACTACAGGCATGCGCCACCATGCCCAGCTAATTTTTGTGTTTTTAGTAGAGATGGGGTTTCCCCATGTTGACCAGGATGGTTGTGATCTCTTGACCTTGTGATTCACCCAAAGTGCTGGGATTATAGGTGTGAGCCACTGCGCCCAGCCTCTACTCATTTATATTATCTTGCTGGCTTCTAGGTGTTTGATTACATAACCCTTGTTTTATTTTATTTTATTTACACGGAATTTTTGCTCTTGTTGCCCAGGCTAGAATGTAGTGGCACAATCTCGGCTCATTGCAACCTCCACCTGTTAGGTTCGAGCAATTCTGCCTCAGCCTCCAGAGTAGCTGGGATTACAGGCACATGCCACCATGCCTGGCTAATTTTTTTGTATTTTTAGTAGAGATGGAGTTTTGCCATGTTGGCAGGGCTGGTCTCGAACTCCCGACCTCAAGTTATCCGCCGCCTTGGCCTCCTAAAGTGCTGGGATTACAGGCATGAGCCGCAATGCCTAGCCGTGACCCTTCTTTTAGAGAGACTAATTTGATAGCAGTATAAATATGAGAGTACAGATATAGGGGGAGAGAGACCAGAGACAGATGAGCAAGAGTTCAGATGAAAAGTAATGAAGACACCAGGCCCTGTGGCTCATGCCTGTAATCTTAGCACTTTGGGAGGCAGGAGGATTCCTTGAGGCCAGTGGTTCAAGACCTGCCTGGGCAACATAGCAAGACTCCATCCTTGTAGTCTTGTCTTTTCCCCTACCATCCAGAGATTACATGCACCAAGTGATAAAATAATAATAATAATAAAAGAAAAGAAAAGTAATGAAGATCTGAGGCAGAGTGGTAGTAAAAGGAATGGAAAGGAGAGCGGAACATTACAGAAGTGGAATTTGTAGGACTTGTTCAAGTAGATATTGAGGGATGGAAGCAGATTAAGATGTATCTGAGGTTTTAAGTCTGGGTGGTGCCATCCCCCAAAATAGCTGGAAAGAGGAACCATGTTTAGCATGATAATGTTTTCAGTTTTGGGTTGGCTGCTTGTTGACATTACTAGGGAACTTAGGTGACTTGTACATGTGATTCCAGAGCTCAGAGACTGATCAGAGCAGAAGAAACAGATTTCGGTGTCACTTTCATAGTGGTGTGATTGGAGGCTATGCAGGGTGAGATTGCCAAGGAAGAGCGTAGAAGTAGGTAAGAGAGCCTAGGCCCTGTCACCCAGGCTGGAGTGCAGTGGTGCAGGCTCGGCTCACTGCAGCCTCCACCTCCTGGGTTCAAGTGATTCTGCCTCACCCTCCTGAGTAGCTGGGACTACAGGCACATACCACCATGCCCGGCTAATTTTTGTATTTTTAGTAGAGACGGGGTTTCATCGTGTTGGCCAGGATGGTCTCAATCTCCTGACCTTGTGATCCGCCTGCCTCAGTCTCCCAAAGTGCTGGGATTACAGGCGTGAGCCACCGCACCTGGCCTATATTTCCTCTTAAACTATGTTAGTTGCTTTCTTTCTTTTTTTTTTTTTTTTTTTGAGATGGTGTCTCACTCTGTCACCCAGGCTGGAGTGCAGTGGCGTGATCTTGGCTCACTGCAACCTCCGCCTCCCGGGTTCAAGCAATTCTCCTGCCTCAGCCTCCCAAGTAGCTGGGACTACAGGTACCTGCCACTGCACCCAGCTAATTTTTTTTTTTTTTTTTAATTTTTAGTAGAGACGGGGTTTCACTCTGTTGAGCCAGGCTGGTCTTGAACTCATCACCTCGTGATCCACCCGCTTCAGCCTCCCAAAGTGCTGGGATTACTGGAGTGAGCCACTACGCCTGGCCAAATAAATATGCCAGTTTCTAGCACAACCCTGGGAATGCCCATAGGTATATGCTACCCATGTAAACATCAGTTATGTGTTGTAGCTGAGAAAAAGTTGAGAACTCATAGTTAAGGGGGTCTGATAAGAAAGAATCTGGCATAGAAGTCTAAGAAGAGCAGTTAGAGATTAGAAAATCGGTGTAGTACAATACCATAGCAGCTAAAGGAAATGAGCATTTCCCAATGAGAAAGAGATCCCTAGTGTCTGAGACCATGGAGAAGTTTCAGAGGATAAGAACTGAGCAAATGCTGTGGATTTGGTGGTTAGCAGGGCACTGATGATCTTGGATCATGCAATCTCTGGATGGTAAGGGCAAAGACCAGACTACAAGGATTTATGCAAGTAAATGATAAGGAAGAGGAAGTATTGAGTGTCAGCTATTTTTTTCAAATTGTTTAGCAGTGAAGCTCCTTTGCTTTACTGAGCAAATGATATGGGTGTAGCAGAACAGAGGGAGTGCTTTTGATTTGAAGGAAATCTGAATATATTGCTGTAGAGAGGAAGGTGCCAGGAGAGAGGGAGAATTTGGAAATGCAAGTGAAAGGAGATGATTGAAGAGAGGCCCTGAAGAAGTAGAAGTGTTTTGGATCAAGGGCACAAGAGGAGGGGGTTGTCTCAGGAAGAATAGGAACACTTCTGCCTCTTGGGAAGATATTAAGATCCAGAGAAGTTTAGAAGTAAGGCAGAGAGAAAAACCAACCAACTAACCAACCAAACAAAAAACAAAAAAAGAAGTAAGGCAGAGAGATTGAAGCAGCTTATGTTAATGGACTTGGCCTTTAAGAAAATTGGAGTAGGGGCCATTTGCTTTGAATGAGGTTAGGGAAAGAACTGAGGATATGAGAAGCAGACAGATGGTTTGGAAATGTCACTGCATAAAATGCAATGTAGAATCATACTTGGTAATGAGCGAGTTACTAAGAAGTAGTGAGGTCCTAGCTGATAGTATATATATTGTATGTATATAAGTTAAATGTTTTCATGCTGTAGAAGTACCAAGACTATTTGACCTCCCTTTTCTTAAGACATGAGTTTATCATTTTCCCTTGTAACCATGATCCTGAACCTTCTGGACCTTGTTTGGTTTCAATAGTTTGCTGATTCTTGCCTGAATTTCTGCTTAGACTTTCAGAGTACATAGGCTGAGTTATAAATGTCTCAGATTAAAAATGGCCCACTCATTTGACACCTCCTGGATCCTGCCTTGGACTACCATTTAGCCTATACTCCCGTGTTCTAATGATCACATCTTAAAGGCATCACATCTTCTGTTTAATTTTCAAGCCACCAGTGAAGACTATAAGCTCCTGGAAAATATGAATAAACTCACCAGCTTGAAGTATCTTGAAATGAAAGATATTGCTATAAACATTAGTAGGAACTTGAAGGACTTAAACCAGAAATGTAAGTAATAATATTTGTAATAAGCATGTTTGTATTTAATGTTCTTTTGTGCTTGGGGCCATGGAAAAGAGGAGGGAACATGACAGTTTTGTCTTGTGGGAGCTTGTTTTCTTAAAATGAATTCCAAATTTTAGATGAATTTCTTCCATTCTGAAGATTAGCATGCTTTGGTGGTATGATTATTTTTGCTTCTAAATCTTGATTTTATCAGTTTATTCCTGGAAGGGGAGGGGGCCAGATTCTAATGAATTGATTTATAAATCCATAAAGCCATCACATCTTCGGATTATTCTATAAGCAGAAAACCGAAAACTCTATAATGGAAAACACTAATTTAGAGTAGTAGAGTGTATTTTTCCATTGACTTATTGTATTTGTGTTTCTTGTCTCTAGGGTGCTCTTTCTTGGTATGGGAGTACCCAAGAAACAGAATCAGTAACAGAAAGCTTGCTCAAGGAGCAAGAAATGAAAAAGAATGGAAAATTAGTAGATGAGAGACACTGACTAAGTCTGGGCCACAGTCATGCCTGATCAACTAGCTACTGTCTTCTAAAGCACCTGCCCTGCTAGTGATCAGAATCATGTCACTCCACCTAATCTGTCTTAGCATAGATGGAGAGACACTAGCATTATTACTTTTCAACTCTTTTCGTGTATTCCTTGTTGATGCAACCATATAAACATGAGGTTTTTCTTTGTTTTTAAAGATGCTGGACTGCAGCCTTATCTGGATCAGATCAATGTCATTGAAGAGCAGGTAGCAGCTCTTGAGCAGGCAGCTTACAAGTTGGATGCATATTCAAAAAAACTGGGTAACCATTTTATTTCTGTTTTGATGTAATAAAGAGTACCTCTGGCCAGCATGTCCTTAATAACATAATAGTTAACATTTATGGTGTGCCTACAGTGATCTATTAATCCTCACAAAACCTTAGTAATTTATTATTACATTAATAAAAATAACATTTCCTGATTACTTAATGATATATCAGGCACTGTTCTTAGTGCTTTGCATGTATTATGTTTTTTATCTTCCCAATAATCTGTGAGGTAAATACATGATTTTTATCCCCATTTTGTAGGCAAGGAAACTGGTTTACGGGGATAAATGACTTGCTTAAGGACACAAACCTAGTACATGGAAGAGCCATATTTCTAAGCAGGTCTGTTTGCTTACAAAGCTCAAGTTTTTATTTGTGGTTGAGAAGGCAGGAGCACCTTTAATAATGTAGATAGGGGCTGGGCGCGTGGCTCACGCCTGTAATCCCAACACTTTGGGAGGCTGAGGTAGGCGGATCACCTGAGGTCAGGAGTTCGAGACCAGCCTGGCTAACATGGAGAAACCCCATCTCTATTAAAAAAAACAAAATAAATTAAAAAAAAATAATAATGTAGATAAATATGTCTTAAACAAATAGTTGAGGGTTTTCTTGAAGGATCACTTTTCCTTTGAGGAAGAGACTAGTATTTTTAGTGCTAGTGGCTTGCTAACTGGCTCTGGCTCTTATACACATGGTTAAAAGTAATGAGTTTAGTGGGTTTTTGTTGTTGTTTTTTGTTTTTTTATAAGAGATGAGGTCTTGCTGTATCACCCAGGCTAGGGTGCAGTGGTGTGATCATAGCTCACTGTAGCCTTGAATTCCTGGGCTCTAGTGATCCTCCTGCCTCAGCCTCCTGAGTAGCTGGGACTACAGGTGTGCACCGTTCACATCTAGCTACTTTAAATATTTTGTTTTTGAAACAAGGCCTTGCTGTGTTGCCCAGGCTGATGTCGAACTCGTGTCCTCAAGCAGTCCTCCCACCTCAGCCTCTCAAGTAGCTGGGATCACAGGCCTGAGCTACCACATCTGGCCTGAGTTTGTTTTTGTCCTAGATAACATTTACAGATTATTTTAGTTTCATGTTTTAGCAAGGGTGGATGGACTACTTCAAGAGAGTAGTTTGTAGTAGGCTAGGATTTGATATGGGTGGTGATTAACCATTGGTTTCATTATCTACAATTACATTTGGCCAATGATTACTGTGAACTTACTGCATAGAAGACAGGGGTAACCTTACCATGTAGAAGGTATCTTAGTTCACAGTAACCATTTGTGACAGAGTCCCTTTTTCCGTTAAAATTGTGAAACCAGGTGCTTTCATGGTTTTAACAGAAAAATGGAATGTCACAATAAGAGGCTTATTTGATGACCTTTTAAATTTCTGTATCTTTCAAAATTGGTTTCCTGGGGAAAGGTATAACGATAAGAACATAAAAGGGGAAACATACATTTATACTTCCTAAGGGTTCCAGTCTGGTTCCAGAGGGCACCTGGGACAGTGCTGAGAGAAGCAGTTTTTATTAAGGCTCCTGATAGGTCAAGTGACAGATCTGCGTCATCCTGGTGGAGCTGTCTAAGCAGGTGCTGTTGACAGGGTTAGGACTTGTAAACCTGTGTTGGGTTCTCAATTTTGGGTGTCTGTGCTTGACTTCTTCCAGGTTTTACAGATCAATGATCTATATATTTGGACAGATGATGAGATTGAAGCTAACAGATTTTTAGCAATATTATAGGTATTTTTTAACTTGACAGGAAATGCTAACTAAAAACTGTCTTTGTAAGAGCCAGTTTTAAAAGATGTAACTCTCTCTCATCCCTCACAGAAGCCAAGTACAAGAAGCTGGAGAAGCGATGAGAAACTTATTTTTATGGGATAGAGTCTTTTTTTTAACATGGAAGAATGTTTTATAAAACCTGAATCCTGAGGCTAATGAATTGTGAAAACTCCTGAAAAGGAAACTATGCTGGTCATCCCAGGAACATCTCAATGTTGGAGTAAACTGGAGGACTGTGGCTATTCGTGAACCTTCTTTGAGGCAGTATCCCTCAGAATCTCACACTTAAAACTCCTTACCTTTTACTTGAATGCTTTGCCATATTCCGGACAGAGACTCTCAAAGTTCAGAATACAGCTGGGCTTGCCAGTAAAATCAAATGAGAGGACCTATTTTCTCTGGTAGTAGAGGAATACTACATTATTTTCTTAAGTGGCTGGTTTTTTAGTTACTATGTAAATGGATGTTTTTTTTTCTGTTAATGATGCTAATGTATTATAAACAAGATTCTAAATTTAAAAAGGAAAGGAAAACAAACTTGGTTCTTTGCAGTTTATCACCTTGTGAATGTCAGTAACTTACTTTTCATAATATTGCAAATAACATAAAATCTTAAAATAACTCCAAGCTGAGTCTTCTTGATTGAGCAGAAATGGTGAAAGGAATGTTGATAACTTGGTGTATGTGATGGGCCCCTCTTGTTTATTTTCTATGTGAATCAGATTGACATGTGGCCAGTTTTGGAAATGTGATGAAGACAAAGACTAGATGGGTTTGTGTCTTTATGTGTTGGGTGGGGAGGTGAGGATCGCCATTCATAAAGGATTTTATATAACACCTTCTTACTGTATGTGTAGTATTGGGGGGTCTTAGGGACGTAATCGACTTCTTTTCACGCTAAAGACATCAGAGAATGGGACATACTGACCAGTCTAAGTTGAAAGATAGGCAGCCTTACCCAGAACACAAAGATACACTTAGGTTGATTCTATATTAGCAGCTGGGAAGGTGTCTGAGGTCCCCAGTTACATCTCCCAAATAATTTCTTACTTCTCTTTCTGTCATTTCCCCTCTGTTCCAGACCAACATCATTTATCCTGTATTTTTCTGGACTGTTGCTGTGGTCTCTTCTCATCTTAACTGTCCCTCTAAATCACGCTTCACTGCTGCCAGAGCAATCTTAAAAATATAAACTGGCCATATTACTCCTGCATAAAATCCTATAGCGACTTATCCTGGCCTCTTTGAAAAAGCTGGACTTTTATTATGCATACAAGTCCCTTTGTTTGTTTGTTTGTTGATAGACAGGGTCTCTTGTCACCCAGGCTGTATTGCAGTGCTGTGGTAATAGCTCCCTGCAGCCTTGACTCAACTGATCCTCCTACCTCAGCTTCCTGAATACCTAGGACTACCTGCACACTCCCCCATGCCTTGCTAATTATTTTTGGTACAGATGGAGCCTCACTATGTTGTCCAGGCTGGTCTTGAACTGACCTCAAATGATTCTCTTACCACAGCCTCCCAAAGTGCTGGGATTGTAGGCAAGAACCACCTTGCCTAGCATAAGGCCCCTATTTAAACATTTTTTAAAAAACTTGTAATATGTACATTATTTTCTCTTATTATAGAAAATAAAAAACAAAAGATGAATTAAACTGTAACTCTCCCATCTCAACATAGAATCAGTCTTTCCTCTTCTTCCAACCCTTTTCCTTTTCCGTGTATGTATTGATCTATTTGTGTGTGTGTGTGTGTGTGTGTGTGTGTGTGTGTGTGTGTGTGTGTGTGTGGAGAGAGAGAGAGAGAGAGAAGACACTGCCCAGCCTGGAGTGCAGTGGGGCAATCTCAGCTCACTGCAACCTTTGCCTCCTGGGTTCAAGCAATTCTCCTGCCTCAGCCTCCCAAGTAGCTGGGATTACAGGCACCCACCACCAGATCCTAATAATTTTTGTATTTTTACTAGAGACGGTGTTTCACCATGTTGGCTAGGCTGGTCTCAAATTCCTGACTCCAAAAATCCACCCACCTGGCCTCCCAAAGTGCTGGGATTATAGGTGTGAGCCACCACCCCTGGCCATATTGATCTATTTTTAAAAAATTTTTATTTTAGTAGCTTTAAACCATTTCTATATCCTGTTACACTGTGTTCAGCTATCTTCAGCCACCTTAAATTCCCATGGATGAGTTTTCATGAACTTTTTATTTTAGAATAGATTTAGATTTACAGGAAAGTTGCAAAGATAATACAGAATTTCATGGATGAGTTTTTTTTTGATACATAATAGATGTATTTTCAGAGTACATATGATAATACATGTATATAATGTATAAAAATCAAATCAGTTATTGGGATATCCATCACCTTAATATTTATCTTGTCTCTATGCTAGGAACATTACTTGAATTATTCTCTTCTACCTATTTTAAAATGTATGGTAGATTTAATGTTATAGTCACTACTGATCTATCATAGGTCTTATTTCTTCTACATTTGTGTCCACTAATCAAACTCTTCATCCTCCCATCCCCACTACCTTTCCTGGCCTCTGGTAACCACCAATCTACCTCCGTCTCCATAAGATCCAGTTTTTAGCATCCACATGTGAGTGAGAACATGTGATATTTGTCTTTTCTGTGCTTGGCTTAGTTCAGTCAGCACAGTGACCTCCAGTTTCATCCATGTTGCTGAGAATAACAGGATTTCATTCCTTTTATGGCTGAATGATATTCCATTGTGTATGCATACACCACATTTTCTTTACCCATTCATCCATTGACGGGCACTTAGGTTGATTCCATATTCTGGCTACTGTGAATAGTGCTGCAATAAACATGAGAGTGCATATATCTCTTTGATACATTGATTTCCTTTCTTTTGGATACATACCCAGCAGTGGAATTTGCTGGATCATATTGTAGTTCTATTTTTAGTGTTTGGAGGAAACTTCATACAATTTTCCATAGTTGCTGTACTAATTTACATTTCTACCAACTGTGTATGAGAATTATTTCTCTGCATCCTTGCCAGCATCTGTTAATTCCTGTCTTTTTGACAGGAAATCTTACCTGGGATGATATCTTATTGTTTTGATTTGCATTTCTCAGATGAGCATTTTTCTTATAGCTCTTGGCCATTTGTATGGCTTAAGAAATGTCTATTTTGATCTTTTGCCCACCTCCTTTTTTTTTTTAAGAGATGAGTTCTCATTATGTTGCGCATGTTGGAATCACACTGGGCTCAAACAGTCCTGTTGGTGCTGGGCGTAGGTGCTGAGGCTTGTAATCCCAGCACTTTGGGAGGCTGAGGCAGGTGGATCACCTGAGGCTGGGAGTTTGAGGCCAGCCTGGCCAACATAGCGAAACCCCATCTCTACTAAAAATACAAAAAAATTACAGGCATGGTGGTGAGCACCTGTAATCTCAGCTACTTGGGAGGCTGAGGCAGGAGAATCACTTGAACCCTGGAGGTGGAGGTTGCAGTGAGCTGAGACCGTGCCACTGTATTCCAACCTGGGTAACAGAGAGAGACTCCATCCCCCAACCTCCACCCCACAAAAATCCTCCTGCTTCAGCCTTCTGAGTAGCTGGGACTACAGGCAATCACCACCACGTGACATTTGTCCATTTTAAAATATGATTATTTATGGTATCTTTGCTATTGAGTTGTTTGAGCTCCTTATTTTATTTATTCCGGTTATTAATCCCTTTTCAGATGGATACTTTGCAAATATTTTCTCCCATTCTGTGGGTCGTCTCTTCACTTTGTTAATTGTTTCCTTTGCTGTGCAGAAGCTTTTTAGTTTGATATAATCCTATTAGTCTATTTTTGCTTTTGTTGCCTTTTGAAGTCTTATATAAAAAATTTTTGCCCAGATCATTGTCTTGGAAGAGACTGTCCTTTCCTCATTGTATGTTCTTGGCACCTCATTGTATGTTCTGTGTACTTTTGGTGCTAACATAAAATGAGTTGGCTATAAATGCATGGATTTATATGCGAGTTTTCTATTGTGTTCCATTGGTCTATGTGTCTATTTTTATGTCAGTACCATACTGATTGGGTACTATTGCTTTGTAGTAGATTTTGAGGTTGGGTAGTGTGATGCCTTCAGCTTTGTGCTTTTTGTTCAGGCTTGCTTTGACTCTTTGGGGTCTTTTGTGGTTCCATATAGATTTTGTAATTTTTTTTTCTATTTCTATTTCTGTAGAGCAGCGGTTCCTAACCTTTTTGGCACCAGGGACCGCTTTTGTGGAAGACAATTTTTCCATGGGTGGAGCGGGGGGACGGTGGCGGGATTTTAATGGTATGAACCTTCTTTATTGAAAACATTATTTCTTGCCTTTCTCAAATTGAAGACTGCAAAAAATAAAAGCTGTGCTTTATTGAGTTGTTATTAACCTCGAGAGCAGTGGTGCTGCCTCTCCACGCTCTGGAAACGGTGGAAACTGTGACTGGCACATGCCACATCTATCCCACCTTGCTTTACAAAACAGTCCTGAAACTTAGTCAAATAAAACAATAGTATATGACATTTACATTAGAAAAAGAGAGCTGACTGTAGAAATGGGGGGATAGTTCAGGCGTCAGATTTTTTTTTTTTTTTTTTTTTTTTGAGACTGTCTTGCTCTGCTGTCGGGCTGGAGTGCAGTGGCGCGATCTCGGCTTACTGCAACCTCCACCTCCAGGGTTCAAGCAATTCTCCGGCCTCAGATTGCTGAGTAGCTGGGACTACAGGTGCGCGCCACCACACCCAGCTAATTTTTGTATTTTAGTAGAGACGGGGTTTCACCATGTGGGCCAGGATGGTCTCGTTCTCTTGACCAAGTGACCCCGTCCGCCTCGGCCTCCCAAAGTGCTGGGATTACAGGTTTGAGCCACCGCGCCCAGCCTTTTTTTTTTTTTTTTTTTTTTTGAGATGAAGTCTTGTTCTGTTGCCCAGGCTGGCGTGCAGTGGGGTGATCTTGGCTCATTGCAACCTCTGCCTCCCAGGTTCAAGTGATTCTCTTGCCTCAGCCTCTGAGTAGCTGGGATTACAGGAGTGTGCCATCATGCCTGGCTAATTTTTGCATTTTTACGAGAGACGGGGGTTTCACATGTTGGTTAAGCTGGTCTCAAACTCCTGACCTCGTGATCCGCCTGCCTTGCCCTCCCAAAGTGCATGAGCCACCGCACCCGGCCTACATCAGATTCTTTGCCCTAGAACCCTCACATGCGCAGTTCACAGTAAGGTTCTGGCCTCTATAAATAATCGAATGCCACCACTGATCTGACAGGAAGCAGCTCAGGTGGTTACGCTCACTTGCTTACCACTCACTTCCTGCTGTGCGTCCTGGTTCCTAACAGGCTACAGATGGACACTGGTCCATAGCCCAGGGTTGGGGGATCGTTGCTGTGGAGAATGCCATTTGTATTTTGATAGGGATTGCATTGAATCTATAAATTGCTTTAGGTAGTGTTGTCATTTTAACAATATTAATTCTTCCAATCCATGAGCATGGAATATCTTTCCCTTTTTTTGGTGTGTCCTCTTTAATTGCTTTCATCAGTATTTTATAGTTTTTCTTGTACAGATCTTTCACTTCTTTGGTTAAACTGATTCCTAGGTAGTTTATATTCTTTGTAGCTATCGTAAATGGGATTGCTTTCTTGATTTCTTTTTCAGATTGTTTGCTGTTGGTGCATATAAATGCTACTGATTTTTGTATGTTGATTTGGTATCCTGCAACTTTTACGGAATTCATTTATTATTTCTAACAGTCTTTTTTGTGCAGTCTTTTCATTTTTCAATACAGATGAGTTTTTATATCTTACTTTTGTATCCTCTTCTTGGAATTATTACCTGCTCATGTTTGGCAAACTTCTCTTCTTCAAGATTCAGTCTTGAGTGCCACTCCTGAGCAGTGCTGTATTATCCAAAGAGTAGGAAAAAATGCATGCTTTTGTGACAGCAAAGCAGAGGCATCAGTGTTTATGAGGCAAGAAACGAACAAACAAAAACGAGGGCTTGCAGAAGCTGTGGAAAAAGCCAGAACTTTGTAGTTTTGTTTGTTTGTTTGTTGAGACAGGGTCTTGGTCTGTCATCCAGGCTGGAGTGCAGTGGCAAGGCAATAGCTCACTGAAGCCTCTATCTCCTGGGCTCAAGTGATCCTCCCACCTCAGCCTCTGCAGTAGCTGGGAGTATAGGCATGTGCCACCATGCCCAACTAATTTTTTTTTTTTTTTTTTTTAATTTGTAGTAGGGACAAGGTCTTGCTATGTTGCCCAGGCTGGTCTTGAACTCCTGGTCTCAAGTGAACCTCTTGCCTCAGCCTCCCAAAGTGCTGGGATTACGGGTGTCAGCCAATGTGCCTGGCCTGTAGTTCTTCTTTAAACTTATTTTATGTTTTAATTAGTTTTGAATTATTTGGATGCCCTTGATGAGTCTTCCCTTCCCCACCGTCGTCAGGAACTCTCTCGTTTCCATTTCCTTACAGACTTTTTTCCTACCATTTGGCCTGAGCCCTTTAAAAAGTCAGTATTATGAAAACTAAAACCAAAGAGGTAAGAGGGCTTTTGTAGATTAAAATAGACTAGAGACAGAACAAAATGCAAGTGTGAAACTTGATTGGCTCTTGGATCAAAACAAGCCCCAAATATAAAATCAATTTAGGGGGACAAATGGTGAACTTTAAATATGGATGTATATTAGGCGATATTATTGAATTAATGTTAATTTTCTTAGATGTATTGATAGTATTGTGGTTATGTAGAAGGCTGTCCTAATCTTATGCATACGGAGGTATTCCTGTTGTGTGCACTTAACTTTCAAATGATTAAGTAAGAATAGAAGGGCTTGGGCATTTTGATAGAAAGACAGCACAAGCAAATTTGGCAACATGCTGAGACTTACTAAATTAAGGTAATAGACATTATTCTTGTAACTTTTTCTTTTCTGTTCTTTTTTTTTTTTTTTTTTTTTTTTTGAGACAGAGTTTCGCTCTTGTTGTCCAGGCTGGAGTGCAATGGCTTGATCTTGACTCCCTGCATCCTCTGCCTCCTGGGTTCAAGCAATTCTCCTGCCTCGGCCCCCCCGTGTAGCTGGGATTACAGGCACGCACCACCATGTCCAGCTAATTTTGTATTTTTAGTAGAGACGGGGTTTCACCATGTTGCCCAGGCTGGTCTTGCACTCCTGACCTCAGGTGATCCACCTGCCTCGGCCTCCCAAAGTGCTGGAATTACAGGTGTGAGCCACCGCGCCGAGCCTCTTTTGACTTTTTGATAGATTAAAAACTTACAAATAACGTGGATAGAGGGGATCTGTTTTGCCCAGTAGCCCGATATGGTTAGGTTAGGTTAGGTTAGAACCCGACATTGTGCCCTGTATTTCCTAGTCGTTCACTCGCTTCAAGTGCTCTGAAAATATTTTTTTTTAAAGTCGTAATTGGAATCCTTTTGGTCACTTCCTTTCTCTCTTCACTCCTCACATTCCCTCTTGATTCTTCCTTGAGGCGCAACCACCTGAGAGAGGCTTCTGTCCCTCGGCGCTCTCCGTAAGTAAGTGAACCGTTATTGGCTAGAGCGCGCTGACGTCTGATTGTTGCGCGGTCGCACTTTTCCGAGGAGCGCGGATTCGCAGTCCCGATTTTAGGTGGCGGTCACAACTCACACTATTCGGACAGATGGCACAGAAACCGCTGCGCCTGTGAGTGACCCTGAATGGAAGCTTCTCTCTCTGTGTCTCTTTCATGTGTGTATATGTAGGTGTCGACCCGGGCGGGAGCCTTTCCCACGACAGGAAGGGATAAGGAAAAGGCGGAGAGACACGGGGCTGCTGAGAAGCTTCGGTCACGTCTTTGCCTGGCCGGTGCTGAGCTCTTTTCCTTGTCCTTTTCGCCTCTGAGGGGGTTTCTCCTGAAGACACTCGTTGGGAGAGGCGGAAGCTCCCAGAGTTAGGCCTCCTCCATCTTAGCGGGGAGTCCTGGCCTCTGACACATCCTTTCCCCTTCGTTTCTCGTGACCCCATTTATTCACCAAATACTCTTAATCATCGGGCCCACTGATGGGCCCTGGACAGTGGTGGACAGAGAAGATAGGGACCCTTCCCTGGCGCACGTTTTTTTTGGTGGGGGCGGGGTGGTGGTGGTGAAGAGAGGGCTTCATTCAGCGAGCATTTATTGAAGAACTGCAGTGTGTCGGACACTGTGCTAGATGTTGCAACAGATGGAGTTCCTGTCTTAATGGAGCGTATAGTCTAGAGGGACAGGTACTAAGGAATCCAGATAATAGCTGGGCACGGTTGCTCACGCCTGTAATCCCAGCATTTTCGGAGGCTGAGGTGGTCGGATCACTTGAGGTCAGGAGTTCGAGACCAGCCTGGCCAACATGGTGACACCCCATTTCTACTAATAATAAAAAAATTAGCCAGACGTGGTGACGTGTGCCTGTAATCCCAGCTACTCTGGAGGCTGAGGCAGATGAATCGCTTGAACCCAGAGGCGGAGGTTACCCAGCGATCCGAGATTGCACCACTGGACTCCAGCCTGGGTAACAGAGTGAGGGTCCGTCAAAAAAGAAAGAAAAAAGGAATCCAGTTAAATGTAAAGTTACCATAGTGATAGGGACAGGTGCAGCGGCTCACACCTATAATCCCAATGACTCGGGAGGCTGAGGCAGGAGGATCGCTTGAGTCCAGGGATTCAAGACCAGCTTGGGCAATATAGCAAGGCCCCATTTCTAAAAAAAAAAAAAAAAAAAAAATTACCCTGGATGGTGGTGCCAGCTAATTGGGAGACTGAAGCGGGAGGACCACCTGAGCCTGTGGAGGTCGAGGCTGCAGTGAGCTGTGATGGTGTCACTGCTCTCCAGCCTGGGTGACAAATTGAAACCCTGTTTCAGAAAAAAATTGCAATTGTGGTAAATTTTAGGAAGAAAAGGTTCAAGGTTCTGGGAGAGTACATAAGAGGGGTATTTGGCTTAATGGTAGGAGTCAAGAAGACTTTTCAAGAAAGTTAGGATTGAGCCTTGGTAAATACAGTAATGCATTGCTTAACAGCAGGGTTATCTTCTGAGAAATGAGTTGTTAGGCGATTTCATCATTGTGCGAACATCCTTGAGTGTACTTACACGGACCTAGATGGTATGGCTTCCTGTACACCTAGGCTGTATGACATAACCTGTTGCTCCTAGGCTACAAAGCTGTACAGCATGTTACTGTGCTGGATACTGTAGGCAATTGTAACATAACAGTATTTTTGTATTCAATATAGAAAGGGTACAGTGAAAATACTGTATATAGGAAAAAAATGGGTACACCTGTTTAGGACACTTATCATGAATAGAGTTTGCAGAACTGAAAATTTCTCTGAATGAGTCGGTAAGAGGTGAGGGAATATATTGCTTTACACTGTTGTAGACTTTATGAGTACTGTACACTTCACCTATATTAAATTTATAGAAACATTAGTATTCAACAATAAACCTTAGTTTACTGTAGCTTTTACTTTATAAACTTTACGTTTTTTTTAACCTTTTGACTCTTGTTATAAAACTTAGCTTAAGACACACAACACATTGTACAGCTGTACAAAAATATTTTCTTTATATCCTTATTCTACAAGCTTTTTTCTATTAATTTTTTTTCATTTTACTTTCTAAACTTTTTTTTTTTTTTTTGAGACAAGGTCTCACTGTTGCCCAGGCTGGAGTGCAGTTGTGTAATCATGGCTTACTGCAATCTCAACCTCCTGGGCTCAAGTGATTCTCCCACCTCAGCCTCCTGAGTAGCTGGCACTAAGGCACAAGCCACCATACCTGGCTAATTTTTGTATATTTTGTAGAGCTGTGGTGTTGCTATGTTACCCAGGCTGGTCTTGAACTCCTGGGCTCAAGTGAACCTCCTGCCTCAGCCTCTCAAAGTGCTGGGATTACAGGCATGAGCCACTGTGCCTGGCTTTAAACTTTTTTTGTTACACTAAGACTCAAACACACACAGATCTAGGCCTACACAGGATCAGGATCATCAGTATTACTGGCTTCCACCTCCATATCTTGTCCCACTGGAAGGGCTTCAGTAGTACTATGCATAAAGCTGTCATCTCCTATGATAACTGCCTGAGGCTCTTTTACAGTTAACTTTTTTTTCTTTCAATAAGTCGGAGTATACTCTAAAATAACAGTAAATAGTATAGCATAATAGCTGAGTGCGGTGGCCCATGCCTGTAATCCCAGCACTTTGGGAGGCCAAGGCACGCAGATCATGAGGTCAGGAGTTTGAGACCAGCCTGGCCAACATAGTGAAACCCTGTCTCTACTAAAAATACAAAAATTAGCTATAGTCCCACCTACTTGGGAGGCTGAGGCAGGAGAATCACTTGAACCCTGGGATGTGGAGGTTACAGTGAGCTGAGATGGGCCACTGCACTCCAGCCTGGTGACACATCGAGACTCTGTCTCAAAAAAAAAGTGTATGGCATACTAAATATTGTATATAAACCAATTATTGTCAAATATCTACTGTACATAACTGTATGTGCTATACTTTTTATAACCACCAGCCCAGTAGGTTTGTTGTTATACCAGCATTACCACAAACAAATGAGTAATATGTTGCACTATGATGTTACAGATGGCTAGGAGGACATCACTAGGTGATAGGAATTTTTCAGTTTCATTATAATCTTAATGGGACCACTGTCATATATGTAGTCCTTTGTTGACCGAAACATTGTTATATGGCACATAACTGTGTTTTTGTCTTCAACCTAAAAAGGTTACCAAAATGTTTAAGAACACCTTGGCATGATTCAATTTTCATTTTGGAAAGTAGTTCTGGCTGCAATGTGGAGAACAAATCAGAGCCAAAGCAGAGAACAGCTGGAATTAGGTAGAATGATGGCAGAGGAAAAGTTTAGGGATTCAAGGTTTATTAAGGAAGTGAAAGAAACAAGGCTTGTGATGGTTTAATTGTGAGTGAAAAGGAGTTGGCCCTGTTGGGTCATAGGTTTCTATCTTTATTCAGTGGGATAGAGAACACTGGAAAAGGGCCCAGATGAGGAGATGAGGCCCCTCATGATGTGTAAACTGGACATTGGATCTCACAGAAACAATGATAATTCCATGTGACAACTGTGATGGAAGAAATGCAGGATCATGTGAGAACACTCAAAATTGGCCACTGATAGGTACTAGAAGGCTTCCTAGAGGAGGTGGTGCTCAAAATATAAATAAAAGTGCTATTAGTTTATGACAGAGCTTGCTTTGAAATGCTGTAATATGGTTTTCTAAGGTTTTGAGAAGGGGATGACTTCTGAGCCAGCCAGGAAGGCTTCAGAAATGTGCTAGACCTTGAAGGATGGGAAAAACTTTGATTCAGGATGGGTAGGGTGGGACTATTAGGTAGTTACCTCCCCTAGGGAATGACAGAGGCAGAGAGTAATCAAATTCCAGTAGGTAAGGTTTCAGTTAAGAAAACTTGGAGAAAGCACTGGAAAGACGACCTGTCAGGGCCTGTGCAAAGCTATGGTTCCATAGGCAGTGGAGAACCGCTCAATGTTTTTGAGGAAAGAACATTAAACTGATGACTAAATGTAGGATGTATAGGAAGAAGAGAAGGCATTAGAGGAAATATAAGCATATTCTCTACTTTGAATCTAATACTAGAGTCATTGTATATTTCTCTGATTCTTCCTTTGCCATAACAGGACTCAGTTGATCAGCTTTGCAGTTAACCTCTGTTCCTACTTCTCCCTCATTTCCCATCCTACTTCCCCACTCCAGTTTGTTTTCAGATTCTAAATTTCTCATCTGTTTCTCTCTTCAACTTCATTAGTCATTGCCCTTCTTGTTGATATTTTTGCTTATAATCACCTGTTCCTCCAGACCATCTTTTACTGTGACTAAAAGGATCTTTCTAAAGCAGATAAGATTACGGCACCCAGTGTGGTGGCTCACGCCTGTAATCCCAGCACTTTGGAAGGCTGAGGTGGGTGGATCACCTGAAGTCAGGAGTTATGAGAGCAGCCTGGCCAAGATGGTGAAACCCCATCTCTATTAAAAATAAACAATTAGCCAGGCATGGTGTTGGGCACCTGTAATCCCAGCTACTCAGGAGGCTGAGGCAGGAAAATCGCTTGAACCCAGGAGGCAAATGTTGCAGTGAGCGCAGATTACACCATTGCACTCCAGCCTGGATGACAGAGTGAGACTCCATCTCAAAAAAAAAAGTATTATGTCACTAACCTGCTTGAAAATGTTTGATGAGGCTGGACACAGTGGCTCATGCCTGTAATCCCAGCGCTTTGGGAGGCAGAGGTAGGCAGATGAGTTTGAGACCAGCCTGGGCAGCATGGTGAAACCTCATTTCTACTTAAAAAAAAAAAAAAAAAAAAAAAAAAGAAAGAAAAAGCCAGGTGTGGTTGCACATGCCTGTGGTCCCAGCTAGTTGGGAGGCTGAGGTAGGAGGATCGCTTGAGCCAGGGAGTGGGGGTTAGAGGCTCCAGTGAGCCAAGGTCATGCCACTGCAGTTTAACCTGGGTGACAGAGTGAGACCCTGTCTCAAAAAAATATATGTATGTGGCTGGGTGCGGTGGCTCATGCCTGTAATCCCAACACTTTGGGAGGTCGAGGTGGGTGGATCACCTGAGGTCAGGAGTTTGAGACCAGCTTGGCCAACATGGCGAAACTCCGTTTCTACTAAAAATACAAAAAATCAGCTGGGCGTGGTGGTGCATGCCTGTAATCCCAGCTACTTGGGAGGCTGAGGCAGGAGAATTGCTTGAACTTGGGAGGTAGAGGTTGCAGTGACCTGAGATTGCACCATTGCACTCCAGCCTGGGTAATAGAGTGAGACTTTGTCTCAAAAAAAAAAAAAAAAAAAAAAAGGTGAGGCAAACAATAAAAGCACACCAGAAAGACACACTTACAAAACAATAAAATTTTAATGTTTCAAGATGAGTTAAAAGACATGAAGAAAATTATACGAGCCATGGGAAAACCATGTAAATCAGAATTAGAAAAACTCAGAAATGAGATGATAGTAAGTCACTTCACAATCTAAGGCCAGTTTACCTTACCAACATCAGCTCTTGCCATTTTCTACCTCCTGCCCCATAATTTCACACAGACCTCCTGTGGTAGCCCTTTTCTTATAGATTTATAATGATTAGAGTGTCTTCCTTTCCTTAATTATAAACTCTTTGAGGCTTAAACTGAGTCCTCCTCCACCTTGTACTGCTAACATGTTCTTAGCATAGCTTACTTGACATATTGTACTTAACGAATTCTGGATATCCAGTACCTGTTTACCAAATGAATGACTGAAGCTCTGTAATAAGATAGTAGGAGTCAAAATAAAAAGGATAGAATGAATGTGAAAGATGTTTGGAAAAAGGGATTGATGGGACTTGGTGACTGGATCAGGGATTTTTGATACTTGTTGATCATGTCAGCCATAGACATGTCCACAAAACTTAGGAATGAGGAGAAGAAGCTGGCTCAGTTGTGGAGTAAATGATAAGCTAAAGTTTAGATATGGCGAGTGGGAGGCGTTGGTGAGACTCTCAGTGGATCTGCCCAGTGCACTGAACCTTGTAAGGTAACTGCAGAGAGACTAGATCATCTATCTATCTAATTCATCCAAAAGACTAGTATATAGGAAACCTGGCAGGCCGATTTGTTCCTGTATTGCTATAATCCGAAATCTGTTATCTCTTTGTTTGCAGCTTGGCTTGTGGAGATGTTGAAGGAAAGTTTGATATTTTATTCAATAGAGTTCGAGCAATTCAGAAGAAAAGTGGGAACTTTGATGTAAGATGTTTGTTTTTACTGAATTTAATTTTACCTTTGTAGTCATAAATAAAAATCAAGTTTGAGCTCCTTTAGGTCTTGTTTGAATACGTACTCACCATTTTTGTTAAATTGAGTTCCCTTCATGAGCATAGGAACTCAGGAGCTTCTGAGTGGTTGGGGGAGGGGAGACCCATTTACTATTTACTATTGACCTTTATGTTTTTTGAAGTTGAATCTTGTTACTTTATCACTGTACAAAAAACTGAAAACAGACTAGCAACACTTTGCTAAGTGATTCTGACCCCTAGATTTGTGAGGCACAGATCTATTTTATGAATGTGGTGTGGGTTAAGTCAGATAACATATATGCCAGTGCTTCACAAGCTTAAGAGCCCTATGTGAATGTTGTATATGATTGCCAACTAGACTGTAAACTCCTAAGAGTGCAAAAGAGAGTATTCCAAGTATGAGGATAATTTGTTCATTGGGTTAAAGGTTGAGTAAAGACAACAGGCAGGAAATGTGTTTTTTATGCCCTGTATTTCTCAGAGTTTCTAATACTTTAAATTTTTTTGTTTCACATGGGGATTCTTTAAAGATCTATTTCTCTGTGACTGTATATTCCAGGGAAGGATATGTGGAGAGAGCTATGAGTGGCAGAGTGGGACTGGGAATATTTGAGGAGCACTTGAATTCTAACTTGTTTTAAAAGTTTGGTTCCTTGACTCTCTCTTACCCATCTCTAACTTGAATTTGACAGCCAGAGAGCCACAACTTAATAATTCATAGAATCAGTAACTATTACAGTTGCTGCTAAAGAAGAATTGTATATTGAAATCTGCAAATTGATTAAGAATAAAAAACTGATTTGAAACTATTAAATAACTAGTTGAATGTTACTATCAATTATGTACTGTTTGATATTTTAAAATCTTATATATCTGTTTAAAAAACTCATTTTAGCTGCTGTTGTGTGTAGGAAATTTCTTTGGCTCTACCCCAGATGCTGAATGGGAGGAGTATAAGACTGGCATCAAGAAAGGTATAGAAATTATTTTTATTTAACATACGATTTCTAATAAAATTTCAGGGGCCGCAGTTCTTTCTGAGTTGTTTTTCATTATTTAAGAATTTCCCGGCTGGGCGCTGTGGCTCATGCCTGTAATCCCAGCACTTTGGGAGGCCAAGGCAGGCGGATCACCTGAAGTCAGGAGTTTGAGATCAGCCTGGCCAACGTGATGCAACCCTGTCTCTACAAAAGATACAAAAATTAGCTGGGCGTGGTGTTGCATACCTGTAATCCCAGCTCCTCAGGAGACTGAGGGGAGCAAAATTGCCTGAACCCGGGAGGCAGGGTTTGCAGTGAGCCGAGATTATGTTACTGCACTCCAGTCTGGGTGACAGAGCAAGGCTGTGTCCTCAAAAAAAAAAAAGTCAAGCTACAAGGTTTTGTGTAGTATATCCTTAGTGGACAGCACTTCTGCATTTAGAATTGCTATGTGGGGAATGCGAATGCATGGACTATTTACTTTTGCTATAAGTATTTTTTTTATAGAGAAGCATTTCTCAAGTTCTGAAGCAGATCTGGTAACTATATGGTGTCATGTCTGTTTCCTTCACTAGCTCCTATTCAGACATATGTGCTTGGTGCTAATAACCAGGAAACAGTAAAATATTTCCAGGATGCTGATGGATGTGAATTAGCTGAAAACATTACTTATCTGGGTAAGCTGATATTTGTTGTATTTGTTTTTGTTTGTTTGTTTGTTTGTTTGAGATGGAGTCTTGCTCTATTGGCCAGGCTGGAGTACAGTGGTGCGATCTCAACTCACTGCAGCCTTTGCCTCCCATGTTCAAGTGATTCTCCTGCCTCAGCCTCCTGAATAGCTGGGATTACAGGCACGTGCCACCACCATGCCTGGCTAATTTTTTGTATTTTTAGTAGAGATGGGGTTTCACTATGTTAGCCAGGATGGTCTTGATCTCCTGACCTCTTGATCTCCCCACTTTGGCCTCCCAAAGTGCTGGGATTACAGGTGTGAGCCCTATGTCTGGCTGATATTTGTTGTATTTGTAATGAACATAATATAGTGTTCTCAGGAATTAGTCTCCCAGAAAATTTTTGGCTAGATTTTTTGGTGTTGACAGCCTGAGATAATGGGGGTTGGAGGGTTCTTTCCCAAAGTCTGTATATGTTCTGCTATGCCCTTAGGACAATGCCTGTAGGATGGTGGCATTTTTCCTTTATTGTCTCTACCACTTAGCCCCAATCTCGTTGTGTTCCACAACCCAATACACACTTGTTTAGCCAACTAAAGAGATAAACTCCTTGTCTACAGTGTATGAAATACTTAGGGAATAAACTATGTTCAAATAAAGGAAATGTCATGTATGTGGTCTTACCATACAATCTTGGTAGATATATACAGCTTACTTGTTGATTAGGCTCCCACCTAGTGATAGCTCTAGGTTTCACTCTAAGGTTTTGGCAACTCAAGTTTTTAATGCTATCTGGGGATTTTTACTCTTTTTTTTAACTCTCCTTTTTCTGGTTCCAGGTACACTCTTTGGTTCCTGCTTAAAGTTATTTCCTCCACAACCCTCTCTGTTGCTTTTAAGTGGCTCTTTCAATGTCTGGCCATTTTGAAAACCACTCTTAAATTTTGCTTTTGTTCCCCCCCCACCCCCCCACCCGCTGCTGGTCTGCTGCCTCTTAGATCATTCAACTCATTTTTCCCTCTAGAAAGCTTCTGCATTTCCTTTGCTGTAAATGTCTCTCTCTCCTTCCCCATCATAGTTCATCTTAATCTCTGTTTGGCTATGGCCTTCAAGTTAGCAGTCTTACTTTGCACTAATTCTATGGGGCTTCTTTAAGCAAAAATTGAAGGAAGGACTTTATTTGTTGTTGTTGTAATATGGAACTCTTCATGAATTTGCATGTCATCCTCGTTCAGGTGCCATGCTAATACTCTCTCTATCTTTCCAGTTTTAGTATATGTGCTGCTGCTTTATTTATTTATTTATTTTGAGACGGAGTTTTGCTCTCGTTGCCTAGGCTGGAGTGCAATGGCACGATCTCGGTTCACCGCAACCTCTGCCTCCTGGGTTCAAGTGATTCTCCTGCCTCTGCCTCCTAAGTAGCTGGGATTACAGGCATGCGCCACCATGCTTGGCTAATTTTTTGTATTTTTACTAGAGACAGGGTTTCTCCAGACTGGTCTCGAACTCCCAACCTCAGGTGATCCGCCTGCCTCGGCCTCCCAAAGTGCTGGGATTACAGGCATGAGCCACCGTACCCAGCCTGTTTTTTATTTTTAACTACAGGTGTGAGATACACATTTTGAAATTCTGTTGTAGATTTTAACATGGGCCTGACTTATGGCAGTTCTTGGTATAATTTTTAGATTTGGATTAAGGGCGTTACTGTAGATATTTGGCAGCCATTTTACTATGTAAATTTAGTGTTAGGAGTGGAAAGAGCAGCTGAGGTGCTTGGGTTATTTCTGTGAAATAGATTTTTTGGATCCAGTAGGAGGATCAAGCAATGAACTTGGTAGTGAACATGAGATAGTGAGCTTGAAGTACTGGTAGGACATTCAACATATAGTTGGGAGGTGAGAGTTCTTTTTTTCTTGAGGTGGAGTTTTTCCCCAGTTGGATTGCAATGGCACAGTCTCGGCTCACTGCAATCTCTGCCTCCTGGGTTCAAGCGATTCTTCCGCCTCAGCCTTCTGAGTAGCTGGGATTATAGGTGTGTGCCACCATGCCTGGCTAATTTTGTATTTTTTAGTAGAGACAGGGTTTCACCATGTTGTTCAGGCTGGTCTCAGACTTCTGACCTCATGTGATCCAACTGCCTTGGCCTACCAAAGTGCTGGGATTACAGGCATGAACCACCTTGCCCAGCCCAAGAGTTCTTTCTAGAGTATCAGTGTTGAAGAGTATAGACTTTGGGGGAGTTGGTCCCATAATTATGAAAAACACAGCTGAGAAGAGGATCAAATTATTAAGGAAGAAATACAGTCAGAAGGGAAGCAGATAGATGATAGTACCTTGGTGGGTGGGGGATGGGATGGTATATCTTCATCTAGGGGGTAGGAAAAGAAACATAAAAGTACTTAGAGTACTGTTTGAGAGATAAAGATATTGTCAACTTCATAAAGTCTTAAGAGAACATAGTTTCAGGAGAACATTGGCATATATAGGGTGACCTTTAAGAGAGTGATGGGAGAGGGAAACTGATTGCAGTGGGTTAAGGAACTAATTAAGAGGTAAAGTAGGCCAGGAGCAGTGGCTCACGCCTCTCATCCCAGCACTTTGGGAAGCCAAGGTGGGCGGATCACGAGGTCGAGAGATCAAGACCATCCTGGCCAACACGGTGAAACCCCGTCTCTACTAAAAATACAAAAATTCGCTGGACGTGGTGGCGCATGCCTGTAGTCCCAGCTACTCAGGAGGCTGAGGCAGGAGAATTGCTTAAACCTGGGAGGCAGAGGTTGCAGTGAGCTGAGATTGTGCCACTGCACTCCAGCCTGGCGACAGAGTGAGACTCTGTCTCAAAAAAAAAACACAAAACAAACAGAGGTAAAGCACTTAGCACGGACTGCTCCTCAGAAATTCAAAACTAAAGAGGAGGAAGTTTCTTAGTATGTGTATTCATTCTGGATGGCTGAGCATGTTTTCTTCTGAACAGAGAGAGCCAGCTAAGGAGACTCAATAGATGAAAGGGAGGTGAAAATTGATGGAGCAAGGTCTTGGAGGCAACAGGAGGGATTGGAAACAAGGCCACAAGCCAGGAATAACCCTAGAAGAGAATAGAGTCTCTAATTTTTTCTTAACACTTGCTCTTTCCAAATGTTTTCATTCTTTTGGAAGTTGCTGCCTGCTGGAAGAATGCATCTTTTCTAGACTGTAGCTTCCTTTGAACTGTATTTTTCTTCTCATTGCTTTTTCCTGTGTCCAGATGTCTGGGTTTAAGTCCATATAGAGTCTTCTCTAGAAGGCAGAAAGCCTTTTTCCTAATCTTCTCTTCCCGAGTTTTTCCAGTAATATTGTAAGGCACCTTGCGTAAACAGACTGGCCCGTGGGCTCCAGCAGCCTCCATGTAGGGCTGTTCATACTTACTGAACAGGAATACTGTTGTAGCCATTCACCATTGATACCTAGCAACCAGAAGGGAGCTGCCGGAGAGTTTACGCTTAAGACATGTAAAATGGCAGGGACATAGAAGATTCATGGGAGATTCATCCCCATATTGATGGCTTTTCATTCTGCAATTTTGACTAAAATTTGTTCATTTTATTTTGAACCCAGGTCGTAAAGGTATCTTCACCTGGAAGCTCGGGGCTGCAGATTGTGTACCTCAGTGGGACAGAGTCCTTAAATGAGCCAGTACCAGGTTATAGTTTTAGTCCCAAGGATGTGTCTTCTCTGAGAATGATGCTGTGTACAACCTCCCAGTTTAAGGGTGTTGATATCTTGCTCACATCCCCCATGGCCCAAGTATGTGGGGGAACTTTGGGAATTCTTCTGTGAGTAGAGCTTGTTTAGTTGAAATTTCTAACAGCAAATTGCATTGGCTTGAGTTGGGCCTTTTTTCTTTTCCTGTTTATATTGAGTATTTTAGCTCTTGGATACCTTTCATTAGAAAAAGTCTTTTGTGAAAATTTTCAGGATTCTAAAAGCTGTATCAACTGACCAAATCAAAAGTTAATTTCATAAAAGTGTGATTCATAGATAAGACTGCTGAAATCTTAATTATAAATGAATTTTTAAAAAATATATTATCTGCGACTGGGCGTGGTGGCTCACGCCTATAATCCAAGCACTTTGGGAGGCCAAGGCGGGCGGATCACCTGAGATTGGGAGTTCAAGACCAGCCTGACCAACATGGTGAAACCCCGTCTTAAAAAAAAATACACACACACACACACACACACACACACACACACACACACACACACACATATATATATATAATCTGCTTCAAATGCCCTTTTCTAAGCCTCTTAATGTTTTGTGGCTTCACTAATTTTTTTTTTTTTGAGACAGAGACTTACTCTGGCGCCCAGGCTGGAGTGCAGTGGTGCAATGTCGGCTCACTCCAACCTCCTCCTCCTGGGTTCAAGCAATTTCTCCTGCCTCAGCCTCCTGAGTAGCTGAGATTACAGGCATGTAACACCACACCTAATTTTTTTGTATTTTTAGTAGAGATTGGGTTTCACCATATTGGCCAGGCTGGTCTCGAACTCCTGACCTCAAGTGATCCGCCCGCCTCAGCCTCCTAAAATGCTGAAATTACAGGCATGAGCCACTGCGCTGGCCTAATTTTTGTATTTTTAGTAGAGAAGGGGTTGCCCAGTCTGGTCTTGAACTCCTGGGCTCAAGCGATCCACCTGCCTTGGCTTCCCAAAGTGCTGGGATTACAGGTGTGAGCCACCATGCCTGGCTAGATTTTAATGTTTTACGAGTAATCTTGAAATGGATGGTAAACCAAGAGTGACAACCATCATGGGGGAGTTAAATACTACACTGGTTGGTGGAAGTAAGCCTAAGGAAGATTTTGAAAAGATTCTGTGCGAGGGCAGAAAGCATTGGCTGAGCTTCATTGAAGGGAAATGTAAGAATGCATTTGAGGACAAATCTCCATGGATGGATTCAGGATTATCGGTGATGATCCAGAAGTGGAGCTGTACACCACCCACTGCCAGCTTCATCACCATGTGTCCATGACCAAGGATTACCAGGCATTGTCAAGGAGGATGTTGAAAGGAAAACAGTCAAGGCTCTCTTCCTTTTTGACAAACCTGTGATTGCTCTTTACCTAGAATACAAAGGGTAGTGCTGGCTGGAGCACAAGGATATAGCAAAGCTAGGGAAGATCCACAGAAGGACTGCCAGAATGATGAAGGCAGAGAGAAAGACACGTGTGATGCTCTGTAAGGAAGGATGAGAAAATGAGGCCCCTTCATTTTGCAGGGAGCTAAAAATTGATTTTGTTTCAAGGCTTATAAATAACCACACAGTATCTTTATGGAGGAGAAAAGTATAGTTCACCAGTCCCTAAGATGCTAGGACTGACCTCAGAGCTAATTCCCTGCCCTTGAGTAGAAACCCGAAGAAACAAGCGTAAGACAAAAGGAAATTCCTGCTTAACTTAGTGGAAAACAAACTTTGTTAGCTTATTTCCAAGTAATACCTTCTCTTAGAATAGAGTTCATAAATAATGTTATGGGTGAGAGATCACATAATTGGTTATTAATAGAATCTGGGGGATGTTCTGGAAACAAGCATAGCTTTAGGCAAACTTTGTGTTACTTAAGAGGATTTGGTTGTGCCCTTCTTAGACTGCTGCTTCCTTGACAGAAGCAAAGTAAAGGGTTATATGCTCATGTGACGAAGTCCTTGAATATTCTATGCCAGATATATTCTATGGATCCTAGGAGCCCTGAGGCCTAGCTTTTCATTTTGATTTTCTGCATTGGCTATGACTGTCTGTACCTATGAACTACAGATGCACTACAAAACAAACTAGAGGCCAGGCGCATTGGCTCACGCCTGTAATCTCAACAGTTTGGGAGGCCGAGGCAGGCAAATCATGAGGTCAGAAGTTTGAGACCAGCCTGGCCAATGTGATGGAACCCCATTTCTACTAAAAATACAAAAATTAGCCGAGCGTGGGGGCATGTGCCTGTAATCCCAGCTACTAGGGAGGCTGAGGCAGGAGAATTGCTTGAACCCAAGAGGCGGAGGTTGCAGGGAGCTGAGATCGTGCCACTGCACTCTAGCCTGGGCAACAGAGCGAGACTAGAAGCCCAGACAGAGCAAGACTAGAAGCCCAGTCTGTGGGGTTCAGAGGGAGAGCTTACTTTTCCAAAAAAGGTTTTAGAAATTTATGTTTTGGGTATTGATGTGGAGGAATTACCTTTTAATCTCTGTCCTCCAACAGTTGTTCCTATTTCTACATTCATAGTAGTTCAGCTCCCTTGTTTGTTAGATTTTTCTTGTTAGATTTTTCTCTGATTGCCATATGTATGCAATTCAATGTGCAATTCCTTCTGTGCACATTTGTATTGATGTATAAATTTCAAAGACATTTCAAAATGTCTTATTATTTGCATTTCTTTGTAACTTTTGGTCTGTGTGGATGACTAAGTTTTTGTTTACTAGGGAGAAGTGGATACCAAAAAATGTGGTTCTGCTTTGGTTTCCAGTCTTGCCACAGGCTTGAAACCAAGATACCATTTTGCTGGTTTGGAAAAGACCTATTATGAGAGGCTTCCGTATCGGTGAGTAGCATTTTTTTCTTTTTGGCTTTTTGAAGAATTTGCCTTGGGTCTTCTGTGTAAACTTCTCTTGTTCATTTTTAACCATACAACATCTTGGCTCCATTTGGTTACTCAGACACTGAAATAAGTGACCCTCAAGTCATTCATCTTCTCTGAGTTTGTTCCCTAATTTGAAATCACTTTGGAAATCCTTCAGTTTCAGAATCAAGAACTTGTATCAGTTTTTTCCTTTTCAGGGCCTGGCTTGGTGGTGTGTGCCTATAGTTTCAGCTACTTGGAAGGCTGAGCCAGGAGTTCTAGGCTGTACTGTGCAATGACTACACCTGTGAATAGCCACTGCACTCTAGCCTGGGCAACATAGGGAGCCCCATTTCTTTAAAACATTTTTTTTTGCCACAGATAAACATGAGATAATGCATAAGTTAATTAGCTTGATTTAGCCATCCCACAAAACAGCATGTTGTATACCATAAAATTATACAATTTTTAGTTGTCGATTAAAAATAAATGAAAGAAAAAGAAAAAGAAATTTTTAGTTTGCACTCAGGAGTAGAGTTTTTATTTAATTATTAATTTCTAACTTTTGTGGGTACATAGTAGGCATACAGAGGTAGAATTCTTAAAGGATGTATTGCCAAGAAAACCAGTACAAGTGAGAGTGTTAAGTAAACTCAGAATTATCTTCACTGATAAAGGGCATGGATTATCCCTAAAATAACTTCCCTCCCTTCTTTTTTATAAAAGTAATATATTACTTGTTGCGAGTTCAAAAAATGTAACTGAGCAAGAAGAGAATACCCCCTGTACCATAATTTCACAGCCTAATGCAGAATCATAGGTAATACAGGTTTTTCTGTTAAATCTCCATATATGCATTCCAGAAAAATCTCTTATTCTCTAGAATATACTGCAAAAACAGAAATTTTGGGAACAAGCTACTCAAAACCTATACAGTTTTATTAAGAATCTGAATACAGTTTTTCATAGAACATATAACATTGGCCGATAGGCATATAAAAAGATCTCCTATCATTAGCCATTATGGTAATGCAAATCAAAATCACAATGATATACCACTTCATACCCACTAGGATGGCTATAGTCAAAAAGGCAAATACATAATAACAAGTGTTGGCAAGGATGTGGAGGAATTGGAACCCTGACACATTGCTGGTAAGAATGTAAAATGGTACAGCCACTTTGGAAAACTGTTTAGCAGTTCTTGAAAGGTTAAATGTAAGAGTTATCAGCATGGTAATGGCAATTTTACTCCTGTCCCAAGATAAGTGAAAACACATATCCACACAAAAACTTGTACATAAACCATCATAACAGCATTATTCATAATAGCTCAAAAGTGCAGATAACCCAAATGTCCATCACATGATAAATAGGTAAATTAAAAGTGGTATATCCATATGATGAAATGTTATTTGGCAAGGAAAAGCAATGAAGTACTGATATGTGCTACGATGTGGTTGAACCTTGAAAACTTTATGTTGAGTGAATGAAGTCAAACACACAGGACCACATTTTTTTTTGAGACAAGATCTCATTCTGTCACCCAGGCTGGAGTGCTGAGGTATGATCACGGCTCACTGCAGCTCAGCCTCATGGGCTCAAGTGATTCTCCTACCTCATCCTTCCAAGTAGCTGGGGCTATAGGTGTGCACCACCATGCCCAGTTAATTAAAAAATGTTTTTGTAGAGAGAGAGTCTCACTATATTGCCCAGGCTGGTCTCAAACTCCTGGGCTCAAGCAATCCTCCTGCCTCAGCCTCCCAAAATGCCCGGCCTATTTTAGCTTTTTATTACATCAAGAAGAGTCAGTGGTAAAATAAACCCTCATGTGCCCATCACTTAGTTTCAGTTGTTACCAACATTTTGCCAATTTTACAATTCTTTTAAAGCCAAAAGTTGGAGTTTTGATGCTTTCTGAATACATAATCACATTTCTTCCTAAAACAGCCTTGTGAGGTAGGGATTGTTGCCCTGCTAGGTGGATAGATAGTAACTTATCTGAAATCATTTGACTTGTGGTGATGAACTGAGGACCTTTGCTCTTTTCCTGGCCCCGTGGAGTCCACATATTTTGTCATTGCAAATCAAAAGTAAAAGTGTTGGTAATTTTTTGTCTCTCAAATATGTTCTAGAAACCATATTGTTCTACAGGAAAATGCACAGCATGCCACCCGGTTTATAGCTCTGGCAAGTGTTGGAAATCCGGAGAAGAAAAAGGTAAAGATTTACCTATTTGGTAGAAGGTTGATATTCATGGTCTGCCTGATAAATGTTTCTCTTGCCCAGTTGAGCATTCCAGATCTTCTCTTCTCCCTGACTGCAGTGTCACAGCAGCTTTGGTGACTCCTTTGTAAAGATATGGTAACAAAAGGTCAAGTCTCTCTGGATCTTTTTGTAGGAGAGTTTAAAGAAGGGTTTGGGAAAATAGGCCCAGAGGAATAAAGGCAAAATAGCAAATGAACAGTGTTCCTTTACTTCCACATCTGTGTGGTTGTCTCTATGGATATTTGTGCATTTGCCCTCAGATGCTTGCTTGCTTCTTTTAGCAACTTCACTTAGTGGAAATAAAAAACCTCCAAAGAGCCGGGCATGGTGGCCCACGCCTGTAATCCCAGCACTTTGGGAGGCTAAGGTGGGCAGATCACTTGAGGCCAGGAGTTTGAGACCAGCCTGGCCAACATGATGAAACCCGATCTCTACTAAAAAAATAAATTGGCCAATGTGGTCGGGGACACCTGTAATCCTAGCTACTCAGGAGGCTGAGGCAGGAGAATCGCTTGAACGTGGGAAGTGGAGACTCCAGTGAGCCGAGATCGGGCCACTGCACTCCAGCCTGGGTGACAAAAGGAGGCTCTGTCTCAGGAAACAAAAAAACAAAAAACCTAGAGGACTTATCTAAGCCCTCCTTGGCTGAGGGAGATCTTAGTGATAACTGAAATCTATCTTTGCATTGGAAAACAGTGCAGTTGATGAAAGAACATACCAGAAAAGTAGGTTGTTTTTCTCACTTCTTTGAGAGCATTTCTGATTTCCTAGGGCCAAAACAAACCTACTGTGGACTGACACAGCTAAAATTAGAACAGTTAGTGAAGTGGGAAAATAGGCAGATAAATAGTCTGAAGATTATTCCACTATCACATCCCATAGACAATGTACATACACAAGATAAGCAAATCGATACTTTGTTTTGTCCATAATATTTTAAGCTTTCTTTTTGGGGAAGCAGATCTGAAGTGATTTTACCTTTATTTCCTTCCCTTCAAGCCAATCATGACATTTCACAGTGATTTCTGGGGTGGGGGCAGAAGGAAGACAGTGTGGGAATCATTGGGGCTGTGGCCCAGTTGGCCCATTGAGGTGCAGGCAGGGTGGCCCCTCAGGCAGCTGGAGAAGCACGGACCACCCCACTGGCAGGGAGGTGATGTTCCTGGAGTGTGACAGCTGGTACATGATGTCCTCCGCAGCTCCCACTTGCGCAGCTTGATGAGATTATCCCCTGCAGTGGCCAGTGAGTTGGTGATCAGCTTGGCTGCCTTGGAGTCAAAGATAATCAGCAGAGATGATGGCTGCCTTTCTTTGCTGCTCAGCCTTTTCGTGCTGCTCAGCCTTTTCCACCACAAAATCTGGCACTCTGTGCTTCCTGCTGAGCCACCTGTTTGGCTTCCACTGCCTCTGTGAACTCCTTCCCAAAGGTCAGATGTGTCAAGGACACATCATCCAGGATGAGCCCAAAGGTGGCTGCTCACTCCCTAAGGTCGTTGCTCACCTGTCTGGAGACCAGCTCTTTTTGGGTGATTAGTTCTCCCGAATCAAAACGAGCTACCACTGACTTGAGGATCTCGGTAGTGATAGACAGCAGCACATGCTCATCATAGTCCTCTCCAGTGCTGGTCAAGATGCAAGGAAACTGGCTAGTGATGGGCACCAATGGAGAGTGTGATGTTGACATTCTGTAAATGTTTGCTACCAGTGATGACTGGTACATTATGTGGTCGAGTACGGCAGACAAAGATAATTGGTTTCTGTACCCATGGAATGAGAAAGTGGGGCTCTTCCCCTACCACAATGTTCTGTACTACACAGAATCGGTCAAAGATAACAGCTCTTTGCCCAGCATCCACATTATATAAGGCAAAGTTCACCACGCCTCCTGCAACAGCTAAGGCCAGGCCAGACTTGCTGATGAACTCAAACACTTTGGTAGCCATGTTTTCTTCTGCTGGACCTTCTCACACCTGCTTCCACTTTGACCTCCACATGAATTCCCCAGCCTATTTGAAGCTTTTTTGCTTAATTCTTAGCAAGTTTAGATTTGTAATTTTTCTTTTAATTGCCCTTTCAAACCGAATAACCCTCAGTATTTTCATCTCTTGTTTTATTTTCAGGGACATGTTAGCCTCAGCCATAAGCAACTTATATTTCAGTCAAAAGGTGTGCACATTTTAAAATTTGGCAAGCATTATTAAATTTATCTAAAAATATTGTTCCACTTTATACCCCTACCAGCAGTGTTTTTTTCCTCTCCATATTTTTCACTGGATCATGTAAAATTTGTATTAAAGTTTTTGCCAATGTGATAGATGAAATATAGTATATAAATTGTTCTTTAGTTGCATTTCCCTAATCAGTAGTAAGTTTAACATCTATTTATATTTTATCTAAAGTTTTCCATGTCTGTGGCATTAGTACAAGATTCCAGATGTTTATATGAATATTGACTTCTTTGCTGCTAGTCTCTTAAGAAAATGTTATTAGCATATATGGCAGAATTTGTATAATATCAGAGAGAGGAAACCCTAAGTTGTTCATTTGTAATATTCATTAGGAAAAAAGAATGGCAGTGCCACAATTCTGTTGACAAAGTACACAAAGATAAGGGTCTCAGAGACAGAAGTAGTTTGTCTTCAAGGGTTATAGAGCAAGTTTCTCTGGGACTTGTAGTGACAGTTGTCACTATTCCCTTATCTGAGTGAGAACTCCTGATTTGTGAGGGCTGGGGCTTTGATTTATTGTTCATTTCTCTGTTAGCCCTTGGTGAGCCCCTGCAGAGGCCACTGAATTGGCATTTGATTTACTGTTTATTCTCTGAGCTATGGATGGGCTGGTTGCTGTTTTAATTTTACTGAGTTTCACGTTTTTCTGTGAAACCTTCACAGTAAAATAGGTTGATTACATTTGGGTAAACAGTATTTCCCCTAATGTCATTATGTTCTTTTTCTCTAAAGTATCTTTACGCATTCAGTATTGTTCCCATGAAGCTAATGGATGCAGCAGAACTGGTAAAACAGCCTCCGGATGTCACTGAAAACCCTTACAGAAAATCTGGGCAGGAAGCATCCATAGGAAAGCAAATTCCTGCCCCTGTGGTATGTTCTGATTGAGGGTTGGCATTTTCTGGGCAAGGTTGCCTGTTACGTGTGTTATTTTTCTGGTTATAGTTTAGTACATAAGACAAGTTTAATCCTTAGACTCTAAATCTTACCCGACCCCCACCGCCCCTGGGGGAAATCATGATGGTGTTTAGAAAAATCTTAGTAGATTTCAACTAAGCTTAGTGTTTTTTATTGTAGTTTGGGGTTAATAGTTTCGTACATTGTGTCTTTCTTTGTCCAAACTGGATTCATACATTTGGGGTTACAGTTTCATTTGTAAAGTCTTTGTCTAAAGTTGATTATCTGTTCTTAGCTCTTTAGGCAAGGATCTAGCAGCTTCATAGCAATGTAATTTGTGATTTTATGATGATTACTTGTAGGAAAATAAGATGCACTCCGAAGAAATTTTCTTAATAGCAGAGTTTTCTCATTAATTTTTTCCCCTTTAAAACAAGGAATGTCAAGTTCCCTTACTAGCATGCATGGTCTGCTTTCTCAGTCTTTTCTTTCTTTCTAAGCAGCCTTCTCATCTCTTAATGAAGGCTGAATTAGGCTTGTTTGACCTGTGAAATTGTAGGACTACACTATGTCCCTGTTGAGAGAAAAAGGAAAAGCTAATTTAGGTGGGTCCATGTTGTTCGGTTTTAGGCAAGAATTACTTTATAACTTGCATTTTAACTTGTTTTCCAAAGAGATGAATTTGGCAGAAGTTTGGATAAGTGTTGATGTATGACTGAGAGTTCAGGCATCAGAATTGGGATTTGCTTCCCTAGAATATGCAGAAAAGACTGAGAGGAAAGATAGATATGACATGGCAGGAATGTTCCCTTGTGTGTGAATGGTTGGCTACTTATCTAAAGGTTAGTTGAATAACATTTAATCTTCTGCTTTTGGCCATCCAGGAAGAATCAGCCTGTCAATTTTTCTTTGATTTAAATGAAAAGCAGGGAAGGAAGCGTTCATCCACAGGTAGAGATAGCAAATCTTCTCCTCACCCAAAGCAGCCTCGCAAACCTCGTAAGTACCTTTATTCTAGAGGTCTCCTCTATGAACAATAACCGTTATTTTGGCTTTTGTTTGGAAAGCAGCATTGCTAAGAGCATCTTCTGGCAGGGGAGAATTGTGCAATAGGTCATTAGGACCAATAGTAAAAATAAAATACAAACATGGCCTTGGCTGGCTGTTGTGACTGCACAATCTTATATTCCCACCAGCAATGTATGAAGGTTTCTGCCTTTCCACATCCTTGTCAACATTTGTTATAGCAGTAGCCAGTTTTACAAGATAGCTTCCTCATTTCCTCTCATAAATAGGTATGGTTCTCCAGGGGTGATGCTTTTATATACTTCTCTGTATTTTTAGCCCATCTACTTGAGAGTGAAGAGTTCCTTTTGCTAATTACCATTTAAAGCAATTTTCTTTGTCCTAAAAAGGCAGTCTTCTGTTGCTTATATACCCATATTGGGTTAAAAATGTTGATATTTATAGCATCAGATTCAGAAACTAGAGCTTTATGAATTTTTATCTAGAATTATGTAATGCTGGAAACTGATTCACACTAACTGTAATCCCAGCACTTTGGATCACTTGAGGGCAGGAGTTTGAGACCAGCCTGGCCAACATGGTGAAACCCTGTCTCTACTAAAAATACAAGAAAATTAGCCAGGCGTGGTGACACTGCCTGTAGTCCCAGCCCCCTGGGAGGCTGAGGCAGGAGAATCACTTGAACTCAGGTGGTGGAGGTTGCAGTGAACCAAGATGGCACCACACTCCAGCCTGCATGACATAGCAAGGTTCTCTCTCAATAAAATAAAATAAAAATGGCCTGACTTTGAAGCTGTTCTGAGGAACTTCCTGTAAGTTCCTGTAAGAGCTGTGGAAAAAGCACCTTTTCTTTGTGTCTGTAAAACATGATGAGGTAAAGAGCCTCCAAAACCAGTATAGTTGATAAGATAATAGAATGATCAAACTGGGAGGAAGGACCTTAAGGTTGTTTCATTGAGATTCTCTTTCTCCATCTTTTTGTTTCGAAGAAGCAGCTGACCTTGGGAGAGTAAATTTTCCAGGGTCATTGGCTAATGGCATAGCTGGGCTATAACTGGGGCTTCTGACACCCAGTTCAATGTTCTTTTGTTGTAGCCTATTGCCAGTTATGCGCTGCTTTAATCAGTGTGTGATTTTGCACTTGTGGGTTACCTTCCTGTGGATTGGTTACAAATTCTAATGGAGGTTTAATTTCATTGAAAATGTTCATAGTGGGTCATAGTAAGGGACACAGGCTCAGCCTATGAGGCAGTGTTGTATAACAGTCTTTTTAAGTTATAAAAATCAGACAAGGCTGAGTTCTGTGGGGTGATTATATGCTGTAGTACTTGGACCATAGTAACACCTGGTTTTTCTTTTACATGAAGCTCAGCCTCCGGGACCCTGCTGGTTTTGCCTTGCTAGCCCTGAAGTGGAAAAGCATTTGGTGGTCAACATCGGCACACATGTGAGTTACTTCCACGGATCTTTATAGAGAAGGAGATGCCTATTTGTTTTTTATAACTTTACTGAGGCATAATATACATGTAACATTTACCCATTTTTAAGTGTACGCTTCAATGATTTTAGGTTACCGAGTTGTGCCACCATCACATAGTATAGTTTTAGAACATTTTTATCATTGCAGCATGCCCATTTACAGTTAATCCCTGTTTCCAACTTTAGCCTCAGGCAGCCACTAATCTACTTACTATCTCCATAGGTTTTCCTTTTCTGGACATTTCTTATAAATGGAATCATACGACATGTGGTTTTTTGTGTCTGGCTTCTTTTACTTAGCATAATATTCTTGGGCTTCATCTATGTTGCAGCATGTATCGTATTTCATTCCTTTTTTATTGCCAAATCATATTCTAGTATGTAGATATACCACATTTCGTCTGTATCTGTTGATCAGCTGATGGACATTTGGGTTGTTTCTACTTTATGGGTATTAGAAATGATGCTCCCATAAAACATCTGCATGTAAGTCTTTGTGTGGATATGTTTTTATTTTGGATAGACATAGGAATGGATTTGCCAGGGTATGTGGTAAATTTATGTTTAACTTTTTAAGAAACTGCTAAACTGTTTTTCAGAATGACTGTACCATCTTATATTCCCACCAGCAATGTATGAAGGTTTCTGCTTTTCCACATCCTTGTCAACATTCGTTATAGCAATAGCCAGTTTTATAAGATAGCTCCCTCTTTTCCTCTCTTATAAATAGGTATGGTTCTCAAGGGGTGATGCTTTTGTGTACTTCTTGGACTCTCTGTATTTTTAGCCCATCTATTTGAGAGTGAAGAGTTCCTTTTGCTAATTACCATTTAAAGCAATTTTCTTTGTCCTAAAAAGGCAGTCTTCTGTTGCTTATATATCCATATTGGGTTAAAAATGTTGATACTCTTGGCCAAGCACAGTGGCTCATGTAATCCCAGCACCTTGGGAGGCCGAGGTGGGCAGATCACCTGAGGTTGGGAGTTTGAGACCAGCCTGACCAACATGGAGAAACCCTGTGTCTACTAAAAAATACAAAATTAGCTAGGCATGGTGCCCATGCCTATAATCCCAGCTACTCTGGAGGCTGAGGCAGAAGAATCGTTTGAACCCAGGAGGTGGAGGTTGCAGTGAGCTGTGATCATGCCATCGCACTCCAGCCTGGGCAACAAGAGCAAAACTCCATCTCAAAAAAAAAAAAAAAAAGTTGATGTTTTTTTTATAGCTTCAGATTCAGAAACTAGAGCTTTATGAATTTTTATCTAGAATTATATAATGCTGGAAACGGATTCACACTAACTGATCACATCAAAGACCGAAGAATAAAATTTCAGTTTTGCCTAGTAGTGGAGGGTGTAGTTTACTGGTGTGAGTATCTGGGAACCCAAGATAATGATGATAAGGTTATTTGGTAAGCACTGAATGAGACTGTGAGAACTGGATGGTCTTGAGTATGATTTTATTCAGGTGGTGGAAAGCTTGAATGTGTGTATCTCATGAGAAAGTCATTCTATTTCACATTTCCCTAGATACTTTTGCTTAGGCAGGGCTGGATTAGACATTAAATAATACCACTCTTTGACTCTCATTTCCCTGAATTTTCTATAGACCATTATTCTTTTTCATTCATTTAGAATCTTGAAGAAAGCTTAATTTTTAACACTGTAGTCACCCATGACTAGACTTGGATGTTCCTCAAGATTCCTGAGGAAAATATTTATAAGCCTTTTTTGTTTTGTAACAGTTTTGGGAAGTGGGGGCCTAATAAGAGGTCATTAGGGCATGAGGACTCTGCCCCTCATGAATGGATTAATGTTATTACAGGAGTGGCTTATCATGAGATTGGCATTGTTAAAGTGAGGTCAGGTCCCCTTTTGCTCCTCCTCTGCTCTCACCCTCTCTTGCCTTTCTGCCATGGGATGATGCAGCATGAAGACCATTGCCAGGTGCCAGTGTATGCACTTGGACTTCCCAGTCTACAGAATCACAAGCCAAAAAATTTCTATTCATATAAATTATACTCTGTGGTATTCTATTAATAGCAACACAAGATGGACTAAGTCAATTCTTACTGTGTAGTGCTTCTGAAGACAGATGCCTTCATCCATTTCTCATTATTTGTTCTAATTTTGGTTTCTGGGGTTGACCCTTTCAACTAACAATCTGAGGACCCTTTTTTGTGTCTTCCATCCTATAGACTGACTGGAGTCTCAATTTCATCTTTCACTCCTACCTGTATTGTTTCCACCTGAAGAGTCTCAGTCTTTAACATTTTAAAAAATGTCTTAATTAGTGGCACACTCCTACTTCTAGGAGGAGCACTAATGGAGTCAAGGCCGGTGACACAATTGAGCCATAGAACCTGTGGATGAAGTATTTGGTGGAATAAGAGCAAACTTGAGAAGCTCTCGCCTTTACAGCAGTGCCCTTTTTGGATGATCTCTTTGCATCTTTTTTCCTCTTTGGATTAGTGTATGCATTTTCTCTCCCACACAATGTGTATAGTAAGGCAGGCTTTGAATTGCCTTCTGTTTGGGAAGCTTCAGTAGGTTCAAGGTTACATGCAGGGGATAAGAGATTTGGAAAGTGTGACATAGCTCAGTGCTGCTCTAGGCCTCAGTGAGAAGTGACTTTTCTTTTTCATTCATCTTTCCATTGTCCAGGTTATGTAACTCAGGGTGTGGGCCTGGGCATCAATCAAGGAAACCTGTTTTCTTCTCATCTAGGCCTAAAACTAGAGGGGAGAAAGGTCTTGTTCATGGCCCAACCTAACATCACAAGTAGGCCACGTGAGCATTTTAGCCCAGAGGCTACACTGTCCTTTGGTAGAAACCTCTTACAAACCTGTAATGACTTTTGGGTGTCTGCAGAAGGGTTTGGGATCTTCTCTCTGCAACCATTCTTTTTGATTGCCTTTTTTTTTTTAACATTTTTTTTTTCTGTGGCTTTCTCTGTCTTTGCTGTGCCTTCCTCAAGGGTAGTACGTAGAACTGTGCTGATGGTCCATAGCCACAGATTAGTAGAAAGGGGGAAGGGCTGCAGAGGGTCCAAAATAATTATTGCAAAATCAATGGATTTTACTTATGGAAAGAAGCATTTATTCAGGGCCTATTTATACATGGTTAGAGATAATTCAAGTACAGAACAGATTAGAAGGTGCGATTTTGAAAGAGAGAGGAGATTGGGTGAGTATGAAACTATTCACAAAAATAGGAAGTACATGGCTGGGTGTGGTGGCTCACGCCTGTAATCCCAGCACTTTGGGAGGCAGAGGCAGGAAGATTGCCTGAGGTCAGGCATTCGAAGCCAGCCTGGCCAGTATGGTGAAACCCCATCTCTGCTAAAAGTACAAAAATTAGCCAGGTGTAGTGGCAGACACCTGTAATCCCAGCTACTCAGGAGGCTGAGGCAGGAGAATGGCTTAAACCCAGGAAGCAGAGGTTGCAGTGAGCTGAGATTGTGCTATTGCACTCTAGCCTGAGCAACAAGAGTGAGACTTTGTCTCAAAAAAAATAAAAATAAAAAGAAATTAGAAGTACAGCATTAGAGGTGGTGCCGAGGAGCTATTTAGTTTATTCTTCATTACCCAAAGAGTGCACATCACAATAGAAAAGCTGATGTTCATGGCAGTGACCTTCTGACACAAAAAGCTAGAAGACTCAGGTTTCTAGAGTAACCTTTTAAACAAATACGATATAAAATGGTTATTATAAAAATAAAAAATGTTTTAGTGCCTATGAGGTGTTTGTTGTTGTTGTTGTTTTTTGAGATGGAGTCTTGCTCTGTTGCCGAGGCTGGAGTGCAGTGGCGTGATCTCAGCTCACTGCAACCTCTGCCTCCCAGGTTCAAGCAATTCTCCTGCCTCAGCCTCCCAAGTACCTAGGATTATAGGTGCGCACCACCATGCCCAGGTAATTTTTGTATTTTTAGTAGAGACTGGGTTTCACCCTGTTGGCCAGGCTGGTCTCAAACTCCTGACCTCATGATCCACCTGCCTCGGCCTCCCAAAGTGCTGGGATTACAGGCCTGAACCACTGTACCCAGTCTGGATAATTTTTTCCTAAAGTATCTATGTTTGCCTATACTGATATAACTCATTGGGCCCTTCTGTGCTCACTCATGGCATCTTCCCCACAGAATATCTGAGTGATAGAACATTCCTGCATGTTTTGTTTTTTACAGAAATATTTTTAGTTGCTATTAAAGGCTGACATTCATTGTTGGAAACCATTCTTTTCTGCCTCTTCGGATGCATCTAAGTTTGAGGTTTTACTTTCCTTCCACCCCATTAGGTTGTACGTTTGTTTTGTTTTGTAGAGTTTAGTCAGCAGCTTAAGGCTTAAAGTGGTTGTTTTTGTTTTTGTTTTTTGTGAGCGAGACTCTTGTCTCAAAAAAAAAAAACTGAAAAACTGTTTTCAAGTTTGGAGCCTGGGAGGGAAAACCCAACGGTTTTTTCTGGTTTCCTTCAGCATAGTGTATTTGAAGCCAAAAGCCTGCTTGTGTGCCTATCCCAATTCATTTGCTCCTAATTCATTTGCTACTTGCATAGAAATTTTTTATATGTAATCTCATTTTTCAGATGAGAACATTATACTTGACAACATTGTTGCTAAGCCCTCTAAATTTAGATTTTTTAAAGTAAGAGAATTTTTATTGATAACCTCAGATACTTTCTCCTACACCTTCATGCTCACCCTTTGTATAGGCTTTTCTCCCTGGAGAATCCTACATGCAGTATTGATGTCTCAATTCTGTGTGCTACTTCTTCAGTGCTACCTTGCCCTGGCCAAAGGAGGCTTATCTGATGACCATGTCCTCATCCTGCCCATTGGACACTACCAGTCAGTGGTGGAGCTTTCAGCAGAGGTGGTAGAAGAGGTGGAGAAGTATAAGGCCACACTGAGACGGTTCTTTAAGAGTCGAGGGAAACGGTGTGTTGTATTTGAGAGAAATTATAAGAGCCATCACCTCCAGCTACAGGTAGGTGGTCTGTCCATAGGAACTTGGAAGGGTACTATGGGGACCTCGAAATTGATAAATATTTAAATAATGTTTAGCTTTAATATTTAAAATATTTAATATTTTTATATTAATATTTAAATAATGTTCATTTAAAAAGTTAAAGAGTATCTGGTGGTAACCCCAGAGGTTTCACGGGGAAGTGTGTGGTCAGTACAAGTAAACAGCGGATATAGTGAGTTCCTTGTTTGGAGAAAGAATGGGTAGTTGAGGAAGTTCCAAGGAAGATGTGGGGCTTGCTGGATAAGAATTTGGAAGAAAGTGAGTATTTTGTGTGGAGGCCTAGCATGAGTGAAATCTTAGTGGTGGGAAGTAGTCTCAAAGCCTGCATGGGGCTAGCAGCTCAGAAAATCAGATTGTTTATAGATCATTTGTAGTTGTGGTGGTTTTCTTTTTGGCACATTTGTTAAGTTTTCAAATGGGCCTAACTCTGCCACATATATTATATTGGAGATGGCAAAGGCTTGTGACAGAGATATCTCTCTTAAGCCTTTCCTGCATCAGAGAATGGCTCCCACATGTGGCAGGCTATCTCATAAGTTTAAGTCCTTACAGATAGGCTGATACAGGCTTGTCTGGCTTGAGGAGATTCTGTGCTGAGGGGTGTTTCTCCACCCCTATGATGGATTTGCTGCTTCTCAGAGACTGTACAGGGACAAATTCTCTGGGACCTGCACAAAGAATTTCTCCTGTCCCCCTAACCCCCAGGTCATTCCTGTCCCAGTCAGTTGCTGTGCTACTGATGATATTAAAGATGCCTTCATTACCCAGGCACAGGAGCAGCAGATAGAGCTGTTGGAAATCCCAGAGCACTCTGACATCAAGCAGGTGAAACAGGGGATGGTGATACTCAGGGAAGAGTAAGATCTGGTTTTTGACATGTTGAGCCTAAGGTGCTATCAAGGCATTCCAAAAATGTTATTAAATAGGCAGTGGGTTTGGGCATGGTGGCTCACACCTGTAATCCAACACTTTGGGAGTCCGAGGTGGGAGGAGCATTTGAAGCCATTAGTTCGATACTGGCCTGGGCAATAAAGTGAGACACCCCATCTCTACAAAAAATAAAAAAATTAAGCTAGGCATGGTGCCACATGCCTGTAGTCTTAGCTACTTGGGAGGGTGAGAGGCAGGAGGATCACTTGAGCTTAGGAGTTTGAGGATACAGTGAGGTGTGATTGCACCACTGTACTTCAGCCTGGGGAACGTAGCAAGACCTTGTCTCTTAAAAAACAAAACAAAACAAACAAACAAACCCGAGGCAGTAGACAATTTGGAACTAGAGCACTGGTTATTGACTAGATTGGAGACGAAGAGGGCATTACTGCAAAGTTTAGCTCTTTCCTGAGAAGAGCAAGAAATTAGAATTTCCTAAGGTAGAAACTTAGAAGGATGGATGCCACTGGGAGGATATTTGTAGTATCTTCCAGTTAGTTTTTTAAGTCCTAGTTCCACTAAGTGGCTTGGGATCTATAGCTACATACACATCCTTTTTCTTGTGCATTTAGACTGAATTCTTTGCCTAGAGATGAACTAGGATTGTAGATTTCTAAAGCATTATTGAACATCCTCATACACCTCTGTTTACTTTAGATTGCACAGCCAGGAGCAGCATATTTTTATGTCGAACTTGACACAGGAGAAAAGCTTTTCCACAGAATTAAAAAGAATTTTCCTTTGCAGTTTGGAAGGTATGTTTTTCTTCTTTTCAATGTATTTTCACTAGACCTGCTGTGAACCAAGTAGTGGGCTACATGGACAACAGATAAAAAGCTAAATTGTAAACAGTCTTTGCCCCAGAGGACCCATGGTCTTAGGGTAAGTCAGATATTTACATATATGACAGTAATGTCATGGAGAATGTGAAGAATACCATGACAGAGTTTTGGGGAACAATGTGCTGTAGAAGTTCAGAAAAGGGAGAGCTCATTGCTACTTGGTGAAAGCCTTCATGAAAGTGATGAAGTTGAACATGAGAGATATATTTAGAGGACAAAGGTTGGGGTGAGGGCATTCCAGCCAGAAGTGCTAGAGAACTTTAATTGAGCACATGCTCTGTGCCAAGAACTTTACAAATACATGCCTCATTTAATCTTCACAACTCTGTAAGGTAGGTACTGTCATCCGAATTTACCAGTGTGGAAAATGAGGCTCTAGAGCAGTGCCCAGTAGACTTTTCACAATGATGGAAATGCTCAATTATCTGCATTGTCCAATACAGTAGTGACTAGCCATTTGTGGCCACTGAGCACTGAAATGTGGCTAATGTGACTGAGGAACTAAATTTTTTTATTTTAATTTATTAGAATTTAAATTTAAATAGCCATTCCTGGCTAATGGTTACTCCACTAGATAGCAGGCTGTAGAGAGGTTAGGTAGCTTGTTCATAGTCACACAGTGGTAGGTTCACACCCAGGCCTGTTGGACCTTAAAAGTCGAGGTCTTAACCTCAGTATTCTATAGTATTCTAAAGGCCTGGAGGAGGCTTCAGTGCTATTCCTCATATCAAGCAAAACATGACTACAAAACCACACCAGGGGTAATGTAACTTAGGCAAAGATTAAAGACAAGAGGATGCTGACAAGAAGACACAGTTTGAAGGGGAGTGGAAAATGTGTAGAACAGAGTATCTGATGCTGGTGTCTGTGATTTGCACTGTTTTTTCTCCCCTAGTTAAAAATGGGCTTTGATGAGTCTTGAACCTGTCTTGGACTAATTCGGAAAGCCTCCAAGAGATTGCCCCCTTAGATAACTCCAGTAAATGTAGTTGTCTACATTTTTCAAAAAGATGATTTTTTGTTATTTTTGTTTTTGTTTTGAGATGGGATCTTGCTCTGTGGCCCAGGCTGGAGTGCAGTGGCGCCATCTTGGCTCACTGCACCCTCCGCTTACCGGGTTCAAGCAATTCTCCTGCCTCAGCCTCCCAAGCAGCTGGGGCTACAGGCGCACACCACCATGCCCAGCTAAAAAAAAGATAATTGTTAAATGGGAACAAGCGTGTTACGAGATTCAGACATCTGACATGATCTTTTCATTGTTGCCTCAGCAACAGATGCGGTTTTGAACATTGACAACATAAGCACACCATTGCAGATACACATAGGCATATAAAGCACACAAAAAGGAGACTCTCTGAATGGTTTTGTGCTTATGATAGTTGTATTTTCAATATTGAGTAATTATCAAGATACTAATTTATAGTTATATAGCATTTTATAGTTAACAAAATATTTAAAATGGCATTTTTTTTCCAGCTGTACAAGAAAGATAGTTCTATTTTCATTTTACATTTGAAATAGTAGGCTCAAAATTTGCCCAGGGAACTTAGGTTCTTTGACTTTTGAAGAACTCACGTGATGTGTTTCTAACTCCTCTATTTACTGTATCTTCAAAGTGAAAAATGAACCATATAAATGTGTAATACAATTCTAATATATTGAAATAAGTAAAAGTAAAAATATAAAGCAATGGCAATTAGAAGGCAGTTTGTTGTGTATCTGTATGTAGTTATTCTTTAGTCCTAAGAGCCAAGATAAGTTGTTTTGTTGATATTGGGCTTGTGCTGCTGTGCCTACGTGGGCCTGAGTACCCTAGAAGGAGAGGTAGAGGAATTTTAAATCAGAGTGGGTATGACTAGGCACCTGACTCTGCAAACTCATGTCTAATTGAGGTGACAAAACTACAGTTTAAGGCAGGATGTAATCACAGTTAATATGGCTCTTTGGTTGTATTATCTCAATACTTCAAAAACCCTGTATGGTGGGTGTTCTTATTTGCATTTCATAGGTGAGGAAATCAAGACTTAGAGATGAAGTCATCTGTCTAAGTCATAGATAGCAAGCGGTGAAGCTGGAAGTGAAATCCAGTCTCTGATCTTGCTCACACCAGGGCCTGCCCTTTTTCTACTATGTGGTAATGCTTCTCTAAGTACCAATAATATAGTTCTAAGTTTTTCAGGAGAGGGAGAGGTAAGTGGGGTTTGAGGGATTAGGAAATACATAGTACCTGAGCTGCTCATTTAAAATGGGTATGATTTTGATCAATAGTATGGCAGAGATAGCACTCAGGGCAGGAGAGCAAAGTCAGATAAATTTGCATACCTTCTTTGGGTGATGTTGAGGAGAGCTCAGGCTGATAGTTTCCATTTTGACTTCTTTTTTTTTTTTTTTTTTTTAATTTTAATATTTATTTTTATTTAATTTTTTAAAGACGGGGTTTCACCATGTTGGTCAGGCTGGTCTTGAACTCCCGATCTCAGGTGATCTGCCTGCCTTGGCCTCCGAAGTGCTTGGATTACAGGCGTGAGCCCGGCCTCATTTTGACTTCTTTGTGCTCTTTCTGCAGGGAGGTCCTGGCCAGCGAAGCCATCCTTAATATTCCTGATAAGTCTGACTGGAGGCAGTGTCAGATCAGCAAAGAAGATGAGGAGACCCTAGCTTGCCGCTTCCGGAAAGATTTTGAGCCCTTTGACTTTACTCTGGATGACTAAGCAAAGGGAAGAACTTTTTATGAACTTCATAGGAAGTAGTAAAAGCCTTTTTTTTTTTAATTAAAAAAAATGTCTTTCGAGACAAGCTCTCACTCTGCTGCCCAGACAGGATTGCAGTGGCGCGATTATGGCTCACTGTAGCCTCAACCTCCTAGGCTCTAGAGTTCCTCCCACCTCAGCCTCCTGCGTAGCTGGGACCACAGGTGTATGCTACCAACACCTGGCAAACTTTTTTTGTTTTTTGTTGAGACGGAGTTCTCCCTCTGTTGCCCAGGCTGGTCTCTAACTCCTAGGCTCAAGGCATCCTCCGCCTTGGCTTCTTAACTTACTGGGATCATAAGCATGAGCCACCATTCCTGGCCTAGAAGTCTATTTTTAAAGAAACTACAGTCTCCCATGGGGGACTGTTCCCTGCCTCTTTTGTGCAGTCCCATGGAACTGCCTGCAGCAAGAGACCTAAGATTGAATCTTTTGGGGGGGAAAAGTCATTCTGTCATGAAAATCCTATGTTAAAAGCATGTCACCAGGTGCAATGGCTCACACCCATAATCCTAGTACTTTGGAGGCTGAGGTGGATAGATCACCTGAGGTCAGGAGTTTGAGACCAGCCTGGCCAACATGGTGAAACCCCATCTCTACTAAAACTATAAAAATTAGTTGGGTGTGGTGGCAGGCGGTTGTAATCCCAGCTATTCAGGAGGCTGAGGCAGGAGAATCACTTGAACTGGGGAGGCAGAGGTTGCAGTGAGCTGAGATCACGCCATTGCACACCAGCCTGAGTGACAGAGTGAAATTCTGTCTCAAAAATAAAATAAAATACAATAAAAGAGTAAAATAATGTCTGTCATCCAGCTCCAAGTACAGCTTGTGTATATCAACATTTTCAAAAACCTTTAAATGATCAAATAAATCCAGATGTTTTTCCATAGTTGAGAAGTGTCTTGTGTTCATGTTGCCTATGACCACTGAAATGAAGTAGTATGTATAATAGGAGGGGCTAGAGCTTTAGGCCCAGCTGTTAACCCAGAATCACACAGGGTGGTTTCTCCCTGAGCAACCCAAAGTAGAGAAGGGATCCAAGGCTTTTGCTACTTTTCTCTTAAAGCATTCATTTTATTCACAGATAAGAGCCCATTTAGTCCTTCAGATGTTTAACTCCTATGTGCCAGGCATTTTTCTATGCTCCAGGACCATAGCCATGTCCCAATATGGTCCCTGTTGTCCCAGAGATTACAGTTTAATGGGGAAGATAAAGGACAGATTTAAGGAAAAAAAGATAAATTCTGCTTTGGATATGTTATTTTAGGTGCTTGATAGATGTAATGTGTGTCTGTTGTGCTGCTGGGCAATTCTAAACTCATCGGGACCTGGGTTAGTTACAGGGCTTTGGGGATCATCAGGGTATATGCCATAGGTGAAATTATGACAATAGATGAAAATAAGATAGGGTAAATACAGTCCTGAGCTGAACATGATTACCTGAGAAATACCAGTATTTAAGGAGTGTTTGCAAATAGTGATCTGGTTGGGTGTGGTGGCTCATGCCTATAATCCCAGCACTTTGGGAGGCTGAGGCAGGCGGATCATGAGGTCAGGAGTTCAAGACCAGCCTGGCCAATATGGTGAAACCCTATCTCTACTAAAAATACAAAAATTAGCCAGGCATGGTGGTGCGCACCTTTAGTCCCAGCCACCCAGGAGGCTGACGCAGAAGAATCGCTTAAACCCGGGAGGCGGAGGTGGCAGTGAGCCGAGGTCATGTCACTGCACTCCAGCCTGGGTGACAGAGCGAGACTCCGTCTCAAAAAAAAAAAAAAAAGTGATTTAACATTTACATGGAGAAGGAGCAAAGAGAATGCTGTATATTAGAAGCCAAAAGAAAATATTTTTACCTTTATATTGCACACTCATGGTCCAGATACTGTTTAACTTAATCTTCAAAAATCTCCATGAGGTAGGTATTACCTCTATTTTACACATGAAAAAAAAACTTGAGACTCAGAATATTGAAGATTGTGGAGGCTGGGGTCCATAAGCTTAGGCTTTTTTAAAAACTTGAAGGCCAGGTGTGGTGGCTCACACCTGTAATCCCAGCACTTTGGGAGGCTGAGACGGGCAGATCACCTGAGATCAGGAGTTAGAGATCAGCCTAGCTAACACAGTGAAACCCCTGTCTGTACCGTACATATAAAAATTAGCAGGGCGTGGTGCTGGGTGCTTGTAATCCCAGCTACTCAGGAAGCTGATGCAGGAGAATTGATTGAACCAGGAATGTGGAGGTTGCAGTGAGCTGAGATCGTGCCATTGCGCTCCGGCCTGGGTGACAAGAGCAAAACTCCGTTTCAAAAAAAAAAACAAACTCAAATTATGGCCCCGAGAATGGGAGCATTTAAAGAGTTACCTAAGGGAACCAACCTAGTTTCCACAAAGATGGCCACTTTGGGGTCAGCCCAATCATCAGTATCCCTGGGTCCTTAGCATCCCTTCTTACCCCCTTGTTAGTGGGAATTATGAGATTACAGCCCCACCTGTGGAAACTGAGCACACTAGCACTGGCTATGCTATACACAGGCAAACAAGAGGGCTTCATACTGTTATAACAATCTGTACCACAATTCTCCGTGTACCCAGCTCTAAATGACATGTCCTCAGGGGCACCATCATCTCCAAGTCCATGGAAACCAGGCACTTACAGAAACCAGAACCTCCCATACCACATGTTACTAATGGCCTACAACATCGACGTGGTCTGTATCATGCAGTGCTCAGCATTCTGGTTGCAGCATCACATTTCTCAAGAATTTGATTCCATGCTGATTACTTTACTTGGAGTATTGAAATCTCCCAGGTACTGTGAAGGTATGGCCCTCTCAAATAGAAGACCAGGAGCTGGTTCCCCTATGCTATGGCAATCTGCCACCCAGAAGCACTTGCTGCACCAACAGCAAAGCAAGCTTGCCTCTGCAGGCCTGCAGCACCCATCAGAAACACTTAACACAATGAATTACTGTGCTGGCAAACCCGTAACGGGACTGTGAGACAGCGAGCTCCAGGAGGCGTCTAGGGGAAAAGCTCCCAAAATCCAGAGAAACATTCTTTACTCCGGAAGAGAGTCACATCCTTGAGTCATTTGGGATGACAGGGATATCCTGGAGCAGGTATATTGGGAAGTCAGTGAACAAGAATGCTGATTTATTAGTGGGCCTGTTAGTGCAGTATTTTTCCGATTCCTCAGGCTTTAAATCATTGGTGGTCTTTGGCGTGTGGGATCAGCAGGTGGTGGAGTTGGAGGATAGATGGCAGAGATCTGAAGAAAAGTGAAGGGTAGACAGGAGTGGAGACAATGTGAAGTTTTCCAAAGACTAATTCCCGATCGCGGTGGCTCACGTCTGTAATCCCAACACTTTGGGATGCCGAGGTGAGAAGACTACTTGAGGCCAAGAGTTCGAGACCAGCCTGGGCAATGTAGCAAGACTACAAAAAACAAAGATGAAAAATTAGCAAGCGAAGTGGTGCGCGCCTGCAATCCCAACTACTCGGGAGGCTGAGGTGGGAAATTCCCGGAGGTCGAGGCTGCAGTGAGCCGTGATCACGCCACTGCACTCCAGCCTGAGCAACAGAGCGAGACCCCGTCCTAATTAAAAAAAAAAAAAGGGAATGTGGGGTTTGGAGAGATCTTATGTTTTCTAAGACTAGAAAAACACTGCGGTTCCATTCAGCCCCTCCCGGAAAATATCTAGGGGACTCCAAGAGCAGACCAGGTGCCTGTTATTTCCCCACCCCTTCGCCGGCAGGAGTCCGGTCGCGCCCGGGGAGAACTTAGGGCGGGGGCGTTCTCGCAGCAGTTACCGGAAGTGACGCATTGATTCTCGCGAGAAGAAAGACGCGCGAGCATCGGCGGCCCGGAACCGGTCTTGGAACAACGGCGGAATCTGAGGCCGCTTTCCCTCCCGCCCCATGGAGCGGCCCCCGGGGCTGCGGCCGGGCGCGGGCGGGCCCTGGGAGATGCGGGAGCGGCTGGGCACAGGCGGCTTCGGGAATGTCTGTCTGTACCAGCATCGGGTGAGGCGGGGCACGAGAGGGAGCGGCGGTGGAACACAGGGCTGACAGTATGGGATAGATGATTGGTGGACCTTGGGCAGTATTTGTGGGTCAGTGGGCTTGTGTGTCTGTATGAGAGAGAAAAATACTATGTTTGTGACTCCAAGGTTGTATTTGAGGTCCTGGTCAAAGATAGAGCTGTTGCGGGGAACTTGGGTATGAGTGTCAGGCTGTAACCAGGTGTTTAGTGAGTGTGACAGTGCGTGTGTATATCTCTTTGTGAATGTAGAGTGTCAGGCAGATTCACAGTGTGTATGTGTGAGCACGAATGTGTGAGAAGAGGGCTGAAGGGGACTGCCTGTTGGAATGTCCGTGTGTGTGTGTGTCCGTGTGTGTGTGCGCGCGCGCGCTTGGAGGCCGTGTGATATCAGTGGGGGACTGGAGTAGACAAGGAAGGTTTCATGATGAGTCCAGAGTTAAGCCTTTGGAAGCATGGATGGGCTTTGGAATTGGGGATGTATTCCAGGTCGGGAACAGTATGAGGGTAAGTTGGTGCAGATCATGGCTTCAAAGGGAAGGAGATATTAATAGATTGGAGATGGGGGCGCTCTAGTCGGTGGAGGACAGTTAACATCAGACTCAAGAATTTTACTTTGATTTAATAGAGAATGTTTAACCATTGTAGCAGCAGTTAAAAATCATATTTGGGTCATGTTTTGTTTGTTTGTTTTTGAGACGGAGTCTCACTCTGTCGCTCAGGCTGGAGTACAGCGCCGCGATCTCGGCTCACTGCAGCCTCCTCCTCCTGGGTTCAAGCGGTTCTCCTGCCTCAGTCTCCCGAGTAGCTGGGATTACAGGCGCCCTCCGCCATGCCCAGCTAAGTTGTATTTTTAGTAAAGACGTGGTTTCACTATGTTGGCCAGGCTGGTCTCAAACTCCTGACCTCAGGTGATCCACCTGTCTCAGCCTTCCAAAGTGCAGGGATTACAGGCATGAGCCGCCGCACCAGGCCTGGGACATGTCTTTTTTGATATACCAATAAAAGCTATGAACGCTTTTCCCCAGAAAAATGCACAGATGCACATCCACACAACCTTACGCAGTCATTTGAGGGGTTCATGCTTTCCTAAAGGACATTTTAGGTGAACAAACTTTGGACTAGTAATTTCTGTAATATAGGCTTTGTTTTGTTACCTGTAAAATAGGTATAGTATAATAATTACATGCATCGTGTATCCAACAGTTAAATAAAATAATAATGTATGTAAAGCTAAATACAGTACCTTACCCATTAAATCCCTCAACTGTTAGCACCTGCTGCCCCTTTGTTGTTATTGCTGCTATGATCATAATCCTCCTCATTATTAATTGGCCTTAAGGAAATGTCAAGATAAAAAGTGTTGTTCTAGGAAAATGATTTTGTAAAGGTAAATTTGAGTAGAACAACATATGGGACAAGATGAACACTTAAGATTTGACTAAAGTGCCTGGACTTGGCTTGTGAATAGAGAAGAAAAGTAACAATTTGCTATCGAAAGGAATATGGGTGTAGGGAGGAAGCCCATAATTTGAGGTAGGAGAAAGGGGAGATGGGAGTCTACCTTGGGAAAATAGGCATGTAGGGCAATTGGAATGACAACTGAAACTAATAGAACTGAGGAAGTTTTGCGAAGCAGGTTTCTAGGTAGGGCATAGGAGGAAATCTTGGAGAAAGAGAATGGAAGGTGAAGGACTAAGGCATTAAGTCCCGTGATAGCAGGATAAGTAGTAAATTCAGAGGGGACATAACACACTCAAAAAAAAAAGTGGGAGCTAAGTGCTTCCAGTAGCATGTTGCATGTGTTACCTAAGCCTGCCTATCAGCCTGGTTATAAGGAAAAAGGATGCATGCTAGCATGCTTTTGTGACTGCTTTTCTTGGTCCCTGGCTGGTAATGGATGAATTCATCACTTTTTGTTTTATTGTGATAAAGTATACATAACACAACACTTATCGCTTTATTTTTAAGTGTACAGTTAGCGACATTAAGTACATTCACATTGTTGTACAGCTGTTACCACTATCCATCTCCAGAATATTCCAACTTTTTTAACCCAGAACTTTTTTGTTGTTTTTGGACATCTATAAACTTCCCATAGAACATTCTTTGTGAAAAGGTAGAATTTCACAGATTGGATGAAATATAAATTAAGGGGTTGAAGGATCTTACACAGTGAGATTTTTTTTTCTTTTTTTTTATTTCCTTTTCCCTGGATTCTTAGAAATAACAAACTTTTTTTTTTTTTTTTTTGAGACAGAGTCTCAGTCTGTCACTGTGCAGTGGCATGATCTCATCTTACTGTAAGCAACCTTCCTTTCCCAGGTTCAAGCAATTCTTCTCCCTCAGCCTCCTGAGTAGCTGGGATTACAGGTGTGTGCCACCATACCCAGCTAATTTTTGTATTGTTAGTAGAGATGGGATTTCACCATGTTGGCCAGGCTGGTCTTGAACTCCTGACCTCAGGTGATCTGCTCACCTCCCACCTCCCAAAGTGCTGGGCTTACAGGTGTGAGCCACGGCACCTGGCCCACAGTGGGATTTTTGAAATAGATAACTTACTACTCTATTAGCCTGAGAATTTAGCGCTTAATGTTGTTCATGGTTGTGCTTGATTCTCATCTCGTGGTGGTAAAGGCTTGCATGGGCCGTAGGTATAGCTGGGTACCTACTCACGACAAAAGGAAGATTGAAGAGAGTGAGAATTGCAGGTAGGCTAGCTTGTAGTCTGTCCTAGTTTCCTTCTCTATGCAAGTATCATCTTATCTCTAGCCTCTTTTTCCTTTCACCCCCCCAGTTCACACTGCCCTATCCAAGTTATGTCTTGCTTCCCCCACCTATAATATATTTTTCTGTCCTGGCCCCTGGGCTCTTCTTCTTTATTCATACACAGCCTTTATTACAACTCTGGTTTGTGTCAGAGACTACATATGTTGGAAATTCTTTTGAACTCTCCTCCTGATATCAGAAATACAGTGCAGCCTATTTAGCCCTGACTGCTGTTTCTGGGCTGCATTATTAGTGTTGACAGAATATGATGGGATCTGGCTATTTCCTGTAATGTGCATCAGAATGGGTTTAATTCAGTCAGAATTGGCTACATTACTAGTCATAGGCAAGAGATGTTAGGTTCATTATGTGGATATGGAAACAGAAGTACACTCATTGGTAGGATTTTTTTTCTTCATGTCATTTGAAATGCAAACATTAGGATTGGAGTTTTTGTTTTAGGCTTGGTTATATTAAAATGTTCTCTTGCTGTTTGGAGTCCAGGAAGCCCTGAATTACCTTCCTCATTCTAGTTATGCTGGAAGCTGGGGCCTATATTAGTTGTTTTGACTAAGCTCTCAAAGGGGTTTGCTGGGGAAACAGGATCTTTTTTTTTCTAACATTATATATGAGAGAGTGTTCTGAAGAGACCTGTTATAAAATTAGTTTCAGTCACTTTTCCCTGTGTGCTGTTGTGTGTTTGAAGGTCAGTTTTAAAGCATTAGTGTAATAGTCTCATGGTTCATCTTTTTAAAAAGTGTTGCTTCAAGAGAGCTGTGGATAAATATGTTAAATTAGTAAAGCTAAAGAGAGTTTTGTTTTCTTAGGTTATTTCTTTGGTAGCAAATAAATCTGCACAAGAACCTAATTTTTTTGTTGTTGTTGATTTTGTATTTTGGCAGGACCTTGATCTCAAAATAGCAATTAAGTCTTGTCGCCTAGAGCTAAGTACCAAAAACAGAGAACGGTGGTGCCATGAAATCCAGATTATGAAAAAGTAAGTGTGCTTCTTGACTTATATTTCCCTGGTTCTACAGCCTAACCAGATGTCATCATGGGGAAAGAGGCCAGGAATCCACTCTTCTCAGGATCTTTTTGGGAATATATATTTTTTCCTCTCTTTAAATATATCTATTCTATTTCAAATAATAACATCACATTAGGATTAAGAAGTTTTCGTTAAGAAAATCAGCTAGGACACTTACGCACTGTTGGTGGGAATGTAAATTTGTGCAGCTGTTATGGAAAATAGTATGGTGATTCCTAAAAACTTAAAAATAGAATTACCATATGATCCAGCAGTTCCATTTCTGGGTAGATACACAAATGAATTTAAAGCAAGGACTTAAAGAATAATTTGTACACTCATATTATTATTATTCACAATAGCCGAAAGGTAAAAGCAACCCAGTGTCCACCAACAGAGAAATGTATAAACATAATGTGGTATATTCATGCAATGTAATATAATGCAGACTTAAAAAGGAAGGAAATTCTGACACATGCTACAGCATGGATGAATCTTGTGGACATTATGCCAAATGAAATAAGTTGGTCACAAAAAGACAAATACTGTGTTATTCCACTTATATGTGGTACCTACAGTAGTCAAACTCACAGGAAAGAAAGTAGAATGGTGTTTGCCAGAGGGTAAAGGGACCAGCAAAATAGAGAATAATTTTAAATTATTCTCTATGGAGTTTCAGAATTAAACAGTTTTGTGCAGTATAGTGATAGTAGCAAAACAATGTGAAAGTATTTGATGCCAGGCCGGGCAGGTTGGCTCACATTGTAATTCCATCACTTTGGGAGGCCAGAGTGGGTGGATTGCTTGAGCTCAGGAGTTTGGCAATATGGCAAAACCCCATCTCTACAAAAAATATAAAAATTAGCCAGGTGTGGTGGTGCATGCCTGTAGTCCCAGCTCCTCAGGAGGCTGAGGAGGGAGGATTGCTTGAGCCCAGGAGGTCGAGGCTACAGTGAGCTGAGATCACACCACTGTACTCCAGCCTGGGTGACAGAGCAAGACCTTGTCTTAAAAAAAAAAAAAAAAAAAGGAAAGTATTTGATGCCACTAAACTGTACACTTAAAAATAGTTAAGTATGCTATGTGTATCTTACCACAATCAAAATTAAAAAGTATTTCATTTCAGTTAACAAAAGTCAGCTAGGGCTGGGCATGGGGGCTCACACCTGTAATCCCAGCACTTTGGGAGGCTAAGCCAGGTGGATCACCTGAGGTCAGGAGTTCAAGACCAGCTTGGCCAACATGGCAAAACCCTGTCCCTACTAAAAATACAAAAATTAGCCGGGCATGGTGGTGGATGCCTGTAATCCCAGCTACTTAGGAGGTTGAGGCAGGAGAATTGCTTGGGTCTGGAGGCGAAGGTTGCGGTGAGCTGAGATTGTGTCACTGCACTCCAGCCTGGGTGACAGAGTAAGACTCTGTCTGAAAAAAAAAAAAGGCAGCTAGGTATTTATGAGACTGAGTTCTCTGAAGGCAGAATCTGTTTCTTCTGGGTCTTGGGCAATGCTCATCTATTACACTTTCTAACTAAGCAATAGTCACTAGTCTACTTTAGTTTTTACCTATTTTTGTTAATGTATCTATTGCTTTGTAAAAAATTATCCCAATATGGCTGGGTGCAGTGGCTCATGCCTGTAATCCCAGCACTTTGGGAGGCTGAGGCGGGTGCATCACCTGAGGTCAGCCTGGCTAACATGGTGAAACCCTGTTACTACTAAAAATACAAAAAATTAGCTGGGCATGGTGGTGCACACCTGTAATCCCAGCTACTCGGGAGGCTGAGGCAGGAGAATCGCTTGAACCCGGGAGGCAGAGGTTGCAGTAAGCCGAGATCGCACCATTGCACTCCAACTTGGGCAACAAGAATGAAACTTTGTCTTAAAAAAAAAAAAAGGCTGGGCGTGGTGGCTCATGCCTATAATCCCAGTACTTTGGGAGACTGAGGCAGGTGGATCACCTGAGGTCAAGAGTTCGAGACCAGCCTGGCCAACATGATGAGACTTTGTCTCTACTAAAAATACAAAAATTAGCCAGGTGTGGTGGTGGGCACCTCTAATCCCAGCTACTCAGGAGGCTGAGGCAGGAGAATTGCTTGAACCCGGGAGGTAAAGGTTACGGTGAGCCTAGATCGTGCCACTGCACTCCAGCCTGGGCAACAGAGTGAGACTCCATCTCATAAAAAAAAAAAAAATCACCCTAACATTTGATGGCTTAAAATAGCAAACATTTAGTATCTTTTAGTTTCTGTGACTTAGGAATTTGGGAGTGACTTAGCTGGGTGACTTTAGCTTAGAGTCTCTCCTGAGACATCTCAAGATATTGTTGGAACTGCAGTAATCCAAAGGCTTGACTGGGGCTGGAGTATCTGCTTCCATGCGCACTTATATGACTGTTGGCCAGAAACATCAGTTCTTCACCATGTGGGCCTCTTCATGGGGAAGCTTGAATATCTTCTTGACATGGAAGCTAGCTTTCCCCAGAAAGAGTGAGTGATCTGAGAGAGTGAGCAAGATGAAAACCAACATGTCTTTTATGATCTTCTCTCAGAAGTCAGACCCCATCCTTTTCTACCACATTCTGTTTGTTACAGTGAGTTACTAAGTACAGCCCACATTCAAGGGGAGGAGTGTTAAGCTCTTAAAGGGAGAAGCAGATATGTTAAAACTTCCACAGATAGTGTGCTAAGTAATTTTCAGATCATTCTTCCGGTTATCACAGCAGTCTTATATTTCAGTATTATTTTGTAAATAATAATATAGTGTATAGAGTCACTCAGCTGATGGTTGGTAAAGTGTGGATTTGAAATAAATGCTTTCTGACTCCAATATGTGTGCTTAAATTTTGATTCTCAAACTTGGCTATGTGACAGAATCACCAGGAAAGCTTACCAATATAAATTCTCAGGCCCTACATTTATATGGAAATTCTGTTTGTTTGTCTGTTTGAAGAGATGTGGTCTTGCTATGTTACCCAGGCTTGACTTGAACTCCTGGGCTCAAGCAGTCCTCCCACCTCAGCCTCTGGAGTAGCTGGGACTATAGGCATGCACCACCACACCTGGCTAAGTTTTAATTTTTTGTAGAGGTTATGTCTCACTGTGTTACCCAGGCTGATCTTGAACTCTTGGCCTCAAGCAATCCTCCCACCTCTGCCTCCCAAATTGTTGGGATTACAGGTGTTAGCCACTGCACCCAGCCTAGACTGCCAGATTTGAATCCTTACTTGACTCACTGTGTGATCTTTTTACTTAGCCAATTTGTGCTTTAATTTTCTCCAGTTGGTGAAAGTATTAATAAATCTACCTATAACAGGATTATTGTGACAAGTAATAGAGTTAATATATGTAAAGTGCTTACTGCTTGGCACATAGAAATGTAATAGTGATGGTATTTTTATGTATATTTTCTTTTAAAAATTAATTTTTAATTATACAAATCAGAAATTAGAATATTATAAATAATACTGATCTTCTTCCCCCCTCTTCATCCCCCCCACAATTAAGTAGCATTTCAAATCCAGTCCCTTTTTTTTTCTTGTAATGTTTCTCTTTTATTAGGTTGAACCATGCCAATGTTGTAAAGGCCTGTGATGTTCCTGAAGAATTGAATATTTTGATTCATGATGTGCCTCTTCTAGCAATGGAATACTGTTCTGGAGGAGATCTCCGAAAGGTAATGTGGATGTTTTGAGATGAGAGATAATAAATCACAAACTTGAGCAATGTTTGAATCATATAATAAACTAGAATAAGAATTGGAAAAGCTATGGTCTGCTTCCTGTTCTATAAGTAAAGTTGTATTAGAACATAGCCACATTCATTTCTGTACACTTTGTCTATGGCTGCTTTCTTACGGCTGCAGAATTGAGTAGTTTTAACAGAGACTATGTGACTTGCAAAACCTAAAGTGTTTACCATCTGCTTCCTTACAGAAAATGTTGGTTGACTCCTGATTTAGCAAATGCATTTTTGTTGTTGCTGTTTGTAAGATGGGTCTATAGCAATAGTGTTAGATAAAAATTTCGGTGATTAAGGTGCTTCTAAAAAGGTGTTTTCTGTATTGCGATCTTTCTTTTCTACCTAATTTTAAATGTGCCTGTATGACTGTTTTTATATGTATCTGTGTTTATATGTATTCATGAGATTTATCAGTCTTTTCCAGTTTCAAATGCTTTTTGCCTCTTTTTACTTTTATGAGCCTTATGAAATTTATATGCCTTCAGTATGGATTTGGTAATTTTATTCCCTTGTATTTTATCATGACTTATTTTCTCATTTGAATATTCTTATAGTAATTAATGTGTGGTCACTATTGTAGCGCAGCAATTTGCAGAACACAGTTTTAGATTTCTTTCTTTTTTTAGCTGCTCAACAAGCCAGAAAATTGTTGTGGACTTAAAGAAAGCCAGATACTTTCTTTACTAAGTGATATAGGTATGTAATCAGTATTAAAATACCATTGTAATTTAATGCCCCTTTGGTCAGTAAAAGATTCTGTATCTTTTTGGGAATTCAGGAGAATTGATAATACTGTACAGAGTCTATAGAATTTTAACATCTATAAGAAGTTATAGAAATCTATTACTGTTGATGCTAAATTAAAACTAGGATATTATTTATTTTTGGCTAGGAGTCCTTTTTTTTTTTTTTTTTTGTCTAATAGATGTTCTGATAGCTGACCAAAAAATCATGTGAAATGGTCTTATTCAGTTTCACTCCCCCTCTACCCAATTGACAGAGTAATTTTGTTTATAGTGGAATTGCATCTCCTTGAGGGATGGGTTCTCAAGTCAGCTCTTTAGGGTGAAAAATCTCTGCTTAATCAGAATGACTCCTGAAAAATTCCTAAAATAACTAGTATCTAACCTTTTGGAGGAACCTCAAAAACCAAGAATTTGTTTCTCCATATATTTTGTTTTGCCTCTTTTCCAAGGTCATGAGGGCCAAACTCCAGTTGAAATGGGTAATTTAGGTGGGAGAAAGAGGCTTATAAGAGTTACAGGGATTTTCCCAACTGCTTGTTCAATTTCTATTTAATGTTTATTCTAATGAGTTACATGAGCATATAGTATAACTTTGTAGTATTTGTTTAATGTTACTTTCTTCTGTGAAGAAAATTTGAACTACTGTAATATTAGTTGTGTAGATACGATGATCCATATAAACTTGAGCATCAGAGCAGATTTGTACAAAATGTGAGGTGATTTTTCTTTTAACTCAATGCTTTCTGTTACTTCAAAGTATACTTTAAACTTTATTTAGGGTCTGGGATTCGATATTTGCATGAAAACAAAATTATACATCGAGATCTAAAACCTGAAAACATAGTTCTTCAGGACGTTGGTGGAAAGGTAGGTGAAACCTAAAGTGTTTCATGCCTATTGAATATAGTGTCTCTGATACAGTTAGTCCTTGAGCTTTGGTGTCTTTGCTGTATGCCCATAACACTTTTTCCATTTCAGTCCTCACCACACTGAACTGTTGTAGTTTTGTGTTTAGTTTTTTTTGTCTTTTCTGCTAACCAGTGGTTCCATTAGAGAAGGAACTGCACCTTTCTTTTTTTTTTATTTTTCGTACTTATCCCAGCTCCTAGACTTCACCTGTCTCATGCATGTCAGTTTTTCCAGTATAGTATCTATCAGAGATATAGTCAGTGAATACATAATATGTTAACTCTTACTATTTTATTCTTACGAAGCACATCTAAAACACATACACACACATCCTAGGTCCACTTTAAGAAAAAAAAAGAGCCAGGTGTGGTGGCTTACACCTGTAATCCCAGCACTTTGGGAGGCCGAGGTGGGTGGATCACCTGAGGTCGAGAGTTCAAGACCAGCCTGACCAACATGGGGAAACCGCATCCCTGCTAAAAAATACAAAATTAGCCAGACGTGGTGGTGTATGCCTGTAATCCCAGCTACTCAGGGGGCTGAGGCAGGAGAATTGCTTGAACCCGGGAGGCGGAGGTTGCGATGAGCTGAGATCATGCCATTGCACTCCAGCCTGGGCAACAAGAGTGAAACATTGTCTCAAAAAAAAAAAAAAAAAGAAAAAAAAGTATGTATATTTTTAAAACTTATTTTCCTTCCCCCAGTTTAAATGAATCATCTGGAGAAGAACCAGAAATTGTGAATTGACTCTGAAAATGTTCATTTCATTAGTAATTTAAGTTTTCTTGTTCCCAGCATCTAAATTCCATTCCAAAAAAGACTTAAAAGCCAAGAGTCTGAACCTTGCTTTGAGTTGTGTGCTGTGTTTTACTTAGTGAAGATAGTTGTTTGTCTGTTGGAGGTGTTGGAACCTTGGTGATTCTTCTTCTCTTAGGAACCTTTCATGCATGCTTGGCACCAAATATCTCTGCTTTTTGTCTTTTTTTCTTTTTTTTAATCCAAAGACTTCAGGACATTCTTGAAGTTAGATCTAAGCATTTACTTACATTTAATCCACTCTAGGGGGTATGATGCTTCTTCAAGTTTGGAAGTCACCCTTACCCTTACTTTCCAGTTTAATGGATCATGCTTATTTTGAATATAGCAAAATAAAAATAAATAGCTCACCTGTATTTAATTTTTACCATGTACCAAGCACTGTTATGTTCTTTACTTTCGTTATTTCATTGGATCCTAATAACAATTCTGTGAAGTAGGGACTGTTAGTCATCTAATTAGATTACTGAGAGAAGTTAAATAACTTAGTAGATCATATGCCTAGTTAAGTAGTGGCACTCAGGCTTGCAATATATTTGTGTTATTACAGAGCCCAAGTTCCTCACCACCACCCTCTCTACAGCCTTATAAGGATATTGTTGTCTGTCATTTTAAAATTTCTCTACCATTTAATACTTATTCTGTCTTATTATTTTGCAGATAATACATAAAATAATTGATCTGGGATATGCCAAAGATGTTGATCAAGGAAGTCTGTGTACATCTTTTGTGGGAACACTGCAGTATCTGGTGAGACCTCTTATTGTTTCTTTGACTTTAAGTGTGTATAGGATTCTCTTATTTCTGAAGATCATGAATATAGTAGTTCAAAAATAAAGTAGCTTTTCCCATACAGTGTTGGTATTTAAAGCATTTTCTCTTTTGAAGGCCCCAGAGCTCTTTGAGAATAAGCCTTACACAGCCACTGTTGATTATTGGAGCTTTGGGACCATGGTATTTGAATGTATTGCTGGATATAGGCCTTTTTTGCATCATCTGCAGCCATTTACCTGGTAAGAAGTGGATGAGAACTTGGGCATGCTTAATGGGAAGGGAAATGTTTTCATTTATCTGATTTTTTTTTCTTTAATTGTTTAATTCCCTTTGAAATGTACAATTGAATATAATTAAATGTCAAGAAATCTTAGAGTATTTGTGAAAACCAAGTTGTCAGCTGAGATAGCTGTTGTTTTCATAGGCATGAGAAGATTAAGAAGAAGGATCCAAAGTGTATATTTGCATGTGAAGAGATGTCAGGAGAAGTTCGGTTTAGTAGCCATTTACCTCAACCAAATAGCCTTTGTAGGTAAGTATATTTTAGTTAAGGAAGTTTGCCTCAGTTTCTCCAGAGTTGTAAAGGAATAAGAGAGTCTCTATCAAGTTGGATTATCCAGTAGAACTTTCTGTGATGATGTAGAAATCTTCTATATCTTTGTTGGCCACGTGAGGCTATTGAGTACTTGACGGGTAGCTAGTCTGGCTAGAGAGCTGAATTTTGAATAAATAGTAACTGTAAATAGCCACTTGGGACTAGTGGCTATCATATTGAACAGCACAGGTCTAGTGGAAACGAGAACTGCCATTTAACTGATTGGCATAGGTCCTGAGAAGGCTCTTAGGATAGTGAAGTAAATGGGTTGTTTGCAGAATGGATTTGGACTCATTGTCGAAGTTATCAGTAACTGCATGTGGAGTTTTGAATAGTTTTTGATGGAAAAAAGTTTGTCCCCTGTCATTTCATGAATTTGAAAGTAAGTTATGAAATGGTACAGACAAGTGATGTGGGAAAGGAAATGGGTAACCTACAAAATTACCTTTCTAGCAGTGTAAACCGAAATTGGAACATAACGATTTCATTTTCACCCCATTTTGTGCGTTTTCTAGTTTAATAGTAGAACCCATGGAAAACTGGCTACAGCTGATGTTGAATTGGGACCCTCAGCAGAGAGGAGGACCTGTTGACCTTACTTTGAAGCAGCCAAGATGTTTTGTATTAATGGATCACATTTTGAATTTGAAGGTTAGTCTTAATGGGTCTACTACATAAGACCAGCTTTGAAATTAACAAGTTTATTTGGAAAATTAGCATAAATATATTTTAATAATCTTTTCCTGATGCTTTTTTTTTTTTTTTTTGAGACGAAGTCTCACTCTGTCGCCCAGGCTGGAGTGCAGTGGCACGATCTTGGCTCACTGCAACCTCCGCCTCCCAGGTTCAGGCAATTCTTCTCCTGCCTCAGCCTCCTGAGTAGCTGGGATTACAGGCATATGCCGCCACGCCCAGCTAATTTTTTTATTTTTAGTAGAGACGAGGTTTCACCATGTTGGTTAGGCTGGTCTCGAACTCCTGACCTCATGATCCACCTGCCTCGGCCTCCCAAAGTGCTGGGATTACAGGCTTGAGCCACCGCGCCCGGCTTTTTTTTTTTTTTTTTTTTTTTTTTTTTGAGACAGGGTCTCACTTTGTTACCTAGGCTGCAGTGCAGTGGTACAATCTCAGCTAACTGCAACCTCTGCCTCCTGGGTTCAAGTGATTCTCCTGCCTCAGCCACCTGAGGAAGTGGGACACAGGCGCATGCCACCATGCTTGGCTAATTTTTTGTATTTTTAATAGAGATGAGGTTTCACTACATTGGCCAGGCTGGTCTCAAACTCTTGGCCTCAGGTGATCCTCCTGCTTTGGTCTCCCACAATGCTGGGATTACAGGCGTGAGCCACTGCATCCGGCCCTGATGCTTATTTGAAAAAGAAAATTAAATTCTTAGAGCTGATTTTTAAAAAATTTCTTTAGCAAGCTTTCTGAGTTTGCTTTTCTGTGGTCTTTGTTGATTACTCCTTTGAAACAACTTTTATTTACCCTTTTCCATGTTGTTGCCGTTACCCTTATTCATTTATGTCTAATCACTGGGTTTGATTTGGTAAAGAAGGCTCCTATCTGCCTTTCATGGCTCTGCACTTACTCCCTAACCTATAGTTCATTCAATATGTACTACTTATCTTCTAAAAATGCTTTATTATTCTTCTGCTCAAGAAACTAATGTAGTTCTGCCCAAGAAACTAATATAGTTCTTTTTTTTTTTTTGACAAATCAAGTGTAAACTGATCTGCTTGGCTTTTTTGGGGGGCTTTCCCTAACCAAGTTTTGCCTTGTACCTGCTTCTCTTAACCTTTACCTCATGCAAGACCAGCTTGCTATTGCTCTTTATGCCTCAAACCTGTTATCTACTTTTGTGCTCTGACAGATGCTATCCTTCTGCCTAGTATGATCTCCATTTCCATGTATCTCCTCACCTACACTGGCATATCTTCAAGAGCTTTTCTTTAAATGGTCTCTGCCACACAATTTGTTGTTTAAAGGCTATATTCTCTGATTTTCATCTTCCATTCATGCATCTTCATATAGAATGTTGTCTTCTTCAATGTTGGGATTGCTTTACCACTTTTATTAACAATCACCCACCCTACCCCATCCTAATCATGGCATTCTGTACAGAGCAGGGCCTGTATCAGGTTCTCCGTAAATTATTTATTGGTATGAATGAGAGCTATAGATAGTTTATTACGCAGTACACCCAGAAACAACTCTCATCTGTAGTCTTTCCATTTCTGTTGATTGTTTTTAGTATACATGGTTTCTAAAATTGAAATGAGAAATTATAATCATGTAATGTTGGAGTGCATGGCAAGATAGCTCACTTCAATCTGGAACTCCTGAGCTCAAGTGATCCTCCTGCCTCAGCCTCCAGAGTAAATGGGACTATAGGTGTGCGCCACCTCTCCTGACTAGTTTTTAAATTTTTGGTAGAAATGGGGTCTTGCTATGTTGCCCAGGCTGGTTTTGAACACCTGGCCTCAAGTGATTCTCCTACCTCAGCTTCCCAAAGTGCTGGGCTCACAGATGTGAGCCACCGTGCCCAACTTTGGCATACTTTATTAAATAGAAACTTGAAGCCATGTGGATGTCCTTCTTGGCTAACACTGAAAATATACCTGCTTCTTGATTTGGTTTTCTTCTACTGTGCCAAAGAATAAATCATCCCTCAGCATGTTAGCAAAGCAGGACTTTAGTTCTGTGTTGCCTCTGAAACATTTTGGTTGTGCATGAACCACATCTCACATTTTTTTCATACTTGTCTTAGGAATTGTAGCATCATTTCTGCTTTGAAGGGCATCTGTGAGCCTCTTGTTATAGGGCACGGGGAAAGAGTCCACATTATGGAGTTTGTAGTTTATGGACTTAAATTCACTTTGCAGCACCACTATTTACCTGTGAACCTGAGCAAATATTGTTTCTATCTCAAGGACAGTAATATCTTTCTCAAAGCATCAATATTATTATGAGGTTGTATAGAATAATGTGTGTATAAGGTACTATTTATAGTTGTTCAAGAAGCTTCAGGGATGCTTGTTAGACGTGGTAATAGGACTGAATTTTGAAGAATGAGAGTTTTTAGGGAAAAGGTGGGGGCAGGAGAGATTTATAGGCAGCAGAGCATCATGAGCAAAAGTATAGAAGCATGAACTGCAAAACAGCTTGGTATTATTGTAAGACATTTTCCTAAAATGTTTATATATATAGTACAAGAAAGGAATGATGTCTGTTTTTCACTTTAAAAAGGAAGCAACAAAACAGTTACTGAAATATTTCCCTTTTAAAAAAACGCTTAGCGAGTCTGATTGTATGCATATTTTCCAACTGTTTATTATGAAAATCTTTAGATATGTAGAAGAGTTGAAAAAAGTGTACTGAAACTCGCACTGAAAATGGTGAAATAGCAGCATTTAATTATTTTTTTCTTTACCTCCTCTTTCATGCCCCTAAATGTAACTATATTCTGAGTCTCTTCTTGGTTCTCTCTTTTCCATTACTTTTCCTTTCTTTTATTAGGCAACTTTAAACTACATATGGATAACTCCTGAAGTTATTTATTTCTGCAGCAGTGACTTTTCTGTCAGGGCTTATAACTGCTGTATAACTGTACTACCTGGCTGTTCCACTGGCACTTAACAATTTATTAAAAACTGGACATATTTGTTCTGTTCATTAAATCTACTTCTTTTTGTTTGTTTGTTTTGTTTTCTGGGATGGAGCCGCACTCTGTCTCATAATCTTGGCTCACTGCAACTTCTGCCTCCTGGGTTCAAGCGATTCTCCTGCCTCAGCCTCCCGAGTAGCTGGGATTACAGGCACCCACCACCACATCCAGCTGATTTTTGTGTTTTTAGTAGAGATGGAGTTTCGCCATGTTGGTCAGGTTGGTCTTGAACTCCTGACCTCAGGTTATCTGCCTGCCTCAGCCTTCCAAAGTGCTGGAATTACAGGCATGAGCCTCCACACCCGGCCCCATTAAATCTACCTCTGTAGCTTTCCAACACCTCTTATTTGCACTGTCACCTTTGTAGTTACCCATGTGGCTGTCTTGACTCTTCCTTTCTCTTCTATCAACATATCCAATTGTTTTATCAAATTTATCTTTTGAATATCTTAGCAATTCTGAGCTTGCCAGGTTCTCAATTTAGAAAGGCTTCCATAGTTCTCTTTCACTTATCGAATAAAGTCCAGACCCTTACATTAGTACTCAAAACCTGTCTTGGTTTCATATCAACCTACACTTCTGGACTTATCTCCTACTGATGCCCCGAGAGGGCATCATTTTAGGTACATTTGAACTGGATTAATTGTATTCTCTGATTATTCCCATCCCTTTCCACCTTTCTGCATCTGCCCACCTGTTTTCTGCCTAAAGGAACTTTTTTTTTCAGTCTTTCCCCATTCTAGTCTTTCTTCCATTTCAAAGTTTAACTCAAGTAGTGCCTCCTTTGTGAAGTGCCCATTTCCTCCTGCCAAGTGTATGATATTTTCAATTGATTATAACACCTATCACATTTTGCCTGGTATTTTAGTTCTCTTAATGTATCTTAATATTTTCTGTTTGACAATAACTATATGGAGGGCAGGGATCAAAAGATACTCAGTTTGTTTACCCACTGCCACCATCACAACACACTTAGTAGTATGTGCCTACCAATAGTAGGTACTCATTAAATATTTGAATGAACAAAAAGATGAATTTAGGTTGTATTTCCTCTTTCTTTTGTTCGCCTCTGGCCTGGAACTTTGGTAGTGGGATGCAGTGATGCCATACGCTAACATCCTGTGTGAAAGTAGATGTCCAGTATAGGATTTTCATCCTAAGTCTCTGCTATTGCTACTAGTGGCAGCTGTCATAGCGTGAAATCTGCCTACAGTGGGGAAGGCATGGAAAGTCTCAGGTAGTATAATTGTATTATGAATCCATGTCAGTTTTGAAGATTTCCCTACTCACCTTTTAAACATAAAAGATTTCTATTAAGGCCAGGCGTGGTGGCTCATGCCTGTAATCCAGGTACTTTGGGAGGCCGAGGTGGGCAGATCATGAAGTCAGGAGTTCGAGACCAGCCTGACCAACATGGTGAAACCCCATCTCTACTAAAAATACAAAAATTAGCCAGGCGTGGTGGCACATGCCTATCCCAGCTACTCAGGAGGCTGAGGTAGGAGAATTGCTTGAACCCAGGAGAGGGAGGTTGCAATGAGCCAAGATCTTGCCACTGTACTCCAGCCTGGGCAACAGAGTGAGACTCTGTCTAAAAAAAAATAAAAAATAAAAAAGATTTATGTTAAAGGAACGTCTCTTTTTTTTTTTTTTTTTTTTTTAAAGATGGGGTTTCACCATGATGGCCAGGCTGGTCTTGAACTCCTGACCTCAGGTGATCCACCCACCTCAGCCTCCCAAAGTGCTAGGATTACAGGCGTGAGCCACTGCGCCGGGCTCAAGGAAAGTCTCTTAATAAGAGAAATACTGGCAATTGTGTTATGACATTTGGAATTCACATGAAAAGGATAGCTTCAGGTTATAAAAACAGTTTGATATTTCGTTTTGAAAATTTTGTTAATACAGGTGCAGTGGCTCACGCCTGTAATCCTAGCACTTTGGGAGGCAGAGGCAGGTAGATCACTTGAGGTCAGGAGTTTGAGACCAGCCTGGCCAACATGGTGAAACCCTGTCTCTACTAAAAATAAAAAATTAGCCAGGGATGGTGGTGCATGCCTGTAGTCCCAGCTACTCAGGAGGCTGAAACAGGAGAGTTGCTTGAACCCGGGAGGTGGGGGCTGCAGTGAGTCAAGATCACACCACTGTACTCCAACCCGGGTGACAGAGTGAGACTGTCCCAAAACCAAACAAAATTTGTTAATATGCTTTTAAGTTTCTTTTATTTTTTTTTTTTTTTTGAGATAGAGTCTTGTTCTGTCATCCAGGGTAGAGTACTATGGCATGATCTTGGCTTACTGCAGCCTTCACCTTCCAGGCTCAAGTGATTCTCTCCTACCTAAGCCTCACAAGTAGTTGGGATTACAGGTGTGTGCCACCATGCCTGGCTAATTTTTTTGTATTATTTGTAGAGATGGGGTTTTGCCATGTTGGCCAGGATGGTCTCAAACTCCTGTCCTCAAGCAATCCACCTGTCTCGGCTCCTCATAGTGCTGGGATTACAGGCGTGAGCCACCATGCCCCGCCTAATTTTTTAAATCAAAAAATAATTGTACATATTCATGGGTAAATAGTGATGTTTCAGTACATATACTGCATAGTGATCAGATCAGGTAATTGGCATATCCATCATCGAAAATATCATTTCTTTGTGTTTGGAATGTTTGGTATTTTTTTTTTTTTTTTTTTTTTTTGAGATGGAGTCTTGCTCTGTCGCCAGGCTGGAGTGCAGTGGCACAATCTCGACTCATTGCAACCTCTGCCTCCCGGGTTCAAGTGATTCTCCTGCCTCAGCCTCCCGAGTAGCTGGGACTACAGGCGTCTGCCAATATGCCTGGCTAATTTTTGTGTTTTTAGTAGAGATGGGGTTTCACCATGTTGGCCAGGATGGTCTTGATCTCTTGACCTCATGATCCAGCCACGTTGGCCTCCCAAAGTGCTGGGATTACAGGCGTGAGCCACTGCACACGGCCCCCTTTTTCTGTTTTGAGAGGGAGTCTCACTCTGATGCCTGGAGTGCAGTGGTGTGATCTTGGCTCACTGCAGCCTTGGTCTCCCAGGTTCAGGCAATTGTCCTGCTTTAGCCTTCCGAGTAGCAGGGATTACAGGTGTTATGCCATCTAGCCCAGCTAATTTTTGTATTTTTAGTAGAGAGCAGGTTTCACCATGTTGGCCAGACTGGTCTCGAACTCCTGACTTTAAGTGATCCGCCCGCCTTGTAATCCCAAAGTGCTGGGATTACAGGCGTGAGCCACCATGCCCTGCCTCAGTTTAGTATCTGTAGCATCACTTATTTGGGCATCTGTGGTAGGATTTGTAAGTAGAAATAATAGTGGGCCTTCAAACTAAAAAGTGTACAGTAAAGGAAACAAATCAACAAAATGAAAAAGCAACCCATGGATTGGGAAAAGATATTTGCACACTATATATCCAATAAGAAATTAATATCTTAAATTTATAAGGAACTCATGCAGCTCAATACCAAAAATGTAAATAATCCAATTAAAAATGTGCAAAGGACCTAAAATAGACACTTCTCAAAAGAAGAAATTCAGATGGCCAACAAACATATGAAAAGGTGCTCAACAACTCTTAGCATCAGGGAAATGCAAATAAAAACCACACTAATATATAACCCCCAACCCGTTAGGATGGCTATTATCAAAAAGAAAAAAGATAAGTGTTAGTGAGGATGTGGGAGAAAAGGAATCCTTTGTACACTGTTGGTGGGAATGTAAATTATTATAGCTATTGTGGTAAAAAGTATAAAGGTTCCTCAAAATTAAAAATAGAACTACTGGCTGGGTGCAGCGGCTCACGCCTGTAATCGCAGCACTTTGGGAAGCTGAGGCAGGTAGGTCACATGAGGCCAGGAGTTCAAGATCAGCCTGGGCAACATGTGGAAACCCTGTCTCAACTAAAATTATAAAAATTAGCTGGGCATGGTGGTACACATCTGTAACCCCAGCTACTTGGTAGGCTGAGGCAGGAGAATTACTTGAACCCAGGAGGTGGAGGTTGCAGCTGAGATCGCACCACTGTACACCAGCCTGGGTGACAGAGCAAGACTCTGTCTCAAAAAAAAAAAAAAAAAAAAGTAGAACTATAAGATTCAGCAATCTCACTTCTGGGTGTATATCCAAAGGATTTTAAAGTAGGATTGTGAGGAGATACTTGCACTCCCATGTTCATTGCAGCATTATTCACAATAGTCAAGATATGGAAACAACCTAAATGTCCTTTGACAGATGAATGGATAGGGAAAAGGTGGTATATTTACACAGTGGAATAGTATTTAACCTTAAGAAAAAGAAGGAAATTCTGTGATTTAGGACAATGTGGATGAACCTGGAGGACATGCTAAGTAAAATAAGCAAGACACAGAAAAAGAAATACTGCATGATCTCACTTGTATGTGGAATCTATAATAGTTAAACTTATAGAACAGACAGTAGGATCATAGTTGCCAGGGGCTGCAGGGAGGTGGGGGTGTATGTAGAGATCATGATCAAAAGGTCCAAAAATTATTGCAGCAAAAGAAAAGGTACAAAAATGACGACTATGAAGAGGTGACAGATATATTAATTAACTGAAATGTGATAATTTCACAATGTGTATCAAAATAGCCAGTTGTATACCGCAAATATATAAAATTTTTATATGTCAAAATTAGTCACAAAATAAAATATTTAAAAGATAAAATAGTAAATCAGGAGAGGGGGCTATGACAGATGAAAGAAGATGGGCTCTATGTAAATGATGGTTGAAACTAGGCGAGGCATTGACAGGATTCAGAGGGGGCTTATACTATTATAGTTTTGTGTGTTTGAAAACGAATTCAAATTTGTGTTGTAAAGGGAAAAAGAAATAATAGTGGCCTTGGATTAACGCTTTCCCTTTGTAGTAAGGATTTTCAGCAGAGAGGATTTTAATCATTTGCATATACTAGTCAGTGTAAGGCTTGGAGAAATGTAGGCATTAATTTTGTATGGCTTTTCTTTTCTTTTCTTTTTTTTTTTTTTTTTGAGACAGATTCTTGCTCTGTAGCCCAGACTGGAGTGTGCAGTGGCGCAATCTTGGCTCACTGCAACCTCCGCCTCCAGGGTTTAAGCAGTTCTCTGCCTCAGCCTCCCAAGTAGTTGGGATTACAGGCGGCCGCCACCACACCCAGCTAATATTCGTGTTTTTAGTAGAGACGGGGTTTAACCATCTTGGCCAGGCTGATCTTGACCTCTGACCTCGTGATCCACCCACCTCGGCCTCCCAAAGTGTTGGGATTACAGGCATGGGCCACGAGGCCCAGCTAGGTTTTTTTGTTTTTTTTTTTTTTTTTTGAGATGGAGTTTCCCTGGCTGGAGTGCGATGGCGCGATCTCGGCTCACTGCAACCCCTGCCTCTCTGGTTCAAGTGATTCTCCTGCCTCAGCGTCCTGAGTAGCTGGGATTACAGGCACGCGCCACCACGCCCACCTAATTTTGTATTTTTAGTAGATACATGTTTTCAGGCTGATCTTGTACTCCCAACCTCAGGTGATCTGCCCGCCTGGGCCTCCCAAATTGCTGGGATTACAGGTGTGAGCCACTGCGCCTGGCCTTGTATGACTTTTCTAAGGACACTGGAAGGAAGAGAATTTAAAGTCATGTTATTTTCAAAAGACTGATGTCCAACTCTGTGGCCGTCCACGCTTACCTGGGCAGAGCCCCACCTGACTCAGCCTCACAGTCACTTGGCCCGTATGAGGTTACTTTTACCTGGGCGTTAGGTGAGCTTGATAAAACTGTTCTTACCTGACTTTGGGCCATTAGGCAGATTGCTGCTCTGGGATTAAGCTGCCTTATAAAAAGGCAACTGACCACGCATAACCATACTTTTTCGTGTTTAAAGAGAGACCTAGTTCTTTTATCAGATGATTTTTTTAAGGCAGCATGAAGTAGTCAGACACAAAAAGAGTTTAGATCCAAGCTCTACCAGCTGTGTAATCCCTAACAAGTTATTTAACTTAGAACTCTGGTTTCTTTCTCTGTTAAAATGGAGATGAAAAGATCTAATTAGTGGGGATGTTATGTGAAAGTGGTTTACCTCTGTGATTGTCTTTTGTTAGGCACTTTATGAATTGGAATGTTTTCTTTTAGGTCTATGGTAATGTTTTTTCAAAATAAGTAAGTGTTGTTCTTTCAAATTGTGATTTTTATTTCCTAATTTTGTGCATCCCTATAACTTTGAAATTTTATTGTTGGAACATTTATTGTAGAAAAGGAAATTGTTCAGTTTTCAGAATGTCATTTTATAATTACAGAAGGATATCTCACTTTGGAGAATGAGCGAGCCTTGTTTAGTGTAGAAATAATGCCTTTTGCTCATAGTCCCCTTTTAGTATCTGGCACTGAATCTTTTATGTAGCAAATTATCAATAAATTTATCTTTTTTCTTATTTATACAGATAGTACACATCCTAAATATGACTTCTGCAAAGATAATTTCTTTTCTGTTACCACCTGATGAAAGTCTTCATTCACTACAGTCTCGTATTGAGCATGAAACTGGAATAAATACTGGTTCTCAAGAGCTTCTTTCAGAGACAGGAATTTCTCTGGATCCTCGGAAACCAGCCTCTCAATGTGTTCTAGATGGAGTTGTAAGAGAATTAATTATAATATACATAAGAGTGTAAGAAATCTAGCGGGGATTGCATGCCCTGCAATTTTTGGGCATACTTGGAATTCCTTGAGGGGCACATTTTGTTTTGGTTTTGTCCTACTCCCGACTCTTAGCATTGCTTTGCAAGGTGAACAGGATAGAAATGAAACATTTGTTGTTTTGAACTTTACAATATTTTTTCTTTGGTGCCAGTTTTCTGCTCTTGTTCCCAGACCAAACTAAGGGTCAGGCTGTTTGTTTTTGCGGCCCAATAACGAGATGTAGATGAAATGGGAGAGATGGGAGTTTTTATTTCTGTAACCAGTTAGAGGGAGAAGGCCTGGAAATTATTGCCAGACCAACTCAAAATTACAAAGTGTTTCCAGAGCCTATATACCTTCTAAGCTATATGTCTACATGTAAGTGTGCATTCATCAGAAGACATAAGTGATTAACTTCCTTTAATCTGTAACTAAGGTCTGAATCTTGAAGATCTTCCTCTGGAGCCTCAGTAAATTTACTTACTCTAAATGGGTCCAAGTGCTGGGGTGATTACCTTTATCTTGTCTCCTGCTAAATCACAGAGGTTTGAGGAGTTCCTTGAGACCCCCAGTAAACTTGTTTGTGGAGCCCTGGGGAGTTTCTTCAGTCCCCCAGTGAAACTTGTTTAATCTTAAACAGGTCCCATTAAGAATTCCTTTGTTATTTTGCTTTTAGGCCCAGGAAAGCCTGGGCAGAACTCTTGGTGGCTTTGGTTACATTCAAGCCTTTGTGTAAGGGCACCGGCTCTTTCAGCTTTTTTTTTTTTTTTTTTTGAGATGGAGTCTCGCTTTTTGCCCAGGCTGGAGTGTGATGGCACAATCTCGGCTCACTGCGACCTCTGCTTTCTGGGTTCAAGCGATTTTCCCTGCCTCAGCCTTCCAAGTAGCTGGGATTACAGGTACCTACCACCACACTCAACTAATTTTTTGTATTTTTAGTAGAGACAGGAGTTTCACCATGTTGACCAGGCTCATCTCAAACTTCTGACCTCAGGCGAACCGCCCACCTCTGCCTCCCGAAGTGCTGAGATTACAAGCGTGAGCCACCGCGCCCACTGCTCTTTCAGCTTTTAATATGTAACTTCACTACTCAGTCAGTGCTGAAACAGTTGTTATGGAAGCCTGCGTGAGTGAGACCTGGCCTGCCACACTCCCACTTAATATTCCTCTTGGCTTGGTGCGGTGGCACATGCCTATAATCCCAGCACTTTGGGAAGCCAAGGTGGGTGGATTGCTTGAGTTCAAGAGTTTGAGACCTGCCTGAGCAACATGGTGAAGCCCTGTCTCTATAAAAACTACAAAAATTAGCCGAGCTTGGTGGCACACCCCTGTAGTCCTAGCTACTTGGGAGGCTGAGGTGGGAGAATCACTTGAGCCCCGGGAGGTTGAGGCTGCAGTGAGCCGTGATCACACCACTACACTCCAACCTGGGTGACAGAGCAAGACCCTGTCTCAAAAAAAGAAAAGTTTTTATTTCTTTTTGTATTTGAAGCCCAGTATTCTGAAACTACTGTGAGACCAGCAGTCTCATAGGTCCTGCAGAGGATAAATGACTGGTAAAATATGACTGTGGTCATGATTTTTTTCCTTATTTTTCTTTTTATGGTGTTTTTGAGGCATATTTTAAATATCATGTTAGTTCCCATTTAAGATGTACAAGATGGTGATTTTTTATTTCTTTTTTATTAACTTGTCACTGACTTGCTCCATTGCAGTGATTTTTTTTTAAAGTACATTTTACCAAATTGTGCAGCTATCACCATAAATCACCTTAAAAACATTTCCATTAACAGTCCATTAACTGTTCATCTCCATTCTTCCTGCTCCAGGCAACCAGGATCTATTTTCTATCTCCACAAATTTGCCTTTTCTGAACATTTCATATAAATGGAATTATATATAGTCTCGTGTCTGACTTTTTTTACTTGGCATTATATTTTTGAAGTTCATGCATGTTGTAGCATGTACCAGTACTTCATTCCTTTTGATTACTGAATAGTATTTTCACTGTATGTGTATATACCTTTTTGCATTTGTTCTTTTGGTTTGGGTGATTGTTTTTTACTTTAGGCCATACAAAAGTTTGGGTCTTTTTCCTCATCAAAAGTTTAGACTCTGTTTTCTGTAAGAGGTATGCTAATACACATTGACTTTGTTCATTTGCATTTCGAGGTAGGAAATCTGGTATATAAGTACTTAGAGAACCTAGGATTTTCAAAGATCCTTGAGCAGGATTTTAATTGTTTGTTTCTTTTTCAGAGAGGCTGTGATAGCTATATGGTTTATTTGTTTGATAAAAGTAAAACTGTATATGAAGGGCCATTTGCTTCCAGAAGTTTATCTGAATGTGTAAATTATATTGGTAAGTCCAGTCCATTTAGCTGCTGAGCTTTAAACCTGAATTAATATAACTTTGACTCACAGCACAATTAGCAGAAATGGTCTTTTTGGAGTTGTGTTCTGTATCTCATACTTGAAGTTTCTATATGGAGTTATATAAGAATTCTGAAAAATGGATTTATATAGTTAGGGAGGTGAAAAGGTAGATACTAAATCTCCATCAGATTATTCATTTAGGAGAAGATTTACTTTCTTGAGGATAGGGCTCTCACAGGAGAATGAAACTTCACTATAAGTTAAACCTACTTTTTTTTTTGAGATGGAGTCTCGCTCTGTTGCCCACACTGAAGTGCAGTGGCACAATCTCAGCTCACTGCAACCTCTGCCACCTGGATTCAAGCGATTCTCCTGCCTCAGCCTCCCGAGTAGCTGAGGTTACAGGCACTTGCCACCGTACCTGGCTAAATTTTGTAGTTTTAGTAGAGACAGGGTTTCACCATATTGGCCAGGCTGGTCTCAAACTCCTGACCTTGTGATCCGCACCCCCTCAGGCTCCCAAAGCACTGGAATTACAGGTGTGAGCCACCGCGCCCATCCCAGATCTACTTTTTAATTGTCTCTTCATTGTCTAAGCATGTTCAGGTATTTATTTCATTTTTCCTATGAATACTGCTTGATGTTCAAATGTTTTATCCTGTGAAAATTATTCTTTTCTTTTGAACAAGTTAAGTGTTTCATCACTGTATGTCTACCTAAATAAAATAAAGCACAAAATTGTAAAATCAAGAGCAAAATTGAGCAGAGGGGCTAAAATATATGTAATCTTACTTTTTTTTTTTGAGATGGAGTCTCACACTGTTGCCTGAGCTGGAGTGCAGTGGTGCAATCTTGGTTCACTGCAACCTCCGCTTCCTGGGTTCAAGCAGTTCTCTGGAGTAGCTGGGATTACAGGTGCTCACCACCATGCCTGGCTAATTTTTTGTATTTTTAGTAGAGACAGGGTTTCACTATGTTGGCCAGGCTGGTCTCAAACTCCTGACCTTGTGATCCGCCTTCTTTGGCCTCCCAAAGTGCTGGGATTGCAGGGGTGAGCCACCATGTCCGGCCTACATAATCTTACTTTTTAAAAACCTTTTTATGAGTTGGCAGGTGGTTGAGAAAAAAAAAAACCTTTTTATTAGTTTTCTTTTTAACTTTTTTAAAAAATTGAGGCAGTTTACATAGAGTGAAATAAACAGATCATACAGTTTGATAACTTTTGACAAATATATATACTTTTGTAGTCCACACCATAGTCATGATATAGAACATTTTCTTCACCTCAGAAAGTTCCCTCATGTTTCTTTTCAGTCAACTCTCCTTGGCCCCAGACTTTATTATTATTTTACTAATGGACTTTTTTTTTTTTTCTTCTTTTTTCTTCTTTTTTTTTTTTTTTTTTTTAAATACGGGGTTTCACCATGTTGGTCAGGCTGGTCTTGAACTCCTGACCTCAGGTGATCCGCCCGCCTTGGCCTCCAAAGTGCTTGGATTACAGGCGTGAGCCACCACGCCCAGCCTACTAATGGACTTTTTTAATTTAAAGAATGGTTTTAGATTTGCCAGAAAATTGGGCAGATACTACAGAGTTCTCATATAACTCCCCTTCCTCATGCATGTAGTTTCTCCTGTTAACGTTTTACCTGGAAGGTGGAGGTTGCAGTGAGCCAATATCACACCACTGCACTTCAGCCTGGGCAACAGAGTGAGACCTTTGCTCAAAAAAATAAATAAAATAAAAAATAAAATATTAAAAAACATTCAAAAGTAAAAAAAAACAAAACTATTTTACATTAGTATGATGCATTTGTTACATTTAATAAACCCATATACTACTAATTGAAGCCCATACTTCATTCACATTTCCTTCATTTTTACCTAATATCCTTTTCCTGTTCTGAGATCTCATCTAGGATACCACATTACATTTAGTTGTCATGTCTCTTGAGGCTCCTCTTTGCTGTGACATTTTCTCAGACTTCAAGTAGTTCTTGTTTTTGATGACCTTGACAGTTCTGAGGAATACTAGTCAAGTATTTTGTAAGATGCCCCTCTGCTAAATTTTTTTTTTTTTTGGTGACAGAGTTTTGGTCTTGTCGGCCAGGTTGGAGTTCAGTGGCGCAATCTTGGCTCACTGCAACCTCCGCCTCCTGGGTTCAAGTGATTCTCCTGCCTCAGTCTCCCAAGTAGCTGGGATTACAGGCCCGTGCCACCACACCCATATACTTTTTGTATTTTTAGTAGAGACGGGGTTTTGCCATGTTGGCAAGGCTGGTCTCAAACTCCTGACCTCAGGTGAACCGCCCGGCTTGGCTTCCCAAAGTGCTGGGCTTACAGGCATGAGCCACCATGCCGGGCCTGTCCTTTTTTTTTTTTTTTTTTTTTCATGATTAGACTGAGACAATGGGTTTTTGAGAGAAGATCACAGAAGATAAAAGTGAACTGAGATTGCACCACTACATTCCAGCTGGGGTGACAGAGTGAAGCCCTGTCTCAAAAAAAAGGAGGAGTTATGTTCCCTTCCTTTAGGATAGAGTATTTATGTAATTTATTTGGAACTCTTCTGCATAGGACATTTGTCCTTTAACATTTATACATTTCAGTCATTTATATTAGTATAAACTCATGGATTTTTTTTTGTGTGTGTGCTTTATGTTATAATACAATACTAGCTTATTCTGTTGCTCAAATTGTTCTAGCTTTGGCCATCTGGAACTCTTTCAGTTGGCCCCTGTACCTCTCTTACATGCCCCCATCAATGAGTTGTTTTTGCTTTGTTTTGTTACAGGTGCGTGCCACCACACCCAGATACTTTTTGTATTTTTAGTAGAGGCGGGGTTTGCTTTTTTTTTTTGGTTTATTGTAGGAAGCCACAGGTGGAGAAAGGTTGATGGAGGCTATTAATAATTATTAAGGGAGGAAAATATTTTTCTATTTGTATAGCTTTATTTTTTTAAAGTCTGCTTCAGATGATGTGCTTTCTCAGTAGGAACACTAGTGTAGCAAGTTTTGCCTAAGCTTCCTCTGAAGTTTTTATTAGAAAAGAGCAACAGAGAATATACTTGCTGCATTACAGTATGAATCTGTTTCAATAGTGGAGAATTTCATGTGTTAAAGTAGAATTTCATTGAACTTAACATATGGTTTTAGAAAAGTAGCATTCCTTTACCAAAAAATGGGTAAGATAAAATCATAAATAGATACTTCTTTTAAAGTCTGCATTGAAGAAAGCATATTTTATTAAACTGCCATTTACCCTGTGTCTTTTCTTTTTCTTTTTTCTTTTTTGATGAGACAAAGTCCCTCTCTCTTGCCCAGGCTGGAGTGCAGTGGTGCGATCTCGGCTCACTGTAACATCCACCTCCTGGGTTCAAGCGATTCTCTTGCCTCAGCCTCCTGAGTAGCTGGGACTGTAGGTACACATCACCCACACCCAGCTTATTTTTATATTTTTAGGAAAGACGAGTTTCACTTTATTGGCCAGGCTGGTCTTGAACTCCTGACCTCAAGGGATCTGCCTGCCTTGGCCTCCCAAAGTGCTGGGATTACAGGTGTGAGCCATCACACTTGGTTCTTGTATGTATTCTTAAAGCTGGATTGGTGGTCCAGGATGTGAAATTTATTATTCAGAGGTAGGAAAGACCCAAAAGAGATGGGACTTGATTTAGATCTTGAAAGAAATAATTTGGATTAGCAGAGAGAAAAAGAGTATTCCAGGTTGCAGAAAAGCAAGCAAATAAGACAGATACAGGAATAATCTCAAGCTCTGTGAGGGTAGTGATTATGTCATTCATTATTTTTCCCCTTGTATCTGGAGCAGGGCCTAAGGTATTGCAGGTGCTCTGTAAATGTATATTGAACTGAATTAAATGGAAACAAGTGATTCTTTCAGCATCAGTTTCTAGCATCTATGGGAATGCTGTTTGTGTGGACAGTAAATCTTGGAGAATGATAAATCAACTCTAAAATCCTCAAAAGTAATTAACTCCCTTGCCCTTTTTTTCATCTTCTTGTATATAGTACGGGACAGCAAAATACAGCTTCCAATTATACAGCTGCGTAAAGTATGGGCTGAAGCTGTGCACTATGTGTCTGGACTAAAAGAAGACTACAGCAGGCTCTTTCAGGGACAAAGAGCAGCAATGTAAGTGGATTCTGTTTGTAAGCACAATGCAGTGCACATTATAAACTCAAGAATTAATCTTGCCTGTTTTCACTAATCAATATTTCATGTAATAGTAACATATTGGGCCAATTTGAAGTGTAATGTCCTGATTAAACTTGTAGAAGTCTTACTAATGGTCTGAGACCATTCTATTGTAATAGCTTGAGGATAATAGTTCCCACGGTCCTAGTATAAAAAGATTGCTTATCACAGAATATTATAGGCAGGAAGTCTTTAGAAATCAGATTCTGAGATCAGCTATTTCTCATAGATTGATAATAGAAACTTAGGCTTTGTGGCACTTTATGTTTTTAAATTATTGTTCAATGTTTCTGAATGCTGACAATATCTTTTTTCTTTTTTTTGTTATGGTTTAGGTTAAGTCTTCTTAGATATAATGCTAACTTAACAAAAATGAAGAACACTTTAATCTCAGCATCACAACAACTGAAAGCTAAATTGGAGTTTTTTCACAAAAGCATTCAGCTTGACTTGGAGAGATATAGCGAGCAGATGACGTATGGGATATGTAAGTGTCTGGATAATGTATTTGAAAGGAGTATCTCGTTTCTTGAAGCCATCTGTTTTGCCTTCTTAACTCAGCCAGTTGTTTTACTTACCTTCACATTAGAACAAGAGACAGGCCAACTTACATTACCTCTTTTTAAAATTTGCTTAGTTGAACAATTTAGTGTCACAATTGGGCTAAAATTATTTAGCTCCAAAAAAATACAGAAGCGAATTAATAATTTTGAATTTCAAACCAAATTTAAAAATAAATACAAAATCTGGACTTCTAGCCAGTGCTATGGACTAAATGTTTGTGTCTCCGCAAAATACATATGTTGAAATTCTGACCCTGAAGGTGAAGGTGTTGGTAGGTGGAGCCTTTGGGAAGTGATTAGGTCATGAGAGCGGAGCCTTTATGTTTGGGATTAATGCTCTTATAAAGAGGCCTGAATGAGATCCCTCACCCCTTCTGCATGTGAGGACAGAGCAAGAAGATGGTCACGTAGGAACCAGAAAGCAGGCCTTCACCAGATACCAGATCTGCCTTTGTTCTTGGACTTGCCTCCAGAACCATGAGAAATAAATTTCTGTTGTTTGTATGGCACTCAGTCTATGGTATTTTGTTACAGTAGCCCAAATGGACCAAGACAACCAGGGGAGTCTTAAACTAATTACCTTTCTGTAAATAATGACACAAATATTCTAAGACTATGTTTTTTTTCAAACCATCTACTGTGGAGTCCTACTATTTTTTGGTGTACACGGTCTCCAAATTTTCAATATTTGACTCCAAGCTTATTTCCTTCAGATGTACTAAGGAAATGTAAAAAAAAAAAAAAAGGATGAGTAAATTGAAGGAGTCACTACCAGCATTTCTGTTTTCTTTTATAAAACAAATCATTTTTGGGAAACAAATACTGTTTGTACAGTTGTCTTGAGCAAGGTATGTGTATCTCAGAATGAATAGTCAATAGTGTCCAGTTGGGTGAATAAATTTACTCTCCAGAACTGGTTTTATTAATATTATTCATATTTTATTTCTATTTGCATATTACTGATTCTGGTGAGTAACAGAACATTATAATTATTTCATTAAAATATCTTTGTCTTGTCAAAGGCATATTATACAATTGTTAAAGAAGAATGTGGTAGATCTATATGTGCTTTTATTAAAAGTTCACCTGTGTCTTTAGTTGGCAGCAAAGTTTTAAATTGTGGGAAAAAGTAAAGAGTATACAGGTGTTCTCACTTGTGAAGGAGTAGCGTAGGTGTTTATGTAACAAATAATCATAGTAAGGTCCCTTGAGGTGGAGGGTAGAGGGGGAGGAAGAGTCTTTTCTGTTTATACCCTTTTATAGTGTTTAATTTTAAAAAATCACATTCATGTATTAAAATTATTTTCTGCCCAGGTGTGGTGACTCACACCTGTAATCCCAATACTTGGGGAGGCTGAAGCAGGTGGATCCCTTGAGCTCAGTTAGGACTAACCTGGGCAACATGGTAGAACCCTGTCTCTACAAAAAATACAGAAATTAGCTGGGCATGGTGGTGCACGCCTCAGGTACTCAGGAGGCTGAGGTGGGAGGATGGCTTGAGCCCTGGAGATAGAGGTTGCAGTGAGCTGAGATTACGCCACTGCACTCTAACCTGGGTAACAGAGTGAGACCCTGCCTCAAAAAAAAAAAAAAATTTTGTTTTTTCCTCTGTCTACATCTGCACACAGATATATATTTTTTAAAAGAAAACAGTCATCTGTATTCATTTCCTAAGGCTTCCATAACAAAATCCCATAAACTGGGTGGCTTAAACAATAGAAGCTTACTGATGTCTCATAGCCCTGGAGGCTAAAAGTCCAAAATCGAGGTGTTGGCAGGCCCATGTTTCCACTGAAATCTGTAGGGAAGCGTCTTTCTTTGCTTCTTCCTAGCTTCTTAATGGTCTGCCAGCCATCACTGGCATTTCTTGGCTTACAGTTGCAGCACCTCAATTTGTCTCCATTGTCACGTAGCATTCTCCCCCATGTATCTGTATCCTGTGTCTCTTCTAAGGATACTAGTCATACTGGGTTAAGGGCCCAGCCCATTCCAGTATGCATATCAATTTATCTTATTACTTCTGTAACAACCTTATTTCCAAATAAGGTCACATTCTGAGGTATTGGGGGTTAGGACTTCTACATATCTTTTGGGGGGCCACAATTCAACTCATAACACATCTTTGATGTTGATATGGCAAGGACGCAGGCATGCCAGTAATTAAAGATACAGCTATTTCTGAGATAACCAATTTAGACTTTTCTTTTAGCTTCAGAAAAAATGCTAAAAGCATGGAAAGAAATGGAAGAAAAGGCCATCCACTATGCTGAGGTAAAATCATCGACCTCACTCTGTATACTTATTAATTCTTGATGTCTCCATTAGAAACTGTCTTTGGTTTTGGTATATAAAGAGCATGTTTCATGTCATTCCTGAAATACAGACAAAATACTACTAGATGCTTTGTATATAAAGAGGGAGATATCATAGTGATAAAAACAAGGGCTTTGGGAAAATTAGTGCCTCACTGAGCTTTGGTTTCTTTTCTTTATTTATTTTTTGAGACAGGGTCTCACTCTGTTGCCCAGGTTGGAGTGCAGTGGCATGATCAAAGCTCACTGCAGCCTTCCCAGGCTCAAGCAATCCTCCCATCTTAGCCTCCTGTGTAGCTGGGACAGAGGTGCACCACCATGCCTGGCTTTTACATTTTTGCAGAGATGGTGTCTCACTATGTTGCCCAGGCTGGTCTCAAACTCCTGGGCTTGAGCAGTCCTCCCACCTCAGCCTCCCATAGAGCTGGGATTACAGGCGTGAGCCACCACGTCCAGCTAGTTTCCATATTATGGGGACAACTTTTTTTCTAGTAGGGTTATGAAGATTAAATGGGAGTCAGTAATGGTAGTTGTCACTATTATTTTTGTGATTTGTTTAGATAGGATAGCTGCACATCCTGGTTTACCTGGAACAGTCCCAGTTTATACCTAATGTCTTTCCATAATTATCAGTAGTATTCCCTTTCACTCTCAAAATTATGCCGGTTTGGACAATAAATTATATGGTGTCCCTAGGTATAGATCATTCTCTAGGCGGCAGATTTTTTTCCCCTTATCCTGTACATTTGTCCATGGTCCATTAAGTACTTGACTCCTTAACGTCAGTACTTACCCTCAGGATGTGGGACACCCTGGGATACCCGTGGTATTCAGGGGGTGGGAAATCGAAGCAGCAAGTCATTCTGTATCCTTAAGATGTGAATTTTGTTTCCAGTGATGTAGTGGTAAGCCTTTCATTTTGTTTGTGTTTGGATCATATTTCAGGTTGGTGTCATTGGATACCTGGAGGATCAGATTATGTCTTTGCATGCTGAAATCATGGAGCTACAGAAGAGCCCCTATGGAAGACGTCAGGGAGACTTGATGGAATCTCTGTAAGGATGCACTCGTGTTGTTGGTCTTCTGACATCTGTAATATTTCATAGCAGATTGTTCTTTCTGCTTACATCTGGGAAATTAAACCTCTATGTGGTTCTTTTCTATAGTTTTTCTTTCCCCAAATATATTGGCATTATATTTTAAATGGAAGCTTTTTCTTAGTCACAGGAAACTTTGGAAATAACTCTTTGGGTTGGCCTTTTTTGGTTTTTAATAAAAGCATTTATTTCATATGTGTGTTGAGAATTTTCCAAGTATAACTAAGTTACAAGCTATTTCCTTACTTACTGTACCCCTGGTCCAAGATACTGACTCTCAAATGCCCTAAAACTTCAGATTTGTTCTGAGTTAGTGTCTGGATTAAAAACTTTAGATTTTTTTCTCTAATTCTAGGCCATAATTTTGTGTGTTTAAGTGTCTCTGGTGCAGAGATGTCCTCATGGTAGATCAGAACAGATATGAACTATGTTAAACTTGGCATTTGAAGAACTTCTATAGTTCTTATTACTCAATAAAATGTTCTGTGAAATTCTCATTGGCAATATCAACTTGCTTTAAAATGGGTTCATTATTCAAATAAAATAATATCATTTCAAGTTGTAGATTACTGAAGTCATTAAATTACCTTCACATATCAGAGTATGTTTTCTCTTTTATAGGGAACAGCGTGCCATTGATCTATATAAGCAGTTAAAACACAGACCTTCAGGTAAGACACTTCTGTCACAGTGCTTGAAGGCATTTTAGGTAACTATCACTAGCCTAACAATTGTGGGGGGATTTAAAATTTTTAAGTTAAAAATTTTCTTAAAGCTGCAGAATAAATTCCAGTTTAGGTATTGCCATTGAGACATGGTATAATAAGCTTTAGGTTTGTGAGAATTTAGGAGATTAGAAAGATAAAGTTACAGAGAAAGTGAGGTAGAAAAATTTTAGAAGGGGAAGTGAAAAGAAAGAATGGAATACAGAAAAAAGGAACTCGAAGAAGCAGCAGCAGCAAGAAAATGTTTAGAAAGATGGGAAAAACAAGTGTTGCTTAAGATTAGACAGATTGGGCCAGTTTTGGTGGCTCACGCCTGTAATCCCAGCCCTTTGGGAGGCCAAGGTGGGTGGATCACTTGAGGTCAGGAATTTGAGACCAGCTTGGCCAACATAGTGAAACCCCATCTCTACTGAAAATACAAAAATAAGCAGATGGTTGGATTAATCCAAGGTTAGGATTTTGCTGCTGGAATAAGAGGATAAAAAGGTTGAAGATGTAAACAAAATAGTGATTTAAGTGATAGAAGTTGTTGTAGCTAGAGTAAAATATTAAAATCTAAGATTTCAAATAGAGCAAGTCCAATTCTTTTTCTTTAATCAGTATTTCTCAGCCAGCCATGGTGCCTCATGCCTGTAATCCTAGCACTTTGGGAGGCTGAGGCGGGTGGATCACTTGAGGGCAGGAGTTTGAGACCAGACTTGCCAATATGGTGAAACCCTGTCTCTACTAAAAATACAAAAATTAGCCAGGCGTGGTGGCGCAGGCTTGTAATCCCAGCTACTCTGGAGGCTGAGGCAGGAGAATCGCTTGAACCAGTAAGGCAGAGGTTGCAGTCAGCTGAGATTGTGCCACTGCAATCCAGCCTGGGCGACAGAGTTAGACTCTCTCTCAAAAAAAAAAAAAAAAAAAAATCAGACTCCCAGTCTTCTGGCTAATGAATCAGATACTGCAGATACACCATGATAGCATTTGTTTAGGTTATATTTTTAAAAACTTTGAGGTATGAAGCTCAAAAATAAATTTGCTATTCAGGTGGCTTTGAGTATCACCTTGAGTGACAAACTGGTTGTAAAAAGATTGTGTCTCTGTTATTGGGGCCTATTATATAATCACACTTGAATTGTGGCCTTGTCTTTTCTAGCTTAGAGTTGTCTTACATCTCTTGTTCAACCGAAAATGGTAAAAACCAACTTTCTTCATCCTCTGTGTTGGAGAAGGCTAAAGTTCTGAGGGCTTTGACTATCTAAAAGAGCTAGTTATATGGGAAAGCTCTTGGGCTTGGTCCGTGGTATTTAGGAAGAAATTCTGTTTGGAGAAGAACCTTTTTGGAGCTTTGCATTTGATTGTTGGTGAGACAACAGAGATGTGTGGGGGAATAAAGTTGGGTTATGGGGGAGGTCTCTGGAGTGATAACAAAGGACACAACTTTTTAAAACCTCCTTTGATGTTCCTTTCATCATTTCCTTTTTGGTAAAATGGGGGGTAACAAAAGTAGCCTTCTCACAGGACTGCTGTGAGGATTAAATGGGAAAATTATGATCAACTTTCAACTCCTTTAGCCATTTTCTGAAATATAACGATTAATGATATTATAAACTGTAGAACTCACTGTGACCAACAGTTATCCCATTTGAGGGTATCTGTCCGCTGCCAGTGGCTTTAAGATGTCATACTGCCCTCAAATGGAACTTTCAAGATGTCTACAGGTCCCTTTACTGGTGTGTCAGATTTGGTTTCAGTGAGTTTCTTTCAAAGTTTTTATGGGCTGTAAACAGATGGATAAACATGAAATTCCAAGCAACCTAGTTCAAGGGCCTCCTTTCTTTAGGCAATGAAAGTTTGATGAATTGTCCTACTGTTTGTAAATATGTGGTTAGTCATCCAAGAAAAATTGTTCTCTTGGCCAGAGGCTGCATTTGTGTCTGGGGCTTGGGTTAGTATGGGTTAAAGACAGCCAAGACTATTCTTCTCAAGCACAGGCAACTAAGGTCTCTTACTGATAAATTTGTATATACATTATACACATACAAACGTTATTTTTTATATATGACTAGAATTTATTTACAGGTAATCTTTAAATCTTTTAACCCAATTTTTAATTTAAATGGAGATGTTTATTAAAATTAGTTTCACAGTTTCATGGATTTTTGAGGAATTTTTTGTTTGGAGGTGGATATGTTACAGAAGAAAGGTTATATCCACTGACTGATGTCTTTTATAGATCACTCCTACAGTGACAGCACAGAGATGGTGAAAATCATTGTGCACACTGTGCAGAGTCAGGACCGTGTGCTCAAGGAGCTGTTTGGCCATTTGAGGTAGGAAAATTGCTTCATTTCCTACTGAAAAACCAGGATATGTTTACCTTGTTCCTCTCAAAGTACAAAAGCGCTATTTGGTAAAGTATACTTACCCAGGAAGAATTCTGAGAGTACCTTGGGTAGCTTGGCCATAGCTATGTGCATTTTTATGTCCTTTTGTATGTAGTACTTTGGAGATCAGTTGTTAAATCTGATGCTGATCGTGGTTCATTTCCTCAGCTGGGTTTTGGGAATATGGTATACAACCGTGGGAGATGCGTTAAGTATCTGACACTGATTTAATCTCTTCAGCAAGTTGTTGGGCTGTAAGCAGAAGATTATTGATCTACTCCCTAAGGTGGAAGTGGCCCTCAGTAACATCAAAGAAGCTGACAATACTGTCATGTTCATGCAGGGAAAAAGGCAGAAAGAAATATGGCATCTCCTTAAAATTGCCTGTGTAAGTAATTATTAATGAGTTATTTAATGTGACATTGAGTTGCTATTGCCCCTGCAGAGGGGATTTTTATCAACATGAGGTGGGCCCTCTTGAAGACGTGTATTTTGTGTTGGGATGAAGTCCATGTTCCTTGCTTGGTGTCCAAACTAGCAATTGAGATGCAGCACTTCATTATCATCTCTCCTTTCCAGTTTCTCTGTTGTTATACTCCTCTTAGCCCTTGACCACTGTGGTATTCCAACTCAGCTTGCTGTACCTGACTAGATAATGAAACTGACCATCTATTCAACTGCGTTTTTTCCTTTCTTCAACTAAAATTGTATAAGAAGAGTGGATACATTTGGTTTTAGTCAATGAAGAAAGGGGCCAACGAGAGGTTACCAATGGTGTGTAAAGGTGGGAATAGTTTTGTACTGAAATACTCTGGTTGTGCGTATAAGTAGTAATGGAAATGTGAGCCTTAGGAATATGGTAAGAAATTGTGTGAACCAACAGAGATGCTTGCCTGTAATCTTTTGATGTCTTTTTTTCTTTTCCTTCAGACACAGAGTTCTGCCCGGTCCCTTGTGGGATCCAGTCTAGAAGGTGCAGTAACCCCCTCAGACATCAGCATGGCTGCCCCCAACTTCAACAGAACATAATCATTCTCTGTCATGTGTGGTAACTCCTCAAGATGGGTGGGTTCACTTTGTAACAATAGATAGCTGTGTTTTCATAGCAGCATATAGGAATGAGGCAATAGTTGTTAAGGTAGTCTTTGTGTGTTCAGACCAGGGTTGAGTCTTGACTATCCGTTTCTAATAATCTTAGGCAACTTACTTGACTTTTTGATGTCCATATTTCCTTACCTGTAAAACAGGAATGTCTTATAGAACTGCTGTAGAAATTCGATTAGACAATGTATATAAAGTGCTTGTGAATTAAATGTTCTGCAAATGTTGCTTATTATTAGCTCATCCAAGTTCCAAGTCCTTTCTCTTACTGGCTTATTTCTTTTACTCAAACCTTACTCCTTCATTAACATTTATCTCTATGAGAAAGTATGCCGTCATTTTGCATTTATCATTTTGCAAATATCATTTATCATATTACTCTTCTAATAAATTTTTGAGTTCTATTTTATAACTTTGTATTTCTAAAATAAGACTTTCTTTTCAGTGCTTTAAATCAGTTTTACAAGTAAGAACTCAAATTCCAAGCCCTATATTTTATTAATTCCTACTCTTTTGCTAAAAGCTGAATGACTATCCATTTCTGTTATTTTCTCAGCATAAGATGTGCCGTATCCAAAGCCAGTGACTCTTTGCTAGCTTGTGTATTGTCACTTTTCTCACAACTCATGGAGGCCTCTACAGCACCAGCATTTCCTGGAAGCTCTGCCCATAATTAGTTTTGCAGAAGTGCAGCCATGTTACATCACTGCTCAGGAGTTGCACATTCTGTACTCTGCTTTTATGAGAGAAAAGCACATGGCAGGAAGGCAAGCTGATATCAGGTATTTTATTTTTTTAAAGAAAGCAAGTTCCAGGGTATATCTTGGGGTCATTATACATGTGGCCCAATGCAGTACATCTACAACTGTAGCATAGGCTATAATTGAATACATAGACTTTATAAAATATTCCAGTAATCAGAGTTGAAGGAAGTAAAATTTAATATTTTCCTTACTTTTTTTGCCTTTATTAAAGGCATTTAGGTTTTTTAGTGGATGCTAATGTTTGCAGATGTCACCACAATACAGGTAATTTCCAATTTGAGGTGTTTTCTGACAGTCTGTCAGAAAAGTATATCTGACAAATATTTTCAATGTATTTTTTCTAGAAGGGATACATTTTATTTTATTTTTATTTTGTGAGATGGAGTTTTGCTCTGTCACCCAGGCTAGAGTGCAGTGGCGCAGTCTTAGCTCATTGCAACCTCCGCCTCCCAGGTTCAAGCAATTCTCCTGACCTCAGCTTCCTGAGTAGCTGGGATTACAGGTGTGTGCCACCATACCCCGCTAATTTTTGTATTTTGGTAAAGACAGGGTTTCACTGTGTTGGCCAGGCTGGTCTTGAAATCCTGACCTCAAGTAATCCACCCAGTTCAGCCTCCCAAAGTGTTGGGATTATAGGCGTGAGCCACCACATCCAGCTGGAATACACTGTAAAGGAAAATTGATTTCAATTATGATGTGCCTGTGGTACCTAACTACCAAGGATTGGGAACTATTTGCCCACAATTTTTCCATCTGTTGGATGAGAGCTGAATCAGAATTTCATTCTAAGCTAATAGTGGTTATCATCCATGGCCTAAAACGGACTCTTAGGGTATTGATGGTTGGCAAGGGGAGAAGATAGAGGCCATATGGAAGAGGAAAGCATGAAGGTAGAAACCAGAATCAGGATTGTCTTCAAATGTGAACTTCTGGGGACACTCATTTGGTTCTGGGTAGCTCCCCCACCACACTATTTTCTTTTGCTGTCATCAGGAATCAACTTGCTTGTTTTGTTTCATTGCTATCATCTGTAGTTTCCAATGAGTTTTTCACTTTCTGTGATCTCTACAGAACAGATTGTACTTTTTTCCTCTTTCCCCCTACATTTGTGTCTGTAAAGTAAGCATGCTGGTGTTTTTACTACTTTTAAGGAAAGAGAAATACTTAGAAACAAAAGAGGTATTTCATCTGTCTTTGCCACAAGGATTTTTTTCCTCCTTAGTTAACATTTTCAGGGGAAAAACAAGTTGTACATAGTGCCTCTTATGTTTCAGAGGAAAGTCAGATTGGAGTTATTGTGGATTTCTTATCATTAGAGTTAGGTGGAGGCAGAGGCAACAGCTTGGTCTAAACAGGATTCTGCCTCTGTAGGGAGGGGTGAGGAAACTAAAGACTACAGGAGTCAACTGCATTGGGGTCCTGGGTTCAGGAAGGGTAGTCGTCATGCTGACCTAGAAGACTAGAAAGTAGAGGAAATTCATATGCTCTTGCTGAATTTGAAAAGTCTTTGTTCTTTCATCTCACAGGGAGACTTCAGCACAAATGATAGAAGAAAATTTGAACTGCCTTGACCTTTTAAGCACTATTATTCATGAGGCAAATGAGGAAGAACAGGGCAGTAGTATGATGGTAAGTGTGGATATGGGTGCCTGTTTTAGCTATGTTGGGTGCAAAAGGTTTAACTTTCCTTGCTAGCTGTATCTGGCATTTGGGATGCATGTGGGAAATAGAAGAACTCAGAGGAAAGAGCATTTGAAGAATATCCTCAACCTTAAATCCCTATCTGCTGTTACTCAGGGATATACTAGGATTATGTCATCAGTTATCTTCCATAGTAGCATTTTTGGTCAAATTAAATGAATGGTAAGCTTTCTTCACAGTGTAACCACTGAAATTGAATGGTTTGTACTGTACTTTTTTGCTTCAGCAATCAATTTTCTCCATTAAGATGGGACTTGTACTTTAATTCAGATATGGTACCTCCCAAATAGAAAATAAATTATGTTAATATAGTTGTAATAATAAAAGTGTGTATTAAGATTTGGTTACTATGAACTACTGATTTGTTAAAACTTGGAGAAATTACAATAAAATGTTTACTGAATCAATTTTTGCTGCATTTAGTCTTAATGTCAGTTCTGTATATTTCCTCTTTCATTAAGAAAAATAGCAGTGGCCAGGAATGGTGGCTCATGCCTGTAATCCTAGCACTTTGGGAGGCCAAGGCAGGTGGCTTGCTTGAGCCCAGGAGTTTGAGACCAGCCTGGCCAACGTGGCGAAACCCTATCTTTACAAAAAATATAAAAATTGGCCGGGTGTGGTGGCACACACCTCTGGTCCCAGCTACTTGGGAGGCTGAGGCAGAGGATCGCTTGAGTCCAAGAGTTTCAGGCTGCACTCCAGCCTTGGTGACAGAGTAAGACCCTGTCTCAAAAAAAAAAACAAAGAATAATGACGGCCAGGCATGGTGACATGCACCTGTAGACCTAGTTACTAGGGAGGCTGAGACAGAAGGATTGCATGAGCCCAAGAATTAAAGGCTGTGGTGCATTATAATTGGACTTGTGAATAGCCATTGCACTCCAGCTTGGCAATATAGCAAGACCCTGCTCTCTTAAAAAAAAAAAAGAAAAGAAAAGAAAAAATAATTGTTTGTTTCAAATATTTATGAAAAAAACTGAAATGTTTTCTTTAAATTAGGAAATAAGGTAAATGAAATGATTTTTCAATTTTTGATTATAAAATGTCCAAACATACAGAAAACTTGCAAAAATGAACACCTATATACTTATCACTTATAGTCAACATCTAAGTGTAACTTTTTCCTGCCTGGTTTTAGAGTCTTGATTGGAGTTGGTTAACAGAATGACTTGTCACTTCTTCACTGTCCCCAAACCTATGGAAGTTGTCATTATGCATGTTGGAAATGTGTTTTTCCTGCATGAAACCATTCTTCAGACATCAGTCAAAGGAAGAAATGGCTTTGAACAGAAACTACATTTCTACTATGATCAGAAGAACATGATTTTACAACTAGAACATTTTTGAGTAATTTAAGCCTCTAAACAGATAGGAATTTATTAAAAAAAAATCAGTAGACTTGTTTTAATACCACAGCTATTCAGGAGCATCATCATGACACATTTGTCTTTAATCTTGGTAAAACATGACTTACTTAACTGTAAAAATACCTTCTATGTATTAGTTTTAACTTTTAACTTTTGGGCGTAAGGCCAAATGTAATTTTGTATACAGAGAAGAAAACTTCAACTAATAGGCATTTTAAGTAAAAGTTGTCTACCTATGTTTTTTCTAAAAAGGCTTCTCACAAGTAAAGTTAAATTTCTTGAAGAATAAATTCTACCTCCTTGTGTTGCACTTAACAGGTGCTCTTCCTGGCATCATAAGGAGTTGGTGTAATCATTTTAAATTCTACAGAAAATTTAACAGTATCCCCTTCTCACCGAAGGGAGTGTGTATCTGCTCCTAATGTTAGTTGGCTTTCATAAATCATGTTGTTATGTGTATATGTATTTAAGATGTACATTTAATAATATCAAAGAAAAGATGTCTGTTAATTTATAACGTATTTGAAAGCTACATGTTTTTTCATTTGTAAAAATGAGTCATTTGTTTAAACAATCTTTCATGTCTTGTTATACAAATTTATAAAGGTCTGCGCTCCTTTATCTGTAATTGTAATTCCAAAATCCAAAAAGCTCTGAAAATAAGGTTTCCATAAGCTTGGTGACAAAATTCATTTTCTTGCAATCTACTCTGAACTGACCTTGAATTTTTTTATCCCATTTAGTTAACAGAATGACTTGTCACTTGTTCACTGTCCCCAAACCTATGGAAGTTGTTGCTATACATGTTGGAAATGTGTTTTTGCTGCTTGATGATTTGTGGGGGAGTGTGCTGCCAGTCTCTGATGAGGGCTGGTTAATGTAGTTTGGTATACGCACAAAATTACCTTTCTAAAATCTAAAACTTCATAATTCTGAAACATCTTGCCCCAAGGGTTCCCGATAAAGGACTGTGGACCTCTATCTGTTAAATAATTTAGAAGATATTATTTGTCTCAAAAAATGTGAAATGCTTTTATATTCTAACAGTTTTTCACCACTTTGTGTATTAAATGGTTTTTAAATTACTTTTTGGATCTCTATTCCTTATAAAAATCAGATTATAATAAAACAGTTGAATGTGGCTTAGGAAAATATGAAGGTTCCATAAAGCGGAATTAGAGCACAGAATAACTGTACCTTCCTTAGGAATAATAAGACTACGGTAAAGGCAGTACTGGGCAACTTCTTTAATAGTGTTTTCCTCTGAGATGTCCTGTCACCACTATTTACATCTAAAAAACATGCTCGTATCTTGCCCTATAAACTGACATCACAGTCCCACCATCCCCATTTTTGCTAGTGGTATTCTCCTAGTCAACCAAATTTTTTAGTTGTCAGATACCACTGTTTGTCAGCTGTTGTAATAGGCAGTCTCTCTCATTTCCCTAGTTTTAGAAGATGCGAATAATAAACACTTATTGGATACCTGTTACTTGGAGGATGTTAACCTAGATGGCAAGATCAGAAACAACATAGGCAGTACAGTAAAAGTGCTCATCTGGGAGTCTAAACATTACAAGCCATCTAAGCCTTGCAGTTATTAACGATTTTTTTCAATGGTCATGCATTTTCATTTTTTTTCTTTTTTTTCACATAATAAATCATGCCTTTGTAATGAAGTGGTCATGCATTTTCTAAATATTTTAATATTGGTAAAGGATTTGCTATAAGGTGGGGGCTGCTGATGGTGTGTGGCTAGGGTTATGTCAGGGCAGCCTGATCTATTTAATTTGGGCAGATGGTGTGAGTCAGAACAGACTATCATAGTGGGATCCCCAAACTTGCTTTTGATGCATGAGTTGCACCACTATTTTTTGTTGGGTAACAACTTTTCAGAGGGGAATGGTAGTTGTGAATTGTATACATTTCATTCTTTAAGCAATATTATGAAAAACTAAGAGAATGTCTACAGAAAACGGTATAAAACAAGTTGTTTTCCATTCTTTTTGCTTTTTGGAAGTTAAAATAGCTAAGCTCTGCAAATACCATTCATCTGGAACAAAGAAGGTCCCAGACATTCCTAGGTAATAAAAATCAAATGAATGAGACAGGTAACCCTTATTGAAGGGTGTGGGTAGAGTGGTCTGGGAAGGCTTGCTTTGATGAAGACGAATTGATTTCTCTACCTCTTCTCACTTCCACTATTAAGTAACCTTAGGCCTGCAGTTTCCTAACCACCTGGCTCCCTTGCCAACAGTCTGTCTCCACTTTCAGCCGTTTTGTAGATTCATTGGCCCTAAAGCACTGCTTTCCCATATTTTCCTACCCAAGAGTGCAGGGGTCCCCAAGCCCTGGGCCGCAGGACCAGTACCATACAGTGACCTGCTAGGAACCTAGCCAGACAGCAAGAGGTGAGCAGCGGTCGAGCGAGCATTATCGCTTTGAGCTCTGCCTACTGTCAGATTAGCCCATGACATCAGATTCTCATAGAAGCGCGAACCCTATTGTGAACTGCGCATGCGAGGGTTGCGGTCTCCCTGTGAGAATCGTAACTAATGCCTGATGTTCTGAAGTGGAACAGTTTCATCCCGAAACCATTCTCCCCCACACCCCCCCCCCCCCCCACACAAACCCACCCGTCCGTTGGCTTAGAGGACTTTCCAACCCTAGTCTACCTTGTCCAGTTATGGTTCCACCTCTAGCCTTTCAAGGCTTACACTATTAATGCCCTTAATCTTGTATTCATCTATCTCCCACCTATACCTTTTTCCTTGCCTTTTTTATTTTTGGCAATATGTGCAAATGGTTTAGAATGTAAAACGAACGAAGAATATGTAGTGACGGCTACCATAGCCCTCCCTTCCATCACACAAGCCTTCAAGGAAACTGAAGAACTTATTTTGGTCTCCCTGGAGGACGGTCCTCCGCTTCCCTCCCCATGTGCTTAGCAATTCTGTTCCTATTGTCTGGATGGCCTTCATAAAGCCCTCACTGGACCAGAATTAAGGAACACAAAAAAGCGAGAGAATGATGCAGTTATATTTAACATCTTTCTCTTCCTAACTTTCACAGCACTTTACTTGCAACAAGTTTGGTTGCTTCTGAAGTGCAGGATCTGTGCTGAAAGCACGTGCGTGCCACACAGTGGGGCTCCGCATATACCGCAAAAGGACAAACCGAACAGCTACCGCTTGAGAGTGAGCGAGTGGGTTCTCTGCACAAGAACAAACCGACTAGTCCCTTGTCCGAAAGGCCCTCTCCTTTTCTCTGCTTCGCTCCTCACTCCACACCCCCGGCTGTCCTCTTCCAAGCACTTAACTAGCAGTGTACAGAAAAGAAGCGACTTGCCTTCAAGGGAGCCTGCGCGGCCGTGCGGCTGGGAGAATTTTGTCCCGTGCGCTCCCCGTCTCACTAGTCGCGGACCGGGGCTACGCCTTGTGCGTCCCCGCGCAGGCGCAGTGCTGGGCGAGTGGGCGGGGCCGGCTGTTGGCGGCGGTTGGCTCGGCCGGGGAGTCGGCTGCACGTGCGGGCGGGGGCGATGCGTCACTGATCGGTAAGGCGCGGCGCGGCCGAGGGATCGGCTTTCCTCCCAGGCCTGCGGCTGGACTCCTCAGTTAGTGCTTTCCGCTGGGGGAGCGACCCTTGGGAGAGGGGGATGACAGGAAGCTCACCGAGCAGGGGCGGCCCTGTGGCCGCCTGGGGCGGAGAAGTTGGCAAGGGGTCAACGGGCTCCGCCAGGAGGAAAGAATGAGGGGACTGGGGCACTGGACTCCCCGGCTCAGGCTGCTAGAGAGCGCCAAGTTTCCGGAGGGAGAGGGTGGAAACTGGAGGGGGTGGACCTGTCACTCACGGGACTGAGGGTCCTTTTCTCCCGCTCCCAGGAGGAACGAGGATGAATATGACTCAAGCCCGGGTTCTGGTGGCTGCAGTGGTGGGGTTGGTGGTTGTCCTGCTCTACGCCTCCATCCACAAGATTGAGGAGGGCCACCTGGCTGTGTACTACAGGTGAGCGGCATGTGCAGTCAGTTCGGGCACTAGAGCAGATAGGAAGGGTACTCCCGTTAGACTGGAGTCTGGGAAGTTGTTCCTTCTGTAGCGTTGGGGACGCACATCTTATCTCTAGGGAAAGCACGGGGGTCGAAGAGGACTTTTGCGGAGCACCCTCCAGGTGCTGACAGTTTTAGTGCTATGTTCGTTTTGCAGAGATTAAGTCTCCCTACAGTGAGTCTATACACAGCAAACTCAATTTTATTTGTAGAAAAATGAAGAAGGAAGAAAGAAAGTAGTCATTGTACCTCTAACTGAAGACCTGGATAAATTATAGTTCGTCCAAATGTACACGCTTTAGTTTGCCGCTGTAGACGGTGTATAGAAAATTTGGTTCTGTTTATGGTTGTTCCTTAGACTTTTTCATTTAAAAGCTTCCAGTGTCTGGTTACGTCTTACAACACCGTGATGACCATGATGGTTGTTATATCCCTGCACCTCCGGGGGACATAAGCACAACACCGATGGGCCGTCCTCCTCCTTCCTTACTGTTTCTGTTCAGGTTGGGGGACGGGAGTGGTATGGAAGCTGTTGCTCTCTTGTTGAGCTTGCTTAGCTTTTCCTTCAGCCTAATTACCACAAGTTCCTTTTGATATAGACTAGTAAGAGAGAGGCCAGTTTGTGGAGAAATTGGATAATGGTGTATTGTAAAAGAGCGTCAACTTTTTGCTTTTTTCTTTATCCCTCAAAACTGATATTTCTTTCAGATCCATCCAGAAGCCTAAAAAAAAAAAAACAATTTTAGTGGTATATCTTAGCAGATGGACCTCTAGCATAAGAAATTACAGATCAGCCCAGATTTCCTTCCAGTTTAGTATTGTCTTTCTGAAGTAAAATCAGAGAAAGGACATTTCAACGAATGGCTCAAAGAATTAATGATGAACCTAAAACAGTTCATCTTTTCTTGTTATTATGACTTTGCCAGCGTGTGTATATTTTCAAGACAGGAAGCTAAGTTCTGTGAATTTGCAAGGTGCAAAATAGGACTTCTTTGTTTTATTTGCTCCCCAAATGCCTCCTTTTTATAATTTCCAGGGCTTGCTTTCCTAGTTCTCACATTCCAGGACTTGGTGAACAAGCCCTTATCCTATCTATTTATATAGTCTTGTCACCCTTCATCTTTTCATGCTATTTTTTTGTTTTTTATATAGAAACTTTATGTTCCCAATATTTTAATTACCTTGCCGATAGATTGAAAGAATTATAAGCCTCAGAAATTTTCTCTTTACTTCAAAGTTTGTGTTGTCTTTTTCTCAACCTGGTGATTAAATGTGTTATATATTTTGATTTTGTTCTTGTTGTATACAGTTAATGTAGGTACATTTACCTCTGCTAAAAGCCATTGTAATTTTTTAAACAAGTGCTTCTCAGAAGGTTAAAGACCACGGAGAATCCTTTGAACCTGAGAGTAGTGCTGGAGACCCAGAGGTACGGTTAGTTGAGCTTATGAAACAAGGTGTAACATTGACAATTCAATTTGATCTTTTTGCCTTTTTAGGTGTGGAGGTATTTTAAGCAGTTGTTCATTATGAGTAATTCATATTAGTGAGGCTTTAGTAGGTCAGTAGCATGAGTAAGGGTGAGTATTTATTATAGCACTTTAGATTTGGAAAGATAATTTCTCTTTTTTATAATTTTGTCAAATTGAAACATCTTTTTGCAGGGGAGGAGCATTACTAACTAGCCCCAGTGGACCAGGCTATCATATCATGTTGCCTTTCATTACTACGTTAGATCTGTGCAGGTGAGTGATTCCTAGGGAAGCCCCCATGCCAGATAGACAGGTATGACAGGAGTTACCGCACTTGTAGGTAGAGATAGATTTCCCTATTGCTTAAGCAGGTGGTGGTATTTACTTAAATGCAGGAGTTAATGTTCAGAGTACAGTTGTTACAACACAGGTTATGAGGTTTAACCACCTTGCTTGCGTGAAATGAGTTAAAAGTATGAACCAAGCAACTTGGAAGACTGACTTCTGCCATCTATATCGTGGTGTGTAGCAAATTTTCTGTTGCTGCTATCACAATAAAAGCAAGAATTACGAACACAAATAGACATAAAAACCAGTGATTATGTGGTTTAGAACAGTGTTTGGTTTCCATAGAGGCAGGCTCCTGGGCTACTGTTAACATGGCAGATCACAATTTTTATACACAGCTTTTCTGCCTCATGTTTTTTTTTTTTTTTTGCCTGGTACATTAAGCACAATTTTATGTAGAACTTTAGTGCATATTATATTTTGATGACATCCCAGGATGTTTGAAATAAGTGTCTGGTCATTGAAAAGTGTCTTGGCCATGGGAGATGATAAAACAAATATCTTTCAATACAGCAAGACAGCAAAACCAGGATTAGGCCGTGACCACTTTTGCAAGCCCAGTGTGATCATAAATCTTTGGATTCAGAAGTTTGTCTGCCATCTGCTGCTAATTTTTCAGGACTTAGGAAAATTCTGTATTATTTAATCTTGTAATCTTACGTCTAGGCTTCCTGCTAAGTGAGAGTTTAATTATAAATTCTTAAATCCCCTAGGTTTTCTTCCTGTCCTCTTTTAGATGGCTTAGGGAAGGAATTGTGTCTATTGAAGTGAAATGTATTCTTCTCCTTGTCAGACTGATTTCCATGTTTTTCCATATTTATTTTATGCATTCTTTCCTTGGTTCATGTTGTCACTTCTTTAGCTACCATTTCACTCTCCATTCCTTCTCTCCTGTCTAAATCTTGCCAGGCTTTTAAAGGCTTGTCCCAGATTCTTCCTCTTCTGATCTATTACTCTTAAAGTCTATATTGTAAATTTTGGCCATTTGTCTTATTTTCTTTAATATTGTTGTCTTGCATTGTTTGCTAAGTTTTTTGTGTGTTTTCTTTCCAGAAAGGCTCCAGATTTCTTAAAGGCAGGAGTAACACATATTTCTGGCTTTCTATTTATGGTGGGAGTTGTTAAATTGAGCTGATTTCTCAGGAAGCAATGTGGTGTAGTGAATGTGGGGACCTGGTGTTGTCACCAGTTGGTTGGCATGACTTTGGAAAAATTGCTTAACTGTCATAGACTTCAGTTAGTCTTCTGTGGAAGGAGTTTTAATTACATGATCTTATCAACAGCCCAAACAATCTATAATAATATTAGCAATGACAGTACTAGACCCTTAAAAATCAAGGCTCTAAGGCTGGGCACAGTGGCTCACGCCTATAATCCCAGCACTTTGGGAGGCCGAAGCAGGCAGATTGCTTGAGCCCAGGAGTTTGAGACCAGCCTGGGCAACATGGTGAAACCCTGTCTCTTTAAAAAAAAACCAACGCTGTCTCTCTTAAAAAAAAAAAAAAAAAACAACAAGGCTGTAACAAATAGATCTTGTTCAAAGTCAGGTAAATCTGTCTCTGCCTTTATGATGCTTAGTATGTTAAGTATACTGATGCAAATATATAAGTAAAGGAGATATAGATAATAGTAAACAGATTTTGGAGTTCAATCGTGTGTATATATATAACAAATACACAGTGTGTGTGTATGTATTTAGTAATAAACTATCAGAGATAGTTTATTACTATCTACAGTATCTCTTATGAGATAGTTTATTACTAAATACACACACACACACACACACACACACACAAACACACACACTGTATATAGTAAACTAGTACAGAAATTTCAGTGTAAACTAAAATACTTGCACCACAAAAAAGTTTTAAATGCTAGAGCCAGCCAGTGTGACTAAATGTGAATGTTCTTTACGTGTGAAACAGTAACATTCTGGGAAAGATTTAAATTAATAAAACCATATTTAAAAAGTGTTCTTGGCCAGGTGTGATGGCTCACACCTGTAATCCCAGCACTTTGGGAGGCTAAGGCAGGCAGATCATTTGAGGTCAAGAGTTCGAGACCAGCCTGGCCAACATGGTGAAACCCCATCTCTACAAAAATACAAAATTAACTGGGCATGGTAGTGCATGCCTGTGATCCCAGCTACTTGGGAGGCTGAGGCAGGAGAATCGCTTGAACCTGAGAAGCGGAGGTTGCAGTGAGCTGAGATCGTGCCCTTGCATTCCAGCCTGGGTAACAGAGCAAGATTCCATCTCCAAAAAAAAACAAAAACAAAAACTGTTCTTCGGAGAATAAGACATAAATTTACTAGGAATTTTTGGACCATATTAGAGAACATAGTCCAGATAAACAAATGGTTTAACAAACTTGGCAATTGAAAGGAATGTATATAAATGTGAAGTTCCATATATGATGTAAGAAGAAAAAACAATATTTACATGAAAACCTTTAGCCTTCATAAAGTAACCATAGATTCACTTTTTAAATAATTTTTCTATCATACTGAGAAAATAATGTTTTAAAGGAAATAGAGTTTGTCTCTTTATCAGTCCCCTTTAGTTTACCTAGAACTGCCACTAATGTTTACCATCATTCTAATCTTTCAACCTAAGAGTTATTTTTTATTCTTCCCCCTCCTGGAATTTTACATCAACCATGTATCAGATCCTTCCTCTATTTATCCCTTGGATCGACAGCTTTCAATTTCATGGCCTTTACTGAATTAATCTAAATAAATTAATTATTTAGCCTCCCAGCTGATTTTCTTGCCTCCATATCAGATGGAGAATGAGAACTTACATCACATATGAGAAAAGGAATTAAGTAAACATATTTTTGAAAGGTTCATTTTGTGACTGTATTTAAGGTGAACTAGAGAGAGCTCAAACTCCCTAGCCAGCATTCAGGCCCCCCTATCTAATATCACCATGGCCTCTTGTCAGAATTTCATCTTTCATCCAAATTGTCTGTTCTGCTCCAGGCAAGCCAGTCTACACAGATTGTCTTCAACTGTGTGTATTTCAGTTGGATATTTATTGAACTTAAGATGTTCCTCTGCCTCATCTGTTCTTATTTCTCCCACTCTAGACCTGGCTTATAAATCCTTCACTTCAGAGAGCTTTTCAAACTACTATTTTTTTTTTACTTTCTGTAATTTACCACTTACCAGTTCAATTTATAATGTTTTTGTTTGTTTGTTTGTTTTTGTACCTGTTAATGGATTTCGTTGTAAGATTTTGTGTCCTGTGCTGGATTGTGAACTCTTTGGAAACAGAGACTTCCTTTTTCCTTTGCTTTCTGCTTGATAAGATGCAGTGTGTCTAGAATGCACTCATTAGGTGCCGACCTATTTGAGGCCTTAGAGTATAGCAGGAAGTAATTCATTCTGGATCTGAACAAAGGTGTGACATGGGCAAAGCAATTAAGTACCAGATTGTTGGTTCACCAGGAGGAAGCAGTACTGGTGGTAGCACTTCTATTAAAAAGGAAACTGAATAGGACATGTTAGAGATCACTAGGTACTAAACTAAAAAATGTTGACCATAGCTTTAGAGAAGAAAGGTTGCTGTTGGCTTCAAGGGCAGCTTTGAGTGGTAGAGTACTTGTATGCATGAAATCTCTTTTGTCTTCATCATCAACAGTAATATTAGCAGTGGAATCAAAGTTCAGAGCACAAGTCCTAGGCAGAGTATCCATGTGAGCAAGCTGTGTTGTTTACAATCCCAGGCCAGCTCCAGGCAGATAAGGGACTCTGGAAGTTTTCTACTTATTAGCAGATTGAACATTGAACCTTTCCTAGTGCATCTTGATTCAAACATTCGCTGTAGACCGGGCGAAGTGACTCACGCCTGTAATCTTAGCACTTTGGGAGGCTGAGGCGGGTGGATCACTTGAGGCCAGGAGTTCGAGACCAGCCTGGCCAATATGGTGAAACCTTACCTTTACTAAAAATACAAAAATTAGCTGGGGTGTGGTGGCACATACCTGTAATCCCAGCTACTTGGGAGGCTGAGGCACGAGAATCACTTGAACCCGGGAGATAGAGGTTGCAGTGAGTCGAGATTGCACCACTGTACTCCAGCCTGGGTGACAAGGCAAGACTCTGTCTCCAAAAAACAAAATTGCTGTAAAATATTTTCTGTCTCAAGTCTTTCATTTCTACTATGATACAAAAAGAAATGACTATTCTGAGAACTAATCTTTGGGAACTGAAATTGTGGTGGGGCTCTGCTGCACTTACTGTGAGCAGCTCTGCAGAGATTTCCCTCTGGCACCGGCAGTCTTTTGACGATGTGTGTCTTGAGTGTTGATGAGATATCTTTTCCTCCCTAGACAACACTACAAACGGATGAAGTTAAAAATGTGCCTTGTGGAACAAGGTAAGCTTTCTTTTTGCCTACCAGCCTCCCTTTAGTTCAGATGGAGTTTCTGTTCCTAAAGCTGTAATCACTTAAACATCTTTCAGATAGGCGTGATAGTTAACCCAAGGGGATTTCTGATCTGAGCATTGTTTGAGCAAAGGCCTATCTCCAAATAGGAGCTTTTCCATCTTAGGAACCATTTGAGTATTATTGAAAAAAATTGGAGTTTTAGAGCAAGTAGACCTAACTGTATATTAGCACTGCTGCGTCTGCTTTATTGACTGTTTTTCAAATAGACTTTATTTTTTACAGCAGTTTTAGGTTCATAATGAAATTGAGCAAAAAGTACAGTTTCTATATACCTCTTTCCCCAACAGATTCCTTTATTGACACTTTAAAGCTTAGTTTTCTCATTTATAAGAGGCGGTAAAATCTACCTTGCAGAGTTATTGTAAGGATTAGAATTAATATGTATGAAGTGCCTAACCCAGCACTTGGCCCAGAATAGGTGCTCAATAAAACATAGTTTAAAATTAATCATCTCACCTTCTCATCTGTTGTGTTAAATGCCATCTAATTTAGAGTTTCTGATTCAGTAGGTCTGGAGTGAGGCCTGAGAATTTGCATTTCTAACAAAAGTTCCTGGGTGATGCTGCTACTGGTGGTCTGAAGACCTCACTTTGAGAATTGCTGTCCTAAAGAGATTTAGGGAAAGAAAGGCAAGCAGGGCCCAAATTGTTTCTAGGGTATAAGCACTGCATTGAATTGTATCAAAAGAAGAATGTGAAGTTCAAGGTATTTTTTAAATTACCTATTTTAAATGACCTAAAACATATATATATATATATATATATTTTTTTTTTTTTTTTTTTTTTTTTCTGAGATGGAGTCTTGCTCTGTCACCAGGCTAGAGCACTGTGGCGCAGTCTCGGCTCACTGCAACCTCTGCCTCCCAGGTTCAAGTGATCCTTCCACCTCAGCCTCCTGAGTAGCTGGGACTACAGGCACGTGCCAGCACGCCCAGCTGATTTTTGTATTTTTAGTAGAGACGGGCTTTCACCATGTTGGCCAGGATGGTCTCGATCTTTGACCTCGTGATCCGCCCGCCTCGGCCTCCCAAAGTGCTGGGATTACAGGCGTGAGCCACCGCACCTGGCCAACCTAAAATATAATATTACAAGTGTACAAAAGACATTGACATCTCTAGAGGGACAGAAATGCTTTTAAATAAGTGACTATTAATATGTTTGATTATCATCTTCTCCCCAGCTCTATCTATAACTCTGTTTTATGGATTCCCTTTAGTAGTTCACACTTGTTTTCCTTTCTTTGTTTTTAGTGGTGGGGTCATGATCTATATTGACCGAATAGAAGTGGTTAATATGTTGGCTCCTTATGCAGGTATGTTACCCATCTACCCTGTGGTTTTTATAGTTACTGCCAGAAGATTTATAGCTGAGAGATTCTCTGAGGAATAGAAGGGTATTTTGAGAGTTTTATGACTTCATTGATCACTGATTAATAAATTTCTAAGGAATAGAGGCAAAAATAGGTCAGAAGTTCTGGACAGAGTTGACTTTCTGCAACTGTATAAGTTACTTTTCTCTGAGCTTAGTGTTTCTAAAGCAAGGTGGTCATTGGTTATTTCTAGAATAGGAAAGTCGTATTTTATACAGTCAGGATGAGAGATAATTTCCTTGTGTGTTAGAAATCTGTAACTGATCAATTCTTTGGGCCACACTTGATTTGCCACCAAAGAGAAGTATTTTCTAGTTGAGATTTACTACAACTTGCAAAGCAGTCTGGAAGGCTTCAGTGTGAGGAAAGCATTTTCTTGATACAAGATGAAAACCTACAGAAATGGGGTGAGTAGGTACTATTGTAATCAAAAACTGAATTAGAAGCCCTGAAGAAAGATATGCCATTTTGTATGTATGCTTGTTAATAAAACTGGCATGTCGAGTATGTACAGAATATTTTGTTTGGTGAGAACAATTTAAAAAGATGAAATTATAGCTTTTGCCATTGGGGTTTTAATTTTACTTGAGAAGACATAGTACAGACTTAAAAAAATATCTATTGGGATGCAAGGTCATAATAAATTTCATATCACCGGTACAGGCACAAATAGTGAAAAGATTTCAGAGTAGAGAGCAGGCGTATTACCGTCAAGTGCATTTGGACTGTATTTTTTAGAGATTAAGCATTTCCCTTGTCTTTTTTTCTTTTTCTTTATTTATATTTTATTTTATTATTTTATTTTATTTATTTTATTTTATATTTTACTTTTGAGATGGAGTCTCGCTCTGTAGCCCATGCTGGAGTGCAGTGGCACTGGCTCGTCTCACTGCAACCTCCTCCTCCCAGGTCCTGGCTCAAGCAGTTCTCCTACCTCAGTCCCCAAGTAGCTGGGATTACAAGCACAAGCCACCATGCCCAGCCAATTTTTGTATTTTTAGTAGAGACGGGGTTTCACCATGTTGGCCAGTCTGGTCTTGAACTCCTAACCTCGTGATCTGCCCGCCTCGGCCTCCCAAAGTGCTGGGATTACAGGCATGAGCCACTGCACCCAACCGCTTCCTTGTCTTTTTTTAATCTCCTTTCCTTGATCACAAATCACTGGAATGGATTATGATTGAAAATTGAAAAGGGGAAGGGACTGATGATTCCTTAGCCAGAGATTAAATAGGAAACTATTAGAGACAATGCTTTTTGGAAATGATCAAGCAAATTATTTAGTCATTAAGTATTTATTGATGGCCTATCCATTAATTTTTTTTTTTTCTTTTTTGAAACAGAGTCTTGCTTTGTCGCCTAAGCTGAAGTGCAGTGCCGCCATCTTGGCTCATTGCAACTTCTGCCTTTTGGGTTCATGCAATTCTCCTGCCTCAGCCTCCCTAGTAGCTGGGACTATAGGTGTGCACCACCACGCCTGGCTAATTTTTCTAGTTTTAGTAGCGACAGGGTTTCACCATGTTGGCCAGGCTGGTCTTGAACTCCTGACCTCAAATGATCCACCTACCTCAGCCTCCCAAAATGCTGGGATTACAGGAGTGAGCCACCACACCCAGCCATGTCTATTAATTGTGATTTGAAATCCAGTTGCATCTAATATCCCACATGAGAAGGCCAGTGGAGCAAATTCTTGGATCTGAAGACAGAAGCAGAAAGCAGCATGTTTTCATAGAGAACAGGTTCTGACATGGTCTAGTTTGTACCTTTTGGGACATTTCTAAAATTCTCTGGTTCTTAGTTTCCTAATATGCAAATATAGGAAAAATTCAGTGCTAATTTATGTAAATTACCTGATATAAAGCCCAGCTTGGTAAATGTTTGCTCCTTTCCCTTCTAGCCTGCTTTTTTTTAACAGCTTTAAAAAATTGCCTTTTTTTTTTTTTTTTTTTTTTTTTTTAAACGGGGTTTCACCATGTTGGTCAGGCTGGTCTTGAACTCCCGACCTCAGGTGATCCACCTGCCTTGGCCTCCAAAGTGCTTGGATTATAGACGTGAGCCACCACGCCCGGCAAAAAATTGCCTTTTAAAAAATGGTTTTTTTTTGCAGTTGCTTTCTTCTTTTATTTCTACTGTTCCTCAATTTGCTTAGTCTCTCTTTACCTCTTAGCTAAACTTTTGCAGTAATTGCCTTTTGTTTTCCTGCCTCTGTTCTCTATGCCTCCCAATTCATCTTCACACTGTTGGCCAAAGAGTAAATCTGACTGTCATGCCCTTGCTTGAAAACTCTGATAGTTCCTTATTACATCCAAAATAATGTACACTTTAGTGTGGACTTTAAAGTTAGCCCGTGTTTGATGGGCTAGCCAGCAGGTATTTGGCATTAGTATTGCAAATGCAAGGGTATTCAGAAAATTGAGCACAAGCAACACATCAAAACTTGTTAGTTGTGGTTTTTGGTTTCACTATTTTGTTGGCACTTTTCCTCATGTGTAATATATCACCCTGACTGTTACCCTGGCTGACTTTGAAGGGACCTGAGTCATTGTTGGGTAAAACAAACATGGGTTGTACCTCTCCTTCAGTGTTTGATGTCGTGAGGAACTATACTGCAGATTATGACAAGACCTTAATCTTCAATAAAATCCACCATGAGCTGAACCAGTTCTGCAGTGCCCACACACTTCAGGAAGTTTACATTGAATTGTTTGGTAAGTATCTTAATTCTTTTAAATGTATAAATAGCCAATTGGAAATTTTGTTCAGCTTATTTATTGAGGTTATATTGGTAAACCTTAGTGCTATTTAAGCATTTCTTCTGAATTTATCATAGAGCAGCTGTCTTTAAAATATTTTTTATCTTAAGTTTAAATTTTTTATATAACTTGGTAGAGACTGGAAAAAGTACTCACAGAGTATATTCTGCTTTTACTGTAATAACATTGAAAATTAGCTTTGTTCCCATTTTAATAGGTAATTGAAAGAAATTTGGAAACCTGTGTCTTGAGGCTCCCATTTCTGATGATTTGCTGGGAGGCTAACAGGACTCAGCATATAGTTGCCTTCACAGCTAAGATTTATCACAGCCAAAGGGCACAAACAAAATCAGCTAGAGGAAAAGGCACATCAGCAAAGCGCAGAGGAAGCAGGTGCAGGCTTCCAAGAGTCCTGTAACCGTGGAGTCAAACATGTGCTTAATTTCCACAGCAACAAGCTGCAACAACACATGTGAAATGTTGTCTGCTAGACAAGCTCCATTAGAGACTCATTGCCCGGGGTTTTCACTGGGGGCTGGTTATGTAGGCACCCTCTGCCTACCGTAGACATATCAAAATTCCAGACTCCTAGAAGGAAAGCAGGTGTTTGGCATAAGCCACATTGTATAAACAGTGAAGGCATAGCACAGCAAGTCAATTGTATCACCTCTGTGGACAGTGGGACCCTTCCACAAATCCAAGTTACTGGGTGCCAACCAAGGACCAGTTTGTAAAAGGCCTTTCTTAACTCACTTCTGTAAAACTTACTTTTCATTTATGATAGTGAAAGTTGTGACCAGAGAGTGGGTTGTTGGTGTTGGTAGCTAGCCCATTTTTCCCTCCTGAAATTTTTAGTGACTTTTTTTTTTTTGAGACGGAGTCTCACTCTGTTACCCAGGCTGGAGTGCAGTGGCGTGATCTTGGCTCACTGCAACCTCCATCTACTGGATTCAAGCAATTCTCCTGCCTCAGCCTCTTGAGTTGGGACTACAGACGTGTGCCACTATGCCCAGCAAATTTTTTTGTAATTTTTAGAAGAGATAGCGTTTCACCATATTGGCCAGGCTGGTCTTGAACTCCTGACCTTGTGATCCACCTACCTCAGCCTCCCAAAGTGCCGGGATTACAGGTGTGATCCACCATGCCCGGCCGTGAATTTCTAAGATGAAGGAATAAGCAAAAATAATCAATTTAAAATCTACCAACTGAGTCCTCTTTGGTGATTGTCAACCACTGCAACAGCATATGCGGAAACTGATGGATCCTGCTTTGTCTCACCACCAGTCATTTAAACAGTGAAAGTACCATTGAGGTGAATAGAAAGTACATGCGTTACAAGGCCAAGTGGAGTGATAGCATCTTTATTGTTCATGCTGTGTGCACTTCAAATACTTTTCTCTGAGCTTTTCTCTCTCTCTCTTTTTAAATCCAAAATAACAGTAAGGCCGAGATTCATGGAAATGAAGTTTAGTTATTTGAGAATTTTGAGTGAAGATTTACTGAAGATAGGAATTTGCTTTTCTATGAGAATCAGGATACATATTAAGAGCCCTGAATTAAGATACTAGAGATCCAGATTCTCCATTTATTAGATCAATGCATTTTACCCAATAGTTGTTTATTGAGTAAATAAGTCTAATAAGTTACCCAGTAAATAAGTTCATCAGTAGTTAAGTAATACATTTATTGGATGAACTTATTGGATAAACAGAATAGCTGCTTGTCATCTTCCTTAATTTCTTTATTAGATAATTCCTCACCATTTTTTCCTACACAATAGGGAGGAAAAGGCAGTTTAAGCTCTGTAAAAGAATAGTACTGTGGAAACTTTAGGTCTAATAATGATGAGTTTTGTTTCATTATGAATATAATGTTAAAAACAAATTGAGTATCATGGATCTGTTGTTCTTGGCTTAAAAAACAGATCAAATAGATGAAAACCTGAAGCAAGCTCTGCAGAAAGACTTAAACCTCATGGCCCCAGGTCTCACTATACAGGTAAGTTCTTTTCCTAGGGAAATTCTCTGGGAATTTCGAGAGCTTTGAGTTTGTTCCTCCTTTCATTGGATTATTTATTCAGCAATTATTTAATTGAGATGCTGTGGTGATTTATAGAATACCTTTCTCAATTTGACTTTAGGTCTCTGCCAAAATCAAATACTGTCACAGCTTACCATGGGTGACATTTGTGAACTCCTAGATGGAACTGATAAGCTGAGGCTCTTACAAGGAAGTGAAATTCATATTTCTGCCATTTATGAAACATTAAGATACAAAAATGATTATAAATCAGTGTAAGCATAATCCCTGCCCTCAGTAAGATTACGAAAGGGAGTTCAAGTGTAAGATTTGAATAATTCTGGACAAAATAGTTGTCACAAAGTATTAATTGACAGATGAATCTATTGAATGATCATTGCTGTGAGAGCAAGAGAACATTAGAAGACAGCATGCCCAGGAGAGGGCTGTGATTGAGTTGAGATTTTAAGTAGGTTTGGAAAAATTAATTGGATTTATATGGGGGAAGAATGAGAAAGATATTTCAAGTGGGAGGGATAGCCCTAGTAAAAGCAAAGTAGCAGATGAATTTAGTGCTGGTGGTAGTGGTGGCGGTGGCTTTAGCATTGGGAAATAGAATGGAGAGAGATGTTATACCCCTGCTGTTTTGGGGGTCATTGTGTTTTCAGATTGTGGGTTGTAAAATCAACTTAAGTAGGTCATGAACAGCCTCCTAAATAAAATGAAATAGAATAGGAAAAGAAATGGCATGTAATAAGTTTAAATATTCTGTGAAACTTGTGTTTTACCAAAGTGTGTGGGGGGGTAGGTGTTTATATTGGGTATCAGTGCAAGATGTGTTTCTCACTGTGTCCATGTAACATTCAAAAGCCACTGCTTTGGATCCAGATGACCTAAGAGGTAGCATTGAGGCTTCTCTAGTGTCCTTTCTCAGGGGCTGTAGGAGACCAGTTGATTGTTGTGATGAACATTACTGCAACTAGGGCTTACCACGTTTCTCAGTTCTGTATACTCAGCAGCACTGCTACTGAGAGTGTGCATTCACTGTGATTGTGTGTGTTCATGCTTCTCATAAACAAGACTGGAAAGATAGGTGGGGTTTTTCTCATGGCCTCATTCATGCAATGTCATTATCTCAGACAGGCACCTGAGGGTGAGCCACCAGAATTAAGGGATCATTTGAAATGTCTAGAGGTAACTTGGTAAAATCTTCCAAGTTGTTCAAGTCAGTTGTAGCTGGAGTTGCTTTTTAATTTTAAAGATAGTGAATGTGAAGGTCAGCTGTTCTTAGATTCTGCCCAGGGGGTTACTCAGAGATCTAGCTCATTCAACAGCTGTTTAGAATTCTGTGCCTTATATTACTTAGCCATTTTTCTGTTCCCAAGTTTTTGCTATTAAGCAATAGTCTAATGAACATTCATGACACATGTTCTTGTGTGTACAAATTATCTTTCAAACTGACTGTACGAATCTACATTCATTTTTTTTCAGACAGAGTCTTGCTCTGTTGCCCAGGCTGGAGTGCAATCGTGCAGTCTCGGCTCACTACAACCTCTGCCTCTCGGGTTCAAGCGATTCTCCTGCCTCAGCCTCCCGAGTAGCTGGGATTACAAGCGCCTGCCACAAAACCCGGCTAATTTTTTTTGTATTTTTAGTAGAGACAGGGTTTCACCACGTTGGCCAGGTTGGTCTCGAACTCCTGACCTCGTGATCTGCCCGCCTCGGCCTCCAAAGTGTTGGGATTACAGGTGTGAACCAGTGCGCCCGGCCCCTCAAATCTACATTCTTAACAGCAGTATATGCAAATAATTGTGACCCACAGACTCATCAGCATTGGAAACAGTCAAACATACTGATTGTTACCATATGGATGGATTGTTACCATACGGATGAGTTATATCTCCCTTTGATTTGCATTCTCTTGGTTATTAATGAGGTTGAACATCTTTTGATATATTTATTGGTCATTTATACTCTCTTCTGTTGCTCACCCATTCATATCTTTTGCCCGTTTTTCTGTTGGATTATTTTCTTTCTTACTGATTTGTTCTGTATATATTTGGAATTTTTATACACACACATTATATATGTTGTAGAAAAAGCTAGATGTTAGAAGAATGAAGAAGAATACAGTGAAATTCACCAGCAATCTTTCTTACCATTTGTTGTATCTTTCCTGACTCTTCTTAGTATATATACATGAACAAATGTTTGTAGATGTAAATGCATATATGCTCAACTAAAGCAGAATCTTACCATACCTGCTTTTTTCACTAACATTGTCTGTGAACATCTTTCCAAAACAAAAATACACGTTTGGTAAATCGTTACTTTTAATGGTTATTTTTAGTGAATCTCTATGGTTTCAAATTTTTTGCTATTATATACATGTTGGAATGACCAAGATTATATATTCTGTACATCTTTTTAAATCCTTCTCTCATGATAAATTCTTGAAGTGGGATTGATGATCAAAGTGTATGCCCTGTTTGGGGGCTTATTGATACATACTACCAGATCACCTTTTGGAAAAATGTTAGCAGCTCCCACCCTCTCATCAGCAGTGTTGGTAAGCTGTAGTTCTTACACATTTGATTGCATGATTGTATTCAAATAATTAGCAGATGCCAGCTTTCTCTTTCTCTCTTAATTCTTTTGGAGAAAATTGATCTGGTATTTTGTATTAATTGTTGAGTTGATTACCCTAGGTTATTTATTGGCCATTTTAATTTTATTTATAAATTGTTGGTTTTGCTTATTTTATTTTTTTTTTAGTTAATGGTATTTCTAACTAATTTTGATAAGCTATTCTTGGCTGGGCGTAGTGGCTCACATCTGTAATCCCACCACATTGGGAGGCTGAGGTGGGGAGCTCCCTTGAGCCCAGAAGTTTGAGGCCAGTCTGGGTAGCATAGTGAGACCCTTTGTCCTCAAAAAAAAAAAAAATTAGGTGGGTGTGGTGGCATGTTCCTGTAGTCCCAGCTACTTGTGAGGCTCGGGTGGGAGGATGACTCGAGCCCAGCAGGTTGAGGCTGCAGTGAGCTGTGTTCATGCTGTACTCCCATCTGGATAACAGAGCAATACCATCTATAAATAAATAGCATTTGTATATAGAGTACTTGTTTTTGAACATTACCCTTTGAGAGGGGTAGAATTCATTTTAGAAAATAAGCTATTTTTTATATGTTAGATATTGTAGCTCTCTTATATATGTATAGGAAACATTTTCTTCCAGTTTTTTTTTTTTTGTCATTTAACTTTGCTTTTTCCCCACTGACAACTTTGAAGTTTTAATCTTTTATCTAGTAATTTCAGTGATTATGTCTATATGGTGTGTTGCTGAGCTGGCATGTTTTAAGAGTCTTTGACCACCTCAAAAGTATCAGAATTAAAATTACAAATTACAAAAATGTTATCTGCTTTTACAGTCATATTCTATTTTTTTTTTGAGACGGAGTTTCGCTCTTGTTGCCCAGACTGGAGTGCAATGGCACGATCTCGGCTCACTGCAATCTCCGCCTCCCAAGTTCAGGTGATTCTCCTGCCTCAGTCTCCAGGCATGCGCCACCACGCCCAGATAATTTTGTATTTTTAGTAGAAACAGGGTTTCTCCATGTTGGTCAGGCTGGTCTCGATCTCTCGACCTCAGGTGATCCACCCGCCTCAGCCTCCCAAAGTGCTGGGATTACAGGTGTGAGCCACCGTGCCCGGCCTACAGTCGTATTCTTAGATTTAAGTCTTTTAATTCATCTGGGATCCATTTTGATCTCAGTTGCAAAGTAGGCCTTCAACTCCATCTCCCCCAACCCCAAATAGGGTAACAGCAGTAATTACTGAATAATTTATTTTTCTATTTTCCCCCTTCTTTGAAATAGTATGTATGTTATATGCTACATTCTATTATATACTAGAGTCCTTTTCTGAACTTAGTTCTGTTCCATTGATCTTCCCATTCCTACTCTTTCATTAGTTATTGAGTCCTTGATCTTTTCTTATCAAATTGCATTGTCTCCTCTTTTCCCGTCTTGTCAGTTAATGGCAACTCCTTCCCCCTCAAACCATTCTAGAAGTGTAGGAGGCATCTTTCACAACTGCCTCACCCTCAACATCTCATCAGTCCCTGTGTCCTGCCGATTCCACCACCAAAATCCATGTATTAATAAAACTAACCACACCTCTATCTTCACTGCCATCTCAAGCCAGGCTGCCAGCTCTTACCTTGACATGTCCAGTAGCCGCCTGTCTTCTTTCCCCCACTTTCACTTTTACCTTTGTCTACTTCATTTTCTGCACAACAGCCAGAAGGATCTCTTAAATTTACTTGTTTTTATTTGCTGTTTTTATAAAAAGTTATTGAATGAAAAAATGTAGTTTTGTTATATGTTCTTATAGTGGTAGAGAAGATTTCCTTTGATTTAGGGTTCAAATTTTTTTTTAACTTTTATATTTCACAGTAACTTAAGCGGACCCTAGAAGAGAAGAGCTCCTTTGCTTTGGTTGCTTTTGTCTTGTTATAAAACAATTTTTTATGATAGTTGGAATGCATTTTAAGAATTTCAGGTCTGTTTTTGAGCTTTGTTATTTTTAACACATTACCATATGGTTGTGATAATTCAACTTTTTATTTAATTTTAAAATCTGGCAAAAGACATCATCTTTTAAAAAATAATGGCCTTTGCTGTTTCTGCCAGCTTCATCTTACAGATGAGTTTTCATTATCGATACTTTCAAGCTGTATCAGGCACCTAAGGAGGCGTATATGTGTTGTTTTGTTTTGTTTTGAGACAGGGTCTCTCCCTTTGTTGCCCAGGCTGGAGTGCAGTAGCACGATCATAGCTCACTGCAGCTTTGAACTCCTGCTCAAGCGATCCTCCTGCCTTAGTCTACCAAGTAGCTGGGAGTACAGGTGCACACCACCATGTCTGGCTAATTTTTTTTGTTTTTTGTAGAGATGGGTCCTCGCCATGTTGCCCAGGCTGGTCTCAAACTCCTGGCCTCATGCGATCCTCCAATATAAGTTAAAAATAGGAACACAGTTTATGGCTTTATCAGCCTTTTTGTTTTTTAGAATTTCTGATTTGGAGGAGAAACTCATCCTAAGTTATTACCAATGGATTTAATGAATTTTAATGCTATTCAACATGTAGAAATTGCAATGATTTTTTTTAATCATTGAGAAATGTGATTGACTCTTGTTAGATTTATCATATTTCTACAACTTGAATTCATTGCCTTCTAGTAATTTTTTGGGTTAAATGATATGAGAGCAACCTTATCTTGTCGTTCACTGCTATATCCCCCAATTCCTGCAACAAATAGCACTTGACATACAGTAGGTACCTGATAAATATTTATTGTTGAATGAACATTCTCTGTTAACAGTCACTATTTTATTTTTTTCCTTTCCGTATATTTATATCCCATTTTTCTTCTTGAAAAACTACTCTGGCAAATTAGAATGATGAAAATGGTCATCTTTGATTTTTGTTTCCCTATGTTTTTTAAGAGTGACTATATTATAGGCTGGTTTTTTTATTTATAATGTATGCTTAACACCCAGGGGTCAGTTTCAACAGATGTATTTATTTCATTAGCCATTTTTTTTCCCCCTCCATTCACTGTGTGTGTGGAAGGTGGGGGCATTATTTTATTTTATTTTATTTTATTTTTTGAGGTTAAGAGTGGAGGTTTAATAGGCCAAAGAAGCAGAAAGGAGAACAGCTCTCTCTCTTGCGAGAGAAAGGGATGCCCAAGTGGGACTACCCTGTCATTTTATTTTTAAAATCTCTTATGATGCAACTTACTCATGGCATCTGTACAGTAAGTGTTTATGTTTTCATACATTTGAAAATCTGAGATTTCCCAAGATTGACAAGCACAATGTAGTGTGTTCCTCAGCCTCATTCAGTAAAATAGGAGTCTTTGAAAGACAATTGTGGCTGGGCGCAGTGGCTCACGCCTGTAATCCCATCACGTTGGGAGGCCAAGGTGGGTGGATCACCTGAGATCAGGAGTTCGAGACCAGCCTCACCAACATGGTGAAACCTTGTCTCTACTAAAAAAATACAAAAATTAGTTGTGTGTGGTGGTACATGTCTGTAATCCCAACCACTGGGGAGGCTGAGGCAGGAGAATCACTTGAACCCGGGAGGCAGAGGTTGCAATGAGCCGAGATTGCGCCACTGCACTCCAGCCTGAGTAACAAGAGCAAAACTCTGTCTAAAAAAAAAAAAAAGACAGTCCTACTTTATGCTGCTTTTAATAAGGCTAAAAAGATATGTGGCCAGTTTCTTAATTAAATGTAGTATGACAGTGCTTCCCTTAGTCACATGGTGAAATCTGACATCTCACAAAATCTGGTCCTGAATTTTTATTTGTCTTCTGGATGTCTCCACTGAGTTGTGGGGCCTCACATGTGTCACTGCCAGTGTGTCGTGAGTTCTTTCCACACAGCCTTCAGCTGCTTATTCCATTCCACTGTAATCCTTATATTTAGTTGTGATAGTCCTCAAAATCGCCTACAAGTTTGACTCATCTATTTCATATAGGGAATGCTATATTGCTTAAAAGTTTTAAAAGCCTTTAAAGAAGACTAAGTGCTTAAAGGCTTTGTTATAATAGTTAAAAAGTTAGCCAGTTTTCAGAAGAAAAACTTTTCTTCAGACCAGCAAGGTGTTTCTTGTATGTGTTTGCAGTATAGGTGGGGCAGCGGGAGTAGGTATGTGGTTATCATATGTTTAGTAAAATCAAAAACTTTTGAGAGATCAAGTCCTTGATGTAGAAAAGTCAGCCTTCAAAAAACCAACAGGTACATAATCTTAACTATGTCCAGGTAGACAATCTTAATTAATGTCAAATAACACTATGATTAAGGAAACAACATGTCTAGTAAACAGCGTCCATAAAGACAGACAGACTTTATTCTGAGTTAGAGTTCAGGAAGAAAGAATATAAGCAATTAATTGATTTTTTTTTTTCCTTCAGCCACTGGGCTGTTTACTTATAGCAAATACTGAGTGATTGCAGGGGGTGGAAGTGATAAATTAATTTACTCACTACTCACTGTATTAAATTGCATATACCAACCTAGGTTTTTTTGTTGCTTTTGTATTTGAGTAATTGTTTCTGACTTTACAATTTCAGTCTCGGAACTTTGCCTTCTGGGCTTCTTTGGTTTACAGGGTTGAAAAAGAAAGCAAACATTTAATGACCTTTGTAAAACATCTTTTAAGGGAGAACCTTTTTCCTGGCAGTTGTTTTCTCGTTGGGTACAGTGGTTTTTCCTATCTGACATTGTTTAAGGAAATAAGCAGCTTGTCTTTGATTCTTGGTGTGATGGCATAAAAAGTAAATGTTCTGCTGGGCTCCCCAACGTGTTAGTAGGCCACTGTATTATGGTTGTTGTTTTATTAGATTAGTATCATTTGAGGAGCTCTTCTGTAGAAGATTTAATTTGAAGATTTAATCTTTCAAATATACTTTGGCTTTTTCACTTTTATTTTTTAGGCTGTGCGTGTTACAAAACCCAAAATCCCAGAAGCCATAAGAAGAAATTTTGAGTTAATGTGAGTAATATGCATGAGATCCCAATATTTCTGTTTAGGGCTGTCTATATATTAATACTCCAGTCTAGAGGAAACATGTGAGATAATACACTCTGGGGTGGAGTATGCGTCTATCTTCTTTACTCTTACTCTAGTAATATTGCCTATTCTTGTGTCTTAATTCCCACCAGACTCTTACTAGTATTCTCTTTATGTATGGACATTTCAGAAGCAGTTTCAGTGACTAAAGATGCAGTTTGCTTTAAAAGTATTGCTGGAAGCTTAAGGAGCTATAATTTTATGTGACTAGTACCTTGAATTAAATGTTAATAGAGGACAGAGCCCTGAAGCTGTTAAGATCGAAGAGAGTGCTTATATTTTGTTTCAGTGGTGTAATGGTAGGAATAGATATCTTGTTGGTATAAAGTTTGGTTTTGCATTATATGTGATTGTATATCTAAAATTAGACCTGGTTCTTTATGCTGTGCCTCTAGGGAAGCCTTGCTTATGTTGACTCCTGGTGGTCTTCTCTATGTGTCCAGGGCAGGCTGGGAATGAGAAGACATGAAATTAGTTTTAAGAGTATCCCTTTTAGGGGAGTACTTACTGTGTTTGAAACGGCAATTATTGTTTTTGTATGACAGGTACTAAAAAGAAATAAAAGTCTTTAGGAAATTTGGCTGATAGGTTAAAAGGGAAAACATGAGATGGAAAAATAAATTTGCAGAAGTCAAGGATACCACAGATGTATAAATACTGGAGGTCCAAGGAGCAGTGATACTGCTTTATGAGGTTATTTCGGAGTCCTTTTTGTTATCATGAAGCGTTTTATTATTTTTTCCTTCTTTTATATTTTTCCTTTCCCTCATACACTCTCTGAGATCGTACAGACTTTTATTTCTTTTTCTTTCTTTCTTTTTTTTTTTTTTTTGTTTTTTAGAGACAGGGTCTTGCTCTGTTGCCCAGGCTAGAGTACAGTGGCACAATCACAGCTCACTGCAGTCTCAACCTCACAGGCTCAAGTGATTAAGCGATCCTCCCACCTCAGCCTCCTGAGTTGGGACTACAAGTGCATGCCACCATACCTGGCTAAATTTTGTACTTTTCGTAGAGACGCGGTTTTGCCCTGTTGCCCAGCCTGGTCTCAAACTCCTGGGCTCAAGCAGTCCTCCTGCCTTGGCCTCCCAAAGTACTGGAATTATAGGTGTGAGTCACCGCACCCAGCCTGTTTTCTCTTTTCATTGTGGACAAGGAACTCTTCTTTTAAAACTATGAAGTATAGAGTGCCAGGCTGGGTAGATTATGGATGTGATCCACTTATTTAAAAAATATTATAGGCTGGGTATGGTGGCTCATGGCTGTAATCCCAGCACTTCAGGAGGCTGAGGCAGGCAGATCACCTGAGGTCAGGAGTTTCGAGACCAGCCTGGCCAACAGGGTGAAACCCTGTCTCTACTAAAAATGCAAAAATTAGCTGGGTGTGGTGGTGGGAGCCTATAATCCCAGCTACTTCAGAGGCTGAGGCAGGAGAATCACTTGAACCCAGGAGGCGGAGGTTGCAGTGAGCCAAGACCACGCCATTGCACTCCAACCTGGGCAACAAAAACAAAACTCCGTATCAAAAAAAAAAATCCATTAAAGGCCCGGAATGTCTTAGGCTTTAAATATAATTGCTTCTGGTGATGGAAAAATGAATGTTGTGTGTTTTCTGCTCTCAGTATTCAGACTGTCATTTCATGTCTTTGTCAATGTTATCAGAGAAAGAGGCGTGTTTTGGGGGAAACGATTGGAGTTACTTTTTAGATAATTCTGGATCTTTCTTAATTTTATAGACTATTGGAATTCCAGAATTAAAAGCCACCTTGGGATGATCCAGTATAACCTTGCACCTGATAGTAGTGTTTTCTTATACCGTTTCTGCCACATGGTTACCCAGTAGCTACTTGCACATGTTTAGTAATAAGCCAGCCATTTGCATTACAGGTTGAATATCCCTTATCCGAAATGTTTGGGACCAGAAGTATTTTAAATTTTGGATTTTTAAAGATTTTGGAATATTTGCATAGACATAATATATCTTGGGGATGAGACCCAGGTCTAAATATGAAATTTATTTATGTTCTTCCTTGTTGGTATACTGGTTAGTTTAAAAAAAAAATTCATTTATGTCTCCTATCCACCTATACCCTGAAGGTAACTTTATAAGATATTTTAAATAATTTTGTGCCTGAAACAAAGTTTACCTTAAATGCTTATTTGTGGAATTTTTCACTTGTGGCATAATGTGGATGCTCAAAAAGTTTCAGAATTTGGAGCATTCTGGATTTCAAAGTTTCAGATTAGAGATGCTCAACCTGTATTGGACACTAGAAGCCTTAGAAAATTCTCCTTACATTAAGCCCCATTTACTACCAAATAACTACCACCTAGTTATATCTTCTGTGCAACAAATATGGCCACTGCACATGCGTGCCCACTGAGGAGGGCAGGAGCTGAAACTCAGCTTCATTCTGCGTGTGAAACCTACACCTGTGGGACTGCATCTGCCCAGAGGCTGGTGCCATTTTCCAATTGGCACAGAACTGCTGCATGGACCAGCCAGAGGTCTAACAGCAAAGGAAGTGTTGATATATTCCCTTCCAGATCACAGCTTTTTTTTTTTAATTAATTAATTTTTTTAAAGACGGAGTTTCACCGTGTTGGTCAGGCTGGTCTTGAACTCCCAACCTCAGGTGATCCACCCGCCTTGGCCTCCAAAGAGCTTGGATTACGGGCGTGAGCCACCACACCCAGCCCAGATCACAGCTTTATACAATACAACTAGGAGAAGAAAACCAGACTAAAATTCAAATGTACTAAATTTTTTTCGTATCTCTGGGTGACTTTGGGCAAAACATTGAATCTTTCAACCTCAGATTTATAATAAGTAAAGTCACACCTCTCTTACCTACCTTAATGGGTCCAAAAGTTTGTGTTGGAAAAAAACAGTTCTTTGACTCACTGCAGCATGACTCATAAAAACGTGGCAGGATTGCTGACAGTTCATTTTGGATTATAATGGCTTTCCTTATACTCCAGGTCACTGTGTATTAGAAGCCCTCTTGGCCTTGAGTTGATGCTGAAATTTTAAGGTGTCTTTAATTAAATAATTCAATTATACAGGAATGTACAAAGAACAATATAATGAAAGCTTAAGATTTTTCCATATTCCCTTTAGATCACATACAGGGTCAGAATTACTGGCTGTGACTGCACATAAGAGAATCATTTCTAATTTTTATAACATTTTGCTTACAGGGAAGCTGAGAAGACAAAACTCCTTATAGCTGCACAGAAACAAAAGGTTGTGGAAAAGAAGCTGAGACAGAGAGGAAAAGGGCCGTTATAGGTACTTGGATTTCTCTCTGAAATGATTGTCTCTAAGTACATTTGTTGTTTGTCCTGTTCTTTGTCAGTCTCATTTTGGGTATAGTGGGACTCAGTAAGATTGCCTCGTATGTAGTGGGGAATTGTGGAACGCCACTGTATGTTCAGATGTTCTAAAGCCTTTGAAAGTGGGTGAGACCAGTACTTAGTGACTTGGCGTGGCTCTCCATCATGTTGTTGGCTGCCACTGCTGTCTCTTTCAAAAGCAGGGAGAATAGATAGTGTTTATAGGCAGCTTTGGTCTGTGGATAGCATTTTCATTTATACAGATTGAGTAGGGAAGTTTTTTTTGACCAAAGGTTCAGTTTATAGTATGCATCCTTGTTGACACGCACTTAGTTTTACCTAGATAGACAGTGCCGTTTATGAAAGCATGGCAGGATTGCTTACCGTCCATTTTGGATTACAGTGGCTTCCCTTGTACTCCAGATCACTGTATATTAGACACCCTCTTTGGCCTTTAGTTGATGCTGAAAACTTAAGATGTCTTTAATTAAATAATTCAATTATGCAGGAATGTACAGAGAACAATATAGTGAAAGCTTAAGATTTTGCCATATTCCCTTTAGATCATTTTTTAAGAAAAAAATTACATATCTGTTTGAAGCCTCCTTTGTATATTCAGTGGTCCTACTTCTTGACCTTCTCAGATGAGCTTCTATTCTGAAGTTGATGTATATCCTTTCTGTCCATATTTTTATCCATTTACTGTATGTATATAACAGTTTATAAAATTGTTTTACCTATTTGAAACTACAAAGATGATATCAAACTCTACCTTTTATTTTACCACTTGCCTTATGTTTACTAACATTGGGTTTTATTCATATTGACACGTGTAGATCTAGGGTTTTTCTTCTTTTTTTTGGCATCTTATTCTCTGTGAGATGATAGATCGTTTATTGTTAGCTGCTGTATATTTCATTGCATGAGCCGGCCTAGTTTTATTGTAATGAATTCCCAATGAAGAGTTAGGTAGTTTCTAGTTTTTTCTTCTTATCCAGTGCCTCCCTGTGAACACATGCAAGAGTTTCTGTAGAGTAGCATTAGTCAACATAGGGTGCGGGCCAATGCCCTATCACCAGCTTCTTGTTTCTGAGCCTCAATGAGATGAGTATAGAAATTGAGAATGAGTGTTTAGAAGTTTTTATAGCATTTTAATAACAGCACTTTTATATCTGTTGAATCAAAGATAAAAAATCAGAGCTTATATATTTATGTTTTTGTTTTTTAATTTCTTTTTTCTAGTACTATAATTTGTTTTTATTATGGTTTACAATTTATTGGTTCCTTATAAATTGAAATATACACACAAAAAAAGGTAAGGTACTTTTCCACAGGTAGCTTGAGAAGCACTGCTCTAGAATAGCTATTTCAAAGTAGAATTGATGGGTCATAGGGTAGCATGTCTTCACATTTAACAGATTGACAAATTGCTCTCTCAAGTACTTCTTTGACTTTACCTTCTCTTCACCAGTATTTGAGTTCCAGTTTCTATGCTGCCATGTTTGAATACCCATATTCACACATACTTCTCGGTCCTTGGAGTTATCAGACTTAAAAATTTATGCCCGTTTAATGAAAGACATGGTATCACGTAATTTCAATTTGAATTTCCCTGATTGTTAGTAAAGTCAAATATTGCTTATCAGTCATTCAACTTTCCTTTTTTTTGTTGTTATATGAATTGCCTATTAATGTCCTTAGCCCATTATTTGATTGCTTTTTTGAGTTGATTTGTAAGAGTTCTCTATATCTCCTGGATACTAATCCTTTTCCAGATTTATGTGTTGCAGACATCTTCTTTCAGTTTGTGGCTTGCCTTTGAACTTTGCAATGTCTTCAGTATACATGTATGTGTAATTTTTGTGTAGTCAGATTCATTAATCTTTTCCTTTATGTTCTGTGCTTTTCCTTTCTTAAGAATTCTTTCCCTACTCCAAAGTAATAACTTTATTCTAAGAGTTTTAAAGTTTTGCTTTTCATATTTAAGTCTTTAACCCATCTGGAATTTATTTTGGTGTTGAGTATGACATAGAGATTCAGTTTCATTTTTTCCAATGGCAAGCCAGTTGTCTCAGACTGTGTATTGAATAGGTCATTATTTCCCCTACTTATTTCTAATGCCATGTCCATCTTGTTATAGCAAGATACTATACATAATTTGTTCTGATGCCAGAATCTATTATTTTCCAATTTTTTGGTCTCTCCTTCCTCAGTATTACTTTGTTTTAATTGTAGCTTTTATGTTAACTCTTGCTATCTGGAGAGTGAGTTTCATAACTATTCCTCTTAACTGTTAACTATTCCTAACTATATTTAAAATTATCCTGGACTATTCAAGGACCTTTATTCTTCCACGTGAATTTTAGAACCAGGTCCTTAAGTTTTGTGAAATACTATGTTGGGATTTTGATTGGAATTGCATTAAATGTATACATCAATTTGGAGAAAATTATGATCTTAAGTCTTATAAATCTTTGCATTTCTCCATTTATGAGAGATATCTTTTTAAAAGTGTCATAATTTTCTTCTAAGGTTCTTACACATTTATTAAAGATTTGTTCTTATGTGTCTTTTAAGTTTTTTGTTATAGACTTTTTTAAAGGCACATTTTCCAGCTGGTATAAGTATGCTGTTGATTTTTTTATTTAGCAACATTGCTAAATATTTCTGTTAGGTTTCCCATGCACAGTCATATGGGCTTCAGACAATAGGTCCTTATCATCACATAAAGACAATTTTATTTTTCTTCTTATAGTCATGTACCTTTATTCCTTCCTATCTTACTGGTTTAGGCTATGACTTCTAGTACAGTGTAGAAAAGAAAGTGACAGGCATTCTTCTCTTTGACTTTCAATAGTCCAGTGACATTTTCTGTACTTAACAAAGGTTAATAAAGTTTCAATCTGTACTTTGCTTGCTGAGAGCTTTTTATTGTGAATGGCTGTTAAAACTTTCAGAATTTTTTTGAGACAGGGTCTCGCTTTGTCACCCAGGCTGTACAGTGGTGTAATCACAGTTCACTGCAGCCTCAGCCTCCTGGGCTCAAGTGATCTTCCCACCTCAGCCTCTCGAGTGGCTGGAACTGCAAGTGCATGCCACCACACCCAGGTAATTTTTGTATTTTCTTTAGAGACAGAGTTTCACCATGTTGCCCAGGCTGGTCTTGAATTCCTGAGCTCAAGTGATCCACCTACCTCAGTCTTCCAAAGTGCTGGGATTACAGGTGTGAGCCACTGTGCCCGGCCTAGAATTTTCTTCTACATATGTTGAGATGAACATATGATTTTTCTTTTTAAAGCTGTTAATATGGTAAATTACATTAATAGATTTATCTTTGCATTCCTGGGATAAACAACCACTTGTTCATTATATAGGTCATTATTATATACATTTTTTATATAGTTTGCTGATTAATTTCTTTAGAATTTTAACCTTCATTTTCATAAATGAGATCAGCTTATAATTATCTTATACTATTAATGTCAGAGTTTTTTGTATCATGGTTATACTATCCCCAAAATGAGTTGAAGAGCGTGTCTTCCTTTTCTGTATTCTGTTGTGTATCAGATCATTATATATCAGATATGTATCATTTCATCTTTGCAGGTCTGGTGGAACTTGTAAAAGCCATCTTAGTCTTGTGGAGTTTATGCCTTTTTTGTTTTCTTGTTTGCTTTTTCTACCAACATTTAACCTACTGATTTAATTCCTGTATTGAGTATAGGTCTATCCAGATATATGTTTCTTTATAAGGCAGTTTTGGTAATTATATTTTCATAGAAAATTGTTCATTTCATCTGATATTTCAAATTTGGGGGCATAAATTTGTTTGTAGAATTCTCTCATGATTTTTAAAACCTCTACCTAATCTGTGTGCCCCCTTCTCATTCCTAATACTGCTTGTTTGTGCCTTTTCTTTTGCTGAATCAATTTTGCCAGAGGTCTGTTTGATTTTATTCATCTTTTCAGAGAATTGGCTTTTGGTTTTGTTTTTGTTGATTGTTGTTGTTTTGATTCTATTATTTACACTTTTTAAAAGTTATTTCCTTCCATCTATTTTTGTTTTTGTAGTTCATTCATTTGTTCTTTTCTAACTTCTTGAGTTGGATAGTTTCAGTCTTTTCTAGTGGAAACATGGAAGATTATAAATGTTCTTCTAAGTACTGCTTTAGCTATGTTTCACAGGTTTTGAAATGTACTTTGTGTATTGGTATTTAGTTTTAATTCTTTTAAAAACATTTTCCTTCTAATTTCTTCTTTGGCTCATGAATTATTAAAAGTATATGTTTCAATTTCTGGTTCATTGTATTTTGAGGGGCTACCTTTTTATTGTTGATTTCCAATGTTACTACCTTGTAGTCAGAAAATAAAACCTGTTATATGGATTCTTAAATATTTATTGAAAATTGCTTTGTGGCTTACCTGTACGTGGACCTTTTGGTAAATATCTGTGTGCTTGAAAAGATTGAATCTACGTTCTCTAGTTGTTGAATGCAGGTTTCTTTATATATGCATTTGGTCAGGCTTATGAATTGTGGTGTTCACATCTTCTGTATTCTTCTAATTTTTGCCTTCTTGAGCTATCAATTACTAAGAAAGATATGTTAAAAACTCCCACTATGACCATGAGTTTTTTGAGTTGTAATTTTTTTCTTTATATATTTTAGGACTATATCATTAAGAATATTCAGATTTAGGATTGTTATATCTCCCTGGAGAATTGCTTCTGTTTTTGTAATTACCTTTATTCCTAGATATGTTTTTAACTTAAGGTCTATTTTGCCTGATAATATAGCTATGCCAGATTTTTCTTGGTTAGTTATTTTCTTGGTATATCTTTTCTCATTCTTTTACTTTCAACTTTTCTATGTCGTTATGTTTTAGGTGTGTCTCTTATAAACAGCATATAGCTGGATTTTGTTATCTTATCCAATGTGAGAATCTGTCTTTTAACTGGTGAGTTTAGTCTTTTTATATTTATTGTGGTTACTGCTATATTTGGATGTGTTTGTATCATTTAATTATGTGCTATTTACCATGCATTTTTCTCTGCTTCTTTTTCCCTTTTCTGATTGGTATTGAATTGATTGAATTTTCTTTTTCTTCCCTTTACTTGACTGGAAGTTTTACATTGTATTTCTGGAATGTATAACTAGTTGTTAATCATTCTGTCCTCTTCTTGAACAGTACCTTAGAATGCTTTAACTCTTACCACTGTCCTCCAGTCTTACATATTATTATTACATAGTATTTTAGTTTCATGTTGTCTTTATCCTGCCATCAGTTATGATCATTTTGATTAATTCTTACAGTAAATATTTATTTTGATTGACATGTGTCGAGTCAATTTTTTTCCTCTCCATTGCTTCTGGCAATTCTTTTTTTTTTTTTTTAATTAGTAGTTTTTTTTTTTCAGTGAAGACTAAGGAGTGAAAGTCATCTTCAGTCTTCCTTGGCTTGAAAATGCTTTTATTTCATTCTTGAATGGTAATTTAGCCTACAATTCTAAAGCAAGCTATTTTTTCCTTATCATGATTACAGTATTATTTCAATTTTGTTTGGCCTCTTGTAATTGTTTACAAATATGCTGTTAATCTAATTGTTCCTTTTGAGTAATCAGCCTGTCTTCTCTTTTGGTTTTAACATGTTTCTCTCTGTATTTGAGTGTTCTTCAATTTCACTGTGATGTGTCTAGGTAGAGGAAAGATTACTTCTTAACTGGGCTAGTTGGTAGAGTGTTTTGGTTCCCCTTTCATTAAAGTTGCAGCCCTCTGGAGGTCTCAGTTTTATGCAAGGGTCTTAGTTCTAACATCACAAGGCCTCATCTCCTGGCCTTGCATGGGTAATCACCCAGGTCCCCCTCCCTTCTTGTCTCATAACCACCCCGGGGATGCCACATTCAGGCTCTCATCTCCCCCTTGGCTTAAGTCACTTGAGGATCTCTCATTCTTTTCTTATAACTCAGTTATGCATTAAAAAAAAATTGCTAAATTTCATCTAGCATTTTAAGGTGTTGTTAGCTAAAGGGTTTTCTCTCAGACCTTTCGCACCATTTTTCTAGAAGTCTGGAGATGCTTTTTATTGGTTTATTCCCATATGACAAAGAGCTTTGTTGAATGGGATTACCACAACAGTCCCCCTATTTTGAGGCAACATTCTCTGGGTTCCAGCTACAGGCTTCGAATCCCTCACCTTTCATTCATGTTTTATCTTGGTTTCTACCTTCAGTTCAATTTCTAGCCCCATTAAACACAGTATTTAGTTTTTGGATGGTGCAATGTAGATTGACTTTACGTTGATGGAGAAAGAGGGAATTATCTCCTGGAGTAGTTCATAAAGCATACTGTTTGCTGGAATGAAGAAATCACTTGGAAGTTTTCTTTCCATTATGCACTTTCCCTAGGGGTCAGAGATAAGATGTCTTAAAATACCCATCTTCTTTTGACTGAAAGGGAAAATTGAGAATGTTCTTGAAGAATAGCAGTGATTGAATATAAAGTGTAATTGGGTCATTTGGGTAGGCCAGAGGTTTCTGAAGGGTGTTGAGTTTCCCCGGCATGTACTTGGTTGCCACACCAACATGTTCATTCCCAGTGCTTGTTTTCACCTTCTTAAATGAATCACCCTGCTTTCTGCTTTGTTTCCCTACAGCAGTTGGAATACTCCTCTTCTGATACCATTTCCATCATGTCATTTCCCTAATGGTAACTTAACAGTAGATCCCGAGTATAGTAAAACTAAGCTCCTTAGCTTGTCACCCAGGATAGAGGTCTCCTAGCCCTCTTTCTGTTCTTATTTTTTGTTGTCTTCTCTTATCAGCTGGCTCCATATCACCTCTCCTTTGTGACTTACTCATTTGTGCCTTCTTGTCTTTCTTTCTTTCTTTTTTTGAGGCGAGGCCTCACTCTGTCACCCTGGCTGGAGTGCAGTGGCATGATCATGGCTCACTGTAGCCTTGACTTCCCAGGCTCAAGAGATCCTCTTGCCTCAGGCTCCTGTGTAGCTGGGACTATAGGCACATACCATCATGCTTGGATTATTTTTTAAATTTTTTGTAGAGGCAAAGGTCTCACTATGTTGCTCAAGCTGGTCTTGAACTCTTGGGCTTAAGAGATCCTCCTGCCTGAGCCTCCCAAAATGCTGGGATTACAGGTGTGAATCACCATGCCTGGCTCTTGTCTTTCTCTTTGCTTCCTGGTATGTCTTTCTAGGTCATGTCCATTATTTCCTTTAAGACTCCTTACAGAAGACCTTCTTTGGTTTCACTTACCTCACTCATTTCTCCTGCCACATTAGTTAATTATCCTGTGTTGCCATGACTGTTTATGTTCTGTGGTACTTTCATAAAGTATCTTTTTCCCCCATTAGCTTGTCGACCATTGATACAGAGTTGCATGAAGGACTGGCACGGTTAACCCTTTTTTCCCTTCTTCCTGCAAAACTAGCAGTGTCAAAATAGAAGAGTAAAGTAGAAAATAAATTCCCTTTTTCCCTTTGAGTAATTTACAGTCTGACTAGATAAACCTTAGTGAAGCAATTAGCACATAAAACTTCCTGTAATTCCGTGTTAGACTGTGTGCTGCTGGTTCGAAGTGCCGCAGGTTCTGTAGAAATGGTTTTGAATGTGTCTTCTTTTGTTGCATATTTATAGAAGCAGAGAAGATTGCACAAGTGGCAAAAATTCGGTTTCAGCAGAAAGTGATGGAGAAAGAAACTGAAAAGCGCATTTCTGAAATCGAAGGTACATTGTGGGGAGAGTATGAAGCTCCGTCCCGGACCGCCTCCTCCCTGTTCAGGGACTGGGCCTTTGATTGTTGTGGGTGAGAAGGTCATAGACAGAATGGAGGAAGTAGCTGGCCTGGTAGTCTAAATAAATTTTTTAAAATTGCTATCACATATCTAGCTTTTGGGTTTGTTTGTGACTGTGGGTAGCTCAGCTTTCCTTTCCTTCCCTAAATTGTGGCTTATTAGCTACCACTTTATTTTCAGGCAGACTATGCATAATCAATTATAAAGAATATACAAGATAATAAAAACCATCACCACCAGTTTCTTTTCTATCTGTCCAAAAAACCAAAATTAGTTGGGGGAAAAAAACAATTTTTATGAAGGGCCTCAAAATCCTTGATTTCATGTAGTGAGATGATGTTCTTAACTCAGTCTTGAAGTTACTTGTTTATATATTGTGCTTCCTGTCTGCCTCTGTTGACTGATTCTGGATCAAATTTGGAGGGGCTGGAGACAATGCAATGAATAGATCAGAGCTTTTATGTCTGGACATATTATACTTGAAGCTTAGCACCTGAGTGGGGTGTGAGGCTTTGGGTGATAGGAAGTGGGAGAGTGGGTGGAGGAAAGAAGGAACAACTTAGAGTAGAAAACAAGTAGGCTCAGATGAGCTGAGAGTTACTTGACAGTGAAAAGGGTATTCGTCTTTGAGAAGGAGCTGTCTGGGGACTGGGACGCGAAAACTGCTAATATTTTTCAAAACTTTCAATGTGAAATAAGCAGTCAAAATATTAGGCAGTGGATAAGGGACTCTTAACCAGCTGAGGGAATGGATTCGACACCTTCCTTTGTTTTATTTGCTAGATGCTGCATTCCTAGCCCGAGAGAAGGCGAAAGCAGATGCTGAATATTATGCTGCGCACAAATATGCCACTTCAAACAAGGTGACTGGCTCCCAGGGCCACTTTCCTAACGATTCGGGGTTTTGCTTTCTCTTTCAGGAGCTCTGATATGACAGTAGTGATTTTGTCCAGTGTTAAGAAAGTGTAGTCACCAAGACATCCTCCAGAATTAGTCAATTAGCAAGAAATATTTCACACTCATTGGGTAGGGAACTTTGTATAGTTCCTTAGAAAAGCAGAACACTTAGGACAAAGGCTAACATACATAAACACAGGTCATGTGCTGTAAATCCATTCATTTGTACTGCTGTATAAGGCTCAATAATTAGTAAAGTTGAAGGTCTTCTGAAATAAGAGTGACAGGATAAGAGTAAGTCCCTTTAGAAAATCCTTCCAAATAAGGTCTTTTTTTGGGCAGATACTAAGCTTGATTAGAGCAGTGTTTCTCATCAGACATTCCTGGCATTTTGGGTGCAGATACTTTTTCATTGTTGAAGACCATCTCATGCATAGTAGGGTATTTTGTATCTCTAGCCCTTGTCTACTAAATGTCAGTAGTGTTCACCAATTGTTTTAACAGATACACACACACACACGCACGCATGCACACACATGTATTTCCAAATGCCCCCCATTGAGTACTCCTTGTTTACTGGGTTTAAAAACTATTCCAGTCATATGGAATTTCATATGGGATAACTTGAGAAGGAAGGTTGGGTGATATATAGGTGACAATTTGGTCTAAGGACTGGGGTAAGCTGGCTAGAGGGTACAGAGCTAGTGAGCAGGGGCCATTTAAGAGGCAGCTAGAACTCTGATAGTGTTCTGAGAAGGGAAGGATATGTCCAAGATTTATGAGGTTATTGTGGAGCAGATTGGAACAGAGAAAGGGTGAGAAAGAGATTACTAAAGTGGTTGATGCAGTTTGAAGGGTGAGAGTCAGAATTTAAGATATAGACAGGGCTTTCAGTTTAGAAAGGAACAACATAATCCCTATTTAGAAGAAATGATAAGATATGTTAGAATGAATGTTGTCAGTACTTTGAAAACCAATATAAATTTTAAAATGAACTTAACATTGAAAGACACAGTTCTATAGAAAAAGAATGGAGTTTGGCCAAGAGAAAGGCACAACAGGAAACTCCAATTGAGGAAACCAGCAGTCCAAATCTAATGGGAGAAGCTAGTCAGGCACAAGCTTCGAAACCTTGCCACTGAGGTCAGCCTTATTCAGAAAGGGGAGTAGTTTTAGGCCATTTTGAAAAATGTGACTCAGATGCTGACCTATATTAAAAAGGCTTGCGGACGTAATTTGGTTGTGCACTATGACCAGATTTGAATGCAGTGTTTCGACAGAGGATATGAATCAACTGGAGAAGATAGAGATCCATGGAGTGAAAGATGCTGAAGTGTAGAAAATAAATACTGTAGGACTGTGAAGGACAAGATGGGCTTTTGCCTGGGGGACAGGCCAGGACTCAAGATAAAGAGAGGATCACACAGAACGATCTAAGGGGCTTTGGAAGGCATATGTTCCAGGGAACAGTGGAAATGAGTTTTAATCAAACCCAGATAGATTCTGGTTAGATATATCTTGGCATCCTGATTTAAAGAAAACAAAACACTGTGACAGAGGGAGATCTGGTGGTCGACAAACATCTATCTGTCATAAACAGCTTAAACGTCCAGCTTCTGGGGAAAGGCGAAAGGCCAGATCATGTGACGTCTTGAGATTTTATTCCAGTTCTAGAATTTGTTCAAGAAAAGCAGAATCACAGCTAACAATAAGATAATGAGCACCAGCCCTTCCTTTGAAGTTCTGCTCTCATCCATTGACCTGTGTCTCTCAAGAGAATCAACAGAGAACCAGGCGTGCTGGCTCATTCCTTAGCCTCCATGGGGGTATTGCTTGAGCCCAGAAGTTTGAGGCTGCAGCAGCGAGCTATGATTGAACCACTGTATTCAAGCCTGGGCAGCAGAGTGAGATCTCATCTCAAAAAAAAAAAAAAGGGCTGGGTGCAGTGGCTCACACCTGTAATCCCAACACTTTGGGAGGCCAAGGTACAAAGATTGCTTGAGGCCAGGAGTTTGAGACTGGCCTGGCAACACAGACCCCATCTCTACAGAAATAAAAAATAATTTTTTTAGAAAGAGAGCAGAAACTCCAGACCAATTCCAGGTTGAATTCAACTAGATGAAATGAAAGTCATTATAGAAATATTAGTTATTATCATTAGTTATCACAAATTGTTTTCCAGCCTCCCTCATCCTTTTATTAAAAAGTAAATCGCTTCTCTTGCATTCAGTCAGGAGTTTATTGAAGGAATTTTAAGTCAGGAACGCACCTGTTAATGTGATAGCCACTCTCCAAAGTGAGAGAGGGTCATTGGCAGTTATTCAGACTTGACTCGTGATACTCAGGAGAGCAACAGGAGAAATGTATGTAGGGAGAGAGAAGACTGTTGCACCAAAGTTTCCTGATGCCTTTGCTCTCGTTTGCCCCCCACACAGCACAAATTGACCCCGGAGTATCTGGAGCTCAAAAAGTACCAGGCCATTGCTTCTAACAGTAAGATCTACTTTGGCAGCAACATTCCTAACATGTTCGTGGACTCCTCATGTGCTTTGAAATATTCAGATATTAGGACTGGAAGAGAAAGCTCACTCCCCTCTGAGGAGGCTCTTGAACCCTCTGGAGAGAACCTCATCCAAAACAAAGAGAGCACAGGTTGATGCAAGAGGTGGAAATGTTCTCCATATCAAGATGTGGCCCAAGGGGTTAAGTGGGAACAACGGTTATACGGACTCTAAAGATTTTCAGAGAACTTACACTTCATCTGTTCCACCTCTCCTGTGATCATCCTGGGTAGTCCACTGAGTGGAGGATAGAGCCAGCTGTCTGCCACACAAATGGTCTTTTCAGCCACAGTCTTATCAAGTATCCTATATGTGTTCCTTTCTAAACTGCTACTCATGAATGAGGAAAGTCTGATGCTAAGATACTGCCTGCACTGGAATGTTAAACACTATATAACAAGCTGTGTTTTCCTAAGCTGAGATCTGTTGAATAATGTTTACATTGGTCCCCCGGGGAAATGTGTGCTGAGCTATTCAAGAGATGAGAGGCCTGAGAAAGATATGGTAAGTTCAAGAAGACTGACTTTATCTGGGACCCAGGCTCTTTCTTTGGGATCCAGTCCTAGCCTTCATCCATGTGATTAAGTTCCAGGCTGCTGAAGTTCCCCAGGAAATGATCTTCCACTTGAGCAACCATTTACTTGATACGATTTGCACCTTGTTTTCCTGCGGTCACAGTGGTGGCCTGCAGGGACCTGAGCTTTGCTACCCAACCAGAGAGTCCTCGTAGAGATTCCTAATCACTAGTTTATTGTATTCATAAGCTCAGAGATACAGGGGGCTTGGTTTGAGGTTTTGGGTGAGATGAAACCTTTGCTCTGAACCAAAGCTCTGGGGCCCTGCATTCCCTCCATTGGGTGGTGACTGTCAGCATCACTGCCGCAGGCCGTGCTTGATTAAGGTGCCTGTTTTTAGCCACAGCCAACTCCTTGTGTGTTACCTGACTGGCCAAGAGTGGGACAGGGCTTTAACCACAAATAGGAGCAGCGTACAATTCTTAGCACTTTGCTGCACAGTGTTGTATCGTAATTGCCGGAAGTTTATATTTTTAAAACTGGATCTGGGGTATATTCATTTGCCCCATCACCTCTGTCTAAAGGCCCAAGTCCTAGGGCTGCCTCGGTCACAAGCACACTGATTCTCCTTAAGATTGTTCGTCTGGAGCCCACATAGTGTGGAACAAAAAGTCACCTCCTTGGTACATCATTGTCTCCTTCCCCACCTGGCCCTGAGATGCTTCAATTCAAATGGTTTCTCCAGCTCTCACCTCCCGCAGGAGATCAGGATTCCACGGGCATCCTGGGCAGCCAGTGAATTTCATTTTCCATGAGAGATGACAGAGTTAACCTGTGGCAATAGGAGACCTACTTCATGTGGACCTTTTTTTCCCTTCAGTTAACTTTTCTGGAGCAGTGTGCCGCCTAGTTCGGCGTGAGTTTGTGCAGCTGGTTAAAACACCTCTTGTGTACACTATGTTGACGCTCAACAAAAAAAGTCATGGGACCACTTCTAGAAACCTTTCAGCTGTCAGGCCTGTCAGTCTCGTGACAGCTTGTTGGTTGTGCCAAACACTTTATTTGGGAAAGAAAAGCCCAGATTTGAATGGGTCTTTCCCCTGGGCCTTATCCTATAGAGGCATTTGTAATATGGAGAAAATAATTTTTCATTTTTGCTCATTTAATTCTATAAATTCTCTTTATGAATGAATTTTGTGTTCTTTAGTTCTTAAAGAACTTTTGGATTATAAAAATAAATTCTTTACCTGTCAAATTGTTGCCGCAGATGATTGTTATGGGAAATTTGGATCATTGACCTCTGTGCTTTCACTCCTAGAGACGTTTTCTAGTTACATGAGCAAAAGCTGTTGCCCCAGAGTGATGGCTGTGGGTTTTCTTAGCAGCCACAAGCCCTGGAGGCGGGGCTGAGGAACAGGGAAATGCCGCTGTGAAGTCTTAAGAAAGCACTTCTGCTGAAACTCAGCGTGGAGCGTGCTTCCCTGTGACCACTCAGCTCTGAGGCAAGCCATCTTTCAGGGGTGTTCCTTTTGGCAAATATACACTGTAATCTTGAGTCTAAATTTATATGTTGAAATGCTACCTTTTTTAAAATAAGAAACTAAATAAAATTATTTTACTATCAGTGATTTGTATTTTTTTCCCGCATCTTCATTTTTCTGTCCTCTTAACATGCTCGTAAAGCTGTCTTGCACATTTCAATTAGGAAGCTAGTTTACTTGCTGGTTTAACTTAACTGTAGAGGCTTTTATTATACTCTTCCCAGAATACTGCCTATGGTGTAGGAATGTTTAAAACAAGGTGTCCACTCTTTGCTGACTCCTGGAATTTAACAAGTGATGTTCTTCTAATTCCTTGTGGGACACGGCCTGCAGGAGAGGAGCAAGGAGGGAGGATGGAGCGTCGGGCCGCTGGGATCCGTCCCTGAGAGCAAAAATACTTCTGTGCTGAGTAGGGGAGGAGACAGATCAAGCCAGAGGAAGGAAAATTTATATAAATTATAACTGGCAATGTAATGGCACAATATAATCAACTTCGCTAATTAAGATGTTAATGGCCCAAAGGCCAGAGTTGGACCTACTCTTCCCGAGCATTCTGTATTTCCTCCTAGGGTCAGTTTCCTGGTGATCCTGGGCCAGCAGGGAGTGGTAATGGGAGTTTTGGGGAAAGCAGCTCTTCCCTCCTGTTCTTATGGGATCTACCCCATGGTATCCTATGTCACTTGCTGTGGACCTGAGAATAATTTGACCTGACTATCCTATAGGCTTTTGGTAGGTATTAAAATGAAGTGATTTCTGCCTTTTCTGCAGCAAAAGAATTTTGTGAATTAGAAACTGTGGCTTCGAATTGCTTTAGGATTAAGTCTCAAGTGTGTGCACACGAAGTTTGTGATCTGGCCCCTGCTGTCCTCTCCAGCCACTCTTCTCTACGGTTCCTAAATGCACCTTCTTTCTGTCCCTTTGCATATATTGTTCCATGTGCCTGGTTCACTTTCCTTCCCTGGTAGTCCTGACCTTCTTCGGCCAACTCCTAATGAGTCTTCGTCACTTCAGATTTAAGAGCTTCAGTTTGCCTTGAACTGCTTGACATAGCATCCTATGTTTTCTCCCTTGTCACATGTCATGCACACTTCATGCCTCTCATTACCTGCTTAATGTCTGTTTTCACAAATGCTAACCTCTGTGAGGGCAGGGGCTGACTGTGCTGTTCCTGGGGGGGGGGTTGTTCTGTTGCTAATGCCTAACATGGTATCTGGCCCATATGAGATGGTATTGTTGCATGAAAGAGCAAAAGGTTGGATAGGACATGCAGGTAAATCAGGCAAGTGAGTCGTGGAAAAAAGAACTTAGAAGTGAGCCTAGAGTGTCCATGTCAGGACTTCATGTGTCCTGGGAAGTTACCTAACATCCCTGAGCCTGTTGACTCATCCTTGCAGGGTGGCTCTTCAGCGGGTTCAGGAGGATATGTTGATGCACCTAGGGTAGAGATTTGCACATGGTAATTGCTGGGATACATTAGTTCACCTTGATTACTGGAGTCAGTATATGTGTCTATCTGAATAGCTATAAGTTCCCATAGTGGAGAGGGTGAGCGCAGTACCTGCTACATGCAAATGCATAATAGAACACGTTGATTAATGTCTTCAGCAGCTATGAGCTAAGCTAGCTGGATGTTAAACCCCAACCATAGCCTTCCAGGAGCATACCAACAAGCTGGGCCAGCTTCTCATCTTTCTCCTGGTGTCTGCCCTGGTATAAGTACTTAAAACTAATTTCCTGTTAATTCATTGCTCACACCTAGTGTCTATTTTGACAAAGACCGTAACTCAGAATGACATTTTACTCGTTTCCGTTACCGTATTTCTTTTGAATTAGTACTTGTCTTTCCAATTTTTATCTCTTTCAATCAATTTTTCTCCTTTCTTGGGGTTTTTGATTTTTATTTTAAAAAATATCTCCTTCCTATCTTCCTATATTTATTGAGCATCTACTATGTGCTAGTTGCTGAGGCAACAAAAAGCCATATAGTGGTGGGGTGGTGTGTGTGGGCGGGGGAATAGGGCAATACAGCAAGTAAGTAAGCAAGTATGATAGACTGATAAATAAGCACGGTGTTCACTGGGTGCTGTGGGGCTGCAGTAAAGATCAACCCAGCCTCGTGGTTTCTAGGAAGCAATGTCTGATCTGAGCCAAGTTTTTAAGGATGGATAGGATGCATTGGTGATGCTGGAGTGTGTTCCAGGCAGTGGGAGAACCACTTGCTATATTGCATTTTAAAATGTATTTCACTGAGTCCCCTTGCCTCAGCAGTGCTAGGAGGCATGAGAGACTACCTCTCTCATGCCTTGTGAGGCTCTATCTACTGTTACTTCATTTCACAGCTGAGATCTAGAGAGATTACATTACTCAAGATCCCATGACCGTGAGTGGCAAAGGAACGGTTTGAACCTGTCATATTCCAGATTACCACAGCCCTTTACATTTGCCTTTGAAGCCATTACGTTTAGGGTGATGGAAGCTCTAAATTTAGGGGAGATTTTAGAGGCTGTTTCGAGATTATTAAGCCCTGCAGTCGAGGTCAGGAAAAGGGGTAATCAGATGGCCCACGTGTTTAAGTGGTGACCCATGGCTGACTTTCTGCCTTCTGCAGGGTGTGGCAGAGGTGATCTCGGTAAGCTCAGTGGTATGACAGCTGGTTCCAGAAAGATCAGGCCTTTGGAGCCTGGAGGAGCAGTGCCCCTTATTTGTGTTATAAAGCAAGTGGAATTGAACAGCACAAGGCTGACAGCGCACCACTCAGATCCCATTTGCAGATGTGAACCACTCATTCTCCCAGTTGTTGGGAGTGTTCCTGGTGACAGCTTTTAGCTGAGTCGCTCTGCAGAAATTTTCCTCAGCTAAAGAAAGGCTCCTGCCCTGTGCCAAGGTCACATCCCCTCCCTGGGGACAGCACATTCAATAAGTGGTTGATGCAGGGGTAGAAAGGCAATTTGCCCAAAAAAATTGCATTGGTTTTTTCCATATGCAAGTCTGTCAGGATGTGCATCTTAATAGGCACAGTAACTGTAGCTGGATTTCAGACACATAAGGCAGTTTCTGACAAACTGGGTGTGTCTGACGCCTCTGGTGCCCTGTCACAGTTCTGCTCCACCTCACCTCTAACTCCAGCTGTGGCCGTGGTAGACAGTTCGTACGGCATCAGTTCACTTCCTCCGACCGAATCTCACCTCCCACATGAGCTGCACTTACTGCTTTTCACCCTCGGGATCCTCCAACACTGGAAGCTGCAGTCTCCAAACCTATGCTCAATTAGGGCAAAAGAATGAATAGTCTCTGGGACAACCCCCAACCGGCAGCAGTCAGGACCACAAATGGTTAGAGAGGAGGTGACCCAAAAAATCTTTTCAATGGAGACAGCATCCCTCCTGACACAAGAGAAACTGTGAAAATCACATTCAATACAATTCAACAAATGCTTGTTGAGTACCTGATATGTGCCAGGAAACCTAAAATGTACAAAGTAATGGGCCAATAATGAACAATAGTGAGTAAGACGGACATAGTCTCTGCTCTCTTAGAATCAGCAGTCTTGTGAGAAGGTGGACCTTAACCAAAGCACTTGAGAAACTGTCAAGAGGGAGAAATGCAGTACGAGGGGATTATCAAAAAAGGGAGAAGATACAGAATGAGAAAGAGCATCAGCCGGTTAAAGATCGGGGAATAATGACGCAATAAAGAGACAACCCAATGTTAAAATGGGTAAACGATGTCACCAGACATTTCTCCAGGCGAGATATACAAATGGCCAATAAAAACATGAAGATGGGCACGGTGGCCCACGCCTGTAATCCCAGCACTTTGGGAGGCTGAGGTGGGCAGATCATTTGAGATCAGGAGCTCGAGACCAGCCAGGCCAACATGGTGAAACCCCCTCTCTACTAAAAATAGAAAACAATTAGCTGGGCATGGTGGCACCCACCTGTAATCCCAGCTACTCGGGGGAGGCTGAGGCAGGAGAATTGTTTAAACCCAGGAGATGGAGCTTGCAGTGAGCCAAAGCACTCTAGCCTGGGCGACAGAGCAAGACTTCAGCTCAAAAAATAAAAATTAAAAAAACAATAAAAACTACTGAACTGTATACTTTATAAATTGTATGACGTGAATTATATCTCAAACTGTTTTTAAGGGATTGAGTGATAGCATGATAAGCTCAGTTCAAGAACCTTCCAGAAATGGTAAAAAATATTCAACATAGGTACGTTATTAGTGAGAATGGGAGCACCAAAACTTGAGACCGAAGAGGTGGGTATGAGGAGAGGGTGAGATAGAGCATGGTGGGCCTTCTAGAGTCTTCTTACCCACTGGTGGCTTTTCCTAAAAGTTGTAAACCTTTCAAACAAAGCTTTTCACAGCAAGATGGTAGCAGCTGCCCAGGGCAGGAGAAGCGGTGGTGGTGGAGGCCATAGTGGGGCCTGGCAGTGGTCCCAGCTGCGTGACAGGCCTCAGTGGCTTCTTGGATAAGTTGAAGACAGATGAGAACCATGGAAAAACTGACAAGTGGGATGGATCTGCTGTGAAAAATTCTGGATGATTCTGCCAGAAAGGTACTTCTGGAAAAATACAAGTAGGTGGAGAATTTTGGTCTCATTGACATTCGCCTCACCATCTGAATGTGCTCCTGTTCCCTTGCCATAGTGGCTTTGATTTGGGATTCTATGCACCCCTTTGTAGGGTCAGCCTGTTTTGGCCATGTGTGTCCAATTTTGTGATGATGGAGATTCTGATCATTTATTTATTTTTATCTTTATTTTTTATTTTTTGAGACAGTCTCGCTGTATCATCCAGGCTGGAGTGCAGTGCCACAATCTTGGCTCACTGCAACGTCTCCCAGGTTCAAGTGATTCTTGTGCCTCAGCGTCCCGAGTAGCTGGGATTACAGGCACATGTCACCATGCCTGGCTAATTTATGTGTTTTTAGTAGAGACAGGGTTTTGCCCTGTTGGCCAGGCTGGTCTTGAACTCCTGGCCTCAGGTGATCTGCCCACCTTGGCCTCCCAAAGTGCTGGGATTACAGGCGTGAGCCATGGCGCCTGGCCATGACCGTTTCTACCTCACAAAAGAAGAGTGTCTTTCTTGTGGCCCACGGCAAGGATCCCGCAGGAGTGGATCCTGATATTTGAGAGCTGCCCTCCAGTCTTAAAAGGGTCAGTGACAAATAGACCCTGAAGCTGACCTTCATCAGTGGGAGGAGAAGGCAGCTGTGGGAAGCTGAGTTCACCAAGTTCATTGCTAAGTATTTGACCATGGCGGGACGCTGGTCAGCGATGCATAAGAGCCTAAAATATCCAGGCTCCATGACAGTCTCACCATAGAAAGAAAATAGCCAGTTCTCACAGCAGCCCTCTTTCTGCTGGATCATGCTGAGAATACAGAAAATTTTAAATGGGTAAAGTAAGAAATGTTTAAAATGTCCCTGTTTTGTCCTGAAATTTTAGTCTATTCTGGATAAATAGGATCTTCTAGCAAGATATGGGAAGGTAGCGCCCCTGATGTTCAGCTATAGCCTCCTTGGTTGGCTCATTACATTGTTTTGTTTTGATTTGTTTTTCTGGAAAAGCACTTTTGCTAGAAGCGATACAGATTTTTTCTTTGTACCTAGCAGTACTTTATACAGTATAGCTTTGTGCCATGCAGCATTTGAAGACTCAATTTAAAAATATGATTAACCTGTTGTTGACTCAGTTTAATTCCTATTTCAACACCAGTTTCCCTGAAGAATTCAGGATATAACTTCTTGTATAACACAGGTTTCCTTCACACATTATTTTTGCGAGTGTGTACATAGCTGATGGGGGAAAATTTTTTAAATACGTCGTGTTAAAAAATTTGTTTAAAACAGACCTTTTGCCTGTTAAATTTTGTGCTCTTAATTAAAAAAGCTAATGGCATTTTTAGTTTTATATTGTGTTTTCCACTAGTATATCCCTGTTCGTTGTTACTTTTTATTAACTGACATTTTCTAAAGTGTTTTTCAATAAAAGGAAAGAAGATATAGGAAAAAGAAAAAAAAACACCTTTCAAGAGTTTTAAGCAGGAGACGGACGTGATTTGGTCATTGTATAAGTACCCTTTACCCAACGTGTTTACCAGTTTTCTCTATTTATTCACCTGCTTTCCACATCCAAATCAACATTAAAGTTCTAACTTTCCACAGTATTTCAAATCAATAATTTACTTCCCTGAAGTATTTGAAAGTGTATACTCACAGAAACAGCAAAAACACTAGAAGCTTTCACAGAAGGTACTGAAAGAAAGACAAAATATATATGAGGTACCCCCGTTGATTCTCTCTACCTTGGTTTTTCTCCAAGCCCAAGCCCATCCTCAGCCCTGGTGCCATCCTCAAGGGTCCTAAAGCTCTTTACATAAAAATCGTCCTGGTCCTTATGCTAATGGATTCTTGCATTCAGGCTAATCAGCAAGTTTGCTTAATAGAAGTAAATAGTTTGCTGTGGGAAATCCAGAGAGATGGCTCTGAAATAAGAGAAAAATATCAGAGTTGAAACCATTTAACAAATAATTTTAGTGCTACAGAGATTTTCAGTGTTTGCTACAATAAGTAATAGGAAAACCACAGTGGATTTTAGTAACAGTTTAATTCCCCATAAAATAATGTATAGACCATGAGACATTAATAGTAAGATTTATCTTTAAGAGTAAATCTTAGGATCTTGGAGAATTAGCTGTTATTAAAAATCAAAGAATATATCAATAAGAACATTATTTTAAATGTAAATAAAAATGAGATAACATTTTTCAACTACCAAGTTAGCAAATGTTTTCTTTGTCTTTCTTGTGGCAAAATATAAACAACAAAAGACTTACCATTTCAACCGTGTTTAAATTGTACAAGTAGTGGCAATAAATGCCATCACTATTATCAATTTTCAGAATTTTTTCAACATCCCAAACAGAAACTCTGTGTCTGTTAAACAGTGGCTCCCTATGCCTTCCTCCTCCTTCGGCCCCTAGTAACCTACCTCTATTCTACTTTCTGTCTCTGTGAATTTGCCTATTGAAGATACCTCAGATAAGCAGAATTATATAATATTTGTCCTTTTTTGTCTGGCATAGTGTTTTCAAGGTTCGTCCACGGATAGCATGTATTAGAATGTGATCCCCTCCTTAAGGCTGAATAATATTCCATTGTATGTATAACCGCATTTTATTTATTCATCTGTTGGACACGTGGGCCTTTTTTTCCCCAAATACCTCAATTCACTGTCAAGGACACAGTAGACTCTTAACTGATGAGAGAAATGAGAAAAATGTTGTTTGAGGAAGACAGCTTTGTTAGCTGTGTTTTGGAAATGTTGTTTGAGGAGGATAACTTTGATAGCTGTGTTTTTCCAAATCAGATCTCAGGATATATGCCCTCTTTTTCTAATTTGTAAAGTTAATTATTTGAACAGTTTCAAGAAGCTATGAAAAGTAAAATGAAATTTTATATGTAATGAATTATCAATGCTGAAACGAAAAAGTGCATATAAAGGATGCTTAGAAATTCAAAGAGAAAAGTTGCAGATTTTCTGAATAAGAGATAGGAAAGAGATGAACCCTTCTTAATCTCAAGCTTCAGCAAAGTCAACAAACTCAGAACCTCTTTCCATTTTTTTCCCAAGCCCAAGAACCCGGAGCAGCCTTTGTCCAGCAGGGACAGGCTGGTTCCGGCTACTCTCTAAGCTTTTGCTTTCTGACAAGCGACCCAGTTGGTTGCTAACACCTAGGGGTGAAATGGAGTTGCTGGAACTCACTCTTCGGCTCTTCTGGTGTGTGTCACTTACCTGATTTTCTTTTTGGTGTGGAAGAAAAGTCATATAGGGGAAGGCTCCTCCCAGCCCAACTCCCCTTCCCATTTTTGGGAATATGCTACAATGAAACCCCAAGGATTCCCCTGCATCTCTCTCCAGGACAAGGGGCTTTGATTCCGAGGCTGGTCACCTCTAGGCTGGTCATCTCTAGGCTGGGCTCTGTGTCTCAGACCACTGTAGGCCAGCAGTCTTACCTCAGCCTGTCTTAGTTCTACACATCATAGAGGCACTTTTCGTTCTTTATTACTGTTGTCCTTGACAGATATCTACCTTTTAGGACTGGAGCACTGCAGAGCAGGTAATGAAGGTGTTGACCTAACTTGGGATATTGGTTGAATTCTAGTGAATGAGAAAATCCTGGGATCAGAACATATTTTAATTGGAAGGCTTCCAGTTCTTCCAGCATATAACACCAAAAAGCAAGCCAAGGAAATGTAAAAATGTAATAAATTGGATCATCTGAGGTCAGAAGTTCAAGACCAGCCTGGCCAACATGGCAAAACCCAGTCTCTACTAAAAAGACAAAAATTAGCTAGGTGTGGTGGTGCACACCTGTAGTCCCAGCTACTCGGGAGGCTGAGGCAGGAGAATTGCTTGAACATGGGAGGTAGAGGTCGCAGTGAGCCGAGATTGCACCACTGCACTCTAGCCAGGGCGACAGAGCGAGACTCTCTCTCAAAAGAAAAAAAAAAGTAATAAATGTCCTTGGATATTGTTACTATTATTTTACACTAAGTGATCCATGAGAGGCTCTGTGATCCTCTTTCTAGCGAGTGATCTCTACTGCTCTCCCCAACTCTCAGCTCTAATGCAGCTCAGCTTGGCTACCCTGGCTGATATTCATACCTTTGGAAATGCTGTTTGAGAGAAAGATATTATCTCCATAAATTCATTGCAAAAACCTATTCTCTAGGACAGAGAAGCAGTACAGGACATTTATCTGATGGTAAATCTTAGCACTAATTTCTTTTTAAAAAAATTTTTTTTTAATTTTTTATTTTTTGGAGGGGGCACCTGGATATGAACCAGAGCACTAATTTCTTAGATAAACATTCCATTTCTTAGATAAACATTCCATACTTTTTGACAGGGTGTCTTTTAGAGTCTGGGAGCATTGCCATGAATAAAAGAAGGGGGAAAAAACCCTGCCCTTGTATAACTTAAACAGTTCTATTAAGGACAGTCGGACAAAACTAAAACAAGTCAACACATGTTGAGTATTTTTTATCAAAATGTTTGGGACCAGAAGGGTTCCAGATTTCAGATTTTTTCAGATTTGGGGTGAATATTTATACTGTGTGTGTGTGTGTGACAGAGTCTCACTGTCACCCAGGCTGTAGTGCAGTAACGTGATCTTGTTTCACTGCAACCTCTGCCTCCTGGGTTGAAGACATTGTCCTGTCTCAGCCTCCCAAGTAGCTGGGATTACAGGTGTGCACCACCACATCCAGCTAATTTGTATTTTTAGTAGAGATGGGGTTTTGTCACGTTGCCCAGGCTTGTCTTGAACTCCTGACCTCAGGTGAGCCACCTGCTTCAGCCTCCCAAAGTGCTGGGTTTACAGTTGTGAGCCACTGAGCCCAGCCATGGTTTTGGAATATTTACATATACATACTGAGATATCTTGGACATGGGCCCCAGATGTAAACATGAAATTCATCTGTGTTTCATATGCATCTTATATGGGCCTGAAGGTAAACTTTATTCACTGTTTTTAATAATTTTGTGCATAAAACAAAGTTTTGATTGCATTTTGACTGCAACCCATCCCATGAGGTCAAGTGTGGAAATTTCCACTTGTGGCGTCATGTTGGCACTCAGAAAGTTTTGGATTTTGGAGCTTTTCAGATGTCAGATTTTTGGATTAGGGATAGTCAACCTGTTATATATATATATACACATATATATGGCATCGTAGTATTATGAATGCTGTAGAGAAAAATAATGCAGAGAAGGAGAACAGAGGTAATTTTTTTTAAAAATAGATTTTATTTTTTAGAGCAATTTTAGTTTCACAGACAAACTGAGTGGAAAATACAGAGAGTCCTTATATACCTCCTGCCTCTACACATGTACAGTGTCCCCCACTACTGAGATCTCATAGCAGAGGATCCATTTGTTACAATTGATGAACTTTCATTGATATGTTATCATCCAGAGAAGATACTTTACATTAGGTTCACTTATGATGTTGTACATTCTGTGGGTTTGGACAAATGTGTAATAACAGGTACCCACCATTATAGTATCAAACAGAATAGTTTCCTGCCCTGAAAATCCCCTATGTGCTGCCCGTTTATCCCTCCCTCCCCCCAAGCCCTGGCAAACACCGATCTTTTTTGCTGCCTCCACAGTTTGGCCTTTTCCAAAATGTCATATAGTTGGAATTATGCCATATATCACCCTGTCAGATTGGTTTCTTTCACCTAATAGTATGCATTTGAGTTTCCTTCGTGTCTTTTCTTGATTTGATAGCGCATTTCTTTTCAGCACTGAATAATACTCCATTATCTGGATGTACCATAGTTTAGTTATTCATGTCCTTACTGAAGAACATCTTAGTTGCTTCCAAGTTTTGGCAATTGTAAATAAAGCTGCTACAAATATCCATGTGCAGGTTTTTGTGCAGGCATAAGTTTTCAACTCTCTTGAGTAAATACCAGGTAGTGTGACTGCAGATCATATGGTGACAGTATGCTTACTTTTGTAAGCATTTTTTTTTTTGGCTTTTTTTGCTTACCTTTTAAGCATACTCTGGGCCAGAGTATGGTTGTTTATACCTGTAATCCCAACACTTTGGGAGGCCAAGGTGGGAGGATTGCTTGAGGCCGTAGGTTCAAGAAAAGCCTGGACAATATAGTAAAACCCCATCTCTACAAAAAAATTTAAACATTAGCCAGGTGTAGTGGCACATACCTGTGTTCCCAGCTACTTGGGAGGCTGAGGCAGAAGGATTACTTGTGCCCAGGAGTTAGAAGCTGCAGTGAGCTATGGTCAAGCCACTGCACTCCAACCCAGGCAACAGAGCAAGACCCTGTCTCAAAAAAAAAAAAAAAAAAAAAAAAAAAGCCGCGCGTGGTGGCTCACACCTGCAATCCCAGCACTTTGGGAGGCCAAGGCAGGCGGATCACCTGAGATCAGGAGTTTGAGACCAGCCTGACCAACATGGAGAAACCCCGTCTCTCCTAAAAATACAAAATTAGCAGGGCATGATGGCACACACCTGTAATTCCAGCTACTTAGGAGGCTGAGGCAGGAGAATTGCTTGAACCCGGGAGGTGGAGGTTGCAGTGAGCTGAGATCACACCATTGCACTCCAGCCTGAGCAACAAGAGTGAAACTCCATCTCAAAAAAAAAGAGGCCAGGCGCAGTGATTCATGCCTCTAATCACAGCACTTTGGGAGGCTGAGGTGGGGCAGATCACGAGGTCAGGAGATTGAGACCATCCTGGCCAACATGGTAAAACCCCATCTTTACTAAAAATACAAAAAATTAGCTGGATGTGGTGGCATGCGCTTGTAATCCCAGCTACTCGGGAGGCTGAGGCACAAGAATCGCTTGAACCCAAGAGGCGGAGGTTGCAGATTGGAGATCAAAATCACTGCACTTCAGCCTGGTAACAGAACGTGACTCTGTCTCAAAAAAACAAACAAACAAAAAAGAAACTGCCAAATTGTGTTCTAAAATGGCAGTTTCATTTTTGTATTCCTACCAGCAGTGAGCGAAAGTTTCTGTTGCCCCACATCCTCATCAGCTTTTGGAGTTGCCCATGTTTTGGATTTTGGCCATTCTAATAAATGTGTAGTGGTATCTCATTCCTGCTTTCATTTGCAATTTCCTAATGATATATGACGTGGAGCATATTTTCATATGCTCATTTGCCATCTGTCTTACTCTGTTTTCTGCTTCAATAACAGAATACCACAGACTGGGTAATTTAGAAAGAAATGAAGGTTTTTTTTGGCTCATGGCTCTGGAGGCTGGGAAGTCCAAGATTGAGGGGCCACATCTGGGGAGGGCCTCTTGCTGTATCATAACACACAGGAAGCACACATGAGAGACACAGCAAGAGAGGACTGAACTTCACCCTTTTATCAGGAGCACAGTCCTATGATAACTAACCCATGCCCACAATAACACACTAACCCCTTCAGGAGGGCAATGCCCTCATGCCCTTGACCTAATCACTAAGCCTGTCAACACTGTTACCATGGCAATGAAATTTCAGCATGAGTTTTGGAGGGGACATTCAAGCTATAGTACCATATATATATCTTTTTTTGGTAAAGTGTCTCTTCAGATCTTTTGCCCGTTTTTATTTTTGTTTTTGAGACAGAGACTCACTCTGTCACCCAGGCTGGAGTGCGTGTTTCCATAACATTATATAACCTCCTGTAACTAATTTCAAGTGGCTGCCTTGAATTTAGTTGCATGAATGTAAAATAGGTTTGAAAACCAACCCCTAGTTGTTGCATACTTGAGTACCGCATTTGCCTCCTTGAACACCACCACCATAAATATATGTTGCTTTTTGGTTTTTTTTGTTTGTTTGTTTTTTTAGAGATGAGATCTCACCATGTTGCCGGGCTGGTCTTGAATTCCTGGGCTCAAGCTATCCTCCCACCTTGGCCTCCCAAAGTACTGGGTTTACAGGAGTGAGCCATTGTGCCCAGCCAATATATGGATATCATCCTTGAAAGAGTTTATACCTGCATGGTGAGCTTTCCCCCAAGCCCTTATTCTGGCTGCTTCCTCCTCATCTTTAGTTTTAACTTAAATACTACCTCCTTATAAATGCCTTCTCTTACCTCTCTATTTTATTAAGTTCTCCCTTTGTTATCCAACAGTGTACTCTTTATCAATTTATAGAATTATGCTCAATTTGTATTGCAAATGTAGTTTGTTTGACTGTTTATTTCCTGTCACTTTCACCAGACTTTAAGTTCCATGAGGAATCCTGGGCTGTGCACAGTGTCTGACATAGCATAGATGCTTAGTAAATATTTGCTGAGTGATTGCATATATAAATGAAGAAAAGAATGAATTTATGTCAGTACCTCAGGTTGAATTCCTAAGATGGAACTGATGGAGCAAAGGCTAACCCACATGTAAAACTATTAGTTAATTTCTCCCCCAAACCTTCAACAGATTTCACAATAGCATTAACACAGATATTTGTATCTCTTTCCAGTTGGCCAAAGAGTACGGCTCTGTTTACACCCTGTACTTTGAATCCTGGCCCACCGTGGTCTTCCATGAATATAAAGCAGTGAAGGAAGCTCTGATTAATCAGGGTGATAAATTCCTTGGCAGAGGACATATTCCAATGATCGATGATGCCCAGAAAAGATATGGTATGTTTTAAATCAAAATACATGTTAATTATCTTTGGCACCTGAATATTTAGCAAAAAATTTTGATCAACTAATTCGACGGTGTCTGTTCTGCACTAAGCGACTGACTAAATGCTACCATACTGCAATGAAATTCTGACGCTAACTACCCAGAGTTAGCATAGACTCCATAGATAAGGACACAGTCCCCAACAAGACTGCCCTCACCTCAGTTGCCAGCTGCAAGTTCAAGGGTCCTCAGGTCACCCACATTTCTGATCAACTAAAAAAATTCAGGGTTTCCCATGACCCTTTCAGGTATGATAATTTGCTAGAACAACTCAGAACTCAGGAAGTTGCTATACTTAAAATTATAGTTTTATTCTATAAAGGATACAAATAAAGAATCCCATAAGGTGAGGTCTGGGAGGCTCTCAAATGCAGAGCGTCTGTATCCTCCACCTAGGAAATAGAATGTGTTACCCTCCTGGTACACCAGCGTGTTCAGCTACCAGGAAGCTTGATCGGAGCGTCAGTGCCCAGAGTTTTTTCTAGGGTCTCATCACATGGACATGATTGATGGAATCATTGGCCATGTCATTGAACTCGTGAACTTAGTCTCCAGCCTCCTCTATTCCATGGAGGTTGAGAGTTCAGGCTGATATCACTTGGCTCAAAGCCTCAACCCTCTAAACATATGACTGGTCTTTCTGGCATGGTTGGCCCCCATCTTTTTTTTTATTGCATTTTAAGTTTGGGGGTACATGTGAAGAACATGCAAGATTGTTGCATAGGTACACACATGGCAGTGTGATTTGCTGCCTTCCTCCCCATCACCTATATCTGGCATTTCTCCCCATGCTATCTCTCCCCAACTCCCCACCCCCCCACTGTCCCTCCCCTTTTCCCCCCCACAGACCCCAGTGTGTGATGCTCCCCTCCCTGTGTCCATGTGTTCTTATTGTTCAACACCCGCCTATGAGTGAGAACATGTGGTGTTTGATTTTCTGTTCTTGTGTCAGTTTGCTGAGAATGATGGTTTCCAGGTTCATCCATGTCCCTACAAAGGACACGAACTCATCGTTTTTGATGGCTGCATAATATTCCATGGTGTATATGTGCCACATTTTCCCTGTCCAGTCTATCATCGATGGGCATTTGGGTTGGTTCCAGGTCTTTGCTATTGTAAACTGCTGCAATGAACCTTCGTGTGCATGTGTCCTTATAGTAGAACAATTTATAATCCTTTGGATATATACCCAGTAATGGGATTGCTGGGTCAAATGGAATTTCTATTTCTAGGTCCTTGAGGAATCGCCACACTGTCTTCCACAATGGTTGAACTAATTTACACTCCCACCAACAGTGTAAAAGTGTTCCTATTTCTCCACATCCTCTCCAGCATCTGTTGTCTCCAGATTTTTTAATGATCGCCATTCTAACTGGCGTTGAGATGGTATCTCAATGTAGTTTTGATTTGCATTTCTCTAATGACTAGTGATGATGAGCATTTTCTCATATGTTTGTTGGCCTCATGTATGTCTTCTTTTGTAAAGTGTCTGTTTATATCCTTGGCCCACTTTTGAATGGGCTTGTTTGTTTTTTTCTTGTAAATCTGTTTTAGTTCTTTGTAGATTCTGGATATCAGCCCTTTGTCAGATGGATAGACTGCAAAAATTTTTCCCCATTCTGTTGGTTGCCGATTCACTCTAATGACTGTTTCTTTTGCTGTGCAGAAGCTGTGGAGTTTGATTAGGTCCCATTTGTCTATTTTGGCTTTTGTTGCCAATGCTTTTGGTGTTTTGGTCATGAAGTCCTTGCCTACGCCTATGTCCTGAATGGTTTTGCCTAGATTTTCTTCTAAGGTTTTTATGGTGTTAGGTTTTATGTTTAAGTCTTTAATCCATCTGGAGTTAATTTTAGTGTAAGGTGTCAGGAAGGGGTCCAGTTTCTGCTTTCTGCAGATGGCTAGCCAGTTTTCCCAACACCATTTATTAAACAGGGACTCATTTCCACATTGCTTGTTTTTGTCAGGTTTGTCAAAGATCGGATGGTTGTAGATGTGTTGTGTTGCCTCAGAGGCCTCTGTTCTGGTCCATTGGTCTATATCTCTGTTTTGGTACCAGTACCATGCTGTTTTGATTACTGTAGCTTTGTAGTATAGTTTGAAGTCCGGTAGTGTGATGCCTCCAGCTTTGTTCCTTTTGCTTAGAATTGACTTGGCTATGCGGGCTCTCTTTTGGTTCCATATGAAGTTTAAGGTGGTTTTTTCCAGTTCTGCGAAGAAGGTCATTGGTAGCCTGATAGGGATAGCATTGAATCTGTAAATTACTTTGGGCAGTATGGTTTGGCCCCCATCTTAAAACTATCCTGGAACACACCTCAATCATTTCATTGGCACATACTCAGATGTGATCCCAGGGATCCACCATGTTCCAAAGACGCTTCTGTTTTTTTTTTTTTTTTTGGAGATGGAGTCTCAGTCACTGCAGCCTCCACCTCCCAGGCTCAAGCGATTCTCCTACCTCAGCCTCCCAGGTAGCTGGGATTACAGGCATCTGCCGCCGTGCCCAGCTAATTTTTGTATCTTTAGTAGAGACAGGGTTTCACCATGTTGGCCAGGCTGGTCTCAAACTCCTGGGCTCAAGTGATCCGCCTACCTCAGCCTCCCAAAGTGCTAGGATTACAGGTGTGAGCCACTGCACCCTGCCTGCCTACCAAAGGCGCTTTCAACACTTAGGAAATTCCAAGGGTTTAGAAGCTCCCACAAACTATGAACTATATGTGTGTATATGTGTGTGTGTGTGTGTGTGTGTGTGTTATATGTACATATATATACACACACACATATACATATGTTTGTTTATTTAATTATACAACAACAGATGATCTGGTAGCTCCACTGAGATGAACATCAGAAACAGACTCCAAGTATCCTGCACGTTAATGCTGTGAATATAATTGAGATAAAAACAATCTGAGAACCTTTTGAAATAAGAGTTGTTACCCAGAGGTCTCAGGGTTGAGGGAGCTGAAGTCATGCTTGGGGTATAGTTTCCCATGGCACACAGGATATAGTAGCACCGTGGCCACAACAGGAGACACTGACTAGACATAGAAATGGCTGTGCTTTCAATGGCAGCCTGGGCGCGAGGGAGATGGAGAGGAGGGAGGGCAAACCAGGACGTCATGCACAGGGAGCAACGATGGTCAGTCACATTTTAGTGCTTCAGTGGATAATAGGCTCACAAATAATTCCTTTTGTTGTTATGCTTCAAAATTCAGATGTGTGGCATATATTCTTTTATAGGAATCAAATAACATACAATAAAAAATGTAGAACAATCTGAAAGTCTCCTACAAACCACTTAAAATTATAAAATTGCAAGTCCTAGAAAAGAAGAAACTAAATTATTTCATAGCATGTTTACGAATCATTAATTAAATACAATGCTATTAGGTGCTATAAGAGAAGCAAGTTTTGTCTCTCTCACATAAGATTAAGGTACAATTGTTTAACTAAAGAAGCAACCAATTCTTACCACTGAGTTTACGAAAAAAGGAAAAGAAATAAAAAAAGAAGAAGCAACCAAGTTCCCCTTCTACAACTTCCCTTTTTGAAAAACAAGTTGATTATATTGGGTATGCATGACCTTTTACATTAATTTTAAAACTGGAGATGGAGGCCACTGGGCTGGATTGAGCTGAAGCGGGAGAAAATTGTTGGTCTAAAACTTGCAGTTTTGGTAACTCAAAAAATTGGTTTCCAAACTTCCCATAAAATTCTTGTTACCACTCCTTACTAGCCAGTAATGGGAACAGATAATTCAGCTCTTCCTTCCACTAACCTTTCTATTTTAGAAAATAAGGGCTGGGTGTAGTGACTCACACCTGTAATCCCAGCATTTTGGGAGGCTGAGGCAGGAGAATCGATGGAACCTGGGAGGCAGAGGTTGCAGTGAGCTGAGATCATGCCACTGCACTCCAGCCTGGGTGACAGAGCGAGACTCGATCTCAAAAAAAAAAAATAATAATAATAACAGAAAAGAGCCATTCATTGATATTTTAGTTTTCCTTCTCTGTTAGTTCCCTAGGGCTGCCATAATGAAGTACCAATAATTTGGTGGCTTAGAACAACAGATCTTTATTGTCTCACAGTTTGGGAGGCTGGAAATCTGAGATCAAGGTGTTGGCAGGATTGGTTCCTTCTGAGAGCTGTCAGGGAGAATCTGTTCTGTGCCTCTGCCATAGCTCCTGGTGGCTTTCTGGCCATTTTTTGGAGTTCCTTGGCTTGTAAGTGCATCACCCTGAACTCTGCTTTCACGTTCATGTGATATTCTCCCTGTGTGCATGTCTGTCTCTGTGTCCAAATGTCCCCTCTTAATAAGGACAGTCATATTGGCTTAGGGCCTACCTGTGACCTCATTTCAACCTGACCTCTGTAAAGAGCTTATTTCCAAATAAGTTCACATTCACAGATACTGGGGGTTAGGGCGCCAACATTTTTGGGGGGGGGAAACAATTCAATAAATAGTACCTTACTAAGTGGAATAACTGCTAAAATACTAAATAGCTTTCTGAGATATTTATTTATTTATTCATTCATGCATTCATTCATTCAAGACACAGAGTCTTGCTGTATTGACCAGGGTGGTTTTGCAGTCCTGGGCTCAAGCAATCCTCCTGCCTCAGCCTCCCGAGTAGCTGGGACTAAAGGCATGTGCCACCACACCTGGATAATTTCAGTAATTTTTGTAGAAATGAGGACTTACTATATTACCCAGGCTGCTCTTAAACTCCGGAACTCAAGCAATCCTGCTGCCTTGGCCTCCCAAAGTGCTGGGATTACAGGTGTGAACCACCAAGTCCAGCCTGCTTTCTGACATCTTTAAACAGCTATAATACAGTGCTGCATATTCCTGGAATATATGTCCAACTAATCAAGTCATTGAAACGTTTCCTGGTAACTATCGACTTGATATTTTGCCTCATTTCTTTTGTTGTTGTTTTTGTTTTGTTTTGTTTTTTGAAATGGAGTCTGGCTCTGTCACTCAGGATGGAGTGCAGTGGCACGATCTCGGCTCACTGCAACCTCCACCTCCCAGGTTCAAGCACTTCTCCTGCCTTAGCCTCCCTAGTAGGTAGGATTACAGGCACCCACCACTCCGCCCAGCTAATTTTTGTATTTTCAGTAGAGACGGGGTTTCACCGTGTTGGCCAGGCTGGTCTTGAACTCCTGACCTCAGGTGATCCACCTGCCTCAGCCTCCCAAAGTGCTGAAATTACAGGTGTGAGCCACCACACCCGGTCTGCTGTGGTTTTTTTTGAGACAGAGTTTCGCTTTTGTTGCCCAAGATGGAGTGCAGTGGCACCATCTCAGCTCACTGCAACCTCCTCCTCCCAGGTTCAAGTGAATCTCCCACCTCGGCCTCCCAAATAGCTGGGACTACAAGCACGCACCACCACGCCCAGCTAATTTTTGTATTTTTACTAGAGATGGGGTTTCACCATGTTAACCAGGATGGTCTCGATCTTCTGACCTCATGATCTACCCGTCTTGGCCTCTCAAAGTGCTGGGATTACAAGTGTGAGCCACCACGCCCGGCCATCTTTACATTTTTATCTCATTGACAGATGGCAACAGATCAAACTCTCACTTTGTTTTATTCATTTGAGCCACATACCAATATTAGATGCTATTGTTCATTCACTGAAATGCAAAGTTTAAAGTAACTTAGTGTTCTTAGAGGCATGGATAAACAGCCCCTCATGCCTTACCTGAGGGAGCACACATACTATAACATTTTTGGAAAGGAATCTAGTAATATCTATTGACATATTGTAGAGACCTATGGGAGAATCTGGTTTACATAAATAGGAACAACCCACTTTGCAATTATGCAACCCATCCACACACTCACACAGACACTGGGGTGTGGAGGGCATTGCTTCCTTGAAAAGCACCAGAATTACAGGGACACAAGTGTGGGAGAGAGAAGTAAATATACTTTAAAATATATATATTTACATAAATACATAATGTTGTAATATAGCATAAATTAACATTTATAACCTATAATAATTATGTATTAGTAACTGTAAATATAAATATGTGATATACAAATATATATTACATAAATAAATTTTATTTTTGAGACAGGGTCACCATGGCTGGAGTGTAGTGGCACCACCATGGCTCAGGTGATCTCCCATCTCAGACTCTTGAGTAGTGGTACTACAAGCGCCACTCCCTGCAAATTTTTGTATTTTTAGTAGAGATGGCGTTTCGCCGTATTGCCCAGGCTGGTCTCAAACCCCAGGACTCAAGTGATCCGCCTGCCTCGGCCTCCCAAAGTGCTGGGATTGCAGGCATGAGCCACTGCGCCAAGCTAACTAAATATATTTTAAATGTATACATACATATTCACAAGTTTCTCAATAAGAGAGAGGAGACACGGGAGAGCCTTCCAGGTATCTCGTTATGTGACAAACCTCCCCAAACTCGGTGATGTAAAGCAACCAGCATTTTTCGTGCTCATAAGTTCTGGGGTCAGGAATCTGAACCGGGTACAGTGCAAATGGCTTTTCCCTGATTTATGGGCCCGGGGTGTTGGCAGACATCCAATTTTTTCCACCCTGAACAGCTGCGTGGATTCAAATGGCTGAGGGCTGGAATCCCACCTGAGGCTTCTTCACTTACAAGTCTGGCTTCTGGGCGGGGTTGACCCAAAAGCTGAGGTCAGCTGGGAGCATCAACCCGAGCATCTTCATGGCTTGCCCACCTCATGGCTTGGTGCCTGGAACCCAGTGGAGAGCCTCCTGGGGAGATTAGACAGCGAGGCAGAGGCTGCAAAGCTTCTGCTGACCAAACCTCAGAATGTATGGCCACGGTCTGTTTATTGCAAACAACTCCCAACAGCCACCTCAAATTCACAGCAAGAGGAGTAAGGCCTCCACTCTTGATGGGGAGGTGATGTCCACACCACAGGAGAGCAGGAGGGACAGGAGATATTGCTGCCAGGCAGATGAAGAGGCCCTCTGAGCAGCCTTGGAAAGACCAGCCCCAGTGGTGGGAAGGACACTGGGAGACGGGGGGAGACTCAGAAGCCAAGGAAGAAGAGTTGTCAGCTGGGTCAATGGACCATAGGTGTGGATTTGGCCAAGCAGGTGGTGTTCACATCCTGAGCAGGTGCAGTGTCAGTGGAAGAGCGAGGGCGGAGCTGGGCTGCGGTGGAATGAAGAATGAATGGGAACTTCTGTTTCCAGGCACAATGAATGGCTGAATGACCTCATCGAAACTACTATTACATTTGGATAAAATATTTTTTCCATGAGCAGAAAACTTTGTTTTGTTTTGTCTTTTGGGATGGGGTCTTGTGCTGTTGCCCCCTGTTGCGGTGGTGCAATCAGTTCACTGTGGCCCTGACCTTCTGGCCTTGAGCCATGCTCCCACCTCAGTCCCCTGAGTAGCTGGGACTGTAAGCACGTGCTACCACACCTGGCTAATTTTTTATTTTTTTTGTAGAGATGGTGTCTCACTATGTTGCTGAGGCTGGTCTCAAACTCCCGGCCTCAGGCTATCCTCCCACCTTAGCCTCACAGAGTGGTGGGATTGCAGGCATGAACCACTGTGCCCAGCTCAGGCAGAAAATCTTTCATATTTATGAGTATTACAATAAATATAATTTGAGGACTTCCAGTTTTAGCTTGGAGAAGTAAAAAGCTAGAAGATCACTGCTCTACCCATACAAGAAAAATAAATTAAAACCTCAACAGTAAATTAACTTTTCTTGAATTCATCAGAACTGAGCCTTCAGGGAAAGGTGTAACCTAAAAGCTGGGAAAGATAGGCTGGCCTGGAACAAATAGCATCCTAACATGGTATAAGGTGATCAAACCAGAAATGTTTCATGAATTGCTAATGGCCAAGTGAGAGCTGGCAAGAATACGTGAAGCCCTTGGTGGGGGGACACTAACCTAAGGAAACAGAAGAGGTTTCTCTCCTCTCCGCAGGTGGAGCCATCTCGCCTAGTCTCTCCTACTTGCCCTATGGGCTGGGCGTAGTGGCACCCAGCACTTTCAGAGACCAAGGTGGAAGAAAAGCTTGAGTCCACGAGTTTGAGACCACCTGAGCAAAATAATGAGCCCTTGTCTCTACAAAAATAAATAAATAAACAAAATTAGCTGGACATGGTGGCGAGTGCCTGTAGTCCCAACTGCTCCGATCCCTGGAGCCTGGGACGTTGAGGCTGCCGTAAGCCTTGATTGCGCCACTGCACTCCAGTCTGGCCGACAGAGCAAGACAATGCCTCAAAACAAAAATAAAAAACAAAGCACCCTTCACATAGCTCACTATTACAGTCAGTCCCTGGAAAATACACTCTCTCCCTCCCCCTCCATCATATTTGCCTGGCATAGACTCCAACCCCAGAAGAATTCAAACACCTGTCCTTTCTGTGTTAGTGCTCAGAAAATGAGCACTTCTACAGGAATTCTCACAAGAGTTAGACGAGCTTCCCTTGACATTTATACCTGCAAACCTCAACTAGTGTCTTGATCGGGCCAGTTAGCTCCTCTCTCGGCTCACTTTTCCACTCTCGGAGACGCCTTATTTCTCCTGCTAACCCCCATCATGCACTTCCACTCTCAGAGCCATCGAATCATAAGTCATTTAAAAAAAAACTAGGCCAGGTGTGGTGGCTCACATCTGTGATCCCAGCACTTTGGAAGGCCGAGGAGGATGGATCACCTAATGTCAGGAGTTCGAGACCAGCCTGGCCAACATGGTGAAACCTTGCCTCTACTAAAAATACAAAAATTAGCTGGGCATGGTGGCGGGCACCTGTAATCCCAGCTACTCTGGAGGCTGAGGCAGGAGAATCTCTTGAACCTGGGAGGCAAAGGTTGCAGTGAGCCAAGATTGTGCCACTGCACTCCAATCTGGGCAACAGAGCAAGACTCTGTCTCAAAAAAAAAAAAAAAAAATAGAGGCATCAGAAGGAAACTCTCTCTCCTCTTCAACATTTTATCTATAGGTCTATCTGCCTGTACACCCATATTCTCCTTCTTTCCTCTAGTTACAACTGAAAAACTGTACCTTCTCCTGACAGGGAGAATCTCTACCTGTACCCTATATCCTGCAGGATCTCACCTGCCCAAGAATTTGACTTCTTGGATAATGCCTTCTCCCTCAGGGATGATCCATTTTTCTCTGCGCTTGACCTGAAAACCGTTTCTGTCCCGTCTCTCGTGGGGCCTATTTATTTAACAGTTTTAGGGTGCTGTGGGCTGGACTTTCCACACTCCTTTAACAGCTGCTTCTGGTCGGATCAGCCAAAGGGAGGTAATGGCAAGAGAGTGGGGAGTGGAGGAGAGGGAAGCCAGGGCTGGCATCTCCCCAAGGCTGCACGGGCGCTGCATCTCCAGCTCCTTCAGGACAGGCCTGCTTTGGTTCCAGCTCTTATCAGGTAACCCAGCCCCTGAGCTCCAAGGATGCCAGCTCCTCCTTTTGTGCCTTCCACTGGGAGGTGGTAGCCACTTTCTGCTGCTAATAATCACCAGATTGGCTTGCTGTCCCTGATGTGGCCTCTCAGTGTTTCCATCTCCTTTATGCCAATTCCTTGGATTGAGTTTCCTCTCTTTTAAATATTAAGGCCAAGCAGAGTGGCTCACTCCTGTAATTTCAGAACTTTAAGAGGCTGGGACGGGAGGATTGCTTGACTCTAGGAGTTCAAGACCAGCCTGGGTGACATAGCACCAGGTATAAATTCTCTATAAAACATTTAAAAAGTTAGCTGGCTGTGGTGCCCCGCACCTGTATCCCAGGTATTCGGGAGGCTAAGGTGGGAGGTTGGCTGGAGCCCAGGAGCTCAAGGCAGCAGTAAGCTAGGGTCACACCACTGCACTCCAGCCTGGGCGGCAGAGTGAGACTATATCTCTTTTAAGAAGGAGGTAGGGCTAGGCACAGTGGCTCACATGTATAATACCAGCACTTTGGCAGGCTGAAGTGGGAGGATCACATGAGGCCAGGAGTTCGAGATCAGCTTGGCCGAGATAGTGAGCCCCCATCTCTAAAAAAAAAAAAAATTGAAGAGAAAAATACTTTTGCAGTTGCATCTAATAATTTTCAGGCCAGGAGTGGTGGCTCATGCCTATAATCCCAGTACTTTGGAATTTGGGATCAGTTGATCTCAGGAGTTTGAGAAAATAACAATTTTCATTATTATTATTATGACAGCTAACATTTATGAGTACCTTTTACGTGTCAGATACTCTACTAAGGATTTCGCATGCATGATCACATTTAGTCAACACAACGGTCCCATGAGGAAGAAACTATTTTTTGTTTTCATTCTTCAGATGAAGTTATGGAGGCAATCAAAGTTAAATAGGCCAGGCTCAGTGGCTCACGCCTGTAATCCCAGCACTTTGGGAGGCTGACTCGGGCAGATGGCTTGAGCCCAGGAGTTTGAGACCAGGTTGGTCAACATGGTGAGACCCTGTCTCTAGTAAAAAATACAAAATAAATAAATAATTATCTGGGCATGGTGGTGTGTGTCTGTAGTCTCAGCTACTCGGGAGGCTGAGGTGGGAGAATTACCTGAGCCTGGAAGGTTGAGGCTGCAGTGAGCCAAGATCACACTGCACTCCAGCCTGAGTGACAGAGTGAGAACCTGTCTCAAAAAAAAAAAAAAAAAAAAGTAATTTGCCCAAAGCAGAAAGTGTTGGAGATAAGATTTGAATTCAGTCTGCTTAGTTCTAGAGCCCATTCCCCTAAGCATATGCCACAATACACTAACACATTTATTTTTATTTTTATGTACTGTCTCCCACATACTGTCCATATACACACATATTTTACACAGTTGTATTTATAGTCTATAGAAATTTTTTTCTTTCTTTTTTTTTTTTAATTAGAGACAGGGTCTCAGTATGTTGCCCAAACTGGTCTTGAACTCCTCGGCTCAAGCAGTCTGCCCACCTCAGCCTCACGAATTGCTGCAATTACAGGTGTGAGCCACCATGCCCAGCCCAGTAATTTTTGCATACTGATTGTTTCTAAAATGTTAGTAACATTTCTACATAGTTTTCATAATTATCATTTTCATAGTTGCTTAAGTTTTCCTAACATTGGTTTATTATAATTATGCAAACTGTTACCCAATTATTAGAATTTAGATTATTCACAGATTTTTAAAATTAGCATACATGGTGTGAAAGGAAAATAAATGTTGGGATCCCAAATTCACTAAGCCAAAGGGAAAAGTCAAGCTGGGAACTGCCTTCCATTTTGGTTCTTAAATAAGATGGTTGCAAAGATGAAAAGCTACATACCTCCCTCACAGTTTGCCCACAAGAACTTTCCTGATGGGTCCCAAGGTCTTTACCCTAAAGTGTTTCTGTTAAAGTTCACAATGGCAATGGAAATTGATAGCTTATCTTCACAGACGGGAGACATAGGACAGAGCTCCAAGTCATCCCTGCGCCTACCTGAGACAAATGCTTATCTGATTGTTTCCTCTGCCCTGTTGTCTACATTTCTTACGTAAAAACACGGATTCACTGAGCCAGAGGAAGGCATGAATGGCTGTTTTCCCTTATCCCCCCTCTCACATATCTGAATATCCCACCTGATATGGTTTGGTTCTGTGTCCCCACCCAAATCTTATGTCAAATCTTAACACATGTGAGGGGGAGGGGCCCGGTGGGAGGTGATTGGATCATGGGGGCTAATATCCCCTTTGCTGTTCTTGTAATAGGAAGTTCTCATGACATCCGATGGTTTAAAAGTGTGGCACTTCCTCTTTTGCTCTCTCTCTCTCCTGCCACTATGTAAAATGTGCCTTGCTTCCCATTCACCTTCCACCATGATTGTAAGTTTCCTGAGGCCTCCCCTGCCATGTGGAACTGTGAGTCAATGAAACCTCTTTTCTTTGCTTTTTTTTTTCTTTTGTTTTTTTTTTTTTTGAGACAGAGTCTCGCCCTGTTGCCCAGGCTAGAGTGCAATGGCATGATCTTGCCTCACCTCTGCCTCCCAAGTGATTCTCCTGCCTCAGCCTCCCAAGTAGCTGGGATTACAGGCATGCACCACCACACCCAGCTAATTTTGTATTTTTAGTAGAGATGGGATTTCTCCATGTTGGTCAGGCTGGTCTTAAGCTCACAACCTCAGATGATCCACCCACCGCACCCTCCCAAAGTGCTGGGATTACAGGCGTGAGCCACCGTGCCTAGCCTGACAAATTAACTTTTCTAAGATGCATTATCCTCATCTAAAAATAAGGGGCTAAAAACCAAACCTCAGAATGAAGATGAAATAATACACTATGCAAAACATTTACATAGTATCCAACATTAATAAATGCTCCATAATATTACTTGTTGCCATGATTACTATTACAGTATCCATATAATAATGTGTTATTAGTAGTATAGTATAATACTATACAGCAATTGGTATCCTATGCTTTAATATAATACTACTACTATATTTATGATTCCATCCTAGGTTGGAGAAGTTTAGAGGAAAATGAACTCTCTATATAAATCTGACAGGAGGGAAGCCCAGATCTTGAAATCCTGATGTAAGATGATTCAATTCTGAATGTGGGGGCTGCTGTTTGCTCAGATTGGCTCAGCCCTTTGACTCCACGTATATCCTTGCTCTGCTCCCTGCAACTTACCTGCTCCACCCTCTTCAAGGAGTGTTTCCAGTATGAGAATGAGACATTCCTCTCCCTGATGGGTTTGTGAAATGAAAATTTTAAGGCCAACTCTGTGCATACTGCTTATGAATTAGCCCTGCTCCAGGAGGAGCTGTTTAAAAAAATAAAGAAAAAAGTAAACTGTGTGTGTGTGTGTGTGTGTGTGTGTGTGTGTGTGTGTGTGAGAGACGGGGTCTCACTCTGTTGCCCAGGCTGTGTGTGTGTGTGTGTGTGTGTGTGTGTGTGTGTGTGAGACGGGGTCTCACTCTGTTGCCCAGGCTGAAATGCAGGGGTACGAACTCAGCTCACTGCAACCTCTGGCTCCTGGGTTCAAGTGATTCTCCTGCTTCAGCCTCCTAAGTAGCTGGGATTATAGGCGCCTGCCACTATGCCTGGCTAATTTTTGTATTTTTAGTAGAGATGAGGTTTCTCCATGTTGGCCAGGCTGGTCTCAAACTCCTGACCTCAGGTGATCCACATGCCTTGGCCTCCCAAAATACTGGGATTACAGGCATGAGCCACCATGCCCAGGTGGGCTTGCTTTCTTTCTCTCTCTCTCTTTCTCCTTCCTTCTCTTTCTTTTTCTTTCTTTCTCTCTCTTTTCTTTTTCTTTCTTTTCTCCCTTCCTTCCTTCCTTTTCTTTCTTTCGACAAGATCTTGCTCTGTCACCCAGGCTGGAGTGCAGTGGCACAATCTTGGCTCACTGCAACCTCTAACTCCTGGGTTCAAGTGATCCTCTTGCTTCAGCCTCCCAAGTAGCTGGGATTACAGGCACCCACCACCACACCCAGCTAATTTTTGTATTTTTAGTAGAGATGAGGTTTCACTTTGTGCTAGGCTGGTCTTGAACTCCTGACCTCAGGTGATCTGCTCACCTTGGCTTCCCAAAGTGCTAGGATTACAGGCATGAGTCTCTGTGCCAGCCTAAATGTTTTCAATACATATTTCAGATGAGCTAAGTGATATATTTTTTACACACACACATATGTTTCTGAACATATGTTTATCTGGGAGTGGATAAAACACATGCATTTTCTCTATAGATGATTCACACTTATATAGCACTTATATAGTCAGCCATTTTTTTTCCTTTTCTTTTTCTCTTTTTTTTAAGAGTTAAGGTCTTGTTTTGGCACCCATGTTAGAATGAATTGGTGTAATCATAGCTCACTTTAGCCTGGAACTCTGGGCTCAAGTGATCCTCCCACCTCAGACTCCCAAGAAGCTGGGACTACAGGCGTGAACAACTACATCTGGTTAATTTTTTTGTAGAGATGGGGTCTGACTGTGTTACCCTGGCTGGTGTCAAATTCCTGGCTGCAAGTGATCCCTTTTTTTTTTTTTTTGAGATGGAATCTTGCTCTGTCGCCAGGCTGGATTGCAGTGGCACAATCTCGGCTCACTGCAACCTCCACCTCCCGGGTTCAAGCGATTCTCCTGCCTCAACCTCCTGAGTAGCTGGGACTACAGGCGTGAGCCACCATGCCCAGCTAAGTTTTGTATTTTTAGTAGAGACGAGATTTCACCATGTTGGCCAGGATGGTCTCAATCTCTTGACCTAGCGATCCGCCCGCCTCGGCCTCCCGAAGTGCTGGGATTACAGGCATGAGCCACCGCGCCCAGACGCAAGTGATCCTTTTACCCCAGCCTCCCAGAGTGCTAGGATTATAGGCGTGAGCCACTGTGCCTGGCCATAGCCACTTTAGCGATATGCCTTCCCAGATAGCATGCCATAGATCAATACATTATAAAAAGCTGATTATGTTTTCATATAAAAACAATTTTGTTGTTTGAAATTGGCTCTGGATAAAGGATTCTAAAGCAAATACACTATATATTAATCATGGGTGTTGTTAAATGCATTGAACAACAACTATAGTGCAGTCATTGGTCCTTAGAATACAATTAAGCATTAAACACCAGCTGGACAGAAGAAAAATATGTCAATGTATAAAAACGTATGACAACCCAGAATCTGAAAATTATACTTTGGGCTCTGTAAAATTAACATTGTTTGTATAAAGTTTCCCCAAATATGTATAAATGAAAGAAAACTACCACTCAACTATATCATAAATATGCAAATTATAGCAATCCTTTAATTCACAATAACCTGTTTAACCTTCTTAAGCTCTGGGAAAGCTGGTTCCTTTAGAAACTCTAAGGCAGGAGTGTTGCCATGATTTTGCAGTTAACTTCTCACAGATTTCCTTGCAATCAGTTAAGGCATTTAAAATCATTCTTCTTACTGAGGAGGTACATTAAAATGTCCTGTTCATTTTGATGGACTCTCAGAAGACTAGATGTTTATCTGGGAAGAGAAAAAAGACATAGACATGTTGTTTATTTAATCCTTCAGAATTTTTATTGAGCATTCGTTGTGTACCAGACTTGCTTGGTAAAGGTAATAAAATGGTGAGTCAGATAATACCCTACAAATTATCTTCTGATACAGGCAATGAAAATCATTGTTTTTTTAAAATAGTAATACTGACCACATGCAGTGGTGCATGTCTGTAATCCTAGCACTTCAGGAGGCTGTGGGGGGAGGATTGCTTGAGCCCAGGAGTTCGAGACCACCTTGGGCAACATGGTAAAACCCCATCTCTACAAAAAATACAAAAAAGTTATCTGGGCATGGTGGAGCATGCCTGTAGTCCCAGCTACTCAGGAGGCTGAGGTGGGAGGATTGCTTGAGCCTAGGAGGTTGAGGCTGCAGTGAGCTGTGACAGCACCACTGCACTCAAGCCTGGGCAACAGAGCAAGACTCTGTCTCAAAAAAAGAAATAGCAATAATAATAATAATACCTTGCAGTTTTCTTTCATAGCACTTGTCACTGTTGTGACAATGAAGTGTAAATGCAGTATATTTAACTAACTTCTGTATTCTCCACTACACTATATACTCCCAGAGAGCTGGGACAGTGTCAGTTTCCCACAGTGTGTATTGCCGACAACTAGAACACGCTTGGAATATTACAGGAGCACAATAAAAGAAATTAAAATAAATTTACTTATTAATAATCTGTCAGCATGTTAAGCTAATAAAAAAGAGAAGATTAATAATAATACAGTCCTTGCCTTCATGGAGCTTATAGTCTAATGCAAAGATCATTAAAACAAGCAATACAATGAAATGCTAAGAGAGGAGGTACAAACTGCTGTGGGAGGATGTGGCAGGAACTAATGTGAGCCAGGGAGGGACTTCTGACCCAAGGCCCACTGGGTACATCCCCTGCATGGGCAGTGATTGAGCTAAGAGCTGACGAGTGAGTAGGGATCAGTGGTATGAGATGATGGCAGAGAAAAATAGACCAAGCAGGAGAACCAGATGTGCAAAGGCCCTGAGGCAGAAAAAGCTGGGAATAAGGGGGAGAAAGAAAGCCAGCGTGACTAAGGGCTGAGCAGTGGGAGGTCAGCAGCCAGACCTCTGCCAAAAACCTTGGAGGCCATAGTAATGTTTCCTGTTTATCCCAATAGCAATGGGAATTATTTCCAGGATCTAAGCCTATGTAAAGAATGATCACATTTGTGATGTGGAGGACAGATTGGAGCGGTCAACTGTGGATTCAGGGAGAGCAGCTAGGAGTTGTTTCAGGGCAGGTTTCCTAGTTGCGGAGCCTAAAACAGGCATTTGTATGAGGGATTGATCAAGTCAATGCAGTCAGGAGCAACTTGAATATATATGGATGAGAGAAGCAGGACAAGGAAGAGGGAAAAGTTAGACAGAGTTGTGGTTTTGCAAAACGTCTAGCTTCCACCTGATGTTTTGTTTTCTCTGGGGTGCTTTGTAGAACATCATGCAAAGGGCCATTCATTGTGGTTTTGCTTTCATAGATCAGAATTATGTCCAATGATGCTGATAAGCAGAGAGGCCTTTAAGAACACAACGCCTTTCGTTTCAGTTTAAAAATGGAGAGGAGCTTCTGAATCCCAAATTTTATATATGAAATGCTTGTCCAAGAGCGAGCCTTAATGGAATGGAGGGCACATGGGTTCCATGCCGACTTCTCATCCCCAGCCGGCCAGTACTTGACTGTGTGGCCTCAAGCAAGTTATTTCATCTTGCAGACTTCTATTTTTCACTTTGAAAATGGACCAAAATTTCCACAGGGGACTCTTACCTCTGATAAATTTGTATTTGAAATTCAAAAATGAAATTGTGGTAGCTGGGTTATCTCAAGCACATTCTCAGAGATGCAGCTATAGGAAGCCAGTGTTTGTATTACTCAACAAAGTGGTGTTTGCCGTTTCCACAAAACATGCAGGAGAGTGGGTGAAGCTGACAAGGAAGATCCCCACGAGAGTGAGGATTAAACATTTCCCCCTCAAAAGTTGCTTTGTCAGGTAATGCGGAATAAGTCAGAATCCCTGCGACCCAGGTCCTCTCCTCACCTCTACAGGAGAACAAACCAATTAAGCCAAAAGGCTGAGGACACACTTGACCCAGCCTTCATTTTTCCCGCAGCACAGTCCTTGGTATTTGCAGCAAAATAGGAATAGGAATTCCATCAGGAGAAGAGCAATGGGTTGTTTAACATGTCTTTGACCTTGGGAGCCTTTTATTTTGAGATGGAGTCTCACTCTGTGGCCAGGCTGGAGTGCAGTGGCGTGACCATGGCTGATAAGGCTGTGGTAACAGCCTCGACCTCCCTGGGCTCAGGTGATCTTCCCACCTCAGTCTCCCAGTAGCTGGGACTATAGTTGTGTGCCACCATGCCCAGCTAATTTTGTGTGTGTTTTTTGTAGATACGGGGGTCTCCACGTGTTGCCCAGGCTGGTCTCGAACTCCTGGGCTCAAGTGGTCCGTCTGCCTCGGCCTCCTGGGAGCCTTTTCTAGGCCACTTTCTGTCACACATTATGAGCAACTTCCAGAGCATTTCCAGGTAACAGTCATGATTCATGTCTCTGCAGACAAAGTTCAGAAGAAATTGTTCACGTGATTGGATGCAATCAAAGCCCCTCTGTGAAGGACAAAACTGGGCCAGCCTGCCTGAGATACAAGGATAAATCACCCTCCTTCCTTCTACTATGCCCCATGCTGTGGCCTGGGGCCTGTTCAGACAGTGCACCATCACTAAGTGAGATGAGTCTGGGAAATCTGACTGGGCACCGGGATCCATTGCTGGGGCCGCTGAGAAGTTTTCAGTTCTGTTGCTGCAAGAGAGGCAGCTGAGAGTCGCAGAAAGAACGTAAGGCCAGAGTGGCGTGCTGGGGTTTGAAATCTGTCACAGCCACACAGTAAACTTTCAGGCCGTTCCGTCACCTCTGGGGCCCTGTCTCTGTCTTCCTAGAGTAGAGGAGGCTGACTGGGGCTTCCAAGGCCCCTTCCCACTGTCATCTAAAATGTATGAAGGGAGCCCTCATTTCCATTCATAAGAATCTCATGGGAACAGAAATCTGATTTTTCATGGTGGATTAAAAAGGGGGCAAGAGATAGAAATGGTACCTGCAGCTCTAGGGCAATCAAGGCAACTCTCACCTCCTTTAATCTTAATACTCTCCTCTCACGATCACTTGTACTAGGACATTTGGGATACTGCTGCATCTGACAGTTAACATTTGTAAAGCACATAGAATTTACCAAATGTTTACATGCACACTGGGGATGTAGTCAGTTAAGGGTTTGGGCTTTACATTTAAACAGTTCAAAGTATAGAGGAGGAAGAAAAGGTGCCAAACCTGACCAAAATACTGCAAACAGAAACAGCTGCCAATCTTGCTTACAGATATCAATCCAAAGTCTATTGATGCATAGGCCCGGCATCATATTAAAAATACTACACCACTGGCTGGGTGTAGTTGCTCACGTGTGTAATCTCAGCACTTTGGGAGGTCAAGGTGGATGGATTACCTGAGGTTAGGAGTTACAGATCAGCCTGGCCAACATGGTGAAACCCCCTCCTTTACTAAAAATACAAAAATTAGTGGGGCATGGTGGCACATGCCTGTAATTTCAGCTACTCAGGAGACTGAGGCAGGAGAATCGCTTGAACCTGGGAGGTGGCAGCTGAAGTGAGCCAAGATGCTGGACAACAGAGCAAGACTCCTTCTAAAAAATATATATATATATATATATATATATACCACTAACACAGGAATCAAGAACTTAGCGGGGATGCAACACCAGGAAATTCATCTTAAGAAAACTCACCATATAAATAAAATTGATACAAAATTACATAAATACAAACGATGCAAAATTGTATAAATACAATTTACAAATGCAATTTTGACATTACATGATAATCTCGTTTGTACAGAAAATGCTTTTGATAATATTTGACATCCATTCTTGATTTTTCTAACCCTTAGTAAAATAGAAATAGATGAGTATCTCTTTAGCCAACGAAAACATATCTCCCAAATTGTGCTTCTTGGTGAAAAACTGGAAACATTCTCATTAATATAAAGAATAAGACAAGACCGGCTCAAGCCTGTAATCCCAGCACTTTGGGAGGCCGTGGCAGGTGGATCACCTGAAGTCAGGAGTTCGAGACCAGCCTGGCCAACATGGCGAAACCCTGTCTCCTCTAAAAACAAAAAAATTTAGCTGGGCTTCATGGCGGGTGCCTGTAGTCCCAGCTACTTGGGAGGCTGAGGTAGGAGGATCGCTTGAGCCTGGGAGGTAGAGGTTGCTGTGGGCCCAGATCGTGCCACTGCACTCCAGCCTGGGCTACAGAGTGAAATCCCATGTCAAAAATAAATAAATAAATAAATAAAAATAAGACAAGGCTATTTACCATTACAGTATTGTTCAACTGGAATTAGAAAAAAATAACAAGGAATAAAAAACTTAAGATAGAAGCAAAAACTTTAGTTGCTATGATTGTACCTGAAAAACCCAAGAAAATTGACTCCTACAGTCTGTATGAATAAACCTCAGAATCAACAGATACCGTGCAAGGGCGGGTTACCTCATCGCCCCGACGGTGGCAGCCGGCCGGAGTCGGGGGAGTGGGGGCGGTGGAGTGCGGGAGAGAGGTGCGGGGGAGGCCCCTGCGCTGCCAAAGGCTTGGGGGTGCTGGAGCGGCCCTGCAGCTGTCGCCTGAGCCTGGCCCAGTCTGGCGCCCGCCGAAACCCAAGATTCAGGCCCTATAGCAGCAGGCGGAAGAGGCAAAGACCGCGCGCAGGGCCTGCAGCGGTAGCTGGATGGCGGGCGCGAGCCAGCGGCTCGAGGAAGCTGAAGGTGATGTGGCTGTCCTCAACCGACGCATCCAGTTCGTTGAGGAGGAGTTGGATGGGGCTCGGACGAGTGGTCATGGCCCTGCAGAAGCTGGAGGAAGCGGGAACGGCTGCAGATGAGTGTGAGAGAGGAATGAAGGTGACAGAAAACCGGGCCATGACGGAGGAGGAGAAGATGGAGATTCAGGAGATGCAGCTCCAGGAGGCCAGACACACTCTGGAAGAGGCTGACCGCAAGTACAAGGAGATAGCTCGAAAGCTGGCCATCCTGGAGGGCGAACTGGCCAGGGAAGAGGAGCGTGCGGAGCTGTGTGAACGAAAATGTGGTGACCTGGCAGAAGAACTCAAGAATGTCATTAACTATCTGAAATTGCCGGAGGCTGCATCTGAAAAGTATTCTGAGAAGGAAGACAAATATGAAGAAAAAATTAAACTTCTGTCTGGCAAACTGAAGGAGGCTGAGACCCGAGCTAAATTTGCAGAGAGAATGGTTGCAAAACTGGAAGAGACAATTGATGACCTGGAAGAGACACTTGACCAGGTCAAAGAAGAGAGCGTGGCCTTCTATCAGACACTGGCTCAGGCACAAAATGAACTTGACTGTATATAACCAAAACGGAAGAGTCTTGTTCCAGCAGAAACCCAGGAGCTCCATGTGTCTTTCTCTTCTCTTGTAAGAAGTTTCTTTGTTATTGCCATCTTCGCTTTGCTGGAAATGTGAAGCAAATTATGAATACACGACCAAATGTCTTGTATCAGAGAAGCTTTGAGCACCAGTTAAATCTCATTCCTTCCTTGTTTTTCAAATGGCACCATTTTTTTCAGCTCTATTTTTTTCCTTTACATAGCATTTATTCCTAAGGTAGACAGGGTATTTCCTTGTAAGCATACTCTCTTAAGATGGAGGGCGGCCGGGTGCACTGGCTCACGCCTGTAATCCCAGTACTTTTGGAGGCCGAGGCAGTGGATCGCTTGAGGTCAGGTGTTCGAGACCAGCCTGGCCAACATGGTGAAACCCCATCTCTACTAAAATACAAAAATTAGCCAGGCGTGGTGGCGCATACCTGTAATCCCAGCTACTTGGCAGGTTGAGGCAGGAGAATTGCTTGAACCTGGGAGGGGGAGGTTACAGTGAGCCGAGATTGCGCCATTGCACTCCAGCCTGGGCTACAAGAGTGAAACTCCATCTCAAAACAACAACAACAAAATGATAGAGGGCTTTTGGTTCCTGGGAGAACAAGCAACCCCACACTTTGAAGAGCAGAGACTCCAATATCTAGTAATGGATCTATTTAAAACACTGAAGAACATAACCATTTGGGGTCAACCACTGGTTAGACTACAGGAGAGACCAGGGACCATCACCTGGGTGGGGATTTCCATCCAGAGCCGGAAAAAAAAGGGTGGGCGGGGTTGCTATTGCATAAACCACAGATATTAACCTAAGCATCCTGGCCCTTCTCCACACTCCACCATGCAGAACCAACATCCTCTCAAGCAGTCAGTGTGAGAATGCTTGGGGAAATAGTCATAATTACCCACATGTTTTCGGGATAGATCCTTGATGTAATGTTCTTCTGCATATTTATTTCATTCTAAAGTTGTTCTCTGGCTAAACACAGTGGCTCATGCCTGTAATCTCAACACTTTGGGAGGTCCCAGCAAGCGGATCACCTGAGGTCAGGAGTTCGAGATCGGCCTGGCTAAAATGGCAAAACCTTGTCTCTACTAAAAATACAAACATGAGCTGGGCATGGTGGCATGCACCTGTTGTCACAGCTACTAGGGAGGCTAAGATGGGAGGACTGCTTGAATCTGGGAGGTAGAGGTTGCAGTGAGCTGAGATGGCACCACTGCACTCCAGTCTGGGTGACAGAGTGAGAGTCTGTCTCAGGAAAAAATAAAATGAATATAAAGTTGTTCTCTGAGAAGCATATGTCTCATTCCAATAATGACCCATCCACTCAGCAGGAATATGGTGGAGTTCAGTCCAATTCAGTTCAGCCATATTCAAAAGACTACAAGGCATTAATAAATTAAGCAAAAGAGCTTCATTCTATTAGCAGAAGAGCCTCTCTGGCAGCAGAGATTGAAAATTGGCCCAACTAGGGCATGGTGGCTCACGCCTGTAATCCCAGCACTTTGGGAGGCCGAGGAGGGCGGATCACTTGAGGCTAGGAGTTCGAGCCCAGCCTGGCCAACATGGTGAAACCTCATCTCTACTAAAAATACAAAAATTAGTCTTGAACCTCCGCCTCTCGGGTTCAAGCGATTCTCCTGCCTCAGCCTCCTGAGTAGCTGGGACTACAGACACGTGCCACCATGCCCAGCCAATTTTTGTATTTTTAGTAGAGACAGGGTTTTGCCCTGTTGGCCAGGTTGGTCTCGAACTCCTGACCTCAAGTGATCCACCAGCCCAGCCCTTGGTTATTTCCTAAGGTCACTTCCTGAAATTCTTTTATTTTTAAAGTTTTTTTATTTTAACCTTAATAGAATCACTCAGTTTGGTCTGAAATTCTTTAAGGAAAAGGCATGGTTCAAACATGATGGCATCAGTGAGGTAGTGGAGTAGGTTTTGTGATCAGTGGGGGATGCATGAAAGAATGCTCTCGTGGGGCGGGCTGAAGCCAAGCCCTGTTCCTATTCTATCACTAGGAGTTTATCCTTCATGTGTGTTTCCCCCAAAATAAGAATATTTATTACAGCAATATTTTTGATATTTGCTTTTTTCTTTTCCTTTCTTTTTTTCTTTTTTTTTTTTTTTTTTTTTTTTGAGATGGAGTTTCGCTCTTTCACTCAGGCTGGAGTGCAATGGTGCAATCTCAGCTCACTGCAGCCTTGCAACTTCTGCCTCCTGGGTTTAAGTGATTCTCTGCCTCAGCCTCCCGAGTAGCTGGGATTACAGGTGCCTGCTATCATGGCCAACTAATTATTGTATTTTTAGTAGAGATGGAGTTTCACCATGTTGGCCAGGCTGGTCTCGAACTCCTGACCGCAGGTGATCCAACTGCCTCTGCCTCCCAAAGTGCTGGGATTATAGGTGTGAGCCACAGCACCCAGCTAGAAGACTTATTTTCACTTTTTACCCTTGAGTACATATTTTGGTATTGTATAGCATGTTCAAGTATTACAAACTCTAATAATTGTACAAATAATGTTTAAGGAAATATAAAACGAAGTTAAAATGGAAAAAGGAAGCTTTCACTTAAACAGGAGTGCTTTATGATCAGATAGAACTTAGTCTGAATTCTAACTATGCCACATGACAAAAGCATAATTTCAAGCAAGGTATTTCTCCTTCTGAACCTTGGTTTTTCTCATTTATACAGTGTGAAGAGCAACAACAAAAGCAACTACTGGATATAGTTTATATGAGAATGAAGTGAGATTTATAAACAACTAGGCAGTGTGATATGATTTGGCTTCGCGTCCCTGCCCAAATCTCACCTTGAGTTGTAATCCCCATAATCCCCCACTTGTCAAGGGAGAGACCAGGTGGAGGTAATTGGATCATGGGCGTGCTTTCTCCCATGCTGTTCTCGTGATAGTGAGTCTCACGAGATCTGATGGTTTTATAAGCACCTGGCACTTCCCCTGCTTGCACTCACTTCCCTGCTGCCGTGTGAGGAAGATGTCTGTTTCTCTTTTGCCTTCCGCCATGACTGTAAGTGTTCTGAGGCCTCCCCAGCAGTACAGTACTGTGAGTCAATTAAACCTCTTTCCTTTATAAATTACCCAGTCTTGGGTATTTCTTCATAGCAGTGTGAGAATGGGATAATATACAGTGTCAGGCAAAGGTAAAGCATCCAGTATTATTTTGTCATTTAAGCCTCACAAAAATTTTATGAGGCAAGGAGAAAAGCCGACTGTTGTCGTCATAATCGTCATGGTTGTTACCCTACCCCAGTTTACAAGCGAGGAAAGTAGAGTTTGATTCAATAGTCAAGTTGTTCCCAGATCTCGTTTTCTTTCATTCATACCTGAATCCAGAAAGAAAAAAAATAGTAAAAAATAAAAAAGAGCTCTTATGATTTGAGGTAGCAATTCCAGTAAAGCTTCTTTCTAGACAGTATGGTTGCAAACTTCAGTTTTTCACAACAATTCATTGTCGCACATTGACATAATAATACTCTTCCTGCAGAGAACAATCTGATTACTAGATTAAAGCTATTGTATGATAGTGTGTGTAAAATAGCCATAAATTGAGAAAATCACTCACAGGCAAGCTTAAGAATGCTCAGTCCTATTAAATCCACTATAATTAAGAGTGTTGGCTGGGTGCAATGGCTCATGCCTGCCAGCACTTTGGGAGGTTGAGGTGGGCAGATTGCTTGAGCCGGGAGTTCAAGACCAGCCAGGGCAACATGATGAAACCCTGTCTCTACAAAAAATACAAGGATTAGCTGGGCATGGTGGTGCTTGCCTGTACTTGCGGGGGCTAAGGTGGGAAGATCATTTGAGCCTGGGAGGTCGAGGCCATAGTAAGCCAGACTGTACTCCAGCCTGGGCAACAGAGTGAGATCCTGTCTCAAAAAAAAAAAAAAAAAAAAAAAAAAGTGTTAGGCGGGGTGTGGTGGCTCATGCCTGTAATTCCAGCACTTTGAGAGCCCAAGGTGGAAGGATCGCTTAAGCCCAGGAGTTCAAGTCTAGTCCTGGCAACATAGCAAGACCCCGTCTCTACAGAAAATAAAAATAAAAGACTTGGTCAGGCATGGTGGTGCATACCTGTAGTCCTGGCTATTCAGGAGGCTGAGATAGGAAGATCATTGAGCCTGGAAGTTGGAGGCTGCAGTAAGCTGTGATTACACCACTGCGCTCCAGCCTGGGTGACAGAGCATAACCTGTCTCTTTTAAAAAAAAGTGTTAGACTTGTTTATGAACCAAAAATAAGCAATAAGCATAATTAAGTGCCCCTGTGCCCTCCATTTCTTGGTTCCAGGGCACTACTGTGGTGCCATTATTGTCTCTGGTCTTGTTTAGTTAAAAGCAGTTTCCCAAAGCATCCTGGGTCAAACTTAGGACACTTTCTGGATAACAATGGCTGTTTCAAGAAAACAGATTACTTTGTGCCATTTTCCCTTGGTAAATACAAATAAACCCATCCAGACCAACACCTGCACATTTGGGCAATTTCTTAGCTTTACTTAGTTTGTGGCATAATTAAGTAATCCACTGAGAACAGCGAAGGCAATCAAACTGCTGTAAACTCCCAAATCTAGATGGAGCCATTTCAGTCTGTATACTAACAGAATCAGGCAAGTCATCCAAGGACTGATTTGTCATTTGGTAATTGAATATGACAGGTTTTAAAGAAACAAAGCAAGTCAATCCAATTTACATGTCACACATTACCAAATGACAAAGGGACCTGCTTTTGCAAACTTCTCTTTTTTGATCTCCCCTTTGTAATACTGACTTTTCCAAAACAAAATGTACAGGTTTCTTTTCTTTCTTTTAAATGTTAACTGCTGTTAGTTTTCTGTTCCTTGGAGCCAGAGGCCACCAAAGATGCTTGGCCACTGCCTCTTCCTTCTTCCCCTCTGAAATTCAGAGCCTCACACGTCCCTGCCTTTATACAAGAGTTGCTTGGCTCCAGTCACAATTTCCCAGAAGGTGGCAAAGATGATTAGGATTGGCCAACACACATTTTTCCCTGTTATCTTATGCATTGGTTAGTATTTTCAAAAATAACATTTAATATGTTTTGTTTCTTGCTTTGAGATGAGCTCTTGCTCTGTTGCCCAGGCTGGAGTACAGTGGTGTAGTCACAGTTCACTGTAACCTTAAACTCCTGGGCTCAAGGGATCCTCCCACCATAGCCTCCTGAGTAGCTAGGACAATCGATGTGGGCCACCATGCCCAGAAAATTTTTGCATTTTTTTTTGTAGACATGGGCTCTTGCTATGTTGCCCATCCCATGCTAGTCTCGAGTTCCTGGCCTCAAGCAGTCTTCTCACCTCAGCCTCCCAAAGCACTAGGATTACAGATGTGAGCCACTTTACCCAGCCAATATATTTTGTTTCTAATTGCAATGATAACAAATGTTTAACATAAAAAATGGAAAATGCAGAAAAGCAAAAAGAGAAAGAAGTTATCTGCAATTTTGCCTTACAGAGATAATCTCTGTTAACATTTTACTGTGTATACTTCAAAAGATTTCTATGTATGTTACAGTAGGTAGGTAGACACGAGCAGGGCAGAAGACAGCCGCCCTCCCTCACCAGGAATATCAGGCGACCATCAGGTGATTGTCAGGCAGTTGTTAACTCTCTCTCTAAAAGAGTAATTGGTCGCAGCCAGGCCCAAGGAAAGGCAGTTTCCCAAGAGAAAACACCTGAAGCTGGTGAAGATCTCAGGAACTGGGTGAGTGGGCTCAAGCATGCACACTAAGAAGCAAATGGCTGAGTTTAAGTAGCACATGACCACCGTTAGGGAACACTCAGCAGGTAAGGGACCAGCACCTCAAGCGAGCATGCGCATAACTTCGGTAACCACACTGCGCATGTGGCCCCTCCCAACCGCTGGCAGGCTACTGCGTGCATGCGGACAGCCCACTCCAAGGAAAGAATCTGGGGAGAAGGGAGGCAATTCCCAGAAGCATGCCAATGTATAAAACCCCAAGCCGAAAGTCAAACCACCCACTTGAATCTCTCAAGTCACTCACTTGGCCCTCTTTGTCCCTGCTCTAAAAACTTTTTTTGTGTGTGAGATGGACTCTCTCTCTGTTGCCAGGCTGCAGTGGCCTGATCTCGGCTCACTGCAACCTCCACCTCCCGGGTTCAAGCGATTCTCCTGCCTCAGCCTCCTGAGTAGCTGGGACTACAGACGTGAGCCACCATGCCCAGCTAAGTTTTATATTTTTAGTAGAGACAGGGTTTCACCATGTTGGCCAGGATGGTCTCCATTTCTTGACCTCAAGATCTGCCCGCCTCGGCCTCCCAAAGTACTGGGAATACTGGCGTGAGCCACAGAGCCCGGCCTAAACACTTTTTAAATAAACTTTCACTCCTGCACTAAACTTGCCTCGGTCTCTTACTCTGCCTTATGCTCCTCTGTTGAATTCTTTCTTCTGAAGAGGGAAGGATTGAAATTGCTGCAGACCTGTACGAATTTGTCACTGCTAACAGGTATATATAATCTATATTTTTATTTTTACTCATCTAATTATTTTTTAGAGACAGGGTCTTACTCTGTCACCCAGAGTGCTGTGGTATGATCATGGCTCACTGAAATTTAGCTGGAATTACAGGGGTGTGTCACCGTGCCTGGCTAATTTTGTTGTTGTTGTTTTTAGATAAGGTCTCGCTATATTGCCTAGGCTGGTTTTGAACTCCTGGGCTTAAGCGAGCTTCCCAGCTTGGCCTCCCAATGTAATAGGAATGTAAGTGTGAGCTACCATGCCTGGACTTTATAGTACATATTTTAAAAATAAAATTTGGTACATTATGTATAATCTATTTGATAATCTGCTTTTACTTAGTATATTGTGATAAGACAGTCTATTGTATTAATCTTCCATATAGACATTTTTAGGTTGCATTGTATGGTAGAGGCACAGTGATTTACAATCTATTACAGATAGATGTATAGGTTTCATCTAATTCATCAATATCATAAATAATGATGCAAGTGATATCCCTCATAAGTAAATCTCTATTTCTTATAGATAAGTTGTCAGAAGGAGAATCACTGAAGAGTGAAAATTTCTTTAGGTGTTTTGACGTGTGTTGACAAATACGCCTCTAGAAAAACTATGCCGATTTTTGTCCTCCAGCAGTTTATGAGAGTCCCTTTCTGATTAGTGTTTTCAATGGCTTTTAGGGCCATATTGTATCTGAACATGAAGAGAACTAGTGGAAGTGTTTCTTCCTTCCAGGAAAGCTAGCCTGTGTTGGAGAGAGCCTGGCCCACATGGAGCTGTTTCTATTTTTATTTTAAAATAAATTATTTGCTCTTTGTTGTTGAGACAGGATCTCCGTCACTCAGGCTGGAGTACAGCAGCACAGTCATGGCTCACTGCAGCCTTCACCTCCCTGACTCAATTGATCCTCCCACCTCAGCCTCTCGAGTAGCTGGGGCTATAGATGTGTGCCACTACACCCCAGCTAATTTTCTTTTTCTTCTTTTTTTTTTTTTATAGAGATGAGGTTTCACTATGTTGCCAAAGCTATCGAACTTTTGGGTTCAGTCCCACCTCATCCTCACAAAGTGCTGGGATTACAGGCATGAGCCATCCCACCTGTCTCCTTTAAATCTTGAGTTATTGAATAGCAGTAAGAATATAAGCCTTAGGTCAATGTGGAAGCAACATGTAACCTCCAGCTCTCCTCCAGGCCCTTGTCTACACAGAGCTGTCTGGAGATCTGCCCTTGTTCCTGAACCCTTGATTTTCTTGAAATTCCAGTCCCCTAAATCCAATCGTTTGACTCACTAGGAAACTGAGGCCAGCATGACAGCAGGGGGTCCCCCCACACCCAGAGGTAATGACTCTTTAGAAAATTTCCAAAATGTAACTAATACCAATAAATGACCTTGCCTGGTTCCCTGATCTTTCCCTTGCCACGGAGAGGCTTCTGGATAATTTTGGTCCTCAGTTCATTATTGGGAATCTTCTGTAGCACCCACTCCAAGTTAGAAGACTCACACAGTGAACCTAAATTCATATGAAAATGAAAGGGATCCAGAGTAGTCAAAACAATCTTGAAAGAAGAACAAAATATAAAACTACAGTAATTAAAACCATGTGTTCCTTGCTAGTCTTGTGATTAGGGAAAAAACTCAAACAACTGTGTGATATTGGCATAAGGATAGACATATAGACCAAGTGTCCACAAATGGACCCTCACATTTATGATGAAGTGCTTTTCAACAAGGGCATCAAGACAACTTTATGGGGAAAGAACAGTCCTTTCCACAAAGGTGCTGGGATAACTGTGTATCCACATTGCAGAAGAATAAAGTTGAACCTCTTCCTTAAACCAAATACAGAAATTAACTTCAAATGAATCATAGACCTAAATGCAAGCATTAAAACGATAACTCTCAGAAGATGTAATAGTCTGTTCTCATGCTTCAAATAAAGACATACCTGAGACTGGGTAATTTATAAAGGAAAGAGGTTTCAGTGACTCACAATTCCACATGTGAGTTAAAGGCCTGCAGAGGCCTCACAATCATGATGGAAGACAAAGGAGAAGCAAAGCTACGTCTTACATGGCAGCAGGCGAGAGAGCATGTGCAGGCAAACTCCCCTTTATAAAACCATCAGATGCTGTGAGACTTATCCACTATGAGAAGAAAAGCATGAAAAAATTCACCCTCATGGTTCAATTGCCTCCCACTCTGGTCCCTCCCACAACATGTAGGAATTATGGGAGCTATAATTCAAGATGAGATTTGGGTGGGGAACACAGCCAAACCATATCAGAAGAAAACACAGGAGTAAATCTTCATGACCTTGAGTTAGGCAATAGTTTCTTAAAATGACATCAGAAGTACAAGTGGCAAACAGATAAACTGGAGTTTATTACAATTAAAAACTAGGTGAAAAGACAACTCATAGAATGGGGGAGATATTTGCAAATCCTATATCTGATAAGAAACTTGTATCCAAAATGTATAAAGAACTCTTACAACTCAACAATAAAAAGATAACTCAATTTTTAAATGGGCAAAGGATTTGAATAGACATTTCCCCAAAGTAGTTATACAAGTGACCAATAAATATATGAAAAGACTCTAGATCATTAGTCATTAAGAAAACACAAATCAAAATCATGATGAAATACCAGTTCATACGCACTAGGATGGTTAAAATAAAAAAGATAAGTGTCAGCAAGAATGTGGAGAAATCAGAATCCTCATAAACTTCTGGTAGGAATGTAAAATGGCACAACTGCTTTCAGCAGTTCCTCAAAATGTTAAGCATAGAGTTACCAGATGAACCAGCAGTTTTATTCACTTCCCCAGAGAAATGCAAATATATGTCCAGGCTGGGCATGGTGGTTCACACCTGTAATCTCAGGACTTTGGAACAGCGAGGTGGGCAGATTACTTGGGCCCAGGAGTTGGAGACCAGCCTGGGCAACATGACAAAACCCTGTCTCTACTAAAAATCCAAAAAAAAATTAGCCAGGCATGGTGGCATGCACCTTGTATTCCCAGCTATGCAGGAGGATGTGGTGGGATTATCCCTTGAAGCTGGGAGGTCAAAGCTATAGTGAGCCATCATCATGCCACTGCACTTCAGCCTGGGTGGTAGATCAAGACCCTGTCTCAAAAAAGTTCATAGGAAAACTTCCACAAAAATGTTCATATGGTATTATTCATAATAACCAAAAAGTGGAAAAAACCCACATGTCCATCAACTAAAAAGTGGATAAATAAAATGTGGTATATCAATATAATGGAATATCATTTGGAAAAAAAAAAAAAAAAGAAGTACTGAGGCATGAACCTACAACATGGATGAACCTTGAAAGCATGATGCTAGCCTGGCATGGTGGCTCATGCCTGTCATCACAGCACGTTGGGAGACTGAGGCAGGAGGATCATTTGAGCCCAGAAGGTTGAGGTTGCAGTGAGCTGTATTTATGCCACTGCACTCCAGCCTAGGTAACAAAGTGAGACCAAAAAAAAAGAAGAAAACATGATGCTAAGTGAAAGAACCAAACACCAATATTGTATGATTCCATGTATACAAAATATCCAGAATAAGCAATTCCTTAGAAACAGAAAGTGGATAAATAGACACCTTGGGCTGGAAAGTGACTGCAGATGGATACGAAATTTTCCTGGGAAATGATAAAAATATTCTAAAATTAGAGTGCTATAAGTGCACAATTCTGTATATTCTAAAAACCACTGAACTGTACACTTAAATGGGTGAATTTTATAGCATGTGAATTATATCTCAGTAAAGATTATTACTAATAACACCTATCTTCCAAGGCTAGGAAGTTGTAGATTAATGATAATATATGTACAGTATTGATATACAATAAGTATATATATCTTTATAATTGTTTATAAGCCATTCTATTTAGTTCAGTTTGTGAAATTCCAGGCTTAGTCACTATTCAGTCAGTTACAATTTGTTATTATATTTTTCTGGCATACTATTGACATGTTGGACTTCTCTTTTTCTCTGAAGTTAAGATGTCATCTGTTTTAAGACACACTCCAGTTTCAGAGACATTAAAATGTGAAATAAGGAGTACCTTAGAATCAATGAAATAGAGTTGCTTCTGCTACGTGTTGGCCCATAGCCCATTACTAACCCAGTTAATAGGGCTACTCAAAGTCTCATATGTGGCAATCCCTCCATCCCAAGTGACCAGATCACTTAGAGCCAGGCTCCTTTTTCCACTTAACCTTCTCTCTAATACCCTGTTATGCTTATTGATGTCATATCAGTAAACACACATCACATTAGGTTTTTTCCGAAAGCAGAGAGAACCACTTCACTCCTGACAAAGAGGATTACACAGGTGGGTGCAGGCTATTTGCAAATTAGGCAACACTGGTACACAGAATAGATTCAGAGTCCAAGCATACGTGCCTGCCATTGGCTAGAGGGCAATCTGAGTCAACATGTCACTGAACCAACAACTGCCCTGTTGGAAGGAGACTTAGTGGGGGCACATGGAAGAGCCTAGGTTTCTGGAACTCCATGTAGTCATTTCCTGCCCTGTTCTAAAGTCAACAAAATATAAATGGAGACGAGGCTTTATTCTTTGTTATTGCTTTTCAACATGAATACCTGTTTATATGCCAGCTACAGACTAGGGACTGGGAATCCAGAAACAAATAAGATGTGGTCCCTGTCCTTAACGACCATATATTTTAATCAAGGAAGTCACAAGCCAAAAATTATAGCACAACGTAATGTTTGTAGAGACATATGCACTGAGTTCTTTGGAAATACAAGGGAAGGACACTGAAATCAGACACAGGGCAAATGATGGGAAAGGGTTAGAGAAAACGAGGCCTGGATTTATTCTAAAACACGGATAGGATCAGCTAACTTCCAAGTGGAGGGAGAGGAGATGTTAAAAAACTCAGAGGCTTTTGAAAGACTGCATGTTGTTGGGTATAACTAGGAGGCAGGAGGGTTGCTGGAGAGGAGCAGGGCAGGCAATGCTGGGCAGGCAATGCTGGGAAGGCAGGAACATCAGGGCCTGGTGGGCCTTTGCCATGGGAGGAAATGTGGGCTTAACTGAGAAGAATGGAGAAACGATAAAGGATCTAAACAATGGAAGGAAGGGGAGAGCAAGCGACAAGATGTACTTTGCAATGAAGAAAGATCATGGTGGTGACTGCGTGATGTGTGCAATGGAAGGGTGTTGAATCCCACCAGGAAGATAGATGATGGGAGGCCGTTACCAAGATCTAGGCAAGAATGAGTGAAAGCAGAACTGAGGCAATGGCAGGAAAGGGGAAAAGCAAGGGGTAGCCATGAGTATAACACAGAAAACGGAGAGGGCTTAGTGAATGAGTAATCCTGGAAAGTGAAAAGAAAGAATTTAGAATGGCTCCTGTGTTTTTGACTTGGGCAACAGGTGGTGCCATTTCCCAAGAGGAGCAACTACGAGGGACGAGATGCTGCATTTAGATTCCAATGGGTTGCACTTGTGGTCCCTACAAAATGGGCAAATGGGGAAATTATCCAAGGCAATAAGAAGATAATAAATATAGTGAAAATATACATAGCACTCTACAGTTTATACAGTTGAAATGTGAGACATGACTGAAGCAGTGTGTCGTGGAGACGTGGGAGAGGTGGTGGGTTTTAAGGGAAATTTATTTGGAGGGGGAGGAGCAAACTGTTTGCACAGAACACTTTAAATCCAGCATGGGATGCCCGGTGCGGTGGCTCATGCCTGTAATCCCAGCACTTTGGAAGGCCAAGGTGGATAGGTCACTTGAGGCCAGGAGTTTGAGACCAGCCTGGCCAACATGGTGAAACCTCTGTCTTACTAAAAATACAAAATTAGCCAGGCATGATGGCACATGCCTGTAGTCCCAGTTAATCAGGAGGCTGAGGCATGAGAATCGCTTGAACCTGGGAGGCGGTGGTTGCAGTGAGCCAAGACTGTGCCACTGCACTTCCCTGGGCAACAGAGTGAGACTGTGTCTCAAAACAAAAAAAAAACAAAAAAAAAAACTAGATGCAAAAAGTATGGGAAACCCCAGACGGGTTTTACAAGGTTGTTTAGAGTAAGAAAACTTGGGCCAGGAACGATAGGTCACATCTGTAATCTCAGCACTTTGGGAGGCCAAGGTGGGTAGATTACTTAAGCCTAGTAGTTGGAGACCAGCCTGGGCAACATAGTATGGCCCCATCTCTACAAAAAGTTTAAATCTGGCCAGGTGTAGTGGTGTGTACCTATAGCCCCAGCTACTCAGGAGGCTGAGGCAGGTGGATTGATTGAGCCTGGGAGGTAGAGGCCACAGTGAGCTGTAATTGTGCCACTGTACTCCGGTCTGGATGACAGAGTGAGACTTTGTTTCAAAAAAAAAAAAAGAAAACACGTTCAAGAATATTTATTCTGGCAGATTCGAGGTAAAGATAGTGGGAAAGGGGAATTTTGAATTCACTTCTAACTCTTGAAACCAACTGAAAACAAAGTGCAAAAAATAAAAAAGAAACACCTACTTTCAATGAACAGGGAAAAAGTCATAAAACAAAATCAGGGAGGATGACTGCTGATGAACGAAATGAATTTTAATCCAAAATACACAAGGATTCAAAGCCAACACATCTTTGTAGAGACCCTGGGAAAGAGATCAGTTTCCCTAAGATGAAGTGCCATGCTCCGAGAAATGCATCAAAGATCCTCTGTGGGTGGACTGACAAGGTCTAAGGTCTAAGGGTGGGGCAGACATGGCCAATGTTCTGGAATATCATTCACTCTATTGTCATGGAACCTATGATTTTTAGATGGGATAAAGACAGTATTTATCTGCTTCTCTTGAACACAGGCATGGCTGCATGAAAGTGGCATGTTAAATTGTGGAAAGTGTGCTCTTTTTTAACAGCTTTATTGAGATATAATTCACACACCACACAATTCCACCATTTAAAGTGTACAATTCAGTGGTTTAGTATATTCACAGAGTTATGTAACTATCACTACACTTTTAGATAATTTTTATTGTCCCAAAAAGAAACTTGACACCCCTTATCTACCATCTCCCAAATCCCCCAGTGTCCCAATCCTGGGCATCCATGAACTTACTTTCTGTTTCTATAGATTTGCCTATGCTGAACATTTTCTATAAATAGAATCATACACTAAATGGTCCTTTGTGTCTGGCTTCTTTCACTTAGCTTAATGTGTTTGAGGTTCATCCATGTTGTCACATGTATATTATTTTATGTCGCTTGGTCGTTAAATTATATTCCACATTTTAAATAATGCTGCTATGAACATTTGTACAAGTCCTGTGTGGACATATGTTTCCATTTCTCTTTAGTATATACCTAGGAGTAAAATTTCTATGTGATATGGTTATGATATGGTTCTATGTTTAACATTTTGAGAAATTGCCAGAACTGTTTTCCAAACTGGTCGCACTATTTTATGTTCCTTTCAACAGGTGTGTGAGGATGGGAATTTTTTTTTTTTTTTTTTTGAGTTGGAGTTTCACTCTTGTTGCCCAGGCTGTGGTACAATGGTGTGATCTTGGCTTACTGCAACCTCCGCCTCCCGGTTTCAAGCAATTCTTCTGCCTCAGCCTCCCGAGTAGCTGGGATTACAGGCACATGCCACCTCTCCCAGCTAATTTTCGTATTTTTAGTAGAGACAGGGTTTCATCATATTGGTCAGGCTGGTCTTGAACTCCTGACCTCAGGTGACCTGCCTGCCTCGGCCTCCTAAAGTGCTGGGATTACTGGAGTGAGCCACCATGCCCAGCTGGGAATTTTGATGTTAAATATCCTAGCTTCTTTTCTCTTTAAAATCAAAATTCCCATCCTCATACTTGTTGGAAGGAACAGCACTTTAGGAGGCTGAGTTGGGAGAATCACTTGAGCCCAGGAGTTTGAGGCCAGCCTGGGCAACGTAGTGAGGCCCCCATCTCTACAGAAAATTTTATAAAATTAGCAGGGCATGTTGGTGTGCACCTGTAGTTCCAGCTACTTGGGAGGCTGAGGCAGGAGGATCACTTAAGCCCAGGAATTCAAGGGTGCAGTGAGCTATGATTGTGCCACTGTGCTTCAGTCTGGGTGACAGAGCAAGACCCTGTCTCAAAAATAAAAGAGAAGGTGGACTCCTTGCTGGTGGCGGAATGTGAACATGCTGACGAGGCTGGAACTGTCTTGGATAGTTGGTGAATGTATGTTGAGACTGGCAGAGCAACAAGCTAAAATAGGAGCCTGGACGGCAATGGTCTTGAACTGCCTGATTCCAAACTTCATTATGTGCAACTAAAGAAATAAAGCTACAGTTATATGCTGCTTTCTCTCACTTAAAGCTGAATCTAATCTTAACAGACATAGGTTGTTGGGGAATAGAGAACACCTCTGGAGAATTAGGAACCATAGAGAAAGACATTCAAGGAGGCAGAACCAAAAGGAAGTGGCTAAAGGAAGAGCCAGACCAACATACCATTTTATATCTTTCCAAACTGTCTGTCTTAGTGAGGGGGGGATGAAGGAGGAGGGACTAGAATCATCAGATGACAACACAGAGCACCTGAGTAAAGTGGGTTGTCTTAAGCCACACCAATGTCCTGAACTCTAGTCTCTGAGAAAAGACATGACAGCAGAGAGCCCAAGAAGCATGGTGAGAGGTGTTTCAGATAACAACCCTGGACTGGTGCTGGGGATGACCCCTACTCACATTCCTCACTCTGCTCTACCCCATTTTTCAACACAGCATGATCCAGACAGAAACTCCCTCATTCAAAGATGAGGGATAGCCAGAAAGGGAGGCATGTGGAGATGGTTAGGAGAAAAGGAAATACCTCACAAGAGAAATTATTCTGGACAACAGAAGAAGAGTTCAAAGAATCCTGCTAAGTCCCAAGTCACAGATACTATGATTAACTTGGGGAAACACTTTAAAAGAGGAGTAAGAGATGAGAGAGGAGATGGTGAGACATCAAAAGGAGGCCAGGCTGAGTTGGATGAGCTCAGGAAGAAAAATAAAAGAAGAAAAACAAAACCATGACAAAGAGCCCAGCACAGCATACACTGCAGAATAATTAAACTAATGAACATAGCCATCACTTCACTCACTTACCATTTTTGTATGGTGAGGATATTTAAAATAGACTAAGCAATTTTGAAATACACAAAACATTGTTATTAAGTATAGTTACTGTGCTGTGCAATAGATGGCTAAAGTCTATTTCTCTTTCTAACCGAAACTTCATGCCCTTTGGCCATCACCCTTTTCCCCTTCCCCACCCTCAGCCCCGGTAACCACCATTCTATTCTCTGCCTCTATGAGTTCAAATTTTTCAGATTTTATATATAAGTGAGATCATGCAGTATTTATCTTTCTATGCTTGGCTTATTTCACTTAACATCGTGTCCTCCAGGTTCATCCATGTTGTCACAAATGACAGGATTTTCCTCTCTTTAAGGCTATGTAGTATTCCTTTGTGCATTTATATCATATTTTCTTATTCCATTTATCTATTGATAGACACTTGGATTGATTCCATATCTTGGCTATTGTGAATAATGCCGCAGTGAACATGGGAGTGCAGGTGACTCTTTGACACACTGATTTCAATGGCTTTTCTCAAGGACCTCAAAGGTTCTATGAAAACCAATAGGCCTGGCGCAGTGGCTCACGTTTGTACTCTTAGCACTCTGGGAGGCCAAGGCAGGGGGCATTGCTTGAGCCTAGGAGTTTGAGACAAGCCTGGGCAACATAGCAAGACCCTGTCTCAAAAAAAAAGCAGACAGAAACACTGGCAACCTTAATTTTTATGGCAGTCTTGGTCAGTGAACAAAACTTACTCTGAAGACCAGACAAATGCAAAGGTCTCACAAAATGAGGATTTTTTTTCATATTTGAATTATATTTTGTGGAGCTCTTCTTCCTTCTCTACAGATTTTGTTTCATATTTAATGATGGGAAACAATAAAATTAGTTTCTCCTCTCAAAGAAAACACAAAGAGAAGAGGAGGAAGGGAAAAAAGAAAGAAAAAAGCCCAGTTTTTAAAAAATGACGATAATCTGTCATTTCAAAAAATAAAAGCTAAACAACAGTGAGAATTATAGACACAGAAATGTTATAATACTGGAAATGTAAAAATGATGTGACTACCATAAATCTGGAGACATTAGATTGCAAAGGAGGTTTTAGGAGAAGACAGAGCCTATTTCATGCCATTCCCCCCATTTAAAGCTCTCCAATGGATTCCCATTACTCAAGGGTTAAAATCTGAACTCCTTGTCAAGAGAACGAGTTGTGCACTCACCTCTTGACATTCCTCTCACACTCAGCCTCTCTGGTCTCTGAGCTCCTGCATTGGGCATCCCTCTAGTCCTGAGCCAGGCCTGCCCTGCTCTGAGCACATGTGCTGTCTCTTCCTTCTGCCTGGATGGCTCTGTCCCCGAGAGATCCACCTGACTGAATGCTTTGATCTCAAGTCAAATATCACTTGCTCAGGCAGGCCCTCTCTGACCTGTAACCTGAACCAGCCATCCAGCCCTCCCTAGCCACACACTGTTTTATTTTCTTCATAAATAAAATATGAAAAGATCCTATTCATTATGTATTTACCGGATCATGTGTGTGTATGTGCTTACTGGGTTTCTTCCTGCCCCTGTCACACACACACACACACACACACACACACACACACACACACACCTGCCATAGAGCAGAGATCTTGCCTGTTTTATTATCTGGCACATACATCACAGATTGATGTAAACTATTCAATATATTTTTGTTTCATGAATGAAGGAACGAACAAAAATCTATTACAGTATGGATTAAATAGACACCATCTAAAGATGAAATGTCTGCCTGAGAAAACATAAAAGCATGACACCTACCATCCTTTAATAACTTCTATGCCCTTTTTCTTAAGAGCCATTAATTGGCAACTATTATTTCACCATGTGAAGACTTATTTTTTTTGTAAATCTTTTTTTAGAGATAAGGTCTTGTTTTGTTGCCCAGTCTGGTCTCAAACTCTTGGCCTCACAAAGTTCTAAGGTTTAAAGGTATGAGCCACTGCACCTGAACCCAGTATGAACACATTTTTCTAAAAATAAGCAACTTTTTCAGCTTTATTTCAACTTCTTTTTTTCTTGTTAAATATTCAATACAATAATTTGTATTTTCAGGCTGGGCACGTTGGCTCACACCTGTAATCCCAGCACTTTGGGAGGCCGAAGTGGGCAGATCACCTGAGGTCAGGAGTTCTGGACCAGCCTGACCAACATGGAGAAACCCTGTCACTACTAAAAATACAAAATTAGCCAGGCGTGGTGGTGCATGCCTGTAATCCCAGCTACTTGGGAGGCTGAAGCAGGAGAATTGCTTGAACCCGGTTGGTGGAGGTTGCGGTGAGCTGCGATCATGCCATTGCACTCCAGCCTGGGCAACATGAATGAAACTCTGTCTCAAAAAACACAAAAATAATTTTTATTTTTAAAGGCATAGACACTATGATCTCATCTTTCTCTGCCCTTCTATCTGCAAATGTATTTATTCAACAAATGCTTATTGAGCAACTAGTATGGGCCAGGCATTGTTCTAACAATCAGGGCAGAATAGTGGGTAAAACAGACAGTAATCCATGCCTTCATGCAATTTACATTTTAGTGGAGGATACAGACAAAAAATTAAAAAGAAAAGAATAATTACAGAGAATGCTTTCAGGTAACGGTAAATATTATGAAGAATAATTGAATCAAGAGGTAGAAAATGATAAAGGGTAGCAGCTGGGATGAGTTTAGTTAGGGGTGGGGGTCAGAACCAGCCACTTCAAGGAGTATTTGAGCATGGACTTAAAGGGTTGGAAGGGGAAAGCCATGAAAAAATTGAGAAGAACATTCCTGGCAGGGAAAGGAGAAAATGTACAGGCCCTGGGGCAGAAATAAGCTTGATATGTTCAAGGAATAGAAAGAAGGACATTGTGACTGTTGTTTATTGGGCCTTTAGGTCAGCCTAGTAATTTTTTATTATTTTATTTTCATTTTTGAGAAAGAATCTCACTTTATCACCCATGCTGGAATGCAGTGGCATGATCTGAGCTCACTGCAGCCTCAAACTTCTGGGCTAAAGAGATCCTTGTACCTCAGCCTCCGAAGTAGCCGGGACTACAGGTGCAAGCCACCAGACCTGCCTAATTTACTTTTATTTTTACTTTGTTTTATTATTATTATTTTAGAGACAGAGTCTTGCTGTGTTTCCCAGGCGGGAGTGCAAGGGTGCAATCATAGCTCACTGCAGCCTCGGCCTCCAGAGCTCAAACAATCCTCCCACCTCGGCTTCCTGAATAGAGGGGACTACAGTGCACACCACCACACCTGGCTAATTTTTTTTTATGTTTTGTAGAAGTGAGATTGCACTATGTATCTGAGGCTGGTCTTGAACTACTGGGCTCAAGTGATCCTCCCACCTCAGCTTCCCAAAGTGCTGGGATTACAGGAGTAAGCCACTGCACGTGGTCAATAATTTTTAATTCTAAGTATGGTAGAAAGTTACTGAAATATTTTTGATGGGAAAGGAATTTGATTTATGTTTTTTAAAACACTCTGGATACTGTGTAGAGAATATTACTGATGGGGCAAAAATGGAAGTGGAGAGAATATTCAGAAGGCTAATCCAAGCAAGAAATAGATGATAACCTGGACTATAATGACAGCAATCAAGATGAAGTTGTCAGGTTCCAGTGTATTTCCAAACAGAGTCAGTGTAACTAGTTGATGTGGGGAGTGAGATAAAGAGAAAGACAGTGGATGAGTCCCAGGTTTTGGCCCAAGCAGTTGGCTCAATCATGGTAATATTCTCCAATTTGGGAAGGCAGAGGAGAGAAGAAGCGAATTTTAAGAGTAATCTCTATAAGATTAATGTTTACCAATTGATAACAATGGGTTATGTCTAGATGACAGTGTGGGGTTAATAGTTTATTTTTTTCTTTGTATTTTTCTATGTTGTCTGCATTCTTATAACAAAGATATTTCATTTTTACATAAGCTTATTAAGTGATTTTAAAAATAAACTTTTTAAAATATAGCCTGAAGAATGCTAACCAGAGTAGAGGCAGTTTTCACAATGTATGAAGGCTGAACTGAGGGCAGCATTACGGTGTTGTAGAAAGCTCCCAGACTTTGGAGTCAGAAGCCAATTTGGGCCGGCTTGGTGGCTCACACCTGTAATCCCAGCACTTTGGGAGGCCAAGGTGGGCAGATTACGAGGTCAGGAGTTCGAGACCAGCCTGGCCAACATAGTGAAACCCCCGTCTCTACTAAAAATACGAAGAAATTAGCCAGGCATGGTGGCGGATGCCTGTAGTCCCAGCTACTTGGGAGGCTGAGGCAGGAGAATTGCTGAACTGGGAGGTGGAGGTTGCAGTGAACTGAGATTGTGCCACTGCACTCCAGCCTGGGTGACAGAGTCAGACTCAAAAAAAAAAAAAAGCCAATTTAATCTCCAGATATACTAAATATAGGTGTCCCCCCCTTTTTTGGTATCTTGACTCAGATATAAACAAATATAAGTTACATGATCTGGGTAGATCATTTAAATTTTGGTGTTTCCCACATATGTAAAGGGAATGTACTGGTCTCTCAAGAAAAATGGACACAGTCAGGTACAGTGGCTCATGCTTGTATCGCAGCAATTTGGGAGGCTGAGGCAGGAGGATTGCTTGAGCCAGGGAGTTCGAGACCAGTCTGGTCAGCATAGTGAGACCCCATCTCTACAAAAAAAATTAAAAGTTAGCTGGGCATTGTGGTGCCTGCCTGTAGTCCCAGCTACTCAGAAGGCTGAGGTGGGAGAATCGCTTGAACTCAGGAGGCAGACATTTCAGTGAGCTGAGATCATGCTGCTACACTCCAGCCTGGGTGACAGAGTGAGACTCTGCCTCAAAAGAAAAAAAGAAAAGAAAAGTAAAGAAAAGAAAAATGTTCACAGTTTGTGTCTGTCGGGCTCTACCCACCCCAGGGACTGGAGGCAGGTGGGCAGTATTCGGCATGGATGCCTGTTAGAACCTAGATGTGATGGGAGGTAAGCAGCAGAAATACAATTCTGGAGTTCAGAGAAGTGGAAGCCAGAGACATACATGTGTGAGTTACCAGCTTATAGTGGGATTTGTAGATGAGATCTTCTGGGAGTAGGTGCAAGAAAAGAGAAGAAATTCAAGGACAGACCCTGGCGGATTCCAATAGGTCAGGGTGATTAGGAGGAACCACCATGTTCTTCCCTCTCAAAAACTCCCTCCATTCTACCCCAAGCTTCTCTACCCCCTTCATCTGCTTAACATTTCCTCATTAGGATCTCAGCTCTCAATTCAGACACAACTTCAATTGTTCTTTCATTTATTCAGCACATTGTACTGGGATTAAGTGGTGAACAATAGGATAAATTAGTCTTGGCCTTCATTGAGCTTATCTTCTACTAGGAGAGACAGTCCATAAACAAACAAGGACGCCAATAAACAAGGCAATTCAGACTGGTAGCCCAACACTGGCTGAAATAAGCAGGATGATCAGACAGCATGACCAGGGAAAGGTCTCAGTGTTGTTGCCTGCAGTGCTAAGACCAGAAGTGTGAGACAGATGGGAAGAGAATTGGAAAGAGCTTGGTCTGTCTTGAGGACTGACTTTCTTGCCCTCCAGACTTGGCCAGGTTCCCTTTGCTCTACCCGCTCATAACACTTAAAATCCAAATATCTCTCAAAGAGTGATTGGTGATTTGAACTAAGCTGAACTCTTTTTTTTTTTTTTTGAGACAGAGTCTCACTCTGTTGCCCAGACTAGAGTGCAGTGGTGCAGTCTCGCTGACTGCATCCTCCTTCTCCCAGGGTTAAGCGGTTCTCCTACCTCAGCCTCCCACGTAGCTGGGATTACAGGTGCACACCACCACGCCTGGCTAGTTTTTGTATTTTTAGTAGAGACAGGATCTCACCATGTTGGCCAGGCTGGTCTTGAACTCCTGACCTCAAATGATCTGCCTACCTCGACCTCCTAAAGTGCTGGGATTACAGGTGTGAGCCACCGTGCCTGGCCTGAACACTTGATTCATTTATAGGTGCAGTCAACTAACATTTATTGAGCTGGGTTAAATTATATCAAGACTTCTCTGCAGAGTTACTGCTGGGGATACAAAGAAAGAAATCTTAAAACTATGATAACTGGAGGTCTGGGTTGAGAAGTTTGGTTCATTTGCCAATACAGGGCTGGCATTCTCTCTCTCTCTCTCCCTCTCTCAATCTCTCTCTCTCTCTCTCACACACACACATGCACACACACACACACACACGCGAGCGCGCGCACACACACACCCTCTCTCTTCCCCTCTTCTTTGTCTAGGAAAGAGGACAATTGCCCCCATGTCCCTACTTGAGGATAAGTATCCTTCTGCCTCCTTCCAACCCTTTCCAGATTTTAACGTACTGTCTTTCCTCACATGCCTGTGGTGGCTTCCTACCCTTGTTCCATATCTGAATTCACTGAAATGCATTGAGCAGGACATTAGGCTAACTGTGCCGAAGTCCAGGCCCTCCTCCATCACTTGCTAGTTATGTGACTCTGGGGAAATTTCTCCTCTAAAATGGAATTACGGTATCCTCCTCCTTGGGAGGAATAAATAAGGAAGTAGTTGGTACTCTGTAAGGCAATGTAGGATTATAAAGTGTTATTAATATTTGCCTAAGGCAGAATAGGGCTGCATCTGTCTAGGCGGGAATAACATTGAGGACACTGAGAACCCAGAAAGAAGGAAATGCCTAAAATTAGGGTGAGGAGGAGAAGAATCAGAAAGAACTCTGAAGGTACCATTTGGTCTGGACCTATACAGCCGTTTGCAGGGCTAGCTGCCCAAGATTTGAATCAAGACCCTGGGAGGATGTCAGACAGTGAAGCTTTCTGCTCCAGCCTCTCCCCAGGAACCCCAGTTCTGTCTCAGATTTAAGGTATTTGGGAATATATTTGTTTCCTATTGCTATGGTTTAAAAAAATGAGCACAAATTTTAAAACAACACAAATGTCGTATCTTACAGGTCTAGAGGTCAGAAGTCTGCAATGGGTCTCATTGTACTAATATCAGGGTGCCGGCAGAGCTATGTTCCTTTCTGGAGGTTCCAGGGAGCATGCGTTTCCTTGCCTTTGACAGTTTTTAGAGGGTTTTCACGTTCTGTAGCTTGTGGCACTTCTCGACCATCTTCGGGGCCAGTGATAGCTGCTTAAGTCTGTTTCACATCTCATCCCTCTCTCTCTCTGACCCTCCTGCCTCCCCCTTCCACTTAGAAGCACACTTCTGGGCCTGGCATGGTGGCTTACGCCTATAATCCCAGTAGTACCTTGGGAAGTGGGTGGATCACCTGAAGTCGGGAGTTCAAGACCAGCCTGACCAACATGGAGAAACCCTGTCTCTACTAAAAATACAAAATTAGCTGGACATGGTGGCACATGCCTGTAATCCCAGCTACTCAGGAGGCTGAGGCAGGAGAATCTCTTAAACCTGGGAGGTAGAGGTTGCAAGATCATGCCATTGCACTCCAGCCTAGGCAACAAGAACGAAACTCCGTCTCAAAAAAAAAAAAAAAGCACACTTGTGATTGCATGGGCACACCTGGATAATCCAGATAACCACTTCCTGTCAAGATCAGCTGATTCGTAACCTTAATTTTTTCTTTTTTTTTTGAGACAGGTTTTGCTCTGTCACCTAGGCTGGAGTGCAGTGGCGTGACCGTGGCTCGCTGCAGCATAACAGAGAAAGTGATAAGAATTAAAGACACAAAGACTGATTGTAGCAGCAACTACAAAGGGAGGTAAGGAAGACCCAGGATTTGAGCTGGATTGAGCTGCCTAGGAAAATAGCATAAGTGAAAGCAGGAAGGCAGGTGATGAGGGCATGCTCCAAAAACAGTAGGTGGAGCAACAGTGCTGCACTACATTGAGGGACAGGAGGACAAGTCACAACTGGACTTGGTAGGAAGGACGGAAAGGCATTTGAATTTTACATGAGCCACCATGCCTGGCATCTCATGTGGTTTTAATTTGCATTTCCTTAACAACTAATGACATTGAACATATTTAAATGTGCTTATTAGCCATTTGTGTATCTGTTTTGGTCAAATGTTTTGCCCATGTTTTAATTGGGTCATTTGTCTTCTTATTGTATTGTAAGGATTCTTTATGTATTGGGGGATATTATGAGATACATGATTTACAGTTGTTTTCTCCCAGTCCAAGGCTAATCTTTTCCTTTTCTTGGTGGAATCTGTTGAAAAATTTTTGAGGAAAGAAAGGATGAAATACAGCCATGCTTTAGAAAGGTAGTCAGGCAGCAGTACGTGGGATGGATCAAAAGCGACAGAGAACTCTTTTTGAAAGTTGTAATAAAGGGAACAGGAAGAGGCCAAGTTTTAAAAAAAATTATCCGGGAATCAAAGGGTTATAAGCAGCTATTTATTGAAGCCTGTTTACAGTCCAGTTAACCAGTAAACCAGAATCAGTGAAACTACCCATCTAGGCAAGTGCAAAAAGCCTTTCAAAAGGCTTTTCTGGATTTGGGAAGGGAAGGGAGTGAGGGAGAAGAGATGAGTGGCTACTCCAGAGCGACATAAAGAATTTCCAGCCTTGGACGGACAGTTGGGAACGACTTCCAGGGGCTGGTGTTTACAGGCGAGGCGGGAAGCTCGGCAGACCTTGGATTTTGGCGGGTGAAGAGGCCAGGTTGTTGCAGGAGGTGGGGCGCGTTTCAGTGGCTCTCTTGAAAAAGCCCAGCAAGATGTCAGACCTGCTTTCAGCTTCTTCTCCACCTCCTCCTTCTATTTAAGCTGGTTGCCCCGGTGACCTTCCGCCACCACCGCTATGATGATCTTGTACGGACACTGTACAAGGTGCAAAACGAATGCCCCAGCATCACGCGGGTCTACAGCATTGGGCGCAGCGTGGAGGGGGAGACACCTCTACGTGCTGGAGTTCAGCGACCACCCTGGAATCCACGAGCCCTGTAAGTCCTGAACAGCTCTTGAGGGTGTGTGGGCAGGGCCCTTCCCTTGCAAATCCAGTAATTGGGGTGGTTTCTGGAGTCGTCCGTGGACTCCTCCACCTACAAGGAATTATCGCTTTCTCAGCCTGTGCTGTTTCCCTCTTAGCCCTCAAACTGCCACTGCCTCTAGGAGCCACAACCCTCATTCAGGCTTTAGCCCTTTCCTCCTTTTTGGATTCTGTTTGCTCAAAACCTTAATGGTAAAAGATGAGTCTTCTTCCCTGCTCGTGTCCCATCCCCCCTTCCGTTCCCCCATTACCTTTTTTTTCCCCTTGCTATTATTCTGTTTTTCCTGATCCACTGGCTCAGGAGACATAGGCAGAAACAATGAGCCCTTCTAGTTGTGCCAGGAAACTTAGAAGGGAATAGGGAGATCTCTTCCAGGAGTGACAGTGTAGTGTTCTAGAGAGAGTTTGGGGACTGAGGTGTTAGTTTTATTTACTGGATTCTTTTTTTTTTGAGACAGAGTCTTTCTCTGTCGCCTGGGCTGGAGTGCAATAGTGCGCTCTTGGCTCACTGCAACCCCGCCTCCCGGGTTCACAGGATTCTCCTGCCTCAGCCTCCCAAGTAGCTGGGATTACAGGCACCCACCACCACACCCGGCTAATTTTCTGTATTTTTAGTTGAGATGGGGTTTCACTATGTTGGCCAGACTGGTCTCAAACTCTTGACCTCGTGATCTGCCCAAAGTGCTGGGATTACAGGCAGGAGCCACCGTGCCTGGTCTTTTTTTTTTTTGAGACAGGGTTTGGCTCTGTTGCCCAGGCCGGAATGCAGTGGCATGATCTCAGCTCACTGCAGTCTTGACCTTCTGGGCTCAAGTGATCCTTTCTCCTCAGCCTCCTGCTTAGCTGAGACCACAGGCATGCACCACCACCCCCGGCTAATTATTGTATTTTTAGTAGAGACAGGGTTTCATCATGTTACCCAGGCTAATCTCAAACTCCTGGGCTCAGGTGATCTGCCCACCTCAGCCTCCCAGTGTTGGGATTACAGGCATGATCCACTGCACCCAGCCTGGATTCTTTTTTAGCTTTTTTCTTCTATAGAAAGCAATCCATGTTTGGATTAAAATTTAGAAATTAGATAAGGAAAAAAATAATAAAACTCACCCTAAATCCCACCACTGTTAACCTATTGATGTATATCCTTCCAGACTTTTTTCAATGCATATTTAAATCCCTGACACAAACACATGTAATTGTTTCTATAGAAATGGACTCATATTATAACTGCCCTTCTCATTTCACAATCTGTTATGGACAGCATCCGTGTCTACAAGTATATATCTTCATCATCGTGGTGTTGGTTGCGTAATAGCTCATTGCATGACTGTATGTAACTGTCCATGTATTGATGGACATTCAAGTTGTTTCTAATTTCTCATTGCTTTCCTTACCAATTCCTCCTTCAAATTGTGAATTTCAAATCTCCCTTTACCTCTCCACTTCCACATGCCCTGCCCGAATCCAGACTCCATCACAAGCTGCCTAAATGATTGCACTGAACTCCTAACTGGTCTCTAACTTTTTTTTTTTTTTTTTTTTTGAGAAGAGTCTCGCTCTGATGCCCAGGCTGAAGTGCAGTGGTGTAATCTCAGGTCACTGCAAACTCCACCTCCCTGGTTCAAACCATTCTCCTGCCTCAGCCTCCCAAGTAGCTGGTAGGCGTGTGCCACCACACCTGGCTAATTTTTTTTATTTTTAGTAGAGACAGGGTTTCACCCTGTTGGCCAGGCTGGTCTTGAACTCCTGACCTCAAGTGATCCACCCACCTTGGCATCCCAAACTGCTGGGATTACAGGCGTGAGCCACCATGCCCAGCCAGGTCTCTAATTTCTAACTGCTGCACTCTTTGAACCTTCCATTTGGTACACAGATGCTAGAAAAATTTTCCTAAATCCTTACATGATCCCACCTTCCTGCTTTAAAAGCCTCACACTCAATGGACTGGCTATGAGATTCAGAATATTGCATAGTGGAGGCTCAAAGAAGGCCATGGGGTTACCTAGGATAATTGCCTCACTTTAAAGCTGCACTTTCATAGCAAGCAGCCTGCTGTCAATCAGATCATGTGTTCACTGTGGAAGCTTGCGAGTGTTCATGGATATCATGGGGTTAGCCCCCCAACACTCCAAGCCTCCTTCTTGGTGCTCCTGTACTTTCTAGCATTCAAAGCCTTCCTTGAAGCTTTTTCATAGGACTCTAGCCCTCACTATTCCCTCTTTTCTCTGAAGCACTATAACTGCTATTCACTCATTCATTCCTTTCATTCCTTCATCCATTCCACAAATATTTACCAATCACCTACAATATGCAAGCACTTTTGTAGTCTCTGGAAGTACAGCAGAGAATAAAACAACGACCCTGCCCCTCATGGACCCGAATTCTAGTGGGGGTAAGACTGACAATAAATGGGTAACTAAGTACTACATATTACATCAGATGGAAATAAGTGCTGCAGAGAAAACTAAATCAGGAAAAAGAGATAGGGATGCCATGGAGGAAGACGAGGAGAGGTGCTCAGGAGAGGCGTCTCCACTGAAGTGGCTTTGAGGAGAGCTGAAGTATGGTGTGATGGCACATGCCATGCTGACATTGGGGGAGGAACAGATGGGGGCAGAGGGAAGAGCAAAGGCAGTGCTCTGGAGCATGCTTGGCACATGTGAGGAACAGCAAGGGGGGCCAGTGCGGCTCTAGCCGAGTGAGCGAGGGGAGAGCAAGAGAGGAGGTCACAGCCATGTGATGGGGCCACCAGGCAGTAGGACATCATGCAGGGCCTCATAGGCCCTGGTAAAGATTTGGGCTTTTACTTTGAGTCAAGTGAGAAGCCACTGGAGGGTTTTTTAAGCAGAAGAGAGACTTGATCTGACTCAAAGTTTTTAAAGATCACTCAGAACAGGGGTCAGCAAACTACAGCCTGAGGGCTAGCCACCTGTTTTGGTAAATGAAGTTTTATGGGAACACAGTCACGCCCATTCACTTTTATCTTGTCCGTGGCTGCTTTTGCTGGAAGAGTTGAGTAGCCGTGACAGAGACAGCACAGCCCACAAAGCCTAAAGGATTTACTCTCTAGTCCTTTATTAAAAAGTTTTGTCAACCCCTAACTCTGGAGAATAGACTTTAAAGGGGCTAGGCAGCTGCAGGGAGACCAAGTGGGAGATTTATGGCAATGACCTAATATTGCCAATAGTACCAAGCTTGAGGGTACAGGGGCTTGACCAAAATGATAGCAGTGATTGTTATGAGAAGTGGTTGTATTCTAGACATATTCACAGTAGAGGCCAGCTGTAGTGGCTCATGTCTGTAATCCCAGTACTTTGGGAGGATTGCTTGAGGCCAGAAGTTTGAGACCAGTCTGGGCAACATAGTGAGACCTTGTCTCTATAACAAATTTTTTTAGAAAATTAGCCTGGTGTGGTGGTGTGCACTTGTGGTCCCAGCTACTCAGGAGGCTGAGGTGGGAGAATGGCTTGAACCAAGGAATTTGAGAGGCTGCCTGGAGCTATGATTGTGTCACTGCACTCCAGCATGAATGATTGAGCAAGACCCTATCTCAATAAATAAATAAATAAATGAAAGAAAAGAAAAAGGAAAGCCGAAAGAATTTGCTATTAAGCATCTACTAAGTGCATGGCGCTGCCCAAAGTTCCATAGGGTAGTTGTTCCCAGACTTACAGATTTCATAAAGCAGTTGAAAAGTTTTTTTTTAAATAAGAGACTGGAGATAACTAAAACAGATCTTCCCAATTTTATTTTACCGAATAAGGATGTGAAGAAAACTACCTGTCATCTGTTATATCCATCCTTTTCTCACAGAAAAGACATTTTAACACCAAGAAAAGTAAGAAAGACATAATCTACAATTTAAAAAAAAATACACTAAGATTAAAGAATAGCCATGATAGAAAATCTACCACATGATTCTTGTGGGTTATCAGCATTCCTCTGAGCAAAACTGCTGTAGATATACTAAGATAAACAATAATGGATGGTGTCACAAATTAAAAATTATGTACACTGCTAAGGCCAGGTCCAGTAAAGGAACTAGAACACGTACAAAAATAGGTAAAACCCTGCCAGGCACCGTGGCTCACACCTGTAATTCAAGCACTTTGGGAGCCTGAGGCCGGCAGATCACCTGAGGTCAGGAGTTTGAGACTAGCCTGGCCAACATGGTGAACACCCATCTCTACTAAAAATATAAAAATTAGCCAGGTGTGGTGGCAGACACCTGTAGTCCCAACTATTTTGGAGGCTGAGGCAGGAGAATCGCTTGAACCTAGGAGGCAGAGATTGTAGTGAGCCGGGGTTGCACTACTGCACTCCAGGCTGGGTGACAGAGCAAGACTCTCGCCTCAAAAAAAAAAAAAAAAAAAAAAAAAAAGGAAAACCCAGGAAGTCAACAGAGAGCTCTCTCTCATCAAGGAGAACCCAGGATTACTTCCCAGAGTATCATGTGGACTGGGCCTAAAAGGGTGGTGAGGAGGATTTGGAAATGAGAAGATGAAGAGGTACAGAACCAGAAAAGTCATGGAGGCAGGAAAGTGTTGGGTGGAAGAGAAGTCACTTGCAAGAGCCTCTTCTTTTAAAAGAGGGCACGAGCTGGGCCCTGTGGCTCAGATCTTTAATCCCAGCACTTTGGGAGGCAGAAGCAGGCAGATCATGAGGTCAGGAGATTGAGACCATCCTGGCTAACACGATGAAACCCCGTTTCTACTAAAAATACAAAAAATTAGCTGGGCGTGGTGGCAAGTGCCTGTAGTCCCAGCTACTTGGGAGGCTGAGGCAGCAGAACTGCTGGAAACTGGGAGGCGGAGGTTGCAGTGAGCCAAGGTCGTGCCACTGCACTCCAGCCTGTGCAACAGAGCAAGACTCCGTCTCTAAATAAATACATACATACATACATAAGGGCAAGAATGATTTTCTTTTCTTTCTTTTCTTTCTTTTTTTTTGGAAATGGAGTCTCGCTCTGTCACCCAGGCTGGAGTGCAGTGGCACGATCTCGGCTCACTGCAAACTTCGCTTCCCAGGTTCAAGTGATTCTCCTGCCTCAGCCTCCCAAGTAGCTGGGATTACAGGCACCCACCACTACAGCCAGCTAATTTTTGTATTTTTAGTAGAGATGGGGCTTCACCATGTTGGCCAGGATGGTCTCGATCTCTTGACCTTGTGACCCACCTTAGCTCCCAAAATGCTGGGATTACAGGCATGCGCCACCGCACCTCGCCGTGGAATGATTTTCTCTAGGTGATCCCAGAAGCTTTCAGATCCTCAATTCTCACCTCAAGTTAAACAATTAACGTGGCCAAAGAGAAGACTAAGCAATGAGACATAGTAGGTGCCTTCCTATTCTGTGCCTCCAAACTTGGCCTGCTTGGATTTGAAGGAGTGATTTTAGTTTTCTCGTACTGCAGTGGGGAGAATGGAGAACCAGCTCAGTCCTGCCCACAATCCTATTCTTTGTGTAGGTGGGGTGGGAGGGAGTGGGGAAAACCTCTACCAGCCCACTCAATCTTAGAGCCATCTCTGCAGAGCTGGTCACCTCTGCTCACCTGCTGTGTTCTTGTTCAGATGGAGCAAGAAACTTTTTGAGGACCAAGAAAATTAAGTTTTCAACTGGGATCATTAGCAGCTGCTATGCTTAAACCTAGAGTACTTCATGAGAGCAGATTCTAGGGGAAACATCCTTATCCTGAAAGGTTTGTCTCTGAGAAGCAGTGTGCTACTGTAAATGGCATTGTAAGTGCCACCTGGGCTTGGGCCTCCATCAGAGCCATTAGCTAGGCAACCTCAGACAAGTTACTTAACCTCCCCCATCCTTATTACCCTCACCCTGAGGCTATTACTGCCCTCTTTACTGGTTTTCTGTGAAGATTAGCAGTATTAAACATAACTGTCTAGTACACTACAGGGGTTCAGTGAATGGCACTGATTATTATCCCTGGCATGAATTTCGTAGCTTTTGTCATTGTAATTGGTTAAGAAGGAGCTCAGGGATTATTGCAAAAGACCGAATTTTTTTTTCATTCATTACTGAAAAGAGAAAAAAGGTCCTTGTGCAAGGCTAGGCATCAATGGCGCTACCAAGCTTTCTCCATCTTATCCCTTTCTTGCATTTCTTCCTTGCAGTGGAACCGGAGGTCAAGTATGTGGCAAACATGCACGGCAACGAAGCGCTGGGCCGCGAGCTGATGCTGCAGCTGTCGGAGTTCCTGTGCGAGGAGTTCCGGAACAGGAACCAGCGCATCGTCCGGCTCATCCAGGACACGCGCATTCACATCCTGCCATCCATGAACCCCGACGGCTATGAGGTGGCTGCCGCTCAGGTACGAGGTCCAAGGGAGATGCTGGGGAGAGATGAAGTCCTCTTAGGAAATAAAGGCCAGTGGACAAGATGCCTTCTCTGTCCCACTGTAAATGTCACAAAGGTTAAAAGACAAAATGGCTGAGAGGAAAAAAACCCATCAGAAATATAAGAAAGGATGAAAACGAGGGTTCAGTCCTACAGCACCTCAGGCAATAAACGTGGGCTCTCTCTGAGCCTGCATTCCCCCCAACACCTTTCCAGATGATCTCAGGATTTTACTGTGAGGATTAATGTGGCAATATCTGTGACAATGCTTTATAACCTGGAAAATATTCAACTGATGTGGAGGGATATTGCAAAATAAAGCTCCTTTCCTGAACTTTTAGCTTCAAACCCTAAATACCTTTCTTCCTTCCACATTGCATTCCCATTTGCATTTGTGGAGAAAATATCAAGGACAACAGGCTTCCCCCAGAGTTGGGGGGGGGGGGGAGGGGGCTAATTCTAGAGTCTCCATACTTTATTATATTTCCACAGAGTTGTTTCCTCTACTAGTATAGTACTTAGCCTATTGATTCTATATTTTAGAGCTATATTTAAAGTAGGACCAATAAGAAAAAATGTCTAAGGACTTTAAAAAAAATTTTTTTTTGATACGGAGTCTTGCTCTGTTGCCCAGGCTGGAGTGCAGTGGCTTGATCTCAGCTCACTGTCACCTCTGCCTCTGGGGTTCAAGTGATTCTCCTGCCTCAGCCTCTCGAGTAGCTGGGACTACAGGTGTGCACCACCATGCCCAGCTAATTTTTTGTATTTTTAGTAGAGACGGGGTTTCACCAGGTTAGTCAGGCTGGTCTCCAACTCCTAGCTTCACGTGATCTGCCCACCTTAGCCTCCCAAAGTGCTGGGATTACAGGCGTGAGCCACCACGCCTGGCAGGACTTTTTACTTTATTTTCTAACATAAATTCAAAATAGCAGAATGCCTAACATTATTATTATTATTAACATCTTGAGTGTTCGGACCAATGTGCCTAACTTTAAATCAGTGGTTCTGTTTGTGGCTGTGCATCAGAATCACAAGTGAAGATTCTGAAATACAGATTCCCAGGTCCCACCCCAGACCTACTGAATTAGAATTGTCTAGGGTGAGGCCAGGAATCTCTCTGCCTTACACAGTGGAGATGTTCCTTTAAAAGCTGTGTTTAGAAGGTGGGGTTTTCTTAGGCAGAGTATGTAAGGCATATTTTCAACCATCTTGAGGATAGGGCTGGGGGGTAACTAGAGACAGAGAGAGGAATGGAGCCAGGACGTTGAACCAACACAAACTTGACTCTTGCAGTCTTACCACTTCCTGCTGAAATGACTCAACAAATGAAGAAAGAGAACTTTGTTTCACCACTGGAAAGAGGGTACCATCAGGGTGGTACCCACTACTCTTCCTTGAGACTTGAGTTCCCAAAGAGCAAGAAAATTAAAAAGAGGTGTGGGAGGGAACCCCAGCCTGGCTGATTTCCTTCTATTAGCCCTTTCCCGTATTGCAGTGGGGAGAATGGAGAACCAGCTCAGTCCTGCCCACCTCCTTTGCAGTAGGTGAGGTGGGAGGGAGTGGGGAAAACCCCTGCCAGCCCACTGAATCTTAGAGCCATCTCTGGGAAGCTGGTCACCTCTGCTCACCTCCTGTGGTCTTGTTCAGGAGGGAGCAGATCTTGAACCTGAACCCCAGAGAGGACCCATCAGGTTCTCAGACTCTCAGAGATACCTTCCATGCCCAGAGGCAAGCTGTCTGTGTGGCTACACAGAGAAGACCTTCCTGGACACCAGACTTTAAAGCTGCTTGTAGGTAGCCAGAATAACCCATCCAAAGATGTCCACGTCCTAATCCTCAGAACCTATAAATATGTTATGTTATGGGACAAGGAAGAATTAAGGTTGCAGATGGAACTAAGGTTGCTAATCAGTTGACCTTAAAATAACCTGGAGTACTGTGGGGACGGGGCCCAGTGTAATCAATTACAATGATCCTTTAAATGTAGAAGAGGGAGGCCAAAGGTCACAGTCAGAGAGAGATCTGAAGATGTCTCCGCCGGCTGGCTTTAAAGATGGAAGAGCCAAGGAAGCTGGAAAAGTCGGGGCACAGACTCCCCTAGACTCCTGAAAAAACGTAGCCCGTTGACACCTTGCTTTTAGGCCTGTGAGACCCATTTTATTCTTCTGACCTCCAAAACTATGAGACCATTCACTCATGCTATTTTAAGCCACTAAATTTGTGGTAATTTGTTACAGCAGTAATAGGAAACACAACACTAGCCCTGTTTATGGGAACCTTCTGTTAGGGGAAGCCCCTTCCTGCCAGCCTAACTATTGACCAGAATGCAAGGAAATTAGCAGATAATGCCCAGAGGTGTTTATGCTGACAGTCAAGAGTGCCTTGATATAATAAGACAAAAAAAAAAAAAGAAAAAAGAGTGCCTTGGTATAAATCAGCCAGCAGTGACAAGCTGCTAGAAGCATAAAGAAAATGATTATGTCACAGAAGTGTACATCAAAATGAAAGACCCAGTAAATGTTTTCCACTGGAACAGAAGTGATGTAGGAAACTTACAGGAACTTCAAAAAAAAATGATGTTTTCAATGGAATCTAAAAATAAATTACAAGCAGGGTGCCATAAAAAAAGAAATCTGAGAACAATACAGAATTCTTAGAGTACAAAATTCTTAGAAAAAATGTAATCTGCTATATTTTACTGGTTAGAAAAGGGAAAATTTGAGAGTGGCAGTACATCTGCGAGATTCTAGCTGCCCGGCATCCATTCATTCACTTCCAGGAACAGCCAACAATTTGGGCTCCACCTTCTCAGTCTACAGGGACCCAGTTGGCACTATTTCCCTTCTCCAATGCCACACAAAACATTAAATGGAATTTCAGTTTTGAATGAGGCTTTTAACAATTTTGAATGAGCCTTTGAATGAGATAGAATAGAGATGATAGAATACCTCTATTCTATCACTCTATGTATTTAATTCTTTATATATATGTTCATCTCCCCATGTGTACTATGAATTTCAGGAAGGCTAGACGACAATGTCTCACTTATCTCTTTCCCCAGTGTCTATCTGAGAGCTCTGAATAGAGAAGGACTTAAGTAAATGTTGGTTAACTACATAGATGACCTAATGATTGAATGAATACATGAGCAAATAAATGAAAAATCTGAAATATGGACAGAGAAATTAAGGGATCCAGCCGGGCGCGGTGGCTCGCACTTGTAATCCCCGCACTTTGGGAGGCTGAGGCGGGTGGATCACAAGGTCAAGAGATCGAGCCCATCCTGGCCAACATGGTGAAACCCCGTCTCTACTAAAAATACAAAAATTAGCCAGGCGTTTGGCATGCGCCTGTAGTCCCAGCTACTCAGGAGGCTGAGGCGAAGAATCGCTTGAACCCGGGAGGCGGAGGTTGCAGTGAGCCGAGACTGCGCCACTGTGCTCCAGCCTGACAAAAGAGCAAGACTCTGTCTCAAAAAAAAAAAAAAAAAGAAAGTTGATATTGTTTACAAGAAAGAAGATAAGTAAGGATCCTAAATTTCTTGAAAGGGGGAACAGTGAGTTTCCATAGTGTAACCACTTTGAAAAACAGTTTAACAGTTTCTCAAAAAGTTAAACGTAAGGCCAGGCATAGTGGTTCACGTCTATAATCCCAGCACTTTGGGAGGTGGGTGGATTGCATGAGCCCAGAAGTTCGAGAACAGCCTAGGCAACATGGCAAAGCCCCATCTTTACAAATAATTTAAAATTAGCCAGGTGCAGTGGTACGTGCCTGCCTGTAAGTTCCAGCTACCAGGAGGCTGGGGTGGGAGGACCACCTGAGTCCAGGAGTTTGAGGCTGCAGTGAGCCATGATCATGTCATTGCACGCCAGCCTGGACAACAGAGTGAGACCCTGTCTCAAAAAACAAAAAAAAAAAGTTAAAAATAGACTTAGCTTATGACTCAGCAGTTCTACTTACAGATATATACCCAGAGGAAATGAAAACATACATCCACACAAAGACGTACATGAATGTTCAAAGCAGCATTATTAACAATAACCAAAGGGTGAAAACAACCCAAATGTCCATGGATCTCCCCCTACCACCCCTCGCCAAAATTCACATTCACCTGAAACCTGTGAATATGATCTTATTTGGAAAGACATAGTCATCCTTCGGTATCTGTAGGTGATTGGTTCCAGGGCCCCTAACCAATACCAAAATCCTCAGATGCTCAAGTCCCTTATAGAAAATGGCATAGTATTTGCATGTAACTTATGCACATCCTCCTATATATTTGAAATCATCCCTAGATTACTTATGTTACCCAATACAATGTAAATGCTACATAAACACTTGTTATAATGTACTGTTTAGGGAATCAGGACAAGAAAAAAGTACGTACATTGTCAGTACAGATGCAACCATTATAGGTCTAACTATATTTTCTTTTCTTTTTTTTTTTTTTTTTTGAGACAGAGTCTAGATCTGTCACCCAGGCTGTAGTGCAGTGGTGTTATCTTGGCTTACTGCCACCTCTGCCTCCTGGGTTTAAGTGATTCTCCTGCCTCAGCCTCCCAAGCAGCTGAGACTACAGGTGCATGCCACCACGCCCGGCTAATTTTTGTATTTGTAATTGAGATGGGGTTTCACTATGTTGGCCAGGTTGGTCTTGAACTCCTGACCTCAGGTGATCCAGCCACCTCGGCCTCCCAAAGTGCTGAGATTAAAGGCATGAGCCACTGCACCCAGCCCCTAACTACACTTTCAATCAGAGGTGGGTTGAATCCACAGATTTGGAACCCATGGATATGGAGGGCCTACTGAGGGTCTTTACAGATACAATTAAGTTAAAAGGAGGTCACATAGGATCGGGATGGACTCTAAACCCAACATGACTGGTGCCCTTATAAGAAGAAAGAAATTTGTGAATAGAGACGTGGACAGACTGGGAAGGAGACCATATGAAGATGAAAGCAGAAATTAGAGTGATGTGTCTACAAGCTAAGGAACACCAAGGACTGCCTCCAGCCACCAGAAGCTGGAAGAAACAAAGAGGAGAACCAGAGAGTGTGGTGCCCCTCCAGCTGACTTGATTACAACTTCTAGCCTCCAGAGAATAAATTGAAGAAGAAATTGCTGTTGTTATGAGCCACTTAGTTTGTGGTGATTGTTATGGCAGCCCTAGGAAACTAATACAGTTTCCTAATACTAATAGTATTGAACCGATACTAATGCTGGTGAATGGATAAACAAAATATGATAAATCCACATAATGGAACTATTCAGCAATAGAAAGAAATGAAGTTCTGATACATGCTACAATGTAGATGAACCTCACAAACATTATGCGCAGTGGAGGAAAAAAACCCACAAAAGAACACATAATGTATGACCCACTTATGTGATATGTCCAGAAGAGGCAAATCTAAGGAGACAGAAAGTGATTACCTAGGGCTGGGATGCAAATGAGGAGTGACTGTAAATGGGAATGAGGTGTCTATTAAGGGTGACAGAAATGTACTAAAATTAGATTGCAATGATGGTATACAACTCTGTACACATACTAAAATTCATTGAATTATACACTGAAAATGAGTGAATTTTATAATATATGAATTATATCTCAATAAAGCTGTTTATGAAACATTGGGGTAAGCTGGGCATGGTGGCTCATGCCTATAATCCCAGCACTTTGGGAGGCCAAGGCAAGCAGGTCACCTGAGGTCGGGAGTTCAAGACCAGCCTGACCAACATGGAGAAAACTCTGTCTCTTCTAAAAATATAAAATTAGCCTGGTGTGGTGTCGCATGCCTGTAGTCCCAGCCTGGGAGGCTGAGGCAGGAGAATTGCTTGAACCCAGGAGGCAGAGGTTGCGGTGAGCCAAGATCACACCATTGCACTCCAGCCTGGGCAACAAGAGCAAAACTCCATCTCAAAAAAACAAAAAAAAAAACTGGGGTTCCCATCATCCAAAACACCCTACTCTTATTAGAACTTCTCTTGAGATATGTACCTCTTGCACATGATCTACAGGGAAACTTGAAGCACATCACTGTGACTTTGGATAAGTTAAAGAAGAAAATGATTCATTTTCCTGTGATGGGGACTAAAGGAAAAAAATGCAACATCATTTGATGCAATATCTAAGAACTGTACAATGTCCTTCAAATATAGGATTCACTGCTGTGACGGTGGCTCTTGGCTGTAATCTCAGCACCTCGTTTGTTTGGTTTTTTTTTTTTTAGACAGCCTGGCTCTGTCGCCCAGGCTGTAGTGTAGTGGCGCAATCTTGGCTCACTGCAACCTCCACTTCCTGGGTTCAAGTGATTCTCATGCCTCAGGCTCCCAAGTAGCTGGGATTACAGGCATGTGCCACCACACCGAGCTAATTTTTGTATTTTTTTTTTTTAGCAGAGATGGTGTTTCACCATTTTGGCCAGACTTATCTTGAACTCCTGCCTTCAAGTTATCCACCTGCCTCCCCCTCTCAAAGTGCTGGGATTACAGGCTTGAGCCACAGCACCTGGCCTCTCACCACTTTGGGAGGGCACTGTGGGTAGATCACTTGAGCCCAGGTGTTTGAGACCAGCCTGGGAAACCAGCCTCATCTCTACCAAAAAAAAAAAAAAAAAGAAAGAAAGAAAAAAGAAAAATTAGCTGATGTGGTGGCATGTGCTTATAGTCCCAGCTACTCAGGAGACAGATAGGAGCAGTGCTTCAGCCGGTAGGTTTAGATTGCAGTGAGCCAATATTGTACCACTGCACTCCAGCCTGGGCAACAGAGTGAGAAACTGTCTCCAAAAAAAAAAAAGAAGAAAGAAAAAGTTAGAAAATATAGGATTCAATCCGAAACCTTCATTTTTCATCTTTTCATTTTCCCCTTAGGGCCCAAACAAGCTTGGGTATCTAGTTGGCAGGAACAATGCAAATGGAGTGGACCTGAACCGCAACTTCCCTGATCTCAATACCTATATCTACTACAATGAGAAGTCCGGAGGCCCCAACCACCACCTGCCCCTTCCAGACAACTGGAAAAGTCAGGTAGGAGATGAAATTTGCAAACAAAGCAGGTAAATCAGCATCTGGAATTTCTTGCAGAAAGACTGCTAAGCCGGCTAGGTGCGGTGGCTCATACCTATAATCCCAGCACTTTGGGAGGCCGAGGCGGGTGGATCACAAGGTCAGGAGTTCAAGACCAGCCTGGCCAAGATGGTGAAAATCCGTCTCTACTAAGAATGCAAAAATTAGCTGGGCCTGGTGGCAGGCACATGTTAATCCCAGCTTCTCAGGAGGCTGAGGCAGAGAATTGCTTGAACCTGGGAAACGAAGGTTGCAGTGAGCTTAGATCACACCACTGCACTCCAGCCTTGGTGACAAAGCAAGACTCCCTCTCAAAAAAAAAAAAAAAGAAAGAAAGAAAGAAAGACTGCTAAGCCATCATCACATCAACTAAACAAGCAAGAATTAAGCATCAACTCAACTCCGTATTAACCCATCTAGAGCAGTAATACCTATTACTTCTGCATCTTTGTATTTATTTTCTCCCCTAGCATAGAGCCCTCCATGGAGCACACACTCACTAAATGTTTGATGTTAGTGGTGATTGTGGTGAAATAGATGAAAGCAGTATCATATGGTTGCATGGTTCTTAACAATTTTCCAAAATCATTTCATAGCCAGCTTCAGTTGATCATGATATCATGTGGTGAAATGCATCAAGCAGTGTTATCCATCTGTTTTATAGCTATTACACTTAGAAAGAAAATAATTTACATTCTCACAGGTAGTAATTGATGGAATCAGGATGAAGATGCAGGCCTTCTGATTCTTATTCCAACATTCCTTTTATTACGCTAGACCGTGGACAGAGAACTCTAGCATTCTATAGAGAAGTCTGTCTTATATGTGGTAAACTGTATGCTTATCAACAATTAGCTATAGAAAGAAGTTCAGGCTGGGTGTGGTGTCTCACCTCTGTAATCCCAGCACTTTGGGAAGCTGAGATGGGAAGATTGCTTGAGGCCAGGAGTTTGAGACCAGCCTGGGCAACATAGTGAGGGCCCATCTCAACAAAAGAAAAATATAAAATTTAGCTGGGTATAGTGGCATATGTTGTAGACTTAGCTATTTGGAAGGATCCCTTGAACCTAGAAGTTCAAGAGTTCAAGGTTACAGTGAACTATTATCCTGCCTGCTCCAGCCCTGGCGACAGAGCAGCAGAGCAAGACCCTGTCACCAAAAAAAAAAAGGTTCAGGGAATCTAACCCTTTGTTGTTCCATTTCCCTTTCTATATAACCCTTGACTCCTTTATCATTACTGTACTCTCTCTGATTTCCCTTACTCTTCCAGTTGTAGGATCCATTCGATATTCCTAGGTGTCACTCTCCAAGAGGCCTGTAATGGAAGTCCTTGGTAATGTGAGTGGTTTCACCCTGCTGGTGGGCCTGCTCCTGAAAATAACTAGGCATCCTCTGAGCATCACTGCCATCCCTAGTGATCACACTGTGTGGGGTAGTTTGAAACGTTCTATTTGTGAATGTCTAAACTTAGAGACTGAGGAAAGCAAAGCAAAGCAGATGTAAGCCTTTTAATTGGGAGTTTCCCAAATGGAATATCCTGGGTTTTTTTCTCTCTTGAAAATGAAGCAAAGGCCATGCTGGCACGTTAGATTTCAGACAGCAACTATCCTCTTGGTTCAAGTAAATAGTAAATAAAAAATAGCTTTGTAAGGCTGGGCGTGATGGCTCACGTCTGTAATCCCAACATTTTGGGAGGCAGAAGTGGGTGAATCAGCTGAGGTCAGGAGTTCGAGACCAACCTGGCTAACATGGTAAAAACCACGTCTCTACTAAAAATACAAAAATTAGCCAGGTGTGATGGTGGGTGCCTGTAATCCCAGCTACTCGGGAGACTGAGGCAGGAGAATCGCTTGAACTCAGATGGTGAAAGTTACAGATTGTGTGACTGCATTCTAGACTATATGACAGAGCAAGACTCCATCTCAAAAAAAAAACAAAAAACACCAAAAACCAAAAAAACAAAAAACTTTGTGTTAGTCAGCATATCCAGCCAGAAGAATGTTCTGATGTTCAACTTGTTCCTCTAAGTAAAATAAGGTAATTGAATCAATGACAACTAGACTCCCACTCAATCCTCGTCTAAATTTTAGGGGAAAAAGCAATGAGATTTCCCTCACTCCTGATGGAACAGTCTTGAGGAAGAGGAACAGTGAGAAGCTGGCCTTATTCTGATAGACAGAGGCTTAGGACACAAAGACAGAACTGCTCCAGAGGGTCTGAGCCCTGGTCACAGACCAAGACTGGTACCCTCGAAATGATATCCATTCTGATTGAGACTCAACCCTATTTACCCAGTCCCCTTGGCATGAAAAGATGGAGCCTTTAGAGCTGACCCATGGTCCAGGAGGAGCCATTAACACAGTAACACCACATAATATCTAAGCATGTTCATCCCGAGAGGAGGAAAAACACAGCAGACTGTAAATTATTTATTTATACTGCAAGTCCAAGTGGATTCAAGGCTTTTTTTGGAATACTGTCCCTAGCTAGCAATATAATATGCAATAGAAAGGGTGGGATTTCACTGCTTAGCCAAGACTGGCCCATCTGACAGTATGTCTAACCCATGAAATTTGGATATGACCTCAGGAGTGTGTTCTACATGTCAACATTACAGCAGGGAAGGAGGAGGTTGAAGCCATCACTGTAAACTAGCATTTTCCAGCAGATTGATTTACTGGAGTCCTAAATTTCTGCTAAGATGACTGAGAAGTCACTGGAGCAGTGGGTAAAATGGAAACCCTTTTCTAGGGTCTAGAGAGAGGCCAAGCTGGGGCTCTGAGCTCTCCAATCATAGTACCTCTTCATACAGAATTCTTTTTTGGCTGGTAATGGTGGCTCATGCCTGTAATCTCAACACTTTGGGAGGCAGAGACAGGCAGATTGCTTGAGGAGTTTAAGACCAGCCTCTTTGGCTACTGTAGCCTTGTAGTATGAAGTCAAAAAAAAAAAAAAAAGACCAGCCTCGGCAACATGGCAAAACCCTATCTCTACAACAAAAACAAAAATTAGCCAGGTGTGGCATTGCATGCCTGTAATCCCAGCTACTAGGGAGGCTGAGGTGGGAGGATCACTTGAGTCCAGGAGGTGGAGACTGCAATAAGCTGGGATTGCACCACTGCATTCCAATCTGGGTGACAGAGTGAGACCCTGTCTCAAAAAAAAAAAAAGAACTTCTCTCTCTCTCTCTCCCTTTCTCTCTCAATAGCTTTATTTTTTTGGGTAGTTTTAGGTTCACAGCAAAATTGAGCAAAAAGTACAGCGTCCTCATATACTCCCTGCCCCACTCTGCCCACCCCACCGTCAACATCCCACCCCAGAGTGGTGCATTTATCACTGTCAGTCACTGAGTCCATAGTTACATTACTGCTCTCTTGGAGTTGTACATTCTATGGGTTTTGACAAAGGTATGATGATATATAGCCACTGTTATGGTATCATACAGAATAGTTTTCTTGCCCTAAATGCTCTCTTTTTACCTATTTTGTATATTGGGATTCGACGTAAGATTTCATTTTGAGAAAAGTTCCATACACTCCATTGTTGAAACCCTCATTCCAAAGGTCAGCATTTCCCCATCTCCCCTTCTCATATCCAGTGGATGCTCACTGTTCATTCAGACATTTTACCTCCTCAGGTCTCTTCCTGACGGGCTTATTCTAACGGCCGTTTGTTTGGTAGCCCCAGTTGCCCCCTTGACCGCCACCCTCTCGCCTCCTCCCAGGTGGAACCCGAGACCCGGGCGGTGATCCGGTGGATGCACTCCTTCAACTTTGTTCTTTCAGCCAATCTCCACGGAGGGGCGGTGGTGGCCAATTACCCGTATGACAGGTCCTTTGAGCACCCGGTCCGAGGGGTCCGCCGCCCCGCAAACACCCCCACGCCTGACGACAAGCTTTTCCAGAAGGTATGTGGAGCGGCAGCTTGTCCCGCCTGGGGAACTTGGGGCTCAGGAGATGGATGAGCTTAGGGTCAGTAACACAGAACCCTATTCAGTGCGAGTCCACAGAAAATGATTGAAAACACCGCCCGCTTGCGAGGTGCTTACAGTCTAGTAAAATACATTTTGATTTGAATGATAAGCCATAGATGCATAAAAAAGAAAATACAAAGAAAGCTTTATAGTAATTACCACAATGCAGAAAATACTTAGGCTAATGATGAGCAAGAAATACGCCCAAAGACTAACAGTGTGAGTGTCATTAAATGTGAATTTTAGGGGAGTCTAAATTATAATTTTATCATAATATGTCCATATTAATGAAAAATAGACTGTGATGGTATTAGGTGGGGCCTTAAAGAAAAACAGAAAAATAGACAACATGAGAAAGGTTTAAATAACAGTTCAAAATAGAATAAAATACATTAACATTAATTTTATATTAATAATATATAAAAACGGTATAATATAATAAATTTGTAATTATTGGCCTGGCGCAGTGGCTCATGCCTGTAATACCAGAACTTTGGGAGGCCAAGGTGGGCGGATCATGAAGTCAGGAGTTTGAGACCAGTCTGGCCAACATGGTGAAAACCCATCTCTACTAAAAATACAAGAATTAGCGGGCATGGTGGCGGGCGCTTGTAATCCCAGCTACTCAGGAGGCTGAGGCAGGAGAATCACTTGGACCCAGGAACTGGAGGTTGCAGTGAACTGAGATCACGCCATTGCACTCCAGCCTGGGTGGCAAGAGCAAAACGCCATCTCAAAAAAAAAAAAATTAATTATTTTATAATAAAATATATAAACTAAATTATAAAAATATATACTAATATATTAATGTATAATATATCTATGTAATATAAATAAACATTAATGATATTATTAATCATTAATGAACTACATGGTGAATAGCACATTGTTTTTTCTCCATCAATCTCACTTTGTCCACTGTTATAGAATAGTAATGAAGGAGAATTATAGAGTTCAAATATATTCCTCTCCCTCTAACACACACCTCTCACCCCCTAAATACACATTACTTTTCCTGGAGAAGTCCTGCCTTACTTACTCCTCGATTTCATTGACAAAATTCAGCTAGAAAATGGCACAACAACAAGGGACCTTCAGTATCATCTAGTGCCACTCCTCACTTTGCACAAGAGGAAACTCAGCCTCAAGATATTGACAAAATCAGAATACAGATCTCCTAACTCTAGTCTACGACACGTACACTCTCGTAGACACACAGTCACATTCACACACATGCATTCACACATACTCACCTACATACACACAGTCTTACACACACATACACTGGCTCTATCCCTGATCCTATTTTATTTTACTAAAGCAAATAATCCACTGTTTATGTACCCAGCAGTGCCTCTTGGCTTCACTCTAGTTGTGAGTAGGAGCATTTCCATTTGAGTTGGGAATCATCAAGGTTTTCCGCCTGCTTTTCCTCCAGCTGGCCAAGGTCTACTCCTATGCACACGGATGGATGTACCAAGGTTGGAACTGCGGGGATTATTTCCCAGATGGCATCGTCAATGGGGCTTCCTGGTATTCTCTAGCAAGGGTAAGGGGAGTCCTGGGAACTGCTCCAGCTGAAGTGGAATAGTGCTCATTTCTCCTTCTAAATTCCCAGTTTTCACCAGGCACAGTGGCTCATGCCTGTAATCCCAGCAGTTTGGGAGGCCGAGGTGGGTGGATCACCTGAGGCCAGGAGTTCGAGACCAGCCTGGCCAACATGTTCAGACCCCGTCTTTACTAAAAATGCAAAAATTAGCCAGGCATGATGGTGTGCACTTGTAGTCCTAGCTACTCAGGAGGCTGAGACAGGAGAATCACTGGAACCCAGGAGGCAGAGGTTGCAGTGAGCCGAGATCGCGCCACTTCACTCCAGCCTGGGTGATAAAAGCAAAACTCTGTCTCATATATAAATAAATAAATTTCTTCCCAGTTTTCTCAGGGAAACAATGGGAATAGCATAGAATTTTGCACTCAAGTTGAGATCTAGAAAATGGTGAAGTCTCAGGTTGGCGTTTAGTGATCGTCTTGTGATTCTTTAAAACTAAAGTAGGGACGCCTTTTGGTCCTGTAAAACTGGTGGTTCACACAATAGATTAGGGCATAGGAGGAAAATAATGTAGTCAAGTGTGGGATCTGAGAGTCGACTGGGTTGAAACCTGGCTTGCCCATTTACTAGTCACGTGGCTGTGGGGTAACTACTTAATCTCTCTGTGCTTTGGTGTCCTCATCTGTAAGAAGAATAAGGCCAGGCATGGTGACTCATGCCTATAATCCCAGCACCTTGGGAGGCTGAGGAGGGAGAATCTCTTGAGGCCAGTAATTTGAGAGCAGCCTGGGCATCATAGCGAGATCTCATCCCTACCAAAAAAAAAAAAAAAAAAAAATTAGCTGGGCATGGTGGTACACACCTGTAGTTCCAGCTAATGAAGAGGCTGAGGTGGGAGGATCACCTGAGCCCAGGAGGTCAAGGCTGCAGTGCAGTAAGCCAAGATTGCACCACCGCACTCCAGCCTCAGGAACAGAGTGAGACTCCAACTGAAAAAAAAAAAAAAAAAAGAGAATACTTGCCTCATAATTTTTATGTAAGTGTTAGATAAAATAATACACATAAGGCATTTGGAAATGCCTGGCTTGTAAATGTGGTAATTGTATTTTAAAAAGCAGCACAGAGGTATGCCTCACATAGCAATGGATGAGCAGAGGAGCTGGCCTGGGCACAACCAGTTCCTCTGAGATATGCTCCCTGGACCCAGCTCCTACAAGCAGGAGTTTGTCATGGACATTGGCTATTGATCATATAGCCTTGAAGAGCAGAAACCTCTACAAGAGACTTCTGTCTCTATCTCCTGGACATTCCCCATGATCAGGGGTCAAGATAGAACCTCTGTTTATGAGCCTTCACTGGATAGGGAACTGAAAGATAGAGAAAAGTCTGGAGCAAGAAGCTAGGTTCTTTTAGGAATCATTCTCTAGCATCTGTCTTTCCCTATCCCCCTCAAATCTGGCCTGGCCATGGACCAGGCAGCAGATTGGTGAGTGCTGAGTTGGTGGCTGGTCCTGTGGAGAGTAGAGAGGTGCAAAACTGAGGAGTTGCCATGTACTGGAAGGGTAGACTGGGGATGAAAACTCGCTTGATGGTCGGGTGCAGTGGTTCACACTTTGGGAGGTCGAGGCAGGCAGATCACCTGAGGTCGGGAGTTCGAAACCAGCCTGACCAACATGGAGAAACCCTGTCTCTTAAAAATACAAAATTAGCAGGGCATGGTGGTGCATGCCTGTAATCCTAGCTACTCGGGAGGCTGAGACAGGAGAATCACTTGAACCCTGGGAGGCGTAGGTTGCAGTGAGCCAAGATCGCGCCACTGCACTCCAGCCTGGGCAACAAGAGTGAAACTCCGTCTCAAAAAAAAAAAAAGTATATAAAAAAGAAAATTCGCTTGAATACAAGGCACAGCTGGGCACAGTGGCTCATGCCTGTAATCCCAGCACTTTGGGAGGCTGAAGTAGGAGGATGGCTTAAGATGGGAGTTTGAGGCTACAGTGAGCTATAATCCTGACACTACACTCCAGCCTGGGCAGCAGAGTGAGACCCTGTCTCTAAAAATAAATAAATAAATAAATAATTTTAAATCTTTTTTTTAAAAATTACTTTCTTTAGTTTGTGTTAGGAAAGCAAAATTATTTTTTGCCTTCCAAATTGAAAATAACAAATACACTTTTTCAGATTTTGCTTGTTCCTTTTCTTTCTTTCTTTCTTTCTCCTCTCTCTCTCTCTCCATCCTCTGAGACAGCAAGGCCCATGCCTCCACTGAGAATCATTGCCCTAAATTAAGCTGGTACAATTCCAAGGTCATTAAATTTATCAAAATGATTCTTCCAACAGTGTGGTCTCTTTATTAGCATATCAGCATCAGCTGGCAACTTATTAGAAATATACATGCACCCCACCTCGTACCTACTGAATCAGAAACTCTTGGGGTGAAGCCCAGCAAGCTGCATTTAGCCAGAAGGCTCAGCCTTCTAGGTGATTCTAAGCCATGGAGAGAACCATTACTTATTTATTTTATTTAAGCATTTTTCAATTTTTATGGATACATACAAAGTATATATATTTCTGGGGTATATGTGATATTTTGATACAGGCATACAATGCATAATAATTACATCAGAGTAAATGAGATGTCCATACCTTCAAGCATTCATCATTTCTTTGTGTTAGCAACATTCCAATTATACTCCTTCAGTTATTCTAAAAGATACAGCAAATTATTGCTGACAGTAGTCACGCTTTTGTGCTATCATTCATTCTTTCTATTTTTTGTATCCATTCACCATCCCCATTCTTCCCACTCCTTCCATCCTTCCCAGCCTCTGGTAACCATCCTTCCGCTCTATTTTCTTGAGTTCAGTTATTTAAATTTTTAGCTCGAATGAGTAAGAACATGCAAAGTCTGTTTCTGTGCCTGGCTTTATCCTTGTTTTTGCAAATGGCAAGATCTTATTTTTTTAATGATGGAATATACTCCATCGTGTATATTTACTTTATTCATTCATCTGTTGATGGATATTTAGGTTGCTTCTAAATCTTGGCTATTGTGAACAGTGCTGCAACAAACATGGGAGTGAAGCTAACTCTTCAATAGGTTGATTTCTTTTATTTTGGGTACATACCCAGTAATAAGATTGCTGAATCAACTGGTAGTTCTGTTTTTAGTTTTTTGAGGAACCTCCGTACTGTTTGAAGAGAGCCAATTTAATAGGCTGTAGTTACTATTCTTCAACTTTCCCCATTCTTTCTGTAACAGCTGCTTGCACTCATCAGCTTAAAAAGTAAGTGATCATTTTTTTCATCTTTATGGTGGTAAAATACACATAACGTAAAATGTACCGTTGTAATAATTTTTAAGCATATGATTCAGTGTTATTAAGTACATTTGTAATGTTGTACAGTCATCACAAGCCCTCATCTCCAGAAGTCTTCTCATCTTGTAAAACTGAAACTCTATACTCATTAAACAATAACTCTCCATTTCCCCATCCCCCAGCCCCTGGCAACCACCATTCTACTTTTTGTCTTTATGATTTTGACTGCTCTAAGTACCTCATACAAGTGGGATCATGCAGTATTTGTTTTTTGTGAATGCCTTATTTCACTTACCATAATGTCCTCAGAGTTCATCCATGTTATAGTGTTTGTCAGAATTTCCTTACATTTAAGGCTGAGCAATATTCCATTGTATGTTTATACCACATCTTGTTTCTCATTTATCCACCAATGGACACTTGGGTTGCTTTCGCATTTCAGCTATTGTAAATAATGGTGCTACAAACATGGATGTGCACATATCTCTTTGAGACTCTGATTTCTGTTCTTTTGGTTATATAAACCCAGAAGTGGAATTGTTGGACATAAGGTAGTTCTATTTTTAATTTTTTGAGGAACTTCCATACTGTTTTCCATAGAAAACACCACCCGTTCACAGGAGTTCCAATTTCTCCACATCCTCACCAGCTCTTACTTTGTCTTTTTGATAGTACTATCCTAATAAGTGCAAGGTAGTATCTCATGGTAGTTTGATTTGCATTTCTCTAATGATTAGTGATATTGAGCATCTTTTCATGTACTTATTGCCCATTTATATGCCTTCTTTGGAGAAATGTCTATTCAAGTCCTTTGCCAATTTTAAAAATCAAGTTGTTTGGGGGTTTTTGGTCGTTATTGCTATGTTTTAGGAGTTCTCTATGTATTCTGGATATTAATGTTTATCAGATGTATGAATCACAGATATTTTTTCCATTTCATGATTGCCTTTTTACTCTGTTGACATTGTGTTTGTTTGATTCTGTCATCACCTTTTCTGTCCCAGAGATACTGTCTTTTGATGAACAAAATTTTTCCATTTTCATGAAAGCTAATCTGTGATTTTTTCTTTTGTTTCCTGTGTCTTTGATTTCGTATCCAGGAAATCATTGCCAAATCCAAGGTCATGAAGTTTTTGCCCTGTGTATTCTTCTAAGAGTTTTATAGTTTTGGGTCTTACGTTTAGCTCTCCAATCCATCTTGAGTTAATTTTTGTATATGGTGTTAGATAAGGCTCCAACTTCATTATTTGCATTTGGTACCCAGTTTTCCCAGCACCATTTGTTGACATGACTGTCCTTTCCCCATTGAATGGTCTTGCCATTCTTGTCAAAAATCCTTTGACTGTATATGCAAGGGTTTCTGGGCTATCTTCCATTCCATTGATCTATATACCTGTCTTTATACCAGTACCACATTGTTTTGATTACTGTAGCTTTGTAGTAAGTTTCAAAATGAGAAATTGTGAGTCTCTAACTTTGTTATTCTTTTTCAAGATTACTTTTGCTATTCAAGGTTGCTTAAAATTCCATATAAATTTTAGGGTGGGTTTTCTATTTTTGCAACAAAGGTTATTGGGATTTTGATAGAGATTGCATAAAATCTGTAGATCACTTTAGGTAGTATAGACATTTTTAAATGGATAATTTTTAACCCAAATGAAATTGTAATGTAAACAACCATCCTAATAATAAGAAACATATTGAAAAGTAATTGATTCAATTGAATAATATAGACAATAGGAACAAGAAAGTATTTTATAGAAAAAGAAGAAAATATAGCTGTCTTCTGCTTTTTCAGGAGTCTGTTTTTCTGGGATGGGTATTTTCAGATTAATATTATGTTCTTAGGAGGAGGGATGTGAAAGCAAAATATTAATCTTATTCCTAACCTGCCAGGTCTGAAGAACATTGTAGTTCAAGGAGAAAATCTGTTCTCCTAAAATCAATTCATGTGCATAATCAATAGTAAGGCACAGATAATAAGCAGACTTGGGAAATGATAAAAGGGACAAGAAGTAAAATTCAGTCATGAAATGGAAAAAAACATAAAAGATGAAGATGACAAAATGGGCATTTATGAAGAGAGGGAACTGCAGAGAGAGAAAGGCAGTGAACTGGGAACTTGGGGAAGGGTTTTATAGAGGAAAGAAAGAAATAGAGGTCAAGAGATAGAATAGAAGGTGATGAGGAAAAGACGGTAATGAAGAAGATGCTGGATGTTTCCAACACAAAGAAACAATAAATGTTTGGGAGGATGGGTATACTAATTACCCTGATCTGATCACTATACAGTGTATGTATTGAAATGTCACTGAATATGCACATGAATATGCACATAGTATTATGTGATATACGTGAATATGTGCACATTATTATGTGTCAATGAAATAAATAAAAAGGTAATTCCCAAATAAATAGAAAATTTTAAAAGAGAGAGAGATGAGATGGGGCGTTGAGTGGGGACCCGGTTATGGAAATCTGCTGCTGCTCTCTTTTCCTTAGGAATGCAAGACTTTAATTATCTCCATACCAACTGCTTTGATATCACGCTGGAACTGAGTTGCAACAAGTTTCCCCCCCCCCAAGAGGAGTTACAGTGGGAGTGGCTGGGTAATCGGGAAGCCCTAATCCAGTTCCTGGAAGAGGTAAAATCTCATTTGTTAACTTTCATGTTTGCAAAAGGAAAAGTGCTTCTCGGTGGCAGGCAAGGTGTTTCATTGGTTTGGGTCTGACTTTTGCTCTGACTCAGTTCAATAGATCTGGGCTTCTTCTTCCAATGAGATTTATTCTTTCAACATTATTGAGCAGCCAGGCACGGTGGTTTATACCTGTAACCCCAGCACTTCGCGAAGCTGAGATGGGAGGATCACTTGAGCTCAGGAGTTTGAGACCAGCCTGGGAAACATAGCTAGACCCCATGTCTACTAAAAAAAAAAAAAAAATTAGCCAAGCATGGTGGTGTGCTCCTGTAGACCGAGCTACATAGGAGGATGAGGTCAGAGGATCGCTTGTGCCCAGGAGGTCAAGGCTGCAGTGAGCTGTGATCATGCCATTGCACTCCAGCTTGGGCAGCAGAGCAAGACCCTTCTCAAAAACAAATTATCAAGTACAACTATCTGTCAGAAACTATACTATATGCTTGGAATTGTGAATAAATAAGCAAATATCCCTGCCCATATGGAACTTACCTTCTAGTGAGGTGAGACAGGCAGTAAACAATAAATTATATAACATGTTAAAAGAAAAATGGTATGAAGAAAGTCTTACAGAGGAAGTGACATTTAAACAAAAATTTCAAGGAGTGAGGGAGAGAAACATGCAGATATCTAGGGGATAAAAGGGTTCCTTGAAATGGACACAACAGCAAATACAAAATCAACAAAAAGCATATGAAAAATGCCAGCATCACTAATCATTAGGGAAATGCAAACTAACACCACAGCAAGATCCCACCTCAAACTGATTAGAATGTAAAGTGGTGCAGTCATTATAAAAAACAGTTATGGCAATTCCTCACACAGTTAGAATTCCTATATGCTCCAGCAATGACACTTTTGGGTATATATTCAAAGGAACGGAAATAAGGGCCTCAAAGAGATATTTGCACTCCCATATTCATAACAGCATTATTTACAATAGCCAAAAAGTGGGAGCAACCCAGTGTTCATTGGTGGATGACTGTATAAACGAATGTTGTATATCCATACAGTGGAATGTTATGCAGCCTTAAAAAGGAAGGAAATTCTGATACATGCTACAGCATGGATAAAACTTGAGGACATTATGCCGAGTGAAACTAGCCACCCACAAAAAGACAAATACTCTGTTATTCCACTCATATGAGGTACTTAGAGTAGTCAAAGTTATAGAGATGGAAAATATTAATAGAATGGTAGTTGCCAGGGGCTGGGGGAGGGCGGAATGGAGAATCATTGTTTAGTGGATATCGGGTTTCAGTTTTTCTAGATAAAAAGAGCTACGCAGATGGGTGGTGGTAATGGTTGCACAACATTACAATTTTTTTTTTTAAACAGAGTCTCACTCTGTCGCCTAGGCTAGAGTGCAGTGGCGCGATCTTGGCCCACTGCAACTTCCGCCTCCTAGGTTTAAGCGATTCTCCTGTCTCGGCCTCCTGAGTAGCTGGGATTACAGGCACCCACCACCATGCCTGACTAATTTTTGCATTTTTAGTAGAGACGGGGTTTCACTATGTTGACCAGGCTGGTCTCAAACTCCTGACCTCAGGTGATCTGCCCACCTTAACCTCCCAAAGTGCTGGGATTACAGGTGTGAGCTACTGCGCCCAGCTAAATGTATTAATAACACTGAACTCTACACTTAAAATGGTTAAAATGGTAAATTTTATTTTATGTGTATTTTATCACAATCTATCACAGCAAATTGAAAAAACAAAACAGAAAGCCAGGACACCAAGGTGGCTGGACTGATCTGAGAAGTAAGGGAGAGGAAAGGTGGTTGGAGATGGGATCAGAGAGCTAACACGTAGATTTACAGACAGAGCATCACAAGAACTTTAGCTTTTGCTCAGAGTGCTTTAGGTTTTGAGTAGATAGAATAGTGACATGATTTGAGTCAGGTTTTAGCAGGATCACTCTGACCACTCTAATTGCGAAGAGATTAATTGGGGCAGGGAGAGAAGCAAAGAGACCAGTTGAGGGACTGTTACCTTCATCTTTGTGAAGATAAAATGAAAAACACGAGAAAGGGCTTTGAGACTCTAAAACACCATACAAATGTTTCATGATCATAACTATATACTTGTTCCTGCAGGTTCACCAGGGCATCAAGGGAATGGTGCTTGACGAGAATTATAATAATCTTGCTAATGCTGTCATTTCTGTCAGTGGGATTAACCATGATGTCACTTCAGGTAGGTCGTTACTGCTTAGGGTCAGAAAGGAAGCGTTCACTCCCTCATCTTCTTCAGCATAATCAAGGGGCCAGTTCATAAGCCAGTGAAACCAGCAGGGGTGTCAAGGATGCTGGGAGTCGGGGGATGGAGGAAAGAAGGGTCATGAAAACAGAGACAGTAAATTAAGAGGCTAGATCAAACAAGAAAGATGTTTTCATGGAAACTCTTTTGCTTCTGGTGCAAACAATCCCTGGGAGGTCAGGACCAGGAGAGACTGATGTCAGTGTAACTTCTCGTCAGCATTCAGGAGCCGCTACCACGTACAATTTTGTTAGGGGTATTTTCTGGGCTTAAGGCTGTTAATAGCTCACATACTGGTATGAAATTGGGTAGAGGAGGACTGTAAAACGGATAGTTAGCCTTGTTGCTGACTTGGCATTTCCCTACACCTCCACTGGGAAAGTCAGCAAGATTCTTTCCATCATAGGCTTACTGTGGGGCAAGATTGATGGTGGAGGTGGATCTTAGAGCTACCAGAACCTCCTAGAAGGGCACAGAATTATCTCACGGCAGAATGGTGTTGTAAACTGACTTAGCCCAGTTTGATCATGCACAACTCATAGGGTTTTTTGTTTTATTTTGCTTTTAATGCATAGCAGTAGCTACCAATGGTTATGGTTACGGGTAAGTGAGATTTGCCTAACTCCCCACCTTTTTTTCTTTTCTTTTTTGAAAAGGAGTCTCATTCTGTCACCCAGGCTGGAGGGCAGTGGTGTGATCTCACTGCAACCTCTGCTTCCCGGGCTAAAGCCATCCTCCCACCTTAGCCTCCAAAATAGCTGGGACTACAAGCATGCAACACCATGCCTAGCTAATTTTTTGTGTTTTTTGTGGAGATGGGGTTTCACCATGTTGCTCAGGCTGGTCTCTAGCTCCTGGGCTCAAAAGCTTCCCAAAGTGCTGGAGATTACAGGTGTGAGTCACCACACCCAGCTCTCCCCCACAACCTTAATACCAGCAAGTCTCACCCGAATTTTACTGCACTAACGTTTATTACCAAGCAGCCGTTTCCTAGTTCCTCCAATCTGTTTAAGCTGGATGAACTCTCAGCTTTCTGTTCTTTAAAGTAATCTCAATGCATCTTACATGAAAGGTTCATTCAGGGCAAAGGCAGTGTCTAAAGGCAGAATCCTATAGCCTCACAGTGAAGTATCAGACAGAGAGTCTGTTTAGCACAATGTCTGGACGTAGGACTGTTTAGGAATCCAAACTCAGGAACCATCCTTTTAATCTGTTTTTGCTTTTTTCTTTTTTTAAGGAAATGTTTCTCAGTCATAGGAATCATTCTTATGAGCACAGCCTGCTTCAGGGCTTACTAGATTCTTCTATTTCGTTTTTTAGACATAATGCCCGGGCTGGAGTGCAGTGGCGTGATCTCGGCTCACTGCAACTTCTGCCTCCCTGGTTCAAGGGATTCTCCTGTCTCAGCCTCCAGAGTAGCTGGGATTACAGTCATGTGCCACCACACCCAGCTAATTTTTGTACTTTTAGTAGAGACAGGGCTTCACCATGTTGGCCAGCCTGGTCTCAAACTCCCGACCTCATGATTTGCCTGTCTCGGCCTCCCAAAGTGCTGGGCTTACAGACGTAAGCCACCGTACCCGGCCTCTATTTTTTTTTTTTTTAGGTGATGGGGTTTCACTCTGTTGCCCTAGCTGGTCTCCAACTCACGCAATTCTTCTGCCTCAGCCTCCCAAATAGCTGGGATTACAGGGTCTCACTCTAAAGCCTGGGCTGCAGTGCAGTGGTGCAATCAGGGCTCACTGCAGCCTTGACCTCCCAGGCTCACTCGATCCTCCCGCCTCACTCTCCCAAGAACCTGGAACAACAAGTGCATACCACCATGCTCAGCTAAATTTTTTTTGTAATTTTTAAGAGACAGGGTTTTGCCTTGTTGCCCAGGCTGGTCTTGAACTTCTGAGCTCAAGTGATCTGCCTGCTTCAGCCTCCCAAAGTGCTGGGGTTCCAGGAGTGCACACCTGGCTTTTGCTAGATTCTTATGCTCTGTCCAAGCAAGTGTGGGAATGTCTCTAAAACAGTCTAGCCAGTCAACATGTATTGCGGGGCACAGTGGCTCATGCCTATAATCCCAACACTTTGGGATTTGAGTATCTGGAGGTCCAGGTGAGAGGAACACTTGAGGTCAGGGGTTCAAGACCAGCCTGGCCAACGTGATGAAACCCCTGTCTCTACTAAAACTACAAAAATTAGCTGGGTGTGGTGGTGTGGCCTATAGTCCCAGCTACTCGGGAGGCTGAGACACAAGAATCGCTTGAACCTGGGAGGCAGAGGTTGCAGTGAGCTGAAATAATATCATGGCACTCCAGCCTGGGTACAGAGTGAGACTCTGTCTCCAACAACAACAAAGAAGCATATTAAACACCACTAATTTCTCCAATAAGTGCCTACTTTCACCAACCATTATGTTAATTAACAAATTATTAGGCTGGGTATGGTGGCTCATGCCTGTAATCCAAGCACTTTGGGAAGCCAAGGCAGGTGGATCACCTGAGATCAGGAGTTCAAGACCAGCCTGGCCAACATGGTGAAGCTCCGTCTCTACTAAAAATACAAAAAAAAAAAAAAAATTAGCTGGGCATGGTGGTGGGTGCCTGTAGCCCCAGATATTCAGGAGGCTGAGGTCGGAGAATCACTTGAATCTGGGAGACTGAGGTTGCAGTGAACCAAGATTGCGCCATTGCGCTCCAGCCTGGGCAACAGAGTAAAACTCTGCCTCAAAAAAAAAAAAAAAAAAATTCATTTCACCAGTGAAAAACCCGTTGTAAACATTCATATGTAACCTAGCAAAGCATCTAGTGTTGATGAGAGAGAAAGCTAGCTGAAGCCTTCAGAGTAGCTGCATCTGGAATGGGGGCTTTTTAATACAACACTTGCTAACAGCTTCAGGATCCAAGTCCCCAGTTAAGAAAATGGCAACCACTGGGGTGTCATTTCAACTATCCTATACAAGTACAATAACACATTGCCTTTGCTGCACTATTTTAAAGTAAATTACAGACACTATTTAATAGGGGGCAGAAAAAAGAGTTTTTCATTATTGTTTGTCTCAAGGTTTATTGTCTTAATTATTTCAAATAGTCATTGCTATATACTTAAAATGAATTTTAAAGTCACTGTCATAATTGAGTCTAAAGGGATGGAAAGTCATTAGCCAAAATGCTCTTTCCCTGTTGTAGAAAAACAGGCTTCTTTTGAATTTTATTTTTCCCTTGCCATACTTTTGAAGGTGATAATAGAATTTTTTGTTGTTGTTGTTCTTTGAGACAGAGTCTTGCTCTGTTGCCCAGGCTAGAGTGTAGTGGGGTGAGCCACTGCACCCAGCCCAATAGAAGAAATATTAAAAATAGGATTCTCACTGGGCACAGTGCCACACACCTGTAGTCCCAGCACTTTGGGAGGCTGAGCTGAGTGGATTGCTTGAGGTCAAGAGTTCAAGAGCATCCTGGTCAACATAGCGAGACCCCATCTCTACAAAAAATAAAAATAATAAAAATTAACCAGGCACAGTGGTATGAGCCTATTCAAAAGGCTGAGGCAGGAAAATGGCTTGAGTCCAGTAGTTCAAGTTTGCAGAGTGAGCTGTGACAGCACTACTGCACTCTAGCCTGGGCAACAGAATGAGACCCTGTCTCAAAAAAAGAGACAGGACTCTCAAAATCGTGTCTTTGCTGGTCCAGCCTTCCCACTGAATATAAGATTACACCCATGCAACACCACTGACAGCTTTTTGTCCAACCCAGGGCCTCCATGTTCAGTCGTGCAGGTTTCGCACTGTACATCAGTGTAGCTTTTCCATGCTTCTGATCCAGTGCTTGAGTGCTCACAATTTCATAAAGCAGACCATTCCTTTTTTTGTAGCTCTGTTTCTCTCAACAGGTTTGTTGTTTGCTTATTTATTTGAGACGGAGTCTTGCTCTGTCACTCAGGCTGGAGTACAGTGGCACAATCTTGGCTCACTGCAGCCTCCACCTCCTGTGTTCCAGCAATTCTCCTGCCTCAACCTCCCAAGTAGTTGGGACTACAGGCATGTGCCACCACACCTGGCTAATTTTTGTATTTTCAGTAGAGACAGGGTTTCGCCATGTTGGCCAGGCTGGTATCAAACTTCTGACCTCAGGTGATCCACCTGCCTCAGCCTCCCAAAGTGTTGGGATAACAGGCGTGAGCCACCGCACCCAGCCTCAACAGGTTTTATTTCTGTCTAGTAAAGTTTGCCTCCCTGCAATTTAAACCTATACTTCTTATTCTTATTTCTTTAGATAGACATCATTTCTTCACAGTGGCCTTTCACATATCAAAACTGAGGTCTCACATAGTTTCTTTATTAGGCAAACCTTTCCACGTTTCCTTTCTCCTAGTGTTCCTTTACTGGACGTAAGTTTTTATTAACTAAAGGGTCTAGAATTACACTTAACACTTTCAGTGTAGAGCACAGTAAAATTCCTGCTTCCTAGGGGCTGATCCCATACTCCTATTAAGATAGCCCACAAATGATTTAAATCTTTACTAGTTTCATGCTGTTAAGAAAAGTCACAGGCCAGCCACAGTGGCTCATGCCTGTAATCCCAGCACTTTGGGAGGCCAAGGCGGGTGGATCACCTGAGGTCAGGAGTTTGAGACCAGTCTGGCCAACATGGTGAAACCCCATCTCTATTAAAAATGCAAACATTAGCCGGGCAAGGTGGTATGTGCCTGTAATCACAGCTACTATGAGGCAGGAGGATCTCTTGAAGCTGGGAGGTGAAGGTTACAGTGAGCTGAGATCATACCACTGCACTCTAGCCTGGGCAACAGAGTGAGTCTCTGTCTAGAAAGAAGAGAGAGAGAGAGAGAAAGAGAGAGAGAGGAGAGAGGAAAGGAAAAGAAAGAAAAAGAAAAAGAAAGAAAGAAAAGAAAGAAGAAAGGAAAAGAAAGAAAGAAAAAGAAAAGAAAGAAAGAAAAGAAAGAGAAAAAGAAAGAAAGAACGGAAAGAAAGGAAAGAAAAAAAAAGAAAGAAAGAGAAAGAAAAGAAAGAAAGAAAAGCCAGGATGGGTGTGGTGGCTCACGCCTGTGATCCTAGCACTTTGGGAGACTGAGGTGGGAGGATCACTTGAGCCCAGGAGTTTGAGACCAGCCTGGGCAACATAGTGAGAACCTGACTCTATTTATTTATTTGTTTATTTTAAAAAAGAAAAGCCAACGGGCACAGTGGCTCACACCTGTAGTCCCAGCTACTCAGGAGGCTGAGGCAGGAGAATTGCTTGAACCCGGGAGGCAGAGGCTGCAGTGAGCCGAGATCATACCACTGCACTCCAGCCTAGGAGACAGAGCAAGACTCCATCTATAAAACAAAAGCTTGTAGTCAGCTAAAAACCCCAGCTTATTTTTATATCAAGGTCCCATTTGGGGCAGGATTTTTTTTTTTTTTTTTTTGAGACGGAGTCTTCCTCTGTTGCTCAGGCTGGAGTGCAGAGGCATGATCTCAGCTCACTGCAACCTCCACCTCCCAGGTTCAAGTGATTCTCCTGGCTCAGCCTCCCGAGTAGCTGGGATTATAGGCGCCCACCACTGTGTCCAGATAATTTTTGTATTTTTAGTAGAGACAGGGTTTCACCATAATGGCCAGGCTGGTCTCAAACTCCTGACCTCAGGTGATCCGCTCACCTCGACCTCCCAAAGTGCTGGGATTACAAGTGTGAGCCACCGCGCCCAGCCTGAGGCAGGTTTTTAATCAGTAGATTGAGTTATGTCCTTGTGACTTTCAGGTGACCATGGTGATTACTTCCGGCTGCTGCTTCCAGGTACCTACACTGTCACTGCCAAAGCACCTGGGTTTGACCCACAGACAGAGACTGTGACCGTGGGTCCTGCGGAACCAACATTGGTGAGTTAGGTTGAGCTTGATAGTGCACTGTAAAGATCACTTATAAAGTCTTTTTAGGAGAACAGTGTCTCACTCTGTCACCCAGGCTGGAGTGCAGTGGTACCATCATGGCTGACTGCGGCCTCAATCTCCCAGGCTGAAGCAATCTCCCGCCTCAGTATCCCAAGTAGCTGGGAGTGAGTATAAGTGCACACCACCATGCCCGCCTAATTTTTCTACTTTTTGTAGTAAAACGGTTTCGCCATGTTGCGCAGGCTGGTCTTGAACTCCTTGGTTCAAGCAATCTGCCCGCCTCAGCCTCCCAAAGTGCTGAGATTACAGGCATGAGCCACCACCCTGGCCCTTACAAAATCTTAAGTGATTACACACCTCTAATCTTTGCCCAGCTTCCTTCTTTTACTATTTTTTAAAGGATTAATTGCTCGTACATCTTAAGTTTTGTTCTGTCGCCCTCCTATTATATCCTTCCTCACTTCCTTTTGGCTTTTCCTCTTCTGTTTAACATAGCATGGTGATTTAAAGCACTTCCTAGTTCTAAATTCAGCTCATTTACCCACAGACCTTGGACAAATTACCTAATCTATCTCCTTCTCAGTTTCTTTCTCAGTAAATTGGTAATAATAGTGCCTCCTTCAGAAGAGGCTGAAATGAGAATGTCCACATAAAGCCTTTGGTATGTAGGGGCCAAATCAACTCTCAAAAGGCTGATAAATTAGAGAAAAGGTATACAAATTAATTTAATGTGCATGCACAGGAGCCTACAGAATGAAGACCCAAAGATACAGGGAGATTGTCCATTTTTATGCTTAGGTTCAACAAATTAGGTACAGCTAGGTATAAATGCAATTGGACAAAAAAGGTATCAGCTAATGCTATGTACTGAGGGAAGAAATCTAGCAAGGCCTGTCTGTCCAGATTCTTCTGGGCTCTCTGAGCATGCATTTCTTCCTTCTGGGTATGGGTCAGTACCCTCTCTGAAAGAGGGTCTTACGACCTACAGTCAAACAAGGTAGAGTCTTATGACTTATAGTCAAACAAGGTAGGTTAGATAGGTTCTCCTCCTCCTCCTTCTCTTCCTCCTACTCTTCTTCTTCTTCGTAGAGACAGGGAGTGACTCTCCCTCAGGCTGGAGTGCAGTGGCACAGTCATGGCTCACTGCAGCCTCAGACTCCAGAGATCTTCTGCTTCATCTTCCCAAGTAGCTGGGACTACAGGCACATGCCACAATGCCCAACTAATATATATATATATATATATATATATATATAGAGAGAGAGAGAGAGAGAGAGAGAGAGAAAGTCTCACTTTGTTGCTCAGGCTGGAGTGCAGTGGCTCGATCTCAGCTCACTGCAACTTCTGCTTCCTGGGTTCAAGTGATTCTCCTGCCTCAGCCTCCCGAGTAGCTCCTGCCAGCATGCCCAGGTAATTTTTGTATTTTTAGTAGAGGTGGGATTTCACCATGTTGGCAGGCTGATCTCGAACTCCTGACCTCAGATGACCTGCCCACCTCAGCCTCCCAAAGTGCTAGGATTACAGGTATGAGCCACCACACCCAGCCATTTTATTTATTTTATTTATTTTTTATTTTTTGAGATGGAGTCTTGCTCTGTTGCCCAGGCTGGAGTAAATGGCACATTCTCGTCTCACTGCAATCCCCACCTCCCAGGTTCAAGTGATTCTCCTGCCTCAGCCTCCCAAGTAGCTGGGCCTACAGGCTTGTGCCACCACGCTTGGCTAATTTTTGTATTTTTAGTAGAGATGGGTTTTCACCATGTTGACCAGGCTGGTCTTGAACTCCTGACCTCAAGTGATCCACCCTTCTCAGCCTCCCAAAGTGCTGGGATTATAGGCATGAGCCACCGCACCCAGCCTAATTTTTGTTGTTTTTTGTAGAGACGGGGTTCTCTGTGTAGCCCAGGCTGGAGTGCAGTGGTACAGTCATGGCTCACTGCAGCCTTGAACTGCTGGCCGGAGATCCTTGCACCGCGGCCTCTCAAAGCACTGGGATTACAGTCGTGAGCCACTGTGCTCCCTGGGCCTAGACTGTGCTCTGACTAAATCGGATAAATTCTTTAAGACCAGTTTTTACAGAGAAAGGCAGTGGGCTTACATTCTTCTGTGCCACCGGCAAGGACTGCCACCAGAGGGCGCTCTACCATCCCTTCTGATGATCCGTGGGCCCTGATGTTGCTTTCCATTCAGTGCTGCAGAGTCAGTTACTCTTCAAGATTCAGCTCTCCAGGGCTTTATTTTATAGATAGGATGAAAAGCAGAGAACTTCTTTGATTTTACAGCCTGGACCTTTTCAGTTTGGTTGTATTAGGACCTCAGAGCTAAAGGAGCTCAGAGATCACGGACACTAATCCCCAGATTTCTCAAATGAGGACAAAGTAATGAGGCAGTCCTACTTAACAGCCATCTACAGATCTCATTTCCTAAAGTCAGCCTTTCCGAGGGCCGCCTCATGCCTTCTGTACACAACCCTAGAGCTTAGTAGACCCTCCCACCCCCTTTCCCAGTTAACATGATGCAGTCAAGTCAAGCTTGTCTTTTACTATTTATTGAATAATTACTATGTGTGACATGCTATGAGAGCTTTCCAGCATTGTCTCATTTAACCTTCACAATAACCCTGTGAGGTAGATGCAAGTATCCCCATTTGTGGCTTAGAGAAGGTAAAAGAAACTTGCATAATATCACATAGCAAGTGGTGGGAGCCAGGATTTGAACCTACGTCAGGCTCTCTGGCTGCTTTCTTAGCCAATGTGTTACGGGAACTCATACTAAGTGTACAACCGGTGTTTGTAGCTCCTTATTGTAACACAAGGATCAGGGAAAAGAACTATGCTTTAAATCCTTTGAGAATTCCTCTGGAATTTCCAGATGGTTTCTTCCTCCATCTCCTCCTTCCCCAGTCCCATCTCCTGAATAATGTAAATTATTTCTCCTTACAGTTGCTGAAAACAGAGAGTAAATCTTTCACTGTAGCCTATTGGCTGATCTGGGGTCCTCTTTCTTTTTTTTCTTGTTATATCCTAAAATTGAATCACTGGTAGGCAGTTGCATACATGAGTCTTGCATTACCACCTGTTCAATGCCAAATTCAAACAACTGCATGTCCTCTTGAGTAACACACTCGATTGCAAAGGATTTTACCCCCTTTTCACATATGCTTTAAATTAACATAACTCATCATTATGTCAAATATACTCAGAGTAGAAAAGAAATCTGTCATTTGGATACAATTTCCAGGCACAGTAACAACTAAAAGTCCATTTATTGATCACAAAGGAATCTGTCTCCCTCCCCAGTCTAAAGCAGATATCCAACTGGCTAGGAAAGAAAAAAGGAAAAAAAGATTGGCCAGGTGTGGTGGCTCATGCCTGTAATCCTAGCACTTTGGGAGGCTGGGCGTAATGTCACTTGAGGTCAGGAATTTGAGACCAGCCTGGCCAACATGACGAAACCCCGTCTCTACTAAAAATACAAAAATTAGCCAGGTGTGTTAGCGCATGCTTGTAATCCCAGCTACTTGGGAGGCTGAGGCAGGAGAATTGCTTGAACTTAGGGGGCAGAGGTTGCAGTGAGCTGAGATCATACCACTGCACTCCAACCTGGGCAACAGAGCAAGACTCCATCTCAAAAACAAAACAAAACAAAACAAAACAAAAAACCAGATTGTTTACTACAGGGTTTCCATAGTAGAATTAAGATGCTTTAAAATATCTCGGCCCTGGTGTGGTACCTCACACCTATAATCCCAGTACTACTTTGGAAGGCTGAGGCTGGCGGATCACTTGAGCCCAGGAGTTTGAGAGCAGCCTGGGCAACATGGCGAAACCCTGTCTCTACAAAAAAGTACAAAAATTAGCCAGGCATGGTGGCATGCATGTGTAGTGCCAGTCACTTGGGAGGCTGAGGTGGGAGGATCACTTGAACCCAGGAGGTGGAGGCTGCAGTGAGCCATGATTGCACCACTGCACTCTAGCCTGGATGACAGAGTAAGACCTTATCTCAAAATAAAAATAAAATAAAATATCTTTCTGGACCCAAAATAAAAATAAAATAAAATATATTGCTTTTTCCCAAGGCCTTCCACATGGCACCATTCCTTTCCTTTTCCTTGCCTCATTTTCTTGTCTCTCTCTTTTTCTGTCCTAGATTCCTGTGTTACTTAACAGCAACTGGTAAATAAGACAGTACAGTTGGCTCTGATTCTCCCCTCCCCCACCCCTGGAGGAACCAGCAGAAAACTTGGCTATGAATTTTTGTGGAAGGAGCAGGAAATAACCCCATAGAGAGGCCTCTTAGTCAGCGGCATGTTTTTTAACTCCCAGCTGGCTTCAGGGGCTCAAGCTGTTCCAAGGGCGGGAAAGCCCAGGCCTGCCCCAGGGGAGTGTGGTTAGGATACTGTGCCACTCCCTCTCTTTCCTCTTCAGCTTGGGATAGTTCTATGGCTCTTCCACGCCCAGAATGTCCCACATTTGTCAGTGAAAAGTATCTTTCCATCTACATGCTGTGGCCAGAATAGAAGTTGCAATGCAGTGCTTGAAAGGATGTATTAATGCACATGGAAATTTCGAGTTTTGAAACCCCCTCTTTAAAAAAAAAAAAAAAGAAAAAGAAAAAAAGAATCCAAGCAGGGTGTGGTGGCATGTGCCCGTAGTCCCAGCTACTCAGGAGGCTGAGGCAGGGAGATCTCGAACTCAGGAGTTCAAGTCTAGCCTGGACAACATGACAAGAATCCATCTCTAAAAAAAAAAAAAAAAGGAAAATAAGAGTCCAACCAACACTCTTTATCATCTCTACTATCTATAAAATCAAACAAGTGTGGCAGAAGGTTGAGTTCTGAAGCACGGTGACACTTACTGGCATGCCTGAGCATGGCACCTGTGAGTCACCCAGGCAGCATGAAGATTATTACAGTGCCATCAGTCATGGCTCTTGTCCTAATGGTAATATTGGTGAAATCGTGATTTGATGTGTAGATATTTTTCCTTTCTTTTCTTTTTCTTTGTTTCTTTTGAAATGGAGTCTCACTTTGTCACCCAGGCTAGAGTGTTGGCATGATCTCGGCTTACTGAAACTTCTGCCTCCCGAGTTCAAGCAATTCTCAGGCCTCAGCCTCCCAAGCAGCCAGAACTATTAGGCATGCGCCACCAGCCCAACTAATTTTTGTATTTTTAGTAGGGACGGGGTTTCATCATGTTGGCCAGGCTGGTCTCTAACTCCTGACCTCAGGTGATCTGCCCGCCTCAGCCTCCCAAAGTGCTGGGATTACAGCCACCATGCCTGACCTAATTTTTTCTTTTTAATTTTTATTTTTGACGTGGAGTTTCACTGTCACCCAGGCTAGAGTGCAGTGGCATAATCTCGGCTCACTGCAGCCTCCACCTCCCAGGTTCAAGCAATTCTCCCACCTCAGCCTCCTGAGTAGCTGAGACTGCAGGTGTGCACCACCACGCCTGGCTAATTTCTTTGCATTTTTAGTAGAGACAGGGTTTCACCATGTTGGCCAGGCTGATCTTGAACTCCTGACCTCAGGTGATCCACCACCGCAGCCTCCCAAAGTGCTGGGATTACAGGCATGAGCCACCATGCCCAGCCAATTTTTCTCTAATGTGTATAAAATCAATGAATATTAATTTCATCCAGTCACACACTATTTATCACCAGTGATTGCATACCAATTCTGGGGGAACATTAGCCAGGTCTATATGGCACCACCAGTGCTTCTCTGGATCACTGCTATAATAATTCTCAACTAGTACCCAGCCCTCAGAAACCGGAACTATGGCAAAAGATGGTTCAAACAGATCTCCTAGCTTCTGCTTTTTCCCTTCTAGGTTAACTTCTACCTCAAAAGAAGCATCCCTCAAGTGAGCTCTGTGGGGAGAGCTCCCAGCAGAAGGCATGGAATTGGAGCCAAAGTGCAGCCCCAGGCAGCCAGAAAGAAAGAAATGGAGATGAGGCAGCTCCAGAGAGGCCCTGCCTCAAATCCACAGTGCCAGGCAACCCTTCAGAAAGGCTTTGCTCCTGCTCTTAGGTCACATGAAGCATTCTTCCTATTTTATTATCTGGGACATATTTAAATACAAACATATTCGGAGCAATTCAGAATGGTCTTTGTCTGTTCCAGGAATAAGCCATCTCTAGGTCATCATGAAAGGAATTAGGGTCTGTCGAAAGCTGCTGCAGTAGTACATATATCTAGTGGTGTTTGGTAAGGTTTTTCCATTCTAAGAATCTGGTTTAGGCTCCTTGCTGGTTCACACTACATCCAGAGACTGGTTCTGGCTGGTTGGCAGCTGCATCTCCAGAATCTAGCACAGAGTTTGCAACAGAGTTAGTGCTCAGTGAAGATTTCTGAACCGTCACTGATATGGTAAGTGATCCATCATTGATGTTTTTCCCATAGCAAAATTAGGTGACCAGTTCTTCCAAAATCCCAGAGGATCATTTCAGCAACAGCATCTTAATAAGAAAAGAATTCGACATGCAAATACCTAGTGCCATGGCTACCCTTCTTTGTACATGGGTATTTAATAAATAGGCATCTTTCTTTCTTTTTTTTTTTTTTTTTTTTTTTTGAGATGGAGTCTCGCTCTGTTGCCCAGGCTGGAGTGCAGTGGTGCGATCTCAGCTCACTGCAACCTCAGCTTCCAGGTTCAAGTGATTCTTGTGCCTCAGCCTCCCGAGTAGCTGGGACTACAGGCGTGTGTCACTATGCCCAGCTGATTTTTGTATTTGTAGTAGAGACGGGTTTCACCATGTTGGCCAGGCTGGTCTGGAACTCCTGACCTCAAGTGATCCACCCACCTTGGCCTCCCAAAGTGTTGCGATTACAGGTGTGAGCCACTGTGCCTGGCCAATTATTTGCTTTTAAACTATTTTGTTTGTTGGCATTTTCACAACATATAAAGATCTTTTTTATTTTATTTATTTATTTTGAGATGAAATGTTGCTCTGTCACCCAGGCTGGAGTGCTGTGGCATGATCTCGGCTCACCACAACCTCTGCTCCCTGGGTTCAAGCGATTTTCCTGCCTCAGCCTCCTGAGTAGCTAGTATTACAGGCATCCACCACCACACCTGGCTAATTTTTGCATTTTTTGGTAAAGAAGGGGTTTTGCCGTGTTGACCAGGCTGGTCTTGAACTCCTGACCTCAGGTGATCTGCCCACTTCAGCCTCCCAAAGTGCTGGGATTACAGGCGTGAGCCACCGTGCCCAACCAGATCTTTTATAAAAAGCAACAAAAATCTTGAAATCTTTTCGGAAGCATCTGTACCTCAATACCCCTAGATGAGACTAATTCTGGGGCCCTCATTTTTTTTTTTTTTTTTTACCTTTTTTTGAGACAGGGTTTTGTTCTGTCACCCAGGCTGGAATGCAGTGGTGTGATCACAGCTCACTGCAGCCTCAATCTAACCAGGCTCAAGCAATCCTCCCACCTCAGCCTCCTGAGTAGTTAGTGACTACAGGTATGTGCCATCACACCTAGCTAATTGTTTTGTGTTTTTTTGTAGAGACAGGATCTCACGATATTGCCCAGGCTGGTCTCAAAGTCTCAGGCTCAAGCAATCCTCCTGCCTCAGCCTGCCAAAGTGCTGGGATTACAAGGCAAAGCCACCATGCCCAGTCTGGGACCCTCATTTTTAAATGCACCTCTTAAAGTGCAGCATTCATTTGAAATGTTGTAATTCTGTATTACTTTTAGTAAGATCTTGCCATTTCTGTGTTTGCTGCTTCCAGGCCTAATATTTCTGCATGAATGGGTAAGCATAGCTGGAAGGTGGAGTACCTAGTTCTTCAGTAGTAAAGGACCCCATTTTTACTTTAGATCTTGTCTTTAACTCTCAGATCCATTTGATTAACGTGGCTAATGGTTTTTTCCTACCTAAATGTGCAAGAAAAAAGAAACAAAAGGAATACTACAACACAAAAACCTCTGTGAATTTCTAAAGCTGAAGTTCGTAGCTTCTGTACTATTACCATTTACTGCCAGTTTCTCTGACCCACTCAGACATCTGAGGCCTCTAACTGGATCAAAACCAGCTAACTGTTGCATCCAATGTGATCCTAGACCTAGTCCAGTTTATATCACAACTTCCAAACCCAATTCATAGCAAAAATTCACTCAAACAAACAGATAGCTCAAAACATAAACCCACGGAGCTTCAGAATCTGAGAGAGAAGACACCCATGATCCCCAGTTGTAAGAGGGAGCAATGGACAAAGTGTGTCTGGTGGGTACCTTGTTTGGTCACTCCGTACCCCTGCTGGGGGCTAGAAGCTCTACTTCAGATCCCATTTCTGACACCATCTATTAAAAAGAAAACCTTAGGCAAGTTAATTTTAACAGAGAGTTTATTGAGCAAAGAATAACTTGCAAATCAAGCAGCCCCCAAAGCAGGATAGGTTCAGAGAGATTCCTGCACAGCTGTGGTCAAAAAAGACTTACAGGCAGAAAAAGGAAAGTGATAGACAGAAACGGTTGGATTCCATTTGCCTTATTTGGACACAATTTGAATAGCTGGCCACATTTGATGGGCTTAAATTCAGTGATTGGCACAAGAGTAGGTTACAGTCTGTTTACAAATCCAATAAGGTTATAGTTCACTATGTATGGCAAGATCCTTACACTGAACTTAAACTATGTAAGGAGGCAACTTTAGGATAAACCTAACTTAGCAGACCTAATAAGAAATATATATTTTGGGCCAGGTTCGGTGGCTCACACCTGTAATCCCAGCACTTTGGCACTTTGGGAGGGCGAGGCAGGCAGATCATTTGAAGTCAGGAGTTTGACACCAGCCTGACCAATATGGAGAAACCCTGTCTCTACTAAAAATACAAAATTAGCCAGGTGTGGTGGTGCACACCTGTAATCCCAGCTACTTGGGAGGCTGAGGCAGGAGAATTGCTTGAACCCAAGAGACAGAGGTTGCGGTGAGCCGAGATTATACCATTGCACTCCAGCCTGGGCAACAAGAGTGAAACTCCATCTCAAAAAAAAAAGAAATATATATTTTGTCTTTTTCCCCTGGTGTACAGCTTCTAGAACCCTTGTATAACTTTCTGAATGACAGAGGTGATAGGAGCTCTTTTGTTATTCATAACAATCCCCTGAATTTTTATTACACCTGAGTTTATGTTAATGAGATGACTGGTAGCTGAAAGCCCCTAGATAGCTTCAGGATGGGTCTGATTGCCAAAGAAACCCACCATGTGCTTATGATGGCCGTGGCGGTTCATCTGGAGTGGCTGCAGCTGGGAGATGCAGCTGGGGCTGCAAGCTCCATAGAGCCAGTGGGAGCCAGGGACAAGTGGGAGCCGCATCGATTCTGAGTTGGGGCAGGGGCTCCCAGGTGCCACTGCAGCTGCTCAAGCCATGGCTATGGACCTGGGCATCTCTGTCCTCTTGGGGCCCAGGAGCAGGCAGGAGCCCCATCCTCCCAGGCACAGCTGCAGCCACTCAAATAGCAAGCCCAGCCCTGTGGCAGGTAAGAGCCCACCTGATTCTAGCAGCTACATCTCTTGCACATAAGTGTGTGTGTGTGTGCACGCGCTCAGTTTCCTGATTTATGATCTCAATGTGCGAGAAGTCTAACTCAGCATAGGTCCAAGACAGTGTAGCATCCAAACCACATTGAGTCTATTCATAAGTGAGCCAGTAAGATTCACTTTTTCCATGGCCACGGAAAACACCCCTAAACCCGAACGGCCATCTCAAAAGCGGGGATATAGAAAGTAGGACAGCATGACTTGGTACAAATCTGCCATCAGAACCAGAGAATTTAGAGTTCCTGTGTTCAGAGCGTCATCTTTTCACAATTTGTCTTGTACGCACACTCTCAGCACACAGCCTGCACTCCATCATGCCCGCCTCCTGCCTGGAATACAGCTTCATTTCTGCTTTAACACTAACTGCATTCTGGCTTTAACCATGAGTAAACATTCCCCCTGAGCAAGTGCCTAAGCAAACACCACTTCTCTCCCTCCTCCCAGAAGTTAAATTCCACCATTTATAAAGTCTTCCCCCTACTCCTACTATCTCTTATTCTTTCCCTCACCACTTGATGATCTTCCCCCACACTGCCACTCGTGAATCTTTCTTTCTCCCACCTTCATTCTGTTCACATACCTCCTGTACCCCTTCCCACCCACCCCACCAGGCCCTGCTGCAGGTGGGGTATGGCATCGCTTAAGAAGCAGGACCTGGAGCCACTAAGGGATAGGTGGCCAGCAGCCCGGAAAAAGCAAAACAGGAAAAGCATTGCTTGTTTGTGCTGTCACTCTGCCTCCCTCCCCTTGCACAGTCTCAGGGAGGAGGCAAAGAAAGTCACCCCTTGGATCCATGTTCACCCCGCAGGAGGAGGAAGAAAAGGCATCTTTGACTTCCTTTTAGATTGTCCCATGTGAGGCCTTTGGAATGAAGTCCATCCAGGCACTAGATCAAAGGAATTCAGTGAGTTTCCTTAAATCCTTTCTGGAATCAGATGAAGAATAAATAAATGAAGAAATGAAATGACCACAATTTTGTTCTTTTAAAAAATATCCAAATATAGTATCTTACACACACTGTAGTTTATGGAAGGCTTTTATTTTACAAGCCAATCATTTTTTTTAATGTCAGACATTGGTATATTACCAATGTTGTAGCAAGGTTTGAGGGAGGTACGTCTCACGCTTGAGCATGAAAACCCAGTCATCATGCTTATGACCTACAGAATGACCTAACGTTTTTTTAAATGGAGGGATAGATAAAGGGCCCATCAACTTTCTTGTTTTTTTTGTAGGGTCTCGTTCTGTTGCCTAGGCTGGAGTGCCGTAGCACAATCACAGCTGACTACAGCCTTGACCTCCTGGGCTCAAGTGATCCTCCTGTCTCAGCCTCCTGAATAACTGAGACTACAGGCATGTGCCACTGTGCCTGGGTAATTTTTAATTTTTTTGTAGAGATGGGGTTTCACCGGTTTGCCTAGGCTGGTCTTGAACTTCTAGGCTCATGTGATTCTCCTCTGTCAGCCTCCCAAAAATTTGGGGCTACAGGCATGAGCCACCATGCCTGGCTACTTTCTATTTTGGACTAACTTTCTAATTTTCTGTTAAGAACAATTGGTAAAATACAATTGTTGGCCAAGGCGCAGTGGCTCACACCTGTAATATCCCAGCACTTTGGGAGGCTGAAACGGGCGAATCACCTGAGGTCAGGAGTTTGAGACCAGCCTGACCAACATGGAGAAACCCCATGTCTACTAAAAATACAAAATTAGCTGGGTGTGGTGGCCCATGCCTGTAATCCCAGCTACTTGGGAGGCTGAGGCAGGAGAATCATTTGAACCTGGGAGGTGGAGGTTACAGTGAGCCAAGATTGCACCTGGGCAACAAGAGCAAAACTCTGTCTCAAAAAAAAAAAAAAAAAATCCACTATCACCTTCAATTCAAAAATACTCTAATACCAAAAATTAGGAAAGATTTAATCTCAGAATAAAGAAGTCTTGTAAATGAAATTATTTGTCTCATCTTACTAGGAAATAGTAAATCTTTCAACTTAGACTGGCATTTGTGAGCCAGTAGCTTAAAGATGAGACCTTTAGTGGCGTATAACTAAAAATGTTTATGTAAGGATTTCAGACATAACTGGATCGAGGTGCCTAAGTTAGGTGGTATGGAATCTGTCTCCATTTCTTGATTTCATTGTCTTCGGTAGTGACTTCATTCTCACATAGTCTCTCCCCCATGAGGCAAGGTGAACAACTCCTTCAAGCTTATCTTCTATCAGCTTTCAAAAGATAAAATTATAATAAATTTAGATTAAAGATTGAATTGGCTTTTATTTGCAATTCTAGTATTGGGCAACAACTCATTCTATAAGATAGAATGTTCAGATGAGTTGAGGAGAAATTTGACTTTGTTGGCAGAAAAGGGCTGAGGAATGCAAAGACAGAACAAAAACTGGCTGTTTCAAAGTTACTTTCTTTTTTTAATTTAATTTTATTCTATTTTTTATTTTTTTTTAAAGATGGGTTTCACCATGATGGCCAGGCTGCTCTTGAACTCCTGACCTCAGGTAATCCACCCACTTCAGCCTCCCAAAGTGCTAGGATTACAAGTGTGAGCCACCGTGCCCAGCCCAAAGTTACTTTCTTTATAAAGGTTAAAGCAGAGGGGATCACCTCATCATGTTTCTCAAAACAGGCCTATTTGGGGATTTGGCTATTATCTCTTTATTGCCTGATTTCTTGGAAGATCAGATAAATAGCTTAGTTTTGACTTGGTGGAAACTTCAGCATGAGTAACTCCATTTTGGTTTGATCTGTTAAGCCTCGAGCAGGAGCTCAGTTCCACCCAATGACCTCCTGTAAATTTCCTTTAAACTATTAATTCTTGAGCATGAATCTCAATAACACAAACTGGATTACGTGCCTGTCTCTAAAACCATCACAGTGAGTATGATTGGTTGGTCTGGGTCGATCGATCACTCCTGGACGGTAGAATGGAAATATGAGGGAATGAGTTGTTTCCCATTAAAACAAACACAAAAATCACTGGGAGGTCAAGACAGGCAGATCACTTGAGGCCAGGAGTTCGAGACCAGCTTGGCCAACATAACAAAGCCCTGTTTCTACTAAAAATACAAAAATTAGTCGGGTGCAATGGCACATGCCTGTAATTCCAGTTACTTGGGAGGCTAAGGCAGGAGAATCGCTTGAAACTGGAGGCAGAGGTTGCAGTGAGTGGAGATTGTGCCACTGCACTCCAGCCTGGGTGACAGAGCAAGACTCCATCTCAACAACAACAACAAAAAAAAGAATGATGGTTGTAGACAGAACAACACAAGAGCATTACCATTTTGTTGAATTAAATTGAAGTACCTTTTTGATTTTACTGTGACTTCTTCTGTTTTATTTATTTTTCATTGACGTATAATTGTACATATTTATGGGGTACAATGTATGTATACATGGTATAATTAGCAAATCAGAGTAATTAGCAAATCCATCTTCTCAAATATTTATTACTTCTTTGTGGTGAAAACATTCAGAATCTTCTTTTTTAGTTAATTTGTTTTTATTATTTATTTATTTATTTTTAGACAGAGTTTTGCTCTTGTTGCCCAGGCTGGAATGCAATGGCATGATCTCCCCTCACTGCAACCTCTGCCTCCCAGGTTCAAGCGATTCTCCTGCCTCAGCCTCCCAAGTAGCTGCGATTACAGTCATGCGCCACCATGCCCAGCTAATTTTGTATTTTTAGTAGAGACAGGGTTTCTCTCATGTTGGTCAGGCTGGTCTCGAACTCCTGAACTCAGGTGATCCGCCCACCTTGGCTTCCCAAAGTGCTAGGATTACAGGTGTGAGCCGTCGCACCTGGCTCCGACTAATATTTTTGTGTTTTATTTTATTTTTTTGGAGATGGAGTCTTACTCTGTTGCCCAGGCTGGAGTGCAGTGGCATCACCTTGGCTGACTGCAACCTCCGCCTCCTGGGTTCAGGCGATTCTCCTGCCTCAGCTTCCCAAGTAGCTGGGACTACAGGCATGCGCCACCATGCCCAGCTATTTTTTATATTTTTAGTAGAGACAGGGTTTCACCAGCTTGGCCAGGCTGGTCTCGAACTGCTGACCTCAGGTGATCCCTCCACTTGGCCTCCTAAAGTGCTGGAATTACAGGCGTGATCCATCTTCTAGTTAATTTGAAATATATAATACATTATTATTAGCTATAATCACCCTACTATCCAATAGAACACCAGATCTTACTCCTGCCATCAAACTAGAGCATTGTACCCATTGACCAGCCTCTCCCCCATCTTCCTTTTCCCAGCTTCTGGTAACCACTTTTCTTCTCTCTAATTCTGAGTTCAACTTTTTTAGATTCCACATATGAGTAAGATTATGCAGTTTTTGTCTTTCTGTGTCTGGATTATTTCACTTAACATAACGTCCTCCAGGTTCATCCATGTTGCCACAAATAACAGGATTTCATTCTTTTTAAAGGCTGAATAGTATTCCATTGTGTATACATACCACATTTTCTTTATCCATTAATCCATTGATGGACACTTTGATTGATTCCATATCTTGGCTACTGTGAATTGTGCTGCAATAAACAGGGGGGTGCAGGTATCTCTTCAGCATAATGATGTCATATTCCTTACTGTGACTCAACTCAGTTGAAGGCAACCATTCAATAAACAGCTATGAGGCACAACTATGTGCCAGGCACTTTGCTAGGCAATAGGGATAAAAGAGAAATTCAATAGCCTGCCTTCAATGAACTGAACTCAGCGTCTGTGTAGAAAGGCGTGAGGTAGTCAGCTCTTCATCATAGTGTGCCAGGAGATCGAGATCGGCCTGATAGATGCCAAAGAATCACAATCTACCCGTCGTTCAGTTCTCTGCTTTGCTCAGTTGATGTAGACCTGACAAGTACAGTATGAAGTTGGATGACTCATTTCTGTGAAACATTGTACACTCATTTCAAACAGATCATAATCATATAGGGAAGGGGAGTGGGAGCATAAAATGGGTCACAAGTTGGACAAGAGATAGCAATGTGGCCCAGCGATGTACACAGGTCATGCATTCTGAGACTGTGAGAGAGAGGTAGAGCAGACCATCTCAAGAAGAACAGTTCCACCAGGCCCCATAGGAGCCTGGCTTCCTCTGGAGTGTGGGATAAAGTTGTTGACTCAACTTTATCCCAATAAATAAATGTCCCAGTAGGGACATCGATGGTCACATTACTAAGCCTTGTGGATGCACTGGGATAGAATATTGCCAAGGAAAGGCTGACATGGTCAATTTCAAGATGAGCTGGGTGGGGAGCCCCAATTGTACAATAGAAAGAGTACAACGGAAAAACTTTGGAACCTGGCAGCTAGAGGTTTGGATCCTTGCTGTGCCCTTCACACATTCTGATATTGTGGGCCAATCAGGTATTTCACAAACTATAGGAATCACCAGCAATACTCAGGAAAATTTAGACTGTACAAGAGCCAATCACTGGGCAATACATCGCTTGGTGAAAAGTTATTATCTTATCAATTAATTTAGGTCCCTCTGAATACATCAGGGAGAAAGGTTCTTTTGTCCTGACTTTCTAACACTGACTAGTTTTACTTTGTAACCACTAGACAGTAGGACTCGGGCTCAGAACTAGAATTTAATACAGTTGTTTCCATTGTTTTTGTTTTAATTATTACCTCCTATGAATCGCAGTCTCTACTGATTTTGCAGTTATAGGTGTAGTACAAAGGTTTCCTTAGGCCGGGCGTGGTGGCTCACACCTGTAACCCAAGCACTTTGGGAGGCCAAGGTGGGTGGATCACCTGAGGTTGGGAGTTCAAGACCAGCCTGACCAACATGGTGAAACCCAGCCTTTAAAAAAATTAAAAAACAAAACAAAACAAAATTTAAAAAACAAAACAAAGTTTTCCTTAAAAAACAAATAAAACAAAGTGAATATATTTAATACATTTAATTTTCTTTTTCTTTCTCTTGCTCTCTCTCTCTCTCTTTTTTTTTTGTTTGTGTGTGTGTGTGAGACAGTCTCCCTCTGTCACCCAGGCTGGAGTACAGTGTCACGATCTCGGCTCACTGCCACCTACCTCCACCTCCCAGGTTCAAGCGATTCTCCTGCCTCAGCCTCCTGAGTAGCTGGGACTACAGGCGCCCACCATGCCTGGCTAATTTTTGTACTTTTAGTAGAGACGGAGTTTCCCTATGTTGACCAGGCTGGTCTTGAACTCCTGACCTCAGGTAATCTGCCCATCTCAGCCTCCCAAAGTAATTTTCTTTAAAAAAATTTAAAAAATTTTTTTCCTTTGATTACCTGGCCCATGGTGTCTGAAAAAAGTGAAGAAATTTAAATAAAAATACTAAATGGCCAGGCACAGTGGCTCACATTTGTAATCCCATTACTTGGTGTTTTTTTTTTTTTGGAGATGGAGTCTCACTCTTGTTACCCAGGCTGGAGTGCAATGGCACAATCTCAGCTCACTGCAATCTCCACCTCCCGGGTTCACGCTATTCTCCTGCCTCAGCCTCCAGAGTAGCTGGGATTACAGGTGTCTGCCACCATGCTCAGCTAACTTTTTTGTATTTTTAGTAGAGATGGGATTTCATTATGTTGGCCAGACTGGTCTCAAACTCCTGACCTCAAGTGATTCACCTGCCTCAGCCTCCCAAAGTGCTGGGATTACAGGCATGGGCCACCTCGACTGGCCTTTTTGTTTGTTTGTTTGTTTGCTTGTTTGAGGCAGGGTTTTGCTCTGCTTCCCAGGCTGGAGAGGTGCAGTGGCACGATCATGGCTCACTGCAGCCTCAATCTCCTGGGCTCAAACAATCCTCCCGCCTTGGTCTCCTGAGTAGCTGGGACCACAGGCTCAAGCCCCCATGCCCGGCTAATTTTTGTATTTTTCGTAGAGATAGAATTTTGACATGTTGCCCAGACTGGAATCCAAGTACTTTGGGAGGCTGAGGTAGGAGGATCCCTGCAGTCCAGGAGCTCAAGACCAATCTGAGCAATATAGAGAGACCTCGTCTTTACCAAAATTTAAAAATTAGCCAGGCGTGGTGATGTGCACCTGTGGTCCCAGCTACTCGAGAGGCTGAGGTGTGAGGATTATTTGAATCTGGGAGTAGCTAGGCTGCAATGAGCCACGATTGCTCCACTGCACTGGAGCCTGGGAGGCAGAGCAAAACTATCATCTATCTATCTATCTAGAAAGATGGTATGCTGTTTAATCAATTATTATGTTTTCTAAGAGTATAAGATTATGATGTCTGGGCGCTGTGACTCATGCCTATAATCCCAGCACTTTGGGAGGCCGAGATGGGCAGATCACTTGAGGCCAGGAGTTCCAGTCCAGCCTGGCAAACATGCTGAAACCCTATCTCTACTAAAAATACAAAGAATTAGTTGGGCGTGGTGGTGTACACCTGTAATCCCAGCTACTCAGGAGACTGAGGCAGGAGAATCGCTTGAACCAGGGAGGTGGATGTTGCAGTGAGCTGAAATCATGCCACTGCACTCCAGCCTGGGCGACAGAGTGCACCTGTGTCTCAAATAAATAAATAAATAAATAAGAATAAAAATATTATGACAAAAAGTATGTATAGGAATGACTGAAGTGTAGGCAGGATAGAAAGAACTAGGCAAGGCTGGGCGTGGTGCCTCACGCCTGTAATCCCAGCACTTTGGGAGGCCAAGGCAGGCTGATCACTTGAGGTCAGGAGTTCAAGACCAGCCTGGCCAATATGGTGAAACCCTATCTCTACTAAAAATACAAAAATTAGCCGGGCATGGTGGTACGCACCTGTAATCCCAGCTACTCTGGAGGCTGAGGCAGGAGGTTGCAGTGTCCCGAGGTTGCAGTGTCCCAAGATCGCACCACTGCACGTCAGCCTGGGCGACAGAGTGAGACTTGGTCTCAAAAAAAAAAGAAAAAAGAACTAGGCAAGCTATTTAACCTCAGAGAGCCTCAGTTGCCTCCTTTATAAGCTAAGGTTAACAATAACGACCTTGCTGAGTTATTGTCATGATATATGCCAAGAAAATACAACCAATATTACTTGGAGAAGGAAAAATTAATTTTGTCATTTTGCGTCATTAATGTGGACACAAGGAAAAGACAATGAAAATGACAAATTGCTTTGAAAAATTGTTGATTCTATTCAAGTGGAGAATCTTAGTTCTGTTTCTTGAGGGTAATATTTTTCCTACAAAAAAGAGAAAAAACATATATGCTAAGATCTTTATATAAGGCCAGGTCTCAGTAAACATTTACTATAAAATTGTCTTCCGTATTTTATTTTTTAGGGTTTTTTGTTTGTTTGTTTGAGACAGAGTCTCGCCCTGTCACCAGGCCGGAGTGCAGTGGCGCAATCTCAGCTCACTGCCACCTCCCACTCCCAGGTTCAAGCGATTCTCCTGCCTCAGCCTCTCTAGTACCTGGGATTACAGGTGGCTGCCACCATGCCCGGCTATTTTTTGTGTTTTCAGTAGAGACCAGGTCTTATCATGTTGGCCAGGCTGATCTCGAACTCCTCCACCTCAAACGATCCACTCGCCTTGCCCTCCCAAAGTGCTGGGATTATAAGTGTGAGCCACCATGCTTGGCTGTCTTCAGTATTTTAGCTTTTCCATTTCTTCCTTCCCCCCATCTCCTTCCAGATCCCAAATACTTTCTTTCTTGTCTCCTCATGGAAGTAAGAAGAGATCTGAGAGTGCCACTTAGATATATCTTGATGGATACACAAAGATAAATGAGTTCTTTTCCAAATTATTACCTCAACTAGGCATTGCATTTTAAGGTAGATTTGTTTGATTACCTGTTTGGTTTTTACATCTCTCTCTCTTTTTTTTTTCTTTTTTTTGAGACAGAGTTTCGCTCTGTTGCCCAGGCTGGAGTGCATGGCACAATCTTGGCTCACCACAAGCTTCACCTCCCGGGTTCAAGCATTTCTCCTGCCTCAGCCTCCTGAGTAATTGAGACTACAGGCGTACACTTCCATGCCCAGCTAATTTTTTTTTTTTGTATTTTTAGTAGAGACGGGGTTTCACCACATTGCCCAGGCTGGTCTCAAACTCCTGAGGTCAGGCGATCTGCCTGCCTCAACCTCCCAAAGTTCTGGGATTACAGGTGTGAGCCACCACATCTGGCTTTTTTCTTTTTTTCTTTTTGAGATGGAGTCTTGTTGTGTCACCCAGGCTGAAGTGCAGTGGCTTGATCTTGGCACACTGCAAACTCCACCTCCTACGTTCAAGCGATTCTCCTGCCTCAGCCTCCCGAGTAGCTGGGATTACAGGCGTGTGATACCATACCAGCCATGGTCTTTACTTCTGAGTGTGAAAAATTCTGTTTTCCAGTAAACCAATTCAAGCTTCTGCAAGTAGATAGGAACAGGAGTCCCTAGGCATCAGTATATCAATATATTAAGAAGAGCCCTGAAGATGAACATGATACAGTTTTTTCTTTAGAATGCGGAAGATTTCTTAGAGGGTTTGTTCTCTTCTAGGAAGAACAAAACAAGACCTGGTCTTACTCTTGCCGACTGGGATCTATCCCTAAATGAAACCAAATGGCCTCTGTTGTCTTCTAGGAGTTGGTCTTGTCCTAGCTCAAGTCCACCAGACAGATGTCCTATGTCAAAACCATCCTGACTCCTCCCTTCCCTGTGAGATCTGATCAGCAAAATTCCTCTGTCCACCCCCTTTCAACCGGAATTCTCACCATTCTGAACTTTGGCCATGAGACTCCCAGGTACATTCTGTCAACATTTTGATGAATAGTTGTTAGTATTTCCATGTGGCATCTGACATTTTAGGATGCAAACCTATGTCTTCCATATTCTACCACTAGGTTGTTGGATCACATCTTCTTTAACAATAGAAATAAGCATGTATTAACTGTATTTTATCTGCACATCTCCTCTCCCACTACCATCCCAGAATTGAGTCCCTGGCTATTCCAGGATGAATGGTTAGCTGACACTCCATGAGCAAGGCCAGCTTTGATTAGTTTCAGCAGCTTGCTACTCTCATCAGCTTGCCATTACAAACAACAGCTTATGGTTGTGACATGGTACATTTTGGGGGAAGCCAGAGGGAGTTGCCTTTGATATGGGGCCAAGCCATGCCAAACTGTTAGTTCGTGGTGCAGCCCCCTCCTAACAGTGATAGAACTTCAGTTACAGTATATCCTGACAGGTTGGATTTCAGTTCAGACAAGAGATCAAAGGATGACACACCCAAATAGTTTTAATCAATTAGATGAATCAAAATGTGAATTGAGCCAATCTGTGTTTTGGTTTATTGAGGATTATTGGCAGGCGGGAACAATATACCTTTTAGTTTTAATATTACATATACAGATATAATCCATTTATCTCTTTTGGTTCTTTTCAGTCCCTTCAGTTGGGGATATTTTAATCATGTCTCAATATATTGAGTTATCACAAAAATCAATCTCTTTACTATGGCCCACCAAGCCAGGAATGACCTACACACTGTTTGTTAGATAGTTATATTTGGCTGGGCGTGGTGACTTACGCCTGTAATCCTAGCACTTTGGGAGGCCGAGCGGGTGGGTTACCTGAGGTCAGGGGTTCAAAACCAGCCTGGCCAACATGGTGAAACCCCATCTCTGCTAAAAATACAAAAACTAGCCTGACATGGTGGTGCATGCCTGTAGTCCCAGTTACTTGGGAGGCTGAGGCAGGAGAATCACTTGAACCCAGGAGGCGGAGTTTGCAGTGAGCTGAGATCATGCTACTACACTCCAGCCTGAGTGACAGAGCGAGACTCCATCTCAAAAAAAAAAAAAAAAAAAAGATAGTTATTATTATCATTATTTTAAGAGACAGAGTCTTGCTATCTTGCCCAGGCTGGAGTGCAGTGGGTATTCACAGGCACAATCATAACGTGCTGCAATTTTATGAACTCCTGGGCTCAAGTGAGCCTCCCACCTCAGTCTCTGGAGTAGCTGGGTGGTGGTGATGATTGCACAACAATGTGAATGTACTTAATGCCACTGAACTGTACACTTACAAAGGATTAAAATGGTAAATGTCATGTGATGTTTATTTATTCATTTATTTATTTTTGAGACGGAGTTTCACTCTTGTCGCCCAGGTTGGAGTGTGGTGGCATGATCTCGACTCACTGCAACCTCCGCCTCCCAGGGTTCAAGCAATTCTCCTGCCTCAGCCTCTGGAGTAGGGATACCGGCGCGTACCACCACGCCCACCTATTTATTTTTATTTTTATTTTTGGTAGAGATGGGGTTTCACCTTGCTGGCCAGGCTGGTCTCAAACTCCTGACCTCGGGTGATCCGCCCGTCTCAGCCTCCCAGTGTTGAGATTACAGGCGTGAGCCACTGTGTCTGGCGTGATGTATATTTAACCACAAGTTTTTAAAAAGCAAAGGAAAGGAGAAACGATATGCAGTATGGGATGAGATTTATGAAATATCTATTTTTGTTGTGCATGCACAGTGATAGACTCGCCGCCTTCTTCAGAATCCCCTAGGTAGATCCCAGAAACGTGAGGCGCAGCAATTCCAGCAACATAGCAAAGCTGTGTAACTTCGTCATCTTTAACACACAGCGGGAATACTGCGGGGATTCAGAAACTGACTTGGTAGGAGTCTCTCAGCCCTGCCCAGTTCTTGCTTTCTGTCATTTCTTGCTCTTAAATTCTCAAAGATGTCCTGAGACACTTTCCTCAGAGAAAAATGGGACGGATAGAGGCGAACCCCAGCTAGTATTATGTGGCATAATAGAGGAAACTGCCTCGGGGTAGCAAAGAGGACAGCATCACACGGAGACAGGAATCGAGCTGGACTTCTCTGAATGGATTTTTGACTTTTTTCTAGGTTGGAGGGTGGTGTAGGGAGTGGGTGAGGGAACAGCAAGAGGGGGAGGAACTTGTCCTCAGCTGGGGCTGCACGTAGGGCTGCGTGAGGCCAGGGCTGGAGGAGCTGTGTCGGCGCGCTGCGGAGGGGGCGGGCCCCCGTGCCTCAGTTTCCCTGGTAGCCGTGCTCGGAGCGTCGCCCCTCAGACGTCGCAAGGCGAGCAGGGCCGGGCCGGCCGCCAGGGGGCGCGAGCGCGGGGCGGGCGGCCAGGGGGTGGGCGCGCTGGGAGCGGATCGTGGCGTTCCCCGGGCCCCGCGGACCGCGCGGGTAGAGGCGGAAGCCTGGGCGGGAGGCGGGGCGGCGCGCTGAGTCACACGGGATCGACCCGCCCGCCGCTTCCAGGGGCGGAGGTGACAGCGGGCCGGGGACGGGCGGCTGCAAACTGCCCGCCGCGCCTAGATACCGCCGAGCGGAGAAAAGCAGGTCAGGGGCCGGGCCGGGCCGGAGCCGGGCGGGGGCCGGGCGGAGAGCCGGACTGCAGTCCGGGGTCGCGGTCCGGGGCCGCGGGAGGAGGGGACTCGCACCCCGGGGACGCGCCGCCTCGCGCGGCTGGGCCTGCCTCGGCCCCTTCCCCGCGGCGGCGCTGCGCTCGGTGGGCCGGGAGCCCGCAAGGGATAGTGGGGCGCCTCGGGCCCCCTTGCATTCCTGGAATCCACGGCCGGGTCGGGCCCTGCGAGTAGCCGGGAGTTGGAGGGGCGGTCAGAACGATGCGGACGCGGGCTTTTCAAGCGGTGTTAAGCCCAGGGCGCTTTCACTGCACCTCTCTGCCACTCCAGCAATGAGGCGGAATTTTGAGAGCTGGAAAAAGAATTCAGCATTCGTACAGCCCTCTTATTTTACAGATGCGCAAAGCCTCACGGCATAGGAGTCCGTAATTCTGTGTCAGGGAGACAGGGACGGGTGGCTTCCGAAACAAGGGTTAGACCTGTTCAGCTGGAGATGCAGCTTTGGTGATGGTGGAGTTTTGCAGAAACCCGCGGACACCGTGTTCCTGCTGCAGGCACAGATGTCCACCGGGCATCAGTGTCTCAAAGGGTGGTGATGCTGTCACTTGAATAAAGGAATATTGAGGTACTAAACAGGCCAAGGCCTGATGCAGATAAGGGGTATAGACTTAAATTTTAAGTGCAAAAACAACTTTCAATGCAATCTCGTTCTTTGTTGGCTGTCTCATTTGTACTGTAATGAAGGGTAAATATTTTTGGCACTCACTTATTCTGGAATATTGGTAACTTGCCTTCAAGTCTGTTTATAGTAATTCTTTTACATTAATATGAAGATCTTGTATCAAAACACTTTTCATAAATAATGATGCTGTAGTATGTGTCAGGCAAGTGGTAACACTAATATTTAGGGTTTGAGCATAGTCTAGCTCTGCTTGTTTACATAGCTGAGTTAAAGGGATGAGCAGGACTAACTAATCTGTAGTAGTTTCTGCAGCACTGAAGTACCGGACAGCATTCGGACATCATTTCTCAGTTGGTGCTGCGTTTATTACTCTCACAGCATGAATGCAGTCACGGTGATCAGCAAGTTAGTTTATCCTTTACCCATTTTTCTCTAAAATATTGAATTAAAGGATCTCTAAGGTCCTCTTCTGTCTCCACAGGTCTCCGATTTTACATGTTAACTTGAAATTCGTCACTCATTGTGACAACAAAAATGTTTTAAGAAAAGTTTTTTTAGAATTCAGCATAATGGGGCATAGCGAATCTTCAAATTCATTATTTTCAGCTCTCTCAGTCACTTTATCAGGATTGGGGTAAAATAACTGAAAAGTGACTTTTTCAAATTGCAGATCTTTCCATGTGAAATTCACTTAAATTCACAGACAGCAATGGAGTGAGTTGTGGAGGGTGGAGAGGCTTGGGAATGGGGTCTGTGCAGTGCCACTGATAACTTTTGCAACAAGCCAGGAACATTCTGACTCAGAATATGATAAGTTGACTTTTATACAGTGTTCATATTGTGTGTTTTTTGACTGAGATAATCTTCATAAACGATCTGTTTAAATATGTACCAGTTATTTATTTGTCTTGCAGCCCCAAAGCAGTGCATTTCCTTCCTCTACTTTCCAGCAATCTCTGCCTCTTTCTGGCTCCTTTCTTCTCCGAGTGCCCACCTTATCCAAAGAGACCCTTTTCACATTTCTTCTTCATCCACGTTGCAGTTCAGAGCCTCCTTGATAACAACATAAGTCATGATTCTTGAATCACCCTTTAAGATCTCCTAAAAATTAGGGATAAATATTTATTTTTAGAACACAGACTCTTTGAGGCTTTGGTTCTGAAAAAAGGCTAAGTGGACCATGTTTCAGTTTCTATCTTTTCTGTGCTTGCAGACTGCAGTATAAAAGCCTCCAGGGCCAGTAAACGCTTTTACCTCCACTTAAGAAGGAAATCCTTTCTGCACAACGCATAGCGGAGCTTCAATTTCTTTATTACTCCCGGTCCTCCGCTTTTCAGTGTTGGGCTAAAAATGAGTGAAAAGTGGTATTTTCAAACTAACTGGGGGAACTTTTTTCAAATGATAAAAACAATTAAAATAGAATGCAAATAAGGCTTGCATACCTATTGCCAGGTGTAAAATTTGGCTTTTTTTTTTTTTTGAGACAGAGTCTCACTGTGTTGCCCAGGCTGGAGTGCAGTGGCATTATCTTGGCTCACTGCAACCTCCGCCTCCTGGGTTCAAGCGATTCTCCTGCCTCAGCCTCCTGAGTGGCTGTGATTACAGGTGTGCACCACCACACCTGGCTAATTTTTTGTATTTTAGTGGGGGAGGGGTCTCACCAGGTTGGCCAGCCTGGTCTTGAACCTCTGACTTCAGGTCATCCACCGACCTCAGGCTCCCAGAGTGCTGGGATTACAGGCATGAGCCACTGTGCTCAGCTTTTGGCTTATTTTCTAGGTTTAGTATTATGCTGTTTCTAGAGTCAGCTAATGGATTACCTACAGCATGGTATTATTATGAGATTATCTCCTGTGAAATTCTCGAATGTGCTTGATCATCTGCCAAAACATCCTTAGAATTCATTCAGAATACTTCTGGAAAGTTTTGCAACACCAATTCAATTAGCATGAAATAGTTTCTTATTATACTCATTCTGGAAAACATCTGAATAAGCTATTCAAAACTGGTTAACTTAGTCTTGTTGGTCAGAAGTTAATTATGAGATGTTAGTCTCTTGTCTGGAAAGGCAGAAAGTTCTTAAGTAGCAGCAGTAAAATGAGATCACAGAGCAGCTCTTTAATGAAAGAGCTGTTAAACAAACCAAGGTGTTACCTTTTAGTTAGGTACTTTATCCTCTCTGCTATGAAAGGCAGCTGTGGGAGGTAAAATAGGCATGGAGTAGCTAAAGTGTATTATTTCATTTTTAGATTTCTAGATCTTTTCTTCTGATTGATGGATGGAACTGCTAAGAACTGAACCAGCACTTGAAGGCAGATAGGGCATTGTGCAGGGAGTCTAAAGCCATGGGTTTTGGTCCTTACTTGTTCATTCACTGAACACATTCTTATTGAGCACCTGTGTGTGCCGGGAGGGGGGGAACACCTGTAGGTGCCTGAAGTGGGGGGCACCTGTGTGTGCTGGGAGGAGGAACACCTGTATGTGCCGGGAGTGGGGGCACCTGTGTGTGCTGGGAGGGAGAACACCTGTGTGTGCCGGGAGTGGGGGACATTTGTGTGTGCTAGGGGTGGGGACTAGTTTGGATAAACAGACTAAGCTCTCTTGGAATAGACACGTTCTAATAGGGTAGAGACAGACAAATATGCGAATGGATCATAATGCTATAGAGAACTTCAGAGTCAGTAGGAGAGGGTAAGTGAGAGAGAGAGAGAGAGAAAGAGTGTGTGTGTGTGTGTGTCTGGTAGGGGATTTACTTTTTTTTTTTTTTTTTTTTTGATACGGAGTCTCATTCTGTTGCCCAGGCTTGAGTGCAAAGGCACGATCTCAGCTCACTGCAACCTCTGCCTCCTGGGTTCAAGCGATTCTCCTGCCTCAGCCTCCCAAGTAGCTAAGATTATAGGCACCCACCACTATGCCCAGCTAATTTTTGTATTTTTAGTACAGATGGGGTTTCACCATGTTGATCAGTTGGTCATGCTGGTCTCAAACTCCCAACCTCAGGTGATCCACTTGCCTTGGCCTCCCAAAGTGCTGGCTTTTACTTTTTGTAATGGCTTCCTCCTCATTCAGTGTAAAGGCCAAAATCCTTACAATGACCTACATTGACTTGCCCTCCCCACTCCCACCACTTCTCATCTGCTGTCACCTCCCTGCCACCCACATCCATACTGACCAGCCACCATAACCTTGCCACCCCTCACATGACAAGCAGGGTCCTGCACCAGGGTTAGTTAGAGGGGTCAGATAAAGCCTCTACTGAGATAACTTTTTTTTTTTTTTTTTTTTTTTTTTGAGACAGGGTCTTTCTCTGTCACCCAGGCTGGAGTGCAGTAGTGTGATCACAGCTTGCCGTAGCCTCAACCTCCCGGTCTCAAGCAATCCTCCCATCTCAGCTTCCCAAGTGGCTAGTAGCTGAGACTACAGGCGTGTATCACTATGACCGGCCATTGTTTGTACTTTTAATAGAGACGGGGTTTCACCATGTTTCCCAGGCTGGTCTGGAACTCCTGGCCTCAAGTGATCCACCCACCTTGGCCTCCCAAAGTGCTGGGACTACAGGCATGAACCATTGCACCTGGCCTAACTTGTGATCTGTGACTGGAAGGAAATGAGGGACTGAGCAGGTTCCAAACCCTGGTGCAGGAGCCTGCTTAGCATGTGAGGGGTGGCAAGGTCATGGTGGCTGGTCAGTATGGATGTGGGTGGCGGGGGAGGTGGCAGCAGATGAGAAGCGGTGGGAGTGGGGAGGGCACGTCAGTGTAGGTCATTGTAAGGATTTTGGGCTTTACACTGAGTGAGGAGGAAGCCATTAGAGAGCTTTGAAAAGTGAAGTTGATGATGACTTATGTTTTACAAGGATCGCTCTGGCTACTGAGTTGAGAATAGACAGGAGGAGGACAAGGGCTGAATCAGGGAGACCTTTTTAAGCTAGAGCTGTGTGACTCACACCATGTTTCCTCCCTGAGTCTTCGTTTCCTCATCTGTGAAATAACTGGGCCCCTTCTCTAGCTCAATAATTTTAAGATTTCAAGTAGGGCAGTGTATTTCTACAGGGAGGCAAGAGGATTGCGTGGGAAGAGATTCCGAAAGTAAATCGCTTCAGATGACCTGAAAACTTGACACCAACCTGCCTTTAGCTGAATCATCCTAAATCAAGAGGTAATCAGGTCTTTTTCAGTCAGGTTGTCAGGCCGTGAGAACAAAACACTGTTTCGTAAATATTCTCTGCTGATCCCTTTTGTACTTTGCTGATCCCTGAATTTTCCCTTCCTGATTGAAAAAGGATGAAAAGCTGTTACTCATCAACAGAACTGGCAACCAGAGTAGCTTTTGTTGTTTGGAAAATTGGGAACTTTGGGGAAGGAAACAGTTCTAATTTTGTGTTTATCATAGGTCATTTGAGTTTTTCTTTTATAACACGCAAGGAGTCTAAAAGATTGGTTTCATTTTAGAATTCCCTTGTCCCAGTCACCTCCTGCCTCACAGGTGTTCATTCTAATGCATTTCACGTTTCCTTTTGTTTACATAGGAGCTTGCAAAGTGGGAATGTTTGTTTTATGTGTATGTATTTTAATTTACAATGCTTTAATTCGTTTTCCTTCTTTTTTCTCTACGTAGTCTTGTTTGTTTCCTTGTCCCCCCCCTCCCCGCCCCGTTGCTCAGGCTGGAGTGCAGTGGCATGATCTGGCTCACTGCAACCTCCCCCTCCCACGTTCAAGCCATTCTCCTGCCTCAGCCTCTTGAGTAGCTGGGATTACAGGCACGTGCCACCATGCCCAGCTAAGTTTTTTTGTATTTTAGTAGAGATGGGATTTCACCATGTTGACCAGGCTGGTCTCAAACTCCTGACCTCAAGTGATCTGCCTGCCTCGGCTTCCCAAAGTTCTGGGATTACAGGCGTGAACCACCATGCCAGGTCTCTAAGTGTTTTAAGATCCATCCATGTTATGTGTCTGTCTAATTCTCTGCTTTGCAATGCTGCGTTGTACCCCATGCTGTGTGCATCCATTGGCTTCTCCTTATCTGCTCTCTGTGTAGTGAATGGATACTCATTCTGCTCCCTAATGCCGCAAATGTTGCTGCAGTGAACATCTTCCTACATGTCCACTTACAAAGTTGTATAATATTGCTGTGGAATCGCTGTACGATAGAATTGCAGGGACTGAATTTAATAGTGAATGAAATAGTGCCAGATGCCAGTGGCTGCCCCAGTCTCTGTGCCTCTGGAAGTATTAATATTTGAGGACTCCCGTATCCTCGTGTCCCACCAACACTCACCTCTTTCCAGCTCTCCATCTTTTTGAATCTCGTTAGCACAAAGTGATAGCTTGTCATTTTGATTTATATTTCTTTGATGACTAGTGATTTTGAGTATCTCTTGGACAGCTTGTAAATTGCTTATTCATGTCTTTGGCATTTTCTGGTGGAGTTGATAACTATTTTGTTGTCGTTGACTTGCAGAAGTGATTTTTATAATACAGATATTTATTCTCTGTTATGTTTAGACTTTGCAGATGTCTTCTCCATTTGGTCATCTTGTCATTCGGTTGTCAAATCTTCCCGTTTAGTTGTCTTTTTTTTTTTTTTTTTTTTTAAGATGGGGTTTCACCATGTTGGTCAGGCTGGTCTTGAACTCCCGACCTCAGGTGATTCACCCACCTTGGCCTCCAAAGTGCTTGGATTACAGGCATGAGCCACCACGTCCGGCCTTTTTTTTTTCTTTTTTTTTTTTTCCCCGTTGTCATTTTGTCTTTGCCATCCTTTGATCATGAAATACTTCTAATTTTGATGTAATCAAATAGATAAATTCTTTGACTTGTGGTGTATGTTTTTGGAGTTTTGTTTAAGGAACTCTTCCTGATCCCTAGGTCATGTCTGTGATCTCTAGGGCCCACATATTCATGTATTAGATAGGAATTCAGCCCTATTTTTCTCCATTTAACAACCTAGTTTTTCTAATAGCATCTCAACAAAATACATGCTTTCCTCTATTAAATTGTGATATCTTTTTCTCATTTATGGTTTCCATGAATACACTTTTCTAGCTCTAAGCCTTTATTTTGTTCCATTAGTCTGTTAGTTCTTGCTTTATTTTTTTTATTGCTCTGATTTTATTACAGTGACTTTGTAGTATGTCTTAATGACTGGTACAGCAAGTCATTCATTTTAAAGTTTATTTAGCTCTTCCTGGACCAAAATTTATTTTTTCCAAATAACATTTGGAATAAGTTTACCAGGCTACCCAAACATTATATATATTATATATAATATATTATATATAATATATATAATATATATTATACACATATGTATATAATATATATTATGTATGTATTATATATATGTATATATATATATACACACATATATGTATATAATATATATTATATATATATTAGCCTCCTGAAATGCTTGGATTGCAGGCACAAGCCACTGTGCCTGGCCAAAAATTACATTTTTGAGGAATTTTTATTGGAGTTTATTGACTTTATAAATTATTTGGGGGAGGGTTGAGAGTTGACATCTTTTTTTTTTTTTTTCTGAGACAGAGTCTCACTCTGTCGCCCAGGCTGGAGTGCAGTGGCACGATCTCAGCTCACTGCAACCTCCGCCTCCTGGGTTCAAGAAATTCTGCCTCAGCCTCTGCAGTAGCTGAGACTACAGGCCTGTGCCACCACGCCCGGCTAATTTTTGTATTTTTAGTAGAGATGGGGTTTCACCATATTGGCCAGGCTGGTCTCGAACTCTGGACCTTGTGATCTGCCCACCTTGGCCTCTCGAAGTGCTGGGATTACAGGCATGAGCCACCCTGCCCAGCCTTTTTTTTTTTTTTTTTTAAACAAGGTCTCCCTCTGTTGCCCAGGCTGGAGTGCCAGTGGTGCAATCATAGGTCACTGCAGCCACCACACCCAGCTAAATATTTTTATAAGTTTTTTTTTTCTTAATAGAGACAACAAGGTCTCCCTCTCTTGCCCTGGCTGGTCTCCAACTCCTGGCCTCAAGTGGTCTTCCCACCTCAAAATGTGCTGGGATTATAGGTGTGAGCTACTGAAACAGTAACTCATTCCATCCAATAGCATGTAATGTGTCTTTCCATTTATTCAGCTCATTTTTCTTGACATTTTTATAATTTTGGAAATAATTTAACAGAAGAGTTCTAAGAATATGTTTTCTTTGTATGCTTTTTCCCCTGGCCCCTTTAAGTTAATTGTAGACACCATGTCCCTTTAATGTCTAAATACATGCTTCATCAGTTCATTTTTCAGTTCTTTATTAGAGTTTTAAATTTTCTTCTTCTTTCTTTCTTTTTTTTTTTTTTTTTTTTGTTTCACATTGGACATTTGTACAATTAAATTTTCTTCTTAAAGTACTGGGCACGCTGGCTCATGCCTATAATCCCAGCACTTTGGGAGGCTGAGGCAGGTGGATCACCTGAGCTCAGGAGTTCCAGACTAGCCTGGCCAACATGGTGAAACCCTATCTCTACCAAAAATATAAAAAATAAGCTGGTGTGGTGGCTCACGCCTGTAATCACAGCTACTCAGGAAGCTGAGGCAGGAGAATCACTTGAACCCGAGAGGTTGCTATGAGCTGAGACTGCGCCATTGCACTCCAGCCTGGGCAACAAGAGGGAAACTCCGTCTCAAAAAAAAAAAAAAAAAGAATGAGTCTAAAAATTTCCTATTTCATGTAATGTTTGTTTTAGGTTTTGTATGTAACTTTTATCAAGTTTTAAGTTATTACCCTCAACCCTAGTTTACTGAGAGTTGTCACCATAAATAGGTGTTAAGCCTTACCAAATACTTTTTCAGGATCTGTCCTTGAGGAAATAAGATGGCATCAGGAAGGCTGTGTACCAAAATCCTAACCCTATGCTGACTTTGTTTCAAGCAGAAGATATTTATGAACCCTACATATATAATTTATGGTAAACATCCCAAGATTCCAGTACAAGTTTATTTCACCATTAGGTCAGCATTTTCCTCCTGACATTAAGAGTCAGAATTTAAATAGCTGATGTGAAGAACGAGAGAAAGAGCCATATTCAGGATAACTTTTGTTGTCAGCATGATTGTAAATATAAGATATGTAAAATTATAGTTTCCTTACTCTGTGGATCAGTCTTGACTCCAGGCATAAATCTTACTAAATTATATCTCAAGAGGTGGCTCAGCGGTAGAGCCGTCGATAGCTGTTCAGCAAACCTAACTGCTAGGGTGTTGGGCAGTGAATTCTCATGGCCAGCTCTTCTATCTCTTTCTTTTCTTTCTTTTTAGACTAGCCGTTTTTTCCTAATTGTAGAAATTATACCTCTTTTTGTAGAACATTTGTAAAATATAGAAAAGCAAATCTATAATCCCGCCTTTTAGCACCAACCTCTGTTAAAATATTGCTTATTTCTCTGTCTCTGTTTTTGTTAGGGGGTGGGGTGGGGGAGGAAGCATGCTGTGAAGGAGGAGAGGGCACTTAAAATTGCACTATATAATTTTGTATCACCCCTCCTTTTTCAGGGCTAGATTATTAACTCTTGTTCATTTTGCTTTGATTGGTCCTTTGGGGGGGAAAATCAATAGAAAACTTACAATTAACTTGTAGCATGGGGGTGATAGCTCGCTCCTCTCTTGGAACACTTTATGCCTGAGGGAGCTTCCGTGCACAAACAGCCCAGAGTCATTGTCAGAACTTGGAGCAATGTTAGCCATAAGCTCAACAGACTAAAAACTAGCTTACTGGTGTGGAGGGGAGAAGTACTTTTGATGTCTCTTGCTTCAGTTCAGTCCCGTAAGTTGTCACCTTCCTTATGTAGACCACACTTGCTTTCATCTTTCAGAAAATAAGTAGAATGGAGAAAACAGTCATTTATTTTCATTTGACTTTGAAATAAAACCCAGCACAGGCTGGGTGTAGTGGCTCACACTTGTAATCCTAGCACTTTGGGAGGCCAAGGCGGGCAGATCACTTGAGCTCAGAAGTTCGAGACCAGCCTGGCCAACATGGCAAAACCCCATCTCTACCAAAAAATACAAAAACTAGCTGGGCATGGTGGCATGTGCCTGTAGTCCCAACTACTCGGGAGGCTGAGGTGGGAGAATTGCTTGACTCCTGGAGGTGGAGGTTGCAGTGAGCTGTGCTTGCAACACCACACTCCAGCCTGGGCGACAGAGGGAGACCCTGTCTCAAAAAAAAAAAAAAAAAAAAGATAAAACTTCATTACAATTGCTTTGCTTTGTTCCCGTAATCACTTTTTGCTAGTGTGGAAGTGACAGAATTCGTAGGTGAACATCCCTACGGCGAGGAGATTCAGGTCTACCTGCCTTCGTCCTCACTGTTGATCCCCCCGTTTTTTCTTTCTTTCTTTCTTTTTTTTTTTTTTTTTTGAGACGGGGTCTTGCTCTGTTGCCCAGGCTGGAGTGCAGTGGTGTAATCTCGGCTCACTGCAACTTCTGTCTCCCAGATTCAAGCAGTTATCCTGCCTCGGCCTCCTGAGTAGCTGGGATTACAGGCACATGCCACCATGCTGGCTAATTTTTGTATTTTTAGTAGAGACAGAGTTTCATCATGTTGCCCAGGCTGGTCTCGAACTCCTGACCTTGTGATCCACCCTCCTCAGCCTCGCAAAGTGCTAGGAATACAGGCATGAGCCACCGTGCCCAGCCCTTTTTTTTTTCAGTGTCCTTTGGTGTTGAAACTGAAACTCCCCATTCCTTTACCCTGCTCTGGTTTTTTTTTTTTTTTTTTTTGCTGTAACAGGTGTGACTTTCTAAAAATGTGATGGTCAGCCTTCCCCATTTCTCGAGGAAAAAATTCTTCAAGAGCAGGAATCTTTGTTTTGTTCCCTGGTTATAACCCAAGCCCACCTCGAACAGTGTCTGGTACCTGGCGTGGCCTCAACAGATGAATCCATAAGATGAATCAACCAGTAAAGAGGTCACACTGTGATCCAGAGAAGAGCCATCTAAGGGAGGGGGTGAGAGAAGAAAGCTCTCTTAGCTTCCTTTCAATGCATAGGTTCAGCAGGCTAGTAGAATCCCCATTTCTTCATTGACATTGCAGGTGAAACCATCCACCCAGACACAGAGCTAATCTCTCTGCATCTGTTCTAGCCCCCTCCTGCAGAGCCTGCATTTTCCCGAAAGTAGCATGTGAATGCTTGTGTTGCTGACAAACACGTGGACTGGGAGAGAATAATCAGCGCTGACATTCTAGCCGTGGGTCTGGGCCCAGCGTGCATTCTGCATTGTTTTCATGAGGTGATTCTCTTAGGATAAATGAGCCTGCCCCATCAGCAGAAAATGTTGCAATGGATGTGCCGAGTTACGCTTACCTCCCCAGCCTCACACCCCAGGTCCCCCTGCTTTCTAGTTGGTTCTTTCCTCCCCTCCCCAGAAATGTGGAAACTTTTTAACTTTTCTGTCATTTCTAAACAGTAAGTGTTTTGAACAGTAAGTATTCTAATCTGGTTCAGAATCGTCATGATGAACGGTTATGCCTTGCATACCTGGTTGCTGTATTCTAGAGCAAGGCCTCAAATTATATTAACAGCACTATAGAGGATACTAAAAAAGAAAGCTGCCACAAATATACCATAATGCTGTCCTTGAGGCCAGTGTCACATACCCAGTCTATCCTGCAGAGGCCATTGCTTGGCTTATAATCCTGAAGTACTGCTTTCATTTATTATTCTACTGCCTGACACTTACCAGTGCCCACCACCTCCCCCAGTAAATTTTAAACTCTGCTGCCTGCCTGGCCCTCAAGTCTGGTCTAAATCCACTTATGTAAAGTAGTCCCCCGATTATCCACAGGGGATGCGCTCCAAGACTTCCAGTAAATGCCTGAAACTGTGGATAGCACCAACCCTGTATATACTATGTGTACACACATAGCTGTGATCAAGTTAAATTTATAAATTAGGTGCAGTAAGAGATTAACAACAATAATAACAGAATAGAATACTTATAACACTATATTGTAATAAAAACTATGTGAATGTGGTCTCTCGTGCTTGCTATCAAAATATCTTAGTATTGTACTCACCTATTTTCAGACCACAGTTGACCATGGGTAACTGAAACTGTGGAAAGTGAAAGCATGGATAAGGTGGGGACTGCTGTGTGTAACAACAACAGTAATGTAAAAGCAGCTCACATTTTGGCTGCTTACCATACTACATGCATTCTCATTTAATCGTAAAATGATTTTATGAGGAAGGTACTGTTAGAATCTTCATTTTATAGATGGAGAAACTAAGGTACAGATTGTAAGAAACTTGCTCTAAAGTTATACCACTGTTAAATGATGGAACTAGAATTCAAACTCATGTCTGTTTCCCTCCAAAACCCATGCTCTTAACTGTCTTGCCATGGTGGGCCCCAGGTAAACGAGTGCCTGAAGACAGTGAGTGACTTGTACAGTCCAGCAGTTACTGAGGTTGTCCTTTTTAGGGTATGCGAGACTAACTCACCAGCACTCGGGTTAGCTGTGGAGGGAAGGGAGAATTTTGTCTGGAGCTGGAATTGCTCAGGGAACCCCTCTCTGGATTATTCTGCACTGACAGCTGCAGACAGAAACCACGTGGCGCTTCAGAAAGGGAAAAGCTCTGAAATGATCCATCCAGGTAGCTTTCTTTGACTTTTCAATCCTTTTCATAATAACGTATTTAAAATTTACAAAAATGAATAAAGAATAATATACCCGACGTCCATATATCCAGCACTCAACATCTGGAAAGCTGACTTGGTTTCTATATTCCACCTCCATTTGCTGTTTTACAGACCTTTTGGTTCTAGTGACTTAAAGAAAAATAGAATTCCCTTTTATTTACATATGGCAACAATACCATTATTGTCACCCCTCAAAACAGCAGTAATTCCTTAATATAATCAAGAGTCTAGTCAGTGTTCACAATTTCGTATTCATTTCATTTTTTTCTTAAACAACTGACTCATTTGAATCAGGATTCAAGAAAAGTACCCACGTTGTATTTAGTTAAAGTGTTTCTTTTTTTTTGCTTTGGTTTTTTTGAGACCGAGTCTTACTCTGTTGCCCAAGCTGGAGTGCAGTGGCGTGATCTTGGGTCACTGCAACCTTCACCTCCTGGGCTCAGCGATTCTCCCGCCTCAGCCTCCTGAGTAGATTATAGGTGCATGCCACCACACCTAGCTAATTTTTTTTGTATTTTAGTAGATACAGGGTTTCACCATGTTGCCCAGGGTAGTTTTGAACTCCTGAGCTCAGGCGATCTGCCTGCCTTGGCCTCCCAAAGTGCTGGGATTACAGGCATGAGCCACTGCGCCCAGCTGTTAATGTGTTTCTTAAGTGGCTTTTAATTTGTGGTTTTCCTTTTTTATTTTATTGATTGATTGATTGATTGATTGATTGTCTCACTCTGTCACCCAGGCTAGAGTACAGGGTCACAATCTCAGCTCACTGCAACCTTTGCCTCCTGGGTTCAAGTGATTCTTGCGTTCCACCCTCCCAAGTAGCTGGAATTACAGGTGTGAGCCACCATGCCTGGAATAGATATGTGGTTTTGCCATGTTGCCCAGGCTGGTCTCGAACTCCTGAGCTCAAGTGGTCTATCTGCCTCAGCCTTCCAAAGTGCTGGGATTACAGGCATGAGCCACCACACCCGTCCTCCTTTTTTAAGTTTGAATTTTTTGCTTGCAATTTATTTGTTGAAGAAACTGGTCATCTATTCTCTAGAGTTTCCCACATTCTGCATTTTTTAAGGGTGTCTGATATAACTTTGCTATTGTCTCTGTAGTAACTTACCCTTTAAACTGTTGGTCACTGCAGGAGTTCCAAGTTATTCAGGCCGCTGTAAATAGAAGGGATTCACTGGCCCATGTGGTTTGGTCTGGCCCAAAGGTCATTTCTGAGGAGTCTTTCAAAATGTTCCAGGTGTCAGGGAATGACATTATCAACAGCAGACCATCTCTAGTCTAAAAATTCTGCCTCAGAAGGAATTTTACAACTGCTATATGGAAAGGCATTTTCATGTTCCCTAGAGTTAGGAGAGAAAATCGTGAAGAGAATAAGTACCCTGGTTTTCTTCTTTTAGACAGTGCTTGTTGCTTTAAGGATTTCTGGGGCTCAGTGCCAGAAACTCCTTGGGATATTATTGTCTTACAGTTCAGATCTGCTTATCAGGAAACGTCTGAGAATCCCTAGAGGGTCAGGGAAGAGGAGGATGAGTTTACATTAAAACCAGACTTTGTTAGTGCCTGTTCAGAGTCCTGTATTCTTGAGCAGCTATATGGGGTGTGGAACATAACACTCATGTTTTTCAAACCCATAGTTTTAATTACTTGTTCTTTTTGGTACCAGTGACCAGATGTTGTTCAGTGATTACAGTAAATATCTGGACTGCTATAGACGTGAAATCCAGTTTTGTTGTATTTTTCTTTTAGTTTTGCTGCCTTGACCTGCTAGTCAGCTGGGATAGTTCTGCGGAGTAGTGAGCCAGTATTAAAGTGAAAAGAATGAAAATTGTTGAAGTATGCAGCTGTGTTTGGATTTATTTAGTGATTTGAAGGGAGTAAGAATGAAGTATCTCAATGCCAATATTTTTATTTAAAGTCAAATGGTTAATGAGTCAAGACTAAAAATCTAAAGTAGAAAGACATTCAATAAATTTATTAAGTATAACCCTACTAACACTGTTATTAGTATTTTACTGGTTGGTTATTTTAAGTAAGAGTTTTGCTTTGATTAAAGACATTGAAAACAATAAGTTATGAAAATCTTTTGGGCTGAACTTTTTTTTTTAAATGGAATCTCGCTTTGTCACCCAGGCTGAAGTGCAGTAGTGCGATCTCAGCTCACTGCAGCCTCTGCCTCCTGGGTTCAAGTGATCCTCCTGCCTCAGCCTCCTGAGTAGCTGGGCTTACAGGCGGGTGGTACCACGCCTGGCCAATTTTTTACTTTTAGTAGAGACAGGGTTTTGCCATGTTGGTTAGGCTGGTCTCAAACTTCTGACCTCAGGTGATCCACCTGCTTCAGCCTTCCAAAGTTCAGGGGTTACAGGCGTGAGCCACTGCGCCCAGGCTTTGGGTTGAACTCTTTTCTTGTGGCTCCAAATGTTTAAAAATTAAAATATAATTATAATTAACAGTAAGTGTTAATCAGAGGTGATTTGCTTCTTTACTGATTGTTTTTCCTGCAGTGATCCGTTAACAATAAAAATAGCACTTCATGTTCACAACTGTTCACAGATAGCAGTAATTCATACAGGAGAGAACGTATTTGAAAAGCAGTCTGTAAATGTAATTGTACTGTAATAATGTGTCCATGTGACCTTGCAGAGAACTGCCCATTGTAGATCGATGCCCACTGTGCCTGACATGTGGTAGCACCTAGGTAACTCCACTGTCCCTTCTCGAAGACAGACCTGCTTATTATTGTGGCAACAGCCACTGGCCCCAAAAGACAAAGGTAGTCAGATAGTGTTTATATAGTTGCTTTCCAGATTCAAATTTTCACATTCTTACAGAATAGTCTGTTTATCTGTGTGTTCACTTTTATTTCTGTCCATCATAAGACACAGATACTCCAAGTCACATATCTGCAACTGCTCTAGCCCACCAGCACTTCAAATCTCAGCCCATGAAATGCCCCCAACAAGCCTGTTTGGTTATGACTTAAAAAAAATTGGATGTCTTTTTCCCAGATTCCCCTGCCAGTATTTTGTGAGGCTAGAGCTGTATATGGTAGGTAGAGAGTGTCACGAATAAGGTAAAAAGTTGTGTGCAGGGACTAGCTCATGACAAGCTGTGTATGGTCTGCAAACAATTTTTAGACACTTTCTACAAGTGATGGATGGGGGAGCCTTTGAGGAACTTCAAGCAGTGAAGATGTATAAGATTTCAGTTTTGGCCAGGTGCCGTGACTCATGCCTATAATCCCAGCACTTCAGGAAGCTAAGGTGGGTGGATAGTTTGAGCCCATGAAGAGACCAGCCTGGGCAACATGGGGAAACCCATCTCTACAAAAAACAGAAAAATTAGCTGAGTGTGGTGGTGCACGTCTGTCGTCCCAGCTACTTGGGAGGCTGAGATGGGAGGATTGCTTGAGCCTGGGAGGTCAAGGCTGCAGTGAGCTGTGATCGCACCACTGCACTCCAGCCTGGGCAACAGAGTGAGACTGTCTCTAAAAAAAGTTTGTTTTCAGGTTAGGCACAGTGGCATGTGCCCAGCTACTGCGAGTCTAAGGCAGGAGGATCACTTGAGTAGGAGTTTGCGTCCAGCCTGGGCAACACAGCAAGACCCTGTCTCTTAAAAAAAAATTTTTTTTTTTTTTTTTTTGAGACAGTCTTGCTCTGTTGCCAGGCTAGAGTGCAGTGGTGTGATCTCAACCTCACTGCAACCTCTGCTTCCTGGGTTCAGGCAATTCTCCTGCCTCAGCCTCCTGCGTAACTGGGACTGCAGGCATGGGCCACTACCCCTGCTAATATTTGTATTTTTAGTAGCAATGGGGTTTCACCATATTGGCCAAGATGGTCTCGATCTCTTGACCTTGTGATCCACCCACCTCAGCCTCCCAAAGTGCTGAGATTACAGGTGTGAGTCACCGCACTCTGCCAAAAAAATTTTTTTTAAAGAAGATAATCCTAGTTGGATGTGATAAATAGGACAAAGGCAGATAAGACTCGTAGGTAGCCATTTAGGAAGCTATTGTAGGAGCCCCAATGAAAAGATGGTGAGAGTCATAGCTTGATGTGTTTAAAGGATTTAACAGTAATGGGAGTGTTTTTCCTAGAAGTACAGGATATGTTTTAGAAGAGTCAGTAAATTAATTTCATATCCCCCTTCTATCCCTGGAAGGCATTTGGCAAAGGCTTTCTTGGACCCATATGCAGGGATCTCGTTTATAAACTGCTGCCAAATCCTTGTGGGTCTGCTGTGAAGATACAGCTCATTTAGAGCTTAGAGTAGAGGGACACATCAATTGCTTTTGTCCTCGTGACCAGTAACCACAGAGTCACATTACTACCCCTTCCTCTCAAGAAGACCGCAGCAGTTTTGAGAAGTTGGCCCCGCCCAGAGCCTGCTGCCTCATCCCTATTATTTATGTTCCCCTCAGCCTGGGTGATGATGGTCGTCATCGTCATCACCCACCATTGTCATCATTACTGTTCTCGTTGCTGACATTTACTGAGTATTGTACCTACCATTTGCCAGGAAATGTATTAAATGTTTTACCTACGTTATCAAATTTAATCCTTATACACCCTCCGAAGTAAATTACTGTTATTATCTTCCATTACGTACAAGGAAACTAAGGTTCGGAGGGGTTTAAGTAACTTGCCCAAGGTCACATAGCTTGACAAATGGCAGAGTCAGAAATTGAAACTAAATTCTCTCTGACCGGACTCTGGGCTCTTAACTGTTATGTGGTTATTGCTTAATACAATTTAGTAGCAAATATGACTTCTCTTTTCAGATTTGCTCTTTTATGTAGCGTCACCCACCCAGTGAAAGTTCACTTAATCAAACACTGTGCTTGTTACCTACCCTCCATGCCCATCCTATAACAGGCATAACACCCAAATTCAAAGTATCTATTAAAACATGAAGTGTAGGAAAAACTTTGTAGGGGAGGAGAGGTAGGTGTGGGTGGCTGAATAGGGAAGCTATTTAAATTTCTAGCTTTTTTCAAGGCAGAGTATTCATGTATGCCTTCTCTTTTTTTCTGCCTTCACTGCTACCTCTGCCTCCCGGGTTCAAGTGATTCTCCTGCCTCAGCCTCCCAAGTAGCTAGGATTACAGGCATGTGCCACCACACCTGCCTAACTTTTTGCATTTTAGTAGAGATGGGGTTTCTTCATGTTGGTCAGGCTAGTCTCAAACTCCCAACCTCAGGTAATCCGCCTGCCTCGGCCTCCCAAAGTGCTGGGATTACAGGCGCTCAGCTACCTTCACTACTTTTTTTTTTTGAGGGCCTATTGCTCCCCTCAAGTAAGGAGAGGCCACAGTAAGGCCCATCTGAGGTCCTGAGATCTTTTCTTTCTATCCCCCATTACGAAAGTCACACGAGTGAAGCCAAGTGAAACTACACAGAGCCGAGAGAGGCCCTTCACTACTTTTTTAAAGACAAGGTCTTGCTCTGTTGCCCAGGCTGGAATGCAGTGGCACGATCACAGCTCACTGCAGCCTCAAATCTCCCAGGCTCAAGTGATCCTCCCACCTCAGCCTCCCAAGTAGTTAGGACTACAGGCATGCACCACCACACCCAGGTACTTTTTAATAAATTTTTGTGGCGACAGTCTCACTGTTGCCCAGGCTGGTCTTGAACTCCTGGCCTCAAACGATCCAACCCTCTTGACCGCCCAAAATGCTGGGATTACAGGCATGAGCCAACACGCCTGGCCTGCCTTCTCTATTTTGTGTGAAGTTTAGAGATTTCTGAAAGAAGAGAAACACTTACTTTTAAAAGCTGAGATATAACTCACATGCCATACCTTTTCAAAATATACAATTCAGTGGTTTTCAGTATATCCACAAAGTTGTACACCCATTCACCACTAATTCCAGAGCATTTTCATTGCCCTCAAAAGAAACCTCATACCCAGTAGCAGTCAGTCCTCATTTTCCATTCCTGAGATACTCATTTTTAAACATATTAAATACCAAAATACATCCCAATGCTATGAAAAAGGTTTTGAGAGTGTCTATCTATAATTCCCCTCTCTTTAATACAGATAATAATAATGATAGCTAACACTTGTGTAATGCTTGCTATTTGTGAGTTACTATTTTTAGTGCTTTACATATATTAATTTCATTACAACCCTATAAGCAGGTTTTATTTTTATTTTTATGTTGACTCAGAGTCTTGCTCTGTCACCCAGAGTAGAGGGTGTAATCACGGCTCACTGCAGCCTTGACCTCCTGGGCTCAAGTGATCCTCCCACCTCAGCCTCCTGACTAGCTGGGGCTATAGTTGCATGCTACTATGTCCAGCTAATTTTTGTATTTTTTGTAGAGACCAGGTTTCACCATGTTGCCCAGGCTGGTCTTGAACTCCTAGATTCAAGCAATCCACCTGCTTCAGCCTCCCAGAGTGCTGGGATTACAGGTGTGAGTTACCTTACCCACCAAGTTCTGTTATTAAACCCATTTTACAGATAAGAAAATTAAGACACAGAGACGTTAAGTAACTTGCTCCAAAGAAGCAAGTAAGTAATTAAGAAATTGTTCTAATAAAAAGTTAAGTAATTGCTTTAATAAGGGATGGAGCTGGCATGCAGATCCAGGCAGTCTGGCTCTGTAGTCTGTGCTTTTAACTGTTACTTTTTTTTTTGAGACAGTATCTTGTTGTCACCTAGGCTGGAGTGCAGTGGTGCGATCTCAGCTCACTATAGCTTCAACATCCTGTGCTCAAGCAATCCTCCCACTTTAGCCTCCCAAGTACCTGGGACAGTAGGCACATGCCACCACGCCTGCCCAATTTTTGCATTTTTTTTGGTAGAGATGGGGTCTCATTATGTTGCCCAGGCTGGTCTTGAACTCCTAAGCTCAAGCTATGTGCCCCTCTCGGCCTCCCAAAGTGGTGAGATTACAGGCATGTGCCACTGCTCCCAGCTTAACTATTACATACACTTTAAGCTGATTATATTTCTATTTTAAAATGATGTGAAGACCTTGAAAACATTGTGCTAAGAAGCCAATCACAAAAGACCACATATTGTGTGATTCCATTTATGTGAAATGTCCAAAACAGGCAAATCTATATATAGAGAAAGTAAATTAGTGTTTACCTAGGGCTGGAGAGGAGAGGGGATGTTGGTGGGAAATGAGAAGTGACTGCTAGTGAGTATAAAATTTCTCAGGCCATGCACAGTGGCTCATGCCTGTAATCCCAGCACTTTGGGAGGACGAGGTGGCAGATCACGAGGTCAGGAGTTCGATACCAGCCTGGCCAACATAGTGAAACCCCATCTCTACTAAAAATATAAAAATTAGCTGGGCTTGGTGGTGCATGCCTGTAGTCCCAGCTACTCAGGAGGCTGAGGCAGGAGAATTGCTTGAACCTGGGAGGTGGAGGTTGCAGTGAGCCGAGATTGCGCCACTGCACTCCAGCTTGGGCAACAGGGTGAGACTTCATCTCAAAAAAAAAAAAAAAAAAAAAAGGGCCGGGCATGATGGCTCACGCCTGTAATCCAAGCACTTTGGAGGCCAAGGCGGGTGGATCACCTGAGGTCGGGAGTTCAAGACCAGCCTGACCAACATGGCGAAACCCTGTCTTTATAAAAAAAAAAAAAAAAAAAGTATGAGGTGTTGAAATTCTAAAATTGTTAGTGATAATGGTCACACAACTCTGAATATGCTAAAAACTCATTGTATACTTTTTAAAAATATTTTATATTTCATTTAATTTACACAAGAATAATGAGCATTAAAGAAATTAAATGACTTAGGTGACACAGTAAGGAAATGGTTGAGAGGGGCTAGAACCTTGGAATTCTGGCTCCTAGGCCAGTGCTAATTTTTCCCATCCAGTTGTTTATTCTCCTCTCACTTCATAGTGTCTCAAGTTTATAAACTTCTGATCCAGTCAGACTTTTACTATTATAATTCAGGTATTCATTCATTCATTCAATAACCATTACCATTCATTAATTCAATCATTCAATAGCCTTTAATGTGTCACTTGGGCAAGGCAGGCAGTGTGCAACAATTTAAGGAACTAGGTAATATGTTATAATATATTGCCACAGGAATTTAAGGCAGGCCTGGCTACATCCAGCAAAAAGGGAAATTTTTTTTTTTAATATATATATATTTTATTACATTTTAGGTTTTGGGGTACATGTCAAGAACATGCAAGATTGTTGCATAGGTGCACACATGGCAGTGTGATTTGCTGCCTTCCTCCCCCATCACCTATATCTGGCATTTCTCCCCATGCTATCTCCCCAACTCCCCACCCCCCGCCGTCCCTCCCCTTTTTCCCCCCGACAGACCCCAGTGTGTGATGCTCCCCCTCCCTGTGTCCATGTGTTCTCATTGTTCAAACCCGCCTATGAGTGAGAACATGCGGTGTTTGATTTTCTGTTCTTGTGTCAGTTTGCTGAGAATGATGGTTTCCAGGTTCATCCATGTTCCTACAAAGGACACGAACTCATCGTTTTTGATGGCTGCATAATATTCCATGGTGTATGTGTGCCACATTTTCCCTGTCCAGTCTATCATCGATGGGCATTTGGGTTGGTTCCAGGTCTTTGCTATTGTAAACTGTGCTGCAATGAACATTCGTGTGCATGTGTCCTTATAGTAGAACGATTTATAATCCTTTGGATATGTGCCCAGTAATGGGATTGCTGGGTCAAATGGAATTTCTATTTCTAGGTCCTTGAGGAATCGCCACACTGTCTTCCACAATGGTTGAACTAATTTACACTCCCACCAACAGTGTAAAAGTGTTCCTATTTCTCCACCTCCTCTCCAGCATCTGTTGTCTCCAGATTTTTTAATGATTGCCATTCTAACTGGCGTGAGATGGTATCTCAATGTAGTTTTGATTTGCATTTCTCTAATGACCAGTGATGATGAGCATTTTCTCATATGTTTGTTGGCCTCATGTATGTCTTCTTTTGTAAAGTGTCTGTTCATATCCTTGGCCCACTTTTGAATGGGCTTGTTTGTTTTTTTCTTGTAAATCTGTTTTGGTTCTTTGTAGATTCTGGATATCAGCCCTTTGTCAGATGGGTAGACTGCAAAAATTTTTCCCCATTCTGTTGGTTGCCAATTCACTCTAATGACTGTTTCTTTTGCTGTGCAGAAACTGTGGAGTTTGATTAGGTCCCATTTGTCTATTTTGGCTTTTGTTGCCAATGCTTTTGGTGTTTTGGTCATGAAATCCTTGCCTACGCCTATGTCCTGAATGGTTTTGCCTAGATTTTCTTCTAAGGTTTTTATGGTGTTGGGTCTTATGTTTAAGTCTTTAATCCATCTGGAGTTAATTTTAATGTAAGGTGTCAGGAAGGGGTCCAGTTTCTGCTTTCTGCACATGGCTAGCCAGTTTTCCCAACACCATTTATTAAACAGGGACTCATTTCCACATTGCTTGTTTTTGTCAGGTTTGTCAAAGATCAGATGGTTGTAGATGTGTTGTGTTGCCTCGGAGGCCTCTGTTCTGTTTCATTGGTCTATATCTCTGTTTTGGTACCAGTACCATGCTGTTTTGATTACTGTAGCTTTGTAGTATAGTTTGAAGTCCGGTAGTGTGATGCCTCCAGCTTTGTTCTTTTTGCTTAGAATTGACTTGGCTATGCGGGCTCTCTTTGGTTCCATGTGAAGTTTAAGGTGGTTTTTTCCAGTTCTGTGAAGAAGGTCATTGGTAGCTTAATAGGGATAGTGTTGAATCTGTAAACTACTTTGGGCAGTATGGCCATTTTCACGATATTGATTCTTCCTAGCCATGAACATGGAATGTTTCTCCATCTGTTTGTGTCCTCTCTTATTTCATTGAGCAGTGGTTTGTAGTTCTCCCTGAAGAGGTCCTTTACATTTCTTGTTAGTTGTATTCCTAGGTTTTTTATTCTCTTGGTAGCAATTGTGAATGGCAGTTGGTTCTTGATTTGGCTCTCTTTAAGTCTGTTATTGGTGTATAAGAATGCTTGTGATTTTTGCACATTGATTTTGTATCCTGAGGCTTTGCTGAAGTTGCTTATCAGTTTCAGGAAATTTTGGGCTGAAAATGATGGGGTCTTCTAGATATACAATCATGTCGTCTGCAAATAGAGACAATTTGACTTCCTCCTTTCCTATTTGAATACCCTTTATTTCTTTTTCTTGCCTGATTGCTCTGGCTAGAACTTCCAGTACTATATTGAATAGGAGTGGTGAGAGAGGACATCCTTGTCTAGTGCCAGATTTCAAAGGGAATGCTTCTAGTTTTTGCCCATTCAGTATGATATTGGCTGTTGGTTTGTCGTAAATAGCTTTTATTGTTTTGAGGTACTTTCCGTCAATACCTAGTTTATTGAGGGTTTTTAGCATAAAGGGCTGTTGAATTTTGTCAAAGGCCTTCTCTGCATCCATTGTATACTTTAAGTGGGTGAATTGTATAGTATGTTAATTATGTCTCAATAAACCCATTTTTAAAAAATGATAGGAAAAGAAACAACCAGAATAATGATGTTCCTTAGAATATCTTTGTCTGCATCTGGGAAGAGATATATTTATATATACACACTTTCTTTTCCTCTTTTTTCTTTATTCGGGATGTTTAGTCATTTACAACCAATCCTATTTTTTGTTTTTCAAGACAGAGTCTAGCTCTGTTGCTCAGACTGGAGTGCAGTGGCGCAATCTCAGCTCACTGCAGCCTCTGCCTCCTGGGCGGAAGCCATCCTCCCACCTCAGCCTCCCGAGTAGCTGGGACTACAGTTGCATGCCACCATGCCCAGCTAATTTTTGTATTTTTGATGCGTTTTACCATGTTGCCCAGACTGGTCTCAAACTTCTGAGCTCAAGCCATCTGCCTGCCTTAGCCTTCCAATGTGCTGGGATTATAGGCATGAGCCACCATGCCTAGCCAGCCAATCTTAATTGTAACCATTATACCTGCCTACAAAAAAATAATCTTCAGGTGTTGCTAATTGCCCAAAAAACAAAACCCAACCTTCCTAACCTGGAAATAAGTCCTGTGAGATCTCATGTACCTCTGTGGGAAAGAATAGTGTGATCACTGCGAATGTGAATGCATGTTTTGATGTATAAGTTAAAGTAGTTCAGTATGTTACATCATTCATCCTGCAAATATTTATGGAGGGCTTACTTTGTATCAGGCAGCTCTAGGTGCTTGATTGACATCAGTGAATAAATAGACAAAAAGAATCCCTGCCCTGAAGGACATATAGGAAACAGGGATATATCCAAAAGATAATAGCTCAGATGGTAAGAGTTAAGTGTGGGTTTAATAGAAAAGTGGGGTGCATAGCAGTTTAGCTGATCTAAGCTAGACCACGTTGAATCCTATAGTCTTCCATTTAGGTTCAAGTCTGTTTTTTCTTTTTTTTGAGACAGAGTTTTGCTCTTGTTGCCCAGGCTGGATTGCAATGTCACGATCTCGGCTCACTGCAACCTCTGCCTCCCAGGTTCAAGTGATTCTCCTGCCTCAGCCTCCCAAATATCTGGGATCACAGGTGCCCGCCACCATGTCCGGCTAATTTTTGTATTTTTAGTAGAGATGGGGTTTCACCATGTTGGCCAGCCTGGTCTCGAACTCCTGACCTCAGGTGATCCACTTGCCTCAGCCTCTCAAAGTGCTGGGATTACAGGCGTGAGCCACTGCACCTGACCTCAAGTCTGTTTTTTCTTGTCTTCATTTTGGGGCCTAGACTAAAGAGCCAGGAGCTTTCAGGGCATGCTCTTCTAATGGCAGATTACAGGAGCACCAGAGGACAGGCCAAACCAGAAAATAATGGCTGAAAACCTGTGCTTATGCCATCTCCACTGCACTCCAAGTCCTACCAAAATGTGACAGGGAAGCATACTCTGCCCATAGTGGGAGGCACTGCACAATTACACAGTAAAGGGTATGGATATGTAATTCTATATTTGTATACTATTAATGATATACATAATGACATACATTATTATACACATACAATTACACATCTTGTAAGGATGTATAAGTCATATAAGAGAGTGAAGATTATTGAATAGCAGTTCAGTCTACTAGAATATATATAATGAGGATAAGAGCTGAAAAAAGTTTGAAAATAGAAGTGAACAGACATGGGTATAGAAAGGGCTAAAAGTTGGCCAGGTGCAGTGGCTCACACCTGTAATCTCAGCACTTTGGGAGGCCGAGGTGGACAAATCACTTGAGGTCAGGAGTTTGAGACCAGCCTGGCCAACATGGTAAAACCCATCTCTACTAAAATTACAAAAATTAACTGGGCGTGATGGCTCATGCTTGTAATCCCAGCTCTTCGGAAGGCTAAGGCAGGAGAGTCACTTGAATGCAGGAGGCAGAGGTTGCAGTGAGCCCAGATCGAACCACTGCACTCCAGCCTGGGTGACAGAGCAAGACTCCATCTCAGAAAAAAAAAAAGTCATCAGGCATGTCAAGATACTGCTAGAGGGCCAGGCCTGGCCCACTTTGGGAGGCTGATGGGGACAGATCACCTGAGGTCGGGAGTTTGAGACCAGCCTGACCAACATGGAGAAACCCCATCTCTACTAAAAATACCAAATTAGCCAGGCGTGGTGGTGCATGCCTGTAATCCCAGCTACTCAGGAGGCTGAGGCAGGAGAATTGCTTGAACCCAGGAGGCGAAGGTTGCAATGAGCCGAGATTGTGCTATTATACTCCAGCCTGGGCAACAAGAGTGAAACTCCATCTCAAAAACAAAAACAAAAACAAAAACATATTGCTAGAGGAGTGGGGACAAATTGTGAATTATGGTGCTCGAATGATTCAGTGATCTTTGTCTTGTTTCAGTGTTGCTAGTATGAATTCTATTTTATAACACTATGGTATAAAGACATTAGATATTTACTTATCTAAATCTCATTTTACCTATTCTAAGCTCCCCACCACATGGCTGTTGGAAAATTTAATTTTAGGCATCATTAGAGCCCTTCTTCCTTTCCTGTACCCAGTGGGCCAGGCACGAACAGAGCAAGACTAACCTTTATATACAAATCTGACAAGGACATTTAAAGAAAAGAGTTATAGACTAATAACCCTTGAGAGCATAGGTTTAAAAATCTTTAACAAAAAAGTACCAAATTAAAAATTGCAGACTATAAAGAGGATAATACATCATAATCAAGTAGAATTTATCCCAGGAATGCAAGGTTGGTTTAACATTGAAAATCAATGTAACTTATGACATCAGAATAAAGGGGAAAAATGGTCATCTCATTGGATACAAGAAAAGTATTTGATAAAATTCAACAACTTTTTATGATTTTTTTCTAAGCAAAACAAAACACTGCAGAACGGGAGTGAAGTCATGAACTGTGTCTCCTGCCTCTGAGCAGGAATTCCAATGATCAGACATGCTAGCTGCCTAGATGGCCTCACAAAAGAGTCTGTGGAGTCTCTAGGACATAGTTAATTAATTGACCTGTGACTGTATGCATTTGCTAATTGTTAGGAAGTTAGTAGTCCAGTTTATGTCAACTACCACATGCTACTGTCTCTGTAACAATTTTGTAGTATTATTAAAATATCCTCCTTGTTCTCTATCATAGCAGTCTATAATACAAATCGCTCACCTGTTTCTTTCTCCCTTCTTTTTTTTTTTTTCTGAGATGGAGTCTTATTCTGTTGCCTAGGCAGGAGTGCAGTGGCATGATCTCAGCTCACTGCAACCTCCACCTCTCCTAGGTTCAAGTGATTCTCCTGCCTCAGCCTCCCAAGTATGTGGGACTACAGGCGCACACCACCATGCCCAGCTGATTTTTGTATTTTTAGTAGAGACAGGGTTTTGCCATGTTGGCCAGGGTGGTCTCAAACTCCTGACCTCAGGTGATCCACCCACCTTGACCTCCCAAAGTGCTGGGATTACAGGTGTGAGCCACTGCACCCAGCCTCTCCCTTCATCTTATCGCAGTTACTATTCGTAATGTTTTACCCCCAGATTCAAGGGTTTCCATGTGGATATATTATTTTCTTTTTCTTATGTATTTATTGTGGAGATGGGATCTCACTATGTAGCCCGGTCTGGTCTCAAACTCCTAGCCTCAGGCGATCCTCTTTCCTCGGCCTCCCAGAATGCTGGGATTACAAGCATGAGCCACCCTGCCTGGCCTTATTTTCTTTACATATCATATTATTGCCCCCTATCTCCTGCCAGAGATTTTTTTTACGTGAAGTAAACCTTCCCATTTTGAATTTTGGGATGAGTTCTAACATGTCTCAAGAGTAATAGGCCGTTTTTCCTTTCTTGTATTACAATTTCAGGCCCACTTTGTTGCTCATACTCTGGGCCTTGATGTACTGTATGGATACCCTAACCTCTTGAGTATTGTTTCAAGCTTACTTGCAGTTTACTTTCCTTTTTCTTCATCAAATATTATCCTGCATATTGTCCTGCCTTGCAGCTTTATATCTGGGGCTTTGAACTTTTTCTTTTCTCTTTTTCAAAATTCAGCGTAAAGTAATTGGAATCATTTTGGCACATTTCTTAACAAATAAATTCTTCCTTGCTTTTGTGAGGCGCAGCTGTCCTTTACCAGAACATATCATTAGATATTGTTAGTCCCTGAGCTAAATTTTTTTTTTTTTTTTTTTTGGAGACGGAGTCTCACTGTGTTACCCAGGCTGGACCTGAACTCCTGGCCTCAAGCAATCCTCCCACCTTGGCCTCCCAAAGAGCTGGAATTACAGGCACACACCACCACGCTTGGCTAAGAACTAAAATTTTAAATCAGAACTTTAATAAATTAACGTGGGTCAAGATTTTTCATGAAATAATATTAGCTTTACTAATGAACATTCCCATTTACTTTCTTGAATTGATAAGAAAGGTGTATCCTCTGTGTCTTAGAGAGGGGGAAAACGTCTTGAACATCTAGGACATTGAGAGGCCAGGTGTAGTGGCTCACACCTATAATTCCAACACTTTGAGAGGCAGAGCCTGGTGGATTGCTTGAGCTCAGGAGTTTGAGACCAGCCTGGCCAATGTGGTGGAACCCATCTCTATGAGAAATATAAAAAGTAGCAAGACGTGGTGGTGCATGCTTGTGGTCCCAGCTATATGGGAGGCTGAGGCAGGAGGATCACTTGAGCGCAGGAGACAGAGGTTACAGTGAGCCGAGATTGCGCCACTGTACTCCAGACTTCATTTTCTGACACCTCTACTTTCATGCAAAGGGAAGAAATTATTCATTTAGTCTTTGTATTGTCTTGTACGAGTTCTTGTATTATCAAGGACAAGAGAAATGTGCAGTTGCTTTTAAGGTTAGATATTCCTTTTCATTGCTGGGACTTGAGATTTTTTAAATGGATTCTCATTCCCAAAAGGTAGTGTTTTCTGGAGAGTTCAGTTGCAAGACATAAGGATGCTCATGGAAGTGTATTCTTTTGAAGGAACCTCCACTGGACAGCCCTGCAGAAAGGGAATCCCTTTCCCAGCTCTTCCCAGGTAGACACTCTCCCCTGGGTGGCTGAGCGAGACTCTGACTCAAAAAAAAAAAGGGACATTGAATTCTTTTGATACCGTCTAAAGAATCAAGTACAATTAGAAAAAGGAAAAAGAACCATTTGTTGGGTTTGCTGTGTTGTGGCATATTTGGCATATTCTCTGGTTCATCTTGAAACTATCAGAAGATTTCATAGATACATTTTCTTTTCAAGTATAGTGGCTGTAGTTTCTGTAAAAGGCAAGTGATACTGCAGTTTTTGTTGATGTTTGTTTAAAGCTGCTAGTCCCTGGTTTTCCATGGCGCTCAAACGTTGGTACTCCTTAAAATGATCTAAAATCACCTACCCTGCTAATGATCTTAGCAATTTTTAACTCCAGTTGGACAGTTTGTTTCCTCCCAGTTTTTCTTCCTCAGAAGCTTCAGTTTTCTGAATTCCTTTACTGATTCTTTCTTCCAGATATTAAGAATATTTTATACCTTAAAATAGATTGAGGCCAGGCACAGTGGCTCATTCTTATGATCCTAGCACTTTGAGAGGCTGAGGCTGGAGGATTGCTTGAACTCATGAGTTCAAGACCAGCCTGGGCAACATGGCAAAATCCTGTCTGTACAAAAAAAATTTTTTTTAATTAGCTGAATGCAGTGGCACATGCCTCTAGGTCCAACTACTTGTGAGGCTAAGGTGGGAGGATCACTTTAGCCTGGGAGGTCAAGGCTGCAGCAAGCCACTATCATCACTGCACTCCAGGCTGGGCAACAGAGTGAGAACCTACGTCAAAAAAAAAAAAAAATAGGTTGAAGAGTAGAGAAATTCCTCATGTCTTTTTAAATCTTCTGTAGCAGAAACACAACATTGTGCTTGAAACAGATAAGAAAAAGAAACAAGATGCCTGCCTTGCAGATCTTGCTAACATTTGTCCTCACAACTTGGAACACTGGGTTAATACATTTTCTTAGTGTCTCCTGGAAACTGTCTTAAAAGCTACCTGTTTTTACATGTTTATTGTGTTCCTGCTTATCTATAGCCACACCCTAAAGTTTCACTTTATAGTTTCACCTTAATCTGCACTTCTGCAACTGCTATCATGTGTATTACATCTTCAGCATAGTGAAGCTGTTCATTTTAATATGTTGCTCAGCTTCTTAGCTCAGACATGTCCAATATGTTTAGTGATGAGTCAGTGGTTCTTAAATTTCCACCCGTAATTGATATTCATGCATGATTTAAGAAATGTGAATCTGAGGGGACACTTAGGAACTCCTAGATTAACCCATTTGAAAATATTTCTTGAATGTCAATTTCCTCAAACTTCGTGGGTCCTGAGATACTAATCTTGGAACCTCCCCCCACCAGTGCAGTTTCATTAAAAAGACAAAACTGTTGTAGAGATATATAAGCAATTTTTTAAAAAAGAGCTAAAAAGGGAAGGAAAACAGCAGTCTAATATGGGTGGTGGAGAAGCTGTAAATTAGTTCAAACTATTGTACTGTGAGAGTCAATCCTGAAGCTTTCTTATTTTAAATTCTGTCTTTTGTAAGACAAAAAATTTTTATAGAAGTGTTTGGGTGGTTTAGATAAGGGTTGCTCAGTTTAAATCCTGAGAAGGACTGAGGCGGCCTTCCACGATTGGTGGAAACTCTGACATGTATCCTGTTCCATCTGGAGCTGTTACCTTCCAACTTGGGACAAGTTTGAAATCAGCAAAGTGTTGCAATATAAATTGTTTCAGACAGTGTATGAAAGCAGATTCCTTTACTTTCCTACCCTAGTTTCTCTGATCAGCTCACCTAAGCCAGAGCAGGGTTTTCATTTCCAGTTCAACATTGTGTAACCTGTGGAACCAGAGTCCATGTGGTGAGTCAGTGCCACAGTCCTGGGGGCACGCAGGGTAGGAGGCTGCTGTTGACGAAGAGCGGATGGCCCAGGCCATGCTCCTCAGCCATGTGGGGATGCCGTGGCCAAGAGGGGTCCTGCTCTTCCCCTCATCTGCTGCTAGTTCTCTGAGGAATCACCTGGCTGTGACTGTTGACCTTCTGTCCAGAGTGAATTCCAGTAGCATAAACCATAGGAGGAAGTGCTGTTTTCCTTGCTTCTCTCATTTCCTTCCTTCCTGAAGCAGATTTAGACTTCATTTTCTGACACCTCTCACCCTTTCATGCAAAGGGAAGAAATCATTCATTTACCCTTCATATTGTCTTGTAAGAGCTCTTGTATTGTCAAGGACAAGAGAAATGTGCAGTTGCTTTTAAGGATAGATATTCCTTCTCATTGCTGGGACTTGAGATTTTTTAAATGGATTCTTGTTCCCAAAAGGTAATGTTTTCTGGAAAGTTCAGTTCCACGACATAAGGATGCTCGTGGAAGCGTATTCTTTTGAAGGAACCTCCGCTGGACAGCCCTACAGAAAGGGAACCCCTTTCCCAACTCTTTCCAGGTAGGCACTCTCCCCTGGTAGAGCAAGCAAGCAAGAAAGGAGAGACAGCTGTCTTTTGTCTTTCAGTTAAGGAAACCCCTTCAGAAATTTTGTTCTGGGACCCCACAATTTGAATTCACATTATGGATTGGCAATATTAGGAAAAATCTAGAAGGTATCCCCCAGTGCTTTTTTTTTAGGCAGGGTCTCGCTGTGTCACCCAGGCTGGAGTGCAGTGGTGCGATCTCAGCTCACTGCAACCTCTACTTCCCAGGTTCAACCAGTGCCACCTCAGAGCTGCTCCTCCGTACCATGCCCAGCTAATTTTTACATTTTTGTAGAGACAGGATTTTTGCCATGTTGTCCAGTCTGGTCTCGAACTCCTGGGCTCAAGGGATCTGCCTGTCTCAGCCTCCTATAGTGCCAGGATTACAGGCGTGAGCCACTGTGCCCAGCCGCACCAGTGCTTTTTGAAAGAATATACCTACTAATTTGGGGGAGTACAGGGAACCTAGGCATTAATATTTTTCTAAATTTTTTTTTTTAAGCCTTCAAAATGTATGTCTCCAGTGCTTATCTCTCACCTGGATTTAGAATGCTAGATTTAGGAAACGTTACGTATGTATATATTTATTTAGAGACAGAGTTTTGTTCTTGTTGCCCAGGCTGGAGTGCAATGGTGAGATCTCGGCTCACCACAACCTCTGCCTCCCTGGTTCAAATGATTTTCCTGCCTCAGCCTCCGGAGCAGCTAGGATTACAGGCACGCGCCACCACGCCCAGCTAATTTTGTATTTTTAGTAGAGATGGGATTATCCATGTTAGTCAGGCTGATCTCCAACTCCCGACCTCAGGTGATCCGCCTGCCTCGGCCTCCCAAAGTGCTGGGATTACAGGCGTGAGCCATGGTGCCTGGCTTTTTATTTTTTTACTTTATTTTATTTTTTTGAGAAGAAGTGTTGCTCTGTCTCCCAGGTTGGAGTGCAGTGGTGCGATCTTGGCTTACTGCAACTTCCACCTCCTGGGTTCAAGTGATTCTCCTGCCTCATCCTCCTGAGTAGCTGGGATTACAGGTGCATGCCACCATACCCGGCTAATTTTTGTATTTTTAGTAGCGATGGGGTTTCACCATGTTGGTCAGGCTGGTCTCAAACTCCTGACCTTGTGATCCGCCCATCTTGGCCTCGCAAAGTGCTGGGATTACAGGTGTGAGCCACTGTACCCAGTCAGGAAACTATTTTTATAGTTTTCTATGCACTTTGCTCCATTCTTTTTTTTTTTTTTTTTTTTTTTTTTTGAGACAGAGTCTCACTCTGTTGCCCAGGTTGGATTGCAGTGGTGCAGTCTCAGGCTCACTGCAGCCTTGACTTCCTGGGCTCAAGTTATCCTCCTACCTCAGACTCCTCAGTAGCTGGGACTACAGGCATGTACTACCACGCCCTGCTAATTTTTGTATTTTTGTAGAGATAGGATTTCACCATGTTGCCCAGGCTGGTCTCAAACTCCTGGGCTCAAGCAATCCACCCTTCTGGGACTCCCAAAGTTCTGGGATTACAGGCGTGAGCCACCGTGCCCAGCCATCCCCATTCTCTTCATGTGTTGTTTTCATAAATCCTAACCATCTTTTTGGGCATGTATCACTGGGGGCCCAGCAGAAAACAGAAGGCACACTCAAATTGGGTAATTGGAGGACGTCCAACTTAAAGCAGAATGGAGAAGTTTAGGGAAAATAACAAAGGAATGTACTGTATGTCTAGACGAGCTGGAGAACCACCCTACTCCTGAAGGGGTGGGGGGATGGGATGGTTACCTGACAGAAGAGAAAGCTGTTTTGAGGAGGTCTTCTTATGGTAGCTGTGGTGTTAATGGAACAATGCAGCCAACTCACAGCTCAGCAGGGAGAGAGTCGGGAGTAAATATCACAATCTCACTGTCCCTCGCCTTTCAACCTCCTGCCGGTACCACCCATTGGCTGAACCCCATCCATTGGGGAGGCCTTGTACAGTCCCGATGGGCCAGCCTCCGGGAACACAGGGCAGGCTGGGCAGATCTGGAAGGGCAGATTTTCAGTATCCTCAGTCTGTGCCAAGTTCAGACCTTGATTCCAAAGACCACATTAGAAATTACTTATTAAACTGTTTGATATCAGTGTCTATCAGGGTAAAAGTTTATAGTTTGTGATCTCAGTAGACTTTTAATGAAGTATGTCCAGACTTGAACATATGTTGCTTAATAAAAATTACTGGCCAGGTGTGGTGGCCCACACCTGTAATCCTAGCTCTTTGAGAAGCCAAGGTGGGCGGATCAGTTGAGACCAGGAGTTCGAGACCAGCCTGGCCAATAAGGTAAAACCCCATCTCTACTAAAAATAAAAAAAATTAGCTGGGTGTGGTGGCACACACCTGCAATCCCAGCTACTCAGGAGGCTGAAGCACGAGAATTGCTTGAGCCCAGGAGGTGGAGGTTGCAGTGAGCCAAGATTGAGCTACTGTACTCCAGCCTGGGTGACAGAGCTAAATTCTGTCTCAAAAAATAAAATAAAATAAAAATTACTGAGTCCTTCAGGCTTTCTTTCACATTCACATTTTATGACATACCTAAAAAATTTTTTATTTTGGTAAGTGTACATAACATATAATTTACCATTTTAACAATTTTTAAGTGTACAGTTTTGTGGCATTAAGTAATTCACATTGTTTTGTAACCATTACTACCATTCTTCTCCAGGACTTTTTTATCTTCCTAAACTGAAATGCTGTGCCCATTACGCACTAACTCCCCCATCTCCTCTTCTCGCCCCTACCCCGTGGCAACCACCATTCAGCTTTTAGTCTCTGTGAATGTGACCACTCTGCGTACCTTATTTGTGTAGTATTTGTCCTTTTGTGTCTGGCAGATTTCTCTTAGCTTAATGTCTTTTTTTTTTCTTTTCTTTTTTTTTTGAGACAGGGTCTCACTCCGTGGCTCAGGCTGGAATGCAGTGGCACAATCACAGCTCATGGCAGCCTCAAACTCCTAGGCTCAAGCAATGCTCCCATCTCAGCTTCCTGAATAGCTGGGACTGTAGGCACCTGCGACTGCACCCAGCTAATTTTTCCAAAGTGCTGAGATCACAGGCATGAGCCACTGAGGCTGGCCTTAGCTTAATGTCTTCAAGGCTCATCTATGTTGTAGCACTTTACAGTAATACATATTGGGGTTTTTTGTTTGTCTGTTTGGAGATGGAGTCTCACTCTGTCACCTAGGCTGGAGTACAGTGGCATGATCTTGGCCCAGTGCAACCTCCATCTCCCAGGTTCCAGTGATTCTTCTGCCTTAGCCTCCTGAGTAGCTGGGATTACAAGCATGCACCACCATACTTGGCTAATTTTTTTGTATTTTTAGTAGAGATGGGATTTTGTCACACTGGCCAGGCTGGTCTCGAACTCCTGACTCAGGTGATCTGCCCGCATCGGCCTCCCAAAGTGCTGAGATTACTGACGTGAGCCACTGTGCCTGGCCTTACATTGTAAATTTTGCTTGATTTCTGAATATGTTTTCACTGATACATTCACTTTCCTGGCTTTTAAGTTTTACATGTCCAGTCTGATGTCTCACAGATCTGCAAGATAGACGATATAAGAGCATGGGCTGTAGGAGTTAAGACATGGCAAATGAGTGGACCTGAGCAGGAGAGGTGGCATCATTTGGAGGAAGTGCTCTGGGTGTGGAAAGTGCTTAAATATGTGGAACTGGCCAGATGCAGTGGCTCACACCTGTAATCCCAGCACTTTGGGAGGCTGAGGCGGGCAGATAATGAGATCGAGATCGAGACCAGCCTGGCCAACACGGTGAAACCCCATCTCTACTAAAAATACAAAGAAAAAAATTAGCCGAGCGTGGTGGTATGTGCCTGTAGTACCAGCTACTCAGGAGGCTGAGACAGGAGAATTGCTTGAAACTGGAAAACGGAAGTTGCAGTGAGCCAGGATTGTGCCACTGCACTCCAGCCTGGCGATAGAGTAAGACTCCGTCTCAAAAAAAAAAAAATGTGGGACTGACCATGGAGGAAATAAACAGCAGTAAACCAAAAAAACCATTTCTGAGCAGAAAGTGCCGTATGGGAGCAGAGACCATTTTGTTTGGATGGGACTGACCTGAGTACTATTTATGAATGACAGGTGGGGTGGGACAGGGTTACACAAATCTGAAGTGAGACCTGAAAACGGAGTGCTGTGGCCAGACAAGTTTAGAAATGCTGGATTGAAAAGGATTCTTGCCAAATTGTCTCAGTCTTGAATATACTGTTTTTTATGCTCCTCTAAGAAGGATGTATGGTTTATAGCCTTCCTGGAGTTTCTCATGAGGTTTCTCATGGAGCTCTTGTATTCTGGCACAAAGATTAGTGTCTTTAGAACATGTTTTGGGAAATGGTGGGCACTAAGCTAAATTTCTTGGGTGCAGGGACTGTAACTTATCTCCCACACAACACCTGGCAGGTTCCTGGACACATCATTGGAGCAAAGCTGGATTTATAGTTGACTACCAAATGCTTTAGTGCATAGAAAGTGTTAAAATATCCTTGAGGCACACACAAAAAAAATCACTGCAGATTTGAGTCTTCCCCCTGCCCCCCGTCCCCCATTGAATGGGTAAGCCTGAGTGAGTGTCTCCTTTTGAGATTAGTGCTCAGGCTTTATTTTTTTTTTCCAGTTGGGTAGATACTTGGTGATAGGAGTTGAATTGCTTAGGACAGTAGAGGAGACTCTAAACACTACTGTCCGCTACCAACAGATTAGAGAATAAATACTTACCGTGTTGGGTAAAGGGTCATCAAATGATTAGCTTACCCAGTTGAGCCAGATTTTTAGCTTGCATAGGGCTTTGATTGATGCTGTTTGGCTTGATAAATATTCATTGAATATATGAATGAATTATAGAAAGTAGGAAGACCTTGTAAATTCTTATCCAACTGAGTCATATGTAAAAACTGACATTTTAGAAAGATTAATCAGGTTTATTGACATTTTAGTGGGGAAAACAGAACTGTAATTCTGTTAAAATTCAGGATTTGTAATTCCTTGGCCAGTAGGAGAGAGGCGAAAGGTACTTAAAAAAACAAACAAACAAAAAACAAAAAAACTGCTGGCTGGGTGTGGTGGCTTATGCCTATAATCCCAGCACTTTGGGAGGCGGAGGAGGGCAGGAAGGCAGATCACCTGAGTCCAGGAATTCAAGACCAGGCTGGGCAACATGGCAAAACCTCATCTCTACAAAAAACACAAAAAAATAGGTGTGGTGGTGCATGCCTGTGATCCCAGCTGTTCAGGAGACTGAGGTGGGAAGATCACCTGAGCCTGGGAGGCAGAGGCTGGAGAGAGCCAAGATCACACCACTGCACTAGATGACAGGGTGAGATCCTGTCTCAAAAAAGAAAAAAACTAAACAACAAAAACTGCAAACAATTATTGGACTCCAGTTAAGATATATATGTCAAAGTTTGGTGGGCAATGTTTGTGGTTTATTTGGAGGTGCATCAAAATAAGTATATATTTGAAATGTATACAAAAACACAAATTGATAAATGAATAAACGGATAGATGATACATGATAAAGTAACTGCAGTAAGATGTTAATGCTAGAATCTAGGTGGTGGGTGTAAAATTCTTTTAACCTCACCGTTTGAAAATTCTCATAATAAAATGTTGGAGAAAGAGAAAAGTGGAAGTCCTAGAGGATGTTGAAGGAAGAACCAATGAGATTTAAGAAAAGTGATGTTTGCTGTAAAAAGAACATGGGCATTGGAATCAAACAGGCCTGAATTCGTGTTGTGGTTTAGCTATTTGTCAGCTAAAGAGGTTGAGTAAATTGCTGAATGATGGTGCTGGGATTTGAACCCCAGGCACCCTGGCTTTGGAGGCTTCTTATCTACCTTGCAGTGTCATGAGGATTTAAGCTCCTAGCTCAGTGTCTGATACTTGGTAGATAATCAGACGGTAGCTGTTGTTCTTAGTGTACCATCTGCCGTAGAGGATGAAGAAGTCCAAGATATTAATGCTTGACCTGGAAGATTTCTATGACATTTCTATGGCACTATTGCAGTGCCATACATAGACAAGCTGGAAGGTAGAACTGTGGGGAAGCGATGGTTAATTTAGTTTTAGATAAGCAGAACTTGAGATTTTGATACAAATAGTTTCATATATTATGGCAGGTTGGATTATTGGAAAAAAAATTTAAAAGATAAGAATAAAAAATAGTTTCATATATTTTTCTAAACTTAAATCATTTGTTCACCAAAAATCTGAGAATATTTTATGTGCCAGGCACTGCTGTAGACCAGTGAACAAAACAAATCTCTTCCTTCACAGAGTTTACATTTTAAAAGGGTTTGAAGAATTTTCTCTCCATGAATATTTGTATGTCAAATGCAGAATGACTCTCTAAAGGTGGAAAGATAGATAGGCATTCACCAGCAAGGGAAGAAGGTGATGTTTTCACAGCAAATTTTTCTGGTGTCCCTGAAATCATGCCATATAGGCAGTAATTGCCTTGGCTTTCTCTCAAGCCCATCTGTGTTCTGGTTTCCTCTGCAGTTCTTTTTACTTCCATCTGGAGTTGCTGGAACAGCTTATAGAAGACATTTATGATTGTTTCAAAATATATGCTCAGGCTTCTATAATGGCAGAGAAGACAGATGAGATTCATCATATTATACACACTTTCTGGTCTCACACATGAATCATGGAATTTAGTGAGGCTGTGACTTCAGTACCCTTCTAGGGTGTGTGCTCCTCAGCGATTACGCACTCATTCCAATAGAGTAGGAGGTCAGTCAGTAAAAGTAGTTATTGCGCCAGATTCTCCTCTGCTTCTGAGTCATTTTCTGGTAGAGTGAAAAGGTTCCCAGGGAGAAGCTTTAACTCTTTCAGATTACAAGGATTACTCCCTTTGTGTAATAGGGTACTTCTCTAAGTAATCATATGAGGCTTATGCTAATTCTTGATATGTTAGATAATGACATATATTTAGTCTGATAGTGAGATGACATTTGACAAAATGTAGTATAAGAAGAAAAATAGTATCTACATTGGCCCAATGTTAAGGAATTGTTTTAATAACATATAAACGTATAGATGACTAAGAGATTTGCAAGACATTATATGTGGTTTAAAAAAAAAAAAACTTAGGACACAACCCTTATGTGGAAATCTGACATCTGGCAACTTCAGTCCTCTGGAAGACAGCCAGAAAGTAAGAAAGGGGCCTCAGTGCACATAAAAATAACAGTTGAAAAACTTTGCCACGAACACGTGTCCTTTCCCACCACTGTAGAGTTTGTTAGCCTCGCCTTTAGAGCTTGTTTACTTGTATTTGGGAACTTTACATAATTTTGATAGTGTGCATGTGGTCTTCCCTCCGTAGCAGATCATAAACAGCAATATAGCAAAGGGGTAGAAAAGTTGACGGAGATACACTGAGAGCAGAGGGTAGGCTGACATCGAAAGAGAAAGGCTTAAAAGTTAGACAGTGCTGATATTGTGTATCACAGCTGAATACAGTCATATATGATCTTAATAACGAACTTGGAGCCATCAGCCAAAGAGTAAATCATGTTCAGGGTCTTCTAATAAAGAAGTCAGGGAACTCTTTAGTGTGTGTATTTTTAAACAATCAAAGTTAACCAAGTTTTGACATGTTGAAATGGTAAGTTCTGTAGTGTTTATATGCTTGAAATAGCACATTCTCTGGTGATGTTATATCAGTGACACAAATTTGAGCTTGCAGTTGATTATGGAAGTGATGCTTTGTATGACTAATGTTTATTGAGCAGCTGTTATACCAGCCCTGACCTAAGTGCCTTCATACTGTTAGCATACTGGTTAAGGCTTTGGAAACAGACATATTTGGGTTCCCATTACACCTCTGAGTTACTGTGTGTTCTTGGACAGCTATCATCTCTCTGATCCCGTGTCCCCACCTGCCAAATAGGAACAAATGACATATGATAGGGTTGTTGCGAGGACTTAGTGAGGGAAGTACATGGTACGGTGCATGTACCTAGGAAGTACTCAGTGAATGTTAGGCACTATTATAACTGTAATAGTCTTGATAATTTATGAAAGTATGATTATCTCCACTTTTCTGGACAAGAAACTGAAGCCCAGAGAGTTTAAGTAAGATGCCCAAGGTGAAATAGCTAAAGTGGAGCTGGGCTGTGGACCTGGGTCTCTCTGACGCCAGAAGCCTAGTGCTTGGCATTCATATATGCTGCCTCCTCAGCATGTAATTATAATTAGATTTTTTTTGGTAATACTTAGAGAAAATCTGTTAGTAGCATCTGTGGGAAATACCACTTCTCTTTTCTACTGTGGACCCAAGTCATCTTATTTATAAAAAGTAACACAAAGATAAACTACTTTTGCTTGACAGAACAAATTAAGTAGGTAATGTTTGATTATGTAGCATGATTTATTAACATCTTTTAGGTACTTCATATTAATATACTAAATGATTTATTATATGCCCAATATGTTTATCCACATCAGTGTTTTCTTGGATTATAAATTAACAGAGGTCAGGAGTGGTGGCTTCTGCCTGTAGCGGGAGGCCAAGGTGAGTGTCCCAGGAATTTGAGACCAGCCTGGGCAACATGGTGAAACCCTGTCTCTACAAACAAATACAAAAAAATTAGCTGGGCATGATGGTGCATACATGTAGTCATAGCTACCCAGGAGGCTGAGGTGGGAAGATTGCTTGAGCTTGGGATATCGAGGCTACAGTGAGCCAAGTTCCTGTCACTGCACTCCAGCCTGGGCCTCAGAATAACAACCTCATAAATAAATAAAATGAACAGAGCTACCACCATCTTTTCTTTTTTTATAATTAGGAACTTCACGCTTTTTGATGTGATGACGGTTGTATGTGAGATGGAAGGTAGAGTCCTCATCTCTACCAACACCGAATGAGTACTTGAGATGATTAAAGAAAAATAGACTTGTACTTGGGAGGCTGAGGCAGGAGGATCACTTGAGCCCAGGAGTTCAAGGCTGCAGTGAGCTATGATTGCACGCCAGCCTGGGCAACAGAGCAAAATCCCTCCCCTCCCCTCATCTTTTTTTTTTGTTTACCCCCCAACTCCTCTTTTTAGACAGTCTCACTCTGTCACTCAGGCTGGAGTGCAATGGTGTAATCTTGGCTCACTGGAACCTCCGCCTCTCAGATTCAAGTGATTCTCCTGCCTCAGCCTTCCAAGTAGTTGGGATTACAGGCACCTGCCACTGTGCCTGACTAATTTTTGTATTTTTAGTAGAGACTGGGTTTTACCTTGTTGTCCAGGCGGGTCTCAAACTCCTGACCTCAGGTGATCCGCCCACCTCGGCCTCCCAAAGTGCTGGGATTATAGGTGTGAGCCACCGCACCAGCCCCCAATAGGTTTTCCATCTAAGCCTTTGAGGCATGGTCCTGCTGTTAGTCTTCAGGTTGTGGTACAATTGTTTGCAGACAGTCTCAGTAAGTAGGAACCAGACGCCCTCAGTTGGAGTCCTAGCCCTGCTGCTGTGAGCTCTATGATCTTGGACAAATAACATTTTCTAACTACACTGAGCCTTAGTATCCTAATCTTTAAGATGGTTATGGGGAGTAAAATGCCATATTTAAAATCCCCACTTTTTAAAAATATTGTATTTTAAAAGTACCATGTTGTCTGGTACTTTAACCAGCCTGACCAACATGGAGAAACCCCATCTCTACTGAAATACAAAATTAGCCAGGGTGGCACATGCCTGTAATTCCAGCTACTTGGGAGGCCGAGGCAGGAGAATTGCTTGAACCAGGCAGGCGGAGGTTGCAGTGAGCTGAGATTGTGCCATTGCCCTCCAACCTGGGCAACAAGAGCAAAACTCCATCTCAAAAAAAAAAAAAAAAAAAAAGTTAATTTCCTTACTGCCCTCTTCAGGCATTTTGAAGAGCCTATATTTGCTGACTTGAATCTTTTCTATCACTGAGAGGTGTAGGTTTTTGTTATTTTAATTCCAGAATTCCTTTGAGGATCGAATGAAAAATATATGAGGAAATTATTTTTAAATTAGACCAGGTGTGGTGGCTCATGCCTGGAATCCCAACACTCTGGGTGGCTGAGGCAGGAGGATCATTTGAAGCCAGGAGTTCAACACTAGCCTGGGTAACAAAGTGAGACCTCATCTCTACAAAAAAAAAAAAAAGAGGCCAGGCACAGTGGCTCATGTCTGTAATCCCAGCACTTTGGGAGGCTGAGGTGGGCAGATCACTTGAGGCCAGGAGTTTGAGATTAGCCTGGCCAACATGGCACAACCCTGTCTCTACTAAAAATACAAAAATTAGCTGGGCCTGGTGGTGCACACCTGTAGTCCCACCTATTTTGAAAGCTGAACCCCTAGAATCAATTGAACCCAGGAGGCGGAGGTTGCAGTGAGCCAAGATTGCGCCACTGCACTCCAGCATGGAACATACAACAAGATTTCATGTAAAAAAAAAAAATTAGCCAGGCACAGTGGTGTGCACCTGTAGTTCCAGCTACTCAGAAGGCTGAGGGAGGAGGATCACTTGAGCCCAGGAGCTGGAGGCTGCAGTGAGCTATGATCACACCACTGCACTCCAGCCTGGGTGATAGAGCAAGACTGTGTTCCCCCCAACTATATGAGGCCAGGTACAGCAGGCCATGCCTATAATCCCAGCACTTTGAGAAGCCAAGGTGGGCAGATTGCTTGAGCTCAGGAGTTTGAGACCAGCCGGGGCAACATGGGTGAAACCCTGTCTCTACTAAAAATACAAAGAAATTAGCTGGACATGGTGGCATGTGCCTGTAGCACAGCCTACTTGGGAGACTGAGCTGGAAGGATCATGTGAGCCCAGGAAATTGAGGCTGCAGTGAGCCGTGATTGCTCCACTGCACAGCAGCCTCGGCAATGGGAGTGAGACCCTGTCTCAAAAATAAAATAAAACAGGAAGTACTAACTTACTTGCTTAGCTTTGGCTTCATTTTAAATATATCTATATCTTAAGCTTTATCATTCCCAAGAAATAGATCTATATTTCAGTGTCTTAGAATTTGATGTCTTCTGTTTCTTTTGACCTTCCTTTCCAGATTATAAAACATGGAGGCTGGCTCAGTGGTTCGAGCCATTTTTGACTTCTGCCCTAGCGTATCAGAAGAACTGCCGCTCTTTGTGGGAGATGTAATTGAGGTGCTGGCAGTGGTGGATGAATTTTGGCTTCTAGGAAGGAAGGAGGATGTTACAGGTAAGTAAGAGACTCACAATGGACCACAGGCCCTGACTTCTTTCTATATTAAAAATAAAGGCTGGCACTGCACTCCAGCCTGGGTAACAGAGTGAGACCCTGTCTCAAAAGAAAAAAGAAAGAAATGCTGAAGTCAGAGCATCTAAAATAAAAAAAAAAAAGAAAAGAAAAAAAAAAAAAAGAAAGAAAGAAAGTTATTCTTACTTGGGTGCAGTGGCTCATGACTGTAATCCCAGCACTTTGGGAGGCTGAGGCGGGTGGATCACGTGAGGTGAGGCGTTCAAGACCAGCCTGGCCAACATGGTGAGATGGTGAGACCCTGTCTCTGCTAAAAATAAAAAATTTGCCAGGTGTGGTGGCGCATGCCTGTAATCCCAGTACTCAGGAGGCAAGGCTGGAGAATTACTTGAACCTGGGAGGCAGAGGTTGCAGTGAGTCAAGTGGAGCCATTGCACTCCAGCCTGGGCAACAAAAGTGAAACTCCATCTCAAAATAAATAAATAATAAAAATAAAAATAAAGGCCAGGCATGGTCGTTCATGCCTGTAACCCCAGCACTTTGAGAGACTGAGATGAGAGGATCGCTTGAGGCCAAGAGTTCGAGACCAGCCTAGTCAACATAGCGAGACCCCATTTCTACAAATAAATAAATAAGAAAGGAAGGGAGGTAGGCAGGGAGGAAGGGAAGGAAAGAAAGAAAGAGAGGGAGAGAAAGAAAAGAAAGCTAGCTACATGGGAAGCCCAAGTCAATACATTTCAGAATCCTTTTGTGTTTTCCTTCTGTATTCATAAGTGGTCTCTACCAGTAAGGGGAAATTTTCTGTTACCATTTGATCTCTCTTTGTTAATTCCTTCAAGAGGTTGCACCACTAGACACCAGCTGCCCCAGCTCAGGTTTCTATCCAAGTCTTTCCCTTTGCCCACTTTCCCTTCCTAGGTCATTATCCTTTGTGTTCAGTGCCATTATTCCTCTTCTGTAAACACGAGTTATTCCTTTCTTCAGATCCCTGTTGTTTACCACTGCTTTTCACAAACAGCTTTATCCGTGATTTGTAGAACACAAAGTGCTCTCCACTTTGTTTCCTCTGGCTGTCTTTCTTTTTCTTTTTCTGAGACAGAGTCTTGCTCTGTTGTCCAGGCTGGAGTGCAATGGCGCGATCTCGGCTCACTGCAACCTCTGCCTCCCGGGTTCAAGTGGGCTGTCTTCTTTTAACATTTTCTACCCTTTCATTCTTCAGTTGATCTTAGACAAAAGGCTGAGAAGTGATCTTCTTTCATTTTTTTCAAAGGAGCATGATTCATCCTGTTCACTCCTTCCCGGATCCATGGCTGGCCCAAATTTATTAAAGTTACCCTCTACCCTGGATGCTACCTACCTCCCACATTCCATGTACCTGGTTAGCTTTCTTCAATTCTGTAAGATATATGTTCACTTCGATTTCTTTCATTAATTAGCCTAGGGAAGGGTGGAAGCTTTTCCCACACCACATGCATCTATGTCAATCCAGTCCTTAACTTGCATATATTCATATTTATGTAAGTCTCAGTTGGAGTACTTAGAGCAGATTCTGTTGACACTTAACTCACATTTGGGAGATAGAGTATTTCCCAGTAGAAATTATATCTCAGCTGAGACAAAAATGATGAGTAGGAGTTAGCAAGGCAAAGATGGTAGGCCGGGAGGATTGCTTGTTGAAGGTCCCTGGAGTATGAGAACACAGGGGACCTAGAGAAGTTTAGTAGGGTATGAGGTGTGAGTGGATGAGGGGGAAAGTGGGCTGGAGAGATGAGAAGAAGCTGGATCATGGGAGACAGGGTATGCCATGTTAAGGAGTGAAGGAAATGGGAAACCCTGAAAGTGCTTTGAACATGATCAGATTTGAATTTTAGAAAGCTCGCTGCTGCAGGCTGGGCGCAGTGGTTCACGCCTGTAATCCTAGCACTTTGGGAGGCCGAGGTAGGTGGATCACTTGAGGTCAGGAGCTTGAGACTCTGTCTAACCAACATGGAGAAACCCCATCTCTACTAAAAATACAAAATTAGCCAGATGTGGTGGCGCATGCCTGTAATTTCAGCTACTCGGGAGGCTGAGGCAGGAGAATTGCTTGAACCTGGGAGGCAGAGGTTGCAGTGAGCCAAGATCATGCCATTGCACTCCAGCCTGGGCAATAAGAGCGAAACTCTGTCTCAAAAAAAAAAAAAAAAAGAGAGAGAGAAAGAAAGCTCACTGTTGCAGACTTAAGAATGATAGAAAGGGACAAAACTGAAGGCAGGAAGCATTTGGAAAGTCGCTACAGTAATCCAGGTGAGAGATGGTGATGGCATGGACCAAGGTCGTGGGTCTGGAGAGAAATAGACAGACCCAGAGATAGAAGGTAGAATCAGTCAGACTTTCTGATACTTTCTAACTGGCAGGCCCTGTCTTTCACCACCACCTATTAAAACCTTACCCACCTTCAGATTCAAATGCTGTTGTTTTCATAAAAGTTTTTATGTTCTTCCTGACCTATTACCTACCTTCTCTGAACTTCCATAACCCTTTGTGTACTTAGTTGTAACACCAGATTTCAGGATTGATATGTTATTTGTGTCTGAATTTGACTTTTTGTCTGAACTAGGTTTCTGTTTTTTTTTTTTTTTTTTTTTTTTGAGATGGAGTCTTGCTCTGTTGCCAGGCTGGAGCACAGTGTCGCAGTCTTGGCTCACTGCAACCTCCACCTCCTGGGTTCAAGCGATTCTTCCGCCTCAGCCTCCCGAGTCGCTGGGACTACAGGCGCATGCCAAATGCCCAGCTAATTTTTGTATTTTTAGTAGAGACGGGGTTTCACTCTTTTGGCCAGGATGGTCTCGACCTCTTGACCTCACGATCCACCCGCCTCAGCCTCCCAAAGTGCTGGTATTACAGGCATGAGCCACCGAGCCCGGCCGGTTTTTACATCTTTGAAGACCAAGACTATCTTACTTAGGCCGGGTGTGGTGGCTCATGCCTGTAATCCCAACACTTTGGCAGGCCAAGGCGGGCGAATCACAAGGTCAGGAGTTCGAGACCAGCCTAGCCAAATGGTGAAACCTCGTCTCTACTAAAATAGAAAAAACTAGCTGGGTGTAGTGGCGGGTGCCTGTAATCCTAGCTACTCGGGAGGCTGAGCCAGGAGAATCACTTGAACCTGGGAGTCGAAGGTTGCAGTGAGCTGAGATCACACCACAGCACTCCAGCCCGGGCAACAGAATTGAGACTCTGTCTCAAAAAAAAAAAAGAGACTTACTAATATTTCCCTCTGCAGTGTGCTTTGCATATAGCGGCCCCCAGTAAACACGTATTAAATTGAATTGCATTCTCTCTGTTCTGTGTGCATCTGGTTTTGTGCTCTATACTTCTTCTACAACAAATTCTCCAATTATTAGTTTTCACTGAGTTTTCAAATTAGGGTCTATATGTGGACTCAGAAGAAAAGTTTTTGTCCTTGTACACAGACAGAAAAAGAAATTTTAATATTAAAATTCGATATGCTTGCTTTTATTTTCAGGACAGTTCCCCAGCAGTTTTGTGGAAATTGTGACTATTCCCAGTCTAAAAGAGGGAGAGAGGCTGTTTGTGTGCATCTGTGAATTCACATCCCAAGAATTGGACAGTCTTTCGCTCCATCGAGGTAAGCTGCTCATCAAATAGTAAACTATTTGAAAATTAGGTTGGTGGAGTCTGCCCATTTCGACAACCAGATCCTTTTTGAATTTGTGAAGTGGCTTAACCTCTAGAGGGTCCTCGGCAATACCAAAGTGGTGTGGACATAATGATGCCTTACAGTTTAGTAGCATTTTACGATTTCCACAGTATTTTCTCACAAATATATTCTCATTTGATCCTCAGCACAGACCTGGGTGGTCGGAAAGTCGACATTATTAATGTATTTTATAAATAATGAGAGCAAAATTCAAAGACTATTTGCTGAAGGCGAGAAGTCTTGGCCTCAGAATGTGAACTCATTATATTCTAAGACCAGGACTATCTTTCCACTGCCCCCATACTGTACCCACACTTCAGGCTCAGGCTCTCTCCCTCTCATTCTCTCTCTTTTGTTTTTTTTGAGATAGTAGTCTCTGTTGCCCAGGCTGGAGCACAGTGGTGCAATCTCTGCTCACTGTAACTTCTGCCTCCCAGGCTCAAGCAATCCTCCCACCTAAGCCTCCTGAGTAGCTGGGACCACAGGCACATGCTACCATGCTGGGCTAATTTTTAGTGTTTGTGGTAGAGGCAGGGTTTTGCCATGTTGCCTTGGCTGGTCTTGAACTCCTGGGCTCAAATGATCTGCCTGCCTCAGCCTCCCAAAGTGCTGGGATTACAGGCATGAGTCACTGCGCCCAGCCAACTTCAAGCTGTATTTTTCTTTTTTTCTTTTATAAACTGATATGGGGCATGGAGGGAGGGAGAAAAAAAAAACTGGATAGGGCTTTGCTAACAAGATTACCATTTATTAATGCATAATAGTAGAGCAGGAATTTTCATATGGAAACTAAGAGATAGGTGCAAAACATTCCCATTTTACTACTCTCTTATCAGAACCAGAGTAAAAGGAAGTGATTTAAAACAGATAGGCATAGTTAGCCAGGCATGGTGGTGTGCACCTGTAGTCCTAGCAACTCAGGAGGCTGAAGCAGGAGGATCGCTTGAGCCCTGGAGTTGGAGGCTTCAGTGAGCTATGATCACATCACTGCACTCCAGCCTGGGTGACAGAGGGAGACCCTGTCTCAAACATAAATAATAAATAAAAATTAAAACAGGTAGTCATAGCCATCTCTCATTGATTTTTCAAGTATTTCTCCCTTCTTGCACTGATTAGATGAATGAACTATAAACTATAAACCATTTCAACAAGTATCCTTAAGTCCATACATTCTGCATAAACAGAGAAACCAGTAGTGTTCCATAGACAGAAGCTTCTGATCAATCCAATTTTGTGATGACCCAGTCATCAAAATAGTAGAAATTATTAAGTGTGTTATTAATATCATTAAATGCTTGCTCTTCGGCATATGGCACTAAAGGGACAGACTTGGTTTCTTAAATCATGTATGCACACACACACAGACTTGGTTTCTTAAATCATGTATACACACACACACACACACACACACACACACACACAACCTGGCAAACTTCTATAACCTTTAGTGATTAGAAGTGAATAATAGATTTTGACCTTAATCCTCAAAATCTGTTTTGAGAATTTATTTTTAAATTTTGTGTAGGCTGGGTGCAGTGGCTCTCGCCTGTAATCCCAGCACTTTGGGAGGCCAAGTGGGCGGATCACGAGGTCAGGAGTTCAAGACCAGCCTGACTAATATGGGGAAATGATGTCTCTACTAAAATTACAAAAAATATCCAGGCGTGGTGGTGCACGCCTGTAGTCCCAGCTACTCGGAAGGCTAAGGCAGGAGAATTGCTTGAACCTGGGAGGTGGAGGTTGCAGTGAGCCAAGATCGCGCCACTGCACTCCAGCCTGGGTCACAGAGCGAGATGCCATCTCAAAAAAAATTTTTTTGTTAATTTTATTTATTTTAATTATACCAATTTTGTTTTATTTTTTAGGAGACAGGGTCTCACGGTATTGCTCAGGCTATCCTGAAACTCCTAGCCTCAAGTGATGATACCACTTCATTCTCCCGAGTAGCTAGGATTACAGACCTTACTTACCTTTAAGAAGTATAATTAGGATTAATAAGAGGCTGGGTGCAGTGGCTCACGCCTGTAATCCTAGCAGTTTGGGAGGCCAAAGGCAGAAGTATCCCTTGAGCCCAGGAGTTTGAGATCAGCCTGGGCAACATGGCGGGATCTTGTCTCTACAAAAAAAAAAAAATTAGCCAGGCATGGTGGTGCATACCAGTGGTGCGTGCATGTGGTCCCACTACTTAGGAGGCTGAGGCAGGAGCCGAGGCAGGAGGATCACTTGAGCCCAGGAAGTTGAGGCTGCAGTGAGCTGTGTTCATGCCACTACACTCCAGCCTGTGCAATAAAACAAGACCTTGTTTTAAAAAAGAAAGGAGCCTGTAATCCCAGCTACTTGGGAGGCTGAGGCAGGAGAATCACTTGAACCTGGCAGGTGGAGGTTGCTGTGAGCCGAGATCGCACCACTGCACTCCATCCTGGGTGACAGATCGAGACTCTATCTCAAAAAAAAAAAAAAAAAAATGCCGGGTGCAGTGGCTCACGCCTGTAATCCCAGCACTTTGGGAGGCCAAGGCAGGCAGATCACCTGAGGTCAGGAGTTCAAGACCAGCCTGGCCAACATGGTGAAACCCTGTCTCTAAAAAAAAAAAAAAAGAAAGAAAGAATTAATAAGAGAAAACATCACCATGCCCTGTTGTTTTGAGAGTTTTTTGCACTCTACTATATACTCAGTCTCTACCTCAGTTCTGTATGCTTTCTTGCTAATCAGTGTTGGGAAGGCAGACAGAAATAGATTAAGAGATTATATCAGGGACCTTATCTGTTCTTATTCATAGATCTCCCAGTGGAGTTTATAGTCCATATCTGATGGAATAGAAAAAGGACAAGAGTGCAGTGGCTTCCACTTAGCGGTGCAGAGTATGTGGGTGGCATGGACTTTCTTAGGAAGCATGGCTATCCGAGAGATTCTCAGAACCTGGCATTGTGAGTCACCTGCACGAAGACTGACTCAAGTTCGGCCAGGACCTAGCATCTGTAGATTTTATCTTGACTGCCTTTTAACCAATTAAGGCTAATAAGCTTAAAGATGTAAGTGGAATCCAAACGAAGAGGATGCAGGGGAGGGGGATACATAGGAAAGAGAGATTAGAACGAGATGTACTAATTATCCATGGTTTTATCTTGTTCTCTTCTCTGTGATCATCTACTGCCAGTAAACACACTGACTGGTCAGCTTTCCTTCTATGCCTTTCACGTCTTTTTAGCTCTGTCTTTTAATTTGGAAACACAGGCCTTTGAGGTTGGAGAAGTTAGGTATACCTATGTAATTTGTCCTTTTCCGGGAAGCTTAGCTTGTGACACAAATGATTTTAATTTCTCTTCTGTATATGACAAGTCACATCAACAGGTATTAATTTTATTGGTGGGAAACAAAATCACTGAAAAATGAAAGTATTGTTTATTAGACTTGGTCTAGGCTTCCTGTTTTTCAAGTCTAGTGCTTGGATAGTGCTTCTACTTCCTAGACTGAAAATCACTTTTTCCATTAGATCAGTGTCTTTGTAAATGAAATGTTGATGATGGAATATGTCAAGAGGGGATTTGGAAACCTTAAGAGTATGTGGGGCCAGGCACGGTGTCTCATGCCTGTAATCTCAACACTTTGGGAGGCCTAGATGGGTGGATCACCTGAGGTGAGGAATTCGAGACCAGCCTGGCCAATACGGTAAAACCCCGTCTCTACTAAAAATACAAAATTAGCTGGGCGTGACAGTGCATGCCTGTAACCCCAGCTATTTGGGAGGCTGAGGCAGGAGAATTGCTTGAACCCAGGAGGTGGTGGTTGCAGTGAGCTGAGATTGCAACACTGCAGTCAGCCTGGGCAACAAGAGCGAAACTCCATCTTAAAAAGTATGTAGGATAATGTTTGAGATCTGTTGTGTTTTACCACGTGCCTTTTTAGTTCATTGTTATTCACTTACCTTTAAGAAGTATCATTCGGATTAATCAGAGAAAAAATATATATGAATATATATGTAATTTATAGATATCTATATGTATTTAGAGCAGGAGTATAGCTTAAGGGATAAGAATTCTGACAGCCCTAAGTTTAAATCTAACTCCACCACTTAATAGCTGTGACCTTGGACTAGTTACTTAAGTCTCTCAGCCTCAGTTTTCTTATCTAAAAAGTGAGGATAATAAAATATTACCTACCTCAGTGTGATTGTGAGGATTAGATGAGATTGTACATGGAAAGCATATGGCAGTAGGTAAGCACTCAGTAAATGTTAGCTATTCTTATTAGTCTTAACCTGGGAGCCTGGAATTCGTTGATGTGCTTTGGGTATCTTGTTTCTGGGATAATTCTGTGAAGTTTTGTGTGTCTGTGCCTTTTCTCAGAGAGATTCCATGTGAAATCAGAACCACTGATCTTTATTCCAGCAGGTGTCGCCCTCCTCGTTTTCCTGAAGCTATGTAATTGTTGTGGACTATTCCTAGCGTTTTGAGTTAAATAAAAATATGTGGGCTAGGCATGGTGGCTCACGCCTGTAATCCCAGCACTTTGGGAGGCCGAGGCGGGTGGATCACAAGGTCAAGAGATTGAGACCATCCTGGCCAACATGGTGAAACCCCATCTCTACTAAAAAATACAAAAATTAGCTGGGCGTGGTGGGGCGGGCCTGTAGTCCCAGCTACTTGGAAGGCTGAGGCAGTAGCATTGCTTGAACCCGGGAGGCAGAGGTTGCAGTGAGCTGAGCTCGCACCACTGCACTCCAGACTGGTGCCGGGTGACAGAGCAAGACTCTGTCTCAAAATAAAAAAAAAAAACTGTGTGTGTGTGTGTGTGTGTGTGTTTTGTTTTTTTTTTGATACGGAGTCTTGCTCTGTCACCCAAGCAGGAGTGCAGTGGTACAATCTCTGCTCACTGCCACCTCCACGTCCTTGGTTCAAGTGATATTCATGCCTTAGCCTCCTAAGTAGCTGGGATTACAGGTGTGTGCCACCACATCTGGCTAACTTTTGTGTCTTTAGTAGAGACCAGGTTTCACCATGTTGGCCAACCTGATCTTGAACTCCTGACTTCAAGCATCCGCCTGCCTCCACCTCCCAAAGTGCTGGGATTACAGGCGTGGACAACCACATCTGGCCTCGAGTTATATTTAAACCGAGAAACAAGTCTGTCTCTTAGAAGAAGAATCAAAACAGGTGGTCAGTGCCCCTGACTATCCTAAAAAAAACAGAGAAGAGAAAAGAAGGGGCAGGGGCGAAGGGGAGCAAAGGACAAAAGCAAAATAAGAGACTAGGAGAAGGAAAAGACAGAGGAGAGAAAAAAATTAGTACATATTATGACAAGTGATAGAATATCACTAATAATTGCCTCATACAACACAGAATGTGAATCCCTTGCTATAACCCCATGTTTCTAGACCACCTGCCCCCTCAAACGAAAGGCCAATAAAGAATAAATTGAACAGTGGTATTTATCACTCAAAGCACATGTGTTGTAAATTTGTGATGCCGTGACTGTGAGCTCTCAGGATGGAAATTCTGACATGGCTTGTATGGAAACTTGAGTAAAATACTGTGTATGGTCAGGCTGCATAAAGCACGTAGTTCCCTGGGCGTTTAGAGAGAGCCCCAAAAAGAGTCTGTGAGGAACCCAGGACTGCAGTCAGACTGCTCATATCCAATTCTAAGAAGACCTGCACTCCTTCTTCTTATTTTATTCCTACTGCATTTCCTGTTAAAATAAAGAATCCAACCAGAGGAAACAAGCAGTCTGGTTGGGATGAACAGTGCATGGGTCAAAGGCTCAGGTGGACCCTAAGGGTCACCACACTTACTTTTTTTCTGTTCTCAAAATCTGGTCTTGCTATTCCAGGAGTTCCTCATATTGGTATTTCAGAAGTCTGGGAATGACTACTAGTTAGCCTCCTTTCCTAAGGAATCACCTAGGACACCAGGGGAATAGCTTGCATGACTCTTTCTGATGAAAAGAGAGACTTATGCATCAGTAACAGGACTACAAAATAGGGACATCGAGGCAGAGTGTAGTGGCCCATGCCTTTAATCTCAGCAGTTTAGGAGGCCTAGGTGGGAGGATCACTTGAGCCCAGGAATTTGAGGCCAGATTGGGCAACAAGTGAGATCCCTCGCCACAATTTAAAAAAAAAAAAAAATAGCTAGGCACAGTGGCACACACCTATAGTCCCAGCTACTCAGGAGGCTGAGGCAGGAGGATCACTTGAGCCTGGGAGGTCGAGGCTACAATGAGCAGTGATTGAGCCACTGCGCTCCAGCCTGTGTAACAGACTGAGACCCAGCCTCAAAAAATAATAATAAAATGAATTTAAAAATAAAAAGGATATTGAACTAAATAATCTCTAAAGTACTTTTCAGGTTCTAAATTGTATATGTTTTTGAAGATTCACCTTCAATCAATGAAATAGCAATGAACCAACCAATGAAATAGCAGTCCATCAGGTAATAAAGCTTATCAAAACAGTTACCCTGCTGAAAATAGACAGGAAAACAAGCCTTATTATATGGGTTCATGGGGATCTGGCAAAACAAGGAAAATATCATAATTCTACAGCTTTAAGAAAGCCAGTTCATTTCAAAGCCAGCAGAGTGGGAGTTATGGCATGCTTTTATTCTTCCCCTTCACCAAGAGGCCCGTTGTGTCTGAACAGCAGTCAATCACCAGTGCATTCCCTCTGTGTCCCCGATGGATGGCCTTAGGGCCAGAAGGGAAAAATCACTTGTGATTTTTCAGGACCCCAAGCTCTGACCAAGGGATTGGGAATCATAAGTGAAATAGGACCAAGACCCTATTTTTTGGGAACACTGAAGCAAAATAGTATCAAATTTGTGAAAATATGTTGGGTACCTCCCCACTAAGTCTAAAATCTTAGGTGCTGTATAGTATATAAAAATACAAGTGTCGGCCGGGTGTAGTGGCTCCCATCTGTAATCCCAGCACTTTGGGAGGCCAAGGAGGGCGGATCACGAGGTCAGGAGTTTGAGACCAGCCTGGCCAACATGGTGAAACCTTGTCTCTACTAAAAATACAAAAGTTAGCTGGGCATGGTGGTGCACGCCTGTAATCCCCAGCTACTTGGGAAACTGAGGCAGGAGAATCACTTGAACCTGGGACTCGAAGGTTGCAGTTAGCTGAGATCAGGCCATTGCCCTCCAGCCTGGGCAATAGAGTGAGATTCTGTCTCAGGAAAGAAAAAATACAAGTGTCAGAATTCATGATTCAGACAATAATTTCTTTTGCAGGCTACAGATAGCCAAGATGCATGTGAGCTTCTAAGGTGTTTCGGAGAAGCATGCTGAGGTTTCAGATGGAGAGACAGTGTAACATGAGTAGTAAGACTTTGGGGTTAATAATGATGTGGCTACGTAACAGTGAAAGTCCCTTGTGTGGAATAGGGTCTTGTATCATAGGTGAGAAAATACTGGATAGTTGGAGAAGGGGAAGGTTATGACTGGATAATCATGAATGTACGTTTGCTTTGAGGTGAAAGCATAAGCCTTTTGGTAGCTCAGTAAACCTCTGCAGAGAGTGTCCAGAGCAAATTTATTTTGGGTATATTTTGGGTAATAAGAATAGGATTATTGGGGAAGAAGCCATTGGCAGGAGGTTCCTTGTGCTTCACGGTAAAAGTTTGGCCCGGGGAGGGAGATGATAAAACTGGTACATTTGTAATCTTGATTTGTCATGAATCATTTGGTAGACCCGAAGAAATAAGTCTGAGGACAAGATTTATAAGAGTGAGATGGTGGGAACTGGACCAGGGTCATAGCATAGAGCAATTAGTAGAAGGAAGAGGCTGGGCACAGTGACTCACACCTGAAATCCCAGCACTGTGGGAGACTGAGGCGGGTGGATCACTTGAGTCCCGGAGTTAGAGACCAGCCTGGGCAACATAGTGAGACCCTGTCAAAATAAAAATGAGCTAGGTATGGTAACACATGCTTGTAGTCTCAGCTACCTAGGAGGCTGAGGTGGGACAATCATTAGAGCCTGGGAGGTGAAGGCTGCAGTAAGCCGCGATCGCACCACTGCACTCAGCCTTGGTGGTGGGGTGAGACCCTGTGGCAAAGAAAAAAAAAAAGAAATATTTTGAAAGAAGGAATTAGAAGAAAAATGGAAATTAGCAGCAAAAGTCAGTTTGGAAAGCACAATGTAATGTATTTATTTGGGAGTTGGAGTTGAAGAATAATCTTCATTAGCAAATGAACATCCAGTACTTGCTATGCAAAAGACGTTATGCCAGATTCTTAAGATACCCAAGGGAAGGCGGTACCTGCCATTAAGGAACCTGTAACCCACTTGGAAAGATAGGACAGACTTAGTTTTTATTTTATTTTCTTTTTTAGAGACAGGGTCTCTGTCACCCAGGCTGTGGTGCAGCGGTGCGATAATAGTTCACTGTAGCCTTGAATTCTTTGGCTCAAGCAGTCTTCCCACCTCAGCCTCCCAAGTAGCTGAGACTACAGGCAATAGCCATCATGCCTGAGTAGACTTAAGTTTTTTGTTGTTGTTGTTGTTGAGACGGAGTTTCGCTCTTGTCGCCCAGGCTGGAGTGCAATGGCGCAATCTCGGCTCACTGCAACCTCTGCCTCCCAGGTTCAAGCCATTCTTCTGCCTCAGCCTCTCAAGTAGCTGGGATTATAGGTGTGCACCACCATGCTGGGCTAATTTTGTATTTTAGTAGAGACTAGGTTTCACCATGTTGGCCAGACTAGTCTCAAACTCCTGACCTCAGGTGATCCGCCCACCTTGACCTCCCAAAGTGCTTGGGATTACAGTTGTGAGCCACTGCACCTGGCCTATTTTTTTTTTTAATCAAGAGCTTATAAAAATCAAGAGCATAAAAGACAACCCAGTTTCCAATGTGCTTGACTGTAAAATGACTCACAGGATTTTGCCAAGTGCTTTGCTACCTGGATCTTATTTTACCTAGGGCAGGTGCATTCCTTGAACACCTCTGACTTGGGTACTGAGTGAGAAGAAAGTTTTAACTACAAAAGTATCGATAAGATTAGATTTAATCTTAACTGTAAGATTAAAATGGATAATCTACAAATGACTAGCTTATAATCAGATAATTGAGTTTGTTATAAAACAATTGATTATAAAATTATAGACCAGGTTTTTTAAAAACTGAATTTTAATGTCGTTTTTCTAGACATATATACTGTCCTCTTATCCTTTCTTTACCTCAGCTTCTACAATAACACAGATGCTAACTGTTCAGCTTACATTTTGTGAGGATAACCTGAAAATTGGTTATTTTCAGAAACAAAAGTGGTGATTGTTGGTATCTTCTTTTAAGATCTCATTATAATATATTTTCAGGATAGGGATAGTTCAAGAATGCCTCTGGAGAACATGATTGAACATTCATTGCCCACACCTTTCACCTCCAACAAAGAACCTTTACTGAAGATTTTTTTTTTTTTTTTTGAGACCGGGTCTCGCTCTGTTGCCCAGGCTGTAGTGCAGTGGTACAATCTCGGCTCACTGCAACCTCTGCCCCCGGGTTCAAATGATTCTTCCGCCTCAACCTCCTGAGTGCTAGGAGTACAGGCACATGCCACCACCCCCGCCTAATTTTTGTATTTTTAGTAGAGACAAGGTTTCATCGTGTTGGCTAGGCTGGGAAGATTTCTTTCCATGATAATGAATAAAATTGAGGGTGAGAAATTAAATTCATGATGAACCCTATTCAAAGGGCTGTATTGGACGTGAAGATATTCTTTTGTCACTTGTAAACTGAGCTAGTTGCATGGGCTGTGGTAACATTGTTTACAGCAGCATTTACCACAGTTTTGGGTTTCAGGATCCCTACACATTCTTTTTTTTTTTGGTGGGGGAGAGACAGGGTCTTGCTCTGTTGCCCAGGCTGGAGTGTCATGGTGCTATCATAGCTCACCGCAGCCTCAAATTCCTGGGCTGAAGCGATCCTCCTGCCTTAGCTTCCCACGTAGCTGGAACTACAGCACTCACCACCAAACCTGGCTAATTTTTAAATTTTATTTTAAGTAGAGAGCAAGGTCTCGCTATGTTGCCCAGGCTGATCTTGAACTCCTGAGTTCAAGCAATCTTCCCCCCTCAGCCTCCCAAAGTGCTGGAATTACAGGTATGAGCCACTGCATTTGGCCTCCCTGTATACTCTTAAAAGGTATTGAGACCCCAAAGAGCTTTTTTGGTTTTGGGTTTTGTTTTTTGGTGGTAGTTGTTTTTTGAGACAGTGTCTTTGTCGCCCAGGATGGAGTGCAGTGGCACAGTCATGGCTCACTGCAGCCTTGACCTCTCCCAGGTTCAAATGATTCTCTCACCTCAGCCTTCTGAGTATCTGGGACCACAGGTGGGCATCACCACACCTGGCTAATTTTTGTATTTTTTCCAAAGAGCTTTTGTTTATGTGGGCCATTTCTGTTGATATTTATCATATTAGCTATTACAACTGGGAATTTTAAAAAACTTGTTTATCAGTTCATTAAAAACCCATTACATATTAACATAAATAACATTTTAATGAAAAATAAGTATAGCTTTCCAAACAAAAATATTTAATGAGGAATGACATTGCTTTACATTTTTGTAAATCTTTTTAATGTTTGACTTACTAAAAGAAAACCAGATTCTATTTGCATCTGTATTCAGTCTGTTGCAATATGTTGTTTTGATGGAATTATATGAAGAAAATCTAGCCTTACACAAATATGTAATGGGAGACGGGAGAAGGTATTTTAAGTCTTTTCAAATAATTGCGAATATTCATCGCTGATACTGCACCATAATTCAATGAGTGGTAATTTCTACGAGTTAATTGCAGTGTGGGATCTGAAACTACATTGGTGAACTTTCATAATATTACACTAAAATTCATTAATCTGTCTTGCTTTTGGAATGAATCTTTTAGCTGTGAATGATTGTGTACCAGCATGCATTTGTCATTTGGGAAATACCGATTCACTCAGTTTTTCCAAATGTTGACCATTTCAATATACAATATGGAAAAATCATATTTGTTACTATCTCATCAGAAGAATCTTTAAGTATGGAAAAGCTGTCAAGCCCGTGGTAGCAGATGCAAGTTTTCCAAAATTCTGATTTTCTCTTGGAAGTTGGAATTTTATCATTGGCAACAAATACTGTCATTTGTTTTCCTTGATGTTTCAGATTCACTTTCATTTTAGAGGAAATCCGGATATCTAAGCCTGAGTAAACATACTTGTCTGTTATTCATTCTTGCACATAAGATGGTGTTATGTAAAAACAAACAGTTGGTTCAGGCTTAAAACTCAGTTACTCAAGTACTTCTCCTCAGCCAGTAAAAGTGCTTTATGTGTGATTCCTGTATAGTCACACACAAGATTACAAAAGAAGTATTCTTAAGGGTTGAGATTTAACACAACGCATAATTTGTATTGTTTCTTAACTGAAACTGGCTTTTTTTATTTTTATTTTTCAGACTGAGTCTTGCTTTTGTCACCCAGGCTGGAGTGCAGTGGCATGATCTTGGCTCACTGCAACCTCTACCTCCTGGGTTCAAACAATTCTCCTGTCTCAGCTTCCTGAATAGCTGGGACTACAGGTGCACGCCACCACGCCCAGCTAATTTTTGTATTTTTAGTAGAGATATGGGGTTTCAAAAAAAAAAAGAGATATGGGATTTCACCATGTTGGCCAGGATGGTCTCCATCTCTTGGCCTCGTGATCCGCCCGCCTGGGCCTCCCAAAGTGCTGGGATTACAGGCGTGGGCCATTGTGCCTGGCCAGCTGGCTTTTTTAAAAAAAAACTGAGTACATGGTTGTGAAGAATACAATGACCGTACAGTGACTATTCATGTAATTTTTTGCTACTGCATTTGCTTATGAATTGTCAGCAGTTTTAATTAATTTTTTAATTTTTTTTTTTTTTTTTTTTGAGATGGAGTCTTGCTGTGTCACCCAAGCTGGAGTGCAGTGGTGCCATCTCAGCTCACTGTGACCTCCACCTTCTGAATTGAAATGATTCTGCTTCAGCCTCCCGAATAGCTGGGACTACAGGCACGTGCCACCATGCCTGGCTAATGTTTGTATTTTTAGTAGAGATGGGGTTTCACCATGTTGGCCAGGCTGGTCCCTAACTCCTGACCTCAAGTGATCCGCCTGCCTCAGCCTCCCGAAGTGCTGGGATTAGAGGTGTGAGCCACTGTGCCCAGCTACTTTATTTTTATCTTTGAGACAGGTATTGCCCTGTCACCCAGACTGGAGTGCAGTGGTGCAGTCATGGCTCACTGCAGTCTTGACCTCCTGGGTTCAAGCTATCCTCCCACCTCAGCCTCCCAAATAGCTGGGACTACAGGCGTAAGCCACAATGCACAGCTGATTTTTAAATTTATTGCAGAGACAAGGTCTTGCTATGTTGCCCAGGCTGGTTTTGAACTCCTGATCTCAAGTGATTCTCCTGCCTTGGTCTCCCAAAGTGCTGGGATTTCAGGTGTAAGCCACTGCGCCTAGCTGGCCAGCAGTTTTAATCACCATTGCTTTTTCACAGTGATTACAAAAGTTAGCAGAGTAAAATATGTAGATAAAGTCTTAGTGTTATTATGAGAATGGTTTTGACCTCACAGATTCTCTGCTAGGATCTTGGAGACCCACCTCTAGGGTTCCATGGATTACTCTGAAAACTACAGATTTATAGAACTGTTCCAATTCAATAAACTGTCAAAATTCTTCATGCTCCTAAAACCCTGGGTGTATATTTGCTTGAATTGGATAGCTGTTTAAAATGGGAGTTTGCACTATTGGTCGTGATAATGTTCTGCTGGTTGATAACTGAGGTCACCATCTTTGCTCCTCTTTCTTTAGGTGACCTGGTGATTCTCGATGGCACTCCCACTGCAGGCTGGCTGCAGGGCCGAAGCTGCTGGGGCACGCGGGGCTTCTTCCCATCTTCGTGTGTCCGTGAGCTCTGCCTCTCCTCAGAGAGCCGGCAGTGGCACTCCCAGAGTGCCCTGCTTCACATTCCGGAATATTCCATGGGACAAGCCCCGGGCCCTGATGGGGCTTTCTGCCCAGCTGGATGAAGAGCTGGACTTCAGGGGAAGGGGATGTAATCACCATTATTGGAGTTCCTGAACCAGGCTGGTTTGAAGGGGAGTTAGAGGGCCGAAGAGGCATTTTTCCAGAAGGTTTTGTAGAGCTGTTGGGGCCCCTAAGGACTGTGGATGAGTCGGTAAGTTCTGGAAATCCAGATGACTGCATTGTTAATGGTGAAGTGGATATCTCTGTAGGAGAAGAAGAGACTGGGCCGGATGAGGATGAGGAGGAGCCAGGGACCTACGGGGTTGCCCTCTACAGATTCCAAGCCTTGGAGCCGAATGAGCTGGATTTCGAGGTTGGGGATAAAATCCGAATTCTGGCGACCTTGGAAGATGGCTGGCTGGAAGGATCCCTGAAGGGTAGGATAGGCATCTTTCCTTACCGGTTTGTGAAATTATGTCCTGACACACGGGTGGAGGAAACCATGGCTCTGCCCCAGGAAGGCAGCCTTGCCAGGATCCCGGAAACTTCTTTGGATTGTTTAGAGAACTCCTTAGGAGTGGAGGAACAAAGACATGCAACCAATGAGCATGAGGCCGAGGAGCCTGACTGCAGTATTTCTGAAGCACCCACTTCTCCCCCTCGGTCATCTGACTTCAGAGTATGAAGCAGACAGAAACTCTTATCAGGATGAGGGCACTGCAGGAGGGCCCCCAAGAAGTCCAGGCATGGAGTGGGAAGTGCCTCTTGCCACGGACTCTCCCACCTCTGACCCTGCAGAGGTAGTTAATGGTATTTCATCCCAACCTCAGGTCCCTTTTCATCCCAACTTGCAGAAAAGCCAGTATTACTCTACAGTGGGAGGGAGCCCCCCCGCACTCAGAACAGTACCCTGACCTTATTCCCCTGGAATCAAGGGCTAGAGACTATGCCAGCCTACCTCCCAACAGAATGTATTCTCAGCCAAAAACTCTTCAGAAGCCAGTGTGCCCTCTTTACAGGGGCTCTTCTCTTTCAGCCTCAAGGGTAGTCAAACCCAGTCAATCAAGCCCTCAGCTCCTTGACATAGCAAGGTATGCTAAACAGCACCACACTTCCGGCATTTATTCTGCCTCAGAGAGATCGGAGGTGAAGCCTGGTCCGCAGGCCTGGGGGCTTGTTATGGAAGCAGCAACACATTCACAGGGCGACAGCAGCACTGACCTGGACTCGAAGCTGACGCAACAGCTGATTGAGTTTGAGAAGAGCTTGGCAGGGCCCGGCACAGAGCCAGATAAAATTTTGCGCCACTTTTCAATCATGGACTTTAACTCTGAGAAGGATATTGTCCGAGGTTCCTCAAAGTTAATCACCGAGCAGGAGCTGCCAGAGAGGAGAAAGGCCCTAAGGCCACCGCCGCCCCGTCCCTGTACTCCAGTATCCACCCCTCCCCATGTGCTGGTTGACCAGAACCTAAAACCTGTACCACCCTTGGCAGTGCGACCCTCCCGCCCAGCTCCGCTGCCTCCCTCAGCACAGCAGAGAATGAATGCGGTATCCCCCAAACTCCTATCTCGACACCGTCCTACCTGTGAGACCCTAGAAAGGAGGGCCCCGGACATCTGGGAAAGAGTCTGGACCAGACCTCCCCATGCCCCTTAGTACTGGTGAGGATTAAGGAAATGGAGCAGGACTTGGATATGTACAATAGGGCTCAAGAAGAGCTAAACCTCATGCTGGAGGAGAAGCAAGATGAATCATCGAGGGCAGAGACCCTCGAGGATCTCAAGTTCTGTGAAAGTAACATTGAAAGTTTGAATATGGAACTCCAGCAACTAAGAGGTAAGTGACGGGGAAATAATATATACTTGTTCTTGACACCCACAAGTCCCAAAAAGCATCCCTACCCATGCTTTTTAGGGATATGTTACCATCCTCGATGGACAAAAGTGATTTACATTTTCACTACCTAATTCCTTTTTTTCTTTTTGAAATGGAGTTTCACTCTTGTTGCCCAGGCTGGAGTGCAGTGGCATGATCTTGGCTCACTGCAACCTCCACCTCCTAGGTTCAAGGGATTCTCCTGCCTCAGCCTCCTAAGTGGCTGGGATTACAGGCATGCACCACCACGCCCAGCTAATTTTGTATTTTTAGCAGAGATTGGATTTCTCCATGTTGGTCAGGCTGGTCTCGAATTCCTGACCTCAGGTGATCCACCCACCTTGGCCTCCCAAAGTGCTGGGATTACAGGTGTGAGCCACCATGCCCGGCCTCACTACCTAATTTCTTATTTCATCACCATAGATAAGCTCTGTCTTGAGCCTGTGACTCTGTCTTGAGTCCTGTGACTGTGTAGCCTCCTGATTTCATTTGCTGCTCAGATAAAGAATCTCGGCTGGGCGCATTGGCTCATGCCTGTAATCCCAGCACTTAGGGAGGCTGAGGCTGGTGGATTATCTGAGATCCGGAGTTTGAGACCAGCCTGGCCAACATGGTGAAACCCCATCTCTACTAAAAATACAAAAATTAGCCAGGCATGGCGGCGCATGCCTGTAATCCCAGCTACTCAGGAGGCTGAGGTAGGAGAATAGCTTGAACCCGGGAGGTGGAGGTTGCAGTGAGCCGAGATCATGCCATTGCACTTCAGCCTAGGGGACAAGAGTGAGACTTTGTCTCAAAAAAAAAATCTCAAACCTTGCCAGGTGCAGTGACTCACGC